>OZ016468.1:7734820-10134820 GCA_963966625.1 Caenorhabditis zanzibari
TTCAAAAAATGCAATTTTCGGCTTAAAAACATCCAAAAAATTCAATTTTTCACTTCAAAAACGGGAAATTAACCAAAAAATTCCATATTTAGGGTCAAAAAGACTCTTTTTAGCTCAAAATGACAGCAAAAAATGACATTTTTCAGTCGAAAATTGCTTAAAATCCTCAGTTTGGACCTCCGCATCCTCTAAAAGCTGCGATTTTTGACTCAAACATACTGAAAATTCCAATTTTTTAATGTAAAATAGTGAAAATTAAGCCAAAAATTCAGAATTTTATGTCAAAAAGACCCTTTTTAGCTCAAAATTACCTCAAAAACATCATTTTTTCACACGAAAATTGCTAAAAAAGCTTATTTTTGACTCCGTGAGGGCCAAAAAATCAGCGATTTTTTAACCTAAAAATATCAAAAAAATCCAATTTTTCACTACAAAAACATGAAAATGAGCTGAAAATTCCAATTTTTGGTGTCAAGAAGACCCTTTTTAGCTCAAAATTACCTCAAAAACAGCATTTTTCAGTCAAAAATTGCCATTAAAAAATTGGAATTTTCAGTATGTTTGAGTCAAAAATCGCAGCTTTTAGAGGATGCGGAGGTCCAAACTGAGGATTTTAAGCAATTTTCGACTGAAAAATGTCATTTTTTGCTGTCATTTTGAGCTAAAAAGAGTCTTTTTGACCCTAAATATGGAATTTTTTGGTTAATTTCCCGTTTTTGAAGTGAAAAATTGAATTTTTTGGATGTTTTTAAGCCGAAAATTGCATTTTTTGAAGGATTTTAGGGTCAAAAAGAGCATTCTGAGCAATTTTTGAATTTCTGGCTTAATTTTCAGTTTTTAAAAGAAAAATCGGATTTTCTGGCTAAACTTCAATTTCTGTGGATTATGGGGTCAAAAATTAGTGTTTTGAGCAATTTTTGACTGAAAAATGCTGTTTTTTAAGCTATTTTTAGCCAGAAAGGGTCTTTTGACATAAAATCTAGAATCTTTGGCTTAATTTTCTCTTTTCACATCAAAAAATTGGATTTTTTGGGTATTTTCAAGCCAAAAATAGAGTTTTTTTGACTGAAAGCGATTTTTTGGGAGAAAATTTGAGTTGATTGACTCAAAATTCATCAAATTAGAAATTTCGTGCTCAATTTAAAGTTTTTGAAGTGAAAAATTGGATTTGCAAGCCAAAATTTAAATTTTTCGGATAACATTCAGTTCTCAGCGAAAATGAGCATTTTTGGAGGTTTTGGGGCTCAAAAATGGGCGATTTAAGCAATTTTTGACTAAAAAATGATGTTTTTGAGGTCATTTCGAGCTAAAAATGGTTTAAAAAGTGCAAATTTGAAGATTTTTAAATTAGATCGGAATTTTTGAATTTAGCGCGTTTCTGAGTGGAAAATGAGCATTTTGGGGGATTCTGGGCCCAAAAATGAGCTTTCTGAGCATGTTTCGACTGAAAAATGCTGTTTTTGAGGTCATTTTTTGCTAAAAATAGCCAAAAATGGCCAATTTTCACATTTTCAAGCCCAAAACACTCACAATCACACCGCGACTTTTCCCAAATCTTCGAAGTCAACGCGGTGGAAATATCACTACTATACGATAACAAATAATTATCATAAATCACTTGAGAGCACGTTCGATTGTCCAGAGAGTAGACTTGGTCCTAAAAATTCAAAATTTTCAATGTTTCGGCTCAAAATTTCGCGACGAATCTCAAAATGCTCACCAAATGCTTCGTCTGATACTCAAAAGTCTTGAAATCGATATAATTCTGATAGCAATTCGTGCACACCTTCGGCGGTATCGACCAGTTCGTCGCGCACGCCACCATTTGCGATTGGTAGACGGCGAATTTCTGGGGGGAAAATATGGTTTTTTTCGTCTTTTTCATCTCTACAAACCTCTACATACTTTTGACACGGCCCGTCGAGGTCCCACGGGTCATCTGTGTAGGGGGCAGTTTCGAGGGCCTCTTGGTGGGCCGAAAGGCATAGTAAACTTGTTACTATTAGCCTTGTGAGCATCTAGAATTTTAGTTTTTTGAGTTTTAATGCAAAAAATCCCAAAATTTTAAGCGAAAATCGCGAAAAATCCAAAATAAAAAAGCCAAAATTGATAGAAAAAATGCGCTCGTAAATCTACCCCGGAGCCGATAAACTGCGCGCGGGGCGTTATTTCGGAGCATCGTTGCGGATTTCAACAAAGTCACGTCCATTATTTTTTATCGTTTCTCGACCGGTTTTCGATGAAATTTTGAGATTTTTTTTGGAAAAAATTGAAGAAAATAATAAAATAAAGTTATTTCAGATGTTGGCACGCTCGGCACTCCTCGTGCACTCCGCGGAACTCGCCGCCAACGCCGCCCGGGCCGCTTCAGGTTTGTGGACCATTTTTTTGGGTTTTCCTGTGGTAATTGGTTAAAAATAACATGAAAAATGGATGCACTGCTGAAAATTGCCCAAAAATTGGGAGTTTTTCCCTAAAAATCCATAAAAATCCTCAAAAATTCGAAATTTTCCAACTTAGCTGTAAAAATTGGATTTTCCGAGTTTCCAGTCAATTTTCACACTTTTTCGGGCTAAAATTAGCTCAAAAATTGCAATTTTCATGTCTAGAAACCCCAAATTCATCGATTCTCCCCTTAAAAATCTATTTTCACGATTTTTCAATTTTCGCACGTAGGCAACTGAACGTTCTCTGAAACCCAAAAAAAACTTCGAGTTTCTGTATTCCAGGCGCCGCCGCGACTCAACCAAAGAAGACTGGCAATCGAATCAAGACGTTCGAGATCTACCGCTTCAATCCAGAAGCTCCGGGAGCCAAGCCGACCGTCCAGGTGGGAAATTGAGGGAAAATGAAGAAGAAAAATGATAGAAAAACGGTCCTAGAGTCAAAAATTCGTTGTTTTTATGCGTTTAGAGACGAAAAATCTGCCTATTTTTGCTATGAAAGTGGTAAAAATGCTCCAGGAGCATTTCTGCTAATTTTTGAGCTAAAAATGCGATTTCTCACCAGAAAAATGGTTTTAGCGTTAAAACTTCGATGTTTTGATGAAATTTTGGCCGAAAAATCAGTTCTGAGAGGTTTTTGAGCCCAAAAATTTGCTCTAAGATCGTTTTCAGGCTCAAAAAAAGCTCAAAAACTCAATTTTCCCCCTTTAAACCCCTCATTTTTTCTTCAGAAATTCGACGTCGACCTCGACCAATGCGGCACCATGATCCTCGACGCTCTCATCAAAATCAAGAACGAGGTGGACCCGACCCTTACCTTCCGTCGTAGTTGCCGCGAAGGCATCTGTGGATCGTGCGCCATGAACATTGGCGGCCAGAATACCCTCGCGTGCATCTGCAAAATCGACTCGGACACGTCGAAGAGCACGAAGATCTACCCGCTTCCACACATGTTCGTTGTCAAGGTTGGTGTCGGCCTAAAAATAGAAAAATAGCCCAAAAATAAGCTATTTTGGCTCAAAAATGAGCCACATAGCTCCAGATCGATGCTAGGCCATTATGGCCCAATTTTCAAAAATGAGCAATTTTGAAAATGAGCAATTTTGGCTTAAAAATGAGCAATTTTGGCTCAAAAATGAGCAATTTTGACTCAAAATTAACCCAGATAACTCCTATCTAATTCTGTACATTGTGGCCTTGCGAACTCAAAAATAAGAAACTTCGGCTCAAAATCCGCCAGTCTGGCTCAAAAATAAGCAATTTTCATTCAAAACTACCGAAAATAGCCTAAAAATCCCCAATTCCAGGATCTCGTCCCCGACATGAACCTCTTCTACGCCCAATACGCATCCATTCAGCCATGGATTCAGAAGAAGACTCCGTTGACATTGGGAGAGAAGCAAATGCACCAAAGCGTTGCCGAGCGTGATCGTTTGGTGAGTATACGGGGAAGAATTGGTCAAAAATTGCAAAAAATGGTTAAAATTGATGGAATATTGGCCAAAATTAGTAAAAAATTGGCAAAAAAAAATAATTTTTTAGAGTCTTAGAGCCATTTTTTGTAGTTTTAGAGCCATTTTTCACAGTTTTAGAGCCTTATTTCATAGTTTTATAGCCATTTTTAGGATTTTAGATTTATTTTTCATTGTTTTGGAGCCATTTTCCAGGGTTTAGAGTCATTTTTCTTAGTTTCAAAGCCATTTTTCTTCCAGGACGGACTCTACGAGTGCATTCTGTGCGCGTGCTGCTCCACATCGTGCCCATCCTACTGGTGGAACGCCGACAAGTACCTCGGACCGGCTGTACTGATGCAGGCCTATCGTTGGGTGATCGACTCGCGCGACGACTACGCCACCGAACGTCTTCATCGCATGCACGACTCGTTCTCCGCGTTCAAGTGTCACACCATCATGAATTGTACCAAGACTTGTCCTAAGGTTAGCTGTTTTTTGGAGGTTTTGGAGCTTTCTGGAGCTTTTGAAGCGTCCAGAAGTGCTTTAGAGCAACTGGAATCATTTTGGAGCATCTAGAATCGTTCTGGAGCATCTAGAATTGTTGTGGAGTACTCAGAATTGCCCTGGAGCGTCCAGAATGGTTTTGGAGCATTTAAAATCATTCTGGAGCACTCGGAATCCTTTTAGAGCGTCCAGAAGCGTTCAGAATCGCTTTATACACTCCAGAGCGATTCTAATCCTGGAGCATCTAATCCTGGAGCATCTAGAATCGTTCTGGAGCATTCAGAATTGTTTTGGAGCGTCTGGAGCCATTTTAGAGGATTTTCAATCCTTCTGGAGCATCTAGAACCATTTCAGAGCATCTAGAATTGTTCTGGATCAATCAGAGTCATTCTAGATGCTCCAGAACGATTCTAGATGCTCTAGAATTATCCTAGAGCATTTAGAATCCGTCTGGAGCATATAGAAACATTTTAGAGCACCCTGAATCCAAAATTCCCCAATTTTTCAGCACCTGAACCCAGCCAAGGCAATCGGAGAGATCAAATCGCTGCTTACCGGATTCAAGTCCAAGCCAGCCGCCGAGCCATCCGCATTCTAAACTTCCATCACCATTATTCCCTTCCCCGTCTCCCTGAATAGATTCTTCGTTCACGACTTTTCTATATGTATTATTTTCAATGCTCGATTTCCCCCTCCCGATATTTTTTCGATTTCTATTAAATTCAGAGCGCCCTTTTTCTTTCTTCTATTTCTTATTGTCTGATCAGAAAATAAATAAATGATTGTAGATTCTTGGGGGGGGGGGGGGGTGTCTGATCATTAGCGATTAAAACTTAATTTTCCGGCAGTAAAAAGTTTTTTGGCTCGGCACAGCGACCCAAATGTTCACCCGCCACAAAATAGATGATGAAAATGGACGACGGACGAAATGATTTTTTAGAATTCAGAGGGTCATGAGGCTAAATGATTTTCAGGTGATTTAGACAGAATTCCGTACTTTTTTTTTTCAATAGATCGTTTAAGAAAATAAATTAAGAATTGAGTGGCAAAATAATTTATACACGATAGTCAACTTTCAAACAAGTCAACTCTCAAATTTCAATCGTTGCTCTCTTTTTTCATCAAACTTTGGAATATGTCTGAATACTTCTCGTTGGGATCCCAAGTGGAGAAAGTCAAATACGTTTCATATAGTTCCATGCGACCCAACACATATTTCTGTCCTGCATCCTTTTTCGATTTCCTGAGAAAAAAAATGATTAATTTGAAGCGACATCTAAACTAACATGAAAATTATCGGGTAGTGAACGGCATGATTGGAGACTGTTGTCAACTGATCAGTGATAACGTCTTCATCATATACTGTACCATCCTTCAGTCGGATTTCAATACTTCTCAACATAAACTCATCGCAATCCACCCAGTACTGTAGAAACTTGTTGAAATCAGAACAATCCAAATTCGTTCTATATAACTTCACATCATCAACGTTTCGAATTGAAAACAAGTTCTCCAGTTTCACCCATCGCCCATCGTAATAATAGGAACTTTTGTATTGAAGAGCCTGTAAAAATTGAACATTTTTATTTGGTCGGGAAATCTTTTGAAAACTCACATTCGGGTGATCGAAGTGTGTCGATAACTCTGCGTAGAACTGAACATGCTTATGCTTAGGAAACCCGTCCAAAATAAGTGTCAATAACACTTCACTAATTATGCGGTCATTCACGGTCAATCTATGAATATCCGCATCAATCAATTTGGCGACAACCAAGTTCCATTCGGACGTATCAACACTTCCAAAATTCAAAAACAGCTGAGAGTCTTTGAATTCGCAAATGTTGAGTATCAGACAAGAAATATCGAAGAGTTCCGCTGAACTCGCATGGCTGAATTCCATCGTATTTTCGCTCTCTTTTCTATACCTGAAACGTATAAACAAATTAGCTTTGATTCATAATATTTATTTACCTCGATTTCAACTTCTTCCATGTTAGCAAACGGGACTGTCCGAGACCGCCGTTGTTTGGCGAGATAATCAGAAGTTGACGATAATCTCTAGCGTCTGTTATTTCAAATGTTAGGAGCCCATGTGAGATGGTAACCTTAAATCCATTTGTTTTATATTTTCGGTGCCGTAGAAATGATTCAATTTGAGATGAGCACATGGTGAGTTCGAATCTGAAAATAAAACGTACTGTTGAACAAAGTAGAAACTCACATTTCAATAGGCATCATCATTTTCATCACTTCATGTAGAGCCACAGAAGGCAGTTTCAGCAATGGAAAATTGGTCATCTTTCTGAATGTCGACAATATTGGTAGGCGACTGACTACTGTCTTTGAATAGTGAGACTAGGAAGAATCAATATGCCTCCAATGGGGTTTCTGGGAAGAGGGCGAGAATAGAAGGTACCCTCTTGAGAGTGTACTGTCCGAGAGTGGATTAGATGAGATTCAGAATGGTTCCTGGGAAGGGCGAAAGGACAGAAGGTCGTGATACCCTCTTGAGGATATACCATTTTTGGTTCTATGGGAACGGTGCTACGGGGTTTACAATGGAAGAATGCTTATGGGATTGATAGAACATTCTAAAGTCACATCGTTCCAAAATTAGTTGAAACTAATTTTTATTAGTATTTTAATAGAAATTTCTTTTCGAAAATCAGACGTATGTACAAGGAATGCCTCCCAACTTTAATATGAGGATTTGAGTGAAATCTGCCTACTCTATTAAATGCGGAAAGTATGAGCTTTAGATATGTGGGCGGAGCCTACCTTTTCTATGTACAATAATGCGGAATATTTTGTCACAAATGCTGACATTTCTTCACATTTCGATACAGTTCATTTCCCCTTTAAAAATTTTTCAAAATTCAAAAAATATCTACGTGCTCTTGCCACTCGAGCAAATTCAATACAAAATGTAGAGTGGCAAGAGCATGTAGATATTTTTTGAATTTTGAAAATTTTTAAAGGCGAAATGAACTGGATCGAAATGTGAAGAAATGTCGAGAAATAGGGGTATTTCGCTACATTTAATTACATATCTCGACGTCTCTGAATAGGGTTTTTTGTATTAAAATACATACATTTTATTCACTGAATAGATCCATTAGCTCAAAATCTTGAGATACAAAAATAGAGCCATAAAAGTATATGACGATTTTAGCATTTTTTTCTCATTCTCGATCTCTTATCTTTCATTTTGATCATTTATCTTGATTTTGAATTTTCAAAATTTCAAAAAAGGCAAAACTTCATTTTCAAAATTTTGAGGGAATAATGAAATTTCTATGATTAGCTAACATACGCAGCAAGTAACGTAGCGCAGCTGTGTCCAGCGAAGCATCAAGTCTGAGACTCTGAAATCCTGGAATTCTGAATTTTCAAATCCAGAAACTTTGAAGTCTCGGTACTCCATAATTTTCAGATTCAAAAATACGAAAATTCTGAAAATTGGAATTTCAATAATCCTGAAATTCTGAAAATTTGAAAACCTGATGTTCCGAGAATCCGATTCTCTGTAATTTTCTAATCCGGAAATTCTGGTTATTTGAATCTATAAATTTCGATAAATCAGAAATTCTGAATCTCGGAAATTTATAATTCTGAAATTCTAAAATTTTGAAAATCTGAGTTTCTTGAATTCTAAGGAGCTGAAATTTTGAAAATCCAAAATTTTGAATTTCTCAATCTTGAAATTCTCCAATTCTTTCCGATACTCTGTAATTTTGAGCTTCAGACATTTCGAGATTCTGAATTTCTGAATCTCCGAAATTCTGTAATTTTGAGATCTTAAAACTTCAGAATTCTGAAAAGTTTTAAATTCAAATTTAAGAATCTCAGTTTTCGGCATTCAATTTTTTCAAGTGCAACTTTATTTTCATAATTTTGAGCATATTTTTCAAGTTTTTCTCATCACATTGTGAGGGATATTCTATCCCTCATTTGGTATTCGTTCTCACTCCACTTATACGGTTACAGTACCGTATCCCAAATCCTCTAACCGGCTCCTCTTCTCTTTGAAGCCTCTGGGCTCGACCGCTATTCTGAATCTCTGCCCCATTCTCCTAAGTTACCCCCCCCCCCCCCCCCCCCCTACGATCGCACTCCGGTCGTCTTTTATTTCCTTATTGTATTCTTAATACGTGAGTTAAATAAACGATGAGCCGCGACCTGTAGTTTTAGCGTTACTTATCCTCACAAGGGAATCATTTTTCCGTACCGACATAAAATTTTGTCTAATTTGCTCATTTATAGTTTCAAATATGGGCTTTCGAATGTGCTATGTGGCTAACAGCTAAGATTCCTGAAAGTCGCTGAAAACTTGCTCTGAAGTTTGGTGCATTTTTCACCATATCCGCCCCTCCAACGCCTTTCAATTTCCTCCCCAGTTTTCAACGGCTTGGGAGGAGTTGAAAAAATGTGGTGGATGGCCGAGTGGATAAAGCGCGGTAATGGTAATCTGGTCATGCAGAGTTCGATTCCACTTTTTGTCATTATTCTTTGTATGACTTTTTATCAGTTTTTTACATGTTTTTTTAAAAATAAATTAATTACTGAATTCCCACTGTAAAAATTCGATTGTCATTCTAATAAATAATTATATTTTCATCTGTAAATGTCACATCGAAGGCAAGCATTTTAAAACAAGATCTCAAGTACGCATATCCGTACAACATTCCAATATCTTCTTCTTCTCATTCTCACTCTTCAAAGTTTTTGCCATTCTCTATTTCCGTGTCTTTCGTTTCGATTGCCTCCGACTTTTCTCACTTGGTGTTGGAAAGTTAAAAATTACAAAGAACAATGGGAGACTAACTTTATTATTCACTTATAGAAATGAATGTTACAGGAATGATGCAATCGGGGAGAATACAGTATAAGTGGGAAGGGTACATATAAATTACTCTCAACGATGTAATTAAAGGAAAACAATAAAAACACAAATCTGAACAAGACGGTTTAACATGATGCCACGAAAACCGTGAACAAAAATTATAACAGAAGAAAATGACCGACAAACAAGAACGGCAATAACTATTACCAGTCGGGCTACGCCCCTCTGGGGCCCTTCGGGCAGCGTGAAATTTTTAGAAAAATTTTTTTTTCTGAAATTTTGAAAAACAAAATAGACGGGCATCATCTCGATGGTATTTCTGATAGTCTGACAAAATTTGAAAAAAATCGGTCCAGTGGGGACTGAGTTAGAGCCGGCTACAGACACGGCACAGACAGACAGACACACAGAATTTTGCGTTTGTTAATAGTAAAGATTGCCCCCGGGCCCGAATGGAAACAGTAAAACAGAACATGGGAAACCCAAGCATACGGAGAGCGAGGAAAACTTTCAACTTTCAAACGTTGCTCTCTTTTTCCGTCAAAATTTGGAATACGTCTGAAAACTTCTCGTTTGGATCCCAAGTGGAGAAAATCACAGGAGGGTCGTACAGTTCCAAGCGACCCAACACGTATTTATGTCCTGCTTCCTTTCTCGATTTCCTGAGATAAAACGAATGACTTGATGAAACAACATCTAAACTCACATAAAAATCTGCGGGAGACGATTTTCTATTGAGGAGACTGTAGTCAACTGATCAGTAATAACTGCTTTATCACATACTGCACCCTTCTTCAGTCGGATTTCAATACTTCTCAACATAAACTCATCACAATCCACCCAGTACCGTAGAAACTTGTTGAGATCGGAACAATCAAAGTTCGTACTTTTTAACGTCACAGTGTCAACGTTTCGAATTGAAAACAAGCTTTGCAGTTTCACCCATCGCGCATCGTAATAGTAGGTTCCGAAGTGTTTGAGGGCCTGTGAAAGTTGAATATTTCTATTGTCGGGAAATCTTTTAGAAACTCACATTTGGATGATCAAAAGTTAATGGTATATCGGAACTTCTTTGAATGCGTAACTTCTTTGTAGCTGGAACTTTATCCAGAACATATGTCAACGTTGATTCGTTCCATCCGCCGTCAAGTATCAGTTGAGTGTATTCCGTTTTCAAAACTTTGCGTAACAGGTAGAAACATTGATCGTAATCCAATCTATGTGGAGAAATTTGATCCATGCAGAGAAACCATCCCATTAACGGTAAATCAAAAATAGCACATAGACTTCTTTGAATATCAACAATTTCGTCAAGGTTTGAATACGTTAAACACATGTTTGGGTAATATCCTCTGATGTATCTGAAACTTACACGGGAATGTTAGCCAAACTTTAAAGCGTTGTGGTTCAAAAAACCTCGTTTTTTACAGTAAAATAGTAGTTTGAAAGTTAGCATTAAGACGCATTACCTGAGATACTCAATAAACAGTAGTCAAACGGAAATATACTTTGGTCTTTGAATTGAATAGTACTTTGAGTACTTGTTGTATTTGTAAGTGCATACTGTTAAAATTTGAAGGGAACCTCTAGTAGAAGGGCACCCCGATGAACTCAAAATGAGCACATTTTTGAAATTCAAACAGATTGAAATTAGTCTTATTAGAATCATCCTCGTTGGCTGGATACGTCACAAAATATGTTTCAAATTTCTTCTCCAACAAATCTTTTGTTCCATTTTGAGAATTCAGCCATATTTTTTAGTTGTTGGGAAAATAGAAGGGCATGCCTTTCAAATACAGGTTTTACGATAATATATTTTTCGAGATGTATAAAGTTTCCTCAACGCTTTCGAAAATATCCCAATTTCAGTAAAACAATGAAAAATGACTCGAAATCAAGGCTGAATAAAATTGAAACTGGATTTGTGGATGAAATTCCTTCCTCTTTCAAATAGTGTATAAATAGGCTACAGTCAGATCCAGCCATTCACTAGTTAATACTGAAGGTACTCCAAGTATCGTTCAAATTGAAGACCAACGTTTTTTGCCCGTGTGACTATGGACAGTTCAACAACGGTCGACTTTTTCCTATAATGCGTATTAATTCATTATATCTACCTTTCGCTGAGCTGCTCCAATCTTCTGACAGGCATTTCTATCATTTTACTTGGTTTTGATTTGAATGTAATTGATTGGGAATCATCCGAATAACATATATCAAAATGTGCAGGTCCATCAATTAATAAATTTATATATAGTCCATTTGTTTTATATTTTCGGTGCTGTAGAAAAGATTCAATTTGAAATGAGCACATGGCGAGTTTGAATCTGAAAATAAAACGTACTGTTGAACAAAGTAGAAACTCACATTTCAATAGGCATCATCATTTTCATCACTTCATGTAGAGCCACAGAAGGCAGTTTCAGCAATGGAAAATTGGTCATCTTTCTGAATGTCGACAATATTGGTAGGCGACTGACTACTGTCTTTGAATAGTGAGACTAGGAAGAATCAATATGCCTCCAATGGGGTTTCTGGGAAGAGGGCGAGAATAGAAGGTCGTGATACGCTTTTGAGAATACGCGATTTAGGGAGAGAAGGTGACGGAAAAATCAATATACCTCCGAGGGGGTTTCTGGGAAGAGGGCAAGGAGAGAAGGTCGAGATCACTTAATTCGTCGTGTTTGCCCATGTTGAGGTGGACTCTTGGAAGGGGACCAAAAATCATGTATTTAATCATTCAAAATGTCAATAAAGTAGTTACTTACTCGGGTGTCGCCGGCAACTTTAGGTCGGAGGTTGGTCGGGTTCCGGACAAGACCGCTACTAAAGCCGACCAAGGTCCGACAAACTTCAAATTTGAACGGGTCGGAAGTTGCAACTTCCGGCCAAAAGCTGACAAACGTCTGCGCTAAAGCCGACGAACGGTCAACGTCTGACCAAAAGCTGACCAAGGCCGAACCCCCCTCAATTTCCGACCAAAAGTTGCAACTCGACACCTGAGTATGAATACAGAGGAAAGTAGTCTGCAAAATTGACTTCCTAACGTTGAAAAATGGTATATTGATAATAAAACGTTTTATTTAATGCGAAACCTTAGCACCCTCTCACTTTTTTGTTCCCACTTAAGAACTATGGTAGATAGTTAATTGCAGTCAAAGGCGTTACACGTTAAGATAAATGTATCAAACTTAACAAGAACTAAACTGAGAAGGTAAAATAAAACGAGAAAATAGGCCACGAGACGAGTGATCATCTACTCGAGTGTCGCCGGCAACTTTAGGTCGGAGGTTGGTCGGGTTCCGGACAAGACCGCTACTAAAGCCGACCAAGGTCCGACAAACTTCATATTTGAATGGGTCGGAAGTTGCAACTTCCGACCAAAAGCTGACAAACGTCTGCGCTAAAGCCGACGGACGGTCAACGTCTGACCAAAAGCTGACCAAGGTCCGACCTAAAGCCGAACCCCCCTCAACTTCCGACCAAAAGTTGCAACTCGACACCTGAGTAGGGTCCATTCTCGGGTGTCGCCGGCAACTTTAGGTCGGAGGTTGGTCGGCTTTAGTAGCGGTCTTGTCCGTGACCCGACCAACCTCCGACCTAAAGTTGCCGGCGACACCCGAGCTGTTTTACTGTTTCCATTCGGGCCCGGGGGCAATAATAGTTATTGTCGTTCTTGTTTGTCGGTCATTTTCTTCTGTTATTATTTTTGTTCACGGTTTTCGTGGCATCATGTTAAACCGTCTTGTTCAGATTTGTGTTCTTATTGTTTTCCTTTAATTACATCGTTGAGAGTAATTTATATGTACCCTTCCCACCTATACTGTATTTTCCCCGATTGCATCATTCCTGTAACATTCATTTCTATAAGTGAATAATAAAGTTAGACTCCCATTGTTCTTTGTAATTTTTAACTTTCGAAAACTTCCGGAAGCCGTCGTCTGTTAGCGCCCTATGTGCCAACACCAAGTGAGAAAAGTCGGAGGCAATCGAAACGAAAGACACGGAAATAGAGAATGGCAAAAACTTTGAAGAGTGAGAATGAGAAGAAGAAGATATTGGAATGTTGTACGGATATGCGTACTTGAGATCTTGTTTTAAAATGCTTGCCTTCGATGTGACATTTACAGATGAAAATATAATTATTTATTAGAATGACAATCGAATTTTTACAGTGGGAATTCAGTAATTAATTTATTTTTAAAAAAACATGTAAAAAACTGATAAAAAGTCATACAAAGAATAATGACAAAAAGTGGAATCGAACTCTGCATGACCAGATTACCATTACCGCGCTTTATCCACTCGGCCATCCACCACATTTTTTCAACTCCTCCCAAGCCGTTGAAAACTGGGGAGGAAATTGAAAGGCGTTGGAGGGGCGGATATGGTGAAAAATGCACCAAACTTCAGAGCAAGTTTTCAGCGACTTTCAGGAATCTTAGCTGTTAGCCACATAGCACATTCGAAAGCCCATATTTGAAACTATAAATGAGCAAATTAGACAAAATTTTATGTCGGTACGGAAAAATGATTCCCTTGTGAGGATAAGTAACGCTAAAACTACAGGTCGCGGCTCATCGTTTATTTAACTCACGTATTAAGAATACAATAAGGAAATAAAAGACGACCGGAGTGCGATCGTAGGGGGGGGGGGGGGGTAACTTAGGAGAATGGGGCAGAGATTCAGAATAGCGGTCGAGCCCAGAGGCTTCAAAGAGAAGAGGAGCCGGTTAGAGGATTTGGGATACGGTACTGTAACCGTATAAGTGGAGTGAGAACGAATACCAAATGAGGGATAGAATATCCCTCACAATGTGATGAGAAAAACTTGAAAAATATGCTCAAAATTATGAAAATAAAGTTGCACTTGAAAAAATTGAATGCCGAAAACTGAGATTCTTAAATTTGAATTTAAAACTTTTCAGAATTCTGAAGTTTTAAGATCTCAAAATTACAGAATTTCGGAGATTCAGAAATTCAGAATCTCGAAATGTCTGAAGCTCAAAATTACAGAGTATCGGAAAGAATTGGAGAATTTCAAGATTGAGAAATTCAAAATTTTGGATTTTCAAAATTTCAGCTCCTTAGAATTCAAGAAACTCAGATTTTCAAAATTTTAGAATTTCAGAATTATAAATTTCCGAGATTCAGAATTTCTGATTTATCGAAATTTATAGATTCAAATAACCAGAATTTCCGGATTAGAAAATTACAGAGAATCGGATTCTCGGAACATCAGGTTTTCAAATTTTCAGAATTTCAGGATTATTGAAATTCCAATTTTCAGAATTTTCGTATTTTTGAATCTGAAAATTATGGAGTACCGAGACTTCAAAGTTTCTGGATTTGAAAATTCAGAATTCCAGGATTTCAGAGTCTCAGACTTGATGCTTCGCTGGACACAGCTGCGCTACGTTACTTGCTGCGTATGTTAGCTAATCATAGAAATTTCATTATTCCCTCAAAATTTTGAAAATGAAGTTTTGCCTTTTTTGAAATTTTGAAAATTCAAAATCAAGATAAATGATCAAAATGAAAGATAAGAGATCGAGAATGAGAAAAAAATGCTAAAATCGTCATATACTTTTATGGCTCTATTTTTGTATCTCAAGATTTTGAGCTAATGGATCTATTCAGTGAATAAAATGTATGTATTTTAATACAAAAAACCCTATTCAGAGACGTCGAGATATGTAATTAAATGTAGCGAAATACCCCTATTTCTCGACATTTCTTCACATTTCGATCCAGTTCATTTCGCCTTTAAAAATTTTCAAAATTCAAAAAATATCTACATGCTCTTGCCACTCTACATTTTGTATTGAATTTGCTCGAGTGGCAAGAGCACGTAGATATTTTTTGAATTTTGAAAAATTTTTAAAGGGGAAATGAACTGTATCGAAATGTGAAGAAATGTCAGCATTTGTGACAAAATATTCCGCATTATTGTACATAGAAAAGGTAGGCTCCGCCCACATATCTAAAGCTCATACTTTCCGCATTTAATAGAGTAGGCAGATTTCACTCAAATCCTCATATTAAAGTTGGGAGGCATTCCTTGTACATACGTCTGATTTTCGAAAAGAAATTTCTATTAAAATACTAATAAAAATTAGTTTCAACTAATTTTGGAACGATGTGACTTTAGAATGTTCTATCAATCCCATAAGCATTCTTCCATTGTAAACCCCGTAGCACCGTTCCCATAGAACCAAAAATGGTATATCCTCAAGAGGGTATCACGACCTTCTGTCCTTTCGCCCTTCCCAGGAACCATTCTGAATCTCATCTAATCCACTCTCGGACAGTACACTCTCAAGAGGGTACCTTCTATTCTCGCCCTCTTCCCAGAAACCCCATTGGAGGCATATTGATTCTTCCTAGTCTCACTATTCAAAGACAGTAGTCAGTCGCCTACCAATATTGTCGACATTCAGAAAGATGACCAATTTTCCATTGCTGAAACTGCCTTCTGTGGCTCTACATGAAGTGATGAAAATGATGATGCCTATTGAAATGTGAGTTTCTACTTTGTTCAACAGTACGTTTTATTTTCAGATTCGAACTCACCATGTGCTCATCTCAAATTGAATCATTTCTACGGCACCGAAAATATAAAACAAATGGATTTAAGGTTACCATCTCACATGGGCTCCTAACATTTGAAATAACAGACGCTAGAGATTATCGTCAACTTCTGATTATCTCGCCAAACAACGGCGGTCTCGGACAGTCCCGTTTGCTAACATGGAAGAAGTTGAAATCGAGGTAAATAAATATTATGAATCAAAGCTAATTTGTTTATACGTTTCAGGTATAGAAAAGAGAGCGAAAATACGATGGAATTCAGCCATGCGAGTTCAGCGGAACTCTTCGATATTTCTTGTCTGATACTCAACATTTGCGAATTCAAAGACTCTCAGCTGTTTTTGAATTTTGGAAGTGTTGATACGTCCGAATGGAACTTGGTTGTCGCCAAATTGATTGATGCGGATATTCATAGATTGACCGTGAATGACCGCATAATTAGTGAAGTGTTATTGACACTTATTTTGGACGGGTTTCCTAAGCATAAGCATGTTCAGTTCTACGCAGAGTTATCGACACACTTCGATCACCCGAATGTGAGTTTTCAAAAGATTTCCCGACCAAATAAAAATGTTCAATTTTTACAGGCTCTTCAATACAAAAGTTCCTATTATTACGATGGGCGATGGGTGAAACTGGAGAACTTGTTTTCAATTCGAAACGTTGATGATGTGAAGTTATATAGAACGAATTTGGATTGTTCTGATTTCAACAAGTTTCTACAGTACTGGGTGGATTGCGATGAGTTTATGTTGAGAAGTATTGAAATCCGACTGAAGGATGGTACAGTATATGATGAAGACGTTATCACTGATCAGTTGACAACAGTCTCCAATCATGCCGTTCACTACCCGATAATTTTCATGTTAGTTTAGATGTCGCTTCAAATTAATCATTTTTTTTCTCAGGAAATCGAAAAAGGATGCAGGACAGAAATATGTGTTGGGTCGCATGGAACTATATGAAACGTATTTGACTTTCTCCACTTGGGATCCCAACGAGAAGTATTCAGACATATTCCAAAGTTTGATGAAAAAAGAGAGCAACGATTGAAATTTGAGAGTTGACTTGTTTGAAAGTTGACTATCGTGTATAAATTATTTTGCCACTCAATTCTTAATTTATTTTCTTAAACGATCTATTGAAAAAAAAAAGTACGGAATTCTGTCTAAATCACCTGAAAATCATTTAGCCTCATGACCCTCTGAATTCTAAAAAATCATTTCGTCCGTCGTCCATTTTCATCATCTATTTTGTGGCGGGTGAACATTTGGGTCGCTGTGCCGAGCCAAAAAACTTTTTACTGCCGGAAAATTAAGTTTTAATCGCTAATGATCAGACACCCCCCCCCCCCCCAAGAATCTACAATCATTTATTTATTTTCTGATCAGACAATAAGAAATAGAAGAAAGAAAAAGGGCGCTCTGAATTTAATAGAAATCGAAAAAATATCGGGAGGGGGAAATCGAGCATTGAAAATAATACATATAGAAAAGTCGTGAACGAAGAATCTATTCAAGGAGACGGGGAAGGGAATAATGGTGATGGAAGTTTAGAATGCGGATGGCTCGGCGGCTGGCTTGGACTTGAATCCGGTAAGCAGCGATTTGATCTCTCCGATTGCCTTGGCTGGGTTCAGGTGCTGAAAAATTGGGGAATTTTGGATTCAGGGTGCTCTAAAATGTTTCTATATGCTCCAGACGGATTCTAAATGCTCTAGGATAATTCTAGAGCATCTAGAATCGTTCTGGAGCATCTAGAATGACTCTGATTGATCCAGAACAATTCTAGATGCTCTGAAATGGTTCTAGATGCTCCAGAAGGATTGAAAATCCTCTAAAATGGCTCCAGACGCTCCAAAACAATTCTGAATGCTCCAGAACGATTCTAGATGCTCCAGGATTAGATGCTCCAGGATTAGAATCGCTCTGGAGTGTATAAAGCGATTCTGAACGCTTCTGGACGCTCTAAAAGGATTCCGAGTGCTCCAGAATGATTTTAAATGCTCCAAAACCATTCTGGACGCTCCAGGGCAATTCTGAGTACTCCACAATGCTCAAAATTATGAAAATTACTCTCTCATTGTGGATGTGCCTCAAAGTAGCGCTTAGCGCGGGCGAGAGAGTGTACCCCGTCTTTTCCCGACGAGTCGGCCCTCGAGTCTAGAGTTGGTCACTAGGCTGGGCAAGACGGGCTAAAGCGTCCACAAAGGCCGTACACCTTGAACGAGAGCAGCGTCCAATGCTTCTTTTTCAGGTGGCCCCCGCGCGGGGTCTTCGGCCGCCGTCCCACTCCCTTCTGGGAACTCCCTCCAAGGCCTCGTAAGCCTAGGAGGGAGGGGACAAAAATACCAACCCACGAAAAAATCAATCACAAATAATACGTATGAAAGACTATCGCCCGATATCTCTTCTTTCTCTCCCCTCAAAACTCATGACGAGTGTACTGACAAAGAGACTCTCAAGAACTCAAGAAGATTTCCTCGACGAAAGTCAATGCGGCTTCAGAAGGGGAAGAGGATGCGTAGAGCACATTCAAACAGTCGCACAAGTCATCGAGAAGGGCAACGAATTCAATATTCCTTGGATTTTGATATTCGTAGACTTTTCGGCTGCCTTCGACAAAGTCACCCATTCCGGTGTACTGAAGAGTCTACAGGAAGCGGGCGCCGACGACTATCTAGTCGACTTCTTCTCGGTCACTATGGCAAGCGGTACAGCCCTTATTCCAATCCATGGCCGCTCTATCAAGATCCCGCTGCACCGAGGCGTCCGCCAAGGTGACTCCGCTTCTCCATCTCTCTTCGCAATGTCGCTCCAGTCAGCTCTCAACAGAGCCGATGAAGAGTATGAAGGTGAAGGGCTTTCGATAGACGGAGCAAACCTCCGCCGACTGGAATTCGCCGATGATGTCGTACTACTCGCCTCCGATGAGATCGAAATAAAGGAAAGACTAAAACTGTTGAAGAAATATGGAAAGGACATAGGGCTCACCATAAATGCTTCAAAAACTGTCCTGCTCTCCAACATTCCGACGCTGCTTTCCATCGATATAGATGGGGACAAAATCCTAAAATCCTCTGGCTGCCGTTACCTAGGACGTTGGATAGAAAGCTCAGGCAACCTCGACAACGAAATCTCCAGAAGAATCCAGGCAGGCTGGGCAGCTTTTCATTCCCTAAAACCCCTAGTCAGATCCTTGGACCAGAGGGAAAAGAAGTACATGTTCCACCAGAATATCCTCCCTGCCCTATTGTATGCCGCCGAAACATGGAACACCTCTGCCCCTACCATAAATCGGCTCCAATCGGCTGCCAACGCGATCGCCAACTCCTGCGAAATCTCCAATTGGCTCCCCGACATCCAACATATACTCCTCGCCAAGAAGTGCAGATGGGCTGGACACATCGCAAGAGCCAGTTCTCTCAGATGGTCAAAAATCGTCACAGAATGGCAACCGAGGAACGGCAAGAGGAATTGTGGTCGCCCGAAGAAACGATGGAGTGATGACATCAAAGACGCCCTAAGAGAATACAAAGACGCCCAGTCGAGACGCAATGGCATTGTCGAAGGAAGGAAAAGGCTGGGAATCCTATTACCGAAGACCACCTGGTCTACCGAAGCCAGGAAGGACCGATCCTTGTGGTCTGATTTTGTCCGCAGCTGCTCCAGCTTGAAACCCACGGACATCTAAGTATCTAAGTAAGGAGCAACCGTAGACATCGAAACTGATGGGAACTGTTTCTTCCGAGCAGTATCTTGGTGCCTAACTGGAACTGAATTGCATTATGAAAGGCTTCGAGAAGCAACAGTCGAATATCTCGAGAAGAACGGAAAGGTTTTACAGAAGTATTGTGATGATAAGGACTATGACGAACACATCGAAACAATGAAGCAAGATGGTGAATGGGCCACGAATTGTGAGGTTGCTGCTGTGTCCAAAATGCTAAATGTCAACGTTTACACTTTTCTGAGTAACGGTTGGTTGTGTCAATCTCCATCTCAAGAAAATGCGTCCGAAGCTGGGTCGATATATTTGAATAATACTTCGAATCACTATGAGCCGGTGATGTCCATTAAAGTCAAAAGAGAATCAAGAGCTCAAAGAGCAAAGAAAAGAGCAGCATTTGATAGTGACGATGAAGGCGATGTGACCAGGGAATCAAATTATGACACAGAGAAGACTCCTAGACGAACGCCCAGCAGTAGAGAACATCTTAAGATGAATTGCACATCTAAAAGCAAAGAAACGCAGGTATTGTTTTAAAACAGGTATTTTACACTTTTATAAGCTTTTTTTTAGCATAAAACGGCTGCAGAGTCCTTCACCTATTCCCTCGTATCTGTAATTTGTCATGTTGGATCATCTGCTAATAAAGGACACTATACTGCGCTCACAAAGGATCTCTACAGTAATGAATGGATCAAATGCGATGATACGAGAATCGAACCAATAATAGAAACCGTTGTGAGAAATGAAGCCGCTTCATTGGGTTATCTAATTTTTTATTACCGTAATTGAAAAACATTGTTTTTTAGGTTTTCTCAATTCTATGATTATTTTTTTCAAATTTTGTTCTTCACTGATTGTTACAATTTGGTTAAATCTATTCTGATAGAAACTAACTGACCCATTTCTTTAAATACACCAAACCAACTCAAATTCCTATGATCTTGTACACTTTTGTTATCATGTAATCATTTTTGTGTATTACCCACCTAGCTAGTAATAATAACGAAATGTGAAAATATTTCGAATAAATATATCCATGATTCAACAATTTGAAGACATCCAGCAAATTTGTTGAAAGCAGCACTTCGACAGAGCATGAGAAACTTTTAGCCGAAGCGAAACGTCTTCTTAAAGAGATTGAACCACGACTACAACTCGCCCAGCCAGACCATGACAATGAAGAAGAAGAAGAAGATGAAGAAAAAGGAAGCGAAGAGAAGCCGTATGATGTTAGAGCAGGTACCATTCAATTCTGAAAATCATGTCACTCAAAATTTTGGGACCATTCTACGCCTAAATTTGGTTTCTGTTTCCCTATCATTTTGTTTTCCAAAATCCAGAATTCAACCTTTCCTCTTCCGATTATTTCCTCTATCATGATCTGATAATTCATGTGAATTTTTTATTTTAATAAAAATGTAAGCTTCAGATTCAGATCGAAGTATATATTTATATTCTGCTTATTTATTAGAAGACCGGCATTCAGAAAAAAAACGAATATTCGTCGTCTCTAAAGGAACATTGCTCCATACGCGTCTTGCGTCTCACAGCGTCAATACCGTACTCCCGCAGCATTTTTCCCCGAGTCCGCCAAAAATTTTTAATTTTGACCTGGCTTCGAAATTTCATATTTTCGTCCTAAAATTTCACATTTTCGTCTTTTTTTTCTTGTTTCACGCTCAATGTAAATATTAGGCGCATAAAAAACAACTGGACTTTGCGCCACCGCATTCCTGTGGTTCCAAACACGGTGATTTTTCCACAGGAGTGCGGTAGCGCGAAGTCCAGCTGTTTTTTAGGCGCCTAATCAGATCTTTTTTCTATTACTCTCTTGTCCACAAACCCTACCATTCTAGAAAAGAGTTGTCTCCGAGGAAATGATTCTGAGGAAAATAGAAATTGTGCAAATCGGGAAGAAACGAAGCGGAAAGAATCAAATGGGGAAGAAAGATCATTAACTTTTTACACCAGCTCGTCAGAATGAACCTTAAACACCAAAAAATACGGAACACTTTATGCAAAATGTAACTTTTCTCGTTTTAGGTGCGTTCTGACATGCTTTCTCTATTCGCAATTTGCATTCTTCCCGGTTCGCACGTTCTCGGTAAAATTTCCTCGAAGAAAACGTCCCCTCTGAATCGGTGTGGACTCCACGTCTTTCATTTTCGCATTTTTCATTAATAAATGTGTAACCTTGTTATTCAGATGACAGATGCATTTCTGGTCGATGTGCGTTTTATGGGAAATACGACCATTGAGAAGAGGAATCATCGAATAAGTTTCAAAGACAACTATATGGAAATCCTCGGTCGCAAGCCTGGAGATGAATCTCAAAAGATCTACTGCACTCAATTTCAGTACAAGGAATTGAAAACGTCCAATAATGGATGTCTCACTATTCCTCTCCTGGGTCTCCCTGATTCTCCAAAAGGTCTCAGGTGAGCTCGTGATAGTTTTACCAATCCTGTATAATTCATATACAGAAACATCAAGCTCCAATTCTCTAAGGAACATGAACAGTTTAGTGAATGGGTTGTCCGCGAGTTCAACAAGATGATCCAAGCGAACAAGGATGGTCAGTTATTTTATAAAAACATTGAACATTACATTTTTCTTCAGAAATGATGAAAAACAAACCGAAAAAGAAACCAATCACAGTTATCCCATCGAACAATAGCTATCGAAAGGAATCTAAGGTTCGACCTCTGTATAGTGAAAAGGCGTGCTTAAAAGAGATCAGACGTCAAAGTTCATACTCGGATTCGTCGCAATCTTCATCTGTTCCTCATTCTATTACGACAGTTACTAAATCGGAAAAGCTTCATCAACCTTCTCCAAATTTTTCCAATGAGTTTAGATCCAGAAGTGACAGAATCGATCCAAATGGGAAAAACGACCGGAAGAAGTAAGTGTAAACTATTTCGATTACGATGCTATTCAATTTTCAATTAAATCGCACGTCGCATAAAAATTGCTTTTCAGAACACCACCTGTGTTGCTCTCGCAAGCCGATTCTCTCGTCAAATCACGGGATCATTCGGCACTCCCTGAATACGCACCTCCGGGACTTGATTCCGTGTTAAAATCGTCGGAATCGTTACCAAAGACCTCACCTCCACACGAAACAATTCAGTTAGAATCTCCGACGTTGTTGAAATACAAGGAAACGCCTCCAAAGAAGCAGAGGAAGGAAAATGATTCAGCAAAAACGAAAAGCTGTTCAAACTCCTGGCAGAGCATCATAACGGCTTCAACCGACCGATTAAGAGAAAAAAAGTAAGAAACCGGGAGTAACAGAAAATATTCGTTCTTGAAAAATCTTTACTATTAACAAACGCAAAATTCTGTGTGTCTGTCTGTGCTGCGTAGGTATCCCGCCCTAGCTCAGTCCCCACTGGACCAAATTTTACCAAATTTTGAGCACAAAAACCTCCATTTTGGGACCATTCAGTAGTTTTTCTTATCGAAGGGGGGAGAGTGACGAGTTCACGGAATTATTTTTCAAATGTTCAAAATTTTCATTTCTAAAAATTTCACGTTACCCGACGGGCCCCAGAGGGGAGTAGCCCGTCTGGTATCAAACATTTATAATCTTTCTTGGCAAAAAACGTCAACAAATTAAAACGATTCGAAAATTCTTTCAAATCATAGAATGATCGGCTCGTCTGATACAGTTTTTATGGTGTGTCTTTTCAAGCGAATACAGGATACGTATGGTTTTTTTAGGCTGGAAAACACAGGGAATTCGTGTTATTTCAATTCCACAATGCAAGTATTGTCCGCCTGTTACGCGTTTAGCACTCGATGTGTCCAACTTCAACGAATTATTAAAGCCACTGATCCATTTGCTACGGAGAGAGATGATCCAACTACAAAAAATGAGTATAGCGTTTTCGCGGCTCTAGTTTCTTTAATTTCACACTTGTGCGGGGTGCCTGTGTCTGGTTCGTCATCGGCTATTCCAAGTCAAGTAAGTCCTGTTATATCTCGTGTGTTAGCTAGAACAATTTGTTTTCAGAAGTTATCTCAATATCGCAGAGAGATTGCGAAAATCAACAAAGATTTCGATAACGACAGACAACACGATGCTCACGAATATCTCCTAACACTTCTGGGAGCAGTTGATGATTTCTTCAAGGAAATTAAAAAATCAACTCAGGATGGGGGTTCGAAGCATGCATTGTATTATCTCAATCCTGCAGATGGGTTCAAGTTCTCTGCCGAATCAATGTATGTGTGCCAAAGCTGCAATAAATCGGAAACGATACAGAACTTGCAGACTGATATGCGCTTTACTGTCAGGTATGATTCTATTTTTGAATGATTCGGATAGAAATCTCTACTTCTTACAGAGGTAATGACTCGATCCAGGATATGCTGAAGTCTTTACGCGAATGGACACCCCTGGAAAGAAAGTGTAATTACTGCAAATTTAATGTGTCCTCGTCTAGCGAACGCATGACAACGTTTCCACAGTATGTCGATTTCTGAAGCCAAATGTGAACTAAATTCCTGTCTTTCAGATCACTCATAATCTACTTGAAGCTTTACGAAGTCAAAGGAGACAGTTATGTCAAGACGAAGCACGCTGTAGAACCATCATTTGAGATCGATTTATCCTCACTCAGTGAGTTCACGGAAGTTCGTCATTCCGAATTGGAAGTCCCCGACATAGATGGTACTAAAGTCTCACCATTGAACCAAGAAGTCTCTGAAGATGTAACCAACTGCAATGTGGTCAATAGTACGGAGGTCGTTGAGGATAAAAATATAGCAATCACTGTTAGTGAAGCATGTCAAAATGATGTGATTGTGGAAAAAGTCAGCACACGAAACGATTTCAAATTCAAGCTTCTTAATGATATTGAGACCGTGGAAAGAATTCTTCATCGCTTGGATATCACTTGTGACGAGGAGAAGCTGAGGTATTGTAGAAAGAACTCATTTGAGTAGGGTATATGTACATTTCAGAACGCATCTTCGTTCAATGGAGGAAAAAGAAGAAGGGCCAGTTGTGCGCACGGATCCCCCGAAAAAAACTGTGACGATATCGGCCGATGGAAATTGCTTCTTTCGTGCCATTTCTTGGTGCCTGACCGGAAGTCAAAAGTATCACAAACAATTGCGAGAAAGTACGGTAAAATATCTCAAAGAAAGCGAGAAGCTTATGAAAAAGTACTGTGATGACGGCAACTACACGGAACACCTCGAAAAAATGAAGGAAGATGGAGAATGGGCTACGTCATGTGAAATTTTCGCCATGGCCAATTTGCTCAATGTGAAGATTATGACTTACCTCAAATGTGGATGGGTTTCTCACATTCCGAGCAATAGCTCCCCTTCGGATGGCTCGATATTTCTAAAGAACACCAGTTATCATTTCGAACCGACTATTTCCGTGAAAAATGCCGGTATTCGACCACAAACGTTCACCGAAGACAAAAATGAAGACGACTTCAATTCTCTAAAGAAAAAGAGGAAGAGAAGTAGCGTTGAAAGTGAAACGAATTTGAAGAATTTTGATGACAGTGATTGTTCCAATAGGAAACCGAAAAATGAAAGACCATCAACTTCTGGGAAGAAAATCGAAATGGAAAATACGATGGTGGGTTGTATTAGTTTGTAGCGATAAATGCCTATTTTTTCTGTGAAACATGGGAGTTTTGTCTGTGGATGACCGCTTTCATGTTTCTTATGAACTAACAGTAGTGATGCGAAAAAAGGGGAGCATATTTGATTACATCTTTCCCAATTTCCCTAACAAATTATCTATCTTTCAGGTATCCTATGAGCCTATGTTCTACGACTTGATGGCCGTCATTTGTCACATTGGTGAATCACCCAACATAGGCCACTACGTAGCGTACATAAAGGACTTGGAAAAACACGGCACATGGCTATATTGCTCAGACGATGTTATCGAAGAAGCCAAAGAGGATAGAGTTGCGTCAGCCATTCGCCAGTCGGGTTATATCTTTTTCTATGATCGTAAATCATTGTAAAGAAAATTCCACCCATTGTTGTCCTTGTAATATGATTCAGAAGCATTCTTTCTGAACGCAAGGATGTCGATGGTCTCGTTGAAAACGCATGTTGATCTAGTTCATTTTATCTATTTTATTACTATGCCCCTGTCGAAATATAATTTTTAATGCTCGTTAGTTCCCACTCTTTACGTATGTATCGTTTTTCGAATTATTTTGCTTTATTTTCCAGTAAATGATTAAATTTTACAAATTTCTGCTCTCTTTCAACATATATCTACAAGATAAATGATAGCCAAGCAACAATCAAAGTAACTCCTCCCAATGGAGTATACTTCCGTGTTGATTCGGCTCCTGTGATGCTATAATGATAACAAGGTCCACAGAACAAGATTATTCCAGCGGTGAAAAGGCCAGCTGTGACGAGAGGGAAACGAGCTGATGGGGAAGACAGAAGAGCCAATGAATGAATCAAATGGTAGCGGGAAGCTGTGTCAAATGCAGTCCGACGGCGTTCTTCGATTGATGGATTGTCACGAAGCACTGAAATTAATATATTCTCAATCAGCAAAGCTTTGAAAAGAAAAGAGTATTAAATATTTCGAAAGATAGGACGGAGTTTAAAAGCATATTTATAGTATTTTTCTGAGATCTCAGGAATGATTCAACTCACCATGAGAACCATATGCTCCGAGAGAAATGGCAACAGCACCGGAAAGACCTGCAAGACGGATGAATGGAGACATATCAACGGCAGGTTGTGGAAGAAGGGCTTCAATTGTCGGAGAAGCGGTCGGAAAAAGTGCAGCGAATCTGGAAATTTTCAGGTGTAAAGAAAACATCCCTTCTGAATCGGTACCTCTTAACCGGCAGGAAATCGGTTACAGTATTAACGACGTCGGTGATGACTTGCGCCATATACCTGAACGATGCAATTAACCACCAGATTCAAATGAATTCACACAGATATATTATGCTTTCAGAACATTTCAAACGGATGTCAAAGACATAGATAAATAGTCAGCTTCATATCACTTGGAAAGGGCACGTATCAATAAATTATAGAAATCACAGATATGGAATACAAGCACCTAGATGAAAAAAAAAACAAATTCACTATTTTCTTTGGTTAAGTATAGAATTAAGAATCGTTTGTCGTTTTTCGAGGGCGCCTGGTTGGTTGGACAGTGTCTTATCGCTGCGCACTGATAAAGCGAGAAGATAGTTTAGCTCCGTGGCAGTGAAGAGGGATCTGAAAATTAGGAAAAACTCGTTAATTTGTATCAGCACTATTTTTTGAGAACATGGCTAAAATATCCCTAATACAATTTTATAGCCCACCTTTTCTCCGGAACAATTGCAAGAATCCCATCAGGAGTGTTATCAAGAAGCATATCGAAAAATGCTCGTGCTCTCTCAAGATCTGATTCTCGCCGATTGGTGATTCGGGAAAGTCTCTGTTGAACACCCCAAACATTACGACACACTCTTTTCTTCGCAGCTTCAGTAAGACGAGGCATAAATTGGCTAAAATCATTTTGAATTGTTAGCTCTTTCAAAAAAAGATACCTGTAGTGAATAAATAAAGAAGCACATAAATGACCAAGACCATCAAATACATACGACAACTTAGAGGGAGAAAGAACATCTTTCAGATTGTCATGAAATTGGTGAAGGTCTTTTCCGAGAGCAACGACTTCCGGATCAACCTCATTATTGGAAGAAGTGTTCCGATACTTGGCCAATGGAGCCAAATGGAAGAAACAATGAACACGAATCTCGATATGTAGAAGAAGAAGACACGAGTCGGCAATTGATTCTAGACGACGGACACAATCTTCGATAGCAGATGGGACTGAGTTCTGTAAATACAACTGTTAATGTATCAATAATTTTCCTCGAAATCTACGTTATCGATCATTTGTCCATCCTTAAGCTGTACTTGCACCATGCAAGTGTCTAGCATCAGCTTCACAGGTGCTGGAAGGGAATGAACAAGATCACGTATCTGGAAAACAAGATATATGCCGATTCTCACCAATTTACGAACTTCTGTACTGAACCAACGTAATGATTCATGAAGACTGGCAAACATCTTGATATCGTTCATATCCATTATCAAATTGCTCTCGCTTAAACTATTTTGAGCTTGAGTTCCCAGGTTGCCAATCAAAATTTCCGATTCTCTCTTGTTTCTTTCTCCCACACTTTGTTCACTTTCCACCGCTGGGGTCATTGGAGAAATTGAAGCCGTGTGCCAGTTGGGAAGACTCATCAGAAGACGCGAAATGTCGTCATCGGCTGTCCACGCCGCTGAGATTTTCTGACAACGTGTAGGGACAGAATCAGAAGATGGAAGCGAAGGATCAGATGTTTTAGGTGTCATCTGGAAACATTAATTTGTATAAGCCTAAATTCAAACGAATACCTTTTCATAAACATCTGTCATATTCTTGAAATAATCCGTGAGCACTAGAATCCACAGAGCAGCAAAACGGTCGGCATACAAATCGAGGGAAATGATGAGATCGTGAATATCCTTGCACAAACTGAGCACCTTCTCACATGATGGTAGAATTTTCTATAATCAATTTAAGATTACCACTTCCTACAAAATATGACAGGAAAACCTTATTCGTGGAAATTCGAACAGCTTCTCCTCCTTTTAATGCTCCTTCAATTCTCGATGCGAGTTCACCTTTGACTCTTTCAACAAATACTCTCATTACAAATGAGTGCATAAATCGTCGTAATTCGCATGGTGAATCATTTATATTTTTCTCCGTAGTTTCCATAAGTCTACTCAGGATGGGGAAGATCACTTTGATATTATACGCTGATGGCTTGCAGATAACAGCTTTTGCCTGAAATCAATTCCAACAGAAATGCGAATCTGTCAAATGATAATTTGAGAAATCTACTTACTTGATGACTGGATGAGTTTGTGTTAGGGGCAGCGCATGCAGTATTTTCAAAACGGAAAAGTTGTTTTCTCCCTGCAGTCCCCATCACGCTTTGTTTTTCTAGCAGTGGATTGATGTCCAAGTGTTCAGAAACCACGACCTGAAACGGAATTATACAAAGTGATGAGCATTTAGTACAGTAAATACCTCAATCGCGGATTGCGCAGATCTCCAAAATGAAACGAGAACATCGTTCCTTCCGAGTTGCTTTTCAACAAGAACTCCGAACTCTGCGTGTTTTTGACTGGCGGAATCGAATTGAGCAGATAGCTGAAATATATCAATTGGGGAAAAATGCAAGTTAGGAGATCGGACCAGCTGCATGAGTTGCTTCAAATGCGTTGTATCTCCATCATTACTTTCATCGATATTCGCTCCGATTTTCATTACGAGAACCGTGTTTACAATCTGAATTCCAAAATGGTTATTTAATAATATCAGGATATAACTCACCATTTTATCAATCATGTTCTTGCCCAACATCATCAGTCGGTCAACATCCCAATTTCTTTCTTCGGCAGTTCTAAATAGTGTAGACAATGCTTCCACGGACGAAACTATCCGCGAATTCCCTGGAGAATTTCTGAACGATGATCCCGAGCCAGAACTGTTGCGAGACTTTGTGAGTAACGAGAGGCAGTAAGGGTTTTGGTTGATACGATGCTCCGGAATAGTGCGTATAATATGGAAAAGCTGAAAATCGCTTTTGAAAATTACTCTTGCCGTAATTAACTTACGTGTTTCTCAAACGGTTCTACAACCAACATATTAACTAGGTTGTCATTAATTCTATCAATTAGAATTTTAGCGAATCGTTCGATTTCTGCGGAAAGATGGGATAGACCTTCGACTCGAGCCAGGCGACCATTGATGATTTCTCCTTTAAAACCGTTCTTTATTCATTGTTTAAAATATCGAAAACCGTAGAGCGTATCAAAGCCTTCGAGTGCAAAACATATTTTCCGAGAGTTAATAGGCCCGTGAAGTTTTTATGAGCCACTTTTGCAGTCATGCCTTCATTCTCTTTTTCGATTTGCTACCCGCGTTTTACATCGGTTTTGATCTACCTGTCTTACAGGAAAATGCGACATCGAAAACTCACTTGATTCTGTAACGGTGTCTGCTGCTTGTTGATACTGTTCTTTTGAAATCAAGTTCTCGATTTTTGATGGTGCTTCTCTTAGTTCTTCCCTGTAAGCTTAATTTTGTTATCTCTATTACCGGCCGATGAAAAATTCGTCCGGGGCAATTCTATTACTCGTTTTTGAAAAGTATTAATTTTAAAACATTTCGAAATTTTATTCTGTTCCACTCTATAGACACATCTACCCGTGCTAATGACTTCATTTCATTCTGGAACTCACAGTTTAGCCATAATTTCGCACACAGACTTTTGTTGTGCGTTTTCATGCCACAACTTTTTCAAGTCATCCCTTCTCAATTCTAGAAGACTTTTCACGGTGTGAAGGGCGTTCCGAACATTGTGTATCCGCTCGCGACAATCTGAAAATTATTGTAAACAGTGTTCTTATTTATAACTGCACATACTGGAAATTTTCGAAGAAACGTCACGAAAGGAAACCAAGCATTTCTCGACGTCTTGTTGATGATCTAAAAAAGTTTAAACTTCTTTATTGCGAGAATCAAAACGCACTTTTAACTAGACGATCGATTAGTGCTCCAGACTCCTTGTAACCTTTTTCTAATCTTGATTTTTCTACTTCTCTTTGATCTTCGGATACGGATGATGTTAATGAACGAATAACATTGATTAGTAGACCAGTTTCATTGGACTGAAAAGATAAATATTTTATCGAATTTTCGGTTTTTAGAAATCTCACATTGACTGATCTATCGGCGGGCATCGGACGTTGCCTTCTGGCTGCGGCCACTGGGGCAGCACCGCTGCCATTCATGATGTTTGAGACACCTTTTCAATCAGAATTATCTCGATGATAAAACTTTTCTGATTGGAAATCAGTAATTATTGTGAAAACAACTTGACCACAGTAAACAATTTTTTCGCGATGGCCTAGTTTTTCGGGGATGGCGGCCGGGGGCCGCGAGTTCACTGGAAGCAGTTTGTTATTGTAAAGCATAGAGGCACTTGTTTTTTTTTCTTGAAAAGAAAATTGTTTGTATTGATTCTTTCAGCTCAATCAAGCTTAAATTAAACAAAGATATAGATTTCTATAGAGTGGGCCGGAATAAACAAAATATGCAATAAAAAGAGGTACTAAGGCGATCTTTATTATCAGACTTGAATGATTTGATCTAGATTTATTGTTAGAATTTTTAGTCACTTCTCAAATGCTTTGTTAGAGTCATTAACTGTCTGAATATATCCTTCCGTTTTGTTTTTTGTAAAGTTCGCACTGTTAAAATCATAATCTTCTCTTCAGAATAGTGCAAACAGTACTTCATGACGGAACCAAATACGGCTGCAGGAGACGCGTTCGAGGCTGCTTTATTCATCAAATCAGATGAGACAGACGAATCATCCAAACGAGAAGAAGAAGTATTTTCCAAAACCTTTTGTCAAGTTTGATTTTGAAAATTTCAGCTGAAAGTTGCTGCTCAGCGACTACTAGATGATCGTGGAAAAGATGTTCTGGAGACGATGGAAAATGTTAAAAAAACGGAGAAAGGAGAAATTCAGAGTCTGACGAGCACGACGACCGTATCTTCAACTATGGCGAATCAGTGGATAAACCATATGACACGTAGCTTCACAAGACATTCGATTGCTCTCTCAGAGGAACAGCAAGGAATGCTCAAAAGGATGGTAACTGAGGTGAGTCTTTTGATTTTTTATTCTTGCTCTTGTGTTATCGGGTTTGATTCATGTCTAGTAGTTGTTGCAGGAACTATATCCTCAGCACGGACCAACAGAAATTGCAGCCGGAGATATTTTGATGTTATACACTCGAGGTCTGGAAGCTCATCACGATGGACGATACCGAGAAATGTTCTCTCGAATTAGGCCGTGCATTCCGTTTTATAATACGAATGTTCTCGTCTGGATTCGAATCTCAGAGGCTCTGATTTATGAATTCTACGAAGTTAGCTGTATCCGCGAAGTTTTTAAACTGTTTTTAATTTTCAGGAAGTTTGGGAATTCAGTGACATTTATACACGACTTTTTGAAAGTTGTCCACATCAATACACCCCATCTCTTCGTCGTCGATGCAATGAACTTCGACGCCGTCATGATGATATGAATCTTCATTATGCTGAAACTGCGACTCTAATAATGTTCTCGTTAGCAAAAGCTTCATCCAGGGAGCCTGTCCACTATTCAGCTGCTTCTCTTCGTGGTTTCTTACTACTAAAGCAGAAAAAATATACGTAGGTTCATAGTCTTGCGAATCCATAAAAATCATTATTTTTCAGAGAGGCCATAGAAACAGTAAACTTTGTAATAAAAAAGTACAACAAAGCAGATGAATGGAATGACAGTTTAGCTGTTCTCATAACATACAAAGCGGAAGGATTGCTCGGAATTGGACGATATAATCGGTCGATTGAATATTGTCTTCGAGTTGTGAGGGAAACGCAAAACAAACGAGCAAAACAACGAGCTATAATGTTGATAGCTATGACATATATGCGGAAGAACAATTTCATAAAGGCTCACGAGTTTATAGTTGTAAGTTTTTTCTCAATCTTGATTTTTTCAAATGAATGCTTACAGTTGCTCCTAAACGAAGAACGACTCGACGAGCATATGATGGAAAACGTAGCACTTCTCGGACTCAATTTAGCCCATTTGATGGGAAATATCGAACTGTTCAATAGGTTCGAAAGTATGCTTCAGCTCATCGTCTATTAATTAATTCCGGATTTCTTGACCTTTTTCGATAATAATTTTTATTTATAATCAGAATCTCAAGATTATCATTTTGCCCTAACATTTGCAAAAAATCATGTTTGTACGTCGTTCTTTTCATGTTTGCAGAAAAAAAAAACTATTCCTTTTTTTCTGTTTCAGACAAACTAGAAATGGGTTAATGTACCCTTCAATTTTTAAATCTTTCGGGAGAATCTTTTTTCTAGTTTCATCAATGTCAGGCTTTGTACATAAATGCGATGATTGCACATCGTTTGGCAAAATGGCGATGGACCAGGAGATATACAACGTAGGAAAAAACATAAAAACTGAGAGTAAAGTCAGAATTTCAGTGCAGTTGCCAATGCAGACGTAGTAGTTTGTGGAGGAGGAATATCTGGAACATCAATTGCCTATCATCTATCCAAACGGGGAAAGAAGGTGGTATTGGTTGAGAAAGACTCGTAAGTATTTTTGCTGTTTTTTATAGCGGAGCATACTTTTAGCTCTAACGGTAATGCTAAAGTCAGCAGTTTCTAGAATCGGATGTTCTGGAGCAACTGGACTATCGGCCGGACTCGTTTCTTCGCCAATCTTCTGGCAAGACACCAGTCTTCAAGCAATTGCACAAGCTTCTCTTGATTTGTACTCTCACTTGGCGAAAACCTGTAAATTTAGTATGTCTTCCACATGTGATATATTCATTTCTACGAGTACCAGTTTTCCAGGATACGTTAAATGTGGCAGAACATATCTTGCGTCGAGTATGGCGAATGAAATACTACTTCGAAGAATGTATTCCAGGGGAGTGGTACACAACGATAAGGTGGAATTACTAGACTGTCAAAGTGAAATGCTCGAACGATGGCCTTTTCTTCAAACTGAAGATGTTCAGGTATTGGTTTGAACAATGAAATAATATACTAGGGATTTTTCGAATTCAGCTTGCACTTTATTCACCGGAAGATGTGGCTCTAGATCCAGTTGCCCTATGTCAACATCTAGCACTGATAGCTAAGGATCATGGTAATTCTAAACTCAATTCATTCCATTATACATTATCCGAATTCCAGGTGCTCTCATATACGAGAGCAATCCAGTTCTAGAAGTGCACATTGGAGATGAAAAACAAGTTTACGGAGTTTCTACTAAAATGGGATTTATTGAAACTAGCCATTTTGTCGATGCAGCTGGAATCGTAAGAAACTTTATTCATTCTCAGACCAGAATTCATTATTTTCAGTGGGCAGGAAGTCATCTAGTGAAAGCACTTCCTCATCAACATATCCAAACTGCTGCCTATCCGTGTACTTACTCCTACATCCATACTTCGAAACTTCCAACTGGATCAGTTAGTGATTTGACGCCTAGTGAGTGGAAGAGCAGTTGCCAATAACTGAATATCTATTCCAGTTTTCAATGACCTCGATGGTAACATCATGCTCCGAACAACTTCGTTCAAAACTCTGTGTGCGGGATTTGCTGAGGAAAGTATTCGGCCCTTGGCGAGACAAACCGGATCGGCAACACCATGGCAACATCCAGAACCGGATTGGAATATATTTGGTTGGATTATTACATAAAGTTGTTAATCTTTCTGGAATTTCAGATCCCAACCTTGAAAAGCTAATATCCCGGTGTCCAATGCTTGGAGAATGCAATCATGGTGATCTGATTGCTGGAATGGAAGCATACACCCCTGACAAATTGCCCACTATCGGTGAAAGTTCACAAGCAAAAGGATACTGGGTCATGTGTGGAATGAACGGTCAAGGACTATCTTTGGCTGGCGGACTCGGAAAAGTTCTCAGCGAGTTGATGTGTGAATCCCAAAGTTCTACAGCCGATGTGGCTCGTGTTGATGTCGGAAGATTCATCGATTTGCATCAGAGATGAGCGGAAGAGCATTTTTGAAATGGCGGAAGGCGGAAGGCGGAAGGCGGAAGAGGGAAAATTTTGGCGGAAGGCGGAAGGCGGAAGGCGGAATTTCAAAAATTTTGGCGGAAGGCGGAAGGCGGAAGGCGGAATAGAAAAAATGGGCGGAAGACGGAAAGTGGAAGGCGGAAGGCGGAATTTCGCCTACTTTTACTCGGAGTTTCCTGCATAAAAGAGACGTTTTTGCTGCTGTTTCGCTTAATTTCAGGGTTTCAAGCATGAAATAACCGAAAAATCACTGTTTTTAGCAAGTTTGAAAAAAAATTTGAAATTCCGCCTTCCGCCTAATTTTTCCGATTTTTGGCGGAAGGCGGAAGGCGGAAGGCGGAAGTGAGAAAATTTTGGCGGAAGGCGGAAGGCGGAAGGCGGAAGAGGAAAAATGGGCGGAAGGCGGAAGGCGGAAGGCGGAAGGCGGAATTCCGCTCATCTCTGATTTGCATGCCAACAGTCAATACTTGATAGGAAGAACACCGGAAGTAGCTGCTTTGACATATTCAAATCTTTATCATTCACATCAATGCCACACTGCCAGAAATTTGAGAATGGCACCAATTTATCACCAATTGAGAGATGCGGGAGCTGTGTTCGGAGAAATCATGGGCTATGAAAGACCACTGTGGTTTGAGAAATCTCCAAAAACAGAACGAAATGCTCTAATGAGTGGCCAGGATTCTCTGATTGGAAAACCAGACTGGTTTGAGCGAGTTGCCAGCGAATATGAGGCGTGTAGAGAACGAGTAGGATTGATGGATATGAGCAGTTTCAGCAAATATGACATCACGGTTTGAAAAATAAGTGAAACCGATGCATGAAGTTTGGGTTTTAGGGCGAAGATGCAGTGGAATACCTTCAATTTTTATGCTCAGCGAATGTGGACGAACCTATTGGAACAACAGTTTATACTGGAATGCAACATCAGAAAGGCGGCTATGTTACTGATTGTACTTTGAGTAGACTCGGTGATAAGAAATTCTTCATGGTTGCTCCAACGATTCAACAAGAGCGAGTTTTGGTTTGGATGAAGAAGTGGCAGGCAATACTGAAAGCTCGAGTGCATGTTCAAGACGTCACTGGAGCTTACACAGCACTGGATCTGATTGGACCATCATCTCGATATTTGATGGCTGATATCACTGGATTGTCAATGAGCAGCAACGACTTCCCAACATTCAGATGCCAAGAGATTAATATCGGAATGGCGACGGGGATACGAGCGATCAGTGTAACTCATTGCGGAGAACTTGGATGGGTGATCTACATTCCCAATGAGGTTCGTATAAATTAGGATAAAAAGGAAGTCAGTGTTTCATTTCAGGTAGCGCAGAATGTCTACGAAAAAATACTCGAAGCAGGTAAAGAGTATAGTCTGCAGCATGCCGGCTACTATACCCTCCGCCAACTACGAATAGAAAAGTTCTATGTCTACTGGGGACAGGATATCAATGCGACAGTTACACCTGTGGAATGTGGAAGATTGTTCCGCGTTGATTTCAAGGTTAAATAAAATTTAGTTTTTTTTCGAAGTTTTTTTTTTCAGAAGGATTTCATAGGAAAGAAAGCACTCGAAGAACAAGTCGAGAGAGGTGTTAACAAGCGTTTTGTACAACTACTCGTCGATGGACATGACAAGGAAACTGATCCATGGCCACAGGGCGGTGAAACGATTCTCAAAAACGGTCGACCAGTAGGATTGACAACTTCTGCTGCATATGGATTCACTTTAGGCTGCCAGGTATACTTTTTTTTAAAAATCAAGACATATTTCTATAGTTCATCTCTGGTGCTCCCGTTTTTCTCATTCCTACCCCACTAGTTGCAATGTTTGAATACAACAAATTCTAAAGTCATCACTTTGGGTAACCTACTGTGTGATAGATCCATTATCTCCTTCATTCATACGTCATCAGCACTTCAAAAAATGTCATAATGCCATCATCAATCATAGTGCTAATTGTTTACTACTGTCACATATCGCTTTGTTTCACCGACGGCCAAATAGAAAATTTGTAGCTTCTGGGAAGAAGGATTAGAGAGAACCAACAAACAATGAGATGTCCGTGTCTAGATTAGTTATTGCACATCTGGAGTAGTGACAGCTCTATTATCACTACCTTAGTAGCCTATACTTTTGAAAATCTTAGCCTGGGAAAGGTCAACTAATTGAAGACTCGTGGACAATGGGATCAGGGGAAAAATACCGAGACACAGTGGGGAGCCATGAGAAAGTAAACAAAATGATCAGAAAAGTCCAAGAAGATGTGGAATTTCTTATTTACTGTTTACAGGTGTGCATCGGCTACGTTGAAAACAAGGAATTCGGAGTATCACCAGAATTCGTTTCATCCGGACATTTTGAAATCGACATCGCTGGGAAACGTTTCACATGTCGCATCAACGTGCATTCACCATCACTTCCGATGATATCCAGTGAACATCCACTCCACTATAGACCGACACAATAATGTTCTTGCCTTTCTCGTAGTTTTAGTTCTAGAAGGAAAGGCTCTAGGCCCGGTAGTAAATTTCTTGTAATCTTCATATTCGTAGTGATTACTGTATCTTCTCCTCATTTTCGAAAAATATACCATATTGGTTGTATTATAATTGTGGCTGTGCCCCCTCTCACCCAGTGTGCTTCAACTGCGTCTTCATAATAAAAAATAGAAATTATGATCTCTTCTTCTCGTCCATACTTTCCACAGCAAGCACACTGCCCAACGAGCTGAATATTGTCTATTCGAAGAAATCGCAAGGAAACATTTGATTTAGATTTTTTTACTGTTTAGGCTCCTCCATCCGTTGAAAGTATTTTATACACGATTTTCAGTGCGAGAAACTGATGTGGGCTAAGCCGAAAAACTTGATCCCATGTAAAATTGTCTTCGCAATTTCTTCGAATAGGCTAAACAACTGTGTATTCGAGATCCTATTCACTAAACTCGAACATATCACATCTTACACTTTAAATATGCATTGTAAAAACTACATTTCTGTTTTCAACAATTTATTTTAACAATAACGAACAATTTAAGCGCTCTCAGATGGCACGCTGAGGATGATATCGGAATCTCCGGCATCGGTGACAGCGAGGGTGCACACGCGGAAAAGACGTCCGCAAGCGGTTCCGAGTTCGATGTTGTTTCCGTTGTAGTGGTGGACTCCAGTCTTAGCGAGCATGGCGTAGTACTCGATCTCGGACTTTCTGAAAAACATGATATTTTGCGTCGATCTACATTTTCATATTCATGATATTTACCTGAGTGGTGGAGTGTTGTTGGCAATGATGACAAGCTTGGCCTTTCCGTTGAGAAGAGACTTGAGGGTCTGCTTGTATCCAAGAACGTACTGTCCGGTCTTCATCACCATGGAGAGGCGAGAGTTGATGTTCTCAGCATTTTTCTTGACCTGAAAGCAAATTAACGATATTTGACGAAACCTTTTCAGTGAATCTTGAGCGCTTACATTGAGCACCCAGAGCCTGTGACAGAATGAGTGGGGAAGTTACTCCTTCTCAATTAAATCACGAGCTCCGGATTACTCCATCGCTGCTCGAAAATTTAACTCCAGAGAAACTTCACTAACCTGTGGCTTAGCAGCTGGAGCCATGATGATTTTACCTGCAAAACAAAAAATAAATTCGTGAACTTCAATACTTTTCCACGTAATAAGTACGAAAATACGGGGTAAACAGAATCTGGATTATTCCTTTGTGTTGTCACAACAACAATCAGCCTAACTACAATAATTTCAACGTCACTGAAAGTAACCGGTACGTTAATTCAGCAACACGGGAAAACTTCTTCACGGAGAAACGTAGTCACACACCGAATTCGACCAAAACTTTGTCGAGCGTAATAAAAAATCTATCGAAAAACCGATGAAACGTCGAAACCCTATGAAAGCTCGACAAAATAGGCCAGAAAAAACAATTTTTGGGGTGAAAACGCCGAAATGCAGTGATGACTACGGTCGATGACGCATTTCGTGGCGAGACCCATCGAACGACCCCTGTCTCCCTTTAAACATCTGTGTCTCTTTTTCCGGTTTTTGGGATCCGAGTTCTCCTGGCTCTGAGCAAAAGGACAGTAAATCCCAACCTAAACTGCTCAAAAACCCATAAAAATTTAAAAAATCCAAAAAATCACCAAAAAAAATTCCTTTGGCCGTTCCGACATCAAAACGTGAGTTTTATCGATTTTAAAATTTTTCGTAAATCAATATTCTGTGCTGGAATCTATTTTGCTGCTTTTTTTATCCCAGTATCTGCTTAACTTTCATGAAAAATGCGTATTTCCACTTTGCGACCCGATTAGTTCGTTCGGAGCATAAATCGATATTAGCACCACGAAGATGCGCGCATCATCGCAATGCCTTTTCCCAGGAGCTCTTTGAGGGCGGATCACACGCACGCAACCCAGAATCGCGCGGGAACTCCGAGCTCCGCCCATACTACAACCATAACGTTGGTTGTACTCATTAGTCAGTTCAGTCCGTACAGTCGGGTAGATCGCCTCGCCTCTCCCTTTCCCTAAAACCACTTCCCAAAAAATCCGAGCTCGCAAAGTCGTTCTTCGGACCAAAAAAAAAAATTCTTTGTTTATTTACTGAACTACTTCAGTAGAATCATGGAAATGAACGTCGCTACTCCTGCTCCCGCCGTCGCCGGCGCTGTCGCACCTCAACCAGGACAAAATCCAGCTGGCTCGTCATACACCATGGCGTCGCTCTACGTCGGTGATCTCCACCCGGAAGTCAACGAGTCGATCTTGTTCGAGAAGTTCAGTGCCGCTGGTCCTGTTCTTTCCATCCGCGTGTGCAGAGACAATGCTACCCGTCTCTCGCTCGGATACGCGTATGTCAATTTCCAACAGCCCGCTGATGGTAAGTTTTTTAATATCCAGGGCTTCGCAGTAACATCTTTTGCATTTCAGCGGAGCGTGCCATGGACACGATGAATTTCGAGGCGCTTCATGGAAAGCCGATGAGAATCATGTGGTCGCAAAGAGATCCAGCTATGCGCCGCTCGGGTGCTGGAAACATCTTCATCAAAAACCTGGATAAGGTCATCGACAACAAGTCCATCTACGACACCTTCTCGCTCTTTGGAAACATTCTGTCGTGCAAGGTAAAGATTTCATGAGAACAGTTACAAACCGTCGTGAATTCATGTTGTACAGGTTGCCATCGATGAGGAAGGATCCAGCAAAGGATACGGCTTCGTCCACTTCGAAACCGAGGAGGCTGCTCAAAACGCTATCCAGAAAGTTAACGGTATGCTTCTTGCCGGAAAAAAAGTCTTTGTTGGAAAGTTCCAACCACGTGCACAACGCAACCGCGAGCTTGGAGAGACTGCCAAGAAATTCACGAATGTCTACGTCAAGAACTTCGGGGATCACTACAACAAGGAAACTCTTGAGAAGCTTTTCGCTAAGTATGGAACCATCACCAGCTGCGATGTCATGACTTCTGACGGCAAATCTAAGGGATTCGGATTTGTCGCCTTCGCCGAGCCAGAAGAAGCCGAAGCTGCTGTTCAAGCTCTCAATGATTCGCCAGTCGAAGGATCTGACTTGAAGCTTCATGTCTGCCGCGCTCAGAAGAAATCGGAGAGACATGCTGAGCTCAAGAAGAAGCATGAGCAACACAAGGTGGAACGCATGCAGAAGTATCAGGGAGTAAATCTCTACGTCAAGAACCTCGATGAGTCGGTGGACGATGAATCGCTGAAGAAGCAATTCGAGTCTTTCGGAAACATCACGAGTGCTAAGGTTTGTGCCATTTTTACCCGGCAGCTTTTAAATTCTGATTACAGGTCATGACTGACGAAAACGGAAGATCGAAGGGATTCGGGTTTGTTTGCTTCGAGAAGCCTGAAGAAGCCACTACCGCTGTTACGGAAATGAACTCCAAGATGGTGTGCTCGAAGCCGCTCTACGTCGCTCTTGCCCAGCGCAAGGAAGATCGTCGAGCTCAGCTCGCATCTCAATACATGCAACGTCTCGCTAGCATGAGAATGCACTCCAATGTCCCAGGAGCTGGAATGTACAACCCAGCTCAAGCTGGTCCAGGCTACTACGTCGCCAACCCAATGCAACAACAGCGCAACTTCGTTGGAGGACAACAACTTGCTCGTCCTGGCGGTCGTTGGGGACCACAAAATCAATACCCGGTTCCAAACCAATATATGATGGCTCAAGGACCAGGAGTGTACCAAAACCGCATGGGTCGCCCACAAAACCAACAAGGAGGACCTCGTGGACCACCACAGCAATACAACCAAGTCGCTCAGGGAGGAGTTCGTATGCAAGGACCACCACGCACTCAGAACACTGGAGTTCCTCAACAAAACGTTCAGCGCCCACAACAACCACCACAACAGCAGCAACAACAGAGACCAGCTCCCTCTGGACCAAAAGCTCCACCACAGCCGTACAATCAGCAATACCAGCAACCGAGACCACAAGGAATCGTTATCGGTGGACAAGAGCCGCTCACATCGGCTATGTTGGCCGCTGCCGCTCCACAGGTAAGAAATTTTCTGTAATTGTCATCTTATAATTTGTTTGTTTCAGGAGCAAAAGCAACTTCTCGGTGAGCGTATCTATGCTCTTATTGAGAAACTCTACCCGGGTCACAAGGATGCTGGAAAAATCACTGGAATGATGCTCGAAATCGACAATTCGGAATTGATCATGATGCTCCAGGACAGTGAATTGTTCCGTTCGAAGGTCGACGAGGCTGCTTCGGTTCTCGCTTCTGCCCAGAAGCAATAATCTGTTTTTCTAATGTGCTTTTAGCACTACAATCGGCTAAGCCTTCCCCTTGTTCTTTTTTCTTACTGTCACCTTTTTTTGTTACTTGTTAGTGGTTGGTTTAGCCACCTCCACACTCCCCCTTCTTGGCCCCCTCCCCGAATAAGCTCACTTTTGTGTTGTTTGTTCATGTTAAAATAAAAATATTAAAAAATGCAATGTTATGACAAAGAAAAGAGAAGACGAAGATGAATTACACAAGTAGCCTTCACAGACGCATTCTAAGCCTTCGTTATCGTCCCATAGAATGGTTTTTCTGCAACCAACTGGCGAATCCGATGGAACACAAAGTCTTTGTTCGCGGATCAGTCCACCTGAAATTTTTGCTCAACCAGACGAAACAAGTATCTCGTAACAAACTTTGTATTGGAGCCGTTCTTCTTGAGCATTTGGGACCTACGCATGTTGTTCCATCAAAATCACAGTACCCTTGAAACGAATCACACACCTGACATTGTGTGGATTGGACCATTATAGGAATAAAGAAAATATAAACTATGAAGAAAGAAAGACGCATTTTCACAGCAGTTTACAGAAGGAACGAAACTTTTCTCGTTTTTGGAATACCGTTTATGAGCAAACACTTGAAAAGGAGGCAAGTAGTCGTGACCTTTGAGTATTATTCAATTTTCCCGAGTTTCATCGCGCTCCATTGCGAACTTCGGGAAATTCAAAATTTTGAGCTTTCCCGCTCACTTTTTTCTCTTGTAGGGTCACAAATAAAAACAAAATTATTATTTTTGACGTGACCTACATGGGAAACAAATGAGCGGGAAAGCTCAAAATTATGAATTTCCCCAAGTTCGCAATGGAGCGCGATGAAACTTGGGAAAGTTGGATAATATGTTTGAATGAGAAAAGGGAAATAAATTCATTGATATCAAATTATGCAATTCGAATGAATCAGAGCTCATCGTGTAGATTTCTTTGTTCGAATTTCACATGATAATTCTTCTTCTCTTTTTTGACTTTTGTTTGTCGGATATTCAAAAATGCATCTGCTTGTTCTGGTCGATCTGGAATTTGACTGCAAAGCCAACGAGTTTGAGGAGTGTCTTTAAAATCTGAAATACAGTCAGATACAAACTTATTCCGATTCAATTATATTACATTCTTGGCACATTTCTCGGAGACAGTGAAGAGCATTTGGTTGCTCATTGAGTTCACACCATTGAATTTCTAGACTGCAGAATCTTTCGGGACGAGTAATCACAGTGGCAACATCGATGAGTTGATAAAACTTTTTCTTCATTACATTCTGACATCCATCGTAAGTGAATCCGTGGGGGAAAAGTGGAATATCGAGTCCTTGGAACGCAAGGCAAAGTTCTGCACACAAATTGTGGAAAAGATTTCCTCGGAGCCAATAATAAACTTGATCAAGCATTGCTGGTTGAAGGAATATTTTATGTTGAAGAACATTTGTAATGGACATGCATGCGGTACATTCCAGGCACACGACTGATTCTGTCAAGTTTCCCACTGAAAAAAAAATTGGAAATTGGCTTCGAAATAGTATCGCTTCAACTCACCTTTCAATGCATAATCCTCTTCACAGCCTGGAGCAATAGCTGTACAAAGAGACTTTGGTGATGGAATGTGGTTATAGAGTAGATGAGAAATATGGTATTCGTCATCTTTTATCAAAAGACTATTTGGTTTCAAAACTCTTGAATGAATCTCTTCTGTGAATCTATGACATAACGAGCAAAATGGTCCAGGATGTGCAGCTGCCAGTGTCGAAAAGTATCCGAATAGTTGATCTTCTGTGATGGAATTCAGATCGGTGATTTGGTTGTTACAGACTTCGGACTCGCGTTTCATGTAGTACTGAACAAAATATAATTGTCAAACGATTCAGGTAAAGACTTACATGAAGTGTTTTCATATACCATGAAAATGGATCCTCATCATTCGTTCTCGTGACATAAACCTTACTTGGATTGAACTTCTTGCTCTTCTTTTCAGCCTTCTTCACTTCTTCTTTTTGAATGTTTTCCTCAGGAGCAGCAGTGGATGGTTGAGCAGAGGCAGTTGAACCAGCTGGGGCCGAAGATGATGGTTGAGATGAATCCGTATTTCCCATTGTAGTTGAATCAGAGGGGGATGTAGATGGAGCAGGTGTCGTTGGTGCTCCAGTTGTTGTCGCTTTCGTTGATGTTGTGAACATTGTTGAATTGGGTTGAGGACAAGGAGGTTGGCCATCTTTTATCTTCAGAAGTTCTTGAAGTTTTGGAGAAAAGTTCAATCCATCGATCGGTTGGTATGATTTGATTTGATCTTTCGATTTGGACATCAATGAAACGAGACGATCGATTTCACGAGCAGCCAACTGTTCAGCTACTGTTTCGATTCGAAGCCGACCTTCTCGAAGAGTTTGTTGACATTCTTCATGCTAAATATTTGGACGGTTTTTTAAAACATTTGTAAAGTTGACATCTTCATATTGAATTTTTCGATATATCAGTTTCAATAATTCAAACTTAGCTAACCTAAACAAAGCAAAAACTTACAAATCCACAAAAAACGGATAAGACCGTTGCTGCCAAAAAGACAAAAATCACTTTCATTTCTATTCTACTCCAAGAATGCGAAACTCAGTGAGCACGACCGGAGGCGAATGATTATAATATTTGAGTCGAGTTGTCGACTGTTATCAATTGAGTTTGTATGATAACTGATTGTGATTGACCATACTCTTCTTTACTCTTTCTCTCATTCCGGAGTTTTATTATGCGAATAACTGTGTCACGAAACTATGCTCAAGCCACGTGGATGTATCGAAAGAATGATCTCATCCCGCTTGATTTCCATGGAAATATTCCTCAAAAATGAAGAAGAAAGCATGTAATACGAAAATAATGAAACGATATCCATGGATACTGATCAAAAACATTGCGGTTGCTTGGTTTCTCCGATTTCTTCTTCCTCCGAATCGCCTCAAACTTTCATTTCATTCGTTTTTAAAATGTGGAACCGAAAGCTCCTCTTGAAATTTCTTCTGGCCTTCTTATTTCTTTTCCCTGGAAAATCGAGTAAGCTTATTTGGAAAAGGAATCTGATTATCATAAATCCATTCCAGATTGTAATTCTGAAACATCCAATTCAACGAAATTGTCAACTCCTCAAAGTTTGGAATCATTCACTCTCCGTAAGTTATCCTATCTCGACTCCAAGTGTACCGATTTTGATGAAAAATATACTATTCGAATAGTAATTTGTCCGGGGCCCCGCGAGGTGGCATTTTTTTCAAAAATTTCACAAATTTTTTAACTGATAGCTATGCTAATTTTATTGCAAGCCTTTCATTCTCTTCACATATACAGGAATCGCTGAGAAGTTACACTAACTTTGTATTTCAGCGGAAAACTGCTCCATGATTGATTTGGGAAGGAATGTCACCCCAGAATGCCGTGCTTTGGAAATTGCATTGTGTAATTGTACTGAAACGGACTATAGTGTCTTTACAACCGTAACAACTCCTTATGATCTAGCAGATTATAAGGTCAACTCTGAAATTGTGTATTACTATTACGAGTATTGGCTCGAGGATAGTTCATTCACTACCGGGAGTCCAACCATCGATGTTACTACAACTGATTCGGCTAATAGTGAAAATACGGGAAGAACCACCTTGACACCTGAAAGTTCTGGATTAGAGACAATTGTGAATATAATAACTCATTCAACTGGCTCAGTTTCATCAACCAAACCATCCTCTGGTGGCGGAGATATAATTGACAATGAAAACGTAATAACTCATTCTACTTCGGCACAAGATGATCAACAAGGAAATGGTGGAGGGACAACATCTGGAACAAGAGGAGAAGGTGGAATAGTGGATATGAGCCGGATAATTACTCATTCGACGTCTTCCATAAGCCTTTCTCCTTCCGGAGATTCCACTTCCACTGCTCCGTGGACAGAGCATGCAAATGCAGCTGATTCGATTACTTCCACTATCTCTGATGCTACCCCAACGAATGTTTCTGATTCCTCGTCAACTTCCACATCCAGAGTCTCAACTACTACGAATCCATCTTGTTTCGTTCAATGTCCTGATGGATATATTGTCGGAACTTCACTTTGTTTCTATTTCGCTGATCTTTCGAGTATCAAATCCTATCAATCTGCTCTATCTTATTGTCAAACTGTCAATCTTCGAAATTTGATTTCATTCGAACATCTTCGAAACCTGAAAGATCTTCAACTCTTGAAAACAAGAGCGAATTCATTGGGATCCAATACTTGGTTTTTCGCGAATGGAGGAGGATCAGTTCAAGAGAGATTTGATAAAGAAGCGCAGGTATTTGATATCAATATGTTGACTGCAATGACATCTCCGATTGCAATGACTGTTGGAATATCCGATCCGACTTCGAATACTTCTGCAATTTGTGTTTCGCCTCGTTAGTTCATACAAACAAGATAAAAATGAGATACCTTTTTTCAGAGTACTGTAACATGTCTCAATGTTTTGTGGAATCAGCTTTAAACGTTCTTGATTTGAACACAATTCTGAGTTCATCTGAAGAAATTATTGATAGTTCCGCGAAGGCAGACATAACCTGCTCTTATACGAAAGCAGTTACTACTGTAGCATGTGGAGTACGGGGAAATATGATGCCGAATCCGACGACTATTAGTTGTGAAGGTTTTTTGAAGTGGTTAGGGCCGAAAATTTGAAGATAATATTTTTCAGCAGCTGGAGCAGCTCAAAAACTGAAAAACACAACGGCTCAATTGGTAGATGACTGTTCAATGTGCTTCGTTAGAGGAACCGAAAGTTGTGATGCAAAAACTGATGAAAATGGGAAAGATGGATACGTCTGCAATTGCAAAGATCCATACTCAGTAAGTTGCAATTTTCCCAGTTTTTTTCCGTAATGAAACCTCAGATGAAAACATGCTGGTATACTTCGGATGCTTGCACTGTCGACACTTGCAATGGACATGGAAAATGTTCGGATACTCTTGGTGACATAAAATGTGATTGTGATTGGGGATACGAGGGAGATACTTGTCAAGTGAACAAGGATCGGGTCACCAACACAACCGACTCCTTTTTCAAACGATTTGGAAACTATATCATTGACTTTCCAACTATTTATGCTATTCAAACTAATTCTTGGACACTTTTGACTGTATTTGCCAAATCTCTGGGAAAGATTTATGTCTCGAATGGAGAAGATGTAAGTGAAGAAGGGACATAGATGTCACAATACTCGATGCATGCTTCCAGGATCCACAGGAAACTCATCAGGCAGCCAGAGCATTTTTTATGACACTTGGAACTTCTTGTGTTCTCTTTTTTAATGATCCGTATCTATTCAAGATTTCACAAGCAACTTGTAGAATGTTCTTCATAATAATCCATTTTTGTTTTATGGGAGCAATGATTCAATGGATGTTAGAAGGATATAATGCGAATCAAGTCGTTAGGTGTGTTCATTTGAATGAATGGGAGAAAGATTTCAAATGGAGAAGAGCATGGGGCATTATGGTTGCTCCGAGAATGGTTATTCCTTTGATTTTCTTGGCAGTGGCATTGGCGATCACTTTTAAATCCAGTAAGAGTTTGGGAGAGTGTATTTATGTATTCAGAGTTCATTCAGATTGGTATTATCTTCCCTCCACATGGACTTGTCTTGGTGTAATTTGTGACAAAACTACTTCCGTTTGGCTTTCAGCGATCTGGATTGTTCTTTGTCTGGTCATCGCCACTGCCGCATTTGCCGAATCCAGTGTTCTGCTCACTCAGTATTTTTGTTAGTCTGTATAAAATTACATTTTCTTTTTCAGTCGTCGTCCACTTTACAATTTGAAAATTCGTCAACGAATCGAACAAAATGTGGGAATTCTTGATGGTTGGGTGGCAGAGAAATGTCGACGAAATACCGTTCTCTGCTTTATTGGAGTTTGTCTTCTTTCTATCACCTGGCTTTTTACTATTCTCGCTTCTGATAAGAGAAGCAAATATTTCTTCGGATGGTTAGTTGGAAATTTTGAGGTTCCATCAAAAGATTTTATCTTTTTAGGACCCTAACATTGGTGTCTACTCTATACGGAATGTTTAGCTTTGTTCAAGGGCTCTACACTGATCCTAATGTAAGTTTTCCAGTGATCCTTTCCAGAAATACTGATCTTATTTCTGAAGACTTGGTCCGCAGTTCTTTGGTTTGCTATGAAGAAACTCCCTGCTCGCTTTGCTCCAACTTACGATCCGATTTCCATGTGGACTCGAGAGGAAGTAAAAGAAATTCAAAAACTTCCGAAAGAACAAAGAGAAATAATGAAGGAACAAATGATTCCACTCAACAAGAGACTCTTTTTGCATCATAAATGGGATATTATTCTAAACGAAAAATTGGAAAATGGATCTGAAGTCCCTGAAGCTCTTCTGGAAATGCTTCGTCAAGAAATGAAGAATCATCACGATTTGAATGGTACTCAATTCCAGAAGGAACAACTTCAAGAAACATTTGCTGAATTCGTAAATTCCGTTCGGGATAGACCTCCGAGAATGGATTTAGTTGGAGTGAATGCAAAAAGTGAGGCTGTTACCCTATGTGCGGAGAGAGATGATGGAACTGCAAGAGTCACCAAATTCATGTTGGTACCGGGAATCGATGTTTTCAAACCAGAAGAATTTTATGAAGATGCAGATGACGTCAATAAGAAACGATTGGATACGGAAATCGATAAGGTTTGAATGTTCCCATGAAATTTTCGAAATCGTTTAGAATTCAGGAAACCTACAAAATCGCAAGAGAGGAAGCTGTTTCTCAGAACAAGTTTATGAATTCTGCGATCAAATTCAAGTTTATTTTTGCAAAAGTTTTCTGAGAAATTTCAAATTTTTCAGGTACTACGGAAGGATCAAACCATGAACTACATTCTATCTTATTTCTCACTTCTATTTTACTTTTTTGGGATTTTTTTTTTGAATAATAAAATTGGGTTTACGGGTTTTCAGTGCATCATTTAGGAGAGTCTATTTGCTTTGTATGTCTTTGATTTTCTTCAGAAAACGTCAAATTTTTTGGTTATTTATGTACAGTACAAAATAATGATTAGATTTAAGAATGGAAGAATCCTCGAAACGGGACAAAAAAAATCACAGAAAGAGGAATTGTATTGCCAAGTGAAAACTGACAGTGAAAAATTGAGGAAGATAAAGCGATAGGAGGATGAGAATGTGATTGGGGGAACAATTAGAAAGTATTGAAATTAAGAAAACATATTACAAAAAGAATTGATTTGAACTCAACTGGAATACAATGAATACAATTAATATTATGGGAGACTCGTTCTGGAATGGAAAGGGGGCAGGATACTGTATGCGGAGTGAAAAAAGAAGAAAAGAAATGCTAGAATGGTGTGGATGATATGATTGGGAGGAAAAGGAACAATTATTGTCCTAAAATGGTAAAAAGAGCTAAAAAAGAAACATTGGTTAAGTTATGATTCATTGATAATGTGGAAGACCGAGAGTTGGTAAAAGAGACGATGTTTTCAGATCGGGAAGTCTTAAAGGATTATGAATACTATCATGAGGATGTTGAGATTGTGGTCCCTGTTGTGATTGAATCAACTGATGCTGATGGGGATGTCCTCCACCATTCTGCATTCCATTATGATCCATTTGGAAGTGTTGAGGTGGTGGTGGTCCTTGAGGATGTTGTAGCTGTCCCATATGTCCCATTCCATTTCCATACATCATATGTTGTTGTTGAGGTGTTGGAGGCGGAGCCTGTTGCTCTTGCATTCCACTCGGACCTTGGCCAAGAAGTGATGGATTCGAAATGTTGTATTTCTGAAATTATTTCTGATTAGATATCAAAAAGTATATAGGAAATCGTGCAAGCGAAGCTAGTGCGGGAAAGAGCAAAAAAATCTTACACTATAGATAGTTTCGATAGGCAGAAGTGGGCGGGACTTGATTTCGGAACTCTGTAAACAAAGCAGTGGGAATGTGAGTAAGCATTGGAAAGTGCTGATAGTTAGAGTGCATGCTCTTAAATCTTATTTTACTGAGTTTAAGACTTACCATTGGATTCTCAAAGATGTCCATATAGTTGGGTGGAGATCCATCATCAATTTCCCCCTTGATTTCCATCAAATCGTCTTTTCCTCCCTTCCACATCAACATTTCTTTTGTATCCTCTTCTTTACACGTCGTCGTTTTCCAATGAGTTCTCAATCCACTCGGAGATATATACTTCTTTCCACATGTTCCACAACTGTATGGTCTCTCGTTTGCATGTAATCTCTTGTGAAGTCTCAAATGAACGTATTGAGTAAACTTCGCATCGCAAACATCGCAAGTGTACGGCTTCTGGCCATTATGAAGACGTAAATGAGTTTTGAGATTTGATGTCGACGAAAATCTTTTATCACAGATATCACAACGATGAGGTCGTTCTCCGGTATGGACGAGATGATGCTTTTGGAGATGAGCAAGTTGGGTGAATTCTTTCGTACAAATTTCACATTTGAATGGTCGTTCTCCAGTGTGGGTTCTGGAATATGTTCAGAGATATTTTAATATTCTCGATTTTGGGCGACTCACCTGACATGGACTTTCAGGTTTGATAGTTGTCCGAAGGTCTTATTACAATCTTTACATGCGTATCTTGTCTTTCCATTCTCCTGCTGTTGTACATACTGAAATCATAACAATTGAATTTATAAAATCCAAATGATTCACTCACATTCGGAACTCCATTAAACGATGAATCATTATGAGATGCTGAGTGATTAACAAATGGAAGTTGATGAAATGAAGAAGCATGTCCACTTCCACCCATTCCAAATCCTCCTCCCATACCACCGCCACCTCCGAAAGCAGGTGTTGCCGTTGTGAAAAGAGGCTTCAATTCATGTTGGAAATCTTGAGATCCGTAGATGGCTGCGTAGTTTCCGAAATGAGCTCCAGCGGTTGCCGCCAGTACTGGCTGTACATCAATGGGCTGACCGGATCTTCCACCCGTCGCAGTGATGGTTGCAGCTGTTTGAACCACTGGAGGGACGAATATTGACGGGTCTCCGAGCTCTGAAGGAAATTGGACTTGTACTTTTGGGTATGAAATATCAGACAGATACCAAAAATTAGAAAGAATTCTTGACATTTATTGTGTCTTTACACCTATCTTAAAAAATAAGCTTTTTCAAAGTTTCAATGAATTTTTTCAGTTTGTAAAGAAGATTGGCAATAATTCATTTTTACCGAGATCCCAGTTAAAGAAAAACACCGAAAAATGGGAACAGATGTTGTACACAAATGTTTATGACCCTCTGCGAGACAAGTGATCGTAAAACGTATGGGAAGCTTGCTCAGATTATAGGATAGATAATGAAGTATCAGATTACCATAGTTGCTCATAAGTTTCTGTTAAAAGAGAAAAAACGCACTTGTCAGCTCAAGAGTCTTCCTCAAATAGTCCTTATATACAGCCAGAGGATCCAAAGGAGCAGGTCTTACAGGCGCTGAGAAACTCGTTAGCCTTGTTGGAACAGGTCGAACCACTGGATTCTGGATAACATTGGGCCGAGACACTTCTGGAGCAGGTCTCGTACAGCTCTCTTTTTCTTCAACATCAATCATTTCTTCATCATTATCACTTGTTGGAGAAGCATCAGTTGAAAGAATATCGATTGGTTCGACAAGTTTCTTGACAGAATAGTCAATAGCTACAACTGTTTCTGCTAAACTTGCGATGGCAGTTGCAGAAGAAATCGGAGCAGCCGAAGGAATGGATGGAATTGAAGGTATGAGAACACTTGGAACTTGTTGAGATGTTATTCTTGTTCTTACATACGGTGTCGTGGAATAGTTCAACTTTCTCGCGTAGTCTCTACTGAACCAAAATGAGAGTTGTGTATTTGATTCAATCTTCTTGACTGTATAAAAATAAATATCATTTCCGATTTGAGCAGCGACAAGATTCTGATCACTGTCCTCCTCTGCTGCCACCACATACTTCATCCAATTCGATTTTCCGTCATCTTTTACACTTATTGTTTTTGTTAATCGTCCACCAGAAGGAGAAAATACTTTCCATTCTTCTGGAGTCTCATCAAATGGAACTTCTTCTTGAGCAGTTGTTCCTCCGGCCATTGATGCTTCAGCAGGACAAACAAGGGCAGAATCAACGTCAACTAATCGAATTTCACCAACGAGAGGACCGAATCGAACACCTCGCGGTATTTGATCAGATGACCAAATCGATAACTTCTTTCGATTTTTCGATGATTTCAGTAAGAGATTCATGGGGAGTGTGCATTCCGATCGTTTTGGGTTGGGCTGGAAAGTATTTATTTTTTCAAAGTTGTGAAACATTGCATCTTCAGTCTTCATCCTATCTTGGAACTCAAGACAACTTGAGTAGTAAAAGAAAACGATAGAAGTGAAGATTGTGAATTTCAGATTTCGACGAACTCACCAATGCAACAACTTTATCTGGAACATGAAATATACATAGCTCGGCGAGGGAATCATCTCCAGCCTGCTTCCAATCGGTTTCCGTCGATCGAGCTCCTGAAATGAAATAGTGAGATTTCATTTATACTTTTAATGTGATTGTTGTTGTTTTTCTTTTATTTTCACCTCCTTTTTTGATGTCTAAAAGAGGGAAAAGAACAATATTTTTGACTGATAAGAAATGATAAGCTTGGCGGCAACGAAATTTGATAAGAAATCGTCAAAGAAAAGAGAAAATGAGTGAGGGCGAAAGAAAAACGATTGCGATTTGGTTCACTTGGATGACTTTTTCGGTGCTTTCTAATGGATCGATTCGAATCTACAGTATCCATTAACTTACCTAACGTTGCTCCAGAAGCACTCGGAGACGTTGATGGAGGAGGTGTTGAGGATGAAGACGTGGCAGATGAAGCAGATGAAACACCAACGGATAATGGAGAATGAGCTGGAGAGTGAGCAGAAGAGAAGGGTGCTGGAGGGACACCTTCATCTCCACATCCTTGACCCATTTTGTGAATAAAAATGAGATCGAAAAGGGGATGGGAAAGAAGAAGAGGAGAGAATTAGAAGATTATCAATATGTCTTCTGTTTCTGAAATTTAAGACAATTAGAGGGATAATAAAAGGTAACAAGAAAATACGAGTTGAGAAAACTTTGAAATTCGAAAAACAATTCATTGAACGAGAGAGCAGAGAGGGAAAAGGCGAGGGCGAGAATCAGGAAAACGGCGCCGAAATTGTCAAAATTCGGCTGATAAGAGCTCGGTCGAAAAATGACGGTTTTAGGAATCAAAGAGGGAAAGAGTGTTCAAAACGGGGAGATTAATGAGAAAAAGAAGGTAACGATGGGGGGAAAGAAAATGAAAGGGAAAAGCTGGAAATGATTACTGTAGCTGAGATGGAGAGGAGAAGAAGGAATGATCGGTTGGGCAAGAGAATGTAGCAGAATCAGAAGATGGCATAGGAAATAAACTGACAACGGGGAGCTCCAAGGAACAAATGTCTCGAATGAAATGGAATTCAGATCAATGAAATCTTCGAATCTCGAAAAAGACTTGGCGCAAAGAACTTGAAGCTAAAGTGGACCCTGTGTAGTGTTACAAACGATCCCAAATTAGAAACAAGGAAGTCTGAGAAAGGAAAATCGGGAAAATGACGCATTCTTTTATGGGTCAGGGCTAGGGAATCAGTGGCGAGACGAAGGGAGACGAGTAAGGGTAGAAACGGAAAAAAATCTGAAGGAAAAAACTGAGCATTTAAAAAAAAATGAGACAAGGCGGGGTCAAATCTATTTGTCTTTAGAAGTATTTCTCACGAGTGATTCAACGACAAAAAAAAAGAGCCGAAACTTGGAGGAAAAACAGGTGCCAAAGAGAGGGATAGAGTGATTGGAAGAGGTGAAGGAGAAAGTACGGTAGATTGGTAAATACGAAATCAAATTTGGAGAATGAGAGAAGAAAAAAGAAGAGGATGGTTCAGAAAAAAAATGAAAAGATGAATAGCATGTACAAAGGGAAAGAAGCGAGAAAATAGCTGATGCTGCTGCTGTTGGTGTAAAATTGAGGGAAAGAGGATTACGGTAGATGGTAGACACTTGAAAAGAGAATTGAGATTTGAGAGACGCAGAGAAACGGTCAGTCATGGCGCCGCCCGAGAATAGTCGCGCGCGCGACGACCATTCATCCATGGATTCGGATCCGACGGTAGTCTTCAAAAGAGTTGAAGGCGTTGAGAGAGGGAAAATGAGAGATGAATAGAATATGAGAGAGAAAAATAGAAAAAGAGAAACGGACCGGTTTAGGGTCCTCGTTTTGTTCGCGCACTCTCTTGCATAATGGACGCTGCTGGACACAGAGGCTTCTTCTTCTCTTCTGGACCTGTTCTTGCATATCGTCCGTTGAGATCCGCCAGTGATTCGGATCGTCTCTCTAGTCCTTCTTCGAAAAGACGACGATGTTTGTTAGAAGATGAAGAAAGTGGAAGAAAGAGAACGCGCGGCGCGGACTGAAGCTTTTGGTTTCTTTTTGGCATCTAAATGGCTATTAGGGAAATGGAAAAGTGGAAGGGCAGGATGTGTATACGGTTTTGAAAAAGTGAACATCTTCAAACAAAAACATCGAAAGAATTGTTTGCAGTTGGATGGGGGTCTAGAAATTACTGTAAAGTTTCAGAAAACTTGAAAATAAGTTTGTTTTGTTTCCGAAGATATCTGAAATAGATCAGAAATTGTAATTTCTGGGATTCCAGAGGGTAATCCAGTTCAGAAGATTTGTCCAAAGGGATTCTAGACCAATTCACAAAGAGGAAGGTGATAGTTGATAATGGGAATTATACATCTACTTGATGTCATTTCACTATCCCTGATGTCTAAAGAGTCTTCTGAATTCTGACGTCATCATCAATCATCCGAACGTGTTTCATGTTTTTTTTTTCCCATCAATGATCTTTCCATGAATAAAATAATTAGGGGTTTGAGTGAAAAGTTGAAATTCAGATCGAATTAATATGTCAATCCAATTTTTATTTGTTTTCTGTAATGTCAAGGGAATTCTCATTGAAATGCATCGTGTGACACCTCGGTCAGATCTCTCTCATAATTATTATAACACCTTTTCTTCCTGAGAAAAAAAGGAAGAATTGTACCCTTCTTCTTCTTTTCGTTTTTCTTTCTCCACCATCTCGTTCAACACAATTTTTGGGGGTCAAGTTGTTGTACAATGTCTTCTTATTCGTTCTTATTCTTACTCTCTCGACCACAACGTCTTCTTCTTCTTTTTCTCTTTCTCACGGGTGGTAAAAGAATCGGAATGAAGAAGAGAGAAAATGAAGGAGAAATCTGTTGGAAGAGAGAGGAAAAGATTGGTGGTGCGCGCACCGACCGACCTGTACCGACTGGTACGAAGGTGAAATCGCTCGAAAAGCGAATACGATCGGGGCGAGAATCATTGCGCATGGAAAAGTGGAATGGTGAAGAAGAAGAGGAAGAAGAAGAAGGTCGCTAGGCCGCAATTTTATAGCTATCTAAAATTTGGAAGAGAAAATGAATATACCTGGATGAGGGTCTGGGTTGGGACCCGGACAGGCTCAGGAATCAAAATTTATCCAAGTGATCCAAAAAACTCTGAATCAATCGTGTTAGGAATCGAGTAGGAAAGATGGTATCTATTTAGGTTCAAGATCTCGAAAATCTCTCATGTTAGAAATTTTTTTCGAAAAATGCGACTGTAGATTACGGTATAGTATGGTTGTGAATAGAATTGATTTCATTTTCGATTGGGGAAGCTCAAAGAGTTTGGACCACCATGAACATTTTAACTAGATTGCCATGACCCAGATTAAAATTTAAAAATACACCAGATTGAAACAAGATTTCGAAACTTCCAAAAAATGAAAGCGATTCAAAATGAAAGTAGAAAAAGGAGAAAATAAAACTAGATTTGTACAAGTCACACAAATTTTCATTGGATAGTACTCTCTCGATCGGAAAAGGTCGAACAATTTGGATTTGCAAATGGAAAATGAAAATAGAAAAGATAATGAGAGATAGAATGAAGGAAATGGGTGGCGGGAAAACAAAAACAAATTTGGGTTCTGAAGATGAGCAATCTTAATTTTTCAGAAGAAATCGCACCCAGATTATTAGAAAATGAAAAATGGAAGGAGTGTGAGGTCTAAATTCCTTTGATAGATGAAAGTGTAATATTTCTCTACAGTACGATAGACAGTTCACAATGGGAACATCACAAATCGTTTCTCGATTTTTTCTTGATTCGGTTAAAAAATCTTTTGCCGCCATGACGAGAATTTTTGGGCAGATTGATAAGGTGATTGGGGAGAGAAGGAAAAAGTGGTGAAAAATAAAAAGAAGTCTATGAAAATAAACGAGATCAAGGAAGATCCAGTCTTAAATGGAAAGTATTTCCCGAGAGAGAGAGGAGAAATCTCTCTTCATTTTCTCGATTTCACTATCACTATAAAAATCGAAAATTCGACGAGGCGCAGGTTTGATGATCGGAAGATCCAACGGCTGGCTGTTGATTTCGGAATAAAGATAATAAATGGGAAAAAAAGGAAAAGAGATCCAAGAAAAAAGGAAAATTTAGGCGATATCGAAGGTGAAGAGAGAAAAAGAGGTAATGAAAGAAAAAGGGAATGGCCTTCAGATGAGAAAGAGAGAGAATCGGGACGACGACGTCGATGATGATGGAGGTGAAGGAAGAGAGGATATTACTAGAAAGAACCGTCCAGCGTATTGTTGAAATGGAATTTGATGGGAGGGGAGAACGAGAGAGAAAAAGAGGATAAAAATTCGAATGAGAGAAATAGACAATAATCGAAATATCTTTTCTCATCAACGTTCCGTAGATCTTTGTTAGAAAAATTATACTTTCTAGTAAGGATTACATTCGAAAGCTTATAAATTTGATTCACACTTTGATTCACAATTTGTTTTGCAAATATTATTAAACATTAAACATTAATAATTTAACTTCATTCAAAATCTGGACAGTATCCAAACACAGTATTCACAATTTATAAACAGAAAAAGCGTCTCATAAAAAATTGTTTTTTTAGGAATACAGCAATCCATTTCTCAACAAAGCGCGTTTTTCGAAACTCCAAGTTTAATGTGTCTCCCAATTCAAGTCACGACTGTCTGATTTTTCAAGAATCATTGCATAGAAATCGCCGTAGGAGTCTAATTTTCAGCAGTGAATGTAAGATGAATTTAGGGATCCTTGTGTAGGAGGATTTTAGAAAGTGTTATCCTCGAGAGATCGGTATTGGAAATATCGTAATGAAATACAAATGCTGTAATTTGAAAATACCGTAATTTCGAAATACCGTAACACTGACATGAGCTAACTTCCTAAAGTCCTTATATCACTAAATCTTCTCGATATTGTATGACCACACGCATTATTATTGTTTGTGTCCATAGTATTATCGTATCATAATCTTTTTTTACTTTCTATATCTCTTTCTCCAAACTTTTCCTGAAGAGAGACCCAAAAAATCGAAAATAAATGAACGTAAATCGAATTGACCTTGGCGCCATCGTCTCTCTTTCTCTCGGGACCTCCTTCTGTGTTTTCTTTTCTCGGAAATCTCTACCCTGGCAACTAGGTCATTCGGAATACAAAACAACTCTTCCGAAAAGATGAAAAAGAAAGAATCCTCACTTACGTGCCAATTTGATGGACAATGTGATGCAAGGAAAAAGGAAAAATGGTCTTAGACGGTTTTCCTAGATGACGTAACCCACTGAAATGAGGTCGAATCGTTTTGAGAACAATTGGAGATCGTGAGGGTGGGATCTGGCTTTAGAATCTGAGAGAAGAAAAACAACCGAGACTTTCAGATAGTTTCAATTTAATCTCATTTCAACAGAAACAGATTAGGTTATCAGAATTTTTTCAACACTGTTTTGCCTGAATCCTTGCAGGATTTTCTAAAAATTTTTAGTTACTGAAAACTTCAATAGTTATTCCGTAAATTTTACATCCTACTAGAATTACAAGGTCTCAAAATGCCAGGAAAATCAAGTTACAAGGTTTCGAGCTCCTGTAATTATGCAGAACTTCAGAAAATGAAATTCAGGAAACTGAGAATCCTAGAGTGTACGGTAGAGCTAGTAACTCTTAGAAACAGTTCAATAGTCTGTAAATCCCACTTAGCCCTCTCCTTTCTGACTTCTTACAAGCATTTACCGTTTGTTTGTTGGTTGTCCCGTAACCCAATTTGTTCCTAACATGATAATTAGCACCAAAACTGGTAAACGTATCCTAGTGTCATATCCGATATGTATAAATCAATATAATTCAAAAAACCGAACCAGTGTACGAAACGACACGAAAAGTATGACGATGATGATTTGAAAAGGGAGAAAACTAGACAAGTGATGGTCAGAAATGGACACTGGTCAAAAAAGGGAAGGGATAGACCAGTCCTCCGTTCCATCGTGCATAATGAACGTAGAGGGCGACGGTTCTGATCGAATCGTAATAAAGTTTATTCGAAAAAAAAGAGAAAAGGAAGAGTGGGACAACCCGCGGATGGAAGAAACAACGATATTAAGATACATATAAACAAAAAGGTGTCTAGACGGTGGGCTACATTGTAAAGGAAGCAAAAAAGGATTTCGGTTGTACAGTAATACATCGGGAGAGTTTGAAGAATGAGAAGAGCCTGTGAGAAAGTATTATAACCAATGACATTCGGGCGAAAATACATATTATACGTAACTATCATCTAGTTTAGATCCATCGGCATAGGATGATCAGGAACAAGAGAGGCGAAAAATGAAGTGATAAACGAGTAGGTTGTTGCTATGAAAATTTGCATTGTTGTTGGCTGTGGTGGCTGAGGAACATCAGAAGCAGCTGCGGTTTCGCCTTCAGTAACCGGAGTCTGGAATAAAACTTTATAGGTGAGAGTCGAGAATATTCTGATGAATCTTTTACAAAAAAAATTTGCAAAGTACCTACCGTATTTTCTCCTTCATTTTCTCCATTGTTGTTGTTATTCACATGTGGCTCCTGATTGTTCGCCGGTTGGGCAGCAGCGGCAGCAGCAGCTTGTGCCCTATTTCTAGCATGATTTCTACGAAGTTGAATGAAGTAAATGAACAAGGCAGAGCACAAAACTAAAGCGAATCGTTCGAAGGATGAGTAGAGAAGAATGGCCGAAAACAGTAGAACAAGTTTGAAAATTCGATATCCGACTTCCAGAAGATCGACTCTTCCCTGGCGTGGTGGAGCAGCTGCCTGGTTTGCATTTACTTGGGCTGCTCCAACGGCCGCTGCATCTACTCCATGAAGTCGAGCTCTCCATGCAGCAGCGTTTTGTTCGGGAGTATTTACAGAGACCTGGTTCATTGGTGTTATTGGAGTTGCCATCGCATACGAATAGTAATGAACCATCAATCTTTGATTCTCCGACGTCTGTTCTTCTGGAGATAACTGATTGTACGCTGTCCAATACTGTTGCCAAGCGACCATGTTCTGAGCATAGCCGGGGTAAATCATCGAATTGATATTTGCAGAAGAACCAGTGCTGAAAAGTTGCGAAATTTAGATTCTAACAGTATTGAAAATTCGTTGAATTAGAAATGTACAAAAAGCTCGACAGTATTATTCTTTGTCGAATAAAATTGAAATTTGCACAGTCTCAGTGAATAGGAGTCCTGGCTGAATTTTTCTGATTTCGCGGAAACTTTCTTCGGGCGATTTTTAAGAAAAATCGGAGAGAAATATTTTTGAGGGAAATTTTAAAAAATCATTTCCCTTCGAAATTTGTTGAAAGACGTTCTAAAAGTAAACAAATCTAAAAATTGACTTGAAAATCATTTTAGTTTATCAGTTTTCTTTGTTTTTTTAAATATTTTACGGTAGCATTTTCGTGGTGAAAATACAGCCAAGACTGTCATTGACTTAGACTGGAATAATATGAAAAAGTGTTTTCAAAACTTAATTTTCGAAAAAAAAAAACATACTTTTGAGTAGGCTCATTTCCATTCACATTTCTTCTGCGAACCTCAGATTCTGGTGAAGCGGGTTGATACGGTTGTGTGATCATCAGGTGGAAAAATACTTGAGTTCCGGTGACATGGTTTCTGAAACTTTTCAATTTTACACTAATTTCATGCAAAAATTATTGCTACCTTTCTCTAAGTACATCTGAAAGGATCTGATCATTGTTGAGAGAAGCCCCAGAGAAGATCAAACGCTGATTGAGAACGTCCTGGAAATAAGTTTTATTAAAGACTTTCTCGTTTTTTTTTTCATACTGGATGGCTGCTGAGACAATTTTTGACATGCTCCTTCACTTGTTTGATAGTCCAGCTCAATGGACAACTGAACTTCAGGTCACTTTCTGATTGATACGCCTGTCTAATGGTGAGCTCTATGTCCTCCGATGGCGAAACTGTTTCTGGCACTACATCGATATCATCAGTCATTCTTCTGAAAACTGAATATATATATTCTAAAAGTTTAGTTTTGATGTAAAAGAACTAGTAGAAAGTATGGAAAAATTAGAACAGATTGAGATTTAGTGTATAAAAACCAATTCGAAGAAGCTAAATGAATCTTCAAGAAGTGAACAGGTGGCGAAACTTGTTTTTTCTTCTCATCCGATGCCGAATCGATCAATTCTTCGCGTGGTGTGACCGACTATGACACGTTCACTAAACCAGGAAGAAGCGAAGTACGGTGGGTGGGTCTCGCAACGATTTGTCGACAAGAATGCACTTGCGCCGTGGAGAAGCACTGAGAACTTCCAACTGATGTTCGTTTTATGAATAATTTTCTGTTTTTTAAATGTTGGTATCTTTTTGAAAAAAAGTTGCAATATTTAAGTTATTAAATGATGAAATTATGAAATCTAACCCTATCCATTGAAAAGTTATTTTCAAACAATCTTTATTTCTTCTAAATAGCTCAAATCCGACTCAATAATACTCTCACTTTAAAAATGAATTGAAAACCTAATAGCGTGTCAAAAACAGAATTCTGTACCGAACAGAAATGTTAGTTTACGGGTGGTGGGGAAAATCGATCGTCTTTGTACACGTCTCCTTTCTCCTTATGCGACGTCAGCTTCTTCTCGAATTCTCCCTCATTGTTTCCAATTCACAAACACTTTTCTTCTCTTTTTCGTATGAAATAATTTTTTTTTTGCAGATGGATTTTGAAAACTTCCTTCTCGGGATTCCTATTGTTACGCGGTACTGGTTCCTTGCATCCACAATAGTCCCTCTTCTCGGCAGATTTGGTTTAATCAATGGACAATGGATGTTTTTACATTGGGATCTGATTGTCGACAAATTCCAAGTATGGTTTATTGATTTTAGAATAACTTTAACAGAAAAATTCACAGTTCTGGAGGCCTCTGACAGCTTTGATATACTATCCAGTCACACCGCAAACTGGATTCCATTGGCTAATGATGTGCTATTTCCTTTACAATTACTCAAAACAATTGGAGAGGGAAACATATCGAGGAAGATCTGCTGATTACCTTTTCATGCTTATTTTCAACTGGTTTTTCTGCACGGTGAGTTTTTGTTCAATTGAAAATTAGCGAGAGAAAATAGATATAAAAGTCAAAATTTCGTTGTTTCGATACCATTACTTTTCAGCCATCAGAAATTTTGGGAACAAACGAGGAATTTATGATATAAATTTTTCAGGGAATCTGCTTGGCGATGGAAATCTATTTCCTTCTGGAGCCAATGGTACTTTCAGTCATCTACGTTTGGTGCCAAGTCAACAAAGATACCATCGTATCATTCTGGTTTGGAACTAGATTCCCAGCTCGGTATCTTCCGTGGGCACTTTGGGGATTCAGTGCTATCCTCCGTGGAGGTGGAACCAACGAACTTGTCGGAATCCTAGTTGGCCACGCTTACTTCTTCGTAGCCCTCAAGTATCCAGACGAATACGGTGTCGATTTGATCTCTACTCCAGAATTTTTACATCGATTAATCCCTAATGAAGATGGAGGAATTCATGGACAAGATGGTGATATCAGAGGAGCACGACAACAGCCCCGTGGACATCAATGGCCAGGTGGTGCCGGAGCTCGTCTCGGAGGAAACTAATTCTTGTGATTCTCAGTTATTTGTACTCATTTGTTAGTAATTTATTTTTCCTATTCCATTGCCTTGCCCATCCATAATTGGGAAACATCCAAAATTACATCTGTCACGAGTCTCTTTTCATTGTGTAGCGCTTGTAAATAAATATTGATAAAATTTCAACGCGAGTACTGTTTCAGCTCATAATCAGATTCAGAAGACGTGAGATTAAAGTGGATGCGACAGCCAGAATTGAATCAGGCGAGCGCGACGTCTTCTACTTCATCCTTCTTTGTTGTCACCTTTTTCGTCGTCTTCTTTTGTCAGAAATTTTTGCCTTTCGTTTTTGCCCCACATAGACGCGAAAGTTTCAAAAATAAGTATGACAAAACGGGGGAGGAGAAAAGGGATAACAAATTGCCTGTTGCTCAAAGAAGAAGAAGAAGGACGACAAACTCCCAGCGATGCAGCGAAGGCTGAACCTAATGGCCCATTTCAGAGATAGAGAAAAAGGATAACTCTCCTATTTTTTTTGTATTTCAACTTGTTGTTTTTCTGACATTTCAATCTAACAAAAAATAATTAGATCTTGAAAAAAAAGTTCGACGCATTCTGATGGTCCGAGTATCTAAATCGAAAGAATGTACTTTTCGAAATTCGGAAATCCAAAAGAAATGTGACAGATTGTTGGAGAACCAGTGTCATGGATATCAGCAAGAAATGTTTGATTTCTATCACCAAATGGTTACTGTAGGGAGGTTTTTCTCAAGACTCTTTTAATGGATTTTTCTGGAATTTTACTCATTTTTTTTTACTTTCAAACAAACGATTTTGAATTCATAAATTGGAGATTTTCTAATCAAAAATAATCTTCTTATCTTGAACTCCCGTTTTTATAAAATTGTATTCTGAAAATCTCTGAAAATTGTTTTTTCAACGAACTCATTCCTTTTATTCGTTTCAGTTTTTTTACAACTCTGAAAAATTCAATTTTAGAGAAAGTAAGTATTCTGAAATTCCTAAAAACCAGGACCAATTTGCAATCAATATTGAGTTAAAAGCAATCATCTCCTCGCCGATTTGCTCCCAGTTCTTATTCCATCCCCATCCCCACAATTTTTCCTCTTTTGCACCACACCGATTATACGCCTTCATCTAAAGTTCTTTATATCCAAATCTTTTCAAACTTATTCTCTTTTTTCCCCCATTCTATCGAGTAATGTTCCCTACACACAGCTCTAGCACCATCAATTATTGTTCCATGTGAAGTGGACATCAGAAGCAGAAGAATGTCCTTTTCCAGCAGCAGTAAAAAAAGAGGAAGCAAATTGAATAGAATCGGCACCGCCGGCACTGCCGTTTTTCTTTTTTTTCTCTTCTCACCTCGAATTGCGAGGGAGGATCATTATGATGACGTACCGTGTACTTCTGCTTGTTCTTTTGTGTATCTGGAAAATAATTTGAATCAGTTTACTAGACTTTGAAGTTCAGACTAGGTAGTTATGCCATTGAGGAAATGACGGTGGGGGTCGCCCATATCCAACAAGAATACAGTAGTATGACCATTCAACCCATCCTTTAAATTAAAGTTGCATACTTTTGAAAGAAGTCAAATTTGTAGTTGATTTATATAGTTTTTAGTGTGTTAAAACTGTCCAGGAGCAACCAAGACTCCCGAGTAAAATGTGTCGTTCGTTATTAGTGAAGATGTCAGAGAATGGAAATAAATTTTCGAATAGGCACTGATTCAATTTGAGTTTTGGAACTGTGCAAGAACCGTTTCGAATAAGAACTATATAAATTTTTCGAAAAAAAAATTCGAATCTTCAACACCTCTACCAGTCTCCATGATACTTTGTCGAATAAACACATCTGGCACCTTCGACCTGCTATTTTATTGAGAATACAACTTTGAATATTTCTCGTGTTGTCTTCTTTGTTTTCAATTGTGATATTACATTGTAGTTGAAAAATGCAGATCAAAGATTCAATTTTTTAACATTAAACATAGTCGGACCACTTTTGGTTAAGTGGCAGAACAAACTTTCATGGGAAAATCTTAAGTTTTGAGTTTTTGGACGGGCGAAGAGTTCTACTAGACTTTACTTTGCAGTTTTAATCTTCTAAATTTTTATTAAAACTTTTCCGGAAAAAAAAATATACCTGAATGAGTTCATATCAAATTGAGCAAGTTTTAAATCTTAAGCTCCTGGAACTAGGTAACCTAGAGAAATGAAGATCCAATTAGTTTGAGACCTACTTGCTTCTTTTCATCCGATTCTTCAGACCGCGACGTGTTTCAATGTCCACCCACGATGACATCATCTGTTCCAGAATATTTTCTCTTTTTTTTCCACTCTCACTATCTTTTCGATATCTTTCCCTTCTTCACTTGTACCTCATCTTGTTGCTCTCTCCCGAAATAATTTGATCAACATTTTTTTTCGAAAAAAAAAGGAAACGAGGATCTTTTTTTGCAGAAGAACCTTTTCCGGAGTAAATTTTCAGCAAACTGAAATGACGGAGAAGCTGGAAAAGTTGACGCTTTAAAAAAATAAGGAGAAGAATATGAGGGCACGGTGGGCAGACTACAAAATCTGAATCAGGAACGGATTTTACAGTCTCTGCTGCATGGCGCCATTCTGTTTTTAATCTAATAATGGATCCTGACCCTCAAAATGTTTTAGTTTTACAAATAACGATACTTTCTCTTTCCCACAAAATTGAGAAAAAACAAGCTTCATGAAATCTTTTTTAACTGAACGAATGAAAAAGGTAAAACCATGAATGAAGAATAGGAACATCAGAAACTAACTGTGTCCATCTCATTTCGAATTTACCTTCAAATGAGCTCTCTCTTCGAAATAAGCGATCCCAAAAATCTACACTTCTTTTTCCTTTTTTTCCTCCTGCTTCTCTTTTACACTCTTCACACTTCAGAAGCACGAGAATTCTGGCGACGATGGCGATGGAGAAGAAGAGAAGAAGAAGAAGAAGGAAAAGAAGACGTTGAGTTAACATAAGTTCGTCAAAATACGCAAGGCGTCGACTGATTTGGGAAGAGGGTGTCTTCTTCTTCTTCTCTTCTTTTCCGTCGTCGACGGACTTCTTCGTCGCCTTCTTCAACTCTTTTTTATCCTATTTTCTGTACATTTTCTTTCGACTTTTTCATATCATTTAGTTTTTGACACGTGGCATCCGATGAACGGAAACTGGTCTTGAAAAGTTTCGATTCGGATTGCTTCCTGTGAAAAATGGGATGTGTCGGGTGATTGGCTTCGTTTGGATTAGAAGAGCAGATTTTCATATTCAGATGAAAACTTATTCGAATATTCTCGGAACATTTCGAGTTGACTTTTCAGAGAAAAATTTCGGATATTAAACTTTAACCAGCTCGTATCGAGAACGATAATTTTCCTTGAATGTTTCCTTGATGATAGCTGAAATCAGGATCCTTACGTTCAACGATCGACTACCTTTTTCTGTTGACTATTACTCCGCGAATTCGATTGTATAAGCGCCGAGTGATCATCAGAACCGTATTTCCCCATAATCACCACTGAACTTCGTCATGAAACGTTCGATCGTTTTACCACACTTCCAGATTTCCCTAAGTATACCTAAGTATGCCACATCACACGACTCATCCGATTTCAATTACTCTATATATCGGTACTTCTTTGAATTTTGGAGCCACCGCTTCCGGATCTTCCCTTCCATCTTCTCCCCCTTATTTTTGCTAAATCCGAATCCTTTTCTTTCTTTCTTTCTTCCTTTTCCTCTTTTTCTAACTCACTAAACAACAACAAATCTGTTGCTTTTTGACCCGTCATTCTGGAAAAAAATGGAATAATTATTTGGTTCTTCTCACTCCCACTCTATTTTACTCTACTTTGTGACCTTTAAATACCCTCAGGATAAGATTTAGAAAAATGAAAAAAAAAAAGGTTTTTGATGATATTTCTGATCTCTAAACAAAAAGTGTAAACTCGGAAAGAGAAGAAGAGTCGAAGAACAATAAGCAGATCATTTTACAAATAAATACTTTTGAATGTTGATTTGTCGGTGTGAATTAGACTGACATCTGACATGTTTTCAGTTTCTAATCATTATTGATTATGAGTAGTTTTTGGTTTTCTGTGTGAAGTTTCTGGAAGTAAAGATCCTACGATCTCCCCTGTTATGAGTGATACGGATCCCAAAGTTTTCAGTATCCAGGGAGAAGAAAGTGTAGTTTTTCTATGGAAAATTATCTAGATTTTCCAACTAGTGCATCCAGATCTGGTACCTGAAGCTGTCAGACTATCTTTTTAGGTTTATGAAAAAGTGAAATATTCTCATTGCGTTTATTTACCGTTCCCAGCAGCTAACTCCTTTTTTCCTAGTACCGTTTTATTCAATGTTCGAAATGTTCAAAAACTCGATAGTACAATATATTTTGTAACCTCTTCTAAATGCTGAAAACTGACAATTATTGCAAAAGTGTGACACTTTCAAAGAGCTTCTAACCATTCGATTCCCTAAAATCTTTTCTCAATCTGACTCATTCTTTTCCCTCTTCTTTTTCGAGATAGACCTTACTTATTGCCTATATTTGCTTTCAATCCGTCCGCCCACCTCTTCTTTTTTCTATACTTTCTTTTTCTTTTTTTTTCCTTCTTTTCGGTATTCTTGACTATATAGAGTCGATGTGAGCAAAAACTGACTTCTCGAGAAGGAAAACGAGAGCAAAAAAGAGACTAATAATTGAAAATGTATGGAAGAAAACTGCTAAAGAAGGCAAAAACAGAACCAACGACTTTCTGTTTTTTTCGTATCTCGGACCATCTCGATTTCTAATACTATTTTGTTATCAGAGGTCAACCACAAAAATGCTCATTCCTTTTTTAAATGTTGAAAACTTTTCAGATAACAGTCTCACACTATCTTTAAAGTTTTTCTCTTTTTAATCGGCACATAGAACTTTCAAAGACTTTTTGCTTGAAGGAATCAGAATACTATTAACCTGTAATGACTCCCAATTGTAATATGGGTTTTGGCTTAAGACTATGCGGAAAAGAATCAGCACAAAAAGTTATCCAAAAATTGTAAACCTTTTTTTTCCCATATCAACGGTTTTCGAGAAAATTGACTTTTTCTGAAATTTTCGTAAATTGTGAAATCTCCAACTTCAAAAAATCATAAGATTGTTCATTGTGGACGGATTTTCAAAATTCAAAATGCATTGAAAAGCTCATCTAATGTAAAATTAGAATATTTTAATAACATTTAATTGTCCAATTTGTGAAAAAAAATTATCGATTGAAACCCAAAATTTTTGATGTGACCGTAATGACATAAAAAAATTTTGGAGATATCACATTTGCTAAATTTGGTCTCAAATGGAAGAGCATGTTTAGTTTAGTAAAAATAAGTTGCAAAATATAGGGGTAACCGTTCAAATATGAAAAATAAATTTGATTAAAAAATATTTTTTTTTGAGATTTTTTGAAAAACGTAATTTTTTATAAACATTTTGTAGTAACATGTAATAACTAACTAAAATAATCAAAAACTGCTTTATTCAGGCTTTTGAATGAGCTATAAAACTTTTAATTATTCCAAGTTTGAAGCTTTCAGCGATCGTTCAAAGTTCACACTCGAATTTCAACGTAGATCCATAGGTAGGGAACAACTCGAAAATATGAAAATGATCGTAGAGCTTTGCACTTTTTTCAGTTTTGTAGTAAATTTGATTTTAAATCAAACTCTCAACTGACACTTTTCTCTATCTGTTCATCCCTTCAAGAAAAATGTGAATCTCTCTACCCAAGGATCATTAGGATAAAAAATCAAATTTTGTTAATGAAAATGAAGAGATAGAGAAAAGTGTCAGTTGAGAGTTTGATTCAAAATCAAATTTACTACAAAACTAAAAAAAGTGCAAAGCTCTACGATCATTTTCATATTTTCGAGTTGTTCCCTACCTATGGATCTACGTTGAAATTCGAGTGTGAACTTTGAACGATCGCTGAAAGCTTCAAACTTGGAATAATTGAAAGTTTTATAGCTCATTCAAAAGCATGAATAAAGCAGTTTTTGATTATTTTAGTTAGTTATTACATGTTACTACAAAATGTTTATAAAAAATTACGTTTTTCAAAAAATCTCAAAAAAAAAATATTTTTTAATCAAATTTATTTTTCATATTTGAACGGTTACCCCTATATTTTGCAACTTATTTTTACTAAACTAAACATGCTCTTCCATTTGAGACCAAATTTAGCAAATGTGATATCTCCAAAATTTTTTTATGTCATTACGGTCACATCAAAAATTTTGGGTTTCAATCGATAATTTTTTTCACAAATTGGACAATTAAATGTTATTAAAATATTCTAATTTTACATTAGATGAGCTTTTCAATGCATTTTGAATTTTGAAAATCCGTCCACAATGAACAATCTTATGATTTTTTGAAGTTGGAGATTTCACAATTTACGAAAATTTCAGAAAAAGTCAATTTTCTCGAAAACCGTTGATATGGGAAAAAAAAAGTTTACAATTTTTGGATAACTTTTTGTGCTGATTCTTTTCCGCATAGTCTTAAGCCAAAACCCATATTACAATTGGGAGTCATTACAGGTAAATTTCTCTCTGAAATCTGAATTCGTGGAAGAACGATCTTTGGTGATTCTGTCAGGTTTTTTCGCTTCTAAAAATCCGCTTTGCCTGTTATGTTGTCAAAATGCCAGAATCCAAAACCGTCCGAAAATCATTAATTCCTAGATTCTTCACTCTCTCGATTCCCCTTTCGATTTTTGGTCCTTGTTATCCACCACAACCACCAGGTTGTTAGTCCCTTCTCCTACTGAATAAATTCCCAAGACCAGCAGCTTGTGACACACATGTTATTTGAGATTCTGAAGGATTTGTTTCGCCGATTCAGAAGTCGTGACGTCACCAGAAGTAAAAGGTTCAAGATAAGCTTTAATCTTCTTCAGGAAAGTTTTTTTTTTGGAAAGAAAAGGTCCCGGGTCTTCGTTTCTGGAATTAGGATTGATTAGGAATTCAAATGCTCATGTCAACTTCATTACATATTTCAGTTGTTATGATCCGTATTTTTTATGTATGAATAATATTACATAACCTATTTGTATATATGTGAAATCTCATAAATATGTCTTCCCTTCTTGTTGATCCATTCTTTTTTTCCAAGGAGAAGAAACGAAAAACTTCTACTCGAGAAGAAGAAGAAGAGGATCTCATCTTTTACCCTCAAGATTCCGTTCACTTCCTTCTTTTTTCTTATTCAAAATAATCTGGTTTTTTCAGTAAAATAGAAATGAAGGCGAGGTGGTAGATATAGGGATTGGAGGAAATGGAAAAGAGTGCATGTGTGTAGAAAAGAACTCGAAATGCTCTACAGTCATGTCACGCTTCTCATGCTTCGCGTCGTTGACGTCGTCGCAAAAACGACAGTTCAACAGTCGGCACGGATGTTGGTCGCGGAAATTCATGGAGAAATACAGGTATTTTGAATCGGGAATTTCTATTGAAACCGCTCGGCAAATCTCAACAAGTATTTGCCAAACTTAGAGGTCACCCAATTTTAGGCTTTGGTTCCCATAATGTTGGGACAAGGTACCCACAAGCGTTGCCCAAAAGCTGCGCGTTCACAACTGGGATCGAGTGTCCCACAAGTCTTGACCCAACTTTGCGCACACTGGTTGTGGCGAACACCACCCACAAGTCTTAACCAAAGATTCGATTATCGAACTAATTTCAGATCGGTGCCCTATTCCCAATCCATCGCCAAATTGCCGGATCTGAGAGTTGTGGAGAGATCTGGGAGCAATATGGAATACAACGATCGGAAATAGCAATGCTTACAGTGAAACAACTAAACGAAGAACTTCCATTCAAATTAGGTTTATCTATACGGTAAGAGATTATGTTAGACTAATAATTTATTGATTTGATTTCAGAGATTCATGTTGGACAGAACGAATAGCAATGGAACAGACGATAGCATTTCTAAGGGAAGGCGTTGCTCAATGCTCATGTTGTCAAACTCCTGGATGTAATAAGAAAAGTGTTCCTGTGGTGGCAGTGATAGGTCCTGGAAAAAGTTCTTCAACTATTGCAGTGCAGAATTTGTTACAGGTAAATATTTGCTCAAGAGTCCGAAGACTATTCCGGAGATTTCAGGTGTTTCGAATACCTCAAGTCGGATATTCTGCCACAACGCCTGATTTATCCGACAAGGAACAATTCGGATATTTTCTTCGCGTTGTTCCATCGGATGTCTTTCAAGCACAAGCTATCAATCGACTACTACATCACTACAATTGGACTTATGTTGCTGTTCTGTATTCCGCAGGTAGGATTTGATATTTGTCGCTAGAAAACATTCTCAATTTGTTGAATATTTAATTGTTTTGGTTGACAGTTGTTGACAGATTCTTTCATACGCTAGAAACTGTAAAATCTCTATTAGAAAATCATGCCCTTTTATTTTTCCATCACCTAAAAAATATTTCTGAATTTTCGAAATGGATCATAACGTTTGTTGGAGAAGAGATTTGAAGCATATTTTGTGACAAGTCTAGTTAACTTTTGACGAGGACTCTAATGGGACTGATTTCAATCCATTTGAATTTTTAGAATGTGCTCGTTTTGAGCTCATCGGGGTGCCCTTCTATGAGAGGTGCCCTTCTATTGGAGCTGCCCTTCTAATACAGATTTTACGGTATATTGGAAGTGGGCAAGAATTTGTTTTGTTCCAGTAGTGACGAGCTAACAACTTCGAGGTTGCGTGGCTTCAACCCATCACTCATAAGTTTCCTTTGTGTTTTCTAAAACAAGAATCATGAAATATTGGTCCTCTAGATGATACACCCTCACTTTCCTTCTCTCCCTATATATTTTTAACCCTTTTCTAACCTCTTTCTTATTCACTCACTCCTCCTTCTCCTTCTTCTTATTCTTATGCCCTGCGGGTGCTTCAAGTGGAATCGAATTTGTGTCTATCTCGTTTTTGCCATCTGATGATACAAGGCAGAAAAAAAAGGAGAAGAGCTTGAATTGAGGGTGGAGGATAAGCGGGATTTTTCTTGTGCAAAAAGAGAAAATAATTAAATTTTTGGCATCTGAAGTAGACGTTGATATATCGTCGGAAGATTCCCCGGCGACGGCAAAAGTCGGAAAAAAGAGAGGGGGATCAAGAATGAAAAAGAGTTGAAAGTTGAATAACCATTTTTGGAGTTTTAGTTACCAAAAACTTTCGAAATCGAGAACGTCTTTCAGGTAACTATGGAGAAAAGGGATTCGAAAGTTTAGAAAGACTCATCGCTCATCGATCATCTTCTGTCTGTATCGCCTATTCCGAAAAAATCAAGACACTGGCGAGTGATCAAGAATATAGACAAGTGCTCACTCGATTGGATTCTCAAAACTCTCGACCACAAGTCGTTGTCTGTTTTTGCGAAGGAGCATCAATGAGACAGTTTTTCAAAGCTCAAAAACATTTGGCTGATGGGAAAATGCAAATGAAAAGATTTCAATGGATTGGTTCAGATGGATGGGCAGACAGAAATGATGTTGTTGAAGATTTGGAAGAAGAAGCCGAAGGATCATTCTCTATTCGGATTCATGCTCCAAAGATACCTGGATTCCGACAGTATTATACTGCCTTGCATCCGGAAAACAACACAATGAATCCGTGGTTTAGAGAGTTTTGGCAACAAAAATTCAAGTAAGATTTCTATTATTTTGATTTTATTGTGATACTAACTTTGATTTCAGCTGCCAATTCGCCGTTTCAAAAGAAGACAAAAACAACGAAAACATCAGAATCTGTAGTGGAGATGAAAATCTGGATGAACAATATAAAGAAGATCCGAAACTGTCTCAAGTGATAAATTCCATTCGAGTAGTTGCCCTCGGATTGAAAGCAATGTATCAGGACAGGTGTCGGTGAGTTTTCTATCTCGATTTTTCACGAAAATGTTCAATAATTTTCAGAGATAACTCAACTCTCTGTACTGAAATGTTATCTCGAAACGGTACACTGTTGTATGAATATTTGCTGAATGTCACATACAGTGATCAGTTCAAACAACCTGTTTACTTTGATCGAAATGGAGATCCGCCTGCTTGGTAAACTTGAAGATTTGAATCAAAATGTTGAAGTTTTTTAGGTACGATATTCTCAACTACATAGGAACGAAAGACCTCGACAATCCTTATAATGAAGTGGGATCTTTCAAATCTATCAACGACTACGGTATGGAAGAGTTGGATATGACTGCGAAGTCAATGTTTTTTGACAAAACTGAAATTCTTCCGGAAAGTGTTTGCAGTAGACCATGTGGTGTTGGACAGAGAGTAAGTTAGCCTTATTGCTTTTTTGAGAGTTTATTATTTTCAGCAACGAGAAACAATGGCTTGTTGTTGGATCTGTGAATCTTGTCTGGATATGCAATTCGTCAATAAAACAACGAATCAATGCATGAATTGTTCGCTTGGATCGTGGCCCAATGCAAATCGAACCGGATGTGAAGATATCATTCCTGAAGTTGTATCATGGACATCATTCGGACACATTCTGGCTCTGGTTCTAGCTGTAACTGGAATAATTACAAGTCTCGCAACACTTGCAGTTTTCCTCCGTCACAATTCAACCCCAGTCGTGAAGAGTACAACACGAGAACTCTCCTATATCATTTTATCTGGACTCGTTGCTTGTTATGCTGTCTCATTCGCTCTTCTTGCCACACCTTCATCTTCGTCTTGCTTCATAACGAGAGTTATTCCTCCGATAGCATTTGCAGTTGTTTATTCGGCACTTTTGACAAAAACTAATCGAATAGCAAGGATATTGGCAGGAAGTAAAAAACGAATATTGACCAAGAAACCCAGGTTTTTGACTACATTTTCACAGGTAAACGTTTCACAAGAGTTTCCCAATTCGATTCATTGTTGTTTTAGGTAGTAATAACGTGGATTCTTGTCGCTGTACAATGTGTTATCGTAGGCGTAGGTCTGATGAGAGATTGGCCAGATGCCACCTACGCGAAATATGCGTTGCCTCGAAAACTGATTTTGGAATGCGACACTGAAACAAAATCATTTCTCATTCCATTCTTTTGGGACTTTTTTCTCATCACCTTATGCACACTTTATGCATTCAAAACGAGAAACTTGCCGGAGAATTTCAACGAGGCGAAGTTCATTGGATTCACAATGTGAGTTTCGGTTTAAAAACTTTGAATAAATTGTGTAATTGCAGGTACTGTACTGTTGTGGTATGGATAGCATTTCTAGTTCTTCATATGGGAACAACTCACAAAGCATTGGTCATGAGTTTCTCTTACTCATTATCAGCATCTGTGGCATTGGCTCTACTATTTTTCCCGAAGCTGTATATTATTCTGATGCATCCTGAGAAAAACATTCGAGCATCTTACACTACAACAAAACTGATTAGATGTCATTTCGGTAATTCTCAAGCTGCTTATGACAGTACCAGTAAACAACAACATCTTGGTTCGAAAACCACTGCAAGGACATCAGTGCAAAGTGGTTCCGCGAGGTGAGTTCATTTAGAAAGAGATCCATAACTAATTGAAAAATCGGAAATTGTTAGATCTTTCAGTAAATCTTCAAGTATGGGAGGCGGAGTCACTCGAACAGCGTCTGTTCATGTTCCTGTCTCTCGAGGAAGTACTCATTCGACTGATGCAGCAACACAAACTGAAGGTGAAAAAAAGGGAAAGGAAATGACAAGTGAAAAAGAGAATTTTCAGCAGCTAGTAAGTTCTCAAGAAGTTTTTCGATTGTTGGCAGGAAGAAACAAGGACTCGATGATGATGTTCAGCAGCTGGTGGATGCTTGTAGACGATATCAGGTTTTAATGTTTTATGTTTCGAAATTATCATTTTGTTTTAGGACGAGAAAATCAATTCATCTGCTGCGAATCTACTTTTAGAAGAAGCCGAAGATGAGGTAGGAGCACTTTTGGCAGATTCAATCGAGAATAGCATGAGAACTGTATTATCTACTGTTGCCGGAAAAGCAGTTGTTCCATTGGTACCGATGGTTCCGATGGTTCCAATTGTACCAGTGGTTACTGTACCATCTGCACCTCCACAAGAAGACAACTTTGAACAGGTTAGTTGAATCTCGAAAGGAATAGTAAAACTATCGATGTTAGATCTATATTCTTAGTTTATAGTTGATTTAATCCCAACATTTTCAGACCAGAGATCCTCTCATTCTACTCTCTATCCCCTTCTCTCTTGTCGGTTCAAAGTTGTTTATTATTTTTTGTTCGGATACCGTTTTTCAAGCTTTAATTATGAACTTTTAGTTCTGCATTCACCCTTGCTCACTGCTCGAAACACAAAACAAAAGCGAACTTTTAAACGAAAAATATACATGACTATCCTAAAATCTGTATTAGAAGGGCACCTTTAATAGAACGGCACCCCGATGAGCTGAAAATGAGCACATTCTAGAAATTCAAACGGATTGAAATTAGTCTTATTAGATTCCTCGTCAAAAGTTACTGGACATGTCACAAAATATGTGCCAAATCTCTTCTTCAACAGATGTTATGATCCATTTTGAGAATTCAGGAAATAATTTTATAGGTAATGGAAAAATAAAAAGGCATGTCCTTCTAATACAGATTTTACGGTACCTTGAATATAATACTTCTCTACGTTCGAATCAGAAATTTAGTAATGACAACTATCAATAGATATCCTTAAAATTTAGTGAATATTCATACTCTCAAATAAGATTTTTTAATGACTACATAAATCGAAAATTTAGTGGATTTTCTAACTGTAAAACGACCTGGTTAAAAGTTTGCTTGATTCCTCAGTTTTCCTAATACAATCAGCTTGTCTGGAATTCCGAAATTTCCCCACTGATCTTGTCACTTCTGCCTGCTTCCGCTGATTTTTGTTCCTCCTATGTTTACATTTGGTTCTGCCTGCAACACTTCTCCCCGTTTTCACGCTTATCAGAGTCATCAAGACTCCGCCCACTTCCCACCTGAACCAGAAAAAAAGTGTTCGTCAAAAAATTGCAAACGTTTCAGTTGTTGCGAAGTCGGGGTGTTCAACCGCTCGCTTTGTCTCAAGCGACTCCACTATGAGCTCCAATCAACAATTATTGAGTCCAGTTTCATCTGTCAGCTCTTCTAGAGCATCCGGATCTCCACAATCCTTTGATCATTTATCAGATGAAGAACTCGCTCAGATCTCAGTTCGACAACTTAATCAAAAACTTATGGTGAGTTCCTTTTCCCCCATTTATTTATAAAGTTTCTCCAATTTCAGGGTCAAGATAGAAATGTTGTGATGCAGTGGAAACAAAAAAGGAGAACACTAAAAAACCGTGGGTATGCTTTGAATTGTCGTGCACGACGAGTTCAGAATCAGATGCAGTTGGAAACTGATAATTTAATGCTTCGAAATCAAGTAAGAAATTCAATAGAAAATCTTGTTAAGAATCAAACAAATTTTCAGATAAAAGTACTTCGAGAAGCCCTCAGTGAAACTCAAATGAGATTACAGTACTACGAGCCGTTCTTTTATCCAACCTATCAAACAATTCTCCCTTCAACAAATTCTTCTTTAACGACTCCAACATCTTCTGATCCAGTTCCAGTCGCCACCCACTCAATTCCAGCAGATCCAACTGTCACCCCAATCAAATTTGAGACTGAATACAAAAATTTCTGAATTTCAAATTCGATGTTTCCATTCACACATTTCTTTCGACAACTCTTCCCCAATCTATTTTTTTCACGAGTTTCTATAACTAGTCATCAATTGTCAATTCTACAGTATACCTCGCTCTCTCTCACTACTACAGTATCCCCATGACCGCATCAAATTTCCCCCGTGTAGATCACGCTCTCTTGCTCCTCTTCCCGTTTTCGCACTTTGCACATCACATACCGGTATATTTCTTTGAAATCATCTTATTCTCGAAAAACTAGATCATCTCCGTGAATCATTGTATCAAATTTCACAGATAAAGAGTTTATAATCAGCTTGTTTTAACACAACTCGATGAAAATTCATTTGAAAAAAACATAAACTAAGATTACGGTATCAAGGTTCCAGACAAAATATGCGTAAAATCAATTCAACGACAATACAAGAAGATGTATGCGATATTGAATCCGAAGCCACAGAATATTTCAGATTCATTACATCATCTTGTTTCTGTCCAATTTCAGAAATCTCTTTGTCTCCAAATGTTTTTATCATTTTTTCAATGGTTTATACTGTTATCACTTATTTGCTCCGGGAGTCATCCGATAACGGTGAGTTCCAAACGGGGTTGTCCCTGGTACCAGCCGGCACCGCGGCCGCCGCCGTCAGCCTTATCAGCTGGAGTAGAAACACGAAACAAAAAGCGGGAAATATCAAAACTCTCACTTGTTTATTGAAAAAAAATGAAAGAAGGCAAAGATTACAGAACGGGATCTAGGACTAACAAAAAGATGACATCAGATAAAATATCATTCTGGGATCTGCTGAGTATCACCATATCCTAATTTTTGCCATTCGTCCTTATCCATTAAACCGTGATTCATCCGACACTCGAAATAATCTTTTGCGACATTTCGACATTCACTGTTTTGCTGTTTCTTTTCGTGTAGACACACCATATAACTGTAAAGTCGGGATTTTAGAAGCAGTTTTTTTTTAAACAAAAAAGCTTACTTGAGCATTTCAAGTTTACAAGTTCCTTCGTGATCCAAAGGGAAAGAGCCCTTCAGAGGCGCGCTGACAGTTGTTACTCGAATGAAAGGACCTGTTTGGGACATCTAAAAAGAAAACCGCCGTGTTTAAAATTAAGATCAATCAAATAATTATTGGTCAGGGAACCCACAAAGGTTATTCAGAGACAGTGTACAATTGACAACAATTTATTTAAAATTAAAAAAAAAACTAATCGAATCCTAAACTCAATAATCCTTTCCACTATCTTTCTGCATTTTCACATATTTATCCCATGCTTGAACTGGAATCTCTGGGGGAGGCTTATTCTTCTGCCAGTATTCGTACAAATGTTGACATGTGATGGCCATCAGAAGACTTGCTCCCAGTATCCCCGTTTGAATTTGTGATTTTTTAACCATTTAATCAGTCTCAATATTATCTGCGTTTGGATCGATTTGAGCCCACCGACGTTGATCTATCAAACGGAGACGAGTTCCCTGCAATGATCGATTTTAAATATTGAACATCGTATTCCTTTTTCCCCACAGTGAGCTGTCCAAACGAAATAGAATCTTCCACCCAGTAGTAGGTGGAAGCGAGAGAAGGCCAATTCAGGTACAAATACTTTCTTTTTTCTTCACTTCTTCGAACTGTACGGAATGCTGCGAATCCAAGAGCAGCTGCAGTTATTTCGAAGGCAACAAAACTGAAGATTCCTTTTCGAATAACACCCGCCAGCTGAAAACTAATCATTTGTCTTGCATCTTCCTTCTAACACCAGAATCTGAAGTCTACTAAAGGAACATCATTTTCCGAATTAAATAAAGGTCGTCTACCTTGCTTCTTGCAAATTCGAAAAAGAATTTAACTCAAAAACTTATTTTTTACTCATCAAAATTTGATAGATTCAAATGGTTTGTGTTCGAATTACCTGAACACGAAAATTCAAGGGACACAAAAGTATTGGGAAAGTAAACTACTCTAAGGAATGAATGCGTTCACAGGTATTCCAAAACAATATTTCTAGGAAAAGCGCAAGAGACTCGGAAAGGGAAGGAATTTTAAGAAAACACATGAGGTGCGAGAAAATCTAGAGGAACATAGATTATGCAGGAATTGAATGGAGAAGTCAGTTTACTCATGCTCAGTTGACTCCCGTTCGCCAATTTGAAAACAAATAAAACAAGAAATGAAAATAGCATTTAGAAGAAACTCGAATGATAAGAATGATGATTTAACTTACTACTGAATAGATGGTTCAGTGAGAAACAAGGAATGATGAATCACAAGTTAAGTGATGAATAGGAAAACGGGTAGAGTCAAATGAATCATTGGGAAGACAGATAAAGCAGTGGGGATCAGGAGGTCGGGTGGAATTTTAGACAGTCAAGTAGGTGTCTAGTTCTTCTTGAAACGTTTTTGTTTGGTCTTCTCCCAGACAGTTTGACGTGGTTCATTAAAGCGCTCCATATACTCGTAGGCCGGCTCCATAAGAAACTCTGGACAATTTTTCGAGCACCGGCAACGAGCCAAACCTCCTGTCGGAATTAGAATAGCGCCAGGCTTTGGCTGAGCTGGGTATACGTAGTTGTGTTGAGTGGGAACGCTCTTATACTGAAATTCAGAACTTGCATTAATTTTTTTTTGCCAAAAATGTAATAGTTACCATTTTATCGACCATTCCTTGCAGTTCGGGACTCATTTTCTTGGAGATAATTGCGGTGCCACCACTGGATGCTTCGCCACTTGAAATGGTCGTCGTATTTACAGTGGCGGTAGCAGTTGTGGGCTTGGTGGCAGCAGTAGTATTGTTGATCTGCTTGCGAATAGTTTGTTCCGATTTCTTGACTTCTTCTTTATCTTTGGTGGTCATATTCTCCATTGCCGCGATGGTTTTATCGACGTCTGATGAACTTTGATAAGCAGAATTAGAACTTTTAGAGGTGGGGGCAGGTGTGGCATCACGACGAATATTGGCTGAATTACCCGCGTTGATAACATTCGCTTCTCCAATAACTCCATCAAGATTCACAGAGAACGGCGCCGGTGCTTGTAGTTCCACTTCATAACAGCTCTCTGACACCTTGGAGCGATTATCGCGACGAAGCTTAGCCCATTCGTTATAACCGTGATGTACGTCTTCCTGCCATTTGGAAGTTTCGAAATTCCGGAGGGCATGTTCGATTGTTTTGTGTTTTGGGCACTCCCTAAATACATAAATGGTTCAAAATATGTGAATGAACTATGAAAGCCAACTTTTCAGTGAATCTTTGGACGATCTTGTGGGCACTTTCCACGATAAAAAGTTTAGTTTCCTGAATCAGCTGAGGACTGCAAGTCTTTTGCTTTGAATTGTTTATGACACAAAGTAGTTTCTGAAGTTCCAACGTCACAATACGTATGGCTTCTTTGCATTCACATCCAGAAGGGAACAGCGGTTGGAGAATATTGAAACCATAATGAGCAGATGTGACTGCTATCGTCAAGTGATCCCCGAGCTCATGAATGGACGGTAGCTGGTCTTGAGCTGAAAAAGAGTTTTAGAGATAGAAGTTGTCCGATTGCATAATTACTCACAATTTGGTTTTTCAACAATAAGCTTATTCAGCTTGTTGAAGTAATCGAACTCATTTTGAAGATGTGCCAAATTTTGAACACTTTCCAAAATATCACGAGCAACAACAATGGCACCTTCGACGAAGTCTATGAGAAATTCTGGTTCGTGAGCAGGCTGAAAAAATGAAACAAAATACGTGGATGGAAGCAAGCTTGTAGTTTTTGTAAACTGTACTGTGGATACGAGATATTCTCAAGTTTCACCACTCACCATAGTATCTCGAAACGACAGTTTATCAACAGATGCAACACTATGATCTTTTTCGGGTTCCTGAAAAAAAAATAACTAAAAATGCCAGACGTCGCGAAACTTACATCTCGATGAAAAAGTCTATGGTAATAACATACGATTCCCAATGAAATACTATTCGTTAGCAGGGCAACAGTATCTTTGAAGACCTGTTTGTCCAGTGCAAAATCCGGATTCCAGATGTTCAGAACTAGTTTTTCAGATATCTCTCCAGGAGCGGTAAGCATCTTGTTTTTTGCATGAGCCACAGTTAAAATAGTCTTTATTTCATTGTAGGCTTGCTTCGCTGTCCATTTTTTATCGGGGAGACGAACTTCTGCAAGGGATAGCGTTATTATGGATAGATTAGATCGAATTTCCTAGAACTTTTAACGATTTAAACTTCTCTCATCTACATAATAAACTGGATACTAGTTTGGAAACTCAATCAGTTATATTCTTATATACTATATTCACAATTACCTTTCGATGTGTTCTCCTGGTGCTGGACCTTCTTTGGAGCAACAGTTTGGGCACTGTCCGATGTACCACTGGTTTTTGGTTCGGATTGCTGTTTCTCTGCAGCGATTTGCGGTTTAGTTTTTGTAATTACGCGTGGCTTCGGCTCGAACGCCTCCTTAACCGGAATCTTTTCGGCAAACACAACCGGAGCTTTATCGCTAGTGAATGGACTTGTAAGTTTAGATTCTTCTTCCGACTCATTATGTAGTTTGTAGCCTTCGTTGTGGTCATTGCCATCTTCGTTTCCGCCATCCTCTTCATCTTCGTCATCAACGGAATCGTATGGATCCCCTTCTCCGTCAATCGGAGCTACACCACCCGTCGGAACCCTCTTCTCCATTTTGTGACAGTTATCGTTTGGCGTCACATTCCACACGTAGTCTTGATTCTGAAAATCCTTCGTTGAGAAATAAGATTGCAAATTGAAATGCTCACCTCTACATATAGGAAAACCGCCGGATCATTATGCACATGGCGAAGGAAAGTATGCAATTGTCCGGTGGTCGTAATCGGCACATATAATCCGTTTACTGAAACTTGATTGGGCTTAAACTAAAAGTCAAGTTTTACAGTCGAAAAAGTTATTTTTGTTTGCCAAAAATGAGAACATACCTGAATAGTGCAAGGAGATGGTTTCATCATTCGTGACATTGCTGAGAAAGTTGAAAACCTCCTCATAAGTAACCTCTACGTTCGGTCTGTAGACTAAGCGCTGCAAAAAACTTATGTAACACCCAACCGGAAAATCTAGAGCTTCTCCGGTACCTCTCTCACATAGAAAGTGAACTTTCTCTTCGGTGTCCCGACGTACATGTAGCTGATCGCCTAAAATTATATTATTATGAATTGTATCGAATATATTTAGATCCATACCACAATATTGTCGTTTTTGGTTTTCTGACGTTTACGAAGAGAAGTGTCTCCCGACACTTTCGGAGGTTGCGACATCACCATAGTCGGCATTTCGGCTGAAAGTTGAATAATCGATAATTTAGAAAAGGAGAAATTATTAGCACATTGGATAGAAGCTTATGAAAAAAGGAATTTGTCTGAAACAAAAAAAACTGAAGAAACGAAGCACCGTTTCAACTCTGGAAGAGAGTTTGCTAGGCCATTCGGCCAGCGCTATTTCTCATGATTTTCGCGCCATGAGCGTTCTCGGCACGGCAGCGAAGCGCTTTTTATTATTTATTGCAAAAGTTTATCTGTTTGGTGCTCCGATATTTTCTTTACTAATCACTTCTTTCAATTTTCATTGCGATTTCTTCAAAAATACTACACCTGAATATTGTTAAAGCGCTTGTGATGCAAAGGCGACTGGACTTTAAAATTTTTAGTTTCCAATTAGGGAAAATGTGCGGTTCTTCGCGGCTTCTGCATTATTCTTCTCTCTTTCCTTCTTTCTCTGTCTCTTTCTCACTCTCGACCGCGCTCAAATGAACCTGCGAAAAGTATTTCGATTTTGCTGAAGTATAATTATAGTTTCCTGAGTCAGCGTTGCCAGGCAACGGCTGCCTTCGTTTAAATCATGGATGTTTAGTTGAGATGTGTGGAAATGCCTCAATAAATATGGAAAGTACTGTCTTCTTGAGCATCTGAAATTAGTTTTGGTATATTATTGCTGAGTCAGAAAATTTTTTTCTCAACACACACACACACTCCTCTTCTCGGTGTTTCAACTCCTTTCTATTGAAAGCTTCCAGAAAAATGCTCATCAAAGTGAAAACCTTGACCGGGAAGGAAATCGAACTTGATATCGAGCCAAACGACAGAGTCGAACGCATCAAGGAAAAGGTATGTCTTATTTAGTGTTCCAGATCTCTAAACACGATTCGGTCATGAAAAAATACTATGATTCCGCATTACAGGTGGAAGAAAAGGAAGGAATTCCTCCACCACAACAACGCCTTATCTTCGCCGGAAAGCAGATGAATGACGACAAAACAGCAGCCGATTACAAGGTTCTCGGTGGATCAGTTCTTCATCTGGTGCTTGCTCTCCGTGGAGGATTCTAAATTGTTCCTGCGAATCAAATCTATAAAGTTATTCTCCGAAGAATTTCGAACGGCTACGAGTCACCATCCCAAATGATTTCTGTTTTATTCCAGTGTCGTTTTATAACTTTTCTTATCGTAAGTTAATCTTTTCCAATGTCCAATAAACTTTTTACATATGCTTGCGTTTCGAATTCTACTCGAACACATCTGACAAGATTCTTGTTTTAAAGATAGCAACACATCTGACTAGAACATACAGTTCTAAAAAGAGGGGGGCGACTCAAAATTGGGACGGGGAGCCAGTTTTTCCGGAGAGAAAAAGTACTAAGTTTATTTCATAGGAGCGGTTTAGATAAATGTAAGCATTTTATTTCAGAAAAAAAGGTACCTGAAAATGAGATGATATTAGGTCGATTTTCAACTCTAACGTAAATAGCCGACACTATTTGGGAGGCTGCAAGTGCGCTCCGTCGAACACCCCGCGAAAATTTTGAATTTGAAAGTTGAAATTATTTTGAGCTCTTTTTTCTCCGTTTTCTCCGTTTCTTCTTGTTGTTCCGTATTATACCGCGCCTTTTTTTTTTGTTTTTTTACGAATTTTCAAACATTTTTCATAACAAAATTGATAAATTAACAGAAGGATAGGAAAATTTCAAAAATTTAAGAAGAAAAGAATATTCAGCTATGCCATCTCGTCAGAATCTTCCTCGTCTAGACAAGAGTCGGGATACAGTTCGAAGTGAGAGTGTGGCGAACAGGTGCACTGCTTTTGGTTCAACGTGCACGAGAAGTGAGCTGGCTGTTTGCAAGTCGCACAGCGCTTCCAGTCAGTAAACCGTGACTCGTATTCTTCCGGATCGATGTCAGATGGAAGGGGCGGGTCCGGCTGAAATGGGAGCAGTATTCCTTTTTTTTTGAATAGGCGAACGAACCATTCCGCAAATGCTACAGATAGTTAAATTGCGTTTAGGAACTAAAGGTGAATGAGATGAAATAGGACGAATGCGGTGTTTTTTGCGAACCGGAAAACTATGCATTGATTCTCGAGCCTTCAGAGATGGACAGTTAGCATCAAAACGTTTTACGAGACACTGCCTATCGTTGTCATCGAGTAGATTTTTGAGTGCATTTTCGGCAGCTTCCAGATTCTTCTCGAAAGATTCCTCGCCATCTCTTCGTTGCTTTCTGAGTTGTGTGTTTAGTTTAGCAAACATCTAAAAAAGTTTCCTCGATAATAACAACAAACAGAGCACCAACGTTTGTCAATTCATCCATTCGTTTCGTTATCTTGTCTTCTTTATCACTATCTTTTTGAGTTGTTTCAGTGGTGCGAAAAATTGGATTTTCAGAAACGACCCGAAGAGCAGATGGAGCAGCGACCGGAGGAGCAGATGGTCCAGCGAATGGAATCGGAGAGGATGACGGCTCGTCAACAGGTTCGAAGTCATCAGTAAGTTCTTCGATACGGGCACTTTTGGCTAAATGAAGTGCTTAACGATGGAAACTATCTGTAATCAAACCCAAGTGTTTCAGGACCATGTGGATATGGCGGCAGGCAACACCGGCGATGGAGAAGAGGCAGTCGCAGGAGTAACGGTAAGCACAAGCATCACAATATGAGCAGTGAGTGTTTTCCTTTGAAAAAAATTGTTTTAACTATAAAAAAAAGATAGGAACCTCTGAGTCACAAAAGCACGTAAGGTGGTCAATAACTTCATAATCCTTCCAATCATCTCCAGAAACTTTAGTCACGAAAAACGGTCCCTGCTCACTCTGCTGCATAGTGTACACTCTGTCTGTTGTCTCCACTCTTCTGCACACACTTCTATTCTGGCCTTTTCTAGGGCACGCGGATGCCAGTTTTCGAACTTTCTAAAATCGGATTAGGGGATACTGAAATTTCAGTTAAATAGGACAACCTTGTCAAACTTAGTCGCTAAAACAAATTTCGAAGCCGACAAAAGATGAGAAATGAGCTTATCGCATCTAATTCCTCTCCTAGTTACGATGATCTCTTTCTGAAAATTGCTGAATGAAACAATTAACATTACCAGTTTTCAGTTATCAGTGTAGTCTGCGAACCTTCAGTAAGCTGTGCCAGGCTTCGGCAAACATTGACGTGTTACAAGCGATGTTGAATCTAGAAGCGGAAGACCACTCATCGAATCTTTCTAAAAAAACTGAATTAGGCAGGAACTAGTTGACTAAAAAAACCAAAGTAGTAGACTCTAAAGTAGTTAGAGAATCCAATCGCCTCCTTATCGGAAGACATTTCAATTTTCGATAGTATTGAGAGCATTCTGTGTAAAGCACGGTCTCTTTTTGGCTCGCGTAATAACTCGCGAAGATCACGTAGAGTAGAGTGGAGAAGCCCCTCGTTCTAAAAAAAAATTGTGTTTCCATCTTGTTTCTAATAACTACCTTAATCGTCAATTTAGCTTTAGCTTTCCACGCTCTGAAAATATGCCACCTGCATAGCACTTTTTGTGTCTCAGATGCATCGAATACGGCACAATATCCGTTCCAGAAGCAGTTAGCTTCATCCGACATGAAGAATCGTGGTCGGAATCGGGGATAGATGGCCTTGACAGCATTGAAAAAAATTCCAACCTCCTTTGACGTAGTGGAACTTGACAAAAGAAAGCCTGTCAAAATTTTTTTCCTGGTAAAACACTCATTTTAGTTACCCGCTGGCTCGCTCTTATCCGAGTTATCTACAACAGTCATTGTTGTTAGCTTTAGCCCGTATTGTGTAACGTTGTGGGTATCGTCGAGCACGACGACTTTGTGCGAAAAGTTCTTGATGCTCTCAACCTGTTCAGGAGTAATGATAACTAAAATAGCCTCGATGGATTACTATTTTTCGGTGCTCACTCATACCCAACACGAAGTCTCCGCCATTTTCGTTTGGCTCAGCGAAATATCTGAAACCTTCTTCTGGACGGCTCAACTCTACTCTCATTTTCACCGAATGCAAATCGTTCCTATCCAACTGCTCGTCGTTCAAGTTGAGCTCGTTTTTAAGGTTTCTAAATTTGGTATAGTTCATGAAACGCTCTCATTCACATAGAATGAAAGCTCAATTCTCACCGAATGTCGTCGGGAGTAAGATAATACAATCTGGAATCTTCATCAATGTTCTTCTTCGCATTATTGATAATTCCTCTAGTAGAGAGCCCCATGGATACCAAATCGCTAACATGTTGTTTCTGCGTAGAAGTCAAGGAAAGAGCAGCAACGTCGATTTCGTGTCCGTAGTGATAGAAACAAGCTTGAACATGAACCTTCGAGTTGGCTTTCACGACCTAAATACAGTTTAATATCACGCCCCTTCCAATGCATGAATTTTTACTTTCAGAAAAGCCGTGCACACTCTCTCTCCGGTTACTTTCCTAGACGGGTGGCCGTATTTCAAATTTCCAGACCGTTCATAGTTTCCCTCATGAATGCACTTTTTGTAGAAAATAGTCCGACTATTATCTGAGCGCGATGTCTGGATACGGAATCCAGTTCCAGTTGATTCTTCCTTCTTCGCTAGCCATTCCTAAACAATAATTAACCCCTCAAATCATTTTTTTCAGATTCTTCTAAATCTTTGCTTTATGAACCTCGAACTCATCCTCATCACCAAATTCCTTTGACTCTAGTGTATACCCTGCGCCATGAACATCGTTGAAATGAACGACCAGTGCTGCTCGCGAAGTCACCTCTTGTCCATTTTCATAACAGTCGCGATGTGGGCATCTCATTTTTTGATTTTCGCACTTTTTCCCCTTTTCAAGCTCGCTCATTAGTTCAGCTTTCTCAACTTCACCCGTGCAAATCCGAAACTTCTGAAATCATCTATAAACTCCCCGTTACTCAGTTTCTAGTTTCATTTAAAAAATTATCGAAAAATTTCCCTTCTTAATGTACCTTTGTTTCAGGTTCGATGATCGGTGGCGAGCGAAGAAGGATGTCCTCAGGAGCAACCAACGGCGACGGATGAGCCAGTCTGGTATGGTTTTGGACCGAACCTTTTGCTGTGAACGTTTTCGAACATATTTCGCATTTGTACACATGAGTTCCTTTCGACGCTGCTTTGGCTGCATTTAAAGAAGCATTGAAATTTTCTATGACATCGTTTTGACACTTGTGCTTCCCTTTCAAATGCTTTCGAACGCTTGTCGGGATAGACGAAAAATCACATCCCTCCACGGGGCACAGAACCGTTGTGTTGGACGAACTCATGACAATGAAGAAAAATGAAATTCCTATTCCTTTTATACCCTTCTCATGGGAACCACGGTACCTCTCATGGGAACATCGACTTTTCCATGTCTGCGTCTACCCTCTCCTAATAATGTCTCGCTTCTGAAGCCTTCGAAGTCGTGGGAAAGTGGGATCACCGTGGGAACCTGCTTTAGGCCCTCTCCACTACATACGCTCTCTCAATACTCTCTTCCCGCGCGAGCCGCCCGAATTTTAATTGGTGTTTCATTTTTCAGTCTCCGTCGGAACTCGGGAGGAAGTCAAGCTGCAACTCGATAGGATGCCAAGGAATTCTACTTTTTTTTTTGGTGAGATGTTCTCTGACTGTTCCGTACATATTTCACTGTTTGTTTTTTCATTAGAACTTTTTTCAGACTTGCTTCTCCATACAAGCATCGATGAGGAGCCACACAACATGTTTATTTAGTAAGTCTTATTTTGTATTGTTCCTATTAATCTTTTTCCGGTGGTTTTTCAAAAAACTTATTTCAGATACTCCGTCGCCAATGGCCCATCGTCGCTCATGTTCAACAATTCCCCCGTTTCTTCGTTCTATTTTTCTTTCTTGCCATTTTTTTCCTTAAAAATGTCAATAAAAATTTTTTCTAGCTTTGTCTTGTTTTTTTCAGAAATATAATGGAGAAAATCTACAATTCAAGCAGGATTTTATTCAGAATTAGCCAATTTCTCAATTGCTCTTTTCAAATTCAAAATTTTCGCGGGGTGTTCGACGGAGCGCACTTGCAGCCTCCCAAATAGTGTCGGCTATTTACGTTAGAGTCGATTTTCAGCACTGGGAACACGAAAACGCCCATTTTTTGTTATTATTCAGTTTTCCCAAGTTTCATCGCGCTCCATTGCGAACTTGGGGAAATTCAAAATTTTGATCTTTCCCGCTCACTTTTTTCTCATGTAGGTCACGTCAAATATAATAATTTGGTTGATTTTGTGTTTTCGACGTGACCTACATGAGAAAAAAGTGAGCAGGAAAGATCAAAATTTTGAATTTCCCCAAGTTCGCAATGGAGCGCGATGAAACTTGGGAAAACTGAATAATATTTTCGTATCTGAAATTGGTTTTGATGCTTCCAACTTTTACACTGAAACAATATATTTGCAGCACTCCTGTGTGAATAAGCTTAGAAAAAAGGATCCGAAAAACTGACTCCCAGTCTCAATTTTAGGTTTTTTTTAAAAAAAGGAAATAGGAACAGTGGCTCTGTTATTCAACTATTTAAATATTACATGTCATTCTTCATCGAAATCGATTCTTCCGGTCGGAGCACAGGATTTACCCGGCATTGGCTTTTGAATTGTGCAGTTTTCAGAATTTGAACTGGCGCCGCAGGTTACTGTATGGGTTGGGTCTCGGGACGATTACTTGAATATGACTATGTCCCTTTGAATAAATTTTTTTATTGATCATTTTATTTATTTTCTGAAACGAGCAATCAGCGTCCAAGCTCTCGTATTTTTTTATATTTTTCGAGTAATAATGTGATAAATAAACGGTGAACGTATTTTTTCAGTTCTCTTTCTCTGGGTAAAACGCAAAAAATCTCCGAAATGAGTGTGGAAATCGTCATCCCTGAAATAAGTCTGGAGAAGTCAGAAGCTTCAAAGGTTTAAATTGTTGTTTTTTTTTAAATTTTAATCTATAATTTTACAGAAGTGTACCGATAGGCCTAACGATACTTCTCCCGAAATCGGTGGCTCGTCGAAAGACGACAAATTGGTTGCAAAATCAGATCTGGTAGTCGAGAATGTCTTCAAACAATCTATCATGGAAACTCTCGATGGGATCAATCAAGCTTCTGAACTCGCCGAAGTGCTCGAACAGGAAGAGTGGGCTATACTTGATAATCCAGAGGAAACACAAAGTCAGCTTGAAGCCGAAGAAAAGTCTAACGAGAAACTGTCATCCGAGTTACTTTTTGAAAAGGATAAGAACAGCAAGCTAGCGTCTGAGCTTTCTATGGAGAAGGAGAAGAACAATAGTTTGGCTGAAAGACTTCAGTCGGTGATAAATGATTTAAAGAAGACCAGAAGAGGAAAAACAAACCATATCAAAAAATGGAAACGCAAGTTTGAAGCAATGAAGCTTGAAAAGGAGAAGTCTCTTCTTAACATTTCTGATGCTAGCGATGAAAGCGTCTCTTCTTCAAATCAGTCGACATCCGAACCAGATTCACTGCCAGCGCTGACAAATCGCTCTGTCGAACAGTCTTCTGAGTGTTGGAAAATTCGCCACGACGAAGTTTGCCACAAGCTGGAAACATCCGAGCAGACTTTAGAAGTTCAGCAGGAAATGAACGCTAGAATCACCGCTGTGGTCGCAGAAACTCGACAGAAATATTCAACCGAGATAGCGGCTCTCAAAGAAGTGATTCAAAAAATGGGCGCAACCGCTGAAAAACACGAAGAAGAACTTGTACAAATAAAACTATTGGAACGCACCAAGTTGGAGGTGTTAATCAGTGCGCTGGAAGATGAAAAACAAATCATTCGCGAAAAATGTGATGTTCTCATAAATGAGCTTGAATCAAGTCGAAAAGAGCTGAAGGATCAGAAGGATGAAGCAAAACGACGCTTCGAGAACGAGGTTTGGAAGTTGAAGAAAGCAGCAAAAATGGCGGAAAAGCGCAGAAGTTCGATTGACTCCAAATTGGACGAAGCAACTATTTCTAGTAACCGTAACGCTGAAGCTTCGAAAGTGGTGACTGACTTAACTCTGCTGCAAGAATTGGTGGAGAATGGACTTTCTTCAGACACTACCACCAAAGTGAATGAACTGTTGAACATATCCATTCAAGCAGTGAAGGAAATGGCTGTCCAAATCCAAAAACTTGAAACCTCTCTTGGAGATTCTTTTTCGAATCTGGAGTTGAAAGATCAAGCTCTTAATGCCTCGACTAAGACACATGAAAGGCTAGTTAAAGAACATGAAGATGCATTGCGTTCTGAAAAGGAGAAGTACGAAGCTCTTCAAAAAATGATTGAAGAGACTATGGAGCAAGAGGATGTATCAGCAAAACGATGGAAAGACTTGAGCGAGCAGGAAAATCTTCTCCGAGAGCACAAGAAGCGTCTGGGAAAGGAATCAGGACACCTAGAGGAACGTGAAAAGATTATGGTCGATGAGAAGGCGAGCCTTGAGAAAGAGAAAATCGAGCTCATAAAATGTTTAGTTCAAAAGAATCACGATTATGAGAAGCAAGCTGAAGAGAAGCTCAAACTCCAGAGAAGTCTAGCTATCGTCACTAAACAACTTCAAGAATCTCTCACTCCGAAAAAGGACAGGTAGGCGAAGAAATGATAACCCACAAAAACGTTTTTTTTAACAGAATCGTTCAACTCGAGTCCCGCTTGGAAACTATTCAGAGTTCGGCCAAAATGCAGCAAAAACGATTGGAAAATGATTTAGTTACTGCACAGATCCAAATTGAAAAACTTACGACCATAAATGACGAGCTTCACCTATTGTTCGTCACTAAATTATGCTCTCGGTATTACTAAATTTTGTTTTTTAGGAACGAGGAGTTACAACAAAAAACTTCCTCGGCCGACGATATCTGCTCCTCACTTTCCCAAGAACTGGAAGACAGCGTTAAAACGACTTCAGAGCTTCGGAAAATGTACAGTAATGGCTAAAAAGAATGCGCGCGCAGGAGTTTTCAATAGAGAAACAGCAACACTGAGTGTGAAAAAGTAGATAGGAGCGGTCCAATAATTTCAAAAAACAATTTTAAAAAGTTGAAATCAATCCTGCCAACGTTTTAGACATGCAAACTTAGTGTCTGTTAACTGAAACCACCGGTAAGCGCATTCATTGTGTCCAGTACCGTATACAATAATTTGTTATTTAATATGCCATTTGAAGCGTATCTATTCTGGAAGATGAGAACAAAAGTCTCATGCTTGCAAATGGAGGGGAACGTGCTGGACTCGTCAATGAGCTAGTGGCTACGAAGGAAAAACTGAAAGAAAGCCAAAACGCCGTTTCTATGCAAGCAATCAAATCAAACGAGCTTGAATCGCTTGAGGAACAATTGAAGATTGCGAAGATCCAACTTGAAGAAGTTATGAAACAAGCTGCTGCGATGAATCTTTCTGGAGAAGATGCTATGGAGTCCCTGAGCCCTAGCGTTAGTATCACGTACTGTGTGAGATTGTTAACAAATTATATTTCAGAATGGAATGTTCCCGGATTTGGATCCATTGCTCCGCGAGTTAGTTCACATTCTTGCAAGCAACCAGAATTACATGTATGGTATTCTCGGAATCGTAACCTACATTTTCCTCATCCATCTCTATATTCTTCTATAATTGACATTTTCTGTTATGTACTTTTTTGTTATTAATATCTAATCATTTATAGTACACTTCTTGTGCAAATTGTTATTCATGTTTATAACCCCTTCTTGTTTATAACCACTCCAAATTCCCAAATTCTTGTAATATTCTGAATTTGCCATACACACCTTCTAGTGGAATTTTCATCAATTTGTAGTGTAATTTAATGCATGGTTTATATCCGGTTAAATAAAGTTCAGAGTATAATGACCAGAAACGTAAGGACAGTCTTCTACATGAAACATGATGGGGAGAAAATAGAAACATGAGGATATGTGGATAGATGTGGGAAGCTCACACTTGCTTGGATGACTTCGGCGGAACATCTGAAAAGTATTATTTGAAAAAAAATGTTCTTGAAGCAAAAAGATAGAAAATACCCGAAGTATTGATATCTTCAAACGGGCTTCCTCACAGACTGACGTTCACCAGAATGCCACCTGAGATGTGCTTTCAAATGACTGCTTTTGTTGTAGACCTTTCCGCATCCAGCTATATGGCAATTATGGTATCCACGTTTTCGAGCATCAACTGAATCCGGTCCTGAAAAAAATAAATCATACTACAGTATCCTCAAACCCTTCTTTCTCCGTATTCCCGCATTTTCTAACCTTATACCTCATTCTGACAGTTTCTTTCCGAGATCTTTATCTTTTCTAAACGGTTCTTTTCCTTTTATCGGGCGGCATCTAAATGCTCCCAAGAGCATATCCCTTATCTACCGTATGCCAATTAAATAACCCTTCAAAAAACGGTCGCGGTGATTCATCAAAAAGAATATGCTGGATGAATTATCTGGGCGAAAAAATATGCAGGTGGGTGTGAGTTTTAAGAAAACTTGGAATGTTCTCCGAAATAACAGATAATTGATCAGGCGGTAGTTTAAAAAGTAAGATCAAAGATTATCAGGATATCAGTAAATATCAATCAAGAAAAGAAAACAGAGATCTCTAATTTACAGCTTCCTAGAAAAGTTATTACATTTTCGCCGTCTGCTGTCAGTCCGATTTAAAGGCGCATGCAATTATTTCGAATGAGTCTCGCCGCGAAACTTCGACAGTACCCCATGTGCATTTCTGCACCAGGTAGATTACTGTAGAAGTAATTCGCGGCGAGACTCATTCGAAAAAATTGCACGCACCTTTAAATCGGACTGACAACATACGGCTAAAAATGTAATAGCTTCAGAGATAACTTTCTTGGTATCTTACTGAAAAAAAAGTATCCCAGCACTATTCGGAATGTCTCGCTGTTACTCATATCTCAAAGTCAGAAACACTTTCTCCCCCAATTCCACCAATGTGTGTGCATTTTCACGGCTTTTCAACTCTCTTCTCTCCATCAAAATTGTCCGAAAGACTCAAGCTCCGTCGCATAAAATGTATGCGTTGGTGCGTTCCTTCTCCTTTTTTATTCCAAAAACGTCCCTTCCCTCCCCAACCCGAAAAAAGTGACACCTCGGGAAAAAAGAAATAATGTTGAGAGGTTGGAGTTGCAGAGACAATCTTGCGTGTTTAATTGAACGTTTTCGAGGATGAGAAGAGACAAAACGGAAAGACGATTTGATTCATTGCCAACACCTTTTTCTTATTCCCATTTTTTAAGATCGAGAGAAATAGAGTGTAGAGTCGAGAGACGCAGAGAACTTACCACCAATCTCAGCCTGCTGGCAATTGGGACATTCGCACTTGTTCGGTGCTCGAGATGCTTGGTATTTCCCACCTCCAGATGATTGAGTTGAACCCGTTGAAGACGTTGTTGGTGATGGCTTGGCTTGTGTGAACTTCTGAAATGAATTAAGGAGTTCACTTCATATAAACTATATGTATCAACTAAACTCGATTTAAATTTATGCATCCTCTATTCAAGATTGCTATTATAGTTTCAAAAGTTAGGGATTAATCATTCTTCTTATCAACCAATTTGATTACAATTTGATATTTTCAGCTATAAACCCAAAAATCACGCCCACTGATCATTCTTATGATATGCGGGCACTTTAGAATAGTACTAGTCCCTGATATTTCGACACAACCCTTCAATTAATTTAGACTCATGAGCTCGAGTAAATGTTGAACCAATCTTACATATATTTCCGATATCTACCTTCTAAAAGGACATGTAAATGGTGAAGCACTTTTAGAGTTTGAATTCGAACTAACCTTTGAAATGCTTTTCTGTTGAGCAGCGAGCGTTGCCGAGAGTGATTGTGCATTCGGAAGTTGGCCAGTTGAAGTTGATGATTGAAAGAGACCTCCGAATTGGGCGGATGTCAAATAATTCTGATATGCTGCATCCATTCCAGAGATTCCAGAGGTTACTGCAGGATACAGTTGAGGGAAATTGGCTTGGTCGATCCACCTGAAACTGGAAAATTAGTTGGAATAGAAGATAGCGATGTTAAAAAGTATAATAACTAAATTACAATTATCAAGTCAGATGAGGCAATACTCAGAATTCCTTACAGGACCAATCTAGTAATTTTTTTATTTCTAGTTTTATGAACTTTCGATTCCCAGAAGAAGAGAACATGAAACTCCTTTAAACAGTCAATATTTGAAAACTAAACCTTAAAAAGTTGGTCTGAACCAAACGATGAACCATGAACTTACCAATTCGATGATGCAAAGTACGGTGAGTATGCATTCATATCAGTGGGAAGAATGAGTCCTTCTGTTTTTCCCTGCTCCAATTTCATCTTATTCTCTGCTCCTGGAACGAATTTGTTGCAATGCTCGACAAGTTTCGACAACGGATTGTCACTCATTTGGAACGGAACCTGTAATTGACGGAATTGAGAAAAAAAGAAGGCGATGAAAATGAAGAAGACAAAACGAGCTCACTGGAAATGTAAGGGCGGCTGCATCCGTTGGATTCAACATTCTCTGATTCGTTTCTGAATTGACTATAAATCTTTTTCGTTTCCACTTTCGAAATCGAGCCGAATAGAGGAGAGCGAGAGAAGGAAGAAATGGGCGGGACGCGTAGGCGATGGCAGAGAGAGGATTAGACTCCGCCCACTTCTGGAGACTACTGTAGTTGGGACTGAAGATGGTGAGAGGGGGGAGATGGTGGAAAACAAGAGAAAAAGCGGTAAACGATAAACTTGTCATTAGAATATAAATGGGAGAAGAAGAAGAAGCATATGTTGACGTGGCAATAACAAGACATGCATGTGATATGGCCGATTTCAGAAAATTATGGGGTTTGGGTTAGATTTCTTCGAATTTTCCTCCGATGACAACAGATTGGAAAGAAAATAGCAGTTGTATAGTTGAGCAAGGGACTGAAAAACAACCATAACTGAAGGTATGTTCCATTACCGTAACTCTGTAGAATGTCCCCAACCTACAGGTGGAAATAGACTAAACCTAGCTTGAGCCATTCTTCCCCCATTACGACATAGAATAACATTGTCTTTTCCAGATGACGTGGCAGCCGGTGATGGTCCACCACGAATGTATTAATAATAGGGTATGTTATCCCATACCTTCTGTCCAAAAAGAAACGTTCTCTCTCTCTCAGAAGACAAGAATGCTTCGGTTTTTGGTTGGTTTCTCGAGCGAAAGACAACCAAAACGAGACGATGTCCTTTCTTCTGAAGATAGTACATTTTATACGAATTCGTTTCCAAAATTACAGGGTTTCGTAGACTTCAAGTTCTTCCGTCTGTTTTGTTGAAAGCACTTTGTGAAGAGGAAATTGAGGAATATATAGGCAGAATGTCTTATAGATGCTAAGATTTCAAAAGCGTTCTCCAAAAATTCAATACTTTATAGATGGTGTAACGTTTTTCCAAGAGGTCCAAGCTTTAAACACTCAAAATTAACCATAATCTGACTCTGCCTAGCGGTGCACCAGGAATAGTAGGTTGAAATTTGGAAAATTGGGTGTGATTGCACCTAAAAAAAGTTTATGAACCCAATCGCTTGCTTAAAATCAATTCAGAGCTGGTGATGATTACTTAAAAAGTTAAAGAATGTCGAAATTAAATAAACATGGAATCACTTTAGTGATTCTTCTCTTTAATATCGTCAACTTTCTCATCCTTATTTTTAGAAAAAAGAACTGTCCTAGAAGAAAGTCAACATGAATAAGGAAACAAAAGTGTGTCTAAAAAATTAAAGCATCGTTTGAAATTAATCCTGCGATGGAAATCATATGATTTTCAAACAAAGGAAGATTGCAAAAATAAGAGTTCAATTGACTGTGGACTGCCTTTTAAATATGAGCAAGCTCACAATAGGAATACGGTACTGTGAAAAAAGTTGTATATAAAAATATAATCAATTCTATGTCTACAATCGAATTCATGACAGTTTACGATAGGCTCAATTTCAAAAAACCCAATGACTAACTGAGAAAAAGACCACACATGGAAAAGTCGATTCGTTCTAACAAAAGCAACATTGGATCCCAAGTACACCAATTTTTGGGAGGCGACTCCCGCCAACGACCTCCCATAAATTCATCCTTCCAATTTTTCACACACAATTTGTCTCTGATTCCATCGTTTGTCTCTTTTTGATTGGATCTCCCCTTTGGGAACACTTCCTTCCCCTTTCACCTTACCAACAGTTTTGCGGTGAATAAAAGAAGGATGAGCAGAACACATCTTGATTGGCAATTAGTGTTTTCTTTTAAGTAGTCCGCATCATCTGTTCATCAACCGATTATCTATTAACATATGGAACAATTATGAGTGAGCTGTTACAAGAAAAAGGATACGCAACCGGAGAGAAAAAAAAACATTTGCAGAAGGTGTAAAAATGGATGGAAGAATCAGCGAGTATCACTTTCAATCAACGCTTCACCTCACTTGGGAATGATCAGAACTCAAAGCGGAGTTTGGACTTTTCTAAAATTGAACTTTTGAATCGGATTCACGTGGTCCACAACGATCCTCCGCCGATAAAAACTGTATTTTCTTTCGTGATTTTGAAGGACTATCGAGTAGTATATGCCTCTTTCTAAAACTCCACTTTGAGTTCAGACCATTCCCTAGTCAGCACTATAAGTTTGTTTCAAGGAATCAGGATCTTATAGCAAAAATGAGATATGAAACCTTTAAATACATATGAAAAAGGAGCATAAACCAACGGGTCTTCAGAAAATGGAACGAAGAAAACAGACACGGATATGCCGACTAATAACAAGGTTTGAATTCGAAGGGAGATGGGATGGAGGAGAATTGTAAGCAGGCGGTGTATAACAACTCGAAGCGGAACCATTTGTCATTTCAAAACAAAAATTGGGGAGACGAAAGCAGATTACGGTAGGGAGCATCTAGTGGTGCCAGGTTGTCTATCCTATAAATGTTATGAGCCTGTTGTGGGACAAATGTGTTTTCTTGGGGAGACTCGATATTGGCAACAAGCAGTGTTTGGAAAAGGTTTCTGAAAATGAGCTTTTTGAATTTCAATAGTAAGGAGTCATCTATGGTGCAAGTTTCGAAAAACTTCGTAGTTTTTAAATATTAAAAACCTCTCAAAATTAGTGACAATCACTCGGTGCACCTTTCTGTTCACATCGTCAACTCTCCCAGTATTATTCCAAGGTGTGAATCTGGAAAACCAAAGCGAAACGGAAGTGTGAACCGGAAGATCAAAACAGTTCAAAGGTGCCGACCTAAAACTTATCTGAGAATGGGAAAATGAATCCGAGAATCTTTGGATCTCATAAAGTTTTGGATATTTTTGGGGAATAGGGACTCGGATTTAGAGGAGTTATATAAAACCTGACTTCTGAATATTGTAAAAATATCTTTAAACAGTACATCAAAATCAAAATCAGAAACGGAATCAGTAACTATTAGCGACCTTTTCAAAGTTTCACAGCACTCCATTGAGAAAATTGAGGTTTTTTGTTTTTTTTTCGTGCCACTTGCAAGCTCTCGTATACTTCTCGTTGACTATTTGAGTCACGCTTGATTCCTCTAGAAGTGACCTGAGATTTACCAAAATGCGAGAAAGTCCAGAAATTCAAACTTCAACTATCTTCTCGCTAATATTTCAAAATTTCGCATCAGAAAAAGAAAAAGAGATTTCTACCTTCGCGAACTCAGTTACAATTTCATTCATTTTCCCAAGCAGTTTACTCAATTCATCACCTCCGTCTCATTTTCATTCATCCCGTTTTTCTTCCTGACACTGAATTGTCCTTGACTACTCGTCCTCGCTCTTTTGCTTACGTAAACTCTGTCACCTCCCAAAAAAGAAACGGTAAATACTGACAGTTTATGGATGGGACCACTCATTTGATTAGGTAATACAAGATGACGATACTCGGGTGAGAGAAGAAATGAGAAGGAGCAGTGGTTAGATGCTTTTCCAATTCACATGATCTCTTTCTCCATTTCACACCTTTCCATTCTTCATTTTCTTCGCTTTTGCAGGTGTTCATTTTGTGGTGTCTAATGAGGCAAAAAAAAACAATTGATACAGGTGTCACTCCAACGTCTTCGAAAGGTGCGAAGAAAACGAATAAGGAGAAGAAAATGGGAATGAGTCAGGTGGCGCTGTTCCCTTATTTATAGAGATGAAATTTCATAGTTGTTTTGAATTTCAATGAATGTTCTGAGTTCAGTAACTAAATGCACATGTTCCGTAGCCTTATTCATTCTGATTTTTTCCCAGAAGCATCCTCACACTCGAATCGTTTTCTGTATTCTTCCCATTGTGATAATTACGGGTTATGACCTCAACTGGACTGTTCACGTCTCCGTGTCAAGAATCGAAAAGTTGGGAAAAGAAAGAAAACGTTTAGAAGTGAGAAACTGTCATAATTAGAGGTGTCAGTAATTGAGAACAGGTGTGAACTTTCCAGAAGTTCAGAATCTCAAGAGGGAGACAGAAATCAGAACGAAGAATGGGGATATTTTACTGCTTACAAAGAGGTTTTCAGTTGCAGCAACTACAACCAGAAACATGAGAGCTAAACTCACAGAGCTGTCAGAATGACATAAGGCATTTTGTCATTTTCATCCGTTTAGGGAGGTTAATCCTCAGAAGACATGGTGTTGTCTAATCCGCATTGTTCAATGCCTCCGGATCAAAGTGTCAGATTACGGTAGGGCACCCTTGACATGTCAGATGGGTGGATTTAGGGATACTGTATACCTATACCCATGATTATATGAAAAAGTTAGCAACATTATTCTAGGAATGCCCAAACCAATCGAGAAGAAGCTCCAACTCAAAGACAAATAGAACCTGAAAAGTACAAAAACTCTTTTTGTTTCCAAACATTTTTCGTCTCCAATTAACACAATTAACTCATATTTCCGCCCTTAAATGGTCGGTTAATCCTTTCGTGTTTTCTTTTCCTTCCTATCGTATCAAATATCATCTACATACTTGTACATATTCTTCTCTATACGCAACTCGGTTACGCAATGAACGAGAGGAAATGTCATCCATTAGCAACAAAAAATGATTTATGAGAATAGGAAATGAACACATGAGTTGTAGATATGAAAGTATTATAACTTTAGGGAGAGGCTGATAAAATAGAAAGTTGAATGGACAGTGCAAAAATTGTAATCCACGTGGAAAAGACGACAGTAGTTCGGCCAGGAGGGATTACTTTCTTGCAACTTTAACGGCGTTTTTTGGGCCTGAGAAGTATTTATGAGCGTTTTCATTGTGATATTCGGAATCAGCATGAAATTGTGAACCAATTGAACCATAATTTGATTTTGTCCCGAATCCTTCTTTAAGATGAAAGAGTGACAGGAAATCGAAAATCTAGTCAGATTGAGTTTGCATCCAGATACACATAAACAACCATACACTTTTATAAACATGTTCCATAAACATTTTGAAGATCCGCTCAACCTATTTTTCTCTAAATCCACCCGAGCCTTATCCGAAAACTACCATGTTCAGCCTGTTATGCAATCGATGATGTCATCAGATGAGCATGCCTTCGTCATTAAAAATGTTTTATTAGAAAAAGGGTTCATTGAAGAACAAAGTAAAAGCTTAGAAAAACCTATATTTGAAAAGTAGTGACACTTATTAAGAACGAAAACGAGAGACCCGAAATCAGCGGAAAAAAGCTTGAGAAAAGACAGGGAAAACATGAAATGGCAACTGGTTTGTTACTTTGAAGAGGAAAATAAGATCTAACAGAATCCGCAGGTTCTTGCACAATCTTGTCTCATGTAGATTGCAGATATTTGACAGACTCGAGAATTGGCACTGAGCCAAGAAGCACACCAAGCAGACCGATCCACACAGGATCCTTGAGGAGATTGTTGCGGAGGCTGGAAATGGAATTGATGGATTTTTATTAATTTGAAGATGGACTCACAGATGGTCTAGCCATTTGACCTCTATTCGATGATCCTGAAAACGAAAATGAGGTCTGCTCTAAGGAACTTTTCCATCTTCCTACTCTATGATCTTTCAAATCTAGATTTCTTTCTAGTGTAAATTTCTACTTGTGATCACTATAGTGAACGCCAGAAAATTAAGAACAAGAACTGCACGGATTTTCGAAAGAAAAAAAGCATTCTTACTATTCCTGAACTGAACAACTCTTTGTTGTGCGAAGCTTCCGGGTCGACGAACAAATTGACGAGATCCCGGACGACGAACATTCTGCACAAACACAATACATTCAAAAAAGCACTATGAGATAGGCATATTCAGAGCAAATTAAAGCCAATGGACAAACTTGTATACTAATTTCTCTAAACTTTAGAAAGCAATAAAGTTTATATCAGGGGTGTGTGGAACGGAATTCCGAATTCCGAAAATTCCGAAATTTTGGCTATTTTCGGAATGAGATTCCGATCGGAATATTCCGAAAGGAAATTTTTCGGAATCAAATTCCGATCTTTAAGAAAAAAGTAGCGAAGAAAAAAATTATTGTATGTCGAATGTGCATGTTCAAGTGGTTTTCGCTTTTGGGAACAGTCCATTTACCAAAACTTTTTGCTTTCAGAAGGTTTTTCCCGAAAACATCCTGTTTTAACGAAAGATACTGTAAAAAAGACAATTTTCGATATTCCGAAAATTCCGAAATTCGGAATATTTCGACATTCCGAGATTCCGAAAATTTAAAATTCGGAATATTTCGACATTCCGAGATTCCGAAAATTTCCATTCCGCACACCCCTGGTTTATATCAAGCTATAAACTGGTCTACACTATCATCTGCTCTGAACATACCTAACTAGGGAATGGCCAAAACTCGAAATGGCCTTTTCCATCGAAACCTCATTGGAAAACTCTGATTGAACCATTGCCAAAACTATATCTCGTTTTTCCCCTCGAGACCTGTGAGCCAAGTTTTACGTGTCACAAGGTACCTTTCCTGTTGATTTCACTACAAGATTGAATGTGATTATTCACACCAGACCAACAAGAATTTCAAATTTTGAACAGAATATTCAACGTTGAAAATGAACAACAACTGAAAAGTGGCACCTTCTGACACTTATAACTTGGTTCACAGGTCTCGAGGGGAAAAACTGTATATATTTTTGTCAGAGCTTTTGAATGGTATAAGTTTCGATGGAACAGACCGCTTCCAGTTCTCCTCATTCCCTAGTAAGATGCTTCAGTGACATCAAAATCATCTGAAACAGGCAAAACTAAATCTCACCGTTCTCACAACACTACCATTCGGTCGTCGAACAAATGCAGGAAGGACACGTGGCGAAGCACCTTCAAAATCATCAATCACTGCGTTGTTCTCATTGGGATCAACAACAGTGACAAAAGGCAGTGAAGGTGTTTGAGAAAATGAAGAGGAAAGTGAGGAAGCTTGATGTGAGAAAGCAGGAAAAACAGGGGGAGGCTGAGTGAAAATGGAAAAAGTTGCAGCAGGCATTGGAGTTGTTGGAAGCGTTGGAAGAAATGTTTTAATGGAAACGAATTTGAAGCGTCTTTTGCCGAGTTTATAGAAAGCGTCGAGATGTGTTGGCGTGGTGCGGGTGATTGGTGCGGGTTCAGTGACGATAAATATACTTGAAAATGGAACTGTTGTTGTCCACGGAGTCGTTGTCCATGGAGTCGTGGTCCACTGAGTTGTCGTTGTAGTTGGAGCCATCGTTGTAGTCGTTGTGGTTGTCGTTGTTGTAGTAGTCGTCGTAGTTGGAGGGGGAGGCGGTAACGTAATTGCAGGCAAAGTTGAAGCGATAGATTCGGGAACTGAGAAAATAATCATGCAGAGCTCAATTCGAGAAGATAACGTTTAAATTTCTTTAAAGGGGGTGAGACAGCTCGCAAAATGGGGGGCAGAATGGGGGGCGATTTTCATGCCTCCTTTTATGCGCCCTCGGTCGGCGCGCCCGTTTGCGCCCGCATGGCTCAGCCGGTAGTGGCGCGGTGCCCATAGAAATGCGCCCACAGGTTCGAGTCCACCTAAGGTACATTCTGGCAAAATTAGAGCAAAACTTTTTTTGAGGTGTCCCACCACCTTTAACATGCAATTTCAGAATTTTGAGAAAAACCAAAACAACTAAACCATTCATAATAAACTCACGGGCGGCTGCTTGATCTGAAACTGCTCTTATGACCACTTTGATACCATTCCATGTTTCTTTTGCCGTTGGGATCAGTTGATGTTGATCCAGAATAAAACCATCCCAAACTAAACATATTTCGAATTGGTACTAATCTTTTAATGAAAACAAACCATCCTCTCCGGGTCTCAACTCCAGCAAATAAACATATTTGATACGGAGAGTTCCCTTCGCCCAATCATCTGAACCTCCAGCCGATGGATCTGAGAATAACTTCTTTGCATGGTTTCAGATATCGAATCAACTTACATAAAATATCAGATCCTGTTCCAAACTTGTATTGAGTTCCATAAGTGTTCTCGAGAGCAGCAACGGCGGCTTTTCCAACTCTTTGCTAAACGTTTACTCATTTCAAAATCATTGAATTTTAAGCATACCAGTTCAGCAACATCAGCTGGAACACTCTTTCTTGCATGAGAATACGGATGAATCCACATTTGAGAATAAGTATGAAGTGTAATAAACGCGTCAATTTTTCCATTCAGTTCAGGAGATGTCAAAAAGTCTCTCATCGATCTGGTTTCCATCTCACTGAATGCTGAACTTCCCTGATAAATTTCTGAGCACTTGTCAGTACTCGATCCGGTCTCTGAATTAATTAACATTCAAGAATGAAAAAAAGAAAAACAAGCGAAACCTCCAAAATGCCAATCGTAATTTCTGTTCAAGTCAACTCCTCCACAACATCTGTCTCTGAACCAGCGATCCTTCTTGCAAACTACACCAGCACGATTTTTACGCCACAAACGAATCTGAAAATCAACATTCAAAATATGGAATATGAAATTGGAACTCGCCATTGGGGAAACATCACTTCTGGAATATTCGTATCCATCTGGGTTTGCGACTGGAAGAATGTAAAAATTGAGACGATCAACTGCAGTTCGGACAAGAGAATCATCATTATAATCGGCAATCAACTGTAAATTTCATAAGATTTAATAGAAATCGGAATTTCTTCCTCACTCTATCGATAAACCAAAGAGTTGTGTGTACAGCAGCCCATTCTCTAGCATGAATTCCTCCATCAATCCAGAAAATTCTCTTATCATTTCTCCATACTTGATTTCCAATCTTTATTCCTTGAATCGGTCTTCCTTCAGATGTCGTTCCCATTGTGAACACTCTCGCCTTATCCGGATACTTTCTTTCAATATCTTTCATCCAATCACATATTGTTTGATAACTGTGATACTCTCCGAATCCGTACTGAAATTTCAAAACTTTTTTCTTTCCTGTTTTCTGAACACTCACCCTTGCACGATTGCCTCCTTCATTATGCATTCTTTTTGAGAATAAAAGTTTTGAGAATCTTGGAGGTCCATGCTCTTTTTCCAAAATTAACTTTTGAACGTCATCGATGATAACATCATAGCTGATATTTGAACTTTTCAGAACGGAATCCAACCAATCCATTCTGTCAGCATCTACCATTATATCAGCTCTATGACCGACTTTCGATGGTGTTTGCCAGAAGTCAAGCTGAAAAGTTAAAATTGTTATTACAATGATTTCGATAGCTGACATCATGTTCCGTTTTGTGTTGGATGTCACGGAGAGCTTTCAGTTGTGGAATGTCTGCAGCATGAGCTCGGAGGACTTGAAATTTCCTGCAATTTAACGAAATTTTGAGTGTTGGGACATTTATAGAGAAACTCAGGAATGAAGTCACAACTCAATGAAAATCAAACTAACGGGGGTTTATCTTCCGAAATTTCAGCATATCCGCTGCAAACAAATGAAATAATCAAAAGCCACAATCCGTTCCGTGTCCGTATCGTCATTTCTCCGTTTTGATGCTTCCCTTGTTCACTCTATTCTCGTTTTCTTTTCGTTGTCTCTTTTTCCACTGTAACACCAAAAAGGTTATCAACCTGATTACTACGAATCGGAATTTTTGTTCCGCATTCATTTAGAGTAAAATTATTGAGATACGGACGATATTTAGAAAAGATAAGAAAAGAGAGATGAAAAAGATGCTGAAAATGAGAGAAAAGTATAGAATTCGTTTCGGAGAATCCTCCAATCCTTATCATTTACGTAATCACTTCCGCAATCCCTTCTTTTTTTCTCCGTTCATTATCTTATCAATTTCCTTAGCTGTCCTATCAATGTTGCTAATAAATTTTCTTGGCATTGAATTCAGAAAAACAACAATTTTGTTCAAGTCAAACGGTTCGATTGAGATGTTTGAAAAGATCACAAACTTTGTTATCTCAGTAGCTTAAAAACCAGAAAAGATAAAAATAAGGATTGAAAGGACAACAATCAGAATGATAAAATAGAAGAATTCTTTATATGCCATAATCAGAAAGATTTCGAACATAGTCTACAAAAATCAAAAGTTTTTGAAGATCTGAAACTAAAAGTGATGATAGAGTAAAAGTGGATGAAGAAAGTAATGGGCAAGTTGTATCAAGTGGTCAAGAATATTTGTTCTTCTCGGATTCTACTCGTTTTTTTCGGCCAATAACAACTTGATCATCATCTCAAGTTGTCAGTGACATTATTTTCTTGCCAAATTAGAGACCGTTCGCTTCACGAAAAAAAATGGAGGAGAGAAGGAAGAATAATGTTGAAAAGGAAACAGAGGAAGATAAATTAGAGAAAATTATCGGTTTATTTTACACTGAATTGCAGACACTGCCCTCCTATGGCTTACTGGGTTTTGTATTTCTTTCAGCCTGTTTTTGAAAGTGTGATAAGGAAATTATTATTATGAGACATTACTTTAAGGCGGGTCAAGTTTTATTCTCATTTGTTTTTCATTTCGAATATAGCACGTGATCTGAAATTTCTTTAATAACTGAAAATTGGTCAACTGGAGGAGAAAGTTTTCTTATCTTGATATGTTATTTTTAGAAAAATATCTCTTTCAAAATGTATCCAAAAAACTAGGAAACACTTTTTGCTTACTTTCTGAAAATAAAGTTTTTAGAACATGAACTATAAAAACGTAACAACTCAAAAAGTGACCGAACTATGTTTTGGTTGTTCAAAACAAAACCAAACTGTAATTGATACAGTAATTACAGAAAAAAACATTAAACCACAAACTACGATGGACAAATTAATTTCTCATAAATCAATGTACGATTTTTTAAGTTATCAAGAGATTTTAATAGTTGAAACAATAAGAATATATATATATATATAGAATACAGTACTCATATGGTTATTCAAAAAATAGGTTATTCTCTGAAAAGTTCTGAGGAGATTCTCTAGATTGATAGAACATTTTAGACCTAGTTGACCTCTAAAGGAAAAGTGAACTTCTGAAAGTGAGACGTCCGTAATTTATAAGTAACTTAGTACAGGAAACCACTATCGTCTAAATGTGGTCGTTGAATGGGATTTTTAACACACGGGGAGGTCATAACCATAAAACGGTCTCTATTCATTCATTTTTACACTGAAACTGACCCCGAAATATAACTTTTCTAACGTCTTCTGCTGAATCAGTGGTTGTCGTAGTGGAATGAAAAAAAAGAAAGAAAAAGGTTCAGAAATAATTTGAAGGTCGGCTGATGGGGTAATTGAAATGAACGACAAGGGAAACGAAAAAGAAGAAGCACCTCTTGAAGAAAAAATTGAATAGGTTTCAGAAACTGAAAAATGGAAATGAGTGTTCTTATTCGACAATTTCAGTGGTTTCTTGATGGTCACTTCTTAAGATCTTCAGAAGCAGTTTTTTTTAGGAAGAATGGAGGGTCAGAGAGGCATAAACAGGAATCAGAATCAGAAGTTATCAGACTGTAGCCAACAAAAAGAGAAACACATATATCATAGCAAAGATCTGCAACTTCCATTCTACAACATGTTATTGACGTTTGGTATTTTATAAAACTTTCTGAAGAAGGTCATTTCACTGAAAAACCAAACGAAAGTGTCTGACTCCGCCCACTTTTAGAAAAGTTCAAGACACGATTATGCTTTGAACGGAATGGGGTAGTTGTTCTGAGAACAGGGTACTTATTGTTTTCAGTTTCATTGGAAAAGTTTTATATAGGATTATTGTCAAGTTTTAAACTTTGAAGTGAAAAGTTCAGATTCAGTTTCAACGCATCCCAAAAAAACTTTGTCTCGAAAGCAGTTTCATGCAATAAAGATCAGAATCACGAAAAAACTTCAGAGATATAGATCTTTATCATTCGAATTTTTGCTAATAAAATTCTCAATTAATTGTAAACTTCCTCTTCAAAGTGTCTTACGGAAAACCACTACTTATCAGTAACGAGAAACAATTTGAGATCTGAAGAAAAACAGTTCGTCAAAGGGCATTAATACAATAATCAGAAGATGAGAACCAATCTTTTCAGAGGGCAACAGTAACATCTGCAGACATCGGCAGATGACACAACAAAAATTCTTTTCTTTTCTGCCATTTTCTTATTCTTCTTCTTCTTCTTTGGTTTTTTTCGTTTTCCCGCGCGTTGGCAAACTGGATCTGATAGATGCCGCCTGACGACGATAAGGGAAGAAAATGGAAAAAATGAGGGAAAAGATAAGGGAAAATGATGGAATACGAATACGGATAACGGAAAAACCGATGATGGAAAGCTTGTGGGTTAACAAGGGAAAGTGAACATGGAATTGGGTAAAAGGGAAATGGGATTAGAGATGGAAAGTGTTAAATGTAGTGAGGAAGTGAGAGGAAACTTTAGAAGAGAATTGTTCCAGAAGAGGTGCATGATCTTCTGGAACAATCGAGCTAGAAGTAGTACTGTTTCAGCTAATACTAATAGAGGTATTTATTAGAATTATAGAAACGTGCAGACTAAAATGAAATAATGAGAAATAATTCTCGCAGGTACGGTACCTGAGGTACCTAAATTTGTTTTGTGCTCACACAGAGACTTACAACGACTTCGACCAACTCTGAATCATTTTAAAACTTCGAAAATTCGTAACTGCTAAGAAAGTGTGGGAAGTGTCTTAACTTTTGGCCGGAGGGCACCTCTTCAAGTGGGCGTTTTCTGTTGTTGTTTCTTCAAATAATTTATTAAGTTTCTCGGGAAGAAAAAAACCCCAATGCCAAGGAGATCTCATCACTTCGTCCACAAAAAAAAACTTTCATAAAAGACATCGTTCTGAGAATCTAAATTGGGCAATTCACAGCGTCATTCTCGAGTGAAAAACGAAGTAGATGAGAGATTTTAATCTGAATGAAAGGATTACGCAGGATTACTTTGGAAGTGTCCAAATTATGGTGGGGGGGGGGGGGACCCCATGGATGCGAAAATTCTTGTCTTGAAATGTCCATCATGATTGAGTAGTACTCACTACCGTAACCATGTGGGTGTTTTTTACTCGAAATTCATGGATAAAAATACTTTATTTTATCAAGTACAACTAAACAAAAATGTAAAAACCTAGTGTAACAATTAGCAACAACTACTACTGACTTTTCCTCCTATCGAAGTGCCTTTTAGTTTCTTTTGAGATTGTTTTCCAATAGTGTAAACCTTAAGATTCCTCATTTTCGGAGTATCACCTTCAGAGTCCATTACTGGAATGACCCATTGTCCATTAACTTTCAGCACTTGAATATTGAAATCTCTTCGAGACTGAAAACAATTCAAGTTACAAAAACACATTGAAAACTTCTAGATACCTCTATACGATGATCATGGTGGCGATAAACGGCATTTATCAAAAAGTCATCCCAAATTTTCTCTAATACTGGATCTCCGTTGCAAACTGCTTTCCTATGATCCCGATACTGATCGTTTGTGACTAAAGATGACTCTGGACCAAATTCAAGAGCCATTCGTAAGATTATTAGATCGTCAGCGGACCTGAAAATAGCCTAGTAACAGGGTCCATCACAATAGTGGAGGATTACAATTTATCACAAAACATAGCGTTTCCGGCGTATTTTTTCAAAACTTTATCTCTCACTGCTCGAGGTGGATTTCTTGTAGCGAACACAACATGTTCGAATTCGGCCGAGATGTTCTTCCATTCAACAGGATCATGACCTCTCCCGAAATTCAGTGCATCGACCACAACAACGTTTTTTGAATCCTCCACTTTGTTGATCTTTTTCCATTTACTGACCCAAGACACAACTTTTTCATATTCCTGTGTTTTCACAAATGCTTCCTTGGAGCCATGAACATACTCATCTATGGCATTCTTTAGTGTTTCCGACTCCTCCAGCGATATACACTTTCTCTCAATTTTTTCAAACGCTTTGGTTGATTCCTTAGCAACGAAAGAGCATGCGTTCAATACTTTTTTCATAATCGTCTTGAAATCCGATTTTTCCATAAAATATGGATTATGAACTTTGGCGTACTCCATAATCACATTTGTAATTTCCTCAGCGGAAACGTTTTGATTTTTTGCGGTTACAAGGAAAGCATCGATATGATCATAAAGCGGTATTGACATTGGATATAAACTGAGAAGTTCTCTGAAACAAATATCCAAGAATCTCTGTGTTGATTTCTGAACAACTTACTTCAAATTCTTCCAATTATTCCACTCCAGTTCTCGTCGCAAGTAGCAAAGAATCAAATCATTCTGAAATAATGAAGATCAAGTGATGTCGCATTTTCAGATTCTTACTTTGTGTATGCACTTTGTGAGATTCGGAATATTCTCTGATTCTATCATAGAATTAAAAAATAACTCTGAAAAATATGTTTGTTTCGACTTTTCCCTATAGGACCCTACCTTGTTCGACTTTGAGCATCGGAATCTTGCACTTTTCAATTTTTTCAGCCAGTGCTGCTAGAGTTCTTCTTCGTTTCTCGTCGTTGATAGAATGATAAACTATTGCAATGTAACGGCTTATGGACAACCGGATTCCATCTGTTCGAGCTCCCGTAAGCTTACATTCTGACATGATTTTCATTGTGTTGTCGAAAATGGTTTCATCAAAGTATGCGCGACACCTACAATAAAATCCTTTTATTGATTTCAAACGAAATAAAACACTAATTGAAGGCAAAATAGCTAAAATCTAAACCGTAGAACTTCTGCAAGCATAGATTGCATCGTGCTTTGACTCGAAACAAAGTTAGAGGATGAAGAAAGGTGCTGGTACTGTGGAGACATTTCCAAAATGGGTTGTGGATATTTGGATGGTAGAATCGGGAGAAAGCACGACGATGAAGTGTATACATAACGAACGACTTTAGTCAGAGAGAGCATTCTTATCAGCAATGTTGACTCCTTGTTCAGATAAAGTTTTCTTATACCTGAAATACAATGACTCCTTTTCAAGTCTTTATTCTTATACAAACCGTTCAAACTGATATTTTCTGATGAAGTGATTCACCCAAGATGTCGGACAGTTTCCGTCAAATCCTTTACGCTCGGCTCGACAAGCCTTCTCTGCCTAAATACTTATCACTTGAAATAACATAATCCAATTTCTAATAACCTCTTTCTCACTTTTTCCTTGAGCCAAAAACTTATCAATGCAGTCCACGTACTTGTCTCTCGCCTGTAAATCATAAAAGTAAGGATGCTATTCTTATTCGATCCTTACTTCGTAACACTTTCGGCGTTCGCTTTTCAGACTGGGCTCTTCTCTGCTCATTTATCTGAAACGCTGAGCGTAGAATCGAGTTCGTTGATGATTTCCTGATATGAAGGTTCACAAAACCAGAAAAATCCAAAAAGATCAACAATTATGAAAGTTGATAAAGTTGTATTTATTGTGAGAATGTATTTTACAAAGAAAAGGGCGAGATATGCGAACTGAGAAATTTTTTTAAAAAATGACAGAGATCGAAAATGGAATTATGGTGTCAGGCTCAAAATGAATCCGTATTGATTTTAAAAGCGTTTATGATACATATATTTGCCTAGAGAGGTTCTCCTCCTTCGGCTGCAGGTTCTCCTTCATCCACAATGAATGTTGTCTCGGAACAACGACCTGAAATAGAACATGTATCAATAGGAATAAACTCTCCGACAACACTCACCGACGACAAAAATTGATAAAATAGCTGATATCAGAGCGATTATTAACATAGTATACTCGAATGAAGAATCTTCCATCAGATACAAGTTGACAGATTCAATAACGTAGACCGATTCCATCCATGTTGAATATCGTGTGTTCATTTCATCTTCGGGAGTGGTTGGATCCACAGCTGGAGATATCATCACTTTTTTCACAATAGCCGATTTCAGACAACTGAAATTTCCAGTGTAGGGATTAGGCTGCCAAATGTAGGTGAACATCTGAACCTGTGAAAAGACTTTAGATTTCATCGAATTTCAATTCTACTCACCGCCTGAAACTGTCCCAAATGAGAACAACTAATCTCACTCTTGACATTCAAAGTTTCCTTATCACTGCCCAAGGCGAATATAGTCAGCCAATGGAGAACCGTGGGGAATGCGGTGTGAGATTCCATCGAGATATACGTAGATTTTTCGTTGAAGCCATAAGAGTCGAATAATTTTCTATAACGGCCGCCATCTAGTTTCTGCATAAAATCACAGTCGAACCAGAAGTTGGAAGTGACCAGACATTCGAAAAGCGTAGCCACCTGCAAATTAAGAATAGTGAGAATTTAAGTTTTAGTTGCTCACCAATTTTTTATCGACTCTCGCCACGACGTCATCTGTCTCTAATCCAACATACTCAGCGGACGCTGCAAGAATTGATGTCGCAACTGCCTCAATTTCTTGAATAGCTTTTTCTTTTTCATCGGCATTCCACTGATTTTTATCCAGAACAGAATTTATTCGTTTGTAGTCGTATTCTTGATTGAAGGGTGCAATAAGCAAGGATTGCACATTAACATCAGATTTCGCAAATGAATGCCAACTTGATGGAGGGACTCTATAGAAATATAATTTGAGAATAGAATAGAGACGATGAAAACCTACCTTCTCTGGCCACTAGCTGGTTTTTCTAAATCGAATCCATGACTTCTAAAACCTCGTTCGATTTTGTCCATTAGTTTGTCAGTCGGTGTCTTATTCCTATCATACCGATCCCCATCAATATGTACATAATATTTTCTTCCTTCTGCAACACCAACTTGCTGAACTTCCAGAACATAGTCTAGCTCAGCGACTTTTATTGGATGAATATGTGTTCGATCGGAATGTTCTTTTCGAATCCTTTGGGGAAACATTCCCTTTCTGAAAATGAAAAAAAAAAGATTATGAAAATTGAATTTTATTTTCCTACTCCATCTGATAAGCAGCTGTACCACTTCCAATGTAGTCCAGTGATTCGCCGTTCAAAAACGAGAAAAATACGTTTTTGTTAGAAGTGTTCGATGCTTTCTGCCATTTTTCGATATTATCCCCCATCGAACGAGCGGCAGCGAGAACCGAAATGATAGATGTAAGAACTGAAATTTCTCCAACAGAAACTTCCGGAATCATTCCAAAACTATCCATTCGAGAGGTTATCATCATGTATCTGCTAGAGATAATGGTATCATTGGATGGAGATGTTGGGATAGGCGTGGCGAATGCAAAGATGTTGTCACTGTGCATGGCACCACATAATTGGGGAGCGTCTCTGAAAATATGAAAAATTACTTTATGCAGCGATGCACGAAAACTGACCCGCTATCAATATTCATCTGAAACAGCTTTGCATCATTTTTTCCTCTTCTATAGCAAATTTGAGAATTTCCGGCAGCCATATTGGCCAGACGGAAGCTCATTCCGCAGTAGGGATATCCCGTCGTTCCATCCTCTCGCGGAGTGTTGAACAATAAATGACACTTATTAATCACTTCTAAATCAGTCGAGTTGTCGATAAACACCATTTGAATTCGCCAATCCATTCGCATCAATCCATCTCGAGTTATCGATCCTTTCGTGTTCAAATTCCTCTCACAATAGGCTTCTGATTTGTTTTGAAAATAGTAGTCACTTGCCGCGTTCGGACAATCCGAATCATGTGACGCAGAAAGAGTTTCATCGGCTGGATGTAATGAATTATTAGAGTTGTACAATACTATTCCAGCAAGACATTCAGATGCTTTCAACATGGAAATAGTATCCCGACGTATGAGATCGACAGGAAGAAGTGTCCAGAATTTTCCGGAATACGTTGGATACGATGATCGCCAGCACGATACTAGGTTGTTGAAGTCCTCGTGTTTGTCAATACGAACCACAAGACCATTCTCGTTTTCTTTGGTTGCTGGAATTGGATAAAGATGTTTTAGTTTAGGATAGCTTGAAAGTTCCACGGAATGTTCAGAACTATTATATAAAACCGAAAACTAACCCTGGCATCCAAACTCGTGCGTTTTATTAAATGTACGGTAACAAGCGTTTCCTTCTCCGATATTCACAGTCTTGAATACTTGATCGGAGAATCCATCGCTCCATACTCCGCCAATTATTAACACTAGAACTAGCCATAACTTCATCTCATCCAACTCTCACCGATTCATTCGTTTTGTTTTCTGAATTTGAATTTTAAAATTTTCTAAAGAACCCTTTGAGACAAATAATACAATCGCCGGCGGAAAACCAAAGTGAAGGGATAATAGCCTAACTGAATTTTCAAAACGACAACTTTATTAATCTATCAGAAACAAAGAATGAAACATTAACAAAAGGTGCACATAAGATTATTTCAAATCTAAATCACTTCTTCTTTCCTTTCTTCGATTGAGCATTGGCTGGAGCCGGAACATCCTTTCCGGTGACTTTTTTGAAGTTAGCCTTTAAGGCCAAAAGCTTGTTGATGGCATCAGCAGATTCTTGCTGAAATTATTGTCGGATGGAAAAAATAGATCGCGAAAATTGACATCGTAAATTCACATGACTAACTAAAAAAAAATTGTCTATCCTTAGAAATCAGAAATCCCGATAGTAATCGAAATCAATTAACGCTTTTTAGAAACTAGACAATTAGTAGATTCTTCAAACTCACAGATTTTGGGTCCTTGGACTTAGCATCTCTTACAACTGCACCTTGCTCTTCAATTTCCTTCAAAAGTGCAGCTTCGTCAACTGCTAGAGTAGCCGGGGATGTAGTTGCTGGGGCGGCAGCAGCAGGAGCAGCACCAGGTTTATAGTCCGATCCAGTTGTCTCCTTGTATTGCTTTTTGAGTTCAAGAAGTTTTGCAATAGCATCCTTGGTCGCTTGCGATTTAGCATCTTTACTCTTCAAATCTCTCACAAGATTTCCTTGGGACTCGATTTGTTTAGCGATTTCATCGCCAGTAGTTGTTGCAGACACTGTAGCAGGAACTGGAGCAGAAGCTGGAGCGGCTCCTGGTTTATAGTCCGATCCAGTTGTTTCCTTGTATTGTTTCTTGAGTTCAAGTAATTTTGCAATAGCATCTTTTGTGGCTTGTGATTTCGCATCTTTACCCTTCAGATCTCTAACAAGATTTCCTTGTTGATCAATTTGCTTGGCAATTTCATCGCCAGTAGTTGTTGCAGATACTGGAGCAGTAGCTGTAGCAGCTCCTGGTTTGTAGTCTGATCCCGTGAGCTCCTTAAATTGCTTTTTTAGTTCAAGCAATTTCGCAATCGCATCCTTGGTCGCTTGTGATTTGGCATCTTTACTTTTCAAATCTCTTACAAGATTTCCTTGTTTATCGATTTGTTCTCCCAGGTTAGCTCCCGCAGCCACCGGCACTGGAGCTGGAAGAGGTGGAGCAGCACCAGGTTTGTAATCCGCTCCAGTCACTTCTTTGTACTTCTTCTTGAGCTCCAACAACTTGGCGATCGCATCCTTTGTTTGTTGTGATTTGGGATCTTTCGCTTTCAAATCTCGAACAATACCACCTTGATCTTCAATTGCTGATGCGATTTCTGCACCTCCAGAAACGGTAGTGGCTGGTTGGGAAACGACTGGTGGTTGTCCCGGTTTGAAATCCGCCCCCGTGACGTCTTTGTACTTCTTCTTGAGCTCCAACAACTTCGCGATGGCATCTTTTGTAGCTTGCGATTTGGCGTCTTTGGCTTTCAAATCTCTCACGATATTTCCTTGTTGTTCAATCGAGGAATAAACCTGAAGAGCTTCCGATCCAGTAGTAGATGAAGTAGAGGTAGTGACAGCTGGTGTCTTAGCTGCTTTTTCTTGTTCCTTTCCGGTGTGCCCATCGGGAATGGCGATAAGCAGAAGAGGAGTTTCGACACCACTCAGTTCACTTTTCGCGGAATACGGCTGATCTACAATGTAAAATCCTTTACGCTGAAGTTGAATAATGTCTCCTTTCTTCACATTTTTGATTGCTGGCTCTCCGATCATTTTTTTGTAGTGCTAAAAAAGAATAAGTTAGATCAAGATGTAAGAGAAAAAATAATTTTACCACAGAATCAAAGTTGATGAATTGCTTCCAATCTTCATCTTTTCCGATAATAGCTTTGCTAATGATATGATCGTACTCAGCTGTCACAACTGGAATGGTCTTTCCTGAATCCGACTTGACATCTCCGATCCATGTAACTTTAGTCGTCTTTTTGTAATCGACATTGTCCAGTTGAAGACTTGCCGTGATTTTCGTAACAACTGTTCCCTTCTTTTCGATCTTTCCGATTTTGATATTTCCCCAGTTAACAAAAGTCACAGTCTCGCCTTCCTTAAGAGCAGATGCATCGACTTGCTCCAAGAAAAGCTTCTTGCCCTTATGGATATCCTTGTTTCCAACATCGGCATTCTGAAAAAAAAGCTATTATCCAAGTATCATTTCTCAGGAAGTATCGAAAGCATAAATTGGCATTAAAGACACCTCATCGGGAACAAAAGTTACGCTAACCTTTGGATGAAGGGCGACACTGGTGAAGTCATCTGCGATAGAATCGGTCAATTCGATACTGACCAGTTGATCAGTGGTTTCCAGAGCTGTGTATCTGAAAACTGGCCCTGTATTTTAATTTATTATAAAAATTAGTTACCTCGGGGCAATTGGGTCAATAACCTTTTTGTTGAACGCCCAAATTTTATCCCACTCCATCATAACCACAGATCTCGATCCTCCTTGTGCAACAATAAATTGCTTGAGTCCATCTACAGTCAATCCTCTTCTCATGACTCCACGAACAGTTGGAAGTCTTGGATCATCCCATCCCTCAACGTGTCCTTCATCGACAAACCATGTCAGCTTCCGTTTGCTCATCACAGTGTTGGTCATGTTCAAACGAGCATACTCCCAGATATATGGTCGGCGAAGACCGAGAGCATCGCAAATGAAGTAATATTGGTCATCACGATCATGATACTCGGTTGTTCTGAGGGCATGAGTCACTCCTTCAACGCTATCAACGATAGGGCAGGTAAAGTCATAAGTGGGGTAGACCTTATACTTGAGTCCAGTTCTAACATGTTCCTCAGGTTTGCATCGATAGATAGTCGGGTCTCTCATGGCACCGTTGTTGGACTTCATATCAATTTTAATACGAACGCAGCATGTCAATCCTTTCTCGGTTCCCTTCTTCATCTCTTCCCACAGTTGCAAATTTTTCTCTGGAGAATTCAAACGATTTCTACTGTCTTGACGTTCCTCTCGCTCCTTGCGCATAGTCTCGGTGTCAGTGTCATCAACGAATGCTTTTCCTTCTTTGAGCAGCTTCTCACACATAGTCAGGAGCATTTCGAAATGGTCAGATGAATGAGTCCACCGATCTGGAATGATGTTGAGCATGGCAAGATCCTCTTTGATAACATGCTCGAAATGAGCATTCTCCTTGGCAGGATTGGTATCGTCAAATCTCATGATGAGCTGGCCTTCGAACTCTTGTTGATAATATTGGTTCAGAAGAGCAGCTTTCGCGTGTCCAATATGAAGATATCCACTAGCCTCTGGTGGGAAACGAACAACAACTTTTCCCTTCTCGGCGCCAGGAAGTTCGACGAATTTTCCCTCGTCTTTTTTCTTTTCTTTTCCGGCGGTTGAAACATTTTTGAGTGGAGCAGCTGCAACCTTGTATAGTCCAACGAGATTATGGACACCAGCAAAAGTTGGATCCTTCAGAACACGATCGATGATACCAGAGAACTTGCTCTTCAGGTCAGGGTTGTTATGTGCAACGGAAAAAATAGCAAAATCCGCAACAGTCAACAAATTTTCGAAAATCTTGTTCGGGATATCATCCTGGAGCAGGCGAGAAAGTTCGTTCTTGTTTACAGAATCAGCGACCAAGTTCGTGATCTCATCCACGACAGCAAAGTCAACGATGGATGTTCCAAGAAGACGATCCGCGGAGGCAGAACTTTGAGAAATGATCCGAGAAATTTCAATATCGCTGGAGATAAGTTCTCCGTCTCTGAAAATAAATTATTAATTTTTTTTTGGTTTTCAAAAACTATGAGTAAGCTCTTTTTATATCAATTACTCACAAGTTAAGCGCCAGTTTCTGCCCATCAGCAAACTGCACAGACTTTTCCAGAGAGAATCCAGACGAAGCAAGAGCTAGCAGAGATGCATATGGAGCATTTTTGCGATCCGCTTTGAGCACCAACTCTCGAGTGATGACCATCCTTGAATTGTTACCCTGAAATCGGTAGTGTGTCGTAAGAAGAAGCAGGGGAACCAAAATAAAAGCGAATGAGACTGAGAAAAGGATTAAAATGAGGGGGTTTTAGAGTGAAACTACTTGAAGAAACGAGGACGCAATATTTTGAAAGAGCGCACCAAAAATATGCAATAGAAAGAAAGGAAAGAAGAAAATTACACAATATTGGCATTTCCTTGACACATATTGAACATTCAATGGTAATTCATGGAAATTCACAAATCAACACTTTGAAATTCTCCATCACATATCTGATCGGTGTCCATGAGAATACGTATATAATGGTGTTCCTTACATGGTTAGGAACTTGTTCTTTCAATTTCACATAATCTAACTAGTAAGTTTCTAACTTCACAATAATAAAACATGCTCTTGCGTCAGTCCCGATGTTACAAGATCGCGTAATCTTCCTCATCTGACAAGAATTATCCAGTTCATCTCTTGTATTCAGGAAAACAGTTGAGGTATCGTAGCGCAAGAACAGGTTGTTACGCATTGCATAAAAGTCGGGAATGATAAGGAGGAGTCTCCAATTTCTTTTCATTTTTTTCCAAATTATCTCAACGAGATGCGTCTCGTGAAGCCACTAATATTCGTCGTTTCCTTAGTAATAATAGATGTTTTGGCTCAAGAACCAACGTTCTTTCGGATAAAACGACAAGCATATCCGCCGAATCCAGCCCCCTTCAAGCCTAGACAAGAAGATTACAATCTTCCTCCGTTTTATCAGGTATTTTATTTTCACAACAATCAAAACAGTCAAAACTTTAGCCGAACCCCGGACGTGATGCATCCTCCCTATCTCCATTGTTTCCTTTCCACAGCCAATACAGTAACGGATTAGACATCAACCCAGGAACAAGAGTCACTGTAGATGGTAACTTGAACGTTCCCATCATGGGCTGGGGAATTTGGGATTACAAAGGAGGAGTCAAAATGGGACGTCCTAACACTAGAGTTGGATTCGGATCTCTCAACGCTCCTACAAACGTTCTCGGAATTTCTGGCGATACTATTGCAGCACTGGCAAAGGATGGAACATTCCAGCAATCTAGACGTAGGACCATTCTTGAAACTTTCGCTACTATGTAGACCCATTTCAGAAAATGTTCCGGCAGTTCCGGTGGCAGTTTTGCCGGGTAACTTTGTGCCGGTTCGCTGCCGTCCACCAATGTGCAATCCATTTGTACACAACATGGCGTTCGGTGTTGATGTCGAACCAGGAGATGATTACCTTTTCGATGGAGGATTCGACTTCCCGATTCCACTCGCACCATCTGGTGTTGGTGTTCGTTTCCCGATGAGTGGAGCTGTCAATGTTGGAACCGATCCACTTCTCATCACTTATGGACATGGAATGGGACCTGTTGAACCACCAGGCTTCAAATCAAAAAAGAAATCGGAAGAGGACGATCTTCGACGACAACTTAGAAATAACTAAATTAATTACCGATTTTATTAATCTCAAATCAAGTTCAATTGTTACTTTCGTAGAGAAACGGGTTCTAATAAAGATTCACTTATTCGCCGATTTCGTGGAATGATAAGAAAGGATCTACAGGTGATATCCCGTAGGGATCAAGTTTTTTTCAATTTGAAACAAAAAGACGGGAATATCTCGAGAAGCTAGAAAATCACACTCATTCTTCTAACTAGCTAATGATATCACACAGGATCTTATTATTTTTTCTATATACTCTATTATTAATACCGAGAGGTAAAACAAATCTAGAAACGCAAACAACTTTCACAAAGAATTACAGGAGAATGTCAAAAATATGGAGGAGATGAACCTTTAGTTATTCCTGTAAAAGGACCCCAGGCTATGTTCCCAGCACTTATCACGGCTGATAATTTTCCTTTGTTCCCTTTTACTGATCAATTCAATACTGGAGTTGAAATCAACCCTGCAAATAAAGTGGTGAGTATTTAGCTGGATACTTTCTAAAATAACGATAATTTTGAAGAGTATGGCTGGTGACTTGATAGTACCAGTTCCCGGATGGGGTAACTTTGATGTCGACGGAAATATTTACTACGGGCACATTAACGTTGATGCTAAAGTAGGATATCAAATCAGACCGACGAACCACCTCAATATCAAGCCCGAAACTTTGGCATTGCTCGGTCAAAATCCAGCATTCAGAGAAGCGAGAAGTGAGTATTTTCTCGCAGTTACGAAAATATGTTTATCCTATTTAAGAGAAAGCGAAGGAAGTGATTGTGGGAAGAATTCCGTATGGTTATGAACCAATTAAGTGTAAGCCTCCGTATTGTAACCCGTTCGTGCATCACGCCGGAGTGGCCGTAGAAGTAGAGCAAGGAGATGACTCTTTCTTCATCGGAGGAATCGATTTTCCATTGCCTATCGGAGAAAATGGAGCCGGAGTTAGGTTTCCTTTGTCCGGAGCTGTGGAACAGGTATGCTTGATAAACTGAGCATGTTCTCACTAGCTAGTTATAGGGAACTTCTCCATATGCATATGCTCACGGAAATGCATTCAATCCTGTTTCTCCGTTCGATTTCCGCAAAATTGATAGCGACGATGTGAAACCAGACTGGCCATATGCACCGGGATCTAGGAGGAGAGCGCCGGAAAATAAGAAGAAAATGAATGATGAGCAAAAGAACGCTTTTTACTCTAAATTCTACGACAAGCTACCCCAATAAGAAATACGAGTCTAATAATAATTTAATAAATTTCCTACTTTAATAAATGATTATGTAATAATAAAACCGGCGAAGCTTAAGTTTTTAAAGTTATGTGTTTTTAGGCAGGGCATAAAAAATTTATCGAAAAAGGAAGAATAAATCAAGAAAGAAAAAAAGAATTTCAAAATGTTGCAAAAAAAATGGGCAAAAACTCATTGACTGCAGCACTCATTGACTGCAAGCGTTCATTGACTGCATATTCTCATTGACTGCAAAACCTCATTGACTGCATTTAACTCATTGACTGCACTTGTCTCATTGACTGCAAAAACTCATTGACTGCAAAAGTCTCAATGACTGCAGATGTCTCATTGACTGCAACGGCTCATCGACTACATTTTTTCATACTGTTTCATTCAATTCAGGTTTCTGGATCTTTCAGTAGGAAATTTAAGAAGATTTTCCAGAGTTCCTAAGTCTTTTTTAGGTTTGTGTAACACTGAACTACAAAATTTATTGTATCTCCCTACACAAACTTTAAAAAAGGCTTAGTTCTCTGGAAAACCTTCATTGAATGCATGTTACTGCAAGCAACTGTTCTGGAGATTTTTCAGAGAACTAAGCCTTTTTTTTAAGTTTACCAAGGGAGATATAAGAAATTGTATAGTTTAATGTTACACAAAACTAAGAAGAAGGCTTAGGAATTCTGGAAAATGTTCTAAATTTCATTTCTGAAAGAATCAACTGAGACCGTATGAAAAAATGTAGTCGATGAGCCGTTGCAGTCAATGAGACATCGCAGTCATTGAGACTTTTGCAGTCAATGAGTTTTTGCAGTCAATGAGACAAGTGCAGTCAATGAGTTAAATGCAGTCAATGAGGTTTTGCAGTCAATGAGAATATGCAGTCAATGAACGCTTGCAGTCAATGAGTGCTGCAGTCAATGAGTTTTTGCCAAAAAAAGGCAAAAGCTCTAACCGCATTTTTCGAAGAGGATTACGGTAGGCTAGTCCGCAAACATATCTATGGCAGCAACACACAGAGAGCATTATAATTGACGACATCAATTTTAACAACCATTTTCACACACACAGAGGCTTTTAAATACAAATCGAAAAAAAACAATCACGGCTTGTAAAACTCTCACAAATTCTTGCTGATTGCTTCTGTTCGATTCGTGTTCTTGCCGATTTTTATTCTTCGAAAATTTCTATTTTGCAGGATTAAAAAATGAGCTGTTGTGCAAAAAAAAGAATTAAGAAAGTTCCAAAGAAGAAACATGAGAAGGTCATCCATTTGGACCCGGATTCGCTAAGATGTAAGTATTCTGATATCTCTTTATCACAATCTTTTCTATTTCCAGATCTCAGATTTCGTATTGGTGGAAAACACACAACTGAACGCCATTTGTTTCTCAAAAAAGATCCATCGAAAGAAAATTCGATCATCGTTAGCAATATTCCTGCGTTTGTAGGAGAGGTAAATGTTACGTTACAAATTATTATAACAGCCATTATTTGAAGGATGTAATTCTGGCAATAATCAATCAGTTTGCTCCATTCGAGGTGGAAGAATCTTTCGTGCAGAGAAGTAATGCAAGTGACAATTCTCTTTCTCAAGGACAGTTAACTATGTCGATCACATTTGAAAAACCAGAAGCTATCATTCAAACTTTAGCATTATGCCAGGAAGTGGGACCATTCACCATCGCCGATTTTCTCGAAGAACCGGAATTCCCATCTGTCTTGAAAGGTAAACATTTCATTTTTGCACTTTCTCTTTCCAGCAAACGTTTTTATCGTTCCAGATTCCACGACTTTGTACAAACGATTGTTCCCATCAGAAGATCAAATTCAAGAAATGGCGGACACCTATGTTGAAAGATATGATACTGAGCAAGCAGAAGCAAGAAAAGAAGCAAAGAGAAAGTACTCAGAACCAGACGAAGATGGATGGATTACTGTCACGAAAGTGAAAAAAGCTGCTAAATCAGTAAAGCTTAACAAAGAAGATGTTCCACTAATTGGCGGATTGAACGGAAAGAAGAAGAAAGTTGATCTTGCTTATTACACATTCCAAATCAAGAAGAATCGTCAAGAAAGTACGTTCCTGAATAAAATATTAATAAAAGTGAACATTCAAATTTGCATTTTCAGAAGCTCAGGAACTTTTAAAGAAATTCGAGGAGGACAGAAAGAGGATTGCCCAGCTCAAGCAAGCCCGAAACTTCAAACCGATGTAGTTTCAACCACTAACAATTTGTTACTGTTGCATTCGTTGTTGACTATTTTTAAATCGTTAATAAAGTGTTTTTTGATTACAGATATTTTGCGAGCAACTAGACATATGCAACAAGAATAGAAGAGCTATAAAAACTATAAGAAAATGAGGGTAATATTGGAAGATTTATCGAAATTCGACGGTAACCACGGTTTAAGGTTCGACAGATTTTTCTGCTTCCTACACGTTTTGTGCGCCAATCTGTAATGGCTGTAAGCACAAGAGGGGTCTCGACACTTTCTGTCATCTTTTCTGCAGTTTCATATTTAGCTGGGCGCTTCACTCAACCGGAACTTAGTTCTACTCGCCTAATCTGTTTTTAAAAAAGTTGTTGTTTACTGTTTGCTAAATTCAACATTTAGGACTAAACTCGTTAGGGTTTTTTCTTCTTATATACGTTCGTGTACGAGTAGATATTTATCATCTCGTTAACAATAAATTATATCAACAATTTATTGTAAGTCAACAAAAAATGTTTAGAAAATTGGGTCTGGGAACTCGAAGGTGACATCCTTTCCGGTGAGCTTGCGGTAAACCGAAGCGAAGACTCCAACCTTGTGTCCGACGTTGGTCTGGTGGGACTTGTCGAGGTGAACCTATAAAATTTTGATGTTACAAATTTCGTTAATGCTACAGCAATACGATCTTACCTTGTAGACCTTCTTTCCGTCCAACTTCACACGAATACGTCTTCCGACGACCTCGGCTGGGTAGACGAGCTCATCGAGCCAAGCATCATGCACGGCTGTAAGTGTGCGGGAACGTGGTCTCTTTTGCTTTTGTGGTCTGGCCTTGCTTCCTCTTTGTGGCTTTGGAAGGATACGTCTCTGAAAAAAAAATTTAGAACGGCCGATTTCCAGAATATTTACCTTGGCAAGGATGAGGATATCTCTTCCTCCGAACTTCTTCTCCAACTCACGAACAAGAGCAGGGTGGATCTTGTGGAAAGACTTGAGCTGTGGAACTGGGACGTAGATAATGATGGCGGACTTGTTTCCAAGCTCGACCTCCTGAAAATATTTAAAATTTAAAGAAACGTTTTTTTTTTCAAAGTAAAAGAGGATATTTTCATGTTTTTTGAAAATTTACCTTAACTCCGACGATGTACAGCTCTTTCAGTTGGCTCTGGACGTCATCGTTGGTTTCCAAATCGATGAGAGCTTGCGAGACTTGCTTCTCGATCTCAGAGACGACCTTTCCGTCGGACTTCAAAAGCTTGCCGATAATCTCGGGCATGTTTAACCCACTGAAAATATTCAAACGATTAAGATTTTCTTTTAAAAATTGATTTGAAAAAATCGGCAAAAAATTGGGCATGACCCATCAGAAAAAGGAGAAAGATGAAAAAACTGAAGGCGAGCGTTATATTTGAAAATCTTCAATCAATTTTCACACGAAAAGTACAAATTTCGGCCATTTTTCAAGAAAAAAAGAAAAAATCTCGATGTAGGCCACAGAAAAAATTGGAGAATTGTGTATCTACGGTCGCATTCACAGCGAGCGTGGCGAGACCCAACGGCGAAAGTGCGTGCGCCTTTAAATAAGAACGGAGGAAGCCAGCCAAAATTACGACAATTCTCTAGATTTTGGTTCACTAAATCTTCCGGAAAAGTGTTAAAGAACTTCGAAAATGCAGTAACACTATATTCAAATGACCGAATTCAGTTATACAGCGCAAAAAAACAGAAAAAAATCGATAAAATCATTGAAAAGCACTGATCGTTTTGAGAACAGAGTTTTATTTGGCAAAAAAACGAGAGGGAATTTTTATCCGCTTTTCTGACTCTTGTCTCTCGAGGTACTAGGATTTGGCTTTGATTCCGACATCATCTGAGTTCTTGACAATGGCTTCGGCGATTCCTTCGAGCCCAAGGTGGTAGCACTATCCTTTGCCACAGGCATGTTGATTTCAGATGTAGCATTGACTTCTCCGTTTTCAGAAGCAATCAATGTATGAGCGCTATCACGTGCGATAGGAACGATTCTCTCCTCAGGAGCGAAAACTTCTCCATTTTCAGTAGCGATGAGTGTGTGAGCGCTGTCACGAGCAATAGGAACAATTCTTTCTTCAGGAGCTGACACTTCCCCGTTACCATCGGCGTACTGAAAAAATACCAAGGTAAGATTTGTCAGTTCATAAAATGTCTATTTTACCTGAATGGGAGCGAATAAAGATGCAACAGCAATCTGGGGCGGGTGAGCCAAAACTTTGCTGGCGGTCACAATAGGATCGTTCGACGGATTTCTTTCGTACTGAATTGCTTCCGCGACAGCAAGAATTTTCTTGGAGAGATGGAGAAGTACTGAAGCATAACCTTCCGAAGTCTCAGCATGGTAGCAGATTCCAGGAAGAATTATTGGAAGAAAGAACAGAGCAGAAAGTGACTAAATGAATAGATTTAATATTGGCATCTGATTTTTTAATATACATCATTTTCATCCAATGTTCTTGATGATACTGTGCTGGAAACATGTAAGAGCATCAACCGATGGCGGATCTCTTCCAACTTTTCGTTCATCTGGCGCATGTGACGTTTTTCTTCGATGACCTGATTGCGGACATTCGCTGTTTGATTGTTTATGACCTGCATCTTATTGAGCTCCTTTTTGAGATCACGATAACGGAGAAGCATATCCTCGTAGCCTACATACCCATTATTTGGCACTTTTTGCTTTTTCGGTTGCCTGAAATAGATATTTCACTAACTACAATTCTTGTTTCACAAACCATGCAATTTTTCTAAACAACCAATCTAACGTTTCCTGTATCTGTTTCTCTAAGAGTGGTCCAATTTCCTCAAAACTTTCTCCCATTACAGTCAATTCGGTCACATTCTGAAGAAACTTTATATGGAGTGACTATCAAACATTGAATACCTTCTCCATGCTCGTCATATCATGAATCGTTTTGGAAACCAGGCTTTCGCGATATCCATTCAATTGAGCCGTCGCAAAGTTCAATGCATTGCTTTGGTGAAACAATTCGTCGTTATTCCGTGTAAGACAGTTCATCTCGATAGTAGATGCAGGAATTGAAGACAATGAAAACATCGGCAACGACGATAACTCCTTCACACTGTTCTTCATTTCGATCACTTTCTCATCCATTTTCGTCTTCTTTTTCGAGATGTGATTCGTCCTTATACCGTTTTGAAAACTAAACGGAGAGTCTTCATTAGAAGTAGAGTTTTCTGAAGTTCGTGATGTGGAAGTTCTCTGGAACACGAACTTGTCTCAAAATTCTTTACAAAACCTTTCACGTAAAGTTTATGGAACAATTTTAAACTTCAAGTACAGTCAATATCTTGGAAACTGAATACGACAAAAAAAGAAAGTTACGAAAATCTGGGAATACTTTGCACGAGAATCTATTTTAAAGAAGTCTCAACCTTAAATATGATCGTTCAGTACAAAAATTGGATCCTGAACATCAGAATTCTGAAATACAAGTTTTGAGTTTGGTGGACCATTGAATCCCAAACCTTCATTTACATAATTTTCGCTTCTCCTCTCTAATTTTTATGTCAATCCAGAATTCCGGTTTCCTATCTTCTTTTTGCATTTCTACATCGTCTCATTCCTTCTTTTTCCAGTCAGATGACGTTAGTCTGAAGAGCTTTGAGAGACGCAGAGAAAGAGGAAACATGGAGATGAAGAAAGGAGTCGTTTGCTCGGCGAGCACCCTTCTCTGCTTTTCGTCGATATATTTCTTCCCTTTTACTACATATTTTGAATGGAAGCTGCTCTCAATGGTCTGGCTGGAACTGTCAAACATTCTGCATCTAAGGAAGCAATCAATGTGGCTAAAGGTTTATTTTCAAAGAAGAAAAAGTATCGAAGAAAGAAAAAGTTTGCAGATACTTTGAAACGTTTCAACGATAAGAAAGATGTTCCAATAGTGCATCTCCGAGAGAAATGTCTAGCTGCATTTGAGTTGGCATTTGATCATGGAAACGAGAAACATTTCCATCATGCTGTGGATGGAGTACAAGTTCTTCTCCGTGACCAAACATATCACGATACAATAACAGAAGAGACTCAGAATAGTTTACCATCTCAAGTGTTGCATTCAATGACTGGAATTGATGAATGGAAGAGTCAATTGCAATGTAAATGTATTACGGTAGATAATAATTTATTGATACTGTTGAATCAATGCTTTTCAGCTTCTAGTAGAAATGGTATGCAGTAATGAGCTGAAAATATCATTGATTGATGTGGAGCAATGTGTGCAGGTGAGAATTTTGAAAATTTTCTGAATGAGACTAAATAAATTATCTAGATCTACAAACGACTTTACGGAAAAAGTGAAGAGGAAAGAGTCCGAGTTGCCTGTCGAGCAGCCACAACTCAGTCACTCTCTGCATACTTTTCAAATCGCTACGCTTCATGTGAAGCTCAACAAGAAGCGATTGCTGTATATATGGATGTTGGAAAACTGTTAGAAGAGTTGTGTGCCGAAGTGGAACAAATGAGTAGTGCACATGAACAATGTCTTATTTCACTGGATGCCATTTGTGCCCTATTGACATCTTCAAATCTGAAAATTCTCAATCATCAACCCTTCGTGAACTTGTTATGGTTTGTTAGAAATAGCTTACAAAAACATCAATATAGGGATTCAGGGAGAAAGTGTGTCCTCTTATAATTCTTCTGTTGGGAATACCACAAAAAGGAATGAGCAGTTCAACGAAGGTTTCTGAAAGTGTTGGAAACGATGAGCCAGTTGGAGAAGGGCAAATTGATTTTGCTTTGGCGCCATCTGTCATTACTAATCCACACACTTGGAGAGCACTCTATCAGTAAGGACAATTATAGTTAAGTAATCTTAAAAATGAATTATAGGATCGTTGATCAACTGATTCGATTGATGATCACAGATCCAAGTTTGGCCTCATCGCTGGAAGCATTGTTCCATAAAGCATTCTTATTTCCGAAGTTGGATCAAAGATCTGAAGCCTTGAAATTGATCAGGAAGATATTGGGAGATGGATCGAAAATGAGCAAAATTGCGAAAAGTTGTGTTGTTACGCGAAGTTTATCATTATGGAGAATGTTGATAACATGTATCGTTGAATGCACGAATCCACAATTAGAATTGAGTATTGATGCTGTGAAAACAGTTGTGGCTATGGTAAGATTTATCCATAAATTAGTCAAAACTTAAAATTATTTCAGTTGGACGGAATGAAACAATTGTCAACTCATCGATTTTTCACAGATGAAGAGAGAAAGGTTATATCCGATACTTTCCTCACAGAAGAAGATACAATTGTGAATAGTAAGATTGTTATTTTTCCCCAAATTTTAGAATTTCATTTTCAGGTTTCTCACTGAAATGTTCTGAAAGAGCGTCAGATATTTCCACCGTCGACGAAGACACGGAAAACGTTTTCGATCAATCAGGAAGTAGTTCGAATTCGGAAGATCCAATGGCGGCAAAGTTGAGAAGACTTGAACATAAGTTTAGATGCAGTACTATTTCAACAAGAAGATCAAGCGAGTTAGACGAAAGTGTAAGTGCTGAAAGTCAAAAATGTCTATATGTTTTCGTTCAGAGTGAGAGAAACACTGCAAAACGATTTGTGCAATCATTCTCGGAGAACTTGGACATCATCGCGTCTCCAAAAAATACACTGTCTATAGATGAGAGTATCCTGCAGTTCTCTTCTGATTTCTATGCAAGTGAGGAAGACATAGAGATATTGGGCTCTTTATGATTTAACGGGGTTTTTGAGAATTAACGGGGTTTTTAAGAATTAACGGGGTTTTTGAGAATTAACAGGGTTTTTGAGAATTAACGGGGGTTTTGATCAAGTTTTATGGATTAAGTCCAAATATTGTCGAAATTGATCAGGAAGAGCTCTGGTACAACATTTTGATCGTTTTTATTTCATTTTTCCATATTTTGAAGTTTTTCGCTAATTTTTCTTTTTTTTTTCAAAATTCACTGATTTTTACCGCGAATCACATTGTTCTTTGATCAGATAGACCACCAAATTACTTTTTTTTCAAATCTTTTCACACTTATACATCGCCGACTCTCTCTGACAAAGTTTATTCATTTGATAAAAACAGACAAAAGATAGCAATTCGCTAATAAATCAAGATTGTTCTTTTCCTCAGTCGCCGCTATAAATTCTTGAACTTCTCTCTAAGTCATGGTCTGTCACAATTTGTGAGCCATCCAACACGACTGGATCCTCCAAATATTGACGATTTGGTGTTTTGCAACTCAAAGAATGTGATTGGCGAGGTGAGAGTAAATGATAAATTTAGTGATCACTGCTCGATTGAAATGGATACGAAAATGGTCTTAAAGGACGTTTCCAAGCCCAAATCATTCAAAAATTTCAAAAAGGGAAACTTTGACTCGATTAACTATTGGATATCTAATACTGACTGGAACTATGGATTTTCTACTTTGTCTATGGAGGAGATGTTTACCGATTTGAGAACATTCATTTTGGAATTGATTGAGGCCTTTGTGCCCATTAAAACACTACGCCCAAATATCCCTTATCACTCCGACGAAACAAAATATTTACAAAATAAGAAACTTAAAATCTGGAGGATGGAAGGTAATTCGCCTACTTACAAAACAATTGCAGCCAAACTTAAGAAGTCTATGGTCAAAACGGAAGAAAACCGTGTCACCAATACTCTAAACTCCGGATCCAAAAAATTCTATGACTTCATAAAATCGAAATACAAGGCGTGTAGTGATATTCCTGCTATTAAATACAACTCTATGGAAGTTACGGATGAGGCTACTAAAGCCGAAAAGTTTGGAGATTCCTACAGCGAATATTTTAATGTGGATAACAACACCATACCTTCCTTGGATATTATAAACAATGCGGACAGTACAAATGTTGTCTTTACGCCTATGGATATAGAAAGTCAGCTCTTTAAATTGAAAGGAAGGAACAACACGACTCCAGATGACATCCCGTCAATATTTTTGAAAAGGACCTGCACCTCTATCGCGGTTCCCCTATCTATAATCTATACTGAAAGTTACAGGGTGGGCAAACTACCTAGTCTATGGAAATCGGCCATTGTCCTACCCCTGCACAAGAAAGGTTTGCGCTCTAATCCTTCGAACTATCGTCCAATATCTCTGACATCGAGTATTTGTAAAGTAATGGAGAAGTTAATCAGGATGCATATCGTTAAATACCTATCAAATAACAACCTATTATCTGCAAGGCTTACCTATCGAGCTCACTGAACTTCCATCATCACTATTCTCTCATCGTTCGGAAAGCGCACCAACGGATCAATATGTTTTTCTCAATACTGAAATACTCTTCATGGACAATTTTCATAAAATGCTACGTAGTATATGTTCGGCCTCTACTTGAATATGGATCTATTATCACTTCACCAGTTATAAAGGAGCATATTATTATGCTCGAATCTATTCAAAAATCATTTATATTCAGGATTTTCAAGAAATTCAATATGGCTTAGTAAGGAGGTGATCATTGAGGAACCTATTTTGGAATTTTGAAATAATTCTGGATTTTTGAGACGTCATCAATATTATGTCAAATCGCTTACGAAGAACTCTTCTAAACTATCCAGTCAGATACTCTCTAATAGAGCTATCAACTGTTTTGGAACTCGCTACCGGTTACTGTATTCCCTGTGAAAATCTCTACTTCTGGATTTAAATCTAGGTTTTCTACTTGCAATTTTGAACATTTCCTTATTTTGAACTCTTCTAATTATTAATCCCCCCCCCCTCCTTCTTTTTCGTCCTATGATTATTACTGCTGTCTTAGCCATTAGTCTCTATTTTATCCACATTCACGTGTTAGTGGTTTTTACCCTTCATGAATAAACAAACATAAAGAACAATGTGATTCGCGGTAAAAATCAGTGAATTTTGAAAAAAAAGAAAAATTAGCGAAAAACTTCAAAATATGGAAAAATGAAATAAAAACGATCAAAATGTTGTACCAGAGCTCTTCCTGATCAATTTCGACAATATTTGGACTTAATCCATAAAACTTGATCAAAACCCCCGTTAATTCCCAAAAACCCTGTTAATTCTCAAAAACCCCGTTAATTCTTAAAAACCCCGTTAATTCTTAAAAACCCCGTTAATTCTTAAAAACCCCGTTAAATCATAAAGAGCCAGATATTGCTAATAAATAAAACTGGAATTTTTCAGACTTTTGTTCCGTCCATGCTGATGCATACAAGTCTCGATCGAAGATTCAACAAGAGTTCCTGAACACTGATGCCATCTATTTAACTACTTATGCTGCTCTTTCTTATGTATCTCGACCGGATACCTACACTTTGGAAGATCTCAAAAAGACGGTTCTTAACTCTGGAAGTGTAGTTCACGTGGCAATAGGATGGCTCGAGAAGGTGTATGATAATCTGAAAATGGCTGATGTTCATGCTGGACAAATCACTCCAACTCTAAAAAATGTGATCAATGATTTCGATGGACAAACGAAAGGGTTACTGTCAGATGTGGAGAAACTGAAGAGGATAAAAACTAGACAAGATGAAGTTGAATGCACTCAAGGTATTAATGAGAGTTTTAATTTGATGAATCACTAATTGCTTACAGAAAGAAATGTAGCACGATGGATGACAAGTTCTGCATGGCAGATGATAATTGACATTTTGTCGACGTTTTTGGCAGTGAAAGAGAAAAGGAAAACAAGAGAAAAGATACGAGAAGCAATATCTGTTTCTATTTGTGGAATGAGAAATCTTTGTGCAGTTGCACAAGTTCTAGGTGGTTCCTGTAGAAAAGAAACCAAGTTTTGAATGAACTATTCAGGCCTTGAATCTCGATGCGGTTGGATATTCGAACAGCTCGTTGAGACTTCATGTTGCCTCGAAGATCTTCGAGATGATGCAATTGCTTCTGATAATGAACAGAAATCTACTTGCACATCCCGTGAGCATCTTTTAGCCATGCAACTAGTACTGGACGAATCAAGAATAGCAATACATGCTTCCTCATGTTGGAAACATATTGTTCGGTTGGGTCTTGACCCAGGTTTAGATTTTAAAATACTTTTTCAGCTGTTCTGAATACGTATGGGAACTCGAAAAGTACATATATGGAGCACTGTGTTATGAGAAACCGTCTCGTTTGAAATTCTTACGACGAAAGACTGAGGAAAAGGAAGAGGATAAGGAAGAGGTTAGTTCAGCACAACTTTTACCTTCTTTTTCAATACAGAATCATTCAATTCGGAGTTCTATAAACCAAAAACTTGACATCTCCAACAGCGAAAAATGAGATTGTATCCTTTATGGCTTCCGCTAGAACTCCAAAATCATTTCCCACAATGAAGTACCATTTTTTGGTTTTTTCTTCTTCTGAACTGGCCAAAAACGTTTCCTTCAGCATAGCCGCAACCTCCTGAAAACCAAGAAACCTTGAAAAAAAAACTCTGAGCCATAAAAATATACTTGATAGAATGTTTCTTCTGTCTCTACACCTTTCTCCACGATCGACTGAATAGCATCTTTCGCCAATGTCGTTAGATTTTTCTGCCATTTGGAATCATGATCACTGTAAAGAATACGAATTTCCAGATATCGTGGTTTGACACGTGGATCTTCTGAACTTGTAGAAGACGTTTTAGAAGAATCCGGTGATTTGGGTTCAGCCATTTTGCGTTGTTTCCAAAAGCGTAATTGTGATGAACTTTTGAAAATGGGAAAATGAATGCGAGCGTTCTTTTTTGGTCTCTTGTTTTCTTTTGTTATTTTTTTTCAATTTCGCAGTTTTTCTTTACGTGTGATTCATATCAATATGAAAAGTGAACTAACCTGGCCTTTTTATCTTGTTTTTTTCTTATCAAATCAAACTTTGTTCACTTTTGTCAATACCAATTCTACTTGCCCTCGACAACTAACCAATCACTAACTGAAGGTAACTGATATGAGATGTTCAATGCCTCAATAGGACTTTCTAGAATGAGCAAAGACTACGAAAACCTCGATGATAGTCTGATCCCACCAGTGGCTCCTCGTCCACCAACTGACGCTCCAGCTGATCTTATCACTGGTCTTCCGAACACTCCAGCACTGAAATCGAATGATGACATAGATCTGGAATCAAACCGTCCTCGTGGAAACAATAACATTAGCTTCTCGGATGGTGTCAATCCAAAAAGATCTGAGCCAACACTAGTTGCAACCAAAACGAGTCGATCTTCTGAGAGTGACGAAGAACCGAAGGAAAGTCAGAAACAAGAAGAACGGAAATCACAGAAAGGTGGAACGTGTTGGTGTATTTTTGCTGCTATCACAATCTTCCTTGCTGTCATCTGTCTTCTGGGACTTGCTGCTTTCCTACTAATAAATGGTGTTGCTGAAGAAGGCAAACCGATGTAAAGAAGTTTTTGGGTTTTCTGTACCAATTTAATTTCTTTCAGAAGTGAAACACTCAATGGAACGAATGAAACAACTTCAGTTCCTTTTGAAACAACTACAATTGTGTCGAATGTGATTCTGAATAGTACTGTATCAAAAGAAAAAATGAGTAATATCTCATCGACTGCAAGACCAATTGTACTGGCTAATAGTTCGACTGTTACCGAGAGTTCCACAACATCTGGATCTGTCCCAACCACACCAGAAAACACATCGGAGTCGCCTGCAACCACCACAAATTCTTCCACTCAAGAATCCACTACAACACCTACGGATTCAACCATGACAGACAACGATGCTCTGTCAATTGAGACGACTACTCCAGGAGTTGAGACTGTTGAAACTTCTAAAGATCCAGTTACAAGCAAAACAGAATCAACTACTGCTTTCCAAATAGGTGGAGTCGTCAGTAACGAAAATTCCACTGAAGCATCCACCACTAACATTCCATCTACCACCGACGTCATCTTGGAGTCGACTACGAATAAGACCACAGTTGCAAACTAATACTAACCCACTGCTTTTCATTGAATAAATATTTGTATTGTTGATATTTTTACATACAATTCACAAGGGATAACTGATGTTTATCGACTTTTACTAGAAAAATTGAGTTCCATTATTAAACAATGAAGGGAAAAAATCATTAGAAGTTACAGTAATCGGGTATCAACCAGTAGTTGTATATTAAAAATGGTTGAGGAATGGTTTCTGTAGTTGAAGCTTTTGAGGGGGTTTCCGTAACGATCAAAAATAACCAGATGTCAAAATTGTTTTCAGAAGACGACAGCAGCAGACAGTTCAATTGAGAACGCCCTTGGAGATGAGCCCACGTTATCCGTTCATTCTTTGAACAGAGCAATTTGTGTCTTAATCGCCAAAGTAGACAGGTTCATCATACACTTCCAGAATCTTCTCAATTTTAAAATTTCAGATTCTACTCCCAAGTTTGTCGTGAATTATGTCTTCCTGCTCTTCATGATCTTTGTGTCGCAATAGTTTCATCGTCTGAAAATCGTGTATTCTATTCAGCTCAAAAACATATTCATCTGACTGCTCCAGTTTCTTTGTTGACAAGAGTGAGTTTTCTCTTCAATTTCCATTTGATATTTTGAAATTTTAGATATCCGATATCATCTCAACGCTTTCTCATCGTCCACTGATCCATCAGATGTTCATTTATCCATTGGTATCTGCTCATTTTGTCAAAGTGTGTCAGTGCGATCAAGAATCCAGAATCGCTGCTTCAGCACTGGCAGAAGTCGTAACAAGATTATTGATAACAGAGTCACCAGGAATGTCTTTCAATCAAACACTGATTGTTCCCTTCCAGGTTTGTTTCCTAAAGAATATTTATAAAAGAATTCTCACCTTTCCAGACTGCATCATGTTCTGAGAATTGTTCAGAAGAAACAAAAGAACAACTTCTATGCGCTTTGAGTCAACTAGTTTTGTCTCAAGCTGATAAAATTGGTTCCGGATGGAAACCACTGTTTGGATCTCTGAAAGCAGTCGGTGCTGCTCGAGATGAAAAAGTTCATTGGTGTGCAATCGATGTTATTTCCTCGTATCTCCGTATCGATAGCCCTCCAATTCTATCTTCGAGCATTCTTGAATGTGTTCCATGTATAGTCAATCTTCTCCAGAATTCTGAAGATGAATCGGAAGTTTCAACTGCAGCACTTCGTCTTTTACCAAACATTTACTCTCTTATTCTCTATCTCTACAGTACTCCACATATTCCAAATTATCACTTGCTACATCGATCGGATCTTCGTTCGAAATGTTTGGATACGGTAGAAATGGATCAAGATCCCATTGCGGTGCCACACGGTCCATTACCTTGGGATGAGAAGCAGACGTATGAAATTTCTGCAGTTGAACTATTCCTGACTTTCAGTAAGAGCCAGTTTCAGAAAGATATTTGAATAAAGTAAGCTCTTTACAGTGGATCAAATTTGTGGAACTCTTCTGACCTCTTCATCAACAACTCAAAAAAATCTGCTTGATATGATCGGACGACTTTTAGTCGATATTTCAAACAAGCCACTAGGAGCAGATAGCGGAGGAGTTTGCATGTCTGCTGTTATTCTTCCGTATGTTCAAAAATGGATTAGAAGACCCGATGTGGAAGAAGTGAAGATATTGAAACAAGTGATTGGAGCATGTACTCAAACAGTTATTGACATTTTGGATCTTGAAAAAAGTAAGGGTTTTGTGTACGTATTTTCAAAAATCATTAATTAATTTTAGTGTCCTCTTGGCGAGATCGTCTTCTTCGTGATATCTGTGCTTTGATTGTTGAATGCGTTCTATTCGATAAAACATGTGCCGTTGCTCCAGCCTATTTCACACTCATTGCAAGCAACTCGTCTCACTTTTCAATACAACAATGGAACATTTTTAGTCATTTTTTGGCTACTGCTTCGTAAGTTTGTCATGCGACTTTTTGTCTTAAGAATAACATTTTCAGTTCTCAAAGTCTGAGACATATCAGACTTCTCAACTCTTTTTTCGTGCGAAGCTCAACCGATGAAAATGGAGATATTGGAGATGTTACGTCGTATAATCCCGGAAAGCTATCATTCCGTCAATTCCTAGCTGCTATGCAAGTTTTTTCTTCTCGAAAAGAGAGATCTATGAATGAAGAAGAAGATTTGAGTTCGGGTGTGGCTTTGATCATGTTATCTCATGGGGCAGATACCCATAGGTAAGTTGCCTAAACCATATTGCTAAATTTATATAATTTAAGATTGGAAGTTCACTCGATCGTTTCATCCTTGTTCACTCATTGTCTTCTTCTCCAACTGATCGCTTCTTTGCTGTTATCGGATGATTCAAACCCAAAACTGAAGGATTCATTGATTGGGTCGACTATTCCAATAGATCCAAAATTAGATGATTCAATCTATCCAGTTCTATACAATATTCTCAATGAGTCATCTGAAGTAACACTCGAAATGCTTTGTCAAAAATAAAATTTCCATTTTTCAGACGAGTTTGGATTTTGATAGTCGACCAGCAGTTGGAAGCCTGCTCTCTAGAATGCTACGGATAGATCATGCGAATCTTTTGAAGGTTCTAGTCAGCTCCAATCTCATTAAAACTATGAGCTTGCTAAGAAGATTTGAGAAAACCAAGTATGTTCGAGTGTTGAAACTTTATGGTAAACCACTTTTTTTTTAGAAAACCAGAGCTGTTAGAAGAGACAGGAAGATGTGTGAAGTTGAGAAGTGTGGACTTGAAAAGTGTCGAATTCGAAGTGAGCACAAGAAGAAGTGCTTTTGTGTCCAGAGAACATGCTATTACGGTGAGAGTGGTATTTCTTGAAGGGAAAATTTGGGATTTTTAAATTTCAGCAATACCATTTGGTTCCAGTGGAAAATGGAGAGGAAAATGCTTATAGACTGGTTTCCCAAGAATTCGTAGACGATGCATTGAGTGGTAAATCTTTTCAACGTCATAAGCTTAAGAACATTTGTATTTTCAGAATACGATAAGCATCGTGAACGTTTGAAACCTTTCGTTCCGGATCGTCGGAACCCATTCCAACATGCAATCGATGATGTTGATGCAACTTCAATTCGAAATAATGATGAGAAAAAGGAAGATTTCGATGAAACCCGTCTAGCTGCTCATCGAGACATCTGTTTGATTCCACTTCGTTATGTGGCTGATAATTTGCTCCGTGAGCATCTTCCAGATTTCCTTCCAGCAGTCACTCAAATTACTCTTTCCTCGCCAGATCTCGCAGTCAGACAGTTAGCAGTAGATTTTATGACTAGATTGGCTTAGACTCTTTCTATTCTATCATAATCAATGAGCATTTCTAATTTTTTCTTCACATATGAATAAATAGATTTTCGAAAATCATTCATTGTGTTCATGTTTGTACAAACCACAAAGACCCAGTAGTAAGAAAAAGCAGAAAATAAAACTATTATCCAAGAAAACCCGCGAAAAGTCTAGAAGATTGTAATGAGAATGTATGAAAACTGAACAAGAAACAACCGATTTCAGAAAGGAAATGTGAGGTATGATATTCAAATAGATATGTCTACACGAGATTATGTTTCTTTTTCTTCTTCTGGCTCAGCTGCATCTGGCTCAGGTACAACTGGTTCTGGCTCTTCTTGCTCATTTTCTGGATTCTTTTCCTCTAATTTTCCAACTGGAGATTGTGTTGAAGATACTGTAACGGTGGATGGTTCCTCGTCTTCATCTTTAATTTCTTTTCCGTCAGCATCTGGAGCTACTTCTGCTTTTTGTGATGTTGTGGTTGTTGGTGTTGTCACTGAGACTTCATTCTCTTTTTGATCCTTTTTCTGTTCTTCAACTACTGCTGGCTTTTCAGTTTTCGTTGTTACTTTCGTCAACTCCTCTTTCTCAAACTTGATTCTGTAATATTGACAGTATTAAAACAATTATAGCACGAACTAACATTCCAATAGTCTGATTGAGTTGAGTAATGAGCTGTGATTGAGTAGAAACAAGAGAAGTCAATGCTGTATTGTTTCTTTGAAGTTCTTCGGCTTTAGCTTTCAGAGCAGTCAATTCTTCTTGAATTTTACTGAAAAAACTTTGTGGTGAAAGTAGATATTTTGATAACTTACGCATAATTATCAGTATTAGACTTTCCGTCCTTTTCCAAAGTATCAACTCTCAATTTAGTATTCCTCAATGACACCATACATTCATCATTCTTTTTTGTAATATCTTCTAATTGAGTCGACAACGTTTTCTTTTCACTGCTACTTGTCTCTAAATCTGCCATACTTCCTGAAAACGGAGACAAATCTTCTAATTTATCTTGAATCAAATCTCATTTACCAACAAGTTTTCCTTTCGTCAAACTCAACTGTGCCGATAACTGTCTGACTTCTTCTGTTGTTTGGGAAAGAATTGCACCTTGTGCTTGGTAAATGTAAAATGCATAGAAAAATACCACCTGAAAAATAGAAAATTGGATTATGAAGATTCAGATGGTTTAAGTTACCAAACAAATCAGAAAAGCAAAAAGAGGCCAATTTCTCATGGTTGTCGGGCGATCAGAGTGTGAACTGCTTCTGCAAAAAATGGAAGAAATAAAAAAAAGATCGTTTTGTTTGTTTAATGTTTGCAAAAGTAACAAAAAGGACATCCACATTTGGCTTTTCGTGCTTCGGTGCTAGCAAAAAAACGTGGCGAACAGAAACGGGACATCGATTTTTGATAGATGGGCGAATGCATAAAAAAGAGATTTTCAGAGGATTAGAGGGCGGATTTGGGAATAGTTTAGAGGGATAGATACGGTTTTTGAAGACAGAAAGGGTAAAAGTTTAACTAGAGAGTTTTTATTTTATTCGGAAGTACTAGAAAGGATTTCAAATTAATAAGGGAGATCCAAGAAGAGTTTTGATGGGATTTCCAGATTTGAAGTTGCTCATTTTTGGGGGAAAAAGAATATGGTTCAATAGTTCTATATTTGTTTTGGAAATGCCTTCTATTAGTTACTTCCTTGGATTTCATTATAGACGGAAAAATATATCCAGAAAATAATTCCAATTCTATCAGTTCAAGTTGGTTCTCGCCTCATTATTTTTCGGAATTTCAGCTATCCAAAAAAAAAATACGAATGAAGACGTAGAATTTCTTCAGGATTTTGCGGATGACTGAGAAAATCGGCTTACCGTATGAGTGGTTTTCTGCTGGATGACATGACAGGATACCGGCAAGAATGTCTTTTCGACGACGGCGATGATGATGGCCGTTGATGATAGGGGCGAGAATTGAGAGTCTCGGAGACTCAGAACGTCCGAAATGTGTTGGAAACTAAACGATAATAAACGATAATAGAGTGTGTAGACCGAAGAGAGAATGGGAAAAGAGTTAGAGAAAAGAGAGGAATGTGGAGGAAAAGAGAGTGAGAGAGATAGAGAGATGGAGGTTTTGCAGGAAAAGAGAAAATCTTCCTGCGGGAAGGAGAGAGAATACACATACAAGACGACACTCGTGTATCACCGCCTCTCATCTTTTTCTCTTCTTTTCCTTTTTCCCATCGTCTCCGTCCATCGCCTGTGTTTGTCAGTGTTCGGCCTCCTTTTTGCATTGTATTCGCCTGGAATGCGACCTGTTGTCGCTAGTTCTACTACTTCAAATGGTGCATCTGTCACTGGAACTGACCATCTCAGACAACGTGGAATTGCTCCGGCACCCGCGTTTGTGTCGTCCAACTCGACAGATGTACATCACAGTTCGGTAAGTTGAAAAAAAGAAGAAAAAGAGAGAGAAAGAGTGATAGGAGAGAGGGAGGATCGAAGGTGATTATTGATTTGAAAGGAATGTAGAAACGGGAGAATGAGTTCTTCTGGTGGTTTCAGCTTATGGAAATAATAGTAATTTGAAACAAGAATCTGGAAAATTGTGTAATTGTTTTCAAAGAGAAATCCCTTTGAATTCAATCACATTCCGTTTTAATGTATTGTTTCCAGCAATCTCAAAATAATTTCTAAAATAAAGTTTCTTGAATAAAAAAGGTTTCTGATCTACTAAAAGATAACATTTAAACTAGTCCATCTATAAAAAAATGCTTCAAACTTTGCGTTCTCAACCAGAGACTGCTTTCCAACTTTTGTTAATTTTATCTTACCAAAATCTCAAAATTCAAATTCTTTTTCCTTCCCAAGCTCAGCACCTTCTTTTTCCACCCAATTCAGGCGTTGGCGTTCCGAGACAATTCGGAGCCATGGGTTTATCAAAAAGAGTGAAAGTTTGCAAAATGGCATTTTGATAAGCGATGTTCATGGAATAGTAAAAATGAAATCACCCAGACAGAACATTCCATTGAAAGGTTTTCCCAATTCAAAACTTTCGAAATCAATGATTCATTTCAATTTTACTACCACTCACAATCATTCATTCTGCAAATATGATTTTTCAGGACATCCGAGTCGGCCGTCATCGAGCGAAACTCGACGAAATTCGTGCATCTCTGAAGGCGTACGAACATGAATCCGGACCATCTTCATCTGCTTCGAATCACGTTTTGCATGGTTCCCAAACGACACCTTCATCATCTTCTGTCAGCCATTCTGACATCACCAACGACAACACGGAAGTCATGAATTCATCTTCTTCAACTGCAGCGACGACGACAGTTTCAAGCGGTGTTGTATCACATTCAAATTCTTTTCGAGTGAGTCATTTTTTAATGAAAAATGGTCCCCAAAGTGATAGAAAGAGAAACCAAGAATTCCTTGAACACCATTTGTTTCTCATAAATCAATCAAACACTAGAGTCTTTTTTGAAAAAAAAACATTTTTGCAGACAGAAGGAGGGCCAAAAATGAGGATAGCTCCGATGCCACAACGTCATCTTATGATGGAAACTGGAAATGAAATTGTGTATCGAACAGGAAAAGAGATGATTCGGAATGGAAATATACCGACAGCAGCTCCTCCTGTTGAAGAATCGATTAGGATATATCCATCTGGTTATCGATATGAAATGCCAACTCCAGCGTATCATATGAATAACAATGCACCACAGTATTCTCCCGGATATGTGAGTTTTTTTCTTGGAAACTGTTTAATGAAACTCGAAAGCTTTTAAAAAAGTTGAAAAAAATGCTGATCAAAATTTGAGATAAACGAAACTCTATCAACTCATTCTTCTTGAAAACCCAAAAAGATTTTGCAGTCCCGTCCCCCTCCACCCGCGTATGATGCATCTCCAACGAATACTCGGATGACTCCAGTGGCCGCAGACAACTACCGTACTCATCTGCATATCAAAACCCAACCAGCTCCCAAGATTCAAACAAATCAACTTTTGCTCCAACATACCAAAAATATGGCACCACCTCCGCCCGGAAAATCTACAATTTCAATTGAGACAATGTAAGTTTTATTTTTCTAAAATTTTAGTTTCATCTCCAAAATTTTTTCAGAAGTGAAGAGAGAAAAGCAGATAACATTCAGAGGTTGTACCATACTTCAATGGATAAGAAAACGGCAAACAGTGTTGTTAGTATCAATGTTGCATCTCCGCACACCGTATGTTTTTGATTGAAACAAATATAAAAAATAAAAAGAAATATTCAGACAAAAGTGAATGTTGGAGACAGTCCCCTTCCTAGTAAGTCTTTCATCATTGGCCCCAGATATACGACGGATATTGATAGATCAAAGAATTTTGTAAATTATAAAGACGAGGTTAGTTTAGAATCAAATTGCCATTCAATGGGAGCTCACTTCAGCTTCGACCCGATCCTCGTCTCATTCCATCAACATCAGATGCGAATCATGAAGATTTTCGTCCGATCCTTTTCAAACCATCTAATTTGGATATCACCTTTAAATCCCGCCCACAAGCTCCGCCCCCTCAATACAGCCAACCGAGTGAACCACCTCCGAAAAGAGCCAGTTCTCCAATTGATCGTGCTCTTCTGGATCCATATCTGAAGAATACAAGAAGAGTTCAGCCGTGTAAACCAAATATGCTTCGTTTCTATATGGAACAACATGTCGAACGATTACTTCAGCAATATCGAGAGAGGGAAAAAAGAATGAGACAATTACAGAAGGAGATGGCGGCGGCTCAGTTACCGGATATGATGAGAGAGAAGATGTTGGGAATACTTCAACAAAAAGAATCAAGATATACTAGATTGAGAAGGCAGAAGATGAGTAAAAGTAATTTCACCGTTATCTCTCATATCGGTGTTGGAGCATTTGGAAAAGTTTCATTGGTTCGGAAGAAGGATACGGGAAAGGTTTATGCTATGAAGAGTTTAGAAAAGGCTGATGTGATCATGAAACAACAGGTCAGTATTCAAAATTTTTGTTTCTTTTCAAATAGAAATTTTTAGGCAGCACATGTGAAAGCAGAGCGAGATATTCTCGCTGAAGCTGATTCTCCTTGGATCGTCCGTTTGTTTTTCTCATTTCAAGATGATTCTTGTCTCTATTTTATAATGGAATATGTTCCTGGAGGAGATATGATGACGTTACTGATTCAAAAGGGAATATTCGATGAGCCACTAGCAAGATTCTATATTGCTGAATTAACATGTGCAATCGAATATGTTCATTCTGTTGGATTCATTCATCGAGATCTCAAACCAGATAATATTCTCATCGATCAACATGGACATATCAAATTGACCGATTTTGGATTATGTACTGGATTGAGATGGACTCATGATAGAAGGTGAGGTTTTTCAAGATTAAAAATAAAGTCACCTGAATTTCAATAAACTCCAAAAAATTGACCATACCTAGAACATTTTCAGATACTATGGACCTGAAAATGAACATCAACGAGTTGATTCCTTCTCTTTACCACCCGAAGTTGGCCCCAATGCTCCAAGTGCAAAACTTTTGAACGTTCGCCAGCAAACTCGGCGAAAAACAGCTCACTCTTTGGTTGGAACTGGAAATTATATGGCACCAGAGGTTATCGCAAAAACAGGACACACGCAAAGTTGTGATTGGTGGTCAACTGGAGTGATTTTATATGAAATGGTATTTGGAAGGGTTCCGTTTCATGACGATGTACCCGGTGGAACACAACATCGGATTAAAAATTGGAGGCAATATTTGGATTTGACTTATTGTGGAAATCTTTCGAAAGAATGTCTCATGATGGTTCAGGTATTCGTTTTTCGTTTGGAGATATGAACTGAACTTTATTGTTTTTAGCAACTAATTTGTGATTCTTCAACTCGTTTGGGAACTCGCGGTGGCGCAGCTCAAGTGAAACAGCATCCATGGTTCAAAGGGATTGATTGGGAGAATTTGAGAAAACTGCGAGCTGATTATATTTATATTCCAAGAGTTGCTCATGATGAAGATACTTCCAATTTTGAAACTTTTCAAGTGAGTTTTTTATGTTAAAAAATTTAAAAGAAGAAATGTGAAATGCAAAATTGAACATGAAGATATTTTTCGAACTGGTTACCAAGTGAAAAAGATGTCTAGAAAGAAGGAGACCCGTAAATAAAATTGATATTTCAACCTCATTTCTATCAATAAACGCTCAAAGTTAGAAAAAAACTTGGTAGTTCATGTTAATAAAAATCAAAATGACCTTTTTGAAAATTCCAAATAGATAATTTTTGCAAAAAAAAATTAGGTCAAACTTGCTAAAAAAGCTTCAGAAAACTCAAATAAAGCCCATTATTGAAATGGGTTTTGTTATGTTAAAGTAATAATTTGATTAATGAAATTTTTGTGGATTTATTCTGATCCGTAAGAAACTATGACTGATGATATTATCTCATAACTTTCTATTAATTCGACAATGACTCAGTTTTTATTGATTTCAGGATAATGACCGAACAGACAAACCAAACGTTCGTGGTCTTCATAACCCTGCATTTTACGAATTCACTTATCGTCATTTCTTCGACACGGATTCCGTCGGATGCCCCTCTCTTCGTCCCGCTCGTCGTCGATCGCTCCGCCCACTTTTGGAAAATGGAGTTTTCGATGAATCAGTTTCAGAAGAAGACTCATCATCTCATATTTAAAAGAGCTTTTAATTCATTTTTAGTATCACCCGTTACTCATTTTCTTTTCTTAATTGTTTTCTCTTCTTTATCATTCTGTGATGATCTCGTTACGGTTTTGGGAACAAGAACTTCTTTTTTTCTTAGTTTCACATGTCGCCATACAGTTTCTTGTTTTGCTCAAATGAACTCTTTTTCGAATTTAAAAACTATTTGAAAAACTGGGGGTTTGCACTCTAGCGGAAAATGGGAAAGTTCATCAATAGTTGTGTCACTGAATAAAAAAGAAAAATCACATGAAAGGGGAACAGGTGATAAACAATAGAAACACATGGTTGGTTTCATTTTATTTTTGGACTTTTTTTAGTTCACTGCCACGGCAATTACAAACTTATATCAAGAACTAACTATTTTTCGAATCTTATCCACTTCAAATTTACAATCTTGTCATTTCGATTCTAATCTTCAACTATCCCTTCAAGAGTTCTTTTTTCTGTTCCTATATCAAAACTTTCACTTTTTGTATAACCGGAAACAAACTTTGATAAGAGACATTCTCAAGAAAAGAAAAAAGTTCCCACACTTTTCTCTTTCCAAAATAATTATTTTCTTCCTCCATCTAACTTACCAACTGCTTCCGAATATCTCAAAAAACAATCGATTCTCTCTGCCATTTTTCCATTCAAAAATCGACCACCCAACAAATTACTTTGCCACGTCATTTCAACAGACATATGGTGTGCCTCTCCTCATGCCATCAAAACACATGTCCCCCATCCCTAAAAACTCATTTTTCCTCCCAATTTTTGTTCCGTTCTTTTTTCTTCAAAAAAATAGCACAAAAAATGATGGAATAACTCGCTTATCTTCTTTGAAGTTTCCTTTCATTTTTTGCAGGATTCAGCCACCTGACCTCATAAAATGTCACATTTTTGCTCGGATAGTTGTTTGAGTTATTTGTAGTTTCATTTATCAATTATCCGTGTCCTTTTTTCTCGTTTTCTTCTTATTCCACTGCGAACATTTCTGCCAGTTTGTGTACTTAAATCATCATGTTGACATTCTTTTTCTCATCTCAAACATTTCAACGTTTCAATGCCTCACAAACCTAACTTCTGTTTCATGCCAGCTGAGAATGCACATATTTTGAGAGTTCATTTTGATGATTCAAAAAGTTTTGAAACTCAAACTTAATCAATTTTTATTTGCTTACAGTTTTGGTTGAAATAAGGAAACATCTTTAAAACATTAAATTCGGATTCATACAAGTCAATTCGAGGATTAGACGATTTTTGAACAAAAGCTTAGCTTCTTTCTCAAGTTTTTATCGGTTAACTGTACAAATCTGGAGTGCCATTTGTAACTGATATCTTTTTAATCGAATATACCGTAAAACCTCTAATAGAAGGAGGATATTTGAGAGCCCGCATAACCGTAATTTTTGTTTTATGGCAATACAACATCCGGCAAACAAAAATAGACCCTTCAGTTACAGAACGCACTATATGTGATTCTCAAAAAGTTGACTATATTTTCATGAGAAATTTTACAAACTTGTTTTTTCGCTGTCCTTCTATTAGAGGTTTTACAGTATTCCTTGTTTTTCAAAATGCCCCGAGATGTACAAACTCATTCTTCAATAAATTCGTTCTATTTAGACTATGTGTAGGTTCAGAATAAACTTATTTGATTTTAGAAGTTCAATTTCAAAACCTGATCCAAAACTCTTTCCGTAATCTAAAGGACTTCTCCATTCCACTTTATTTTTCCATCTGCTTATTTTGCTGATAATCATAAATGCATGAAATCTTTTTGCTCTTTTCCCTCTCACCACATTCACTTACTCTTTTTCCCCGTGTATTCCACCTAAAAAACTGCTGTCACAGGTGCGAATTTAGCTACTAAAACAGCAACTGGCTGCAGTCTCGTCGACTAAAATCGGTTTATCTCCATCGCTTTTGGCTTATATTTCCGCTCTTTTCCTCACACGAAAGTAATCTGCTGCCATCATCTCGTTATACTTTTGGCTGCCACTTTTTATTTATAAATGTACCCCCGGGTTTTCGGTTATTTAGCTACGCGTTCTGAGAATGGAATATTTTCAGAACTATTGTAGTTTTTATGCTGGTGTGAAAATGGTTTTTACTCGATTAAGTCCACGGATTATAACCTTATAAGACTGTAAATAAGACGAAATTCATTTCATTGTGATTCATTCCATGCTGGGTACTCAAATGTGAGAATCTGATCAAGTATTGATGTTGTTCATCAAAATTCATATTTTCGTTGCAACTCTGACGGATACATATTTATTATATTTACTATTGCTGTTTCCCTTTTCCGTTAAAATAGGATACTGTGCTCAAAATTCCAATTTTTGAATCTCGAGATACTCGTAACTGACATACGAAGTATTCCGGCTTCTATTGATAATACTGTATTCCCAAAATGTTTCCCTCAGCTCCATCCACAGTACTGTCCCATTTCCCCATCAAACTCTTGGTCTGACTCATCAACATCTTCTTTTTCTTCTTCTCAATAGATTATTTTATTCTTTACAATATCTTTTCTACTCCTCCTCTCTTGTCTATTTTTTGTGCAATCGTACAACCATGTTATTGGATTTTATTAGTTTCCTCTTCCATCTTTTTCATCATTTTTGCTCATCTAAAAATTGTAAAACAAAAGTTGTAATAAGACAAAGGCGTTACTGTTTCATTTCACCAATCGAATTTTGTCTTTTCGTTCAAATATTGACTCTTCCTAGTCCCCCCCTTTCTGTTAAGAATCTAATTGGTAAATTAATTTTCTTGTGATTTCTCTCCATCTCATATCACATTATATCTCCAGTTTCTCGGTTACTTGTAATCACCATTGAATAGAAATTATTTGAAATTTTGAATGAGAACATCAAGAAAGATTGGAGTATTTTGAGAAAAATGGACACGCAACATCGAGAATTATTCACTCTCCATTGCAATGTTCGAAATTTCGAAATTTTGTTTTTGGCTGACCACAAGTGGACTCTGCAGAAGGCGGTTCCGCTCTGTGATGTTTGAAGGAATGTTTCAAATTTTAACTAATTTTCAGAAAACAAAAGCTAAGGAGGGACGATTTGGTTTTAAGCTCTGATGGTTATCTCTGAACGGTTTTTTTGCTGTTTCCAATTACTTATCATGATGAAACTTGTCTACTTTTATTGCTATTAATTTCTGAGATGATATAAGAAAAAAATATTTTTCAAAATTTCGGAGATTTACTATTAATCACCTTTTCAAACTTTTTCCGATTCTGATGTCTGCACTTTCAAAAATCTTCCTTTTCCCGGTAAAATATGATAATTTTCTCAGAAAAATTGACGAAAAATTCTAGATTTCTCACACTAAAATTCCCAAAAAAAGTTCCTAATTTGAACGAAAACCGAAAAAAATAGAGGGTTCCGGACCGGTGGATTCGAGTAAATACAATCTCCCAATTCTTCTAGGGGTTTTCGAAACATACAATTCGAATGCCTTCATGATTTTCGAATGTTTCCTCATGCGTCTTTCAACATAATTTTCTTTTTTTTTCAAATTCTTTCATGCCTATTCATTTCACTATATCCACCATTCAGACGTTCCGTTTTTTTCAGGGAAACGGAGACGAAACCAAATTGAATCGTTGAGACAGAAAGAGAAAGAAGAGATACAAGCGTGAAACGAATCATTGTATAATGGGCCTGCAAACTTCGGGACTTGCCGGACGGGCGGTTTGTTGTCCTTCTTCTCCAGTTTTCTATCATCATCTAAACAAGGCTTTCGACGCCTTCTATGGCAACAACACGCTTTTCTTATCTTTTTTTTTTCTCAAAATCTCTTTTCGAAGAATGTTTCGCGCGGGTTTCCCCCTCCCTCTCTCTCTCTCTCTCTTTCTCTTTCTCATCATTTCGTTTTGTTTCAATTCGAATTCGATTTGACACTTTTTATACCACGCCCTAGCATAGATGCCTATACCAAATTAACCCCCAATTTGTCTCTCTTTTTTCTCCATATCATAAAAACGGAAGAATATTGGAAGATCAACAGCCTCCTTTTTTCAAACACTTTCCACAGTAATCAAGTAGGAGAAAATAGAATTGAGAGAAGGATGGAGGTGACAACATTAAGTTTCACTTTTATTTGTTTCTGCTTCTCAGCGTCGCTGAAGGAATGCAGAAAAAGGTTTACTCAGGTGATCAGTGCAACTTTCGAGTGGTCGATTCTGCAAAAGTGTTCCAATTGGAAAGGTTTTACTATCATGTTTTGGCATTCTCTTGCATTTCCTTTCTTGTTTTTTATGCTTTTTCCCTAAAACTTGGAACGCTGATGATATGTTTGTGCAAGATTTGCTTCAACGTTACCGTACTTTCAGTTGAAATCGCCTTGAAATGCTAAAATGTCCATCCCGGCTCATTTCCCTTCTCCCATTTTTTTGCTAATTGTTTGCCCTTCTCGTCCCCAATGTTCCTCAACAATTCCATTCATTTTCCCTTTTTTGCATCCTCTCTTTTGCAGTAAAATTCCAATCTAACCCCAAATGGAGCACTTCTCAATTTTCCATTTGCTCTCCTCGTCTTTTTCGAGATTCTCTCATTTCCGTCCGATACTTCATTAGATTTTTTTTGAAAAAAAAAAACACTGCATTCGTTTCAAAATGAAGGCAATCTAATCAAGTTTTACCAATTTCCTTTCCCTCTGTATCATTTCTATTCTCATTCTTTTTCTTTCTCTGGGAACTTCTACCGGATGTGGAAATATGGAGTTGCTCATTTCTCTCTTATTTGATTTTTCAAAAGTGTTTCTATATAGACATATACATCGAAAATCAGTGGAAGAAACGAAAAAAGGGTTAACCGAAAAGTGCATTAGGTTGGAAAACCGAGGGTGCAAATAAATAGAATTGCGAGGGAAAGCAACAAGACGGAAAACGGAGACCCGGTTCGATTGCACAGAGAGGGAAAAAACTTATGATGTCTATTTCTCTTTTGTCTCATTTTCACCCTTATCCCTTCTCGAAGTCTATGGATTTATAACAATTTGTCATCTTATTTCATCATGTTTAATCTGATACAGAAGTTTCAATGTTTCTAGGGTAGTCGGTTTTAGAAGAGCTTGAATTTCATTAGCTTTGTGGTGTTCATAGTAGCTTTCACAAAGGCCCTTCGATTCCCATCATCTCCATTTCCAACACATCATTTTTATTCTCACTTCTGATTGTTAATATGTTCTTTTCTCTGTCTCTCTGTCTCTTCACTCTCTTCATCTCCCCAATCCCATTTCACACTCTTCCCTTCCCCGGATATCAGCTTGCACCGAATGCAGTACTTTTTTACATTCCCTTTCACTCGTTCTTTTTTTGCAAAAGAGGACATAGGTATTTACTTTTTATCAAATTCTTTTTCAAAATTCCCTCCATTCGTCTATACCAGTTCCTATTCTTCTTCTTCCTCCACATCCACGAACGGTTTTTCCGATGGTGTCTGAGTCTCCAATAGGTTGCATAGTATTTAGAGAATTGCCCGTGAATTCCAAATTTTCTCGCAAACTTTCCGATTCGTTTCACATTCAATTTGTTTCATTAGCTACCGCACCGTCTCTCTATATGTTTCGTTCTCAAGGTTTTTTTTCAGACAGTTCTCATTATCAATTCTTTCTAGGTTCTTGCTATTCATTTATTTTCAGAATCTATGTATTGAATCAGAAGTTTCTATCTTTTATAATTTACCTTTCGAATCTGGAATCTATCAATTTCATCATTGTTTTTTTGTTCTCCGTCACACATTTTTTTCTTAAATTCTTACTGCTAACCTTTGTGATAGCTGATATCTTCTTTCTTCACTCATCATCTCTTCCGTTTTTTTGTGGCCCCTCTCAGTGACAAACATGACAAAATAAAACAGAAAGTGATAGAACTTCTCTTCTCCGGAAGACCTTCTCCTCGTCTTCTCATTGTAATTCAACTTTCTCTCTTTCCGATTCTTTCTCTACACCTTGATGTTCCTAATCTTTCAAAATGTTTCTCTTATCAACAACTTCTTTTTTACTACGTTCTCAAGTCATTTTCGTTGTTTTTTGATGACTAATTGCAACATGTTTCTTGGTAGATTCGTGACAGAAAAAAGTCATCGGGGTGGTGGTGGTAAACGAAAAAAAATAGTAAGAGAAGAAGGCCGTTTCGATTCGATCACCTGTCCCCGTATTCTTCTTATTTTTCTGTTTTTTTCTTACCAGTTCTTTTGTTTCAAATCAAAGACGAAACACTTCATCAGTCGGCGGAAAACTTATTTTTATGTTCTATTTTGTGATGTTATTCTGGTCGATTGGTGAAGAACAGGAACGTTTGAAGTAGATCCTGAAAAAACCTTGAGATGTTAGGATTTCGTTTTTGAAGTTCAGAAGACGTGAATTTTCAGTGCTCAATAAAAACTCGACTGTGTTGTACTTGGGATTCCTCTTTTAAAAAATTATGTGAAACCAATTTCCGAATTTTTTGTTTTGAAATTCAATGTTCTCCTACCGTTCCTACTGAATCAATGTATACCAATACATATCTTTTGTTCATCAATTATTATCACCTTGTATCATCTCGCATTGCGATTAACCCCATTTCAATAATCACTCATAATCAATCTTTTCTTCTTATTCAATTATGAATGTATTTCGTTTATTCTTTTTGTTTCGAAGTTCTCTTTTTTACTCGTTCAGTTGACCGCCCGTGCCATCTCATAAATATCTTCTTTCACTTCATAGAGCCGAGAATCTGTTGTAATCAGTATTCTGTCTGTGTCTCTTCTTCTCCTACACTCTCTCACCAACTGATCTTGCTCTTCTTCTCTTTCTAACCCAACCACAAATCCCATTTGTTGCCCTTCCACCTTCTGTTCCTGTCATCTCTGCATGTCTTCGTCTCTCCATGGCTCCCGATCTCTAATACATTTTTCTCTCTGAATTCTCTTTTTTTGTCATCTGGAACACTCCTCATCATTGCCAGTCGTTTATTTACTGCCCTCTGAATTGCTTGCACTTTCATTTCCCTTTTTTTTCCTTTTACGTTCTATCCTTTTATTGTTGTTGTTTTTTGTTTATTCTTTCTTTCAGGAGGAGTTCATTTTTCATTCATCTTTTTTTTAAATTTTGATCTGACAAAAACATTCTTTTGATTCAATGCTAAATTCTTCTAACATCATCTCGAGTTTATCTTTTATTTCTGAAACTTTTGTATTCCCTATTTCTGCACTAATTTTAATAATTTTCCCTGAAAATTTTTTTCGCATTACTGTTTGCTTTTCATTTAATTTTTTGAGAGTCACAACTGATCAACAGATGAATGAGTCACAACTTTTGAAATCACGCCACTCATTTCTAAAATTTCGATACGTCTACAAATATTTCAGACTTTCGATATTATCTCTGAATACATGTTTAACTTCAATTCTTGAACTATTCATATTCAGAGCTTCCAAACTCTGAAACCTCAACTCCTTTTCGATATTCTTCTTTTGCATCATATTGAACTAATATTGAAATATCCGTTGCATCGTTATCTGATTTGTCTCTGGGAAGAAGAGAATTGTCCAGTTTGGTGTATCCTTATTGTAGTATTTGTCATTTTCCCAAAGTCCATTGCATTTTTTCAGTTTCCATAACAAGACATATTTCTCTCTGACCGCAACATAAAATGACAATTTATTGACACAGCTTTTTATTTCCTCGTTTTCCTCCCTCCTACCAATACTCTCAATCATGAATCTCTGTCCGAGCTGTTCCTTTTTTCTTACCTTTTTCTATCAAAATAAAACTCAAAAATCTCATTTTTCAGGTTATATGAGTGATAACCCGACGCGCCAAAATCCTCCCAGCCGAACAGGTATGTGATCATTTCCCCTTCTTTTCCCTCCATCTTTTATCATTTTGATACCATAAATTGACAATACAATCCATCATCATCTTAAGACAAATGACGAAGAAATATGCTTGATTTGTAGTGGTTGAGAACCGGAAAACGATAGAAAAAGAGGATAAATATAAGTTGAAAGGGTTCAAATTCAAAATGAAAAAGTACAGTATTCCGCCACCAGATACGAGAAAGTATTTCAGAAGGAAAGTACTAGGGGAAATTTCAAAATGTATAGCCTATACAGTATAGGCTGTGGATTCGTTTTCATGAATACACCTGAGAAAGTTGTCTCGCCTGGTCGTTATTTCAAACAAGACAATAAATTCATTTCTATATTTTGAGTGTACTCTGATTAGAAAATAGTTGAACGAACTTATCTAGAATAGAAAGACATTTTTTTTCAGGCAGAGAGCTGGAACGTCCTCGATGGACAGTGACACGTCGCGAAGAGACACGACACTCACCGTCCAGGTACCTATAGACTACACCAGGGTTCAATCCGAAACTATCATATTTTCAGATCAACTTCTCCGTTTCAGTCGAGAAGTGTGACGACCACTGAGCGAGTTCATATCGTGCAATTGCCGGTTAGCGAAAACTCTCAAGTGAGGAAACAAGAATATTTGAATTACAAAATAACAATACGGTTGAATTCAGGTGTCTCCAGCCCACATTCTTGCCTTATCGCCCCATGGCAACACTTCGCAATCTGTATCGTCGATTGTTACAACTAGCCAGGTAACGGTTTCAGAGGAAACATCGAGCCTATTTATGTGAAGTTACAGGCTGAAGGTGTACCCTTGATCGGAGCCCTGACCGCTTCTGGAGTCCCTTTATTTAATGGTATTCTGTTTAATCGCGATACGAAACAAACGACAACAATCATTACGACGACTACAACGACCTATAAGATATTAGAGGTAAGAATTCAAAACTACAGAAATGCAAATTATGAAATGACTTCAGGTCAGTGACAGTGATTCACTTTCTGATGACTATGAGCTCGTCGACGACAATACCCTGACAGTTGACGTCGATCTCACTGAAAGAGCAACTTCTCCTAGTTATGTAATCGTCTCCAAAAGCGAAAGCCAGGCACCGATGTCTCCGATAACAAAAGCAAAACTCAATATTGAACTCGAAATTCCTCCAAAACCGAGTAAAATAACAGATTTCCAAGTACCATCTGTAGAACCGAACAGATTTGTGTCTGAGATGACAGAATCACAGTACACGGCAGACGATGAACGACAACCATCGACTCCAGGATCTGATGAATTTGAGAAATTTGATGTGAGTTTTTGCAGAAAAAACAAAAGGCAAACTAAGAATTTCAGATGAACTATCCCATTCATCAGGATTACGATATGAAAACTATCACAACGACTTCAAGACACACAAACATTGAAGAGATGCCACTCAATCAACACGTCGATCTGTATCACAACCAATTTTTCTATGATCAAATACCAGGACCATCTTCACCGAAAACTAAAAAAAAAGAAAAGAGAAAGCGAGAGCTCACTCACATAAAAACATCTCATCTCGACTATCCAGTGTCTGAATCATATGAAGGACCATTGGATTCTACTCATCGTGCATCCAACATCCACGACATTCCTCTCACAACCGAAGTCAGCGCTTATCCAACTGAATTCAGCTACGAGAAACTGCCGGAACATGTTGTTGTGCCAGTTGTGCTAGGCGAGGAAACCGAGAAGAAGGACGAGCCATCATTGAAATCCAAGATCACCGGATTGTTCAAGAAGTCACCATCTCATCTTGACTATCCAATCTCGGAACAATATGAAGGACCATTGGACTCTACTCATCGTGCATCCAACATCCACGACATTCCTCTCACAACCGAAGTCAGCGCTTATCCAACTGAATTCAGCTACGAGAAACTGCCGGAACATGTTGTTGTGCCAGTTGTGCTAGGCGAGGAAACCGAGAAGAAGGACGAGCCATCATTGAAATCCAAGATCACCGGATTGTTCAAGAAGTCACCATCTCATCTTGACTATCCAGTGTCTGAATCATATGAAGGACCATTGGACTCTACTCATCGTGCATCCAACATCCACGACATTCCTCTCACAACCGAAGTCAGCGCTTATCCAACTGAATTCAGCTACGAGAAACTGCCGGAACATGTTGTTGTGCCAGTTGAGGAAACCGAGAAGAAGGACGAGCCATCATTGAAATCCAAGATCACTGGATTGTTCAAGAAGTCACCATCTCATCTTGACTATCCAGTCTCGGAACAATATGAAGGACCATTGGACTCTACTCATCGTGCATCCAACATCCACGACATTCCTCTCACAACCGAAGTCAGCGCTTATCCAACTGAATTCAGCTACGAGAAACTGCCAGAACATGTTGTTGTGCCAGTTGAGGAAACCGTGAAGAAGGACGAGCCATCATTGAAATCCAAGATCACCGGATTGTTCAAGAAGTCACCATCTCATCTTGACTATCCAGTGTCTGAATCATATGAAGGACCATTGGACTCTACTCATCGTGCATCCAACATCCACGACATTCCTCTCACAACAGAAGTCAGCGCTTATCCATTTGAATTCAGCTACGAGAAACTGCCGGAACATGTTGTTGTGCCAGTTGAGGAAACCGAGAAGAAGGACGAGCCATCATTGAAATCCAAGATCACCGGATTGTTCAAGAAGTCACCATCTCATCTTGACTATCCAATCTCGGAACAATATGAAGGACCATTGGACTCTACTCATCGTGCATCCAACATCCACGACATTCCTCTCACAACCGAAGTCAGCGCTTATCCAACTGAATTCAGCTACGAGAAACTGCCAGAACATGTTGTTGTGCCAGTTGAGGAAACCGTGAAGAAGGACGAGCCATCATTGAAATCCAAGATCACCGGATTGTTCAAGAAGTCACCATCTCATCTTGACTATCCAATCTCGGAACAATATGAAGGACCATTGGACTCTACTCATCGTGCATCCAACATCCACGACATTCCTCTCACAACCGAAGTCAGCGCTTATCCAACTGAATTCAGCTACGAGAAACTGCCAGAACATGTTGTTGTGCCAGTTGTGCTAGGCGAGGAAACCGAGAAGAAGGACGAGCCATCATTGAAATCCAAGATCACCGGATTGTTCAAGAAGTCACCATCTCATCTTGACTATCCAATCTCGGAACAATATGAAGGACCATTGGACTCTACTCATCGTGCATCCAACATCCACGACATTCCTCTCACAACCGAAGTCAGCGCTTATCCAACTGAATTCAGCTACGAGAAACTGCCAGAACATGTTGTTGTGCCAGTTGTGCTAGGCGAGGAAATCGAGAAGAAGGACGAGCCATCATTGAAATCCAAGATCACTGGATTGTTCAAGAAGTCACCATCTCATCTTGACTATCCAGTGTCTGAATCATATGAAGGACCATTGGACTCTACTCATCGTGCATCCAACATCCACGACATTCCTCTCACAACCGAAGTCAGCGCTTATCCAACTGAATTCAGCTACGAGAAACTGCCGGAACATGTTGTTGTGCCAGTTGAGGAAACCGTGAAGAAGGACGAGCCATCATTGAAATCCAAGATCACCGGATTGTTCAAGAAGTCACCATCTCATCTTGACTATCCAGTGTCTGAATCATATGAAGGACCATTGGACTCTACTCATCGTGCATCCAACATCCACGACATTCCTCTCACAACCGAAGTCAGCGCTTATCCAACTGAATTCAGCTACGAGAAACTGCCGGAACATGTTGTTGTGCCAGTTGTGCTAGGCGAGGAAACCGAGAAGAAGGACGAGCCATCATTGAAATCCAAGATCACCGGATTGTTCAAGAAGTCACCATCTCATCTTGACTATCCAATCTCGGAACAATATGAAGGACCATTGGACTCTACTCATCGTGCATCCAACATCCACGACATTCCTCTCACAACCGAAGTCAGCGCATATCCAACTGAATTCAGCTACGAGAAACTGCCGGAACATGTTGTTGTGCCAGTTGAGGAAACCGAGAAGAAGGACGGACCATCATTGAAATCCAAGATCACCGGATTGTTCAAGAAGTCACCATCTCATCTTGACTATCCAATCTCGGAACAATATGAAGGACCATTGGACTCTACTCATCGTGCATCCAACATCCACGACATTCCTCTCACAACCGAAGTCAGCGCATATCCATTTGAATTCAGCTACGAGAAACTGCCGGAACATGTTGTTGTGCCAGTTGAGGAAACCGAGAAGAAGGACGGACCATCATTGAAATCCAAGATCACCGGATTGTTCAAGAAGTCACCATCTCATCTTGACTATCCAATCTCGGAACAATATGAAGGACCATTGGACTCTACTCATCGTGCATCCAACATCCACGACATTCCTCTCACAACCGAAGTCAGCGCTTATCCAACTGAATTCAGCTACGAGAAACTGCCGGAACATGTTGTTGTGCCAGTTGTGCTAGGCGAGGAAACCGAGAAGAAGGACGAGCCATCATTGAAATCCAAGATCACCGGATTGTTCAAGAAGTCACCATCTCATCTTGACTATCCAATCTCGGAACAATATGAAGGACCATTGGACTCTACTCATCGTGCATCCAACATCCACGACATTCCTCTCACAACCGAAGTCAGCGCATATCCATTTGAATTCAGCTACGAGAAACTGCCGGAACATGTTGTTGTGCCAGTTGAGGAAACCGAGAAGAAGGACGGACCATCATTGAAATCCAAGATCACCGGATTGTTCAAGAAGTCACCATCTCATCTTGACTATCCAATCTCGGAACAATATGAAGGACCATTGGACTCTACTCATCGTGCATCCAACATCCACGACATTCCTCTCACAACCGAAGTCAGCGCTTATCCAACTGAATTCAGCTACGAGAAACTGCCAGAACATGTTGTTGTGCCAGTTGTGCTAGGCGAGGAAATCGAGAAGAAGGACGAGCCATCATTGAAATCCAAGATCACTGGATTGTTCAAGAAGTCACCATCTCATCTTGACTATCCAATCTCGGAACAATATGAAGGACCATTGGACTCTACTCATCGTGCATCCAACATCCACGACATTCCTCTCACAACCGAAGTCAGCGCTTATCCAACTGAATTCAGCTACGAGAAACTGCCAGAACATGTTGTTGTGCCAGTCGAGGAAACCGAGAAGAAGGACGAGCCATCATTGAAATCCAAGATCACCGGATTGTTCAAGAAGTCACCATCTCATCTTGACTATCCAATCTCAGAACAATATGAAGGACCATTGGACTCTACTCATCGTGCATCCAACATCCACGACATTCCTCTCACAACCGAAGTCAGCGCTTATCCAACTGAATTCAGCTACGAGAAACTGCCGGAACATGTTGTTGTGCCAGTTGTGTCCGTCGAGGAAACCGAGAAGAAGGACGAGCCATCATTGAAATCCAAGATCACTGGATTGTTCAAGAAGTCACCATCTCATCTTGACTATCCAATCTCGGAACAATATGAAGGACCATTGGACTCTACTCATCGTGCATCCAACATCCACGACATTCCTCTCACAACCGAAGTCAGCGCTTATCCAACTGAATTCAGCTACGAGAAACTGCCGGAACATGTTGTTGTGCCAGTTGTGTCAGTCGAGGAAACCGAGAAGAAGGACGAGCCCTCATTGAAATCCAAGATCACCGGATTGTTCAAGAAGTCACCATCTCATCTTGACTATCCAGTGTCTGAATCATATGAAGGACCATTGGACTCTACTCATCGTGCATCCAACATCCACGACATTCCTCTCACAACCGAAGTCAGCGCTTATCCAACTGAATTCAGCTACGAGAAACTGCCAGAACATGTTGTTGTGCCAGTTGTGCTAGGCGAGGAAACCGAGAAGAAGGACGAGCCATCATTGAAATCCAAGATCACCGGATTGTTCAAGAAGTCACCATCTCATCTTGACTATCCAATCTCGGAACAATATGAAGGACCATTGGACTCTACTCATCGTGCATCCAACATCCACGACATTCCTCTCACAACCGAAGTCAGCGCTTATCCAACTGAATTCAGCTACGAGAAACTGCCAGAACATGTTGTTGTGCCAGTTGTGCTAGGCGAGGAAATCGAGAAGAAGGACGAGCCATCATTGAAATCCAAGATCACTGGATTGTTCAAGAAGTCACCATCTCATCTTGACTATCCAATCTCAGAACAATATGAAGGACCATTGGACTCTACTCATCGTGCATCCAACATCCACGACATTCCTCTCACAACCGAAGTCAGCGCTTATCCAACTGAATTCAGCTACGAGAAACTGCCAGAACATGTTGTTGTGCCAGTTGTGCTAGGCGAGGAAATCGAGAAGAAGGACGAGCCATCATTGAAATCCAAGATCACTGGATTGTTCAAGAAGTCACCATCTCATCTTGACTATCCAATCTCGGAACAATATGAAGGACCATTGGACTCTACTCATCGTGCATCCAACATCCACGACATTCCTCTCACAACCGAAGTCAGCGCTTATCCAACTGAATTCAGCTACGAGAAACTGCCAGAACATGTTGTTGTGCCAGTCGAGGAAACCGAGAAGAAGGACGAGCCATCATTGAAATCCAAGATCACCGGATTGTTCAAGAAGTCACCATCTCATCTTGACTATCCAATCTCAGAACAATATGAAGGACCATTGGACTCTACTCATCGTGCATCCAACATCCACGACATTCCTCTCACAACCGAAGTCAGCGCTTATCCAACTGAATTCAGCTACGAGAAACTGCCGGAACATGTTGTTGTGCCAGTTGAGGAAACCGAGAATAAGGACGAGCCATCATTGAAATCCAAGATCACCGGATTGTTCAAGAAGCCACCATCTCATCTTGACTATCCAATCTCGGAACAATATGAAGGACCATTGGACTCTACTCATCGTGCATCCAACATCCACGACATTCCTCTCACAACCGAAGTCAGCGCATATCCAACTGAATTCAGCTACGAGAAACTGCCAGAACATGTTGTTGTGCCAGTCGAGGAAACCGAGAAGAAGGACGAGCCATCATTGAAATCCAAGATCACCGGATTGTTCAAGAAGTCACCATCTCATCTTGACTATCCAGTGTCTGAATCATATGAAGGACCATTGGACTCTACTCATCGTGCATCCAACATCCACGACATTCCTCTCACAACCGAAGTCAGCGCTTATCCAACTGAATTCAGCTACGAGAAACTGCCGGAACATGTTGTTGTGCCAGTTGTGTCCGTCGAGGAAACCGAGAAGAAGGACGAGCCCTCATTGAAATCCAAGATCACCGGATTGTTCAAGAAGTCACCATCTCATCTTGACTATCCAATCTCGGAACAATATGAAGGACCATTGGACTCTACTCATCGTGCATCCAACATCCACGACATTCCTCTCACAACCGAAGTCAGCGCATATCCAACTGAATTCAGCTACGAGAAACTGCCGGAACATGTTGTTGTGCCAGTTGTGTCCGTCGAGGAAACCGTGAAGAAGGACGAGCCATCATTGAAATCCAAGATCACTGGATTGTTCAAGAAGTCACCATCTCATCTTGACTATCCAATCTCGGAACAATATGAAGGACCATTGGACTCTACTCATCGTGCATCCAACATCCACGACATTCCTCTCACAACCGAAGTCAGCGCTTATCCAACTGAATTCAGCTACGAGAAACTGCCGGAACATGTTGTTGTGCCAGTTGAGGAAACCGAGAATAAGGACGAGCCATCATTGAAATCCAAGATCACCGGATTGTTCAAGAAGCCACCATCTCATCTTGACTATCCAATCTCGGAACAATATGAAGGACCATTGGACTCTACTCATCGTGCATCCAACATCCACGACATTCCTCTCACAACCGAAGTCAGCGCATATCCAACTGAATTCAGCTACGAGAAACTGCCAGAACATGTTGTTGTGCCAGTCGAGGAAACCGAGAAGAAGGACGAGCCATCATTGAAATCCAAGATCACCGGATTGTTCAAGAAGTCACCATCTCATCTTGACTATCCAGTGTCTGAATCATATGAAGGACCATTGGACTCTACTCATCGTGCATCCAACATCCACGACATTCCTCTCACAACCGAAGTCAGCGCTTATCCAACTGAATTCAGCTACGAGAAACTGCCGGAACATGTTGTTGTGCCAGTTGAGGAAACCGAGAAGAAGGACGAGCCCTCATTGAAATCCAAGATCACCGGATTGTTCAAGAAGTCACCATCTCATCTTGACTATCCAGTGTCTGAATCATATGAAGGACCATTGGACTCTACTCATCGTGCATCCAACATCCACGACATTCCTCTCACAACCGAAGTCAGCGCATATCCAACTGAATTCAGCTACGAGAAACTGCCGGAACATGTTGTTGTGCCAGTTGTGTCCGTCGAGGAAACCGTGAAGAAGGACGAGCCATCATTGAAATCCAAGATCACTGGATTGTTCAAGAAGTCACCATCTCATCTTGACTATCCAATCTCGGAACAATATGAAGGACCATTGGACTCTACTCATCGTGCATCCAACATCCACGACATTCCTCTCACAACCGAAGTCAGCGCATATCCAACTGAATTCAGCTACGAGAAACTGCCAGAACATGTTGTTGTGCCAGTTGTGCCAGTTGAGGAAACCGAGAAGAAGGACGAGCCATCATTGAAATCCAAGATCACCGGATTGTTCAAGAAGTCACCATCTCATCTTGACTATCCAGTGTCTGAATCATATGAAGGACCATTGGACTCTACTCATCGTGCATCCAACATCCACGACATTCCTCTCACAACCGAAGTCAGCGCTTATCCAACTGAATTCAGCTACGAGAAACTGCCAGAACATGTTGTTGTGCCAGTCGAGGAAACCGAGAAGAAGGACGAGCCATCATTGAAATCCAAGATCACCGGATTGTTCAAGAAGTCACCATCTCATCTTGACTATCCAGTGTCAGAATCATATGAAGGACCATTGGACTCTACTCATCGTGCATCCAACATCCACGACATTCCTCTCACAACCGAAGTCAGCGCATATCCAACTGAATTCAGCTACGAGAAACTGCCAGAACATGTTGTTGTGCCAGTTGTGCCAGTTGAGGAAACCGAGAAGAAGGACGAGCCATCATTGAAATCCAAGATCACCGGATTGTTCAAGAAGTCACCATCTCATCTTGACTATCCAGTGTCAGAATCATATGAAGGACCATTGGACTCTACTCATCGTGCATCCAACATCCACGACATTCCTCTCACAACCGAAGTCAGCGCATATCCAACTGAATTCAGCTACGAGAAACTGCCGGAACATGTTGTTGTGTCCGTCGAGGAAACCGTGAAGAAGGACGAGCCATCATTGAAATCCAAGATCACTGGATTGTTCAAGAAGTCACCATCTCATCTTGACTATCCAATCTCGGAACAATATGAAGGACCATTGGACTCTACTCATCGTGCATCCAACATCCACGACATTCCTCTCACAACCGAAGTCAGCGCATATCCAACTGAATTCAGCTACGAGAAACTGCCAGAACATGTTGTTGTGCCAGTTGTGCCAGTTGAGGAAACCGAGAAGAAGGACGAGCCATCATTGAAATCCAAGATCACCGGATTGTTCAAGAAGTCACCATCTCATCTTGACTATCCAGTGTCTGAATCATATGAAGGACCATTGGACTCTACTCATCGTGCATCCAACATCCACGACATTCCTCTCACAACCGAAGTCAGCGCTTATCCAACTGAATTCAGCTACGAGAAACTGCCGGAACATGTTGTTGTGCCAGTTGTGTCAGTCGAGGAAACCGAGAAGAAGGACGAGCCCTCATTGAAATCCAAGATCACCGGATTGTTCAAGAAGTCACCATCTCATCTTGACTATCCAGTGTCAGAATCATATGAAGGACCATTGGACTCTACTCATCGTGCATCCAACATCCACGACATTCCTCTCACAACCGAAGTCAGCGCATATCCAACTGAATTCAGCTACGAGAAACTGCCGGAACATGTTGTTGTGTCCGTCGAGGAAACCGAGAAGAAGGACGAGCCCTCATTGAAATCCAAGATCACCGGATTGTTCAAGAAGTCACCATCTCATCTTGACTATCCAGTGTCAGAATCATATGAAGGACCATTGGACTCTACTCATCGTGCATCCAACATCCACGACATTCCTCTCACAACCGAAGTCAGCGCATATCCAACTGAATTCAGCTACGAGAAACTGCCGGAACATGTTGTTGTGCCAGTTGTGTCAGTCGAGGAAACCGAGAAGAAGGACGAGCCATCATTGAAATCCAAGATCACCGGATTGTTCAAGAAGTCACCATCTCATCTTGACTATCCAATCTCGGAACAATATGAAGGACCATTGGACTCTACTCATCGTGCATCCAACATCCACGACATTCCTCTCACAACCGAAGTCAGCGCATATCCAACTGAATTCAGCTACGAGAAACTGCCGGAACATGTTGTTGTGTCCGTCGAGGAAACCGAGAAGAAGGACGAGCCATCATTGAAATCCAAGATCACCGGATTGTTCAAGAAGTCTCATCTTGACTATCCAGTGTCAGAATCATATGAAGGACCATTGGACTCTACTCATCGTGCATCCAACATCCACGACATTCCTCTCACAACCGAAGTCAGCGCTTATCCAACTGAATTCAGCTACGAGAAACTGCCGGAACATGTTGTTGTGCCAGTTGAGGAAACCGTGAAGAAGGACGAGCCATCATTGAAATCCAAGATCACCGGATTGTTCAAGAAGTCACCATCTCATCTTGACTATCCAATCTCGGAACAATATGAAGGACCATTGGACTCTACTCATCGTGCATCCAACATCCACGACATTCCTCTCACAACCGAAGTCAGCGCTTATCCAACTGAATTCAGCTACGAGAAACTGCCGGAACATGTTGTTGTGCCAGTTGTGTCAGTCGAGGAAACCGAGAAGAAGGACGAGCCATCATTGAAATCCAAGATCACCGGATTGTTCAAGAAGTCACCATCTCATCTTGACTATCCAGTGTCTGAATCATATGAAGGACCATTGGACTCTACTCATCGTGCATCCAACATCCACGACATTCCTCTCACAACCGAAGTCAGCGCTTATCCAACTGAATTCAGCTACGAGAAACTGCCGGAACATGTTGTTGTGCCAGTTGTGTCAGTCGAGGAAACCGAGAAGAAGGACGAGCCATCATTGAAATCCAAGATCACCGGATTGTTCAAGAAGTCACCATCTCATCTTGACTATCCAGTGTCTGAATCATATGAAGGACCATTGGACTCTACTCATCGTGCATCCAACATCCACGACATTCCTCTCACATCCGAAGTCAGCGCATATCCAACTGAATTCAGCTACGAGAAACTGCCGGAACATGTTGTTGTGTCCGTCGAGGAAACCGAGAAGAAGGACGAGCCATCATTGAAATCCAAGATCACCGGATTGTTCAAGAAGTCACCATCTCATCTTGACTATCCAGTGTCTGAATCATATGAAGGACCATTGGACTCTACTCATCGTGCATCCAACATCCACGACATTCCTCTCACAACCGAAGTCAGCGCTTATCCAACTGAATTCAGCTACGAGAAACTGCCAGAACATGTTGTTGTGCCAGTCGAGGAAACCGAGAAGAAGGACGAGCCATCATTGAAATCCAAGATCACCGGATTGTTCAAGAAGTCACCATCTCATCTTGACTATCCAGTGTCTGAATCATATGAAGGACCATTGGACTCTACTCATCGTGCATCCAACATCCACGACATTCCTCTCACAACCGAAGTCAGCGCATATCCAACTGAATTCAGCTACGAGAAACTGCCGGAACATGTTGTTGTGCCAGTTGTGTCCGTCGAGGAAACCGTGAAGAAGGACGAGCCATCATTGAAATCCAAGATCACTGGATTGTTCAAGAAGTCACCATCTCATCTTGACTATCCAATCTCGGAACAATATGAAGGACCATTGGACTCTACTCATCGTGCATCCAACATCCACGACATTCCTCTCACAACCGAAGTCAGCGCATATCCAACTGAATTCAGCTACGAGAAACTGCCAGAACATGTTGTTGTGCCAGTTGTGCCAGTTGAGGAAACCGAGAAGAAGGACGAGCCATCATTGAAATCCAAGATCACCGGATTGTTCAAGAAGTCACCATCTCATCTTGACTATCCAATCTCGGAACAATATGAAGGACCATTGGACTCTACTCATCGTGCATCCAACATCCACGACATTCCTCTCACAACCGAAGTCAGCGCATATCCAACTGAATTCAGCTACGAGAAACTGCCGGAACATGTTGTTGTGCCAGTTGTGTCAGTCGAGGGAACCGAGAAGAAGGACGAGCCATCATTGAAATCCAAGATCACCGGATTGTTCAAGAAGTCACCATCTCATCTTGACTATCCAATCTCGGAACAATATGAAGGACCATTGGACTCTACTCATCGTGCATCCAACATCCACGACATTCCTCTCACAACCGAAGTCAGCGCATATCCAACTGAATTCAGCTACGAGAAACTGCCGGAACATGTTGTTGTGCCAGTTGTGTCAGTCGAGGAAACCGAGAAGAAGGACGAGCCATCATTGAAATCCAAGATCACCGGATTGTTCAAGAAGTCACCATCTCATCTTGACTACCCAATCTCCGAACAATATGATGGACCATTGGATTCTACCCATCGCGCTGAGAATCTCCAAGATGTTCCACTCTCTCATGAAGTCACATCTTATCCATCCGAATTCAGCTACGAGAAGCTTCCAGAACATGTTGTTCCAGTTGTCATTGAGGAAACCGAGAAGAAGGACGAGCGATCCTTGAAATCCAAGATCACCGGATTGTTCAAGAAGTCACCATCTCATCTTGACTATCCAGTGTCTGAATCATATGAAGGACCATTGGACTCTACTCATCGTGCATCCAACATCCACGACATTCCTCTCACAACCGAAGTCAGCGCTTATCCAACTGAATTCAGCTACGAGAAACTGCCGGAACATGTTGTTGTGCCAGTTGTGTCCGTCGAGGAAACCGAGAAGAAGGACGAGCCCTCATTGAAATCCAAGATCACCGGATTGTTCAAGAAGTCACCATCTCATCTTGACTATCCAGTGTCTGAATCATATGAAGGACCATTGGACTCTACTCATCGTGCATCCAACATCCACGACATTCCTCTCACAACCGAAGTCAGCGCTTATCCAACTGAATTCAGCTACGAGAAACTGCCGGAACATGTTGTTGTGCCAGTTGAGGAAACCGTGAAGAAGGACGAGCCATCATTGAAATCCAAGATCACCGGATTGTTCAAGAAGTCACCATCTCATCTTGACTATCCAATCTCGGAACAATATGAAGGACCATTGGACTCTACTCATCGTGCATCCAACATCCACGACATTCCTCTCACAACCGAAGTCAGCGCATATCCAACTGAATTCAGCTACGAGAAACTGCCAGAACATGTTGTTGTGCCAGTCGAGGAAACCGACAAGAAGGACGAGCCATCATTGAAATCCAAGATCACCGGATTGTTCAAGAAGTCACCATCTCATCTTGACTATCCAGTGTCTGAATCATATGAAGGACCATTGGACTCTACTCATCGTGCATCCAACATCCACGACATTCCTCTCACAACCGAAGTCAGCGCTTATCCAACTGAATTCAGCTACGAGAAACTGCCAGAACATGTTGTTGTGCCAGTTGTGCTAGGCGAGGAAACCGAGAAGAAGGACGAGCCATCATTGAAATCCAAGATCACCGGATTGTTCAAGAAGTCACCATCTCATCTTGACTATCCAATCTCGGAACAATATGAAGGACCATTGGACTCTACTCATCGTGCATCCAACATCCACGACATTCCTCTCACAACCGAAGTCAGCGCTTATCCAACTGAATTCAGCTACGAGAAACTGCCAGAACATGTTGTTGTGCCAGTTGTGCTAGGCGAGGAAATCGAGAAGAAGGACGAGCCATCATTGAAATCCAAGATCACTGGATTGTTCAAGAAGTCACCATCTCATCTTGACTATCCAATCTCGGAACAATATGAAGGACCATTGGACTCTACTCATCGTGCATCCAACATCCACGACATTCCTCTCACAACCGAAGTCAGCGCTTATCCAACTGAATTCAGCTACGAGAAACTGCCAGAACATGTTGTTGTGCCAGTCGAGGAAACCGAGAAGAAGGACGAGCCATCATTGAAATCCAAGATCACCGGATTGTTCAAGAAGTCACCATCTCATCTTGACTATCCAATCTCAGAACAATATGAAGGACCATTGGACTCTACTCATCGTGCATCCAACATCCACGACATTCCTCTCACAACCGAAGTCAGCGCATATCCAACTGAATTCAGCTACGAGAAACTGCCGGAACATGTTGTTGTGCCAGTTGTGTCCGTCGAGGAAACCGTGAAGAAGGACGAGCCATCATTGAAATCGAAGATTACTGGATTGTTCAAGAAGTCACCATCTCATCTTGACTATCCAATCTCGGAACAGTATGAAGGACCATTGGACTCTACTCATCGTGCATCCAACATCCACGACATTCCTCTCACAACCGAAGTCAGCGCTTATCCAACTGAATTCAGCTACGAGAAACTGCCGGAACATGTTGTTGTGCCAGTTGTGTCAGTCGAGGAAACCGAGAAGAAGGACGAGCCCTCATTGAAATCCAAGATCACCGGATTGTTCAAGAAGTCACCATCTCATCTTGACTATCCAGTGTCTGAATCATATGAAGGACCATTGGACTCTACTCATCGTGCATCCAACATCCACGACATTCCTCTCACAACCGAAGTCAGCGCTTATCCAACTGAATTCAGCTACGAGAAACTGCCAGAACATGTTGTTGTGCCAGTTGTGCTAGGCGAGGAAACCGAGAAGAAGGACGAGCCATCATTGAAATCCAAGATCACCGGATTGTTCAAGAAGTCACCATCTCATCTTGACTATCCAATCTCGGAACAATATGAAGGACCATTGGACTCTACTCATCGTGCATCCAACATCCACGACATTCCTCTCACAACCGAAGTCAGCGCTTATCCAACTGAATTCAGCTACGAGAAACTGCCGGAACATGTTGTTGTGCCAGTTGTGTCCGTCGAGGAAACCGTGAAGAAGGACGAGCCATCATTGAAATCCAAGATTACTGGATTGTTCAAGAAGTCACCATCTCATCTTGACTATCCAATCTCGGAACAGTATGAAGGACCATTGGACTCTACTCATCGTGCATCCAACATCCACGACATTCCTCTCACAACCGAAGTCAGCGCTTATCCAACTGAATTCAGCTACGAGAAACTGCCAGAACATGTTGTTGTGCCAGTCGAGGAAACCGACAAGAAGGACGAGCCCTCATTGAAATCCAAGATCACCGGATTGTTCAAGAAGTCACCATCTCATCTTGACTATCCAGTGTCTGAATCATATGAAGGACCATTGGACTCTACTCATCGTGCATCCAACATCCACGACATTCCTCTCACAACCGAAGTCAGCGCTTATCCAACTGAATTCAGCTACGAGAAACTGCCAGAACATGTTGTTGTGCCAGTTGTGCTAGGCGAGGAAACCGAGAAGAAGGACGAGCCATCATTGAAATCCAAGATCACCGGATTGTTCAAGAAGTCACCATCTCATCTTGACTATCCAATCTCGGAACAATATGAAGGACCATTGGACTCTACTCATCGTGCATCCAACATCCACGACATTCCTCTCACAACCGAAGTCAGCGCTTATCCAACTGAATTCAGCTACGAGAAACTGCCGGAACATGTTGTTGTGCCAGTTGTGCTAGGCGAGGAAACCGAGAAGAAGGACGAGCCATCATTGAAATCCAAGATCACCGGATTGTTCAAGAAGTCACCATCTCATCTTGACTATCCAGTGTCAGAATCATATGAAGGACCATTGGACTCTACTCATCGTGCATCCAACATCCACGACATTCCTCTCACAACCGAAGTCAGCGCATATCCAACTGAATTCAGCTACGAGAAACTGCCGGAACATGTTGTTGTGCCAGTTGAGGAAACCGAGAATAAGGACGAGCCATCATTGAAATCCAAGATCACCGGATTGTTCAAGAAGTCACCATCTCATCTTGACTATCCAATCTCGGAACAATATGAAGGACCATTGGACTCTACTCATCGTGCATCCAACATCCACGACATTCCTCTCACAACCGAAGTCAGCGCATATCCAACTGAATTCAGCTACGAGAAACTGCCGGAACATGTTGTTGTGCCAGTTGTGTCCGTCGAGGAAACCGAGAAGAAGGACGAGCCCTCATTGAAATCCAAGATCACCGGATTGTTCAAGAAGTCACCATCTCATCTTGACTATCCAGTGTCTGAATCATATGAAGGACCATTGGACTCTACTCATCGTGCATCCAACATCCACGACATTCCTCTCACAACCGAAGTCAGCGCTTATCCAACTGAATTCAGCTACGAGAAACTGCCGGAACATGTTGTTGTGCCAGTTGTGTCCGTCGAGGAAACCGAGAAGAAGGACGAGCCCTCATTGAAATCCAAGATCACCGGATTGTTCAAGAAGTCACCATCTCATCTTGACTATCCAGTGTCTGAATCATATGAAGGACCATTGGACTCTACTCATCGTGCATCCAACATCCACGACATTCCTCTCACAACCGAAGTCAGCGCTTATCCAACTGAATTCAGCTACGAGAAACTGCCGGAACATGTTGTTGTGCCAGTTGAGGAAACCGAGAAGAAGGACGAGCCCTCATTGAAATCCAAGATCACCGGATTGTTCAAGAAGTCACCATCTCATCTTGACTATCCAATCTCGGAACAATATGAAGGACCATTGGACTCTACTCATCGTGCATCCAACATCCACGACATTCCTCTCACAACCGAAGTCAGCGCATATCCAACTGAATTCAGCTACGAGAAACTGCCAGAACATGTTGTTGTGCCAGTTGTGCTAGGCGAGGAAACCGAGAAGAAGGACGAGCCATCATTGAAATCCAAGATCACTGGATTGTTCAAGAAGTCACCATCTCATCTTGACTATCCAATCTCGGAACAATATGAAGGACCATTGGACTCTACTCATCGTGCATCCAACATCCACGACATTCCTCTCACAACCGAAGTCAGCGCTTATCCAACTGAATTCAGCTACGAGAAACTGCCGGAACATGTTGTGTCCGTCGAGGAAACCGAGAAGAAGGACGAGCCATCATTGAAATCCAAGATCACCGGATTGTTCAAGAAGTCACCATCTCATCTTGACTATCCAGTGTCTGAATCATATGAAGGACCATTGGACTCTACTCATCGTGCATCCAACATCCACGACATTCCTCTCACAACCGAAGTCAGCGCATATCCAACTGAATTCAGCTACGAGAAACTGCCGGAACATGTTGTTGTGTCCGTCGAGGAAACCGAGAAGAAGGACGAGCCATCATTGAAATCCAAGACCACCGGATTGTTCAAGAAGTCACCATCTCATCTTGACTATCCAGTGTCTGAATCATATGAAGGACCATTGGACTCTACTCATCGTGCATCCAACATCCACGACATTCCTCTCACAACCGAATTCAGCGCTTATCCAACTGAATTCAGCTACGAGAAACTGCCAGAACATGTTGTTGTGCCAGTCGAGGAAACCGAGAAGAAGGACGAGCCATCATTGAAATCCAAGATCACTGGACTGTTCAAGAAGTCACCATCTCATCTTGACTATCCAATCTCGGAACAATATGAAGGACCATTGGACTCTACTCATCGTGCATCCAACATCCACGACATTCCTCTCACAACCGAAGTCAGCGCATATCCAACTGAATTCAGCTACGAGAAACTGCCGGAACATGTTGTTGTGCCAGTTGTGTCAGTCGAGGAAACCGAGAAGAAGGACGAGCCATCATTGAAATCTAAGATCACCGGATTGTTCAAGAAGTCACCATCTCATCTTGACTATCCAGTGTCTGAATCATATGAAGGACCATTGGACTCTACTCATCGTGCATCCAACATCCACGACATTCCTCTCACAACCGAAGTCAGCGCTTATCCAACTGAATTCAGCTACGAGAAACTGCCGGAACATGTTGTTGTGCCAGTTGTGTCAGTCGAGGAAACCGAGAAGAAGGACGAGCCCTCATTGAAATCCAAGATCACCGGATTGTTCAAGAAGTCACCATCTCATCTTGACTATCCAGTGTCTGAATCATATGAAGGACCATTGGACTCTACTCATCGTGCATCCAACATCCACGACATTCCTCTCACAACCGAAGTCAGCGCTTATCCAACTGAATTCAGCTACGAGAAACTGCCGGAACATGTTGTTGTGCCAGTTGAGGAAACCGTGAAGAAGGACGAGCCATCATTGAAATCCAAGATCACCGGATTGTTCAAGAAGTCACCATCTCATCTTGACTATCCAATCTCGGAACAATATGAAGGACCATTGGACTCTACTCATCGTGCATCCAACATCCACGACATTCCTCTCACAACCGAAGTCAGCGCTTATCCAACTGAATTCAGCTACGAGAAACTGCCGGAACATGTTGTTGTGCCAGTTGAGGAAACCGAGAAGAAGGACGAGCCCTCATTGAAATCCAAGATCACCGGATTGTTCAAGAAGTCACCATCTCATCTTGACTATCCAGTGTCTGAATCATATGAAGGACCATTGGACTCTACTCATCGTGCATCCAACATCCACGACATTCCTCTCACAACCGAAGTCAGCGCTTATCCAACTGAATTCAGCTACGAGAAACTGCCAGAACATGTTGTTGTGCCAGTCGAGGAAACCGAGAAGAAGGACGAGCCATCATTGAAATCCAAGATCACCGGATTGTTCAAGAAGTCACCATCTCATCTTGACTATCCAGTGTCTGAATCATATGAAGGACCATTGGACTCTACTCATCGTGCATCCAACATCCACGACATTCCTCTCACAACCGAAGTCAGCGCATATCCAACTGAATTCAGCTACGAGAAACTGCCGGAACATGTTGTTGTGTCCGTCGAGGAAACCGAGAAGAAGGACGAGCCATCATTGAAATCCAAGATCACCGGATTGTTCAAGAAGTCTCATCTTGACTATCCAGTGTCAGAATCATATGAAGGACCATTGGACTCTACTCATCGTGCATCCAACATCCACGACATTCCTCTCACAACCGAAGTCAGCGCTTATCCAACTGAATTCAGCTACGAGAAACTGCCAGAACATGTTGTTGTGCCAGTCGAGGAAACCGAGAAGAAGGACGAGCCATCATTGAAATCCAAGATCACCGGATTGTTCAAGAAGTCACCATCTCATCTTGACTATCCAATCTCGGAACAATATGAAGGACCATTGGACTCTACTCATCGTGCATCCAACATCCACGACATTCCTCTCACAACCGAAGTCAGCGCATATCCAACTGAATTCAGCTACGAGAAACTGCCGGAACATGTTGTTGTGCCAGTTGTGTCCGTCGAGGAAACCGTGAAGAAGGACGAGCCATCATTGAAATCCAAGATCACTGGATTGTTCAAGAAGTCACCATCTCATCTTGACTATCCAATCTCGGAACAATATGAAGGACCATTGGACTCTACTCATCGTGCATCCAACATCCACGACATTCCTCTCACAACCGAAGTCAGCGCATATCCAACTGAATTCAGCTACGAGAAACTGCCAGAACATGTTGTTGTGCCAGTTGTGCCAGTTGAGGAAACCGAGAAGAAGGACGAGCCATCATTGAAATCCAAGATCACCGGATTGTTCAAGAAGTCACCATCTCATCTTGACTATCCAATCTCGGAACAATATGAAGGACCATTGGACTCTACTCATCGTGCATCCAACATCCACGACATTCCACTCACAACCGAAGTCAGCGCATATCCAACTGAATTCAGCTACGAGAAACTGCCGGAACATGTTGTTGTGCCAGTTGTGTCAGTCGAGGGAACCGAGAAGAAGGACGAGCCCTCATTGAAATCCAAGATCACCGGATTGTTCAAGAAGTCACCATCTCATCTTGACTATCCAATCTCGGAACAATATGAAGGACCATTGGACTCTACTCATCGTGCATCCAACATCCACGACATTCCTCTCACATCCGAAGTCAGCGCATATCCAACTGAATTCAGCTACGAGAAACTGCCGGAACATGTTGTTGTGTCCGTCGAGGAAACCGAGAAGAAGGACGAGCCATCATTGAAATCCAAGATCACCGGATTGTTCAAGAAGTCACCATCTCATCTTGACTATCCAGTGTCTGAATCATATGAAGGACCATTGGACTCTACTCATCGTGCATCCAACATCCACGACATTCCTCTCACAACCGAAGTCAGCGCTTATCCAACTGAATTCAGCTACGAGAAACTGCCAGAACATGTTGTTGTGCCAGTCGAGGAAACCGAGAAGAAGGACGAGCCATCATTGAAATCCAAGATCACCGGATTGTTCAAGAAGTCACCATCTCATCTTGACTATCCAATCTCGGAACAATATGAAGGACCATTGGACTCTACTCATCGTGCATCCAACATCCACGACATTCCTCTCACAACCGAAGTCAGCGCTTATCCAACTGAATTCAGCTACGAGAAACTGCCAGAACATGTTGTTGTGCCAGTTGAGGAAACCGAGAAGAAGGACGAGCCATCATTGAAATCCAAGATCACCGGATTGTTCAAGAAGTCACCATCTCATCTTGACTATCCAATCTCGGAACAATATGAAGGACCATTGGACTCTACTCATCGTGCATCCAACATCCACGACATTCCTCTCACAACCGAAGTCAGCGCATATCCAACTGAATTCAGCTACGAGAAACTGCCGGAACATGTTGTTGTGCCAGTTGTGTCAGTCGAGGGAACCGAGAAGAAGGACGAGCCATCATTGAAATCCAAGATCACCGGATTGTTCAAGAAGTCACCATCTCATCTTGACTATCCAATCTCGGAACAATATGAAGGACCATTGGACTCTACTCATCGTGCATCCAACATCCACGACATTCCTCTCACAACCGAAGTCAGCGCATATCCAACTGAATTCAGCTACGAGAAACTGCCGGAACATGTTGTTGTGCCAGTTGTGTCAGTCGAGGGAACCGAGAAGAAGGACGAGCCATCATTGAAATCCAAGATCACCGGATTGTTCAAGAAGTCACCATCTCATCTTGACTATCCAATCTCGGAACAATATGAAGGACCATTGGACTCTACTCATCGTGCATCCAACATCCACGACATTCCTCTCACAACCGAAGTCAGCGCATATCCAACTGAATTCAGCTACGAGAAACTGCCGGAACATGTTGTTGTGCCAGTTGTGTCAGTCGAGGAAACCGAGAAGAAGGACGAGCCATCATTGAAATCCAAGATCACCGGATTGTTCAAGAAGTCACCATCTCATCTTGACTACCCAATCTCCGAACAATATGATGGACCATTGGATTCTACCCATCGCGCTGAGAATCTCCAAGATGTTCCACTCTCTCATGAAGTCACATCTTATCCATCCGAATTCAGCTACGAGAAGCTTCCAGAACATGTTGTTCCAGTTGTCATTGAGGAAACCGAGAAGAAGGACGAGCGATATTTGAAATCCAAGATCACCGGACTCTTCAAGAAATCTCCATCTCATCTCGACTACCCAATCTCCGAACAATATGATGGACCAATGGACTCTACCTATCGCGCTGAGAATCTCCAAGATGTTCCACTCTCTCATGAAGTCACATCTTATCCATCCGAATTCAGCTATGACAAGCTTCCAGAACATGTTGTTCCAGTTGTCATTGAGGAAACCGAGAAGAAGGACGAGCCATCCTTGAAATCCAAGATTACCGGACTCTTCAAAAAATCAAGTGCTCACTCTGACTACCCAATCTCCGAACAATATGATGGATCAATGGACTCTTCCCATCGCGCTGAGAATCTCCAAGATGTTCCACTCTCTCATGAAGTCACATCTTATCCATCCGAATTCAGCTACGAGAAGCTTCCAGAACATGTTGTTCCAGTTGTCATTGAGGAAACCGAGAAGAAGGACGAGCCATCCTTGAAATCCAAGATCACCGGACTCTTCAAGAAATCTCCATCTCATCTTGACTACCCAATCTCCGAACAATATGATGGACCATTGGATTCTACCCATCGCGCTGAAAATCTCCAAGATGTTCCACTCTCTCATGAAGTCACATCTTATCCATCCGAATTCAGCTATGACAAGCTTCCAGAACATGTTGTTCCAGTTGTCATTGAGGAAACCGAGAAGAAGGACGAGCCATCATTGAAATCCAAGATCACCGGATTGTTCAAGAAGTCACCATCTCATCTTGACTATCCAGTGTCTGAATCATATGAAGGACCATTGGACTCTACTCATCGTGCATCCAACATCCACGACATTCCTCTCACAACCGAAGTCAGCGCATATCCAACTGAATTCAGCTACGAGAAACTGCCGGAACATGTTGTTGTGCCAGTTGTGTCAGTCGAGGAAACCGAGAAGAAGGACGAGCCATCATTGAAATCCAAGATCACCGGATTGTTCAAGAAGTCACCATCTCATCTTGACTATCCAATCTCCGAACAATATGATGGACCAATGGACTCTACCTATCGCGCTGAGAATCTCCAAGATGTTCCACTCTCTCATGAAGTCACATCTTATCCATCCGAATTCAGCTATGACAAGCTTCCAGAACATGTTGTTCCAGTTGTCATTGAGGAAACCGAGAAGAAGGACGAGCCATCCTTGAAATCCAAGATCACCGGACTCTTCAAGAAATCTCCATCTCATCTTGACTACCCAATCTCCGAACAATATGATGGACCAATGGACTCTACCTATCGCGCTGAGAATCTCCAAGATGTTCCACTCTCTCATGAAGTCACATCTTATCCATCCGAATTCAGCTATGACAAGCTTCCAGAACATGTTGTTCCAGTTGTCATTGAGGAAACCGAGAAGAAGGACGAGCCATCCTTGAAATCCAAGATTACCGGACTCTTCAAAAAATCAAGTGCTCACTCTGACTACCCAATCTCCGAACAATATGATGGATCAATGGACTCTTCCCATCGCGCTGAGAATCTCCAAGATGTTCCACTCTCTCATGAAGTCACATCTTATCCATCCGAATTCAGCTACGAGAAGCTTCCAGAACATGTTGTTCCAGTTGTCATTGAGGAAACCGAGAAGAAGGACGAGCCATCCTTGAAATCCAAGATCACCGGACTCTTCAAGAAATCTCCATCTCATCTTGACTACCCAATCTCCGAACAATATGAAGGACCATTGGACTCTACTCATCGTGCATCCAACATCCACGACATTCCTCTCACAACCGAAGTCAGCGCATATCCAACTGAATTCAGCTACGAGAAACTGCCGGAACATGTTGTTGTGCCAGTTGTGCCAGTTGAGGAAACCGAGAAGAAGGACGAGCCATCATTGAAATCCAAGATCACCGGATTGTTCAAGAAGTCACCATCTCATCTTGACTATCCAGTGTCTGAATCATATGAAGGACCATTGGACTCTACTCATCGTGCATCCAACATCCACGACATTCCTCTCACAACCGAAGTCAGCGCATATCCAACTGAATTCAGCTACGAGAAACTGCCGGAACATGTTGTTGTGCCAGTTGTGTCAGTCGAGGAAACCGAGAAGAAGGACGAGCCATCATTGAAATCCAAGATCACCGGATTGTTCAAGAAGTCACCATCTCATCTTGACTATCCAATCTCCGAACAATATGATGGACCAATGGACTCTACCTATCGCGCTGAGAATCTCCAAGATGTTCCACTCTCTCATGAAGTCACATCTTATCCATCCGAATTCAGCTATGACAAGCTTCCAGAACATGTTGTTCCAGTTGTCATTGAGGAAACCGAGAAGAAGGACGAGCCATCCTTGAAATCCAAGATCACCGGACTCTTCAAGAAATCTCCATCTCATCTTGACTACCCAATCTCCGAACAATATGATGGACCAATGGACTCTACCTATCGCGCTGAGAATCTCCAAGATGTTCCACTCTCTCATGAAGTCACATCTTATCCATCCGAATTCAGCTATGACAAGCTTCCAGAACATGTTGTTCCAGTTGTCATTGAGGAAACCGAGAAGAAGGACGAGCCATCCTTGAAATCCAAGATTACCGGACTCTTCAAAAAATCAAGTGCTCACTCTGACTACCCAATCTCCGAACAATATGATGGACCAATGGACTCTTCCCATCGCGCTGAGAATCTCCAAGATGTTCCACTCTCTCATGAAGTCACATCTTATCCATCCGAATTCAGCTACGAGAAGCTTCCAGAACATGTTGTTCCAGTTGTCATTGAGGAAACCGAGAAGAAGGACGAGCCATCCTTGAAATCCAAGATCACCGGACTCTTCAAGAAATCTCCATCTCATCTTGACTACCCAATCTCCGAACAATATGATGGACCAATGGACTCTTCCCATCGCGCTGAGAATCTCCAAGATGTTCCACTCTCTCATGAAGTCACATCTTATCCATCCGAATTCAGCTACGAGAAGCTTCCAGAACATGTTGTTCCAGTTGTCATTGAGGAAACCGAGAAGAAGGACGAGCCATCCTTGAAATCCAAGATCACCGGACTCTTCAAGAAATCTCCATCTCATCTTGACTACCCAATCTCCGAACAATATGATGGACCAATGGACTCTACCTATCGCGCTGAGAATCTCCAAGATGTTCCACTCTCTCATGAAGTCACATCTTATCCATCCGAATTCAGCTATGACAAGCTTCCAGAACATGTTGTTCCAGTTGTCATTGAGGAAACCGAGAAGAAGGACGAGCCATCATTGAAATCCAAGATCACCGGATTGTTCAAGAAGTCACCATCTCATCTTGACTATCCAATCTCGGAACAATATGAAGGACCATTGGACTCTACTCATCGTGCATCCAACATCCACGACATTCCTCTCACAACCGAAGTCAGCGCATATCCAACTGAATTCAGCTACGAGAAACTGCCGGAACATGTTGTTGTGCCAGTTGTGCCAGTTGAGGAAACCGAGAAGAAGGACGAGCCATCATTGAAATCCGAGATCACCGGATTGTTCAAGAAGTCACCATCTCATCTTGACTATCCAGTGTCTGAATCATATGAAGGACCATTGGACTCTACTCATCGTGCATCCAACATCCACGACATTCCTCTCACAACCGAAGTCAGCGCATATCCAACTGAATTCAGCTACGAGAAACTGCCGGAACATGTTGTTGTGCCAGTTGTGTCAGTCGAGGAAACCGAGAAGAAGGACGAGCCATCATTGAAATCCAAGATCACCGGATTGTTCAAGAAGTCACCATCTCATCTTGACTATCCAATCTCGGAACAATATGAAGGACCATTGGACTCTACTCATCGTGCATCCAACATCCACGACATTCCTCTCACAACCGAAGTCAGCGCATATCCAACTGAATTCAGCTACGAGAAACTGCCGGAACATGTTGTTGTGCCAGTTGTGCCAGTTGAGGAAACCGAGAAGAAGGACGAGCCATCATTGAAATCCAAGATCACCGGATTGTTCAAGAAGTCACCATCTCATCTTGACTATCCAGTGTCTGAATCATATGAAGGACCATTGGACTCTACTCATCGTGCATCCAACATCCACGACATTCCTCTCACAACCGAAGTCAGCGCATATCCAACTGAATTCAGCTACGAGAAACTGCCGGAACATGTTGTTGTGTCCGTCGAGGAAACCGAGAAGAAGGACGAGCCCTCATTGAAATCCAAGATCACCGGATTGTTCAAGAAGTCACCATCTCATCTTGACTATCCAGTGTCTGAATCATATGAAGGACCATTGGACTCTACTCATCGTGCATCCAACATCCACGACATTCCTCTCACAACCGAAGTCAGCGCTTATCCAACTGAATTCAGCTACGAGAAACTGCCGGAACATGTTGTTGTGTCCGTCGAGGAAACCGAGAAGAAGGACGAGCCATCCTTGAAATCCAAGATCACCGGACTCTTCAAGAAATCTCCATCTCATCTTGACTACCCAATCTCCGAACAATATGATGGACCATTGGATTCTACCCATCGCGCTGAGAATCTCCAAGATGTTCCACTCTCTCATGAAGTCACACCTTATCCATCCGAATTCAGCTACGAGAAGCTTCCAGAACATGTTGTTCCAGTTGTCATTGAGGAAACCGAGAAGAAGGACGAGCCATCCTTGAAATCCAAGATCACCGGACTCTTCAAGAAATCTCCATCTCATCTTGACTACCCAATCTCCGAACAATATGATGGACCAATGGACTCTACCTATCGCGCTGAGAATCTCCAAGATGTTCCACTCTCTCATGAAGTCACATCTTATCCATCCGAATTCAGCTATGACAAGCTTCCAGAACATGTTGTTCCAGTTGTCATTGAGGAAACAGAGAAGAAGGACGAGCCATCCTTGAAATCCAAGATTACCGGACTCTTCAAAAAATCAAGTGCTCACTCTGACTACCCAATCTCCGAACAATATGATGGACCAATGGACTCTACCCATCGCGCTGAGAATCTCCAAGATGTTCCACTCTCTCATGAAGTCACATCTTATCCATCCGAATTCAGCTACGAGAAGCTTCCAGAACATGTTGTTCCAGTTGTCATTGAGGAAACCGAGAAGAAGGACGAGCCATCCTTGAAATCCAAGATTACCGGACTCTTCAAAAAATCAAGTGCTCACTCTGACTACCCAATCTCCGAACAATATGATGGATCAATGGACTCTTCCCATCGCGCTGAGAATCTCCAAGATGTTCCACTCTCTCATGAAGTCACATCTTATCCATCCGAATTCAGCTACGAGAAGCTTCCAGAACATGTTGTTCCAGTTGTCATTGAGGAAACCGAGAAGAAGGACGAGCCATCCTTGAAATCCAAGATTACCGGACTCTTCAAAAAATCAAGTGCTCACTCTGACTACCCAATCTCCGAACAATATGATGGATCAATGGACTCTTCCCATCGCGCTGAGAATCTCCAAGATGTTCCACTCTCTCATGAAGTCACATCTTATCCATCCGAATTCAGCTACGAGAAACTTCCAGAACATGTTGTTCCAGTTGTCATTGAGGAAACCGAGAAGAAGGACGAGCCATCCTTGAAATCCAAGATCACCGGACTCTTCAAGAAATCTCCATCTCATCTTGACTACCCAATCTCCGAACAATATGATGGACCAATGGACTCTACCTATCGCGCTGAGAATCTCCAAGATGTTCCACTCTCTCATGAAGTCACATCTTATCCATCCGAATTCAGCTATGACAAGCTTCCAGAACATGTTGTTCCAGTTGTCATTGAGGAAACCGAGAAGAAGGACGAGCCATCCTTGAAATCCAAGATCACCGGACTCTTCAAGAAATCTCCATCTCATCTTGACTACCCAATCTCCGAACAATATGATGGACCATTGGATTCTACCCATCGCGCTGAGAATCTCCAAGATGTTCCACTCTCTCATGAAGTCACATCTTATCCATCCGAATTCAGCTATGACAAGCTTCCAGAACATGTTGTTCCAGTTGTCATTGAGGAAACCGAGAAGAAGGACGAGCCATCCTTGAAATCCAAGATCACCGGACTCTTCAAGAAATCAAGTGCTCACTCTGACTACCCAATCTCCGAACAATATGATGGACCATTGGACTCTACCCATCGCGCTGAAAATCTCCAAGATGTTCCACTCTCTCATGAAGTCACATCTTATCCATCCGAATTCAGCTACGAGAAACTTCCAGAACATGTTGTTCCAGTTGTCATTGAGGAAACCGAGAAGAAGGACGAGACATCCTTGAAATCCAAGATCACCGGATTGTTCAAGAAGTCACCATCTCATCTTGACTATCCAGTGTCTGAATCATATGAAGGACCGTTGGACTCTACTCATCGTGCATCCAACATCCACGACATTCCTCTCACAACCGAAGTCAGCGCATATCCAACTGAATTCAGCTACGAGAAACTGCCGGAACATGTTGTTGTGCCACTTGTGTCAGTCGAGGAAACCGAGAAGAAGGACGAGCCATCCTTGAAATCCAAGATCACCGGACTCTTCAAGAAATCTCCATCTCATCTCGACTACCCAATCTCCGAACAATATGATGGACCAATGGACTCTACCTATCGCGCTGAGAATCTCCAAGATGTTCCACTCTCTCATGAAGTCACATCTTATCCATCCGAATTCAGCTACGAGAAGCTTCCAGAACATGTTGTTCCAGTTGTCATTGAGGAAACCGAGAAGAAGGACGAGCCATCCTTGAAATCCAAGATCACCGGACTCTTCAAGAAATCTCCATCTCATCTCGACTACCCAATCTCCGAACAATATGATGGACCAATGGACTCTACCTATCGCGCTGAGAATCTCCAAGATGTTCCACTCTCTCATGAAGTCACATCTTATCCATCCGAATTCAGCTACGAGAAGCTTCCAGAACATGTTGTTCCAGTTGTCATTGAGGAAACCGAGAAGAAGGACGAGCCATCCTTGAAATCCAAGATTACCGGACTCTTCAAAAAATCAAGTGCTCACTCTGACTACCCAATCTCCGAACAATATGATGGACCAATGGACTCTACCCATCGCGCTGAGAATCTCCAAGATGTTCCACTCTCTCATGAAGTCACATCTTATCCATCCGAATTCAGCTACGAGAAGCTTCCAGAACATGTTGTTCCAGTTGTCATTGAGGAAACCGAGAAGAAGGACGAGCCATCCTTGAAATCCAAGATTACCGGACTCTTCAAAAAATCAAGTGCTCACTCTGACTACCCAATCTCCGAACAATATGATGGACCATTGGATTCTACCCATCGCGCTGAGAATCTCCAAGATGTTCCACTCTCTCATGAAGTCACATCTTATCCATCCGAATTCAGCTACGAGAAGCTTCCAGAACATGTTGTTCCAGTTGTCATTGAGGAAACCGAGAAGAAGGACGAGCCATCCTTGAAATCCAAGATTACCGGACTCTTCAAAAAATCAAGTGCTCACTCTGACTACCCAATCTCCGAACAATATGATGGACCAATGGACTCTACCCATCGCGCTGAGAATCTCCAAGATGTTCCACTCTCTCATGAAGTCACATCTTATCCATCCGAATTCAGCTACGAGAAGCTTCCAGAACATGTTGTTCCAGTTGTCATTGAGGAAACCGAGAAGAAGGACGAGCCATCCTTGAAATCCAAGATCACCGGACTCTTCAAGAAATCTCCATCTCATCTTGACTACCCAATCTCCGAACAATATGATGGACCATTGGATTCTACCCATCGCGCTGAGAATCTCCAAGATGTTCCACTCTCTCATGAAGTCACATCTTATCCATCCGAATTCAGCTACGAGAAGCTTCCAGAACATGTTGTTCCAGTTGTCATTGAGGAAACCGAGAAGAAGGACGAGCCATCCTTGAAATCCAAGATCACCGGACTCTTCAAGAAATCTCCATCTCATCTCGACTACCCAATCTCCGAACAATATGATGGACCAATGGACTCTACCTATCGCGCTGAGAATCTCCAAGATGTTCCACTCTCTCATGAAGTCACATCTTATCCATCCGAATTCAGCTACGAGAAGCTTCCAGAACATGTTGTTCCAGTTGTCATTGAGGAAACCGAGAAGAAGGACGAGCCATCCTTGAAATCCAAGATCACCGGACTCTTCAAGAAATCTCCATCTCATCTTGACTACCCAATCTCCGAACAATATGATGGACCATTGGATTCTACCCATCGCGCTGAGAATCTCCAAGATGTTCCACTCTCTCATGAAGTCACATCTTATCCATCCGAATTCAGCTACGAGAAGCTTCCAGAACATGTTGTTCCAGTTGTCATTGAGGAAACCGAGAAGAAGGACGAGCCATCCTTGAAATCCAAGATCACCGGACTCTTCAAGAAATCTCCATCTCATCTCGACTACCCAATCTCCGAACAATATGATGGACCAATGGACTCTACCTATCGCGCTGAGAATCTCCAAGATGTTCCACTCTCTCATGAAGTCACATCTTATCCATCCGAATTCAGCTACGAGAAGCTTCCAGAACATGTTGTTCCAGTTGTCATTGAGGAAACCGAGAAGAAGGACGAGCCATCCTTGAAATCCAAGATCACCGGACTCTTCAAGAAATCAAGTGCTCACTCTGACTACCCAATCTCCGAACAATATGATGGACCATTGGACTCTACCCATCGCGCTGAAAATCTCCAAGATGTTCCACTCTCTCATGAAGTCACATCTTATCCATCCGAATTCAGCTACGAGAAACTTCCAGAACATGTTGTTCCAGTTGTCATTGAGGAAACCGAGAAGAAGGACGAGCCATCCTTGAAATCCAAGATTACCGGACTCTTCAAAAAATCAAGTGCTCACTCTGACTATCCAATCTCCGAACAATATGATGGATCAATGGACTCTTCCCATCGCGCTGAGAATCTCCAAGATGTTCCACTCTCTCATGAAGTCACATCTTATCCATCCGAATTCAGCTACGAGAAGCTTCCAGAACATGTTGTTCCAGTTGTCATTGAGGAAACCGAGAAGAAGGACGAGCCATCCTTGAAATCCAAGATTACCGGACTCTTCAAAAAATCAAGTGCTCACTCTGACTATCCAATCTCCGAACAATATGATGGATCAATGGACTCTTCCCATCGCGCTGAAAATCTCCAAGATGTTCCACTCTCTCATGAAGTCACATCTTATCCATCCGAATTCAGCTACGAGAAACTTCCAGAACATGTTGTTCCAGTTGTCATTGAGGAAACCGAGAAGAAGGACGAGCCATCCTTGAAATCCAAGATTACCGGACTCTTCAAAAAATCAAGTGCTCACTCTGACTACCCAATCTCCGAACAATATGATGGACCATTGGATTCTACCCATCGCGCAGAGAATCTCCAAGATGTTCCACTCTCTCATGAAGTCACATCTTATCCATCCGAATTCAGCTATGACAAGCTTCCAGAACATGTTGTTCCAGTTGTCATTGAGGAAACCGAGAAGAAGGACGAGCCATCCTTGAAATCCAAGATCACCGGACTCTTCAAGAAATCTCCATCTCATCTTGACTACCCAATCTCCGAACAATATGATGGACCATTGGATTCTACCCATCGCGCTGAGAATCTCCAAGATGTTCCACTCTCTCATGAAGTCACATCTTATCCATCCGAATTCAGCTATGACAAGCTTCCAGAACATGTTGTTCCAGTTGTCATTGAGGAAACCGAGAAGAAGGACGAGCCATCCTTGAAATCCAAGATCACCGGACTTTTCAAGAAATCAAGTGCTCACTCTGACTACCCAATCTCCGAACAATATGATGGACCAATGGACTCTACCCATCGCGCAGAGAATCTCCAAGATGTTCCACTCTCTCATGAAGTCACATCTTATCCATCCGAATTCAGCTACGAGAAGCTTCCAGAACATGTTGTTCCAGTTGTCATTGAGGAAACCGAGAAGGACGAGCCATCCTTGAAATCCAAGATCACCGGACTTTTCAAGAAATCAAGTGCTCACTCTGACTACCCAATCTCCGAACAATATGATGGACCAATGGACTCTACCCATCGCGCAGAGAATCTCCAAGATGTTCCACTCTCTCATGAAGTCACATCTTATCCATCCGAATTCAGCTACGAGAAGCTTCCAGAACATGTTGTTCCAGTTGTCATCGAGGAAACCGAGAAGAAGGACGAGCCATCCTTAAAATCCAAGATCACCGGACTCTTCAAGAAATCTCCATCTCATCTTGACTACCCAATCTCCGAACAATATGATGGACCATTGGATTCTACCCATCGCGCTGAGAATCTCCAAGATGTTCCACTCTCTCATGAAGTCACATCTTATCCATCCGAATTCAGCTATGACAAGCTTCCAGAACATGTTGTTCCAGTTGTCATTGAGGAAACCGAGAAGAAGGACGAGCCATCCTTGAAATCCAAGATCACCGGACTCTTCAAGAAATCTCCATCTCATCTCGACTACCCAATCTCCGAACAATATGATGGACCAATGGACTCTACCTATCGCGCTGAGAATCTCCAAGATGTTCCACTCTCTCATGAAGTCACATCTTATCCATCCGAATTCAGCTACGAGAAGCTTCCAGAACATGTTGTTCCAGTTGTCATTGAGGAAACCGAGAAGGACGAGCCATCCTTGAAATCCAAGATCACCGGACTTTTCAAGAAATCAAGTGCTCACTCTGACTACCCAATCTCCGAACAATATGATGGACCAATGGACTCTACCCATCGCGCAGAGAATCTCCAAGATGTTCCACTCTCTCATGAAGTCACATCTTATCCATCCGAATTCAGCTACGAGAAGCTTCCAGAACATGTTGTTCCAGTTGTCATCGAGGAAACCGAGAAGAAGGACGAGCCATCCTTAAAATCCAAGATCACCGGACTCTTCAAGAAATCTCCATCTCATCTCGACTACCCAATCTCCGAACAATATGATGGACCAATGGACTCTACCCATCGCGCTGAGAATCTCCAAGATGTTCCACTCTCTCATGAAGTCACATCTTATCCATCCGAATTCAGCTATGACAAGCTTCCAGAACATGTTGTTCCAGTTGTCATTGAGGAAACCGAGAAGAAGGACGAGCCATCCTTGAAATCCAAGATCACCGGACTTTTCAAGAAATCAAGTGCTCACTCTGACTACCCAATCTCCGAACAATATGATGGACCAATGGACTCTACCTATCGCGCTGAGAATCTCCAAGATGTTCCACTCTCTCATGAAGTCACATCTTATCCATCCGAATTCAGCTACGAGAAGCTTCCAGAACATGTTGTTCCAGTTGTCATTGAGGAAACCGAGAAGAAGGACGAGCCATCCTTGAAATCCAAGATCACCGGACTTTTCAAGAAATCAAGTGCTCACTCTGACTACCCAATCTCCGAACAATATGATGGACCATTGGATTCTACCCATCGCGCTGAGAATCTCCAAGATGTTCCACTCTCTCATGAAGTCACATCTTATCCATCCGAATTCAGCTATGACAAGCTTCCAGAACATGTTGTTCCAGTTGTCATTGAGGAAACCGAGAAGAAGGACGAGCCATCCTTAAAATCCAAGATCACCGGACTCTTCAAGAAATCTCCATCTCATCTTGACTACCCAATCTCCGAACAATATGATGGACCATTGGATTCTACCCATCGCGCTGAGAATCTCCAAGATGTTCCACTCTCTCATGAAGTCACATCTTATCCATCCGAATTCAGCTACGAGAAGCTTCCAGAACATGTTGTTCCAGTTGTCATTGAGGAAACCGAGAAGAAGGACGAGCCATCCTTGAAATCCAAGATCACCGGACTTTTCAAGAAATCAAGTGCTCACTCTGACTACCCAATCTCCGAACAATATGATGGACCATTGGATTCTACCCATCGCGCTGAAAATCTCCAAGATGTTCCACTCTCTCATGAAGTCACATCTTATCCATCCGAATTCAGCTATGACAAGCTTCCAGAACATGTTGTTCCAGTTGTCATTGAGGAAACCGAGAAGAAGGACGAGCCATCCTTGAAATCCAAGATCACCGGACTTTTCAAGAAATCAAGTGCTCACTCTGACTACCCAATCTCCGAACAATATGATGGACCAATGGACTCTACCTATCGCGCTGAGAATCTCCAAGATGTTCCACTCTCTCATGAAGTCACATCTTATCCATCCGAATTCAGCTACGAGAAGCTTCCAGAACATGTTGTTCCAGTTGTCATTGAGGAAACCGAGAAGGACGAGCCATCCTTGAAATCCAAGATCACCGGACTTTTCAAGAAATCAAGTGCTCACTCTGACTACCCAATCTCCGAACAATATGATGGACCAATGGACTCTACCCATCGCGCAGAGAATCTCCAAGATGTTCCACTCTCTCATGAAGTCACATCTTATCCATCCGAATTCAGCTATGACAAGCTTCCAGAACATGTTGTTCCAGTTGTCATTGAGGAAACCGAGAAGAAGGACGAGCCATCCTTGAAATCCAAGATCACCGGACTTTTCAAGAAATCAAGTGCTCACTCTGACTACCCAATCTCCGAACAATATGATGGACCAATGGACTCTACCTATCGCGCTGAGAATCTCCAAGATGTTCCACTCTCTCATGAAGTCACATCTTATCCATCCGAATTCAGCTACGAGAAGCTTCCAGAACATGTTGTTCCAGTTGTCATTGAGGAAACCGAGAAGGACGAGCCATCCTTGAAATCCAAGATCACCGGACTTTTCAAGAAATCAAGTGCTCACTCTGACTACCCAATCTCCGAACAATATGATGGACCAATGGACTCTACCCATCGCGCAGAGAATCTCCAAGATGTTCCACTCTCTCATGAAGTCACATCTTATCCATCCGAATTCAGCTATGACAAGCTTCCAGAACATGTTGTTCCAGTTGTCATTGAGGAAACCGAGAAGAAGGACGAGCCATCCTTAAAATCCAAGATCACCGGACTCTTCAAGAAATCTCCATCTCATCTTGACTACCCAATCTCCGAACAATATGATGGACCATTGGATTCTACCCATCGCGCTGAGAATCTCCAAGATGTTCCACTCTCTCATGAAGTCACATCTTATCCATCCGAATTCAGCTATGAGAAGCTTCCAGAACATGTTGTTCCAGTTGTCATTGAGGAAACCGAGAAGAAGGACGAGCCATCCTTGAAATCCAAGATCACCGGACTTTTCAAGAAATCAAGTGCTCACTCTGACTACCCAATCTCCGAACAATATGATGGACCATTGGATTCTACCCATCGCGCTGAAAATCTCCAAGATGTTCCACTCTCTCATGAAGTCACATCTTATCCATCCGAATTCAGCTACGAGAAACTTCCAGAACATGTTGTTCCAGTTGTCATTGAGGAAACCGAGAAGAAGGACGAGCCATCCTTGAAATCCAAGATCACCGGACTCTTCAAGAAATCTCCATCTCATCTTGACTACCCAATCTCCGAACAATATGATAAACCATTGGATTCTACCCATCGCGCTGAGAATCTCCAAGATGTTCCACTCTCTCATGAAGTCACATCTTATCCATCCGAATTCAGCTACGAGAAGCTTCCAGAACATGTTGTTCCAGTTGTCATTGAGGAAACCGAGAAGAAGGACGAGCCATCCTTGAAATCCAAGATCACCGGACTCTTCAAGAAATCTCCATCTCATCTCGACTACCCAATCTCCGTACAATATGATGGACCTATGGACTCTACCTATCGCGCTGAGAATCTCCAAGATGTTCCACTCTCTCATGAAGTCACATCTTATCCATCCGAATTCAGCTATGAGAAGCTTCCAGAACATGTTGTTCCAGTTGTCATTGAGGAAACCGAGAAGAAGGACGAGCCATCCTTGAAATCCAAGCTCACCGGACTCTTCAAGAAATCTCCATCTCATCTCGACTACCCAATCTCCGTACAATATGATGGACCTATGGACTCTACCTATCGCGCTGAGAATATCCAAGATGTTCCACTCTCTCATGAAGTCACATCTTATCCATCCGAATTCAGCTACGAGAAGCTTCCAGAACATGTTGTTCCAGTTGTCATTGAGGAAACCGAGAAGAAGGACGAGCCATCCTTGAAATCCAAGATCACCGGACTCTTCAAGAAATCAAGTGCTCACTCTGACTACCCAATCTCCGAACAATATGATGGACCATTGGATTCTACCCATCGCGCTGAGAATCTCCAAGATGTTCCACTCTCTCATGAAGTCACATCTTATCCATCCGAATTCAGCTATGACAAGCTTCCAGAACATGTTGTTCCAGTTGTCATTGAGGAAACCGAGAAGAAGGACGAGCCATCCTTAAAATCCAAGATCACCGGACTCTTCAAGAAATCTCCATCTCATCTTGACTACCCAATCTCCGAACAATATGATGGACCATTGGACTCTACCCATCGCGCTGAGAATCTCCAAGATGTTCCACTCTCTCATGAAGTCACATCTTATCCATCCGAATTCAGCTATGAGAAGCTTCCAGAACATGTTGTTCCAGTTGTCATCGAGGAAACCGAGAAGAAGGACGAGCCATCCTTGAAATCCAAGATCACCGGACTTTTCAAGAAATCAAGTGCTCACTCTGACTACCCAATCTCCGAACAATATGATGGACCATTGGACTCTACCCATCGCGCTGAAAATCTCCAAGATGTTCCACTCTCTCATGAAGTCACATCTTATCCATCCGAATTCAGCTACGAGAAGCTTCCAGAACATGTTGTTCCAGTTGTCATCGAGGAAACCGAGAAGAAGGACGAGCCATCCTTGAAATCCAAGATCACCGGACTTTTCAAGAAATCAAGTGCTCACTCTGACTACCCAATCTCCGAACAATATGATGGACCATTGGACTCTACCCATCGCGCTGAGAATCTCCAAGATGTTCCACTCTCTCATGAAGTCACATCTTATCCATCCGAATTCAGCTATGAGAAGCTTCCAGAACATGTTGTTCCAGTTGTCATCGAGGAAACCGAGAAGAAGGACGAGCCATCCTTGAAATCCAAGATCACCGGACTCTTCAAGAAATCTCCATCTCATCTTGACTACCCAATCTCCGAACAATATGATGGACCATTGGATTCTACCCATCGCGCTGAGAATCTTCAAGATGTTCCACTCTCTCATGTAATAACGTCTTATCCATCTGAGTTCAGCTATGAGAAGATTCATGAGAAGATTCCTATGGTTCCAGTAGCCACGAAAACTGACGATGAGGGAATTCCTGTCTTTGTTACAGAAGGAATTCTTTCTGAAGCGAAAGAGCCGACTACCTCGTACAGGCATCCGGATCAAGGCTACCATACGTCAAACATGGACGATTCTTCATCCGGGGTTTCTCTACTGAAGTTCAAGGATTCAGGGTTATTCGGTGTCACCAACGATACAGAAATTTTCAAAGCCCAACCTGTTGTTACTCGAACTCAAGAGCCCATTCCTGTCAGAAACATCTATTCTCGTACCGAACGAGAGATTTATGATCCAACCTTGCCAACTTCAGCAGTATTCAGCTACACTGAAATCAACAATCAAACTTTTGAAAACCGTGATCAGAGCATATTGGATATTCAAACGATGGACAACCAACACCACTCATTTGGTGATGGTGATAACGAAACTCAGAAAACAACTGGATATATGTGGTCCAAACATGAGACTGAAAGATCTCGGTTATCAAGACGAGATGTGGTTCCACAGCCAGATTCTCAACCAATTTTGGATCCTACTGCACTTTCCAAACACCATCTTTATTCGTATTCTGAGACGGAAACTTCGAGAAGGTCTGAAACTGGAAAACCATTGACAGCAGGAGCTTCAATCGACAAGCAACCAGATTTTGATGTTTCCTTTAAGGTTATCCCACAAGAGCCGAAAGACGACATTGGTTTCTCTGTTTCCATAAGTGCTCGTAGCCCTCTACCACCGCTTACGATTGATGAATCTCCTCAACTCTTGTCAGTTGAGAATTTGATTCATTCGCACACGTCTCCACAACAACGACGACTTTCGCCACACACATGGACTACTGTACGTGAAACGACGGAAGTCAGTTACATCAAGAGAGTTACTGTGACTAATGTAGCAAAGGTTGGAAAAGATCAGACAACCTTGAGAAGAAACAGATCACCAATTCAAGCTGTTGCTCGTCAAGTTCATTCGTTCCCAAGTACTACGCAACAAGCTGCTAGTAATACTTGTAGATGGACTATTTTTGATAATCCGGACTTAAACGTTCATCACCCTATCTACCCACCTTCACAAAGCCTTTACAAATCAACACCGAAAACTGAGCGAGCTTCTTATCTTAAGGTGAGTTATTAAACAGTTTGTTAATTATTATAGTGGTCATAGTTCAGAACAGAGAAAGCTCTACTCAACGAAATGGAAGTTCCAATTGCCATAACACCAACGGAGCTACAAACCATTATGGAGAAGTGCGTGAGATTCACGCACATGATCGTACAGAAATTCTACGCGACGAGGAAGTTCGAAGACTTCGCCGAGAAGACGTTTTCACGGTCGGCACCCCGTTTGTCATGGGGCGGGTTGAAGCCGATGAAAGAGGAAACGAATATCTCAGGTACTTCATTACTGATTTTAATATTAATAACTATTCATAATTTTTTAGATACAATCGTCATGATGAATTACCAATGATTGAAGACGGCGCCATGGAATGCCGCCGATCGACCGTTCGCGCCAGACTCAGGTGAGATATTTTTATTTCTGACTGTATTATTATCAAAAATTTCAGGGAAATGGACGAAGTTCGATTGGTTGGTGAACGGGAGGAAATTGAGCGTCAAAGACGACCAATTCGCCGAGCAAGACAACGCGTTCGAAACATTTGCACCATGCTCTAACCATTTCACATACGAATTTAAAATTGAAATGACTTGCACAGTTATCATTTCTAATTTCACGAATCATTTTTTTTCCGATACCATACAATTGTCTTTCGCTCGGGATTTTCTTGAATAAACGTAATTAAAAATAGTTTGAGAAGCAATTTCATTCATAAATAAATACAACAAGAAAAAAATGAATTATTTAGAAAGCAAAAAAACGAGATGAATACTGTAGATTTCGAGGATAAATTTATTATTAATGGTCTCACCACGAAAAAATTTTTTCTCAACGGAGCCAGAAGAACGTTGTTGGTGACGACATGGTGCAGGCTGCGTGTAGCCAAAACTTCGAAGTCAGTCCGGGCTGAATTTTCCTTTTTTGCCTGCGATTTCTCCTCACAAAAATGCTACCGTAATATAAAAACATTTAAAGGAATATGCCCTAATTTTCAGGTAAATTTTTAAAATTTTCATGTTTTCCGAACGATGTTCAGCAAAAATTGATCCGAAATGTAATTTTCCTGTCAAAATATAGCATTTTGCTGCCAAATTGTTGAAAATCGTTCGAAAAACATGACAAATTGGAAAAATCGATTTGAAGATCAGCGTATGTTCATTAAATTGGTATTGATTACGGTAGCATTTTGTGCCGAGATATCGCAGCTGAAAAATCAGGAAAATTCAACCAGGACTGACATTGACTGGCATAATAAGTGGCCCCTGAAATGAGGTTTCTGCACTTGTGTTTTCATATCTACATTAACTGAATAACGAAATAGACGTACACATTTGAGCTATTGTCTATTCAGTATGGATCGCAAGAAAAAATTTTGCAAATTTTATTTATAAACAACTTTTCAGGCTCCGCCCACAACAATTTCCCGCTCAGAAATTTGTGAAAAACAACGCAAATTCCAACATTGGGCGGAGCCTAAAAATTTGCATACAAAAAATAGATCAAATTTTTCCTTGTGATCTATTTTGAACAGACAATAGTCTTACGATAAGCTGCCGAAATTTGGTGAAATTTGGTCCAGTGCGGGCTGTCAACACAGACAAACACATGCAGAACTTTGGGAGCGATCATACAATCTTCTGACGTTTATGATTTTTTGAAATTATGTCTCTCTCGTTGAAATATGATTAATTTCTTTGAAGTCTGAAACTCTGATTCAACATTGTTTGGTCCTCATAAATCCCCAATTTTTAAACAGTTTTTTTCCCATATTTCTTTTCACTTGTCTTGACCTCATAGTTCGACGTCAGTATCCCTTCATTAATCACTACTTTTGACTCTAAACATTTTGTGCATCCCTCTCCACCTCTCTTTCTCTCTCTGTTCATCTCTTGAATCCTCTTGGCAAAAATACACGTCCATGATAATGGAACGAGATTCGACCGAGCGGCAGTGGCGGTGGCGATTGAGAGAAAAAAGAGAATAGAGAGAGAGAGAGAGAGAAAATGGATATCAGTCAATGTGCTCCTTCTTATTCTTCCTCTATCTCTACACACATATATTACACAGTCTTTGGGTAACCCGGCGGGAAGAAGAGAAAAAATGTATTGTTGTCTCCGTCTCAAATGATCCTTCACTCCAACAACTGCCGCCTGATCCTGACTCCCTCCCACTCGGCTCTCTCTCTCTCACTTCGGGAATAGACCTCTCACCAGAACCCGATAGCCGCTCGGAGCACCAAGAAGCTCTGTCTTCTTTTCTCTTTTTCTTCTTCCTATTCGATACATATTGGCATAGTCTGTTATCATGGATGTACTTAACGCTACTAATGATCTTCTACCCTTACTACCAGGTAGGTTGTCTATAACTGGTGTTCATCTTTCCAAATTTATACAAAAAGGATCGGAACTGTACGCATTTTTTAGATTGACTGCACAACTGGTTTTATCAAAGTTCACAAGAGGCTTCCTTGAACATTTGTGTTGAAATTTTTCTGAAACTTGAGTCCCATGCTAATTAGACCCCGAAAAGCCCAAATCTGCAACAACAAGTAGCCAAATGTTCAAGTAACTTGAGATATGAGCCTTCAAAGTTGCAGCCAGCACTAAAATTAGGTACTGTAAGGGTCCATATTTTTTCAAAGCTCAGTCCGTTACACTCATTTAGTGTCCGCAAAAAAAATCAAAGTTTGTCAACCTACGTCCACTTTAGGAACAATTTTCTATTACACTAACAAAGGTTATGTAACCTCAATTTACTTGAGGAAATCTTCTTGTGAAGTCGATTAAAAATTTTGTAATATTCATAACCGCAATCTTTATGGAACAATTTTCATACATATTTTTTTCACAATAAGAATCCATCTTCACATCGTAAAACAAACCTTCTCCTCCGCCACAAAATCCAATTCTGCGCCTACTTTACACTTTTCTCTTTCTTTCCTCATTTGCGAGTTTTATGATGAAACCGGGGAGAAGTTATTCAGCTTTGTTTTTCAACTTATGAAAAACACCTAATCCATTTCGCAACACCTATTTGTTTCCAAAATTAAAGTTTTCCTGTCAGCTGGTGTCTCTCAAAAGTATTCAATGGGTGGGAGGGGGATGGCTGGTCGATGACTGGAGGGGGGAATAAATGACGGAATGGATGCGATCAAACACCACGTGGAAATTATTAGAGAGAATTCATGAGAAATCACATAAATTGAATAATTAAATGAATTTATTGTTTTTGCAGAAGTACAAGATGCTCTCAGTGAAGATTTTGATGGCGTCGAGTGTAGTATGGGCGCTGGAGTTGTGTTGGCACAGGCACCATTCAGAATGACTTTCGCACATATGGGAAGACAGGTAATTACAACTTTCGGAAGCTTCTGTGCCAATGATTATTTGCAAAACCTTTCTCCCTAAACGCTTATCTTCCTTTTGCACATTCTTTGATCCAGCCACCTGCTTTTTGAAAGTTCTTATGTACTCTTCTTCCTTCTTCTTTCTCTCAAAATTTCCCTTCGAATCTTTAGGAATCGTACAACTCTTGTTCTCATTTCTCAATGCACACATGCAAGAGTATCAAATTTCCAAAAACTACTCTTATCATAAAAATCACCATATCATCTTCTGAATTCTTTCAGGTAACATTTGTACCTGACACGTCATGTCTCGAAGAGTTCGACGGAGCCAAACTGCATCGGATAAATCTTGGACCAGTTAGTTTCTTTTCTCTCACTTTTTTTCGTGTGCCACTTAAACTTGTTCACTCTGAGTCTCTCCAATTTAAATAGTCACTAATTATGTCTCAAGAGATTCCCGACGGAACGAAATGTCAAACAAATCTTCAGTAGTTCTCTCTATCTCTCTTGCTCTCTCTGAGCCAATAGTGGACTGAGTGAACGGATAACAAATAGAAGTGATAACGGATAAAAATCGGATGGACAGAGTTTTTCAAATGTCCTATGAAAATTGATATTTTTATTTTATCCCGATGGATATCATGTGTTATTAGCAATTTCGATCGGCTCAAATTTCATGTTTCGTCAGGAAACTATCCTTCGATTGATGAGAAAAAACTATACAACAAGGTATGAATATTGTAGTCGGAGATAAAACTGGAAAAGTCGATTAATTACTCAATCTGATGAAAACCAATTTTCAGAAAAGTGCTGTGTTCACTGATGGAGAGCCAGGGTGTTGCATGGAGCTGATTCTGGGTGCCGGAAGAGATTGGAAGACACCCCTTACAAAACTATTCACAAGAGTGTACCCTAATAAATGGGCATTTTTTATCACAGAACTTGAATCGGTGAGTTATTTATATCGATTCAACTTTTCAAAATTTTATTATCTTCAATGAGTTTGATGTGAAATAACGATTTCTGCATTGAATATAGTTCATTTCTCAACTTTTGTTTGACCGTATTTTCTTTCTGAAACCCTCAGTTAAATAGATCCTTTTCCAGGGTCAAGCATCATACCATGTTCTCTCATCTTCCCATGGAATGGTCAGTTCTGCAAGACGTGAAGATACTCCAGATTCCACTGAACAATCATCAATGGTCAGTTCTCCGACCGCATCAGTTTCGGATGCAACCAATTATTCACTATGGATTGTACCGGTTACCAAAGTGTTTGCCATTCCGGCACCAAAAAAAGTGAAGGTTATCCGAAAAGTAATAAAAAAGAGAACGCCCGTTGATGGAAGTGTAAATGGAAGTACGAATGGAACTGCTGTTTCGAATGGAACAGCTACAACAAATGGGCATACAAATGGAATATCGGATGATGGAGAGAAAAAGGTTAGATATTGAAATTTTCAATGGAATATCTCGATTCAGATGACAAGTTTCCAGGTTCGTCTCGTGAAGAAAAAGCCTACAGAGAAACTGGACTCGAGTACAGAAAGAGAGATCTCTCCGTTGAATGATATTCCGAAGGCTGAATTTTCTAAAGTCTCTTCTTCTGATTCAATGAAAACTGTTGTTAATGGGAAAACGGAAAAAGAAGAAGCTGGTCCGTCGAATGATAGTTCCGATGGAAGTGCATCCGAATTGAGAAAGAAATTGACAGAGAAGATGATGGAACAGAAATTCATGGTCAATGGAGAGGTTAGTTTGAAAAGTTGAAATTCGTCTTTGTCCCTTGTCATTTTAAACAATATCCAATTAGTTTTCGACATTCTCCCATTTTCTTATTTGCAGCAACGAGCACTCAACGGCAGTGCTTCTTCTCGTGCCATCGGTCGATCTATCAGTCGTAGTAGTATGACTCCCGATAGAAGACTTGACCCAATCTTTGAAGATGGATCAAAACAGAGACAGTCTATTTCCTCGGCAATTGCTGCTAATCGACCAACTATCACTAGAAATTCAGCAACTCCTCCGAGTACACCGGTTAGTAGCAAGGTTTATGAACTACTGAATTTATAGCTAACGTGAATCTTCCCCTGAAACAATCAGTATTTACTGAAAGTTTCTATATTAGTTTTTCCTTAAGTTTTAATATTTTCCTTTCTGCAAAGTTTACATACATGAAGATCCAAATTTTCCTATGACCACAGCTGAACTGGTGACACTTTATGACCAGAGCGGTTGGTCCGAAAAGTAATTATGTTTGTTCAACCAGATGTTATGGATACAAGAAACACTCTTTTCTTTATTCTCTTCGCTTCATTCCTGAAAATCTTACTATGAAAATTGCTCTGTTTAAGTTGAATTCTTGGATAAATTATTTAAAAACTACATATCAGAATATTCAATCAAAGTTCATGAAGGTATTCTTTAATCCAGGTAATCTCATAATCTGAAATTTCAGAAAACACTCGTGTCCCATCCATCGAAACCAAATATCCCAGTCATTGCTCTACAAACTGTTCTCACTAACTATTTCAACTATGAACACCTCGGACGTCTTCGTGAGGTACATCCACATTGGGATGAGATTGCTGGACAGTTGCTGAATTCTGGTTATTATAAACTTTTGGAGAGGTTTGTATTTTGGATTGGATTTTCTTATTAATTGAATGTTTTTCTAGATCCGATAAACTTCTGATGGCACTCCAAAGAAAAGTAGTCAGTGATCCAGGCCTCCATTATGCAACAAGTGTTCTTACCAATATTCAAGTCCACGTTCTGAATCCAGTTGACATAATGAGAGCTGTAATTGATGAAGGTATACTAAGAATTTCATTGTGTTAGATAATTTGAAAGTTTCCAGGAGTTTGCTGCTTCCCATATGGAGTCATTCTCGACAAGACTTTTCTTCTGCTAGACAGAGTTGAAGCAATGTTGCATGGATCTTATGAAGAAGATGTTGCATGGGAACCAGTTGCTAAATTAGCCAAAAAAGCAGCAGCTCATTATCGCGGAAACTTGGAACGAGTTATGGAAGAAAGGTATGAAAATGGAGAGTCCCTCGTTTATTTCAACAAAAAACAAGGAAAAGGGTACGAGATGAATGTTGGCGCCGTCCGTCTTCTTCTCTTTTATTCATTTGCATTTGTCTTTTCATTTCACACACTCTCTCATCATCAAACGGCTCATCTTTCTTTTATTTTCTGATCCTTTGTGAGCACCTTCTGGTCTTTTTCTGTCGAGAAATTTAGGAAAAGGCACAAGAAATAAGATGAATATGGGAAGATGAAAATAAGATATTTGGAATTTTTAGAATGGGAGAGAACCTTCGGTTGAAAGCGGCTCAACGGATCATTCGATTGGAATCTTTTGTTGTGGATGCACAAGTGGCTAAGCTCGAGAAAGAATCAAATAAGGTAACGGATGGAAACACAGAAAAATTAAAAGTTTCGTGATTTCAGGCAAAAGAAGATCTTCGTTGGGAAATTGATCAACTTCATCAAAAGAACTCTCAACTTCGGAAAGATAATCGTGAAATGAAAGCGAATCAAATGCGTTTGGAAGCTCGTGTCGAAGCTCTCGAGCAAAAGTTTAAGACATTGGCAAGACTTTTGAGCTAAACTTAATAAAATACTCGCAGAAACGGGTCTCAATTTCAATTCTTTCGTTTTGCACTAACTTATTTCTTATCTTCATAGTTATTTCTTTTTATTTTTTTATTATAAAGCTTTTATGTATTCATTGTTAATAAACTTGATTAAATTATTTTGATTCTTCAAGAAACCAACAAAAAAAAAAGAAAAGTATCACAAAAATGGACAAAATGTTAAACAATTTGAGAAATCCAAGAGCTCGTTGCATTATATTTATGTTAAGTGAGAAGGCGTTGAGAAGATTTGGGACGATGAGTTTTTTGGCAAAATGAATGATGGAAAGCTACACGAAATTTGAATACTGTATTTGGAATGGAGGAAAGTTTGGAAGACGTATTGATCTACCAGGAAACTGGAGTTGGTTTTCCCAAATCAGTTGAATAAATGCAAGTGAAGGCGTCTTCGTTGAATTCTGGGGGTGTTGATGACGCCTCGGAATATGGTTCTGAAAGAGGAAATGATAATAACATCAGATTTTTATACTTTTTCTCGATTACTTTCGTAGAGAAAATAATTTTCAAATTCGTTTCTTCTTATATTGAAGATTAATAGGAATCAAGGAGTGAAACTACTGAAACCAATATAGAATGCTTACCTGGAACCATGTTCATAGTTTCTGATGGAACAGGAAACTGTGGAGTCATTTGCATCGAATCTCCGTTTGTTGGTGGACTTGCATATGGATCACAGAAAAATTGAACGTTCGCGGGAGGTGGTGGAGGTGGGTAAAATTGTTGTTCTGAAAGGAAAATGTCTTTTTGGAGATTAAAAAAAACGAGTTTAAGAAACATTTTAGAAGTTAATATTTTCAGAATACATATAGTTTCCCGCCACTAGCTGTAGTCACATTACTCATAGCCAGGCTGAATTAAACCACCCTCTTTTCCTGTATGCCAAAAAATCCACCTTCTACCCGTTAACTCAAGGATTTCACACCCTCACTCAACGCCGTTTGTCAAGAAGACGTAACGTAGAGCGTGACCAAAATATTATGGGTACTTAAGAGGTCATCATCGTGCTCTCATAATCGTTGTGTCTCAAGCCGCCCGTAATCCCGCTTAACCTAGTACGTATTGTGCAGAAAATCGACTTTTCGCCTTAAGAACACCTGCTCCGATGGCTGTTTTGGTGTCGTGGAGAAAGATAATTGGTGTTGCGTAACGGTGGAGGATTAACAGGGAAAAGAGCTAACCGTTCGGAAACATATCCACGATATCTTCTCGACGTTGTCTTCTGGATTGACGATATCCACCATAGCGAAGTTGCTTCATTCGACGTTCCTTGCTTCGGCGGTTTTGGAACCATACCTGAAAAAAGGGAAAACTTTAAAATAGGCATTGGAAGCTTTCAACTTTTGGAGATTGGTAAATTATCAAGATCAACAATATTATTAGGCATGAATTTTAGTTCTACTGATAATTCAAGAGTGTGTTATGTACTGAACTATTAAAAAGTTAAGTAGGAGAAATTGTATTCATAGGTATTAAATTGGGAAGTTCAGCATTTTTGCTCTAGGTTGTGCCCTACTTTTGACTTGTTCTCGAAAATCCAAGAGAACATTGTGAAAGAAAAGCTCAAAGCCTCTCGTTTTCATCAGTTCAGATGTTATCTCCATTTAAATTGAAACTGCTCCATGTCGCCATTTCACCCATTCTCCTCTCTTTCTACGCATCCCCCTCCTTTCCCATTTTCGCATAGAGAGAACTCGCGCACAATAAAACTAATTTCCTTCAAAGCTTCCGTCAAAATTTCCTGTTATCTCGTACCAGATATAATTCTAATAAAAATCTGATAATCTTCATAGCGATCCTTCCGTTTTCCACACTGCCAAAAACAAAGATACTGTAACTCTCTTTTTTAATGTTTCTCTTCTCTCTTCTACCCATCTTTCTCCCTTTTTTCTTTGAGGACTACGGTAATTGAATTGAAGAGGGAAGGGCTGTCCCCCCAAGAGAGAAAAGGAAGGGCGGGGCAGGTGAATTAAAGTGGGGAAATGAGAAATGTTTAGAGATAACGGACTCTGAATAGACGAAGACATATGCAAAAAACGAGGATGATCGAAGGACGGAAAATACTAGAAAAAATGGACGGAACCTGAATAACTCTCATGTTGAGACCCGTCTCGGCGGCCAGTTGTTCACGAATGTGTCGAGTTGGTTTTGGGGTTGCAGCGAATGCGTTTTTCAGTGTCTCAAGCTGAATGTCGATAATATAAGCATCTGAAAATCAAAAGTGGGATCTTACTTGTTTTGCTTTAATTGTCGTGCGAGGACCGCGTCGTTTTGCAGAGTTCGAATCGTCCGAGTTATCTTTCCCACAGTCACCATCACCATCATCAAGACCAACCTGAGAAGAAACAAACTAGGATTTAGAACGAAGACAGTCTACATATTGTTCATGGTTTATCCCAAGTGTAATCTAAAGAAGGGAATTCCGGAAAGCAGATTTGTGATCCGAGCTGAAACGGGCCCGCGAATTTCTCACCTCTAAATTGTGATTTTCAAGTCGAAATTTATATGAAAATGTAGAACTCGACGAGATCTACTGAATAGTAGTTAGAATATCTACATTCCATGTCTATATTTTCCATGAAACGACACGGGACGTTTTTTTGACGTTTTATAGAAAAAATAGACATGGAATTTAGATATTCTAACTTCCATTCTGTAGATCTCATCGAGTTCTACATTTTCATATAAATTTCGACTTGAAAATCACAATTTAGAGGTCAGAAATTCGCCGGCCCGGATCACAAGTCTGCGGAAAACTATGGTTTACTGCTAGGTTAAAAATACCCCAAAAGGGAACTTGAGCTTCAGGATTCTTCGATACAAACTAAATTTTAAATTGTCTGGAGAACAAAAAAGTGTGAATAAGCAATTCTTGATCATCCTATATGAAGTTATACAATCAAAAAAAAGAAATCACCTCATCACAAGCATCGACAATGTCTTCCTCGATATCGGAATTGCATTCAGATCCATTGGATACTGTAAAAAGAAAGAACATCATCATGTTATCCCAGTATCCCCCATTTCCTTCTAATACCAGTCCTTCCCCATCCACAACGAGATTATCTTCCTCCTTCTTCCTTTTTCTCTACTGTGCGGTAATTCGAATACAAAGAAATGTTTGTGTGCTGACAGCTGTCTGTCTCCTTTCACAGGATACCTATCATCGTAAAACTATTCAAACAACACATGTCTCTATTCAGACGGCTCATCTTAAATATGTTCGGAACGGAAGGCATGGATTAGAGCGTCTGGCATCCTTTTATGGCCGAGATCAACGAAATAGAATATTTTTGCTCAGATCAAGAACTGATACATAGGAATTCTGACCGACAACTAGAAAACATCTTACTTGGCCTGTGCATCGAAGTTGGTGTCGAAGTCTTCGTGGCGGTTTGAAAATCGTTCTGGCACATGAATCGATTTCCCTCCATGATATAAAGCTGCAAATAGAATGAGATAACGTCAAAAACAATAACATTCGTGTGAACACTGTTATTCTCCCTAGCGTCTTTCCGTTTGTTTCCCACCCCAAAAAAGATGTTGACAGTGAGCCACCGAGCCAGTCAGTAGACACCAGGTCCCCCGTGTAAACCAATTATAAAGTATAATAGGAAGGAGTCTCTTCCTTAAGATGATGATTGCAGAGTGACAACAGGGCACATCTTAAGGGAATTGGGAAGACGAGAAGAAGAAGTAGGAGCTGGGTTAGGATAAGAAAATGAAATACAGATAAGTCCGGGGAAGAGGTTTGAGATAGCATCTACCGGTGAGATGAGACCAAATGCTAAATGAAATTGAAATGGTATATGAGAAAGAAAGATATCGACATCGACTTTGAGATCCTAGGCTGAATCAGCAAACTATAAGAGCTGTCGCTGTCGAAGGCAATTTAAAACCACATGAACTTTTTTCGAAACTGTACTAAAGATTAGTACGGTGCATGATTTCTACAAGAAATTATACATCTAGTTCGCATTTCTAAAGCTGCACACTTCAACAGAAACCAAGATGCTCTCCTTCTTACTCTATGCGAATAAAATGACAGTGAACTGTGACGATGGAAGAACAAAACATGTTGAGTGACAAGTAAGCGTGAAACTGGAGTGGCGCAGTCAGTGCTCCTCTGGATGAGGGCAGGTGCAACTGACGGGAGCTCATGTGCCAGAGACACATTCGAGAGGCAGAGAGAGCAAAAAGAGGTATGTGATTTTGAGGTTTCTGCGTTTCTTGATTTGGAATAAACTTTCAAAAGGGCGTGGGAAATACCAGAACGGAAAGCCTATAATTGTGAGAACACTCACCTGATCACCCGTATCCAGAAGCCTCTGACACACTGAACATTGAAAACATCGAATATGAAACACTTTGTCTCTTGCTCTTCTTACAAGATCTTCTTTTTCCAACTTCCCATCGCATCCAGCACATCGATGACCGTACCTTCTGAAAAAACGTCTTGATTTTTTTACGATTTTGAAAACAGGGTGTGGGAAAATATTCGCCGGGCTGCTGATAAAAAATCTAAATAAGAAAAACAGAAAATATATACGTTCTGAGAATAGGAAAAAGTCGAAGAAGGAAGAAGTCAGCCTTCAGATTTGAAAAGTAATCTGAGGGAAATTCGAGACGTTTGAGGAGATGAAGAAGTTTATGCTAATATTGTTTGAAATCTCTGATCTTCTTACCTCGAATAATCAGTTTTACATAGAATGAGACCATCTTTACTGAAACAAGTCATCGACATTGGTGCTCGACAATCACAACATCGAAGACATGACTGATGCCAGCACTTGCCGAGAACAGTGAATACATATCTGAAAGTAGAATCAAGTGAGAATGTGTCGACTGAAAATGAAATGAGTGACCGGGGAGAGGAGGGAAATGGAAAATGGAAAAATTCAATTAGGGCCGAGAGGTGGCGTTAGAGCCAGAGATGGAAATGAGACTAAACGGAAAATAATCATAAATTGAAAAAGGATACCTGTCAAGTATAGGCTGTGCACAAGCAGCACACTCATTTCCGTTAATCTCCGAGAGATGAGGTTGTGTCGTCGAGGACGGCATCATCCACGTGGCGGCGGATGAATCGAGTAGGAGCAGCGTGGCAGATGAGGTGACACTTCCGACGTCTTCTATTGACTGTTGATGAAGAAGATGATGATGATATTGATGGAGATGAGCAGGAGGCTTCTTTACTTCTTCTTCTTGAAGGGAGGTGATGATGGTCGAAGAAGAATGCATTGAAGGAAAGGCGGAGGCGAAGCGAAGAAAGGGAAGAACGACCACGACGATGTTGGATTACGGTGGAGAGGCACCGAGGGGAAGCTGGTTGGATGGTGGTGGGGGCGGAGCTCGGTTTGGAGAGGAAGCCTGAAGAGAAGTGAGACTCGAGAGGAAATTACGAATAGAAAGGCGAGGGGATTGCTTTCAATTTAAGAGAAACATCACTTTGGTTTTAGTTCCATTTTTTAGAGAGAAACTCTGTCAAACTTCGGAAAAGGTCGGGTGGCGAACTGTGAATGAATTAATTTTTGCTCTTACAAAATTACAAAAAATTGTGTCCATTTTCCTCAAAAAAAGACATACCCTTTATTTTTCCATTACCTAAAGAAATATTTCTAAATTCTCGAAAGGGATCATAACATCTGTTGGAGAAGAGATTTTAAACATATTTTGTGACTGCTTCAGTCAACTTTTGACGAAGATTCTAATAAGACTAATTTCAATCCGTTTCAATTTTAAAAATGTGCTCATTTTGAGCTCGTCGGAGTGCCCTTCTATTAGAGGTGCCCTTCTTATACAGATTTTACGGTGAATATTTTCAATTAAAATATAACTTTTAGACGGCTAGCTCCAGATTATATTTGAGAAACTATAGATCTATAGAGAATACAGTCATTTCAAGTTTGATATTACCGAATTTCTGATAAACCTGGAAAATTAAGTCGAATCACAGATTATTTTTACTTAAAATTTTCGAAAAGTTAAATGTCAGCCAAGTTTTTATCTCATTAACCTTTCAAAAAAAATTATCTTGGAATCTAGAAAAATATGCTCAGCAACTGAAATATTTCAACAGTAGAGCTATGGAAGCAGGTGAAATTATGGAAGGTTGAAATCAAACAAATCACAATTCTTCCTCTGAATTCAGCTGAAGGCCTTCAAACTAGAAGAAAATGAGAGTGTCACGTATCATTTTTGGATCTACATAACAGTTAACTTGTCTCTGTTCGGAAATGAAGTCATCTCGAACTTGTCATACTTTCTCAGTTACGAGTTTTTTCTCTCTTTCTGTCCTTGATTTGGTGTCAGTGTTTGGGGGAGGATCCCATTTCGGGCTTGTCACCTCCTACTGAAACAATGTCGTTTCGCACCGAAATTGGAAAATAAAAACTAGTGAGGGAAGATGATTGGGAGTACTGTAGGCAGAGAGGGAAGATGATGGTAAATGGAATATGAAACGAATGGACGACGAGAAGACGGTAGGGGTATGGAAGGATCGGAAGGAATCACTAGAGATCAGAAGATTGTGAAAACCGAAAACTGATGAGAAACTTTTGGAAACTCATCGGAATAACAAAACTCAAAGAAAGTATTTTCAGATAACAATTTCATTTTAAAACAATTGCAGAACCTTCAAATGGAATCCGAAAACATAATCTTCGCTCTAAAAAGTTCCTCTTGAACCTGAGCATTTCATGCTGCAACTTCAAAATTTTAACGAGCCAAGCCAAGCCAAGTGCAGTGTTAGGAAAACAATTTCTGGCCATCTCTTGTACAGTAAATGTACATTTTGTTGTTCTTCTTCCTACAGTACCATCGCTCCTCCCCCGTTTTCTTCTCCAACCAAATTTATCAATTTGTTTCCAATCCATCCAACCCTATCGAATGTAAACATACGCAACAAGTTAACGAGATTCTCATGCTCTGAACATGAGCATTCCTATCATAACTGATTCCCATCATCTGACTCTATTCATTCAATCATGGGAATCTCAACTCTTCTTCAAAGAAACACTGATGACTAATAGTCCAAGAAGGACACACATATACACATAGTCGGTCCTCCTTATGAATGCCTGTTTCCTCGGAAAAACACATAAGGATTGTCGACAAGCTCTCTCTCGCATCAATCTTCTGAAGGTTGTTCGTTTTTTCCTTTTGCGGGTTCACAAAAAATGGAAAGGATGAGAAGATGGAACATGTTGCGGTGAATGGAAAGAGGGAATAAGATTTGCATTTTGTGACGAAGACTTATTGTCGGAAATGTGAGAAACCGACATGAAATGAAACTGGCAAATCAAATGAGATTCATATAGGTACACAAACTTCAGTGTCCTTTGGCAGATGAGATAACTGAATTCTGTTGGTGGTAAACAGTAGATATCCTTTTTACAGGGACAAACGTTTTGAAACTTTCAGACTGAAATACCAAATCTCACTGGTAATAGGTTATGCAGTTAAAACTTCTGAGCAGAAACCTAATGTACTGTAAACTCTGTATCAGAAGGACCTTCCCTTCTCTAGCTCGGAGGTAAAAACCGCTCGAAAAAAGGCAAGAAAATCTTCAGAAATAAGTGGGTTTTAATGACTCTCTACACGCTTTTGTCCAATCAGTCCGATTTCGTATGAATTTACAAATTTTTGTGTTGGAAACCATCAAAAGTTTACAGTTTTACAGTTCTGGAATATCACTTCTATTACAGGGATCCTTCCAATACAGGTTATACGGCAAATAATAAAAGAAATCATAGATAAGTGTGGAAAAATGTAAAAGTAATCAATTGGTTACTAGAGAAAATGAGAGAACCTTCCGGCTTACTGTAAAAAAGTTTTGCATCTAAAAGGTTAGAGCAGTTATTGAGTCAGAAACGGGGAATGTCAAAACTAATTTAGGCTAAATGGAAGTATACTGTAATATGTATCATAAATACTGAACCATAATACAGTAAATTGAAAGCCCCTCTCCCTATTAGAAAGTCACTTTTGAAAATATTGCACACCTATCGAGATACGTTTGAGGTATTTTTTCTTGATTCTAGTATCTTGCCACTCGGTTTTAGGATGAACCCCATAGGATACTTGCATGGCTTTTTCAGTTCTCTATCTTATTTTTGTCTTTTAAAAACTGCTTCCGGAAAATAAGAACGTCATGGAGCTCTGATACGGTATTGGTAAAAAAATTGTATTGGGGCATTCATAGTTGGAAACCTGCGAACTATTTCTATTCAATGTATTATGGTATATGGTTAACCGTAAAGAATTCTAATTTCGAGAATTACTAACCTATGAACCAGAAAGTCGGAGCTTATTTTGAAAAACCTTATCTTTTTAAGGTGAATTCTTTAAAAATCTGAGAGAAGAACGATAGAATATGCGGAATGAAGTCATAGATTCGAATCATATCAGCTGACGGTAATCTTGCTTTTGTCCAACTTTTCCAACTATCAAAAACTAAGAAAAAGGTACAAAATCGGGTAGAGCCGAAAGAAAAAGAGCGAAGACAATAAATCTGAACGGCTCCTCGAATGTCGACATCTTCTGAGGGAAGACGAAGAAGAGGAATGGGGCAGAAGCTAAAGAAGGGGAATTGTCGGATTTAGTCGCGAGAAAAAAGGCGAATGAATGAGAACGGAAATGAAGAAGAAGAAAAAGAAGAAAGATCCTCCGTCGTCATGAAAAATGACCTTCTGTTGAGAACTGCACACAGTAGACAAGCGTGACAATCAGAGATATTCTCGAAGCAAAACATATGTTTTTGGAAGGAAGAGGTGACGTTACGGGGGACACAATCTTTGTATGATCAATAACTCGAAGTTTCAGTTTTTAACTTTGCATAACTTCATATAAACTGCTCAGAAATGTGAATTCACATACAGTATCTTGAAGTGTTGGTATGAAAATAGGAAAGGCGAGAATTGTTGGAAACTAATTTGAAATGGTCACCGCCCATACCGTCCCTTGTCCATTCTCGACGAAGAATTTCTGGAATCAGTTTCACGGGAAAGTGTTACAATAAGTTTACCGCATTACATTACTACTGTCCCTTTCCCTCATTGTTGCGCAAATGTGTAACAAAAAGAAACATATCACGAGACTCCAAATGTCATTTGCGATCCGAGATTGTGCGATATACTTATTAGCTGGTTGTAAATGTTCGTAGCCCTCTTGCAAAATTCTAAAATGTTTATTCTTGTCTATCTGGAAACTGAGTCACTGTGACACATCATTACAGTAGTATGTGTCTTTCTAATGCGTTTATGTTTTTATACAATGTTCAAAATTGTTTTACAGGACTTTTCCAATGAAAATTTTCATTTTGTAAGTTTCAAACTGTGAAAGAATTGTTGAGAATAGAACAGTTGCAATTAAAAATGAAGGATATGAGAAAATGAACGAGATCGTAAAAGAGCTATTCGATCAATGATTACTGAGTTGCATCCTCTTGCACAATTTCAGGATGTTGAACTGGATCCGCAGGCACTTGGTCGTCTTGTGATTGTAAATCAGTTGAGATTTTCTTCACTTGTGGATCATCTGCATCATCCCCCACAACTTCCGTCTTCCTTTTGCGGAACCCAAACACCAAATACATGCAAATCGCTTCCCATTCGGACTTGGACAGGGTTCCGACGAACTTTGGCACACCTTCTCCAAGTGAGTCTATTATGGCTTTCGCTTCCACATACTCTTCATCTGTTTTTCCGCTGAGATTTCGGTTCGGATAAGTCTCAAGACCGGTCATATTTTCCAGAAGACGTCTTCCAGGTACCAACCAATTTGGAATTGCGTCAGCGAAGTTGTTGACAAAAAGAAGTTCCATATCATGCTCTTCAAGAAGTCTGAAAAGGGAAAAAATTACCATAAATACTGAAAATGATTTTTATCAACTTACAGCTTCACGAGAGGAAAATATGCAAGAAATTCTGGACAATTGACCTGTTCATCAAGTGAGAAATGAAACTTGGCTCCGAATAGAGGAACTTTTCCTTCCGCCAGTTCTTCAATGTTTTCATAGGTAATCTTACACACATCGTTCGCAAATTTCCCATTTTCACCATTTCGCACTGCCCATCTGCAAAACCTCGTTGTTTGAAAACAGTGACTATAATTAGGGACCACAACGTGAGGGGGCCGACGTGGATGTGAAGAATAATTGGTGTTGTTTTGTAAACTACCAAACATCTCATAATTCAACATCTCAAGACCACCTAATTCTCCATTGAAATTCAAAAATAGCCTGGAGAAAAAAATGAAAAAAATCAAAAAGTTCCTAGAGCTCCGAAATTGGTACCATTCGATTAAGTGTCTTTGGTTTAGTGCGGGAAAAATATTAGATTTCGAAAAAAAGTGATAGTCTATAATATTTTTGAAACCTACACTATCCTATCCGCATCTGGTAGAGTTCCGATGAAGACTCCTCCAGGTTTCAGATTCCCAACAGCGTTTTTCAGGAACGTCCTAGCTGATTCTTCATCGACGAATGAATAATGCATGGCAAATTGACAGCTGACTAAATCGAATGGTTCCTTGTTTTCTAATTTATCTTCGAGGTTTTCCTGGTAAAGAAAAATAATTTTTGAATGGTTAAGAGCATCTTGACTTACTTTTGTGCAGTCTGCAACGATGAACTGAGCGCCGAAGATATTATCTGGGTACTTGTACATTTGCTTGTACCGTGATTCAGCCTGCTGCACAGACACATCAGCGACGTCTGGATATTATTTATATTTTAGTTTTAAAATTGTAATTTACCAGCCATCACAACACGCTTTGCTCCAGAAATATCCCATTTTCGGAGATCGCCACCCTTCCCACAGGCAAGATCGAGAACATGTGGTTTCATTACATTGTTTTCATTAACAAGTTTCATACCCTCATCTGAAACAGAATAATATTGAGCGTAAATGATTGAAAAAAACTCACTGATTAGCTGGCTCTTAACCCAATTATTCATATTTCGCATGAAATAGATGCGACTTTCTTTCCTGTCCTGAATTCCAGTTTGTCGAACATTGTTATAGTGGTCAGCAACTTCTGTTGCACTCATTTTTTTGAATAATACTATAAAGATTTATCTAAATACAGTTTCCAAGCTGTAATTTGAATCTTTTGAACAGGAAGAAATCGAGGAAAATTGTTTTTTTCGAATTCGAATTCCAATTCACGGCCTCCTGCCGATTAAAGGAGGATTCCGACCAAAAAATAATTATGCTTTAAACTGTGTAGGAGAGTGAGTAGATTACGAATATCGAAGTGAAACAGCTCGAAAAAAATCGTAACGCTCAAAAAACGCGATCGCCGGTGCTCAAAGTGATCCCTGATGGAAGAGAAATTTGAAAAATATTGCGAAATTTGCGGGCGGCCGCGTAATTTCTCTTCCATCAGGGATCACTTTGAGCACTGGCGATCGCGTTTTTTGAGCGTTACGATTTTTTTCAAGCTGTTTCACTTCGATATTCGTAATCTACTCACTCTCCTACACAGTTTAAAGCATAATTATTTTTTGGTCGGAATCCTCCTTTAAATTTTTCGCGAAAAAATACGGTCAACAATCCTTTTCCGCCTCTCACCTCTCACACGTGCAGACGGAGCGCGCATGCATACTCCCATTGCGGACTTTTAAAGCAAACTTTGAAGCCTCCAAAAAGACATAAAAAGTGAAATTTTTCAGGAAAATGTTATCAAATAATGTAGGAAAACTAATGAAAATTTTTTTACAAAAAAAATTTTAGCCAAAAATTTTGTTGGGAATGAGAATGAAGGTGAGAAGCGAGGTAGCTTAGTTTTCAGGTTTTTCGAGTAATGTAGCTTCTATATTATTGTTTTTCGATAGGATTTTACTTAAATAGATGTACAACAACATGTTTAGTCGTAATTATCGGAAAATTCGCTGAGCAACCCATTTTTTGATAGACATTTCAAGCCGAGTTTAGTCAAAATTGCACTTTTGGGCACCCTATTCTCTGTAAATCGAAAATTTTGAAAATCGACGCCCATGATTTTTTCAAGCATACCGTGAGACACAATTTGACCCCAAAAACATAAAAATTGGACTGATGACGGCTTTGAAAAACGCAATTCAATTTTTGGCTTGAAAAGTCGTATTTTCGAAGGTTTTTAGGAGTTCTAAAAAAATTGGAAGCCTAAATCAAAAAACTGCGCCCATGATTTTGTTCTAAATTTCATGGCGAACATTCTACAAAAAGAACCGACTCGATTGGTCAAGAACTGGCCGAGAAAAACTCACATTTAGATGACGTTCCAGTCCCAACTGGGTTACTGTAGGTTACTCTGGGTCAATTTACTGGCTCGAGAGCTAGTTTTTTCGGCTCAACTTAGTAGCTAAGGCATATTTCAATGTATTTAAAGCTAAAAAGTAATCAATTAGAAGTTTTTATGAACGGAGAACCTTGTTTTTTGCTCGAAAACAGGCCAGTATACGTTTTGAGCTCTATATTGTTAAAGTCGTATCTTCCGTTGTTCTAGCGAGTAGAGAATGATTTATAAATGATTTTGTAGACCATGACATGAATTTTGATAAGATTCTGCAAAGATTAACATGTTTTCGCTAATGTTAAGAACTACTGTATTTGGACTTCCAGGTAATAACGCATACTTCCCATTTTTACGAAGCATATTTCTGTCACGAACATTACCAAATCTTGTTATGTTCTCACGAAGCTTTTTGAACAATCTAGAGTACAAAAATATAGGAAATTTCGTTGATTTCAGTCATCCATTCTGTTCGGAAGTTTAATACGCTTTATTTTGCTTTTCGTTCACTAAATTCTGTAACTTTTTCTTTCTTCTGCAGCTTTTTCCTTCCTTTGTCACATTCTCAACACTTTTTTTGCGAAAAAATCACGAAAATCCATCAAATTTAAGCTTTTTTCGAGTGCTTCCTCTAGCTGCGCTAAGCCCCGCCCACTTGTGTGGGGAGAGAGGAGAGAGCGCAGGCAGCGCGAGAAAAATTCAAAAAATTTCGCCGGCAGGAGGCCGTGATCCAAAAAAATTTTCTATGGCCGCGGCCGTCCGAGAGAATCTTAGTCCATGCTGCCTCGGACTCCTCGTGGGCAACTCTCCTTTTTTATTTTGTTCCTTCGTTTTTTTGGATCGATCGGTTCCTAGATTCAAACCACGAACTAGGCTGTTTTTTGTTGCGTCTTTTCTTGCAACAATACTAATTTTTATCGATCTCCAATTTTACTTTTTTCGGATAAACCGTTTACTTGAATTTGATTTTTGTGCTACTATTTTTGCAATTTTTTTTAATAAATTGAAATTTCATCAGGTATCAAAATGACAAGTGGATTCGTGAGCACCACGGAGCTCGATCAAGAAAAACAATCTCGCCAAGAAGCATGGGAAAAAGTACGAAAGCCAACCGACACAGTTCGTAAGTTTTTATTATCGAAACCCCGTATAATAATTTCCAAAATTCTAGTTGCCCCCGAACCTGAATATTGTAACAAAACGTTGTTCGAACAACTCAAAGATAACAAAGATGCAAAGCAATTGGAGATTGATGAAGCTAAAAAACTTAGTGAGTGTTTACTGCCTCAAATTCTTGATTTTTAATTCGATTTTTCCAGAGAATATGGTCCGTGGAATTGATGAAGATGAAAGTACGTTTTTGTCGGATTTAGACACTAATAAACGGGTGGTAAAAATGCAAATGAAGAGAGAAGAACAAGAAGTTATCAAAGAAATGACAGTCACTCAACACCTTGCTGCTAATCAGTCATCAGCTCCTCGTTTTATTTTGAAGCCATCAACTTCTGCTGCAGCTGCAAATGGTCCTCCGAAATCGAAACAAGCTGCATTTTTGAGCACGGCTATCAAAAGGAAATCAACGTATGCTTCCTGAAGGCAAAATTTGTTTTTATTTTTCAATTAATTTTCAGGAACTCTGGCCCAGAAGAGAAAAAGCAAGACGATATTGTCCCAACGAAGCAATCGAAACCGGAACCAGTCATCAAGCAGATAGGAGCTCTGCGGGCTCTGTGTGATTATGATCCATCGAGGTAATACAGTCTTGAAATATCCATTTTAAAAATTAAAATTATTTCTAGCGATTCGGACAGCGATGCATCATCTGACAATGAACCAGAAACCGTCCCTATTCTTGTCACATCACAACCTCAGAAAAAGCAACAAGGATGTGAATAAATCATTATTGTTTTATAACATTTTCGATAATTTGAGTTCAATTCAGAGAATATGTTACCCGTTAATTTCTAAAAATTCATCTCTCCCCATCTCCAATGTTTTCCTTTTTACTGTCCCCATTTCTGCGCTAATTCAACTAAGCTACCCCTCCCCTTTGCCTGTGTCAACTTCGTTGTAGGATGCACCATACCTCGCTGATCCCCACCATTTTTGTCATCATTAATTTTCGCCATGTTGGCGCATGTTCATGAATTGATTATGAAGATAAAGATGATTGAAATAATTGGTAGCTCAGGACAAAAATAATTATGTGCAGATGCTTGCACTTCACAACCAAATTGGAAGAGAATGTCTGCGGAACAGGAGGAGAAAGAAAGAGGATGGGAATGGTGTAGAGCCCGTAGGAATTGGAGACATTGGAGGAAGAGGAAAGAAATGATGCGCCAGATTGAGATGAAAACAGGAAACAATCAAGAGTCAAGGGGGGAAGAGGTCAAAATAGGATATTGGTCATTAGATGGAGAAAAGTTAGTTATGTTCCAGAATCGCTTGAATTGTGAAGGATTTGATTGGAGTTCTTGGAACACAACCGAGATTCCAGAAAGCCGGAGAAAAGAGTGGAGGTGAGGTGTCTGATCCAGTAGATCTCTCTTCATCCGATGATTCTCCGTCTTCCACTTGTAATCCCATATGACGACGTACTTTTCGTTGAGCTCGACGTCTTCTGAAGTCTCCACGTTCGAAATCACGTACGCATGCTGGATGGACAGCCCAGTAATGACCCTGAAATTTGCTTATAGAATTCCAGAACTCAAGTTCCTAGGTAATCAAATAGAACGTTTTCAAGTTTTGTCTCACAAGGGAACTATTCAGAATTGGCTGAAACTTTTACCATTTGTTTATCTCGTAGTAAATAGTTAGAAAGACCTCAAAAGTATTTCTATCCGCCCGACAACCGGAGCCGAGATATGGGTCCTCAAAGTGTCGAATATTCTATTTCAGTACCAAATTTGAGGGGTTTCGGAAGGCATTATTTCCAGTTCTAGGCTGATTATTGTCGAAGAAATATTTTATTTTATAAACCTTTCCATTAGCAGCTCTTCCCGCTTTCACGAAGCAGTCATTCAATGACAAGTTATGTCGAATCGAATTCCTCCATCCAGCTCCACGACTTCTGAAGTATGGATACTCGGTCATTATCCACTCGTAAACCTGAAATTGATGCACTTGTGAACTTTGATGTCAGCCTAATGATTATTACCTCAGCCAGAACCATCTTCTTATGTGGAGATGAGAGAATTGCCATTGCAATGAGTCCAATGTAGGAATGTTGGGGTTTTGGCTGTTGACATTCCGAAGAATTCATATGGGAAGAGTCAATTGGAAGAGATATCAATGGAAATGCGGAATCTCGGAGAGAGTGATTCGTTGAAAGAAACTGACGGATGATGTCTTCCATTCTGAAATAAGATAATTTTATATGCAGCAGTCAGCTCAGGTACATGAAAAAATATAGTGATGAATGAAGATAAAGGAAAGTGTACAAACAGATATATGGTGATGAGTAAGTATTATTACACTTCCATTACAACTGAATAAACTGAAAGCAAACAAAAACTGTTGTGCGGTTCAAAATAATTTATGAATACAAAATACGGGATGACTCAATGAGAAGCACCATCGAGGGGAGTTTTTCAACTGTCATTAAACAAGTTTTCTTATTTTAGACAAATCTGGAAGAGAAACATGAGAAAACTGGAGCTGTACCTCCGGAACATACACACCTATCATTTGAGAGTGAACAACTTTTTATAAAAGAGAGCCAACGGGAAACAATTGGGACAGAAGGAAGCATAAAAAGAGGGGTTTATTTAGAGGAAGAAGAAAAAAGGAGAAGGATTGGTGGCTATTCAGAAGAGGTGGTCCGATTCTGATAAACAGGAAATCATAAACTCGGGGAAGGATTCTTTTGAGAAGATAACTAGGATGAGAGAACCAATTGGAGTTTTACTATTCCCATAAATCGACTTCCAAGAGTACGGTAGTCATCGTTAGCTCATTTAGTTTTTACATGAATTCCAAGTCAAAAAAATCGTTAATCGAAAGTCTTGAGAACAATAAATCCGCAAGATTTGTTATCTGAAAGCAAAATGAGCAGAAATATTTCATCAAGATCTAGACTCTTGATAAATGATGACACTAAAACATATCAATTACAAAACATGTCTTCCTTCCGACTGGATTATCAAAAAAAAAGTGTTTATGCGATTAACACCTCTTTTGAACTAAGAAAAAAACCATTCCTAGGAAATGATGTAGATCCACAGACCTGAAATACGCATTTTGAAAGGAATGAACTTTGAGCGTGAGAAGTTTCAAGTTTCTCATTGTAATACGTCTGCAAGTGACCTAAATATGGAGGGAAACGATATTCACTAAGAATGACGCAGATTCTTTGATAATTTTTCATTCCTCTGGGAGTGTTTTACCTCATTAGTATTATTCCGTTTTGTATGTCAAATGTAGAAAAAGGGTCAAAAAATCAAAATTATCATTAGGTTCAGTTTTTGAAAATGATTCGATCTAGAGAAAGAAGTTTCAGACATAGTTTAGTTATCGAGTATTTGTCATAACTCTTATCTGAAACTCCGAAAATTTACATACCTAAAACTTCTAATAGAGTGGCACCTTACAAACAAGTTAGTAACACTTATTTTGAAAATATCTTCAACTTTCTGAAAATCATATTTTGTGCGTTTTGTAGCTGAGAAAAGTATCTTTGTGTACTGAAATTTTTACCGGCAAATAACGAAAATTACGGTCGTACGGACTTCCGAAAGTATTCTTTCTGTGTGTCGCTCTATTAGAGGTTTTACGGTATGTGATCATGTATGAGGATAACCTAGACAAACTTCAGAAGTTTTCGAATGCTCATAAGATAACTAAAACTTTATATAATCACTAATCTAACTATCAGAAAACATATTCAAATCGGAAGGGAGCTCCGAAGAAAGGATTCGCTCATAGAAAAAATCAAACCCGAAAGGGATGTTCAGAATACTGGAAGTGCTCGGCCACAGTCAATTGAGTCCGCCCCTTTGTTCTTTGACACCGAAAAAGAGCAGATGGATTTGAAAAAAATGGCTTTTTTCCAACAGATAATAGTGCAGATGTACTTTATGGAGCGAAAAAAGGAACGAATAGGAGAACTGTCTTTATTGGATAGTTTAGAGAGATCAGATTTGAAACGGTTTAGTTGTGTAGATTGTTAATTAGAAAACTAACGAGGGGGGAAGGCAAAGATTTTAAAAACCGAATTCAAAAGTTTGAAGGGTTTTTTCTATGAAACAATCTCATTTTGAATTTGGTTAGTATCTTTGGTAACTTAAAACATCTCAAAACTTTATAAAATGGAGCAATATCTCCAGCAATCAAAGTGAAAGAGTACTGTATCTATACTCTTCTTTTGAGTAGTGATTTTTTCATACATGCGATCCGGACTTTTTTGGGCCTTCGCGGGCCTTCAATTTTCTTTATTTTTTTGGTCGATCTTTATACCAAAATGTAGAACTCGATGAGATCTATAAAATGGTACTGAAATCGCTCAGATTTCCTATATCAGTATTTGTCTAGAAATTGTAGAACACACGGGCCGGAGTTTTCGGCCCGCGTATGCTCGGCCCGAGTGTTTTACAATATTTTTGAATAATTTCAATCCAGTTAGGGTTAAAATTTTGATATATTACAAAACATTCAGTTTTTCTACACTTCTTGCACCTCGAATGTAACTCTTTCTCTAAGACAGAACTTTGAAAATAAACAGTTTTTCAAAAACTACCGTAGTCATCTGAAGGCGTCAGAAACGAAAAACAGAGACAAACGCAAGTGAGTTTTGAGCGCCATACAAATACACAATGCTCATCGACGACGTCTTCAACAAAAGGCTCCGAAATGTGGGCGGGACTATCTTTTCTCATGAAGTAGAGACGTCTTCAAAACGCAATTAAGGGCATACGGTAAACGGCGTCAGCGTTTGTGAGTGTGTGCGCAAATCAGATTGCGTGAAGCTCTTGTTTGATGCGACCAACACACTAAATTGTCGTTGTCGTCGCTTTCGTGAATAGCACCTCAAATTGTGCCGCTCATCTGAAGACACTTGTCACGATTTATTATTAAAACTTCCGTTTGCCGTTATGCTTATGAAAGTTTGGAGGGTGAAAAATAATGATTTTATTGTTCAAGGTTGTGTAATAAACAAATTTTGAAGCATTCTGTGGAAAAATGTTCAAAAAGTAAAGGAGGTCAAAGGGTAAAATTGAAGTCAAAAAGATCTTGATTCACGTAAGAGAATAGTAAAATAAATTTAAAGAGCAGAGGAAATCAAGCGTAGTCGACACTAATCATTCTTCCTTCCACTGTCGTTCCGTAAAGAGCTGCGCGAGCGCGCTCTGCGTCTTGGAATGTCGCGAAGCGAATGCGAGCAGCGCCAGGTGCCATCATATCAACAGCATCAACCTCTCCGAAGTTGCGGACGCGATCACGAACAATCTGCCAAGTGTAGTCGTTTGGAAGCTGAAATAAAAAAATTATTTAGAATAAAACTAGTGCATTTCAATTACATTGCGAATGTTGATCACTCTCGTTGGCTGAGCGGCAGTCGAAGAAAGCCCTCCAGTTCCACTTCCGCCGAACGCATCCTGAGGGAATGAACCACCACCTGATCCACTGTTTCCAAATGGACCACTTGGCAGGACAGATCGAGCGAAATTGGATTGGTCAGCAACACCTGGAGTGAACCCAGCGACGCCACCCACTTGAGGTCCTCCCGGAATGAATGGAGCAGCCTGAGGAACGCTGAACTGAAACAAAAACTATGAGTCAAGTACTCAAAACGTATTCCTACCGGCGGTGGTACTTCACTTGGGAACATCCCATGAACATTGGCTAGTGGGGCTCCATCGGCGCCGAGACCCATTCCAATTGATTCAAGTCCACGCGGAAGACCACCTTCTTTATGCTCCACATCCTTCTCAAAACGATCCATTTTTACAACCAGATTACGGTCGAAGAGACGTTGTCCGTTGAACATGGAGATTGCTTGAACAGCTTCTATCGGATGCGTGTATTGAATGACGCAAACGCCCTGAAAATTCAATTGTTCTCCATAACATTTTTTTGATAGTACCTTAGTTTTTCCTTCTTTGTCGATGCGGAAGTCCATCCAGTTGATCTTTCCAGCCATACCGAATACTTCGTACAACTTGTCAGTTCCAACATTGAAAGCTAGCTGAAGATCAAGATTTTAATTTATTTTTCCTTGATTAACGCGAAAGTTTGGAATGTTAGTTAAATACATCTAAAACTTATATTTGAAAAAAAATCACTTTTGCTACCGATTTCACCTAAATCAAGGAAGAAAATTGAAGTTGAGATCTCTCACAAAGGTGCAGTTCTATCAACAAACTTCTTCCCGAAACTTGTACTGGAGAAACTCGAGGTTCCGGAACATTCATACAGGCGAGAAAATTACAAAAATGATAAAACCCCAGTCGAGAAGAAGCATTTGAAACCTACATTGGCGATGAAGATTCGCTCGCAGAGTGGAGGTTCGATGTTGTGCTGGCGGAGAAATTCCATATTGAGACCGAACAAGTCAAATGTTCCCGTTCTTGTTGGACGATCGTGGTCTTTGGTTTGGTGGCCTCGGCCACCTGCAGAGCCACCACCTCCAGTACGAGAAAGATAGTCAATTCCGGTTTCTGCTTTGATAGTACGGAAGAAAGCGGTTGGATCCTACAGAATAAAAAAAAAGATGAAGAAACATCAACCAGAGAAATTTTACGGACCCGAATCTCCTTTGCAATTATGCTACGGCCCTTCCAGTCAAACTTTTGTAGATTTGCGACACAATTTTCGGCACCTTCACGAGTTTCGAATTCAACGACAGCATTACCTTTCGGTTTGCCGTTACCGTCTTCGAGTAGCTCACAGAAAGTAACTTCACCTCCTTTCTCGCGAACAAGGCTTTTCAAATCAACCCAACGCGCCTCATAGGCGATGTTGGTGATGTAGACCATGCGATTATTCGACGATGCGTTCCCGTTGTTACTTCCAACAGCAGCGCCAATACGACCTTAAGGAAAATGAAAATAAGGGAACCACTAATGAGAAAAAAAGCTCGGTGAAACATATGGTTCTTGACAAAACCCTACTTCTTCTTGGACTTCTCGATCGGCTATTTCGACGTTCCCTTTTGATATCACGCTGTCCATCACGACGATTCCTATTCATGGCGCCTGACGAAACATTAAATGCTTATATTTAAATACGAAATCAGCAAAAAAACGGAAGTTTTGAAACGCACAAGCTGGTGTATCAGATGAAATTTTGACGGAGTCCGAAAATGTTTTTAATCTTAATTCTAAACATCTGCCTGCCATACACGCAGAGACTAAACACGATATTCGACGCAGAGACGCATTTAAGAAACATTATTGGTTTTCAAAACTGAGCATTTCGCAAAAAGTAACCGGTCCACGAATATACTATTTAGTCGGCAATACATTCACTTTTATGAGCAATATTGAACATCGACGTAGTGAAAATTAATTAGCGTCAACATTTGAAAAGAGAAACTATCCAGGTTATTCGATCCGAACAAGGAAAAAACTAAAATAACTGAAACACCAAATTCGAAAACGAAGTGACGGCGGCAAGCAACATGTGCAATTGCGCGTGGCAGTGCGCCACACCAGCGGCACCAGACTTGACGACAAATAACTGCCGCGAAAGTGAAAGCGTTCGTGATAATCTCAATTCCAAACACCTTCACGAAGGGCTTCGGTTCATCTGAATATGTCCTTTCTTTCTTCTTTTTGGAAACTCCATCATCTTTATCTCAAATCAAATATGAACACCACTTAACATTTGTTCTCTTGATACTAAATATCACTAGTTTTTGTTTTTGGAGATTAGGTATATCTTCAGTGCCGTTATAAGATATAAGAGTATCAAATTTCCTAGATAAAAAGAGAGATATAATGCAAAAGCTGGTTTGTTATGAAAAACTAGCTATTCTTCCCATGCGATTTATCGGAGAATCAAGATCACAGAGGCAACATTGGTTCAAGAAAAGGACTAATGTCTGGCCAGAATGCATGTCTTCAAGTTTACAAGGACGCGACATGTTTTTGATAAGACTTCCAAATTTTCGCTTCTGTAGTGTCTTCAGTCTACTTATCCACTATAGAATGTTACGAGAGTACTTCATTCCGATTTTGTCTTCATTCTTGCGTTAGTTTATTTGCTCACTCGCAAATAGAATATATTTTTGTGTCAAAAGTCACAATTTTCCGAGTGACTCACATTTGGGACTATCTGAATACAGTCCACACTCTCGTCTTATCACTAACCAAACTCTCCATGACGTTGCCGTGCTCCTCCATTTATTGTCGTCTGTCCCTTCTATGTTTCACTTTCCAACCCATCTCTCTATTTCTCTCCATCTTGCCATTCCAATATTATATCGTACAAACACTCACCCACGAAACGGCGTTGACGCCTTCTGTATTGTTAAACAACCAGTTCACATTGTCATTTTTTCCACTATTCACAAGAATTTCCTGTTGATCCTTGAAGGTTTCAGTCATACTTTAATGCGAGACCAATTCGTGTCGTTAATTTCATCTAAAATGCAAAGATTCCTGTGACACGCCAGTCATGTCGTTTTATTACCTTCGTCTGTGATTTTAAAGGACAATCTTTGTCCTGCGAAATTGTTGCATCTATTGAATTTCAACAAATCTGAAAGACTAGAGGTCTGATCTTCGAACGATTCCTCTTTTGTAGGCATTTGTTGAACTAGGAATATAGTTTGTGTTCGGTAAATTGTTTGTTTTTGGAATACTCCCAACTTCAGTTCATTAAAAACAAACTTTCATGTTTCAACGTCACTTCTTCCAACTGAAAATACTGGGGTATTTTCTTGAATTTGATTGCTCGAGTTTGAGGAAACTACGGTGTGATGATTCAATAAAACAACAAACTGATTGTTATGTTTCTTGGAGACGATTGCTTGATCCCGAAAGACTCTTTTTTCCATATTTCACACGTTTCTCATCAACTAACACGCTAGGGCTTATCATAGACTTCAAGGCAGGTTTCATAGATTGTCAATATGTATGAGTGGCATCGTGACTCATTTCATTTCATTCCTTCTGACAGAAACTTCGCCGCGACGTTGCATTCCTTTTGTCCAAATTAGTTTCCCGTCGAATGCTTCTCCTTCTTTTGTTCTCAAAAATAGAAGACAAAGTAACGTCGGTTTCTATGGCCAAAACTCTACGGGCTCCAAAGGCTCCACTCTGTTGTGTATGTTTGTCAATGGTAACAAAGTTCTCCTTTCCCGCGCGCTCAGTGTTTTCCTTCCGTTGCCCAGAGAAGCTTAAAGCCCTCTCTTGAGCAAAAAGAGCACAAGCCGCCTCTCGCTCACTCGCAATTTTGGAAATTGCATGAGACTCTTCTTTCCTTCCTTTCTTTCCTGCCACGCCCTCTCCTCGTTTTCCATTTCATCGAACTGGCTGACAGGGACGGATGGACGGGTGGCAAAATATTCTCCATTGTTTGCCCCCCGTTTCCGACGAAGAGCCCGAGGAGCCCATGCACTGAGGGCTCTCACACTCACTCGCACGTTTTATCTCATTCAATTCAATTCATTTAGGTTAGCCAGAGTTTGCTCTTTCACTCTTTCTCTCTCCCTGCACGTGTGAGTGATTTCTTCTTGATTTCGTTTTTCTTCTTGTCGTCACAGAACTGGGTCAAGAAGATCTTCATTATAATTCAACATATTTTTTAACACCAAAAATTCCTAAATCCCTAATATTTAGAAAACCTAGCAACTACATATTCTATGTTTTGGTCAAGAGGCACTTCCTTTAGTTTGCTCTTTTTCACGACACCCTCTTTTACGACAAATTTTTGCACATTACTCGTAGTATGGATTTCAGATGAGAAATATGATCAGTTTCTAATGGGGCTCCCTAATTTGACTCTGCTCCCTAAAAAACCGACTGCAGGTGAAAAACAACTCATTTTTTCGTATTCATTTTCTTTATTTTTCCAATTCTCGTACATTCTTTAGTCTTCCTGAAATTCTATACCTATGCTACTACAAGAGACTTGGATATTGGTTGTGAAACAAATTAATGTTTTGCCGTGCATTCTCTAATTTCCTCTCGATATTCTAATTTCCGCTCCAATTTCAATGCTGTGATCTACCAAAGAAATACATATTTTCAGATAAAAATGGGGATAGGTGTCGAGGAAAAGAAGCCCCTGCTGGTACAACTCAATGGACAGTACTACGATATCGCAGATTTCGCTTCGAAACATCCTGGAGGTGCAAAGGTAGGGATATTTCTATGTTTTTTCACTTGAATTTTTGAGTACCAATTTTCTGAACATCTTTTTCGCTACAGGTTCTAAACCGCCTGGCTGGAGAAGAAATCGGAGAGTTCATCAGAGGCGAAAAGCGGATAATGGGAGTGAGACATGAACATTCTGAGGCCGCCTACAATATGCTCGAAAGATACAATGTCAACACAATTCAAAAAGTATTGCATACCAATGATAATCAAATCTAATAAACTTCTTCAGGGAGATCCTTTGATTGAATCTAAGACGGGAATGTTGTTTAAAGTTGGTTCACTGGGAACCGAATACTGGCATTGGATTCATCAGCCATACGATGGAACACTCAGGTAATAACTAGTGATGTGAAAATTCTTGCTAACTTTTTTTATTCGCAAAATTTGATAATTTTTCAAAAATCTTACTTTCAGGCTGTTTGACTCTGACCTTCTGGAAAGTATGACCAGAACTGTCTGGTGGGTGGTTCCGGCTGTTTGGATTCCAATCGTCATTTTATTTTCGATTATTTCTATTGTGTCATTCTCTGCATCTACTGGTAAGCGGTATTTTTATTCATTCTTGTTCGATTTCCATAATTTTTTCAGACGTATACAATTCTGTACTTCTTTGGTCTGCATGGTTTGTCATCGGCGTTTTAACGTGGACTCTCACAGAATACAGTCTTCATCGCTGGGTTTTCCATTGGAAACCGTCCCCACAGTCGCCTAATCAGATATTGCTCCATTTTCTTGCTCACGGACTTCATCATAAAACACCGATGGATGGAGATCGACTCGTTTTTCCTCCAGTGCCTGCCGCAATTATCGTCGGCATATTCTATGTGATTTATTCGAATACTTTCCAATGGTAGATAGAGAATACAAGAATTAATAAGCTAAATATTAATTATTTCTAGGCCGGTGTTTTGTGCGTTTGGTGCTGGCAAGCTGTTCGGATACGTAATGTATGATATGGTTCACTACTATTTACATCATGGAAGCCCACGTCCTCGGAGTAATTTACATTTCAGAAAGGTGTATCATCACAATCATCATTTCAAGAACTTCGACGTTGGTAAGCTCGGAAGTAAATTTACGTTGCTTCCAAAATTGGGAGAAATTATTACTTATTAGATTTACGAAGCACATCGCGATTTTTCCAGAAAAAGAAAACTGAACTTCCAATTTAGAAATCCAAGCTATTGTTTTTTTTTCATGAAAATTTTCGAGACCCCACGGAAAACGGGGACAGGAAAGCGATCGGGGAACGGAAAACGGGGACAATGGGCGGAGCCAGCCAATCGCCGGACCATGTTTTCGTGTTACAGTGCTTAAAATTGCGCGCCGCAGCTTGCAAATTCAAAGCTCCGCCCATTGTCCCCGTTTTCCGTTCCCCGATCGCTTACCTTTCCCCGTTTTCCGTGGGGTCTCAAATTTTCACATAGCGAGCCACAGTTGACAATTTTTAAAAAGCCCGCACAGCGCAGCGCAATAGGGCGCGTTTGCATCTTCACCTGCGCATCAAATTTTTCGTTTCATTTTCCAATAGTTGGCCTATTTTTTGTTTTCAGGCTTCGGAATTTCGACGTCATTGTGGGATTATGTGTTTCACACACTTGGAATGGGTCCCTTATGATAAAAATGCTTTGAATCTTCCGGAAATATTTTCCTTCCCCGCAGGATCGCCCACATATTTTTATACATTCTCTCTAATTCTCTTTCGCTTACTTTTCGCAAACTACTTGTTGGAAACTCATTGTATATACCTATTTATCGACTTTTTTCCTATTTCACTCTTCCGAGTGTGTCTCTGTTTTGATAGTTAGTTTAAGTATCCTTCTCGTGCCCATTATCCTCGTCACTTACCGGTTTTCTGAAATTTTGTGATTTCCTTGTTTTGTTAGTTTTTTACCTGTTATGTTCGTCTTGAAAGTAATAATCAGAATCAATAAAGTGCATTATTGTTTCGCAAACTTTTTCTATCGATTTCCGTTGTTGCGTTCTTAAATACTGATTAATTAGAAAACATATATATTTACGAACTTATTCTTTCAGAACATTCATCTACAACCAGACAATGTTCTTGAGATACTACTTGGACGAGAATCAGCAGAGAGTCTACACATTGAAGGTGGAACATATAGAAATTTTTTCTCAATAATATATTTGTACCAGCCTGCTTACCGCAGGCTGGATTCGCGGCGCTGCCGCTCAATTTTGCTTAGTTTTTATACGCCACTGGCCACTTGGTTCTTGTTTCACGTGTAGCGCAGTCGGTATCGCGCTGCACTGCCGCGCAGTAGTCGCGGGTTCGATTTTGTGGCGCGACCAAATTCTTTATCTTTCGGAAAACTAAAGCGGACACCCTGACCAAGACCGGACAGAAATCCTAGCGGATTATATATAAGTAAGATTTTAGAGAACCGCTCCATCGGGACTTCAAACCTTGACTGCTCATCCAGCTCGTTTCTCGCCAGAGGACAAGAACTCTAAGTACCGCGTCATTATCAAGAAGCGCTTCGGACTTCTCCCAACCCAAAAGGCTAAGACCGCTTGTTAAAATGATTGTGTGGGAATGGCGCCGCATGCTGCGTCAAAAACTACGTTCTTTCACACCTAACAAGCCAATCAACTATCAACAGGTTAATCTTTTTCCAGTATTCAAATTTTGTAATAAGTGGTTATCCAGGTATCTCGTCGCCGTATCATCGTCTCTTTTGTTCTATTCTTTGTCGGTTGGAAAGCATTTGGCTATACTCTCAACGATATGCTCCTTTGGACTGTCGATGAGCAAACTATGCAAGGTCGATTCTTGACACCCCAAGAAGGAAAAGAACGAAGGTAATTTTTATCGGTCTTATTTTAATCGTTCAGTTATTTCCAAATATTTAGTTAACATTTTAAAAAAAGTCCAACTAGTTACGGACCATTTTTCGAAAGAAAAGAGATTTTCAGAGAAACGCGTATTGTTATAAAGCTAGAAAACTATTAATGCCATGTGAACCTTCGATTTAAACTTCATACATTTTCAGAGAGGCTTTGGAACGACAACGGGATCCCAAGTTACGAATTACACCTCCAATTGTTTCTAAATATGATCTTGATGACTAGTTCTAGATATCATTTTTTTTTTCTCCTTCCTTGATTTTTTTATTTTGTTTTGTACTATTCACTGTTGTTTCTTCTTTTGTTGTTCTCTTCTTGATAAAACATGAAAATACAAATAGCTATGTTCAAAAATGGACTCTTAGTTGAATCCTCGATAAAATACTTCGGTTTCGGTACAGTCGTTCTTGATCCTCGCCACATCTTAATAATCATCACAGGGTGAATGCGTTTCGCCGACTATTCATTCGAGTTCAACAAGGAACTGATTCACTTCTCGATTACTTCGCACGCTGACAAAGATTTAGTGGTAATGAATCCTGTTAACATTTGAATGTCAAATATTGAAATTGATAGCACTTCAATACAACTGGGCGGATCGGGCAAGTCATCGAAGTTATTCAACCGCCGGAGTTGGTGTCCAATCAGCTCTCGGAGCAGCATCGTGTTGAGTACGAGCTGAAGAGTTTATTGGGAAACCCGGAATTGGTAAATCGCCACAAATAGTTTCCAATTTCTAGAACTCAATTTTTCAGCCAGGAGTGGGATTATTCATCAGACGTTTTGTAATTCACTTCGCAGAACAGAAGAAGAGAAGAAACGCACTATTCGTGCTTGGTGAGTAATTACTGCTCATGTTATCATATTAGTATGTGAAACTGCAGGTATCGATCTAGATGGGATTCCAAATGAATGCATTGCTGCCGCTTTGCAGGTCCTCGAAAAGAATCATCAGGTGAGAAAGGTTTCCAGAAAGGAAATTGTATGTTAGTCCTCTATTTACAGTAACTCCTCATGTTCTTCTAATTCAACATCATCCGATTTGCCAAAAAAGAAAAAAACAACTGTATTTCTACCTTCTTCTAATTTCGTCAATCATATCAAATCCTCCGAGCGCTCGCTATCTGATCAAAAAGCTGCGATAGATGGTGGACTAAACGATCTGTACGCGTGGCAACTAGAGAATCGCAAGGAATCCGAACTTTTTGAGCTTCTCGATGGTCCTCCTTATGCAAATGGGGAGGCTCATACTGGACATGCCATTAACAAGATTTTGAAAGATTTCGTTGTCAAGAGTAGAATCGGTCTTGGTTACAGGTTTGCATAACCTCATATTAACTGAATAGCATTCAAAAAGTATGGTTTCAGAGTTCGGTTCCGTCCAGGCTGGGATTGTCATGGTCTTCCCATAGAGCTGAAGATCAGAAGAAATCAGGGAAATACAAACCAACTTTCTCCTCTCGAGACCCGTGCAGCTGCAAGATCGGTTGCTGATGAGGCGATTGGTAAACAGATGAATGCATTTCGTCGTTGGGGAGTGACAGCTGATTGCGATCATCCCTATGTAACCAAAAGTCCAGAATATGTAGCAGCTCAGTTAGAAATTTTCGCTCGTCTTGTTGAACAAAAGCTGGTTTACAGATCGTTCAAACCAGTGTATTGGTATTTGATTTCCGGAAAAAAAAGCAATAGTTATTAATTAATTCAGGTCTCCTAGTTCGAACACAGCATTGGCAGAATCTGAGTTAGAGTACAATGAGAAGCATCAAAGCACGAGTGCTTATTTTCGTTTCAAAATGATCAACTTCTCGTCGTCAGATGTTGAATGGCTTGTAGAAATTCCTTCGAAGCTTTCACAATTTTATGCTCTCACATGGACGACAACTCCATGGGCTCTCCCTCTCAACAATGCGATTTGCGTATCTCCCAACATCAAATATTGTGTGATCCAGTTTGAAAACGATGCGAAGTTTGTTGAGGGTCTTTGTCTTTAAAGCAAATTTTTCTTTATATTTAGCAACCCGACATCAACTTTCTACCTGATCGCCTCTAATTTGGTTGACGATTTCGTAAAGTCGAGTGGAAGGAAATGTATCGTGGTAGGAAAGCTCGATGCGACTGGACTGATTGGAAAAAGATATCGGAGCTGTTGGTGAGAGTAATTATTAGTTTAACAACAATTTAAGCTTCAAAACAGGCACAATGAGTTGGCTCTTCCGATTTATGAAGGTTCGCACGTATCGGATACAGTTGGAACAGGTCTTGTGCACACTGCGTTCGCGCACGGATTTCAGGATTATGATGTGAACTGAATCTATAGAGGCATAGTTGAAGTGTACAAATCATTACAGGTTGCTCTCGCACAAAACGAACGCGTTCAAAGTTTCGTTGATGCTCAAGGTTGTTATACAAGACATTTGGGTCACGATTTAGACGGGAAGCCAGTTCTAGGAGAAGGGCAAAAGGAAGCATTGAAAATTCTGAATCATGATGTAGTTCACACTTCCAAGCATATTCATTCATATCCATACGATTGGAGAACGAAGAAACCAGTAATAATTCGAAGCAGTGAGCAATGGTTCATTGATGTAGACGAAATCGGGAAACGTGCATCATCTATGCTGGACGATATCAAAGTTGCCGCTGGTGATTCAGATTTACGCGCATCTCTCAAACAACTTGTGACGACAAGAAAAAGTTGGTGTATTTCGAGACAGAGAGTTTGGGGAACACCGATCCCGGGATTGGTTGACCAGAATGGTGGATCTTATACTTCTCGTAAACTGATTGAGTGGGTAGCAGAGTTGACAAGAGAACTGAAAAACACAGATGTTTGGTGGGAGCTTGATGTGAAGGATGTACTTGAGAATGAAGAAGTTAGAAAATCGCTCAATATTCCTGATGACGTTGTTCCTCAATTAATGAAAAATACGGATATTATGGATGTTTGGCTCGATTCCGGACTTGCATGGCATGCGGCGAAAAGAAATGACGAGGAGAGGAAACACGTGACGGATGTTGTACTTGAAGGTGTTGATCAGTTTCGAGGATGGTTCCAGTCTTTGCTTCTAACTTCCGTTGCTGTCCAGAACAAACTTCCCTATCGACAGATTATTGTGCACGGATTCTGTATAGATGAGAAAAATAATAAAATGTCGAAGTCGATCGGAAACGTTGTTGATCCCACAATGGTATGTTTTCAGAACCCCGTAGGAAAAATCTCTTTTTTTCAGCTAACGGATGGTTCATTGAAACAAAAAGCTATCGGTGCTGATGGTCTCCGTTTCTGGGTCGCTCTCTCCGGTTCGGAAAATGCCGGTGAATCAAAGATCGGACCAACTATCATTGAAGATGTTGACAAGAAAGTTATTGCGCTCCGAAATGGATTTCGATTCATGATTGGAGGTTGCCATGGATTCCATGGAAATCAATTGGAAACACCTTTGAAATCTCTCGACCTAGAAATGCTCCAAACCTGCCAAAACTTCGTTCGGAGATCAATCAATAATTATAAAGACTACAAGTTCAGAACAGTGGCCAATGATTTGACACAGTTCATGCAAAGAAATTTCAGCGCTAACTATGTTGTAAGTCTGCTTAAATTGAAGGCCATTAATTCAAAGTGTTCTTCCAGAAATATGTTCGTGATAGATTGTATTGTGATAAGATTGGAAGTGAATCTCATCTCTCAGCTCAATTTACTCTGCATAGGTAGTCTCATACTCGTTTTTTACAATGTTGATGTATTTTGTGATCGTTTCAGATTGGCGTATAACTTAGCTCACACAATATCCCCGATCCTACCTCATCTATCTTCGGAAGTTCTCCATCATCTTCCAGGAGAGCATGAAAAACTAATACTACGCCACAAGCTGATCGATCTTCACTCAGGGATTCGTCATACAGACCCACAGCATCCAGATCTTATGAAGTTGCTCACAGAAATTCGATCTCTTCTGGAAGCGTCTGCTGGCCCAATGGTTGATACATCGAAAAAGGTGATCAATTTAAATACAGAATCCTTTCAATTTTTATAAGTTCAGGGAGTCGTCATTCACTTGCCGTACGAACAACACAATTTGTTGCGAAACTATTCATCGGAGTTACTAGAACTTCTCAATGTTTCACAAGTGGAATTGCAAGAAGATCAGACTGTTTCAGTTCAGATTGTTGAGAGCTCATTAAAATATTGTGAGCGATGTCGTAAACACACTCGGAACCAAGGAGACAAAATGTGCGAAAGATGCTCCAATTCGATCATATTTCAGGAATATTTAGCATGCTCAAATTGACTATTTTTTAATAGTGTATTTAGTTCTTTTCTTGCGATGTTTTCAATAAATCTGCATTTTGAACCCTTGGTTCGGTGGACTGGATATCAATCTCTTTTTTTACTGAGAGATCAAGGTTTCTTATTTGAATACGATTCAAAATTATTACAAAACAGGAAGCTCGATCCGCTGCGAAAGGTCATATCGGCCACAAAATACTTCATGGCAGAGAAAATCTTCTTACGCGCCTCTCCCCCGGGAAATTCAAACGCGCAGTGTTCTAATACCGATATTTCTCAACCTCAATTCGGAATATCTCTAGATCTAGTCCAGGGTTTTTCTCTCCGTAGGATCAAATAAATTGAGTTTCTTTTTTATATGAGTCGACCCCTATTTTCTTGGAGTCTCCTTCTATCTCGGTCTCGAGTTCATAAACGCGCTCTTTTCGAATGTTTTCTCATTCTGTGCAGAGGTGCAGACGTTATGTGTTTCCACGACAACTATTTACATTTTTAAAGATCGCTCCAAATGAAAAAATCGATGTATCCAAAACTTCTGAATGACATGGTCTCGAGGAGAAGCGATGAAGTTGTTAATGAGTTTGAAAGTGGGTTTTTTCAAAAAAAGATTTTTGGTGAGTAACTTTATCATTTTCCAGGAACTTTCAACTCTCGTGTATTGGAAATTTTCGCCGATAATCGCCAACTCAACCTCGAGGAACTCAAAGCTGACACTGAAGAATTTCTGAAATCCCTGAAAGTGGAACTGATTTGGGGAGATAGTGGAAACACCAAATATGTCACACTCACAAGACTTTCGGTAAAGTCTCTTCGGTATAGCTTTCGAAAAACCAGAACCTTTTCAGAAAATATTGAAAAAGTCTCCAAAATCTATCAGAGATCTTTTCCCTCACAGCACCATAAGCACCTTTGTGAAAATTACCAACTTCAATCTGGCAATTGACATCACACTCTTCGGTTTGTAATTCAGATCAATCAATCAAACATCTTAGATTTTACCTTCCAGAAGAGCATATGAAGACGATCATTCACGCTGAAGAAATGTATATTCGACTGCTGCCGTACTCGGAGAACAGTACTGAAATCTCCAGCTATGTATGTTTTCTGGTATTCTTTCAATCAGATTTTAATATTTCAGAGTCTACAAGACTTCGTGGAAGCTTACTTCATTCCACAAATGATTGAAGAACCGGAAAGAGCTGAATATTACTCAGCCTACGTTGTTGGTGTCATTTTCTTCCTATTAGATGCAAGAAGACGAGAAAATATATATCTGAAGGACTTGTTATCGTCGACACTTTTGTTGCATCTTGAATTATGTATTCACGCGGAAAACAATCGCATCGAAACACCCGAAATGGATGTGTAAGCTGAACATTAAATATCATAGACATTACTTTTCCAATGAATTTCAGGTTCACCGTCGCGCAATTCAGAAGCATTCTGTATGAATTCAGATGTCTCGATACTGATCGGAATGGAGTACTTTCCCAATCAGAAATGAAGTTTTTCAGAGAGTATGAAAACACTGCGTTTCGATAAATTCGAGAATTTTTCAGTGGTCTATTCAATTCAATGTTTATTCAAAGAATTTTCGACATTTCAATGGTTTACGAGGGTGGATGCTTGGATTTCAAAGCTTTTGTGGACTTGATGACAGCGATACGATTCCGTCACGTGAGTTTGGAACCACACAGAACGGAGAACTGATAAGATAGTTTACAGACTCGCGCATCTGCCAAGTACCATTTTGAAGCTTTGGATTTGAAGAACGATGGTGTACTCGATGAGGACGAAATCAGAACAGCGGTGAGTATTATACAGTCCTCCAAATAAAGATAGGTTCACTCCAGCATTTTGAGGTATGTCGTTTTTGATGAGTTTTCAGAAATCGCTAGAATTGAAAAACTAAAGCATTTTTGGTAACATTTTGATGTTCACTAGCAAATTTGAGTTTTAGGAAGGTTTCGAGAAATTATCCTAATTTATCGAAAAAAAACCGGTTTTAAAAATCCAAATAAAGATAGGTTCACTTGATAAAATGGAATGAAAAACCATTTTGGCGTGGAGGAATGCGGAATAAAGTGGTGTTAAATAACCTGGACGATAATCCAGATTAGTGATCAGGTCAAAAAATTTATGTCCCGGGAATATCCGGAAGTTCAAGTTAAGATTTAGGTTCACAATCACGAAATTCGCGAAAATCGCATTTTTCAGATCTGAAAAATTTTCGTTGTTCTTTTTCGATCATTAATTTTGTGCACAATTCATCTTCACACATTTCTGATTATGGTCCCGCTTGAAAAACAGGCGGCCCTGTCCAAAGAAGGGACCCTGAGGCCTTCCGTCCACCTCATGATGCCGCAAACGCTGTGAAACTGAGCTCTGGATCCCAAAAATGTGCAGTTATCGTGTGAATTTCGATTGGTAAACTGAGAGAAATCATGTCACAAACAAATTTCGTTAGTTCCGAACAGCGGAACAATCACAAAAGCGTCCTGAGTCCAGCAGAAAGTCTGCGCGGAGAGGACCGGATTACTGTCACTGCCTTGAACGTTATCCATGGTTCCTGGTCACCTTTTTGATGATTTAAAGTCTGATTGCCATGTCTCAGACAATCACCACTTGGCTTGGCATAATTTTCGATGGAAACTCCTCCGTTTTTCTATCCAGAACCTCGAAGGTTTAGGATGCATGATTTGGGCGGACATAAAATCAGTGGGATAAGCTAAAGGTTTCATCATTTCAGAAGGGATGAACAATTCCCAGTGAAAAATTGTTTGTGACATGATTTCTCTCAGTTTACCAATCGAAATTCACACGATAACTGCACATTTTTGGGATCCAGAGCTCTGTTTCACAGCGTTTGCGGCATCATGAGGTGGACGGAAGGCCTAAGGGTCCCTTCTTTGGACAGGGCCGCCTGTTTTTCAAGCGGGACCATAATCAGAAATGTGTGAAGATGAATTGTGCACAAAATTAATGATGGAAAAAGAACAACGAACATTTTTCAGATCTGAAGAATTCGATTTTCGCGAATTTCGTGATTGTGAACCTAAATCTTAACTTGAACTTCCGGATATTCCCGGGACCCAAATTTTTTGACCTGATCACTAATCTGGATTATCGTCCAGGTTATTTAACACCACTTTACTCCGCATTCCTCCACGCCAAAGTGGTTTTTCATTCCATTTTATCAAGTGAACCTATCTTTATTTGGATTTTTAAAATCGGTTTTTTCGATAAATTAGGATAATTTCTCGAAACCTTCCTTAAACTCAAATTTGCTAGTGAACATCAAAATGTTACCAAAAATGCTTTGGTTTTTCAATTCTAGCGATTTCTGAAAACTTATCAAAAACGAGATACCTCAAAATGCTGGGGTGAACCTATCTTTATTTGGAGTACTGTAGATAGACAAGTATTCACACTCCCGATAGGCTTGTTTTCAGGCACAGGTGGTTCCTGAATACTCTCCGAATGAGGACAACGTGAATATTGACATAGTCACTGCGGAATTGAAGGACATGCTCCGATTGAATAAAACGGGCATCACTGCAGAGCACTTCATTAACAACCGAATGAGCTCGACTTTTACCGGCTTCTTGTCTAACTATTCCGACTTTCTGAAATATGAACGTCGAGAGCAATGATTCACACGACCAATTTATTTGAGAATTTTAAACCAATGTGTAAATGGACGGTTTGGTTGAAATAAATTCTTTAAAACGAACATGGCTGTGGCATAACATATAACAAAACTTAACGAAAGCTGGGAAGAGTTGGAACGATAACAAGTTTACAACTAACTTTGTTTTTAGGGTAGGTATGAGAGACCGTACAAATGGTACTTGAGATGCATTCTGTCGTGATTGTGTACGAAACTTTGGCAAATTCTTGCCGATTGGTTCTATCTGCTTTGATTTTTTTCGATGTTCTTTTTTCCCTATTTGTACGGTCTAAAATATACTTTTAATAGAAAATAACACGGGAAAACAGACAACAACAATAAAAGAACAATGAGAATCGGTGTTTAGAATTCTAAACAGTTACTTAATCGTCAGAATCCGAGAACTTGATAGAATTAACCGATTGGTTGATTGGACCACCTCCGTAGCTTCCCTTCTTCTTCTTGGTCTTCTCGTGGCGGAAGGCTTTTCCTTGGACTTTTGTAAGACTCTCGTTCGCCCGATGGCCCCACTGATCGAAACTCTGAAATGCATACAATTAGTTGAATTCATTGTGGAATTTGCTTACGGAATCATGTTGATTGTTTCTAAACTTCTCGGCAACATTATCCTTGGTCATTTGAACACGACGGAACGGCGAAGACTTTCTTTTACGCGATTCATAGGCTGGCTTCTCAGTGGATGTAGCTAAAGGCTTTGCTTTGAGAGCTGGTGTTCTTGAGGAACTTTCTTCAGTCTCCGCAGATTCCTCGGAGTCCTCGCGTTTTTGTCTTGGAGTCACACCTTTAGATGGCTTTGGGAGATCTTCATCATCATCGGAGGAATCAGAAGAATCGACTTGCTTTCCATTTTGTTTTGGAGTAGTTTTGACTGGCGTTGGCTTAGCAGAAGATTTCTTCTCGTCGTCTGAAGAATCATCAGATGACGAGTCGGCTTTCTTGGTCGGAGCAGCTTTTGGTGTTCCTTTGGCTGGAGTCGGCTTAGATGCGGGTTTCTTTTCATCGTCCGAGGAATCGTCAGAAGAAGACTCAGCCTTCTTCGCTGGAGCAGCTTTTGGTGTTGCTTTTGCTGGCGTTGGCTTAGCAGCAGGCTTTTTTTCGTCATCGGAAGAATCATCAGACGATGAGTCGGCTTTCTTGGTTGCAGCTTTCGGAGTTGCTTTCGACGGAGTTGGCTTAGCAGCAGGTGTTTTGGCTGGAGTAGCCTTGGAGATAGGCTTCTTCTCATCATCGGAAGAGTCATCAGAAGAAGACTCAGCTTTCTTGGCTGGAACAGCTTTCGGTGTTGCTTTAGCTGGAGTTGGCTTCGAAGCAGGTTTTTTCTCATCGTCTGAAGAATCGTCAGAAGACGCAGCTTTCTTGGCTGGAGCAGCTTTTGGTGTTGCTTTGGCTGGAGTCGGCTTAGTTGCGGGTTTCTTTTCATCGTCTGAGGAATCGTCAGAAGAAGACGCAGCTTTTGGTGTTGCTTTGCCTGGCGTTGTCTTAGCAGCCGACTTCTTCTCGTCGTCGGAAGAATCGTCAGATGATGAGTCAGCTTTCTTGGTTACAGCTTTTGGTGTTGCTTTAGCTGGAGTTGGCTTCGAAGCAGGTTTTTTCTCATCGTCTGAAGAATCGTCAGAAGAAGACGCATCTTTCTTGGTTGGAACAGCTTTCGGTGTTGCTTTGGCTGGGGTTTGCTTAGATGCGGGTTTCTTTTCGTCGTCCGAGGAATCGTCAGAAGAAGGCTCAGCTTTCTTAGCTGGAACAGCTTTTGGTGTTGCTTTTGCTGGCGTTGGCTTAGCAGCAGGCTTCTTCTCGTCATCGGATGAATCATCAGACGATGAGTCGGCTTTCTTGGCTGCAGCGTTTGGTGTTGCTTTGACTGGCGTTGGCTTAGCAGCAGACTTTTTCTTGTCTTCAGAAGAATCATCAGATGATGATTCAACTTTCTTGGCCGGAGCAGCTTTTGGAGTTGCTTCCGATGGAGTCGGTTTAGCAGCAGTCTTCTTTTTCTCGTCATCAGAAGAATCATCGGATGAGGATCCGGCCTTCTTGCCCACAGCAGCTTTGGGAGTAGTTTTGGCTGGAGTAGCTTTGGCAGCAGGTTTCTTCTCGTCCTCCGAAGAATCGTCAGAAGACGAAGCGGCCTTCTTGGGTACGGCAGCCTTTGGAGTTGCTTTGACTGGAGTCAATTTAGCAGCAGGCTTCTGTTTCTCGTCATCCGAAGAATCATCAGACGATGAATCGGCTTTCTTGGCAACAGCTTTTGGAGTAGCCTGGACTGGTGCTGGCTTGGAAACTGCTTTTTTGGCATCATCCGACGAGTCATCAGAAGAAGTCTCAGCTTTCTTGGTTGGAGCAGCTTTTGGAGTTGCTTTGGCTGGAACAGCAACTGGTTTCTTTTTGCTGTCATCAGAGTCAGATGAATCAGAAGATGATTCTTTTTTGGAAACCTGCTTCACAACTTTTGGGGTTGCCTGTAAAGTTTACATTTTTTTTGCAACACGGAGGAAAAACGAACCTTCACTGTGTCCAGTTTCTTGGCTTTTCCATCGTCACTGTCAGCACTATCGCTGTCCGAATCACTAGTTTCTGGTTTCTTTGGAGTTGCTTTTGGAGCTGCCTTGGTTTGAACTTTTGCTGCTGGGGTCTTCTTATTTCTATCCGCATCAGACGAATCATCGTCACTATCCGAGCTTGATGCAGCCTTTTTCTGGGCTGGAGTTTGAGCTGGCTTCTTAGCTGGAGTTAACTTTTTAGACGGGGCGTCGCTATCCGAGCCACTGCTGCTAGAAGCAGTTTTCTTTTGAGTTGGAGTGGCAGCTTTTTTCGCAGCTGCAACGACCGGTTTTTGTACGCCAGTCTTCTGCAAATATATCATTCTTATTGGATACTAGGAAGTTACTCAATTACCTTCACTGCACCATCATCTGAAGAGTCCGAACTCGATTCCTTAGCGGCAATCTTTTTCAACGGAGGTTCGCCTCCGGATGTCGAAGCGGTGCGCTTTCTTTTTTTGAAATTGTTGTCATCGACGATATCCTTCAGCTTCGGAGCCTCATGGTCTTTCAGCTAAAAACGTTGAAAATTGATTTTAAAAAGCTAAACAAAAACTTACGAAAGCATCTAGCTTCTTTCTCGTGGCTTCGTTGAACATTTTTGTGACCAATTCCGGATTTCTTTGGGAAACCTCGCAGTAAAGAACTGCATTCGCGTATAAGTCGGAGCTCATCGCGTCGTGGGTACCCTGAAACTTGTGAAAATGTAACTAGAGTCACAAAAAAAAACAGATTTAACATAAGAAAATTTTACAATTAAAAACAAAATTCGTTTGAGTATCTTTCATGGTCTCTTGAACCATTAACTCGAACCAGGATTTATCTCAAAAAAAGGAAAATATGAAATGAAAACATTCGTAGTATCAATCGTGTCGAGACCAGTCCGCCGTCATCGGCTGTGCGCCTTTAATCAATAAGAGCGGGAATTCAAATGTGCAATTTTGCAAAAGGGAGGGGGGGTGCTATTTTCACGAAAACTGAGTTGTTCGTTGTTCCTTGTTCCTTACGAAAAAAATTGTTCAAAGGTAAATAATATACATATTCCGAACATATAAACGTGTTCCAAGATTTAAAAAAAACATCACAACCAGATGTTATCTCTCCTATTGGATTGGCCAGTTTCAAAGATATTCCCGTCTATTTCGATAACTAGACTTATTGTCGACGAGTTTTATCGCAACGATGACAGCACCACCACCGGAACTTGTACAGCTTCCTCCTGGTTCCATGGTAGGAGTCTTGGTAGATCTGTGAGAGTCCATGTTTTAACAATAGGTTGAAAGATGGACGATCACTAAAAAACTGGGTGAAGGTGGATGTGGAGCAGTCTATTTGTGCAGTGACGCAACCGGGAAATATGCTCTTAAAGTCGAAGGAATTTCGGAGCAAATGCAAGTTCTGAAAATGGAAGTTCTGGTTCTGGGAGAGCTGACTAAAAGAGGAAGTCGTCATTTTTGTAAAATCGAAGACAAAGGCAGATATGGAAGTTTCAACTATGTCGTTATGACTCTTGTTGGAAAATCTCTGCAGGTGAGGAAACGATTACACCTATTTTTTTATGCTTGAGTCTATTTAGGATCTTCGTAAGGGAACACCGCAGCAATCGTTGAGTGTAGCATGCTCTTTGAGTTGTGGAATTCAGGCTTTGGAAGCTCTTGAAGATCTTCACAACATTGGATACTTGCATCGTGATGTAAAACCTGGAAACTACACGATTGGACGTGCCGAATTGAATGAACTTCGCAAAGTGTACATTCTCGATTTCGGAATGGCTCGCAAGTTTACCGACAGTAACGTAAGAGATATCTTCAAAAGGAAAAGTTTTAAAGAATGTTTAGGGAATCATTCGCAAGCCAAGAGCCGCTGCTGGCTTCCGTGGCACAGTCCGATATGCTCCGATCGCTTGCCATAAAAACCAGGAACTGGGAAGGTATCTACAGAAATCAAATTGCCAACCTTGATGACTCAATTTTCAGAAAAGATGACGTGGAAGTTTGGCTGTATATGCAGGTTGAACTAACCGTTGGACGTGTTCCATGGAAAGAGATTACTGACATGAATGCCGTTGGACAAGCTAAGCAAGCTATCCGTAACACTCCCGAAAGAATGTTCTTGCCACCTTGCCCAGCTAACGAACTCAAGGAGATTATGAAGATGGTTGACAGCTGGGACTACTTTGCTGATCCAAACTACGCGGAATGCTATAGAGTTGGTTCTAAACAAAGACGAGAATTATTTTTATCCCTACTATTTCAGTTGATGAAGCAAGCTCTGGCGAATTGTGGAAAGCCAGAGTTCCCATACGACTGGGAACCTGGAATGCCGCTCAATTACATGGTGAAATAAGTGAGCATTTGGATAAGAGACGTGGCAGACTTTCTATAAATTGATGATGGATGAATGATTTTTATGGTCGAATGAATGAATGCTTTTTTGTATTTCATGAATTTTATGTACAGAACAAAAAAATGGCACTTAGTTAATAAAAATAACAAGAAAAATTGGAACCTGTGAATAGTTACATCAACATTTTAAATCATTCTGAATACACTAATCTGAGTGGAAACATTCTTCCATCTCGAAATCGTTGGAAGGATTGGCTAAACGACCTTCGACTACATCTTGAACTATTTTGTTAAAAGCTATCGGATCATCTGCGTATACATGTGTTCCAGCTCCTCTGACAATTTTAATATCAACGTATGCCTTTTCTCGAGTAGATTGAATATCAATAGCTGGTCCAGGATCTATCCAACTCTTGCTTCCATAAATGAAAGAAACTCCTACGCTTTTGTCTATGCCGTTGAACCTAAAGTAAATTTCATTAAACTTTTTGACCACTATTTAATCTAGCATACCTTCTTATCATAGGCCGTTTTGCCCAACCCACTGGCAAGGTCATATTCATGAATGCTGTTTCTCCAGTTGGATCGGGTAGATTTAGGTAGTAGACGTATTTGTAAATATCATTGTCGCGTAGACCAGGAAATCGGATCACAAGATCCGGTCTTAGTTTTTGAACTATTGCGGGAGCTATAACAATATTTTTCTATCAATTACAGCTGCATTTCTTACCGTATGGACCCATCCATCTCATTGGTGAAAATGGGTTGAAATATCCGGCAACACCACCAAGGAAGGACATCCAAGCATACGGTTTTATCTGGAGCCATTTCAATAAATTAGTAGTATCAAATTTTCCAAAAAATCAGCTTACCAATTTTTCATTTGCGTCCACTTTTTCAGCAAATCCCCACGGATCAACAAGAATGAGATGGGCAACTCGGGAAGGATGTTCGAGTGCATAAGCACTAGCCAAATATCCTCCGAAAGCATGTCCAACAAGGTACATTTTTTCGATTCCCATTGCTTTTCGCCAATCTTCCATCGCCTCCACCATTTCTAACTCTGCAATCGCGTTATCGTCGCTGAACTTTGGTCTCGAAGATCTGCCAAAGCCTAACGGATCGAATGAGTGGACTGCATGATTTTTAGCGCAATTCTTAAGATTGGCTGCGAACATAGCAACTCCTGCTCCGAGTCCAGGTATCAAAACTATCGATTCACCATTCGAATTTTCCGATTCTATAGGATTTACTGTTACAGTGTAGACATCGCCTTTTTTGAATCGAACCGGAAAAAATTCGGATTAATGTTTTGAAAAAAAAATTAAACTCTTACTGGGACAAATTTTGATTCATACTTCACATCGCAAGACTCCAAAAGACGAGCTTCCACTCGTTTCAATTTTTCCAGTGTTTCATCTGTGAAACTCATCCAATTTGTTCTAAAATATAGAAAATATCTTGAAAAGTGAGCAAGAAATTTAAAATTCACTTACATTGTTGTTATTACTGCTTTTGTAGAAGCCACTGTCATCTGTAAAAACAATTTTATTGATTATAGAGTCGCAGAACAAAGTACAAAAAATCATGCGAACATCTCGAGAAAGTCGTATGACTTGTCCGAGTGGAGTCCGTACACACATGGCCGATGTTTCGCACATGGCCGATGTCTTCAACACTTTTCCAATTTTTTTCGCGGAGATCTCCGAGTGACTTGTTTTCTGTTTTCTTTCTAAAATTTTATGATCTGATCGCAGTATTTTTATTTCTCAAACCAGTAGAAACGACTGCTAAATAATTAAAAATATTTTTCAAAATTTACCGTCCCTATCGTTCATTATATTGTTGAGAACAACAAACTATAGTCACCTGCCAGTTCAATTTCCTCCCTTTGCTTGAATTCTACACAATATCGACTAAAAATTTTATATTCAGATGCCTTCGGTTCCACGCGTTGATCGGATTAAACCAATTTATACTGCCGCAAAAGCACTCAACTTTGGATGGCGTTTCTCGGATTTTCTGAAAATTCCCGCATATAACGGAATATCTCGATACACAAATCAACTGCACCGAATCACTGTTCGATTTTGCAAGCAAAGCGAATCTAGCGTCGGTGTTCGTAACTTTATTGAAAATCAAATTGTGGAGATTGGTGAGATTTTTGGCGATTTAAAAGTTATATGAGAAATCCATTATTTAGGTCGCAAAAATCCATCAGTAGTGATCTATGCTCAGCCAGTGCGGAACTCAAATCCATCCATTCGGGCCGAATACGGAAACGGTAGAACTCTTCAGATCAACGCCAAAAACATGACTGAATCTGAAGTGAGCAAAGATTTTCATTTGCTTTTCTCAAGGAGTGGTGAGCCCGTCGTGAAGCTGGAGAGTCGCCAAAGTGCTCTGGTTCCTTCTGTACAAGGTCACTGGACACCGATCACCTGGCTCCCGACTTCAATGAATTCAGAAGAGCTCCCGGTAAAACAATTCTCAGAACACAAATCAACAGCTACTTCAGCCACGGAATACATTTTACAAAATCCACCCAAATAATCATTTTCATTGTCGTTAATTCATTTGTTTCATTCATTCATTGTTTTTCTTCGATATTTTTTCGATTTTAGGAATAAAGTAGTTGGTCCAAATTTTAAGAAATCTTAAATACTGAACATTAGATATAAATCGATTCAAGGAAGTAGAAGTATTGAGAATCATTGGATTAGATTAAAAATTAGATAGGGTTCATTGACTGTAGCCATTCATTGGATCCCACTGCCATTGAGCTGTAGGTGGAACTTGGGAATCTGGTCTCCATCCACTACTGCTCGATTGTCCATAATCCGAAGTACCGGGAGCTCCAAGTTCACTGAATCCAGAATTTTGAGGCGGTGGAGCAGTTGACTCAGTGACCCAGTTGTTGATATCTTCTTGTGGAGAAATTTGATGAGTAGCCACCACATACTCTAATTGTTCCGAATAGGGATTCATGAACTTGTAAGCGGAAACTGTGCAGGGAACGTAATCAGTACTTGTGCGTACTCGAATATTTATTCTCAGTGGTTGATCACTGAAATAATAAAAAATGAAAAACGAATCCATAAAATCTTGAAAACAACCTCAAGAGAGCAACAAAACCATCCTGAAGAGTTTTCTCATCAGCCGGATGTGCTAGATTCCACCAATATCTTCCGATCAGTTGATCACTACTCAATCCAATCAAATCACTGACTCTTGAATCAATAAATGTCATTTTTCCATCCTCTGCAACTCGAACGGAAAACTGATTCGTTGATGATGGATCCGCACATACAGGCATTGAGGCTACCTGAAAGTTTTGACTATTAGAACTGAAAAAAGTAATTCAGAATGTTACCTGGAGTCTGGCAATAGCTACTAAACAAGATGAGGCTGGAGCATTGATTCCTTGAGGAGGAGCATTTTTGATATATCCGGTACAGTGCATCACGACATAATTGTGTCCGGCGTGTTGGAATAATGGGCGACGATTTCGAAGACGATGAAGTGGCTCAAGGGCTCCGACACGCATTCGGCAGATGAATCCACGTCGACATGACATATGGACACGAGAGGAAGCACCTTCTCGTTTAACTGATCCTGAAAATCCGAGAAGTTTATTAAACTTTCAAGGATCCAAGAATAAAGCAAGTCTAAGTACGGTAACAGTGTTATGAAGGAACATATTTGAATTATTTAAAACTAACCAGTTTTCAAATCGAGCACTTTGTTCACTGAGACTTCACTTCCACATAATTGATCCCTGATTTTCTCATGATCATCTGGATGAATTAGATCGTTCAAATTCCTCTGAAGCCAGTCTTCTTGTTTCAAATTCAGAACAGGAGTAATTGAGTCGGCCACATAGAGGACCTTTCCAGTTTGACAGCACACTACAAACAAGAATCCGTTGGCTGCTTCTAGAATCAAATGTTTCAATTCTTGATCAGTGAGAAATGATGGTTTGTAAGATGTTTCATCCTGTGCAGAGTGTCCTCGAATTCCTTTCATATGAGATACAGCCATTCGAAGAATCGTTAGTTTGTCTGGTTTTCGACCAAGAGATGCACATTGGGGTACCATTTCAGCCAATTCATTTATGTAATGAGTCATTTTGTTTCGACGACGGCGTTCAATCTGAATTTGAAGTTAGAATAAAAAACTACAGTAAATATTGCTCACCTCTGAATGGTTTTCCCTTGCAAATCTTTCCTTGTTTTCTCCGATATCATCTTCCATTCGAGCATATTTTCCAGATGGCATTCCCATTTCATCTTCGTCCATTGTAAAGCTGAAATTAAAATTGTAACTTGGGCTACAGTAGTCTCAAATTTTTGCCAGCTCAAATTATACTAAAAATCAATCAAAAACGTTATTGTCTATTCAGAATGAATCGCAAAGAAAAAATTTGAAATTTTTATTTGTAAACAACTTTTTAGGCTCCGCCCACAACAGTTTCCCACGCAGAAAATTGTAAACAACAACACAATTTTCAACGTGGGCGGAGCCTAAAAAGTTGTTTACAAATAAAATTTTCAAATTTTTTCATTGCGATTTATTTTGAACAGACAATAAGTAGTTTCTAACATACGGAATACCAATATGTATATTAGACTTCACCCAGGCGTTGTCTCAAATCAGAAACCAAATAGAGGATTAATCAAAAAAGTTACTATAGTAAGTCACGCGATTCTTGAATGTCTATTAACTTACTTTGTCGATTGCCATGGGTCCATGTACACTTCTTGAGCCATTTTAACTACTGAAAATGAAATAAGTTTTATAACAAAAAAGAAGAAGACTTTGAGAGAAAAGCCGAAAACAAACTATAGTCATTCGAATAAATTTGCATTCAAATTAAAATACAAACTTGTATCGGATCCCGTAAATCAATTAATTATGTAAATGGCTCGAGGATGAGTCGGAAGAAAGATGAAAAAATAGTTATAGCCAAAAGAAGCGTCAGAGAAGGATCCTCTCACGTTTTCCCAATGTCTCTGAACACGCAATACGCATGTCTGTGTCTCTAGATATTTCAAGTACTCTCTTTCAATCGATTTTCTTTATTTCTTCTTCTTCTTCATCTCAAGAGAGAAAACGAATATGCGGGTGAGAGAGAGAGAGTGGTGGTTTGTCTGTTTGTCCAGTACCTCGATCGCCAACAAACACCGAGGAAAGAAATAAAAGAAGAGAACCGTATTATTACTATGAAGAGAAGAATGAGAGACCCATATGGTCAACGGATATTCGAGAGAAGAAGCAACAGATGGAGAAGAGAAATGAAACGGGAAAAGGGTGAAAGGAAGTGAGAGGATCAGAGATAAAAAGAAACATGGTGTCATCATGATAAACTAGAAAAAAATGCTGAAAGACACGTAATTCCTTATCAGCAGATGTCTGAATTATGATTCCAGGAATCACCTGGATTACTGTAATCTTTACTATTAACAAACGCAAAATTCTGTGTGTCTGTCTGTGCTGTGTCTGTCGTAGGCCCTAGCTCAGTCCCCACTGAACCGATTTTTTCCAAATTTTGGCAGGTTATCAGAAATTCCTTCGAGATGATGCCCGTCTATTTTGTTTTTCGGTTCATGAAGAAATAGGTCACAAGAGCGCAAAAACCTCCATTTTGGGGCCGTTCAGTTGTTTTTCTTTTGGAAGGGGAGAGAGTGACGAGTTCACGGAATTATCTTTCAAAATTTCAAAATTTTCATTTCTAAACTTTCACGTTGCCCGAAGGGCCCCAGAGGGGCGTAGCCCGTCTGGTTTTGAAATAATTTGTAACTTTGAAAAGAGATTAATTTAAGGAATGACTGGAATAATATCACAATCCGGCACAAAGAAATCCATTAAAAGAGTTGCTACTATTCAAATTCAATTATTTCTCCATCATAGATTACATCATCCAATAAAACATCTGTATTCGAAACTGGAATGTCTTGAATAATTTGTTGGCGAAGAGCTAATCCAACTTTCAACGGGGATTTGGATGGGAAACTTGAATGATGAGTTGAGAAGAAGCGATCGTAATATCCTTTTCCATGTCCACATCGAAGAAAAGATGGGGAGAATGCGACGCCGGGAGCAAGAATCAGGTCAAGAGGTCCTGAATATGGAACAATATTCTTTTTTATAATATGTTCATGTATACCTGTTATATGATAACTTTCCCATTTCCATTCAGGATTCGGCTGACGGATTCCCCATAGAGTGGATGGAAGGGAATCGAATGATTTCTGATCTGGAAGGCGAACCATTCCCATTGTAGTGGATCCTTTCGTGAACTGGAGAGAAATGTTGCAAAAGATTTCAAATTCAAATGATTCACCTGAGGAATGAACACTTCTTTTCCCATTTCCAATGCCTTCTTTATGATCGTATCAGTTTGAATTTCTCCAGATGTACTGACATACACAGATAATCTTTGACTATCTTGAAACCATTTCGAATTTATGACTTTTCTAGAAACAGCTTCACTCTGTTGATTTGTTTCTTCCAGAGGAACCTTGTCGAGTAAGTTTTTCATGAATTTCCGCAACTCGGATTTAGCCTCTTTTAGTCCGCTCATCTTAAAGATTGAATGAATATGAGATTCTATAATATAGTGTAGATAAAATAAACTCCAAGTGCCTTGTCACTTTTTAGATTATCTGTTGAAGTAACAGTAAACAGTCATGAAAATTTGACATCATTTATGCATAGAATACAAACCCATTCACACGAAGAGATAAAGCAAATCAGATAAAGCAACATTAGCAAGTTTAATTATGAATTTTACATGAATAAATTATGAATAAATGCAGTTGCAAAATACATTAGAGACTGGCCATAAAAGACTGCAATTCTTCTGGGATTTCAGGAATTTCAGGGTTGCCATCAGGATTCACAAGTTTAACATTGAGAAGTCGAACGCGAAGCTCCATCTTCAACATCCTCTCGACTATAATGTTGGCTTGGCTGAAAACTCGATTATTGAATACGTTTATTTTCGCTTACTACCTGCTAGTTTCTGATTTCCCAACTAAATGAGAAAGGCTCTCGTGCCAAATGGAAGCTTGTGTTTCATCTGAAGTCAATGCTACTAAAACTTCTCCTTCCTTAAAATCGTTCGTAGGTTTCAATTGGATACGAATTCCTCGAAGCATCTGTGTGGATGGTGAGGAAGTGAATCTGGATGAGCTTGCCTTTCGATCAATTTCATCGTTGTTTGTAACATCGGCAACATCTTTGAGCCACACTGAAAACACCAGAAGATAAAAAAGCTAGTCTATATCGTACTGTACCTTGTCTGATATCATCTCGAAGACCACCTTCTACATAGTTCTCTCCATCACATCCAGTGATTGTAAGCATTTTTTCAGAAGGGTCGAGTTTCCAATGCCAGTAGGCAGCTTTTGCGAGAGATTTGCTTTTCATTGGTTTGCGGAAAATTGCGCCTTCTTTCAAATAATTTAAATGATTCACACGAACTAGTTCTTCAATCCTGGGTCTTAGCTTTGCTTTGAGCTCTCTGAATGAGATAAATTAGGATTTCCTTCAAAAGTTCACAGTTGAAGTATTTTTTTACTCACATAACAGATCGACTGTGCAATTGATCATTCTCTTTTCCCAATTGCTCTTCTCTCCACACTTCTTGCATTGCCTTGTAAGAAAAACTCTCCAGATCGGCTGCCAATTCTTCGACATCTTCCATTTCTTTTCTTTTCAAAACATGTCTCAACTGCTCCAAAACAACACTTGCAACTTTCTCCATCTCTCCACCTTTCGCTTGCATCTCTCTCCAAGTTCTGTGGAATAGATGAACAATACATCCGAAGACAGCGGGAAATGGTGTGTCCGTCGAGAAAAGAATAGATATTAGACTTTCAACTTCATCCCGGCCAGGAATCACTCCAAATAGCTCGGCAGTTATATCACAGCATCTGAAATATCCTGATTCTTTCAGTTACATAAAAATCATCATGCTTTTCTACCTCATCCACATTGGGATCAATTGCCACTTCCCTCCTTCTATGCGCATCGTGTTCTCCGAGATAAGCATTCTCAAATCCTGTGGACTTTTCTCTGCGAACTGTAGCATGGCAGCAACCGCGAGTCTACCACACCGATGCTCTCCAATTTGAGTTCTCCAACTTTCCGCAATATCCTCTGCTACTTCCTCAGTCGATTCAATATCTATAATCTTCTGAATCTCTGAATCAGAAGGAGGCGAAGTATCGTATGCACTAATAAGGCTTCTCTGAACTTCTACGAGTTGCTCTAATGCTTTAGGGTCTCGAGCAGTTCCCCCTCGAAGAAGAGAGTTATGCACAGCGTTTCGAAACGGAACTACTTCCAATGATTTTATAAGACCGTGTCTTTCTTCATCATTTGCACATCTCCGAATCATTGAATTCATAAGTGAGAGAGCAGAAATAGAAATTCGTTCGTCTGATTTCTCAACATGACGAATAAGTGTTTCTATAGGGACTTCTTCCAAGACCCAATCTCTTGTCGTATCATCTCTGAAAATCAATCTTTAATTGTTTAATTTAGCTAAGCATTCATTTACCCAACAACCAACTGCTCCAGCATAGAAAGTGATGCCAACAAAGTATTCGATTCTTCACGTTTCGCTTTTCCTGTCACCAAAGCAGCTGTAGATACAACTACATCTCGTGGAACTGATTTGCAAGTAACATCTCCAACTCCAACTTCTAGCATACTGGAAAGGGCACGGAAACATGTAGATAGAAGCGTTGGACTCATGCAGACACGATCGTCGCGAATCAAATTGAAAAGAAGTTCGAGAGAGGAACAACGATAGAATGCTTCGATTAGTGCAGGATCCTGAAGTTTTTAATGTCCCGCACTTGAATAATTTTATTTATTTTTATTTTACCAGAGAGAATTCATCCAGTGTTTTGACTGCTTTCTCCATTTGCAAAATATTATTTCCTTCCTCTAAAATCTCGGTGATCCGCTTCACATAATGATCTGGCGACGCACAAAGAGTCAATATGAATCCACTTCCAATTTGATTCAGATTATCATCGGTTATGAATCTTTTTGGTCCGTCAGCCATCAAACCGTATGTATCATTTTCTGGCAGATTCATTTCTCGTGCTGCCATTTTGACAACATCCTCATGTTTCTGTTCTAATCGATTTATCGTCACGAAAACTGTATGGAGGGCGTTGGATGGAATGACGGCTCGACGGTTCCATGTTGTTAGCTCTTTGTCTATAACGACCGCACCCTGAAATATCCCAACCGTGATTTTGGAGGAATTGAGTGAGTTTCTTCCGAATGCGCTAATTTTTCATATTTCAGTCTTCAATTTTACATAGCTTCGCTTATTCGGCGAAATGTTGTATTTATATCGAATACCTTAACCATATGTTCCGGAAGTGAAATATCAACAGGTTGGAGCTCCTTAAGCGGCATGTGGAAAGCCATCTGAGTATAAGGAAGAGATGTTGAAGGCATTATTGATTGAGATGGGTCGAACTACAGAAACGAGTGTAGAAGATAAGACAGTGAGTCACGCGTATACCCTAGGAAAGACAACACAACGACAACACAACTGGAGAACGGAAACAATTTCTGTCATCATTCACATAGATGGAATTCATTCTTTCTGTCACATAAATAATATAAAATATATAATAATAAAATAGTCATAATGATAGGTGAGAAGACGCGGGAGTGGAGGGGAGAAAGAAACCATAAGAAATCGATAAAATCCAGTAAATTATGAATCTTGTGTTTTGTATTTGATGGAGGGAAGGGGGTGAATAATTTTGAGGTGCAAGGGTGAACACAGTGCTTGTGACTCGAAATGTATAATGCTCCGGCAAATAAGATTGCTGTGAGACCTGAACAGAAAATTCCTATTATATTTTCGCCGTCTGTTGTCAGGTCGATTTAAAGGCGCACAGATTTTCTCAAAATGGTCCCACCACGAGGGCACGAGAAATGCGCAGAGCACTCCTTGCGCGCTTCGTGTGTATAGTAGCTTTTTGACTGAGCGTAACTCCGTTCAAATGCGAGTTTACGAAATAAAAACCACCTAGAACAATTCTGACAATCAAATTATTTGTTTTTATGAAAGTTTTTGCTATTTTTATCGCGGAATTCCAGAAAAAATGCACAAAAACGCACAAAAAATATACTATAAACATGAAGCGCGCAAGGAGAGCCCTTTGCGCATTTCTCGTGCCCCATGGTGCATTTCTCGTGCTTCCTAACGGGACCATTTTGAGAAACTCTCTGCGTCTTTAAATCGACCTGACAACAGACGGCGAAAATATAATACTAGAGCTAAAATTTTTAATTTTTCAATATCTTGAATTATCTCATAGCATCTTATCTTTCAGAACACCCTTGTACCTACAAAATCATGGAAGAGGGGAGATGGAGAGCTGCAGTAGATGAGGGTACCATAAAAGGCGAAAAAGAAAATGGGTATCAACACATTGATAGAGATAAAAGAAGCAGCAAAGAATTAAATGATGCAAAATCACAAGTTTTTCACCACGCTAAATTGGTTGAGAATTGGAGACAAAAGAGATGGGATTGAGGAAACGGGAGAGGGGATAAGAACAAATGATAATCAGGTTGATGGGATGAATAAAAAAGGAGGGGAAATGAGAACATACATCGGTTTCGTTTACTTATTCTTTGGAACACAATTTGATAGGTTTGAGAGTTTAGGGTACTATACGTTAGATGCAATAACTGAAAAAAGGAAAGTAATCGTTTCGATTATGATATACTAATAAGCGCTCGGTTAGAAATCAAATCCGATCACTTTCTATAGGTAAATATTTTTTCTACCTATTTTGGATCAGTGTGAGCAACTATTGGAAAGAAACTTGAAAATAAAGAAAAACAAAAACAAACATGTACCAGAAATTGAGGAGCAACTTTTTCGTAAGAAAATATTTGGATAAAAAGAGTAGCAGGAATAAGAAGCTGTAGCGAGTGATTACACAAATGAATCATCACAGACACGGAAATGATGACGGGGAAAGTATACGGAGGCGGGAAGAAGGTGATGAAGTGGATATTTTTGGAAATAACAATATGGAAGCTCAAACAAAATATGCTATTTTTGTGTCGCTGGGGTCGCATTATTATGCTTCCTCCGACGTCTCCTGAAACAGCAGCATTTCACTTCGCCGGACAAATTGTCTCCTGCAGCAGTTCTTCCTTCAGTATTCCTACTTTCTTCCACAGCTTCTCCGGCGTTTGAGTTGATAACCTGAAAAAAAAAGAATTAGAAAAGTTGGTAAAACTTTTTTTTGAAGACAATGAACAGCTTAGAATCTGCGCCGTAGATTTATCGACGATTCAGGATTTGTTTTGCACAACGGTTTTTCAAAAAAAAAAACTTTGAATACCTTTAATAGTAAGAAATAAGTTTCCACCAGCCAAATAAATTGTCAAATCACATGGCTATATATTCTTCTTGGTTGATTTTTAAATTGATTTTTGAAGAGAAACAATTTAGACTAATATTTAACTGCCGTACCACACACAAAAATTTAGACAGTTAGCCTTTTGAACGACCACTTTACCTGTGTAGATCCAAATTGAGCATGAGCTGCAGCTTGGCTGACTTTCAGTTCCCCGCGGTCTAAAGAAAATTTATTTACATTTTTTTTCGACGGCAGTGTTCATACCTGTTCGCTTTACGTCTTTGGACTCAGAAGTGTGCAACGAGCCTGATGGGGTTGACTGAAATCAGTCAGTTTAGTACAAAATATTGACGAAAATGAACTTACGACGTTGTTAAGCTTAGGCGTCCAATCGAACTCGTAGTCATACGATGCACCTAGTCTATCGAGTACGGATTTGAAAAGATTATAGCAAAAGTCGTAATCTGGAGTTTCGAAAAAATCAAGGCGGCGAGCATAACGGAGATATTGAGCAAATTCGTCCGGGAATCCTTCACAGAGAACCTCAACAGCGGTTTGTCTTTTTGTGTCTCCAATTTTCTGATATCGTTCCTTCAGTGTGTCTGCTTTCAATCCTTGCCAAGGGAGGCTTCCTCTCAAAAAATACATGAACATGTGTCCAAGTGCTTCGAGATCATCGCGTCGCGATTGTTCTTTTCCGAGATGCGTGTTGATCGACATATAACGAGCAGTACCCGTAAGGGACTTGTGTTCCCTGTATGCGATGTGCTTTCCTGAAAAATTCAGAATATGATGATTTTTTCAAAAGATGAAAATTGGGAAAACGGATAATATTGTAATTTGCCTATAAAACAATATTGGCCATTATTCTCATTTTAACTAAAACAAACCAGTGTCACAGTCAATGTACTCCTTGGCAAGTCCGAAATCAATAATGTGAAGAACATGTTGCTTGCGAGTGGAATAACGTCCGATCAAAAAATTCTCTGGTTTCACATCACGGTAGATAAGATGTTTCGTGTGAACGTACTCGATTCTGCGGATCTGAAAATTAAAAATGTTTTTTTAGTAAAACAGATCGTAATTATTGATAACGAAAAAACTTACAAGTTGCATAGCGACCATGGCGACTGTTTTGAGAGAAAAATGCCGATCACACAGATCAAAGAGGTCTTCAAGTGAGTGTCCTAACAGTTCCATGACCAGTGCATTATACTTTCCGCAAGGTCCGAAGTAGTGTACCTGGGGGAGACCCTCTGTAAGCGGGGGTTCTGTTGGCGTTAAAAATATCTGTTGAGGCATCTTCTCTTACCTGCTTGTCCGAGTAATTTATAAAAGCGATATTCCAGATGTAGCTGCGGTGCTTTACTTTTCATGGGTTCCAATTTGATTGCTACATGTTCATTATTGTATAGATTTTTTCCGAGTCGAAGTTCGCCAAAGTTTCCACATCCAATCTTTTTGCCGACCTTAAAAATAAATGGTCTTGCAAAAAAAATTTTTTAAACATTATTGTTTCGACTATTTTCCCGAAAACTTGAATATTAACCTTTCAGCAAACCTCCTTTTCAATTAGTATTTTGAATGAAAAACATATATCTCTTGAATTCGTATTTTTCTCAACGTAGTGAAAGTGATTCGAAAAAATATGCATTGCTCAGAATAAAAATTTCGAAGGAAAAAGATGTTGAAATTTTGAACTACTCTGATACTACAGCTCCCTTCAAAAAATCAAATAATTTTAAAGATGCGAATATGTTTTATGGGCAGAGATTTCCAGAATTTAATAATTTATCATCGATCTTTAATGCCAATTATAAATTTTACTCACCTTGAAATTGGGTCCAACCATGAGCACTCCCTGCGAGTTGGTGGTACTCGCTGAAGTGGCTGAGTTGCTCCCGCGTGTGTTCGTCATCGCGGAAGGTGCCCAGTGTGAGAGGCCAGATAGGATCGCCTGACGAGGCCGCGTCGACGTCGACACCCGTCTGTAAATGACAATTTGAAATTAAAGGAAACAACTTTCTTGATCAATAAGCGGAACAGGACGAGGCAAACTTGCGTTTTAGTCAACACGATTCAAAAAAGCAACTCGAATCAACATAATTGTTCAAGCTTATATTATTTTTTAAAAATAAGAAACCGACGATGTAACGTTTCAGCACGATCGAAAAACTGTCACCACGAGAGAGTAATTTATGAAGCTTCAAAATATGAACATAACACGAATAAGACAGAACAAGACAAATATAACAACAAACATATTATAAGAATAATGTTTGAATAATTATCCTATTGAAATTTGCGGTAAAAATCTTTTTTTCATATGGTTTTTTTATGACACTCGTTCACTTTTTTGACTGGTTGAGGTGAGAATGTAGGCGGACACTCATAACAAATCGACCGAATAGGAAAGGAAGAAGAGAAAGGATGGAGCGGAGAGTGACATCGACGGGTTTTTCATTCTTATCAGAACGAAAAAGATACGGAGAAAAAGGTGTGCTCCTTCTATCTTTTCTTTCCTCCAGTCCAAACACATATGTGTCTGAGTGGACATGATGAGAAGAACACTATCAATATGCATTGAGCATGATATTCTTGACATTCACTATGTCCCGATCATCAAAAATGCATTGCCGCCTTTTTCGAAATTTTTCATATTGCTATACCATAATTTTTCGTTCTCTAAAGCCGATTTAATGAAACTGATGTTCATCGCAAGAAGTTATGAAAACAGTGCCCATTATTTCAACGACCTAAGAGTTGTATTCTTATTCTACTTTCTATAAATTCTTATCACCTCACCTAAAGCTGGTAAATACTGAATAAGTAACTGTAAGGGAACGGAAAGGTGAAAACAAGTTTCGAAAAAAGAATTTGGATGGAAATACTGATCGAGGAAACAAGAACGAACACACAAAATCAAAAACGACAAAAACCGTGAGGCGAGAAAAAAAGAACACACTCTCACACCGATTCAACAGCAGAGACGAGAAGGGAAAAGCGGACGGAAAGAAGAGAACGAGGAAGATAGAACAGGGATTGCGAAGCAAGAGAGGTGGAGGGTGGTGGCACAGAGACTAAATTGAAAATCGATAGTCGAGTCGGCAGTGGGTTCGTGTTGAAGAGGCTAGTGCAGTGGATACGCCTGCGTCTCCGTCCTCTTACAATCCGCATCCTTTTCCGCAATGATCAAATGAAGGAGATGATGAAGATGAAGCCACTTTCTCGAAGACGGCGACGACAAAACACCAAATTAATCGAAAAAGAGGAAAAGGCATCACAAGCAAGGCCAGTGCGAAAAAGAAAGAGCGAAGGAATGAGTCATTCAGCAGATAACAGCGACAGCCGTATCAGTAGAGGCGCTGAGAGCAGTAGCTGAACGAACAAAAAAACAACAACAAAAACGTGCAAAATTTTTGTATTCAACAGGTATGTTGGTTTTTTGTTTGAAAAGAGAAGGAAAGGAACTGCACGATAATTAAGACAGAACGCATTTCGAGACCTATCCGACGATGACTCGCGGCTTTTGTTATTATCCATTCTAAGGAGAATCATTTCGTATCAGCGGAAGCTCCCGTGGGTAGCGGCCTTCCTTCAGCGGACCATCGGTGGGAGTAGTCTCCTGATTTTCAAAAAGGAAATACAGATATAAAACACGGACATGGTGAGTTTGAAACATTATACAGGAAGAAGAAACGCACAACGGACAGGTAGAAGAAGAGTTCAATGCAAAACATGAAAGAAAAAATGGCTTAAAACACGAATTAATGAGAAGAAACGAATATATAAACGCATTGAAAATGGGGGACATTTAAGAACAAGCATGAGAAGGGAGACTGTGGAATTAAAGCAATTAGCACAAACCATAACATCTGGAAATGTCTCTGACAGAAACTGTTTTTTTACGGATTGTTTTCAAAAATTCTCAATGACTTTTCGGGTAATAGAAATTTAAAAGGACTTGCCCTTTGCTTACAGATTTTACGATGTTCGACTTCTTCTGATACCAATCACCGCCAAGAAAATGCAGATTCTTGTGAAAAGAGAAAGGAAACATTCTGAGGGATGCGACCACTTGAAAAGAATGAGGAGCAAAGACTCGTCATTCGGCTACGAAAGACAAGACAGACAAAGACATCTAGTTAACACTTTTTCTGACTCTTCTAATAATGGTCAGTTACATTAAAAAGCGACGCGTTCAAATTTTGATTAAGGTATGATAAAAATAAATTAAGGTATGATAAAATCTATCTAACGTATCTTACATTAAATCTCGAGAAAACTAAGCATGGCGGAAAATCTAGCGATACGGTGCAAATTCACAAAAATTTTGCAAGAACAGATCTCTGCTCTCAAATTTTAGGTGGGCTCTCAATCGTTTCCGGCCGGATTGTTGACAAAAACACGCTATTTCTCCTAATCGTTGTCGACCAAAAATGGGGATAGAAATCTACTATTCTCATAAAGTGAAGTATAATACATTAAGTATTCGAAGATGAATAACAGAACATCTTTGATTCGAAGGATATACTTATGATCTAGTGAGACAACTAACGTTTATCTATTTGAACAGTTTATACCTAAACTTCTAGTGGAAATATGTAATTCTCAAAATTCTTTCTAAGCAATTGCTCCAACCTATTTTTCGCTGTCATTCCAGAATTGGATTTTCGATTGAGCGAGATTGACGTAAAAATTGAAGAAGTGATTGACAAACCGGACGTTGGTAAGAATAAAAGAACCACATCTATAGTGACCCAAATAGAAACCAACATTATGTCTTCTCCGGAAAAAAATATTCAAGAAACTCCGAGCTTCCGATAGTTTGGATCATTGAACTTTTCTTTGAAAATTCCTATTACGAAATTTTGAATTCTACATTATATAAAAAATAAATGCCAACTATTGCAACTATGAAGCGAAATTCAAAGAGGAATGTAAGAAACGATCCCCCAAGTCTTCGAACAAGGACCCAAAATTCTTGGTCCGCCTAAACAGTACTGTTTTACATGACGAAATACAATTTCTTCAAAGACAACTAGTTCCAACTTTATACTTCTAGGTTTTAGATAATCATAATTTTTATCATAAAAAAGGGAACATCAATTAAAACAAGTAAAACCGCGACGCGAGCCGCGCCGCTGTGGCCGCCTTCTTCAATTCTCTTCTTGAACGCAACAACGCACTGGCAGTAGCAGCACAGACACCACACACACAGACAAATCGGAGCGCGCCCTACTCTGCGCTTCTCATTTTGTCACAATGTTCGCAGGACTATCGAGAGACGCGGCACCCTCCCCCGACACCGCATTTCAACAACTATTTTGTGTGAGAGAAAAAAAGAAAGTGTTGTGTTTACTACTGGACTCTCCTAGGTGCCATTTTCTCGAAAAAAAATTGAGAGTGAGCAATTAGCCGCCATAAGTATCCTCATCAGTTAAAAAGTATCTGAAAATATTTTATCCTCAATCGTTGAATGAAAATTCCAGCGAACCTCTTTGAAAATTTCTTGAATTGTGCGAAGAGAGCAAAAAAAGCGTCAGAAGAAAATAAATATGTGAAAAATTGCCAGAAGGCTCCAGATGAAAAAAAAAACTTCAAAAAATGAGAACGAAAAATGTTTTGACTCATTGAAAACCAAATGCACCGTAATTTAAAGGCGCACCCATCGCATTCCACATAGGGTTTCGCAACGATTTTGCCATACTCAGACAGGATTTTCGTCAGGACGGCGGATGATTTGCGGAGTGAAGGGGATTTCGGAGCATCGTTGCGCATTTTGCCGACAAGTCAAATCAGTCGAATGCAATTTTTTCTGGAATTCCGCGATGAAAATAGCAAAATTGTTTGTAAAAATAAACAATTTGATTGTCAGAATCGTTGTAGGTGGTTTTTATTTCGTAAAATCGCATTTGAACGGAAATACGCACGGTCAAAATTTTTTGACGATTTTTCGATGTTTTTGATGCGGACCTGTAGAAACAAATGCACTACGTTGTATTACAACTATTATTGCTATTTTTCGAAACAGTTCAGACACAAAAACATCGAAAAATAGTCAAAAAATTTTGACCGTGCGTATTTCCGTTCAAATGCGATTTTACGAAATAAAAACCACCTAGAACGATTCTGACAATCAAATTGTTTATTTTTATAAAAAATTTTGCTATTTTCATCGCGGAATTCCAGAAAAAATTGCATTCGACTGATTTGACTTGTCGGCAAAATGCGCAACGATGCTCCGAAATCCCCTTCACTCCGCAAATCATCCGCCGTCCTGACAAAAATCCTGTCTGAGTACTCCAATTTTTCTGCAAAACCTGGAACGAGATTTTGCGAGTCGGCAAGAAATGTTTTTGACCTATATATTTTCTCGAGGAGCAATTTTCAGAATATGCTCCAAGAGAATTTTTTGGTCTCTCGAAAATTCTACCTCAACACGGCCTTTTCGGGTGTTCGGTTTTGACAAACCGCGCTCCATTGCAATTCGGCGGTAACTAAAATTTTTGAATTTTTTCATTTCGCTGCATGGCGGGTCACCGCAATGCTGAAGGCAAAAAAGGCGATACGACACTTTTCACTGCTTCGGCAGTCAGTTTTTTTCCGAAATTTTCGCTATTGAAGTTGTTTTCGAGCATTTTCTCATCGTTTTTTATCGGTTTTCGGTCGAAAAATATTAGAATAGCATATTTTCTTCTGAATTATCGCTATTGAATATGTTTTTCTAGCATTTCTTCTTCGTTTTTGATTGCTTTTCTGTCGAACAATATTAGAAATTCAGTTCTTTTTCGTAATTGTAACTTTCGAAGCTGTATTCTAATATTGTTTCACCGGTTTTAATCTCTTTCTGTCAAACAAATCGACAAAAAGTGCGAAAATCCGCCAGCTTTCACATTTGTGTGTAAAATTCCTCGATTTTCTCCAATATTCTGCCCTTTTTCACCTCAAAATCCAATTTCAGGCCTACTATCCGTGTCTGACTCGTATCTTCGAGAAGCTCTTCAAACGAGTTCGTGGCTGGAAACCGGCGGCGTCTCGTCTCGAATCCGCCGAGATTTTCGTCGTTTGTGAGGTTTATCAGAAGCCAGACAAGGTTGGAGCGAAGTTTTTGGATCCGAAGAAGGTGTTTGCGAATCCGAATGGATCCGAGGGAACGAAGCCGAATCCGCAGAATATGTTGATTGGAAAACAGAAGAAGGCGAAGGCAGATGGTTACGATACGGATTCGCTAGCGATTCATGCAACTGTCAAGGCTACGGATTTCATCACGTCTCCAGCGCCTTTGGATATTCTCTGATCGGCGAGCGTCATTCAGTTAGACGATGAGAAGTGGAAAAATCACGAGAAGACCACGGAAGAGGTGGAGGAATATATGAAGGATTTGAAGGTGTTGGATCTCGTGAGTTTAGAGGCCATCCGGAGCTTTCTGGAGCATTGTAGAGGGATTGAGAAGCTTCAGAAGCCTCAGAAGACTACCAGAGCTGTTTTAACCGCTTTGAAAAATTCTGTGACATGTTGACTTACTAAAATTCCCATTTTTCCAGAATCCGACAACGAAGAAGGCCTCTGTGAGGTTGAATGGGAAACTCACGAGCAAGAAGGCGAGGATTCCGATGACGACGAAAACGAACTGATCCACACCGTTAATTCGGGTCTCAGCAAGAAGAAAAAGAAGAACGTCCGAACGGAATCGTGATTCGAGAAGGAAGAAATCGCTGGGCTCATCTCGGATGAAGACGACGACGACGAGATGAACGCGATTGAGAAGCATATTGGGAAGAACGAGAAGAAGGGGAAGCAGTATGAGATTCGCCGATGGAAGGCGAAAAGGAGGCTTCTGACTCGTAATCCGATGCAGAGATGGATGACGTCGCCAAGGAGAAGATGTATAATTTCGACCCTCAAATCGATTTGGACGATGATGAGAACGAGAGATACGAGGACGAGAGTCACGCCGAGAAGCAGATCATCGGAGAGGATCTGAAGCCCGTGGCCGTGAAGGAAACTAACCCCGGAGCAGTTGGAATTTTTTCAATTGTTTCACTTGTTTCAAATATTATGTGTTTTAATCAGTTCCTGCTTGTAAGATTATTGTTTTTGAATAAAAATTTCGCTTTTTCCAACATAAGATTGTTTTACGGAGTTTTCTCCGATTTTCAAGACTTTTCCTCCTCTCATGAACTGTTCATAAGTTGCATTTGTTTTCATTATTGATGAAATTTGCGAAAATTTGACTAACTGAGCCAAAAACAGTGTATAACTGTCTATTTTATCAAATTTCTAGTATAAATGATGATTAATGAGAATAGAAAAAAATAGTTTTTGAAATTGGCGGGCTACTTTTTCCGTGGAGCGCTCTTGCAACAAGCTCGGAAAAACCGCACACCCGATGAGGCCGTGCCTCAATTTATATGAAAATCTCAAAAATTTTGGAATTACTCTTCACCCAGGATTTCTGGATATCCAAAAACCGGAAGTGAAGAAATGCTACTCTCCCTGAAATATTTCAGCATATGCAGCTCGTAAAAGGTGAATTATTCAGCAATAGATCCGACTTGGGAATTTTCGAAAGCAATATGTCAGTCAACCCATAAAAATGATAGAAAGATAACGAGAGGAATGTTTAATCTAGTCGCGTTTCACAGCAACAACTCCTATCAGCTAAAGGATTAGTAAACGGATTAGGATAGGATAAACCACGATCTAAGAAAATCCATCTCCTCTCGTTTTTCATCTTCATGTGCCTCTACTCTTATATGCTCATGTCCAGAAAAAAATGCATATCTGATAGGAAAAATTCGATTTGCAGTTACTCTCCTGTCTCATATTTTTTGCGTTGAGTGTCAGAAGGGAATCATCTTAAACTAGGAACACAGAGATGACGAATATAAGGGAAAGATTTATCAAAGCAAAAGTACGTTTTTATTCTTCCCTGGTTCCTATGCATCAAGAATTTCAGCATCAAAGTTTCTATTTGGTTCTCTAAATCTGAGTCACAACAATTTTATCTTGAAAACTTAAAAAAAAAAGATTCTAGAATGACCTCCTAATCAGATGTAGTCGCTGGTATAGCAAGCTAATTGTTTGTTTTCTCTACTAAATGAATTCAAATCAAACTGAATTCACAATGAAGTCCCAAATAAAATGAGAGTCATCAGAATAAAAAAACGATGAGAAGAGCTGAAGATGCGTCTGTGTGTCAGTGTGCACAACGCCGGAAATAAATGGAGAAGAGCAAGAGCACAAAAAAGAAGAAGAAGAAGAGCAATCCACCCACAGAAGCTATGGAAAAGGGGAAGATATGTTTCGGGGTTGAAAATGCATCTAAAAAGGAGAGAAATGGGCGTGAAACAGCCGAAAGACGAGCTTCTCGCTTTCACGCTTTCCGGGCGGTTCAAAGAGCGCCTGATGGGTCGACTATCGGTCTCCGGGGACTGAAATGAAGAGTCTTCTGGATGAAAATCGAGAGGAGAAAAGTGGAAAAAAGAATCGAAGTTTTGGAGAAAAGTCAAGTGCTGTAGTCACAAATGCAAACTTTACGGAACAATGATGTCTGAAATTCATATTTTTTTTTGGAAATAAGAAACCAAAAATGTCAATGAAAAACAAAAGTTATCATTCCTGCTGGTTTTCTAAGCTTTCACTATCAGAGATCTTCGAGAGTTAGAAGATGTTGAGTAACTTGAGTCTCAAAGTCTATATCCAGCTCTTTGCTAGAACAAAAAAAAGGAGATGAACACCAGTTAGAACATCGTACACATCGTATTTTTGCCGTCGAAGGTGTATTTTTTTGTTCACTGGAATAATTCATTGTTTTCTGGAGACAGTGGACCCCACCCGTTTATTTCTTATTCTCTTCATTATTTTTCCTTCTTTTTTTGAGTGGTCGACAAGGAATGGAATAATTAATGAAGTCACGTTGGCAGGTGAAAGTATCTGAAAAGAAAAAATAGAATCGGGTCGAAAGGCATTCGAGGAAATGTAGAATCTCGCATAAAAAAGGTATCTCAATTTTTATTTAGATTAAACAGTTATTCAATAGATTTAGTTTTGGTACGATCATCTTCTTCGGTTTGGATTGACTCCAAATCGGAACTCTTTTCTTCATTTTTTGGACTCTGAAATACACTTTAAAAACTTAGTTGATTTCATGAGTTCATACTTTTGAAGTTCTTTTCATAGTTCTCAGAGAATCATTCTCAGACTCATCTGTACTATTCGAGAAACTGGATTTACGAGTCTTTTTTGAAGATCTCTCATCTGAAAGTGTCTTCTTCTTTACCGAAACCGTTTTCATTGAGTTTGCAGACTGAAACTTTGTTTTATGAGGTTGGTAAATCTTCAGTCCACAAACCTGCTGTTCAATTTCAATTGCTTTTTGTTTCAAACAACGAGGTCCCGTTTCTGAAACAAAATGTCAAAATATTATAATAAAATCCAAAACCGTACTGGATTTCGAATTGAGGTCAGTTTTAACCTTTTCATCGCTCAAAGTCTTCGTATGAGTATCTGTCTCCAATCCTTCATCTTCTCTAGTTGGTTGATATCCAACAACTTTCGGAGTCTTTGCCGATGCCTTTATACTTTTTGCGGAACCATTTTTCTGTTGTTTTACATTTCCGTTCTTACTCGGACTCTTGGACGGTGGTGTCTTGGTATTTCTTGCCTGAAATTATTTTAATAAATATTATATTTCAATCCTAAAAAACATACAGTACTCCTCCTCTTCCCACACAGAGCTATGCCAATCGAAAGAGTAAAAATCGCGAAAAACTTGAAGACAAAATTATCTGAAATTTTATTTCTAGTAGATGATTTTGTGGTGAAACTTACCAAACATTCTCAAATCTTCGAATTTTTTGTGAAAAAGTTGAGCGACGATTGGGAATGATGATGGTCAGAGAAGTGTCAATTTTTTTTTATTTAGAAGTTTTTTAAAAACATTTCACGCTTCACTTGAAGTTCAACAAAAGGTGCTTCTAGAATTATGATGTCCAGAGAACAGTGTTCGAGTTGCAATAATGTGAAGTGCTCGAATTTCAGACAAAACCGTAAGATTCAGGAATTTCACGGTTATTATGAATGTTACTTTAGACCCCCTGAGCATATAAGGCTATAAGTATTTCTCAAGTACTGAACAAAATACAGAAAAGTATTGGTTAAAAATATTTTTGATGTGCATTACCGTTTAGATTGCAATGCTCCATTTTTCCATGTGCAGATTGTACTTGGCTTTTCGGTCAACAATCTGATCAGTACAGAATAATAATAACAAACATTCATTATAAAGAAAATGATTCCAAACACGGAACCCGTCAAATCAGCACCTTGAAAGCACAAAAAGCATAATACAGATCTAAATTTACAATTTTTCACAGAATGGGTGAACGGGATATTCAAAGTTTTCAAAATCCATTTGTAACTGAGGAGATCTTTCAGAAGCCAAATATCCGATGGAAAGAGATGTGTTCAGTGCACGGGCGGTTTCCACACCACATACAGTAACCAGCTGTTGGAGAAGACATAGTCGCATCTTAATAAATATTGATACGAAAAGCTTTATTAAAATATTACTCACTTTCTTGAATGAAAGACATTTTGATCCTTCTGCATAATTGATGAATTTCATAGTGTCCGTAAACACCTGTTCTCTGTTTTCTTTCAATGATTTGACAGTTTGGATGGCAGAATTGTAGACCGAGTTGATCTTATTGTTCACTTTTTCGCGAAGTACCGAGTATTCGGAAATCTCCTGAAATACTACTTCTCATTTTCTAATCTTCCGTAATCCAATTGGAACTCACTTTTTCACAAGCTCCAATCCATTTTTCTGTTCTTCCGAGACACGGATAAACTCTCGTCGCATAATCTTCTTCAACACATTCATGCTCGAACATTTGTCTGAAATATGAACTTTAACTTTCTCTTCTCTAATCGTTCCACTCACTTATTTCCTCCATCTCCCATTAATTCAACAATTCTCTGTTCCGTTTTCTCTTCTCCTTCATATTGTAATCCACACTCCAATTGTTGCTCGTGTTTGGCACAAGCCTAAAATTTACTTTCATTCAAAATCAAGTGGGTGTCGACTCACAAAGTTCACAACTTTCTTCATTTCAACTGCTGGAAGAGTCACGAATGAGGCGAAGAACTTATTGAGTCCAGTCTTTTCCAAAGCATCAGCATCTGATTTTCTATAGCTTCTCTTCACAATGTTCCTCTCAATGTCGGCTATCAGTTCGTCATCAATGGAATTGCATTTTTGAAGTCCATCAAGATAAAGGAGTTTTCTGAAAAACGATCTTCGAGGCAGAGGAACCCCCGAAAAAAGTGATGATTCGTCTACTAAAAAGTGTCTATCATCATTTGGAGCATTATGATATACTTCCGGCTCAACGGAAACAAATCATTTTATCTTTTTGGAGAGAAATTTGGGGAGCGAGGGAGTGGATCAGTTTCATTTCAACAAAAGTTTTTCACTTCAGTTTCGAGGTTTTTGAAACTATTTGAAAAATAACTACAAGTTCTTCACTCCAACCTGAAAACAACAGAAAACAAGAATCCCAACACCTAAGTGCTAAATAATCCAACTTTTCTTTTAGAAATGTTAATCTCGTTCCCTTGACTTATCCAAAAGTTTTGCACCCAGCGAAAGCAATTCTTGTCGTTCTTTGCTTTCTCCATTTTTCTCTATTTCCTCTTCTCTAGATGAATTATAGTTCTTGATCCTTGTGAACTTCATCGTCACAGTCTAACAAAAAGCTTTCAGCTGAAAGAGAAAGAGAGAAAAGTTGGACATTTGACGAAAACTTATTGTTTCCCTCTTTTTTCTTATAACCAGATTTTTTATTATCTCTCCCTAAACACTACTACAAATCAACCTCTTGTGGTCACCGTTCCGTTAATCGGAAGTTATGATTCTTGGTGTAAATTCTTCACACATTTTCGTGTCATTCTGATTGCCAAACAAAGGAATTGATATTTGAGGTGAAAAGATAAAAACGTCACGAGATTCTTGAACTTCACTCTTATTTCTTCTCTTTCTCTTTCTAGTTATTTTGGGAAACTAATTTATCAAAGAAACTGATAAAAATAGAAAAAAGACATACCGATCTCTGGCTGCCAATCCTTCTGCTTTGATGGCTTGAGAGTAGACATATCGGGCTGAAAAATTCGAAATCTGGGACAGTGCAGTGGGATAGTTAGAGATATTTGAGGTATATCCAAGCATTAGTATCATATTCATTGATAACTTTTGATCAAAGTGAAGTACTCTAAATCCTTTCTAAAAATTTCAATGGCCTAAATAATGATGTGGGATTTGAATGACAAAAATTTAGTGTATTCCTCATATCCTCTCAAATATGGCTTGATATGTATTTGAATATATCTCTCGAGGAGTGTTTCCCTGCTCGCCATTCCTCTTCATCTCTACACCTCTTCTCACTTTTTTTTTCACTCTTCCACTATCATTGGTGTTATCTCCATTCGGATACACATTTTCCTTACTAATTTTGTGTTTTTCTTGGTCTCTATTTTGTAGTTTTATTTCTCTTGAGTTTGTAAGATCGTAAAACACAAAATCTTATCTGTTTCTTTCCATTCGTTTTGATAGTGAAAAAACATCAAGAACTGAGAAATAGAAATAGACTGGAGAGAGAGTAGAAACCAATGACGTGGCTTGAAAAATTTATCTTCGACAAGTTTCAGATCCAATAGATCCAAACCGAAAAAGGATAGGAATTTAAGGAAAAATGATCTCGTGTTTCTGTACTGAAACATGATACCATCAAGTTCTATTAATACTTTTGATAATATAGCCTAACAGATAGGATAAATTTTTGGGTTGACTTTACTGGCTCAAACTCAGACAACTGATCAAACAAACTTATACCAAAAATGCTTTCCTCTATTTCCAAAAACAATTTTAATTGGAGAAAACTAATCTATTATTCTAGAACTTTTTTTTTCAGATTCTCCCTAATACTCACCTTGCAATCCAATGATTCTGGCAGCTTCAATTTGCTGACCAGTGGCTTTTTGCCATGACAGAAAAGAAGAAACTGATTGAGAAAATCCAACAAAATAAGCGATGAGAAGAATAAATGACCAGTCAACGGAGCGCATCATTGTCCAATCGTCTTCGTCTTCTTCGTCTTCTCAACACACAACTGACACCCGTATATATCGGCGAGGAAGGGCGGTTCAGTGCCCGCCTCTTGTTGTTGCGCCCGCCCATGGAACACTTCAACTTGTACCTCTTCGACATACTTCTGCACCGCCCGTTTCTCAGAGCTCGGCGAGCAGCTCCTCGAGCCGTGAAATGCGTCGTCCGTCTTCGAATGCAACATTAACTTCGGATGTTCTCAGGAAACCTGTTCAGATCACAGCAGATCCTCGTGTTTATAAGGGATCTGTGTTTGCAAATCGAAGATTGGCTCATGATAGAGTGGGTTGCACAGTTTTCACTATTGATATCAAGAAATGGGTTTTCCAGGCTCGTCAAGCAGAACAAGTGGAATCAAAAGAGAAAAAGTACAGAGTTGGTGTGATTCGAGAACAACTGACAACTCTTCTTCCTCGTGTTCCAGTTCCTCGAAAACCAAACCAATCATCAACTTTTCTACCACCTGTATCCACTTCAAAAACGTAAGTTAGTCGTGTGTTGCATGCAAATTTATTGGCTCTCGTCACGCAACTTCCGGACAACAGCCTCTTTATATTTGTGAGTCTGGCAGGAAAGAAGTGAGAAAAAATAGAGATGGGCTGTTTTGATTCGTTATATGAGCACAAATTTGGGATTGATGAGGAATCTTTTGACTCATGATTCTAATCTGGATATTTCCAAAAATGGAAAGTCTAAAGTGGTAAGAGGAGATGAATCATGCACATACTTTCAGTTTTTTGAAAACACCAAGCTGTTCTCGGTAATTGTGGTTGATACAAGAAGTGATTTACAGTTTCATTGAAAATTCAGTGCCCCAAAGTCTTTGGGCCAAAGAACTCTCAAAAACAGATTATGGTTTCAATGTTTTTCATTCTTGGATTATGTAAATTTTGTGTTTTTCGAAAGGTGAATTCAAAATTCAACATGTTTATTTTTCAGTGTTTCCAAGGGTCTATTGTTTTTCACAAAATATGTTCCAGACTAAAAAACACAGTAAAGATCAGAGAATCAAAATCAGAATTTCAGACGGGCCTCATCGACATATCTGCCTGATATTGCTTCTAGGAATGGATCAGCTCTCAATACTTCAATTGACAAAACCCGAGGGACTAAATCATTTGCAAGTGCCAGATTTATGCCGGTTTCTAGTTCGAAACTGGGGAATGGTAGATCATTCAAACTTTTTATCGAACATCAAATTATACTTTCAGGGGACATCCTCGGTCGAAGTCAACCCGCTGCAATAGAGTCTTCCAGTACCCAATTTCCTGTGAAAGTTGTTGTGAATTTTGAAAGAAAACAACCAACGGATCTCTATGGAACTGGAAGTTTCGCTATGAGAAGACATAGCAGACACGTGGCATTATCACAAACTGCAACTCCTCCGTCATCTTCAAGACCAGTCTATCCGATTGTTGATAGTGGCGTTCAGACGGACGATGTGAGTTTTAAAAGCTGATCATTTTGATATTTTTCAATTTTCAGAACTTTGACCAAAAAGTCGAAGGATTGATAAAGGAACTTGCGAACTCTGCAATCGAGATGGCTATCATCAATTTGGATGTGAGCAACAAGCATATTTCTACTTTTTGAAATATTCGAAAATTTTAGGCTGAGAACACAATAAGCGAAATGCGGAAGACCGCGGAAGCGACGGAGCATGAGCTTCGTGCGGTCGCGCGGAAACAGAATTTGGAGTCCGCGGATTGGAAGAGGAAAATGATTGAGAAGGTAAATGTGTGGGGCACATTTGGGATGGAGATGATATGGATTTCTGAAACAAAGAGGGATGATTTCAAAAAAAATTTCTTGGACTGGACTGCACTTTTTTTGTTGAAACGGCGATATTTGAGCATCGGAAAATACCATTCAAACGTTATTGCTTGGTTTTAACTTTTGAGAAGGTATTAAGCAACCCTAGAACTTCATTTTTGTTGGAATCATTTTCAAAGGATTGCATTTCAGTCAGTTAGGTCAAGTACGCTTATGTGATCTTGAATTTCGTCTGGGTTTATTGATATTTTGATAATTCTGAGGTCTCTTGATTAAACTCATGATATCATTATGATTTCAGGACACTGAACTGGAAAAATGGAAACTGCAAGACGCAAATGCTCGAGAAGCTCAAAGATTAGCACAGCTGACTTGTGATGAAGTTGCACGAAGGAGTTTTGAGAATATGCAAATTCTCAAGGAAAATTCGATGAAATCCATTGGATTAGATACACGAGATATGGTATTATTAGAAAAGAAAATGAATTTAGTGACTGCAGGTTTGTAATTCTACAGTATGAATACAGTAATCAACTGGAAATTTTCAGAAATAGAGAAGGATTTCTTACCGTGGATGTTTCATCGTGCCGAGAGGTTTTTCAAAAACCAATTGGTTAGGAGTCAATTGAATCATAGTGAGAAATGATCGATTATTTGAGAAATTAACTATGAATTTCAGGCATTCTAAACGAAAAGAATCACCGTAGAGAGCAGGCGATGAAGAGAGTGATCAATATGACATTCAAGAATCGTGAAAAAGAAGAAAAATCATAAAGTTTGAGCTCAGTTGTAATCTATAAGAACAAGCTAGAATGAAGTGAAACATTAGAGTTATTGGGTTTCTGATTCTCCCTTTTTTAATAAAGTCTTGAACTAGACGTTCTAGAAGAGAATTAACCGACAGAAATCAGTTCATTGTATTTCCCAGACATCCAGTAATGAACATGCATAAAATTCTTCGAAACGACCTCTGCGCAGTTTTCAGAGGATTTGAGGACCTTTTCGGAGTCTAAAAATACGATGCAGAACGATCTAAAACCGACTACAAAAAACCTATTTAAGCCCGGATTTCAAACGAACCAGTAATTTAGTGTCTGGAAGAGGTGTAGTCCACGGGGAAAAGGAAAGCGAGGAGACTCTTGGTTCAAAGAAAATATGGAGTCAGGGAGTGTTTTCCATACATTTCTGAGAACTAATCCTATTTTTCATTCCACAAAATTATTTTTCGGAATACCTATTTTTCCCCTAACCTAACTTTACTTTCCTTACCGAACCCTACTCCAATTTCATACACTTCATGTTCACCATCCTTCTTGTGAATGACGAAGTGTGTTTTTCCCTCCGACGTTTCAAAATATTTTTCAATTCAGAAACTAGCGAAATAGACCAAGTTCAATGACCTGTTTCTATCGACTTTTCATATACAAAGTAAACATTCATTTTCACTCGAGATCTTTTTTCTGTCGAAAGAAAAGCAAACGCAAAAGTTTTTGAGTTCGAACAATTTTCTCAGCTTTACATTTTAATTGATTATTTTTGAATTTTGATAAGATCACTTCTCGAAATTCGGCTGTTGTTTGTGTTGAGACACTCAGACAAATACAATGTATTTCTTTGTTTCTCTTCATCTCATTTCTCTATTTTTCGGTTTTGTGTCGAGTAGCTATGAATCATTCACAATCCTTTTCACTTGAATTTTCCGATATAAAGAATGCTTTTTCTATCAATTTTTCATTTTGATTCCAGATTGATTCCAGAGCCTCCAGATTCACAATGATGCTGTCATACCGTATTCTGACGATTTTTTCGCTCGTGGTCACTGTTTTCTCTTTAGAATGTTACACCGGTTTCACTTATTTGAAAGCTCAATCAGTTGGTAAGATTTCTAAAACTTCGGTATAGAATGTGGACTATGTATTTTTAGGAACATCCAAAGAAACATGTTCATCTCCGAATGATTACTGTTACAATATGACCGCGGATCTGACTTCTCTGAATAATGTGAAAAAAGGAGGTTGTTCTTCCACAAGATGCATTGTGAGTGTTTTTTGTTGTTCAATGGTTCGATTAATACCGTAGGAAGATCTTCCCGAAGAAGATAATAAAGAAACTAATCCGTAAAAGTTTTCCAGATTGCTCGTAACAAGTGCGTGACTCAATCAATTGGAGGAACTCAAATTCAATTCTGTTGCTGTAACACTGGTGATCTCTGCAACTCAAAACTAACGGTTAGCCTAAGCTAAATATCAAACCAAAGTAATCTTTTTTCCAGAATATGAGTTTCTTCGAGAAAACGAAGCAAAGAGCCAAAGACTTCTTGGATATGCTCAGAGGATAAAAATGAAGATTTATTAAACTTTTTTGATATGTGATTTGAAAAAAACCGTCAGATATTTATTTTTTGCCAGCAGACACAAGTCCTTTCAGCACTGACAGCCCGCGATCGAACAGGGATCCAGATTCCTGAAGATATATTGATCAAAAATTCGAAAAGTAAACCAAAGCATACTGTAACTGATCCTCCATTACACAAATCTCCCGTATTACAGCAACAGAATGTGAGCATTTGTCCAGAAACATTCTGTTCGAAGCACTTATTGGCATGAAACTATAAAAGTTATCTTAATTTTTGAGAACTCCCTAGTGACAGATTACCTGACAAATTACAGTATTACATCCTGCTTTCTGGAATTTACTGAAACTTGATATATCGGCTGTTCCATTATAACAGAAATCAGTTTCCTTTCCACATTCTTTTGTTTCAGTTCCTATTGTGCTGCCTGACAGAAAGAGATTCATAACATTCTTGTATGACTAGCTCACCTTTCATAATCGAGTATCCGGTATAACATTTCAAAACAGATTCTGAGACAGGAAAGACAATCAAAAATACGAATAGAACGGTTAAGTGATTCATATTGAAGATGGAAACAGAAAAATGACCAAAATTGACCCTTCTGTTTGTCTATTTCTACAGACTCTAGAGACGAAGTTTCATCTTCATCTCCTCTTTCTCAAATTCAATTCGTTATCAATATTTGGATGTGTCACACAGAATCACCACGCAAATCAATTCATTTCAACAGGTATAGATAAAAATCAGCAGTAAGAAAAAAATTAATAGGGTTCCGAAAAATCGAACTGTGTGTTTTTCTTATCCATTGCTGGTAATCCATTATCAGCAAAACTATCGAAGATTTCAGGTCCAAAAATCATCTTTTCTGATTGAAGATATCTGAAAAGAGAAAGAAATACTTCGACACCTCCAATCCTCTAATCTAAAAACCTCAGCAGTGATCTAAGATGCTTGTTTCTCTGCAACATTTGGCTACTTCCAACCAGAACAAACTGTCTTTTGGCTCGAGTGATTGCAACGTTCAGTCGTCGTGTTTCTTGTAAAAATCCGATTAAACCTGAAAAGTGGTTCCCAATTCAAGTCACATGAGTTCCCCAAGTACCTTCAGTGTTGTCTCTGACAAGACAGAAAATGACAACTTCTCGTTCATGGCCTTGAAATGCGTCGACTGTGTTGACGTCAACCCGGAAACTAATCGAACGTCGAATCTTTTCAATCTAGAAACGGACTATTGAAATTTTAAAAAGAAAAGGATCTTTGGATACCTGCGAATAATATGGAGCAATCACAGCAATATCCTTCGGACTCACACCAACGTCTGTCACTAGTCGGATTACGTAATTGGTGACAACGTTCATCTCTCCTGAAAATGATTTTTCTACAATCTTCGAAAACGATTAGAGCACATACCAGTGTTAGAGTATGACTTTGAATCGAAGGTTTCGTTAGATCTATCTTCAAACCTTGCCATATCAATCATGAATATAGGCAAATTGGCGACGTTATCCTTTGGTATCTTTGGACATATATCTCGTAGAGTAATATCAGAAACACTCGGATGAGCCGTTAGCTTGTTATCATAAAAATGCTCATTTGACCAATGCATGATTTTTTCGTTCATGCGATATTGCTCATTTAGCAGGATGTTTATGTTGTTCTTCGCGAATTCTTCTGCGAGTTTTTCCATCAATGACAACTTGAAATTCGCACGAATAGCTCTAAATGTTGGTTGTGAGAATTCATCATTTGAAAACAAATACTTACTTTTCCGATAGGACAATTGCAGGCAGTTGTTTCTGGTCTCCAACAAGAATAAGCTTTTTGCATTTGGGAGTTGTCAAGACCGGAACCCACGTGGACGGTTCTGTGCATTGTGCCGCTTCATCTACGATCATAACATCAGCCTTCCAGTCATAATCAGGAAGCTTTTGAATCGAGGACGTTCCCAGTGTTGTGAAAATGGCTTTTCTCGGTGCATAAATACTTCGGAAAATAGCAGTTCGTAGCATGATACATTCGTAAGCCAAACGTTTGCTAAGAGGGTCGTTCTTATTTCTCTGGATCTGAAACTTAATTCTTCAAAATATAACTTCTGGAATTTATCTTACGAGTTCTTTAGTCATTACTTCCAATTTCTTAGTTTGTGGATGATTTTCGAACTCGTCTCGTGTACTATTTAGAATGCAAAGCTCTGAAACAGTGAGAGTTCTTTGAGAACGAAAAAAACAACGAACGGTTATCGATAGTTTCCTGTGGCATCTCCTGGAGCATCCTTCTCGCAGTTGCATCTCTCACATTTTTCACTGCAACGTGGGTCGGGGCACATACTAGAACTTTTTTCCTTTTCTTCAACAGTTGGTGAACTATTTCAGCAATGACCCGTGTTTTTCCAGTTCCAGGAGGTCCTTGAATACACAAAAGATTTCTTTGTGGGTTGAGAGCAGCTGAAACTGCAGCTTGCTGACTCAGATTCAAAGTTTCAGGCAGATTCGTCAGTTTCCTATCTGAATCAATGTTTGTTGCTCTTGATTGATAAAGCGGCTACACACCATGAATAGAAGGCATTGGAATAGTCCTATAAGCTAGATTGATCAAGTGAACACTATCACTGGAGAGAATCGAGGGGTTTCTGGAAAATAAAACGAATATAATAAGACAGAGAACAAACGGCTTACTCTAGGACATTCTTTAGGAATCGAACAGCTCCACCGGTCGCTGATGGGGTCAGAACATAGCAGTTAGTTGCATAGTCAGTTAAATCATCTGCCCCATATACGCATAACTTTACTGTTCCGGGAGTGAGACCAGCTACATGTCCATCAGTCACTTTCTTCAGTAATCCATCCGAATCTATCTTATTTACTGTAACTGGAATTCCATTTCTCAACCATCTCGTTGTTGATAGCGAATCGCCCGAAAACTCAACGACATCTCCGTAGGAAACATCGTAGTATTTTGAACGAACAACAAGATTTCCGATACAAAAACCTCTCGCTTCAATTTCTTTCCAGTCTGTCTTGTTCTGAATCAGCTCGTTCAGCTAAAATTATTCTGATTGTTGATAATCCTGAGCATGAGACTACCTTTTCATGTGCGGCGTCCACTTCAGCGTCTAACAGCTTTGGCCAACTTTTCAAACTTTCCCAAAATTTTGGAGTCAGAGAAACTTTAGGCTTCGGATTCTTCTTCAGTATTCGTGTATTTGCTCTTGACAGTTGTGCGGTAGTTGAAAACTGACATTTTATCCCGTGATTCAACAGAATTTTTGTATTTCTGCTTAAGTACATTATAATGTCTCATTCCAAGCGGGAATTGGAGAATCCTCGACAAAATCCGGATCCGAAACGCCTTTTCACAGTGATTTTTCCCTTACGACTTGAGGGAAATCCTAGGCCGCGGCCCCCGAGCTCGGCCCGCGGTCGCGACAGTGTTAATTTCTCTTCCCTCTGCCTTTAAGCGGGTTTTGCGAAAAAAAACGAACCTAAAGTTAAAAATCGAAAACCTAGAAAATGTTCGCTGTTTGATGAGGAATTTTTGAGAAAAAAGTTGAGCAATAATTACGATGTACGGCCAAATAAAATGGGTTTTTAGGATAAGGTTGATTTTTCTAGGCCAGCGACCTCGGCCGCAGTGATTTTTGAAAAACTCAAATTTGAATTTCCGCGCAAATTTTTGTTTTGACCGCAAACACATCGACGCGCAACTGAACCCTCGTTACACTGATTGGTTGACTCCGCCCTTCTCGGCGCTGATTGGTTGAAATTTCTAATTCGCCCAAGTGGTAAGGGAAAAATCACTGTGCCTTTTTTGTTTTTTTTTTTTTGCATAATTCGATTGGAGCGCGGTTTCATTTCCTGCGCGCGCACGCGACGCACACGCAACGCGCCTCGTGGCTGTCATTGCAATTGGTTTTTCGCTCTGAATTTCTCCATTTCTTTCAGGTTGTTTATCGGTTTCGTAATTTTTCTCGTAAAATACTCTTCCTTTTTGTTAAATACCAATTTAATTATCATGGTTTTCCGCTGAAGTTTTCTTGCTACACTTGTTACGTCGATTGCGAAACCAGTTGAAACGTTTTCGTTTTCATCTGTTTTCTTTCTTAATGCTCGTTTTTCGTTTCAGATTTGAAGCATCACTTCTGAAATTAGGCTAATAGGAAGAACCCCGCTCTTTGAACAGAATGTCAGTTATCATTCGAATGAAAAATTTGCCCGTGACGGCGGCAGCTTCAGACGTTCGTGCATTTTTTACTGGTTTAAAAATTCCTGATGGCGCAGTTCACATTATCGGCGGAGACGAGGGTGAAGTATTCGTCGGTTTTGCTTCCGATGAAGATGCTAGAATAGCGATGACGAGAGACAGATCGAAAATTCATGGTGAAGAGGTTCGTTTGGTTATCTATCGACGCAAAGCCGTCAATTATGTGCCCGTATCCTGAAATCCTGAAGACCTTAAACTTGACTGATCATTTGTCTGAACAATTCCGATCTTCCTTTCAAACAGAAAATGACCGAGAAAATTAGGTTCACTTAAAAAAATATGCTCTGAAAATAACGATTTCCGCTTGTGAAATATAGTTAAGGGGTTCGTTGCAAATACTATAAAAATGTATGAAAACAGATCACTTTCATTTAAAAACCATAAAAGAGAGGGTGGGGGTGACTACACTGAAGATATTGTCGAATACACATCCAGAGAAAACGGAGAGCATCTTAAAATCATTTGATGGGGATCGAATTTAAAAATTCAGAATTTTGTCGAGGTTACATGCATAACTCTGAAAATCGCATTCATTTCGCTTGTGTTTACATCTGAAAAACCACGAGGGAAAAGATGTTGCCTGAAATTCGCAGCTGGCTTTGAAACAGTTCCCGCTTGTTGCTTGATTTTCCAGACTGTTCGAGCAATTTTAAGCCTCAAAAAATTTTGAGCCCAACATTAACATTTTTCATTGTTTCAGGGAGTTGCCTCTATTATTATACATGTCTTACCATAATATTACTGAAATGATTTCTAGGATGCATAGATGTGAATCTTTAAAAATGCCCAGTTGCATTGTAAACCTACAGAAGACGATATTCTTTCTTCCTTTCGCTGAATTTCGAACTGAAAAAAACTTCAATTTGCTGAAGTAATGCAAGAAGGAGAGGGCCTTATCCTTGCATAATATATACTATATAAAGATTTGACAAGCATTCACGTCTCCCAGAATCTCTTCGAAGTTAAAGCTCCGAGCGCTAGTGCTCATCAATCGTTCCTCTTATTTGTTAGGGTTTGGTTCGAAAACGCCAAGAAGAGCAGAGAAAACAGGCTGGGATTCACTTTGAGAACTACTTCTTCAAAAATTAGTTTTCTTTAATTGAAGTCTGAAGGTCTGGGGGACCTTATGTTTTCTTCTATTCCCTGTTTCTTAATATTAGCCGTCTTATGGGAAAATTGTCTAGCGCGAACACGATTGCGATCCATCTGGGAACATTCGGAAAATCTTTACTAATCATAAAATATGACAAGGCTTGTCTCAGAAATAACATCCCTGAAGTCGACCAACGTTATGGACATAGTTTTAAATACATTTGAAAGCCGCGGACGATACTGAAATTACAGTACTCGTTGTTCACAGTACTGTAATTTTAGCATTGTTAGATTCATAAATCTAGCACCAATGCTCGCATCATCTTTGGAGGCGATTTGCTCAAGTCTACTACATCTTCTAGCGATGTAGCTAGCGAAATCAAAGGAGCTTGATTTGAACAACGAAGAGTCTTCATGCTTCTGTCCTGGCTGAAAAATTATTTCTTTCAGTGAGTCGAAGCAACTGTTTCTGCCTAGAACAGATACTCTCTCCAATTACGTGAATCAGCAACTCGTATACCGCGGTATAACATACCATATAACATAACATACATAGGTATACCGTATAACATTTTTAGAAGGGTTCTTATTTTGGTTGGAAATACTGTGGGAGGGCTCTTCTATTGCAGAGGACACTCTAATTTTCAAAACAAGCAAGGAAAGTTCAAAACTCTGAGAAACACGCTTTTTTTTATGGAGGTTGATGAATCTCGTACAATGGCGGAGGAAGATGACAATCAGTGTAGAGGCTAATGTGAAAATTTAGAAAACTGCGACTCGGTGTTTGCAGACTACAGTTTCTCTAGCTAAATTTCGCTTGGTAAACTGAAAAGTCTGCAAAACCGAGTCGCAGTTTGATTATTTCGACTATAACAGGTTCATCATGCTTTGAATCTGTTTTACAAGTGACACTTTCCTATTTCTGAGTAAATCTATTGAGATTTCAACATGGGGCCAAAATAATATATTCATATAATATTTCATTTTTTGTACTGGCACAATAATCATTTGCAGCCATATATCTTCTGAATGTATTGCACGAGTCATCTAAGTGTACCAACTCTCCCCCATCATGATGCATCAAGTTTTTTTTTTCAATTTGACAAAATGTACTTATTATTGAAAAAAGAAGACTGAGGCTCTGTGTTCGCACTGTGTGGATTTACTACGGGGACCCGCCCACACAACACAGGTGCACCGTTGTTTCTCTTTTGTGGGCGGGACCTCGTGAATCAACACAGTGTGCACACCGAGTCTCTTCTTTTTTCGATAATACCATTCAAATATTGTTTTGAAAATCAACAAGATTTAGAAAATAGAAACATACCGAACTGCCTGATCAACAGCCCCCATTTTTCAACTTTCCATCTGGACTCTAATAACAGGGTTGGGAAGTGCTATTATCCAACTTTCCCAAGTTTAACCGCGCTCCATTGCTAAATTGGTGAAATTCAAAATTTTGAGTTTTCCCGCTCAATTTTTTCACGTGTAGGTCATTTCAAATATATAATAACCAGCCTGCATACCGCAGGCTGGATTCGCGGCTTCGCCGCTCAATTTTGCTTAGGAGTCTCGCGCTTTTATACGCCACCGACACCCTCGACTTTGTTACACGTGTGGCGCAGTTGGTTGTGGGCTGCACTGCCACGCTGTAGTCGCGGGTTCGGTTTTGTGGCGCGACAAAGTTCTTTAAATTTCGGAAAACTAAAGCGGACATCCTGACCAAGAAACGGACAAACCTTCTAGCGGATTATATATTATATTTTCGCCGTCTGTTGTCAGGTCGATTTAAAGACGCACAGAGTTTCTCAAAATGGTCCCGTTAGGAAGCACGAGAAATGCACCATGGGGCACGAGAAAAGCGCAAAGGGCTCTCCTTGCGCGCTTCGTGTTTATAGTATATTTTTTGTGCGTTTTTGTGCATTTTTTCTGGAATCCCGCGATGAAAATAGCAAAAACTTTCATAAAAACAAATAATTTGATTGTCAGAATTGTTCTAGGTGGTTTTTATTTCGTAAACTCGCATTTGAACGGAGTTACGCTCAGTCAAAAAGCTACTATACACACGAAGCGCGCAAGGAGTGCTCTGCGCATTTCTCGTGCCCTCGTGGTGGGACCATTTTGAGAAAACCTGTGCGCCTTTAAATCGACCTGACAACAGACGGCGGAAATATAATATATAAGTAAGATTTTGTTGCTTTGGTGGTTTCGACGTGACCTACATGAAAAAAAAGTGAACGGGAAAACTCGAAATTTTGAATTTCACCAATTTCGCAATGGAGCGCGATGAAACTTGGGAAATTTAGCTAATACATGCCCAAAAGCGCGCTGATGAGAACCGTAGATTTTTCCTTACTATTAGTTTCTCTGCATCTCCACTCGAAAATACTCTCGCATTATAATAATTCTTGAAGAAGTAAGATATTTCTTTCTCTGGTCTCGCAAGGCGAACGGTTTTTTTGACAACACCACCAGGCACAATAATGTCGCCAAAGATTGCATTGTGGGACCCGAGAAGGAAACAACTTGCACCATTAGGAATTACTGTATTGTGGGAGAGTATTTTTGGAGACCGCACAAGTACTAATATATTTTCGCCGTCGAGACTGCAAATCGGGAGGAAACGAATCGGGAAGAAGGGTGGAAAGCGTGCACACATTGCAAAAATTGTGGGCGCAGGTTGCAAATTGGTAGAGGTTACTGTATCTAACTAAAATTCTCGCAACGAAAAACAATTTGCAACCCGCAATTCTTGCAATGTGCGCACGCTTCTCACCCTTCTTCACGATTCGTTTTTTTCCCGATTTGCACGGTCTCTCGCCGTCTGTTTTCAGACCGATTTTAAGACGCATGGAATTATTTCGAATGAATCCCACCGCGAATAAATAACTTCGACAGTATCCCACCGTAGCATTTTTGCATCAGATAGATTATTGTCGAAGTTATTCGCGGCCAGAATCATTCGAAATAATTGCATGCGTCTTTAAATTGGTCTGAAAACAGACGACGAAAATGTAATAGAAAGTGGTTGTTTTCGAGGAACCGATTGCGAGGAAAAGTGGGAAGGATTCCTGTTTTTTTTCAGTTCCGAAACTGTGCACCGGAGGGCACCGTTGTTTCTGTTTTGTGGGCTAGGCGTCGTAAATCGACACTGTTGTCATGGCTCGACTCCATCAACTGTATTAGGTTCAACTGGTCCCAGTGACTACACAAAACTGAACTCTTTCGGATCAAAATTTCTATGGTGTTATTCAGACTAGATTACTGAAAAACTTCCTTTTTCCGATTATACCTTATCTTTAAAAACTTTCGTCAAGCTTTTTCTCAAAATCAGAATACTGTTCCGAATTTCTACTGAGTCTTCTTCTTCATCAGGACAAGTACAGTATATGAACTTTTTTCTTGTTGATTCCAATTTTGAGTGAGAACATTACCGTAAACTGCTCAGATGGTATTTCCTTTGCCCATTAGAAAACTGAACAAAAAGAAAGAAAATACTATATAGTTGACTACGAATACATATAAGGAGTAAAGAAAGGGGTTTAAAATTTCGTAAATATAATTAGGAAACAATAAAAGAACACTGGTCGGGAGCGAAGCTTCAGGAACGGGATACTGTATTGTAAATTGTTTTTGCTTCTTACATCAGACATTTCAGATTCGCCTATTGCTCTCTTCAAAAACAGAACAAACATCGGTAATTTCGGCAAGAAAAAATACTCCTTACGACCCTCCGGAACCTGTATATGATGACTACATTCCTCCTGTTTCCACCACGAATCCTCCCCAGTCTCAACAAAATTGGAATTCGCAGGCAGCAGGAAATCCATACGCAGCTAAATCGGGATATGAAGTTTCTTATCCACCGCAGAACTCAAAGGCTAATAATTCAGATCTGAGTCTTCAGAATAATTTTAATCTTCGCCCACAAATGGGACAGGTATAATAAATTACTCGAGAAAGGATAAAACTTAAAGATTATTTAGGAGCAACTAAATTCTCCCGACAAGTCCAAAGATCCTTTTGGAGGAGATTATGGAGGTTATAAGCATTCGTTCCCACCGCAAAGACCACCACAGTCTGAAAACAAAAAATTCGAATCTAATATGCCTTCATCGAAGCTACCCGAACCTGTTAAGCAAAGTTCTATTCCGCCATCACATCATCATGTACATCCTCCTACAAATCCTCATGCGCATCCTCCCCCTCGTTCTTTTCCGTATCAAAACCAGGCAACAGCTACAGTACCACAATATGGTAAAAGAGGAGTAAATACCAGTAATGAAGCTAGAGGAAATGGTTTTCCTGATTCTACAAATGGAAGAATGACAGGAGGAGACTCATGGAGAGATAACAGTTTCAAGAGGTGAGCTTTTAGACTTAGGAGACCCCAAGAGAGAGATAGAGAGAGAGAGAGAGAGAGAGAGAGAGAGAGAGAGAGAGAAAAAATTTGATATTCGGAATGTTACCGAAATTCCAAAGACCAGTAAAAACCAACCAACTAAAAAGATCCCTTATAAATAATTTTGATTAGCGAAGTATTCACTTCAAACCCTGTTTTTTTTCAGACCAGGTGTAAACGAGTTAAACCAAGCTCGAAAAGATCACGAAGAACGTCCGGATTACCAAGAAAACTTCAACAAAGATTTCAAGGCTAACTTTCAAGGAGGAAATAAATTCAACAAAGCCCCGATTCGAAACGCTCCACTTATGAACCAAGCACCTGATGCTCGTACAGTTCAGCCACAAAACGGAAGAAAAACGTTGATGCCAACTCCACCAACACCATTTCAGAATCCTCCACAGCCATTTACAGCAGGCCCACCCGAAGGAAACAATCCTCAAATGAACCGACCATTTTCACATGCCCCTCCACAGCAAAACATTCAGCATCGAAATGGCCCTCCAGGATTCCAAAATGGACCTATGGCGATCCCTATGCAAAATAACAGTAACCGTCAGATGCCACCAGGGAATCTTCCACCCCCGATCGCATTCCAAAACAACATGACAGCACTTCCTTCAGGGTCAGTACCAGTTTTCAATCAGCCCCCAATGATTCCTCCTGTGAACAAACCGATTCTGCCTGGAGTTCAACCAAGCGTAGAAAAGTTTTACGTTGAGCTGACTCGACTTCCAGTGGAGTTGCTTCGCCCTGCAGCCCTGGAAGCATTCATTCGTCCTACAACACCATTGACGCTTTCTTCGGTTAAGACTGTTTTTGGTCCTGGGGGAATACATATGCACACAATTATTCGACTCGATTCGATAGCTGACTACGCAACTTTGATGAGAAGAAACGGAGAACAAGGAATCAAAATTCAGCAATCTGACAAAAACATCTTCGATTCTGCCATTGATGGTGTTCCACTTCCATTGGTTACTCCCCCTGTTCCGATAGCTGTTCCTTCGATTCCTGCAATGAAAATGGACATGAAGCGGGAAGATGAAGAAAATAGAAGATCGAAGAGAAGTCGCTGGGAAAGTAATAGTCCCGAAAACAATCAGAAAAGAAGCCCACCTCGCCGAAGTCCACCGCGAAGAGATCATCGTGACAGATCAAGAAGCAGAAGCCCAGCTCGACGAAGAATGCGATCCCGGAGCCCACCGAGACGAAATCAGCAAGATACAAGATGGTGTATGCAGATCACAAATGTGCCATTTCGAATGAAAGAGGATGAGTTGGCAGAGTAAGATTGAAAATGTTTCCTAAAATCTGATTTTTCTTCTTTCAGGTGGTTTTCCGAAAAAGTGCGCCCGGCGAAGCTCGTTCGGACTTTTTACTCAGATGGAAATGCTTCGGACAGATGGATTGCTGAATTCTCGAGTGAAAGCTTGATGCGGCGAGCATTTTCTATCAAAACGCCGTGTTCCGGACGTTGTTTGTCGCTGAGATTCATTTCCAGCGACAAAGCTGATGAGCTAATGAAAATAGAAGATCATTACGGGGAAGAGAAGAAAAACAAAAATGAGGAAGCAAGAGTGAGTGACTATAGATGTAGTAATTAATACAAAAATTTTTTCAGGCGCAACAAGAAGCAAAGTTCAGCACTCCTCCGTCATTCTTCAACGCTCCTGCTCCTGCTATGCGTGGACCACCACAAGCTACAGTAATCCCCCCAGGTCCTGCTGGAGCGCCAAACGGAATGAATGGATTGCCTCCCAACGGAATAAACGGGTCGGCTCCTCCAACAGGTTTCAATGGACCACCTCCGATGCGTGGAGGATTTGTTCCACGTGGTAACAGCGGATTCCAAAATACTCCGAGAGGGGGAATGTTTGGAAGGGGAGGGGGACATAGTGGTCCTGGCTTCCATCAAAGCGGCGGAAACAACTTCAGTAACAATCAGGATGCTCCACCACATGGACCGTTCGGGAACCAAGGACCTGATGCGTTCCGAGGAGGGTTCAGAGGTAATTTCCGTGGTGGACGTGGACGAGGAGGATACCAAGGAAACTACCGTAATGAGGAGAAACTTCCAACTCACAATGAGTTCATGGAACTTGTTAATTCATTGGGTCCTCGGGGTACAGTACTGTCCTGCACTGGATTTCCCAAAGACGTCACTCTGGAAGATGTGGTATGCTAAATCGATATTGACGCATTCATACCGATTTGTTTCAGGTAGACTTTTTCGGTGCATACGAGCCTGATCGCAACTCAATACGCATACGACGAGGCGATGATGGTATAATGACTGGAGAGTGTATGTTAGCATGCTTCGGACCAGAGGTGAGTGAATGGATATTTGTTTTTACGATATTCCATGACAATTTTCAGAATGCTCGCCGGGCTTCCGTTGATCTGAATGGACAACATGTTCGCAACTCAAAAATCTCCATCACTCTGGTTTGACGGGTCAAACTATTCTTTTTGTTGAAACTGTCAAATTAAATCCCAGTTTACATTCCTTTCAAACTTCACAGTTACCTGAAGTTTTGTGTTATGATATCTCTCATTTCTAGGATCTATCTGTTAGTATCCAATAATCATTTACGTGATCTCTTATTTATCCCGTTGTATTGTTTAAACCTTTCCCAATCTGGAGTAGTATCTAATCTGTTCAGTAATACTCTAACTTCTTTTTCTTTTTTTCGTAAATAAATTATATCCTTTACACCTTCTCGTTCTCACAACAACCAAAATGATTATACACTGAGGGCCGCAAATTTTGGCTCTCTCAGAATTCGTTTGGATCCTGAAGACTTCTCCCGTGCAATTACTATGCTCTTTACGAATGTGTGCTCGGCGAGCCGCTTTTATCGCCGTCATTTAGGCAACGACGTCATCTTCAGAACTTTTTTGTTTATCGACAATTATTTGTTTATCCTTCCTGATGTTTGATACTTTCACACTAATAACTTCACCTTGATTTTTATGCTCTGCTCGAATCTATAAGTATTTGTCTTTAGGAATTTTAAGAAATTATTTTTTTGATGGGGATGAGAGAGGAAACAAATTTCTTTTCCTTAACAATAATAGATGTTGTTTTTTAGATATTTGCAGAAAAATATTCACTGAATAAATCTGAATAAATCTCAAGTTTCCACACTTCAGAAGAATTCCTCAGCATTCTCAGCAATCAAAATGAAAACCCTTTCGTTCCTTCCTGTGACATTTGTATTGAAAAAACAATTATTTTCGGAAAGCTAATAAGTCACAGAAAATGTTATGTACATTCCATTCACTTCCACTTCTTTCCTCAAAACAACTCTGATTATTATTATTATTTTCCATTATTTTTCTTCTACACAATGTTGCCAAATGGTCCTTCAGATTCTTTTTTTGGTTCCCCCTTTCCCCCAAATCCTTTTTTTTTATTTTTTCCGCTTTTACGCTCTACTCCGAATGACCAATTCAATTGAGATGAAGACCAAAAAAGAGCATTTGGTGCACATTTAGAGTCTTTCTTTTGTCCGAAAAATGGGAGTAGATATGGACAAAAACAAAAAAGATTTTTTACTATTCTTGTTTTTTTAGTTGTTACTTATGTTTTTAGGCTTCGAGATTCAATTTGATTTTAATTGTTTGTCGATTCGACGGCATAAATACTCTCGAATGGCTTTACAAGGATTACGGTAGTTATTCGAAATCTATTTTCGAACTCCATTTATCTTCTATTCGTATTTCCAGAAAAAAAAGTTCTTTGTCTCCCTCGAATCTTTTTCAGTTTCCCATGATTTCAAGAATATAATAGTTTCCCAAAATTCTGAAAGAAATTTCCCCATTTTCCCGAACACTTCCTCTCCTCCGTTCCCGAAGAATGCTCACAAGTCAGAGTGAAAATAAATCGTCTTGTTTTTTCCTCTTCAGGTCCCTAGATGACCCCAATTTGTCAAAATGTTCTTTGTCGTGGAGGTCAAATGAAGACATGAAAACAAAATAAGGAACGAATATTCATATTTTCATCGACGTTTCGTTTCTAATCGTTTTTGTGTGGTATTTTTAAACCTTCTCTCTATTTTAATGTGTTGATCATTTCTTGGAAGACATTTGCGCAAAAAAAGATGTTTATTCAAGAACAAATCTTCCCAAAGGAAATCGAGAGGAAGTTCATGGTCCCTAGAGAAATTTGACGAATCAAAGAACTCTATTTTAAATTCTTGCTTTTCCCAAATGAAAAGCTTAAAAAACTAGAAGTTAATAGACATTTGAGCTTGTTTTAAAAAATAAGGATTTGTCCTCGAAATACTAGATCAATAGTAGTTGAGATAACGTTTAGGTGAAATGGATCATTTTGTTGTTATCATTTTCTAACTTTCCCTTGTAAGAATTCTCTTCGTAGGTGTTCCTTTTCTGTTTGTGATAACACTGTGAGTATCGAAGGAGATAATCTTCTGGATATATTTTGGAGAACTTTTCACCTCATTGGCTTCCAGACGAGACAAGTTGTTGTGAAGAATACAAACTCTATGTAGTTCAAAACTATTTGTGAAAATCTTGCCTTGTCTGAGAAATGTTAAGTGACAATCACTATCCAGATTTCCTTTTCACAGAAAACAGAAAAAAGTAGTTGATTTGATCCAGATAATACCTCTGAGTATGACGGGACCGAACGCCTCCATGAACAGGATTTATAACAACTTTATTCGTTTTTTTTCATGGTGGGAGTTTATGATATGATTAATGATAGCTCGGATGGCCAAATGTCAGATTTTTACTGAGCAAGAGCTCTCCAGAAGATCGTGTATACACACGTGTTACATCATGAGAAAAAACTATTGAACTGCCATAACCATTCGCTTGGACGTAGTCCTCCGACTAGACACAAATTCGAAATTGAATTTTTAAAAGTTCAAGTGTTCCCTGTTGTTCCTAATTCTCTATCCATTCTTGTATCGTATGGGCTATCGTCAGTTTTCGTCAGTCCACAATGATTCAATCAACTTTCGGGGGTCCCTTTCCCCTTTTTTCTCCCTATTTTCCTTCTGCCCCCAGTCATCTGACTCACCAATTCTTTTCTCTTCAGATGCGAAACTTTTTCTTTATTTTTTTTTCTGAATTCAAGTTCTCAACTCAAAAAAATTGGATGGAAGTTGAATTCTGCAAAGTTTGATGGATTTTTTTGGATTCATTTGGAAGAAAGTTCTTCTTCAATTCACATGAGAGTTTAACTCTTCTTTTTTGGATTCTTCAAAAAGACTTTCCAACTCAGAATAATGCCCTGAGGCAGAGCAACAAGAGCAAGAAATGTGTAACTTCTTTTGGATGTACTTTTCAAGATTCAAGCGTAAACAAGATTATTTTCAGTTTACTGTGAGGAAGCATTCCGTGCTTATTTTTATTTCCTTTTAGTTCCGATACCGAAATGCTGATGTTCAGATTCCAAATTTCTACAAGTTGTCACGTTCTTTTTTCTTGATTCGAGGCGTCGAGAAAGCAAAAAATGCCGAAAGCCCAAGAGATTTGCAGAGAATTGCTCTTCTTCCGCGTACTAACTAAACTAATTACCTCTCTATTTGCTGTCAGTGTGTCCCTTTTTTATCGAGGAGAGAAGTTCCTCGAAATCAGATTTTTTCCAGAAGAGAAGAAAAATAAGAAATGCCTACAGGGAATTCTTCAATAGGTCAGATGACGTTATACTTTTTTGGTTCGTTTTTTGGTAATACAGTACTATATTTGAGGTGTACTCAACTACGATATTTTCATAGAAACCTTTTCCCAAACCGAGCATCTAGAAAACTGAAACCGAAACCCCATAATCTGTGTCTCTCTATAATTTGCCAGATTTCCTTTTCTTTTTTCCATGAGCTCACATATTTTTCAAAATTAGATTTATGTCTTTTTTGTTTCGTCTCGTCATAATCTTCCTCTTTTTTTCAGAACCACCCATCTTTTTTTTGTTTACTATCTCCCCCATTTTCCTTCCAATTCTTTGAAGACTTTGATTTCCCCTTTTTTTTCAATTTCAACTCGTACCCACTCTACACGACAACACCTCATTTAAAACTATTTCCTCTTTTTTCTCTATTTTCAAGAAATGTTCTTTTTTTCCGAAGAAAATGACCGATTTTCCTGAATTTCTCATTAAACTAAAACGTTTTCTCGTCGTCAATGAGTCGAATACATCAAGTATTGAAGGTCACAGCTCGAACCGAATTTCTAAGAGTTCAAAAAATTACTTGTAGGAGTGTAATTGGCTATGTTCCCGAGCTCATTCTTTTAGTATCAATTGAATTTTTTATGTTCTCTTTAAACTTTTGGACTGAGCCCCAAAGTCGACAACTTGAAATTAATGGGACGCCTAAATTCTACGCTTTAAAACTGCACTATTAGAATATATGTACTTCTGAAAACCGAAAATCCAAATAGTTCTACCATTACCTCTTAAACCTAGTTTTTAATATTTCGTTGTTTGATTCTTTCACTGGTGGAAAGAGACGAGAGTTGAGTTGGTCCAAAAAATACTTGGTTTCTGGAGTCTACAAAAGGCTGAAAAAAAGAAGAAACTGAAAAACTGAAAATAAGAGAAGATAGCGACGCAATTTCAAAAAGAAACTGGAAAATAGAGGCCGAAGGATTAAGAAGAAGTCAAAGTTTTTGGCAGTTTTTCGTCTATTCCTTTCTAAAAAACAACAAATTATACATCCTAGACGTTGTTTTTTCTAGTTTCAGATCTATGGTTCAGAGATTATTTGATTTATCATAAATTGTGAGATGTGCAAGAATATTTTGAGAGTTCCTCGTTGGGAAAAAAGTTATCTTGCTTGTTGAAGAGTTTCAATTCCATTAAAAATGCAACTTACGGGATTTCAGTTCGTTTAGTTGGACTCTTCTTTGTCTTCAAAAATATTCCCAGAACTTTTCAATCAAATTCGTTGCATTCTTATTAAGTTATCTAATCATCAATTTCATAAAGTGGCGTCTAGACATTCACTCTAACTTTGCGATCCTTGGTTTTTCATGAATCAGAAGACTTTCAGAAAAAGATACAGTGGCGGCAAATGGTGAGGGTCACTTTACGTTTAGGTTTATAACTTTTCTCAAATGTGTTCAATTGACACAAAATTTGGCATGTTACTTAACGATATGACTGAAAGTAGAACACATTGTTTTTTGAAAATCGTAATTCATTCTGGGCTCCAGAATCCTTCCGGATGTAGGCGTCATCCAAAAATCAAAAAAATAACTTTTCCTGTGGCCAATGAATTTTTGTAATTTGTTCGAGAAAATGTTGGTACTAGATGAAATAAGTAACATAAAAAGTTTGGTTTTCTTTGGATGATTGGCTCCGGAGATATGGACGTCAGAGCACAAAATGACATTCTTGGCACATTGAGCATATCTCGGCTGAAACTGATCGTAGGACTCTCAAATTTTCAGAGAATATGTATTTTTAAATTTTCTACAAGATGGCAAAAAGAATTTTCTATTTTGAGCAAAAAATATTTTGGCGAAGTACAGGGCTACTTCTGACCAAATGGAGGCAGTGTATCAAAAAAAAATTTTCGCTCAAAATTAAAATTTTTTTTTTCCATCTTGTAGAACATTTAAAAATACATATTCTCTGAAAATTTGAGAGTCCTACGATCAGTTTCAGCCGAGATATGCTCAATGTGCCAAGAATGTCATTTTGTGCCCTGACGTCCATATCTCCGGAGCCAATCATCCAAAGAAAACCAAACTTTGTATGTTACTTATTTCATCTAGTTCCAACATTTTCTCGAACAAATTACAAAAATTCATTGACCACAGGAAAAGTTATTTTTTTGATTTTTGGATGACGCCTACATCCGGAAGGATTCTGGAGTCCCGAATGAAATTTGATTCTCAAAAAACTATATGTTTCACTCTCAGTCATATTGTTCAGTAACATGCCACATTTCGTGTCGATTGAACATATTTGAGCAAAGTTATAAACTTAAACGTAAAGTGACCCTCACCATTTGCCGCCACTGTACACAAAATTCAAGTGTTTTTACTCACTCAAATGTCTAACTTCCTGTTCAAAATTAATTTCTTCATGTGCGATTTCCAAGTTTCTTGATCTTCTAAATTTCCCCGTTAAAAGTGTTAATTCAGCTTTCTTTTTGTCTGTCTTCGTGCACTTCCTCTCTAATTATGAGAAAATCCCTTCTGTTTTTTGCTTCTTTTTTCCCTTCATCTGCTCGCTAAAAGTTTGCCGTTATCGTTGTAATTATTAGGTTCTTGGATATAAGTGGAAAAAAGAAAAAAATCTTCCAGTTTGTTTTGCTGGGAACTCTCAAAAATGAGTGACGTTTATGATGACAGGTACTGGAAATATTGTGATGTTTACAATTAGACTTTTCGGGGATAAGTTAAAGGTTTTCTGAAGTTTGATGTTACTAGTGGAGCAAGCTTCAAAGTAATGCCAATAAAAATGATTATTCTGAGATTTTGTTTAAACATAGTTGGAATTATAATTTTTCGTACTCAAGACATTCAGATGGTTTTCTGTAAAATTCTACGGTTTGTCCGAGAAGAACAAGAAAACAAAGATGAACATTAGGTTTTTATACTCTCTTCGATTTTCTCGATGTATCAAATTACCCACTATTCGAGTAGTCGTCATTTCTCTTTGTCTGGATGCATGTTTTTTTTTGTAAAAAGTGTGTGAACTAACTCTTTGAACTCATTCTCTCGTCTTTCACATTGCATTGTGACCGGAATATTTCAACTGTGAATTTTTATGATGTTGAAAAACGAGGGGAACAATTGGTGAGTATAAATGTGACAAGGACTTTTTATTCGTTTTCTGCACACTTGTTCCACTATTTTTTCCCCTGTTATCATCAACAATCTTTTGGTTTCAAACAGTTGTCAGCGAGAAATTGGAGGTTGGAACTCTGGAAAACGTCAATCCAAAAATTTTTTGGCAGTTTTATGGTTTTCTGACAGGTTTAGAAGTCGAATGAGAATCATGTGAGATTTCAAAGTTTTCATATATGTACATGTAGACAAAAGTGAAATCATTTCTCAAAACTAGGCTAATAAAACTACGGTAGATTTATGCTTTGATTGAAATCAGAGGAAACTTGGAGCTATTTTCAGATTTAGTACTTTTTAAGAAAATCAAGAACATTTCGAACTTGACAATTTTTTGTCAGAAACCTTTGTAAGCATCTTGTGTGAAAGTCTTGTGAGAGTTTGTTTATCTGTTGGTCCTCCTCACGATGAGAAAATATCCACTATCTAACCCCGATCAAATCATCTTCAAAGTATCCTTGGTCAATTTTTCATTCTTCTTTCTTCAATTCTCTCAGTTGACCCATTGAAAACTGCAACATTGAACCCAACAAATGGTTCTTCTTTCAACATCTCTTCTTCCAATTCTTCAACTATTTCTTGTGTCTTGTTTCAGAAAACGGGCCAGTTGTCCTCACTTCTCCATCAATCCGTCCATCTTTTCTCTGTGCGTCCTTTTGGCTTCCCACTCTCTAAAAAGTGTCCACATTTATTTCGGTCCCTCCCTTCTTATCCCTTTTTCCCGCCCCGACATACTTTCTCTTTCATCTCTCTTTTTTCAGTGCTCAACGGCTCCCCCCTGGGGATGAGTTGACAACAAAAAAACGGATAGAAGGAGTAGGAGAGAATAGGTTAGGTACTTTTGGGACGATGATACCGGTGAATTCCTGTTTTCTAAATGACGTGGTGTCTGGGAGGAGTACTGTAGTTTGATTCTCTGCTCAACATTATGATGATGAGGGCTCGAATTTTCAGGTTGACCAGAGTCCTTTGAGAAAAGCATACATTAGATGTTCTTTCGAGAACTTGTTCTTGTCTTCAAGGTTCAGACTGAAAATATGTGAAACCATTTTCTCTCCGTTTTGGTCTGGATACCCATTTTCGGATCCCAACTGACTTGATTCAGTTTCCCATTGTTGGTCTACCTGTACCATTTTTTATTTATCCCTTTTTTCAACTATCTTCTCACTTGTTTGAATATTCAAAAAACCTATTTTGGTTATACATGCCACCCTTGAAAAAAAACCATTCGAAATCTTGGTGTAAAGGGAAACCTGGAAATGTTTCCTTCGAACTAAATCGAATAGCAATAAAATCTAGTTCGAAAAAATTCATTGAGAGGAATCATAAAAAGATCATATAAAATTTTCGGAAACTTTACATTCGAGTTCAATGATCTAAAATCTCTCCTTTTTTCTCCGGAAAGAGAAAGAATAGGATGTAGTAGTCCTTTACCATCTTTTCATTCTATTTTTTCTTTTTTTCCCCTCCCAGGAGAACTCCCCTCGTTTTCGGTGTTTACATGTCGTCTTTCGTCTTTCAAAAATTTTCCACTTCACTTCATATTTCAATCGGTCAAGTCGTCGTGTCGGCAGCTTTCAGTTGCCATTTTTAGTTCTACTTTTTGGTTTTTCCTGAAATTTGTCTAATTCTCTATATGGCTCTTGTTTAGATTCATATGGAACTAGAAAACTATCTGTATTTTCAGATGGAAACCAACTCAACATTTCTAGAAGAAAATGACTCCACTTTCATGTCGATTGCAGATATTCTTGAATCGATTAAAGGGTCGAGTTCATTTGAATGGATCAGAATAAATATTAGGCATCTTTTGCCATTTTTCTGTTTAATTGGAATCCTTGGAAACTCAATGGCGTTGATCCTAATCAGGTTAGTTATCCAGGCGGTATTCAATTTCCAAAATTTCCATTACAGAACAAACTTCTGGCTGAAACGACTAACATCTAACATTTATCTGTGCACACTATCAATATCGTCCTGTTGTTTTCTTCTGACTGTAATTCTCTCTTGGTCAGATACTTATTTAGGATTGCCCCTATTCTCTGAATCTGAAATGGGATGCAAATTCATCTCTTTTCTTGCCCATTTCAGTGATTTTATTTGTGTCTGGATGATTTCACTTATCTCCTGCGATCGAATGGTGGTACTCTACAGACCACGTAAGTTATATAGTTCAATACTTAGTCAGTCATGCATCTGTATTTCAGGAGTCCGAAAGTTGGTGTGCACGAAAAAATTTGCAAGGAACACGACGATTGTCTTCGTCCTCATATCTACAGTTCTCTACAGTTGGTTGTTCCTGATGGCTGGATTACAAGTAATACCTATTGAAGATGGGAGCTTTACCGTGTTTTGTGGTCTTAACCAAGATGTCAATTGGTTTGGGTGAGTATTTTGAAGAATGTCGTTTGAGTAGAAACTCGATATTATTTTGGCAGTTGAACGGATTCATAATCCAAATACCGTATTTACTCTAGTAAACCGGAACCTCTATATGTCCGACACTCTCTAATAAACGGGCAGTCAAATGATCAGAACTTCAAGATTTTTTTCCCATTGTTTTTCACACAAATTCGGAATTTCACATCACTTTGAATAGCTTTTGCCTTTTATAACTATTCGAAAAAGGCTTTATCATACAAATTTTCAGTGAAAATACACCAATTTTTGTTAAATTAAAAAAAACGGTAATTGCCTAGTAGTATTTTGAGAATGTATTCCGTTTTTCCACTGATACTATAATATTAAAACTCTGGATTCCAGATACCAAGTGGACCAACACTATTTCATGTTCACATTAGTGGATACTGCCCTCTGTACCCTTCTACCAGCCATTCTCATCATCATCGTCAACACTTTCTCCACGTATCGTTATCGTCAATGCATGAAAATTTACTCATCTGGTGTTCTCCGTGTCCGGTTCGTTCGTGCTCCGACGACCCAACAGCAACAACAGCAACTCGACAACGACACCATTCAATTTGTAAGTCTCCAAGATTTCTTTCTTTGAAAAACGAAAACATATCTATGAAAAAGAAGATGCATCGAATTGTGTTCGTTGACTCTTTTCACTGATTTATTAGTTTTTTTGTTTTCCAACATGTTTTTTCCTTGTTTGGATGTTCTGAAAATAGGAGAGTAATGGAAAATAAGGGTTCAAGTCTGGGAAAACAGAGAAATTAGTTATCCCCCCATTCTTTCATCTAATTCAAAAACTTCCATTCCACGAACTCTTATTCCAGGAAGAGACCACTGTCAAGAAGTATCTTCTGAGCACAGAAAACACAAATTCCAACCTTCCAACTAGTTCTACTCAATCCAGAAACTGCGGGAAACTTCGTAGTTCCGATCTACAATTGAGCAGAACTCTAATTATTGTTACAAGGTAACTTTGAAAGTAAATCTATATGATTCCAATACTTTTTTCAGTACATTCGTGTTGCTAAACGTTCCCAGTTATGTCATGCGTATTCTTCAAACGATGTTCAGTCAAGCTGGTCCTCTTTTCAACTTTGTATATTACGTCACTTATCTCATCTATTATCTACATCATGCCGTTCTCTTCTACATGTACATTTTCTGGAGGTATCATAATTCGTTATTCTATTAAAATCTCATAAAATTTCTAGTCCTCAAATGAAAAAACAACTCAAGCCAACAGCAATGCGACTTCTTGAGTGCTATTGTTTGAAAACTGTCCCTGATTTCGGACATCGATCAACATCCACTCAAGGTAAGTATGATCCGAAAAAGATGAAAACTGAACTTCATTTTTCAGATTTTATCTGAAGTGCCTCCTGATGTTCACTCCACGGGTATACATTCTCATGCAGGTCTTATTAATTGTCTTCCGAATAAATTTGATTTCATGCTTACAAAGTGTGCGCGTTCTTTCAAAAAATAAGATTCAGTGAAATAATTTATTAGTCAAAAAGATCACAATCCTCTACTGAACTTCGACATTTTCTTATTCAAATATCGAAGTCTGTAAAGGTCATCAATAAGTTGTTTCTGTTTGTTGATGATCGCCCGTTGCAAACGGATTTGTTGGAGAAGTCGGCGAGGATGGGAGACCATTCTGGTAGAAGAGGAGGTGGACAAGCTCGATTCAGTTGACAGACTAGACGATGAAGATGTTGGTGAAGAAGAGGAAGGGGCCAGTGTCAACTCTGAAAATATAAGAATACTGGATGTTAGAGTTGGACACTGCTTACCATCGTCAGCCATCTCATCTGAGTTTTGCTCAGTTCTCTTGTAGAATTTCAACGAGTCAACCGGCGACTTCACAAAAACTGGAAGTTGTGGGAATGTTGGCTGATCCGGAGAATTCCAAACAAGCGACTCCATCGTCTGTTGTCCATTCTCTTTCTGAATCTCCTCGATCAACTCGTCAAACTTTCCGAAAATCGAAGCCATGGATGTTGTGGATGAAGTAGCGAAAAGCCCGTCCATTTTCTCGAAAATCGAAGCGATTTGCTCTTCCTTCTCGGTTCTTGGTTTTCGAGTAGTGGCATGAACCTTCCAGAATGACATCATCAGTCCAGTTGCCTCATTGATCTTTCTAGTTTCGATTGTTGTTGGAATCGGAGAAACCGTCATTTGGACTGTTTCCGCGGAACCAGAAAAGCTGAAGCATACTTCCGGACAGCTCGTAGACTTTTTGACAAGTTGAAGACCGTTTGGAATCGAAACATTCACTTGGCAAGACTTGACAGAGAGATCCTGAGCCTGAAATAACGGAAAGGTTCAAGGAATCCAATGGAGTACCTACCGATATCAGAGCATTCTGATAGTCACTGAATGGATGATCGATTGGATACTGATCGGTTTCCACTTCCTTCTTTTGTTCTCTCTCCAATTCTGCCAGACGTTCAACCATCTCGATGAAATGTCCGAATGCAGTGTAGACGGTGATTCTTTTGACCATTTTGGTGTTAGTAGTTAGTTTCGCGAGTAGTTGTTAGTTGTAACGATGGATTTCGTTTTGTAGAAGTTTTGAACAAATCACTTTCTTTTATGATGCTTCTTATCTCGATGTACCAGTTTATCGAACAAGGTGACCTTTTTCGATTAATTTCATTTTTTCCGTGAAATGGAGTTTCATAAAAATTTAAAAAGAGGGAAAATTCTTGTTCTAAAGTTTTCGCTAGAGTCAGTCGTACTGGAACTTTTTTCTTATCCTCATTATTCTCCTAAGCCGTGTCCTGCGTCTCCTAACCAATCTGCGAGATGTAAATGAATCCAGACAAAAATACAGTACATCTACGTTTACCGATTTATTACCGAGTATAAAGTACGAATACTGTTCTCATCTTATTCTTGATTCCATCAATATTTTGCTGTTTTTCCTCAATAAAGTATTTTACCATTTTATTGTGTTGATTTATTGTTCCATTTTCCCTTTTGGTTTATTGATATTCTCAATTTTCAAGGATTTTCAATATTAAAAAGGACCATTTTCACAATACTTCTGGACAAAATCTAGACCCAGCCCTCTGTAAATTCGTAAGTTTTCGAATAGTTACGATTTTTTTAAAAATACATTCCAATTGACGGGATCCTCTAATGCTGCAAAGTAGTTTTTGCACGCAAAATTTGGGCCAACACTGTTTGACTACACCTACTCATTGACTCCACTTTGCTCTTTGACTACACTTGCTCTTTGACTACATGTTCTCTTTGACTATACCTATCAAGATACCAAACCACTCGTTCGTCTGAAATTCAGGCTTAGAAAGGTTTTGAAGTGTTCTATAACGTGCGAAGTTTACTGACAAGGCGTTTTCTAAGCCTGATTTTTCAACCTCAGAATTGGCACTATTGTTTCAGAAAAGTGTAGTCAAAGAGAAAAATGAAGTCAAAGAGCAAGTGTAGTCAAAGAGACAGTGGAGTCAAAGAGTAGGTGTAGTCGAAGAGTGTTTGCCCAAAATTTGCAGCAGACAGGTGACCGAAGTAAAAAATTGCGTCTTTTTGATGCCGTTCGTCGCGAGACCATTTCTATAACCGTAAGAATTTGCAGAAAAATCTATGCGTCTTTCAAGATTTGATACGGTCCTAGAATTGGTCTCGCAGCGACCGTAGCCAAAACAAGGACGCAAAATTTTCGTTTCTTTGGTCACCTGCATGCCATTTACAAGTTTTTTTCATGCAAAAAACTTTGAACGGAGTCGCTCATTCTTGATATCCTTCTTTTTTAGAGGTTGTACGGTCTAGTTGATATGTTTGTTTTTCTCTACTGGAAACGTTCTCTTCCTTTCTTTTTGTTTTCTTCGGTTTTCCTCCATTGCGCGGGAAAACGCCGTGCGAGTGTTGCAAAAACTGCGTGCGGTGGTTGCAGTTGTTCGCTCCGCCCACTTTTATTCACCTCGATTTCGCACCCAACAATGTTGTTTTCAGATTTTTTTTTCTAAGTTATTTTTTTCTCGGCAAAAATTTTTTTCGTCAGAATCATTTTCTAGACAAAATTCAAACTTCGGAAAAATAAAAAATTTTGAAGATTTATTTTTCAAAATCTGTAATCCTAATGCTGTATAAATTGATTTCTCCGCAACTAATCGATAATTTTCGTTTTCTTTATGATTTGTCTCTTATATGCCTAATTTTGAATGATATACTTTTCAGACGGGATGGGCGAAAAGCGCGTAGTCCTGAACAAGGAATATTTCTTCCAAAGAGCAGAACGACTTTATGAACATTGGGTGAGTTGTTGTTAGTTATTTGATAAATTCTTATATTTCGAAATGTTTTTCAGGAAAATGGAGAAAACGGTCTAGAAGCAGTCAAATCGATTGCCGTTGTCTGCGGTGACAGTGACAATCCGTACACAAAATCAAGCGCTCTTCATGTAAGTAGAACGAATTAAGCAGCTAGGATCACATTATCCCTAAATTTTTTTTCAGTCATGGCTATTCGGACACGAAATAAACGATACGGCATTGCTCTTTCTCAAAGACCACATTTACATCCTTGGTAGCAATCGCAAAGCAGAGTTTTTCGGAACTGTGACCGGCGATCAGTTCAATGGGAGAGTTCCACCAGTCAGTACACTTCTTCGAGACAAATCCGACAAAGATGCTGGAAACTTCGAGAAACTGATAGATTACATCAAGCGTGCAGGAGGCGAACTAGGAGCATTCGTCAAAGAGAAGTTCAATTCTGATTTTGTCAACGCTTGGAACGATGCTCTCAAGGCTGAAGACATCAACAAAACCGACGTTTCTCTTGCTTTCACACACCTGTTTGCGGTAAAAGACGAAAAAGAAGTTGATTCGCTGCGCAAGTCAGCTCAGGTCACTTCAGCTTCCTGGACCGCGGCTCGAGCACGATATGTCGAAATCATCGATCAAGAAAAGGTAAGGCATTTGTTTTTGGATTCGAGGGGGTAGTCCGCCGGGGTTGAATTGCAAAGCTTACTATATATTAGCAAGTGATTCATCAGTTTCTTTTCATTTCAGCGTGTTCGTCACTCAGTTTTGTCTTCTGAGTTTTCCGGCTATATGAAGGACCCGAAGATTCAGCAATCATTGGCCAAGTACAATTCTGATACATGCTATGAGCCGATTGTTATGTCCGGTGGAAACTATTCTTTCAAGTGGAATCACGAAAGCTCAGAGGCTCATCTTCACAATCAATTCGGTACAATCATCACTTCTTTTGGAGCCAGACTCTCCGACTATTGTACCAACTTGACCCGTACAATGCTCATTTTCCCTTCCCCTGAATTGGAAGCCGCATATGAAACAATCCTTGCTGCTGAATTGGCTGTCATTGCTGCATTGAAACCTGGAGTCAAGTTGAGCGACGTTTACAAAATCGGCGTGGACACTTTGACAGAGAAAAATCCAAAACTAGCTGAGTCTCTAAACAAAAAGGAGTTGGGATTTGCCACTGGTATTGAGTTCCGTGAGAGTCGTTTATCGATCAGTGCTAAATGCGATGAGGTTGTTAAAGCGGGAATGGTGTTCATTGTTTACATTGGAGTAGACAATATCACAAATAAGAACAAGGGAGAGAAAGGAAAGCCAGCAGCCATTGCTATTTCGGACACGATCCTAGTTAAAGCTGAGGGAGACAACGAAGTTCTTACTGAGAAAGCCAAATCTCGCCTGAAGTCTAACGTTATCAAGTTCAAAGAGGAACAGGAAAACAGAGAAACTGAGAAAGACAATGATCAGAAGAAGATGCTTGGACGTGGACAGAGAAGTGTGGTTCTGAATGATCAAACAAGAAATAAAACCACAAATGAAGAGCTTCGCAAGGAACGTCAGAAGGAGCTCGGAAAGCAGCTGAATGTGGATGCCAGAGCTCGTCTCTCGAAACAAGACGGAGGAGCAGACGAGAAAAAAGTTAAGAAGTCTAACGTCTCGTATAAGAATGAAGAGAGATTCCCTCAAGACTCGGACATTCAAAAGATGCTCATTTTCGTTGATCGAAAATACGACTCCGTAATTGTACCCATTTTCGGAATTCCAGTTCCGTTTCATATCTCCATGATAAAGAACTGTTCTCAATCGGTGGAAGGCGATTTCACATATCTTCGCATTAACTTTGCCACTCCAGGGTCTCAAGTCGGAAAGGATAACGGACAATTCCCACATCCACTTGCTCACTTCATGAAAGAATTAACTTTCCGTGCTAGCAATATCAAAGAACATCATAGTGATGCCTCCCCACCAAGCAGTAATCTGAATACAGCCTTCCGTCTTATCAAGGAAATGCAAAAGCGTTTCCGAACTGAAGAAGCTGAAGAGCGCGAGAAGGATGGAGCCGTGAAGCAAGACAAGTTGATTTTGAGTCAGAACAAGTTGAATCCAAAGCTCAAGGATTTGCTTATCCGACCAAACATCATTCAGAAGCGTATCACTGGATCGCTTGAAGCCCACACTAACGGTTTTAGGTGAGTATTGCCAACAGCGTCTCTTGTAACGTTACAAGTTACAGATATACCTCTCTTCGTGGTGATCGTATCGATGTGCTCTACAACAATATCAAGCATGCCTTCTTCCAACCTTGCGATAATGAGATGATAATTCTCCTTCACTTCCATCTCAAAAATCCTGTTATGTGGGGAAAGAAGAAATACAAGGATGTTCAATTTTACACAGAAGTCGGAGAAATCACGACTGATCTTGGAAAGTATCATCATATGCAAGATCGCGATGATATGCATAGTGAGCAGCAGGAACGTGAGATGCGTCGCCGTCTCAACACCGCGTTCAACAGTTTCTGTGAGAAAGTGTCTCGTCTCACAAATGACCAATTTGAGTTTGATTCGCCATTCGCCGGACTCGGATTCTTCGGAGTGCCATATCGCTCGGCGACCACTTTGAAGCCAACTGCTTCATGCCTTGTGAACCTGACCGAATGGGTATGTTGAGTTGAGTTAATCTCGAGTCATTTTCTTTTTTCAGCCGCCATTCATCGTCACTCTATCTGAAGTAGAGCTTGTCCACTTTGAGCGTGTCTCATTGCAGCTCAAAAACTTTGACATGGTCTTCATTTTCAAAGACTATAAGATGAAGACGCAGATGGTCGCTCAAATTCCAATGAGCAGTATCGACAAAATCAAGGAATGGCTTCACACTTGTGACATTTGGTACAGTGAAGGAATTCAATCTCTCAATTGGGCTAAGGTTATGAAAACAATTACCGACGATCCAGAAGATTTCTTCGAGAATGGTGGATGGAACTTCCTCGATCTTGAGTCTGACAATGAGGAGGCCAATGACGATTCAGATGAGTCGGATGCCTATGACCCAGATGAGGATGATGGCTCCGGTGGATCGTCCAGTGAAAGTGACGAAGATGAGAGTGAGGGTGAAGAAACCGAATCAGACGATGACGAAGAAGGATCCTTGGATTCTGATGAGTCCGAAGGCAAGGATTGGTCTGATCTCGAAGAAGAAGCTGCGAAAGCTGACAAGAGACGTGAAGTAGAGGATGGAGGACGCGATCGCGATCGTGATCGTGACCGCAAGAGACCAAGCTCGAGCAAGGCTGGACCATCTCACAAGCGAAGAAAGTGAAATGAATAGAATGCACAAGTTCCCGACATTCATATTGACTCCCATTTTAACAGATTCCAAGTATCTCATATTCATGAAATCCCCGATCTATCACGAAGTCGTTCTCTGTCGTCAATAATTTCCTTTTTTATAATTTATATCCCCTTATCACAACCAACATGTTCCTTTTTAACTAATGGAATCATTGCTTGCATCTTTTTATTATACCATTCATTTATTTTGATGTGAGTTTTAAAATGTTTGTCAAATGAAGTTCAATGAACTAGAGCGTTTTGAAATCTATCTCGGTCTGTTCTGAACAATTTATTTCTTGACCGTTCCGCCTTTTTTCAAGAAGACTATTCTCAGCTCGCATATATGTATTATGAAATAAGAACTGATACTCGACATTCGCGCCCATATAACGGTTTACAACTGATTCATAGCTCCTCAAAAGTTGATGCTCTACAGCGGAAATCAGTCGTGTGGTTGCTAATGGTTACCGCCTCTTTTCTTGCTGTCAACTTTTATATGCGTCATTTTCCAATTTTGTTCACTCTGCTGGGCATTCTTCTCTTTGCGTTTGGACGCATACTTTTTGTTCAATCAATAACTTTCTTTGATAATATGTCGGATCACATTAGAAAACTTTGCTTTTTGGGTTATACTCTTAGCGGTTTTCATGATACAAATAGCAACGATGATCTCATATCTAGGGATTTATTATTTTAAATAAGGGAACGGACACAGGGGTTACGAAACGAACACGCCGTTGTTTCAGTTTCTTGATCGGGACCTCGTAAATCGGTACGAAGCTCGAGTTTCAGTATTTTTTTCATAATAGATGATATCTGTCGGTGAAGCGATTTTCGATCAATTATTATGTAATACTCATAAAGAGATCAGCTTCCCGACGTTTTTACATATCGAATTCATACTTTCGTATTAGGCTATAATCACACCGCTTCATGCCTTTCACTTCTTTTTCTTTCTGCCGCCTCTTTCTCTAACTCGCTCTTTGCCGCTATCCATCTGTACCTCTGCGTCTCTTGTCTCCCAATGCTCTCTCAGCACCTCTGTTCGGCTGGTGTATCACGCTACAAAGCTTCGAATATTTTAATTCTAGTTTTCAGTTCTTCAACTTCAATCTTTCGAGTTGTTTATATCTTTTCGTCAACTGTTCTGAAGCTTCCATAAATTCTCTCTTGTAAAGAATTGAGCATGCTCGAGATAGTACGCATCCAATCGTTTTTTGTCTGACTTGTTTCACAATTCAATTCCAGAATTATTGGACGACATGGAAATTGAACAACAACGACCACCGGATGATTTAGGCGGTGAAGATCCTGCAAATGAACCATCAACATCCGCTGAACATGAGAACCCTGAATCATCAGGCTCGCCTTCAAATCCAACCAACCAGCCAGCAGACTCTATATTGAATGACGATGATCATCGTAAGTTTTCCATGAGAACGAAAAATGAAAATAAATAATGTTATAGACATGTGCCGGGTATGTCGTGGCGATGATGGACACCTATATTATCCATGTCTATGCACTGGAAGTATTAAATATGTTCATCAGGAGTGCCTTGTCGAGTGGCTCAAATACAGGTGAATTATTTGAAAACAGATAATTTTCAAAAAGAAGAGTTCGGTGCATTTAGACAATTAAAATTCGCTAAATATTTTTAACTAGAAGAATGTTCAGCAAGAAAGAAGTTTGCGAGCTCTGCAATCACAAGTATTCGTTTCAACCTATCTACCGTCCTGACATGCCTACAGCTCTTCCGATATTCGAAATATTACGGGGAGTAATCACTTCTGGAGCATTGATGGTGAAAACTTGGCTCGTGTATACGTTTGTAATGGCAACATGGCTCGGACTCGTACCTTTAACAGCTGCTCGTATTTATAACTGCATATTCTATTTATCATTCCACGACATTGTGAATGCTCCATTCCAGCTTTTCAAGACTGATCACTTTTTCCCGGATATATTGAAGGGAAGCCTCTTGCTTATCGTTTTTGTCTGTACATTCATTTCGCTTGTTTGGCTTCGGGAGCAAATCTTAACTGGAGGACCCCATCATTTCTTGAATATTGAAAACGGTGTCGAGGATGAGAATGTTGGAAACGCGAATATTGACGAATCAGACGATGAAGATGAAGAAGATGACGATGAAGAAGATGAAGAGGACGAAGAAGATGCAGGAAACGATGCGGAACATGTAGGAGAGATCGACAATGAGAATGAACAGGAGACCTCAGATTCTTCTTCCGACGAATCATCAGATAATGGTCCGGAATATTTCCCAGAAGTTAGTGATGGTCCGCCTGAAAGGGTCCTTTACATTGACAATCATGAGTTCTTGGAACATCGAGAAGCTGTAGCGAGAGGGCATCCAGGAGCACTTGCTTATGAAGAACGACGAAGGGATATATACGAAGCGAGACATGGGTTTAGACCGAGAATGGTAAAAATGTTTGTGTTATCATCATTTGAAAAGATAATTTTCAGCCGAACGCTGTCGACGATGAGAACGAAGTTGGCGAAAACGAGCCACTTGATGAAGAAGAAGACCACCTCCACGAAGAAGCTAATCAAGCTCCTCCCCAAGTGGAACCAGAACCTGTTCCTGAACCACGTGCAAACCGAAGAAACCGTCGTGAGAGAGCCGCCAATGTAGATAATGATGCTGGTGCAGCTGATCAAGATGATAACTGGAGAGAATGGGATCGATTTGGAGATGAGCTCACCTGGCAAAGATTATTGGGTCTCGATGGATCCTTAATATTCTTGGAACACGTATTTTGGGTCATCTCTTTGAATACTCTTTTCACAGTTACATTTGGTTAGTGCATGATTTTTTTCTGAACTCAGTTTGATTTTAAAATATTTCAGCCTACCTTCCATATCGATTCGGTGGTTGGATGTTGGGTTTGCTTGGTCTTCAGGGAAAAATTTCGTATTTTCCTTCAATCGTGGCAATGCTTGTTGGCTATATCCAAATAGCTGCTATCACATTCACTCTTCACCAAATGATGCACATTATGAAGCAGAAAATTATGTACCGCTTCCTTGGAGTCATGTTTCTGATCATCAAAGTGTTCTTGCTAGTGTTTCTGGAAATTGGATTTTTCCCCGTTATGTGTGGATGCTGGATGGATGTTTGCACTCTTCCATTATTCAACATCAGTCTCTCTCAACGAATCGCGACGTTCTCCAGTGCACCATTCATGTCCATATTTCTCCATTGGATGGTTGGAATGGTTTATGTCTTCTATTCTGCTTCATTCGTCATATTGCTTCGAGAAATTCTTCGTCCCGGCGTCCTTTGGTTTATGAGAAACCTCAACGATCCCGATTTTAATCCGATTCAGGAAATGATTGATTTGCCATTCACTCGCCATTTCCGAAGATTGGTTGTGTCAACGACATTGTTCTTCTCAACAATCATGCTCATTTTCTACATTCCTCTGAATATCATCACATCCATTCTTCCCAAACTTCTACCATACAACGTTTCAATGAGCGCAGAGACTCCTCTCTCAGAAATCTCACTGGAACTTCTCATTCTTCAAGTTGTGATGCCGGCGATATTGGAGCATGCGAACGGAAGAGGATTCATCAAGTATGGTGTTCGATTGTGGTGCAAGTTTATCGGAACTGCGTTGGATTTGGATCAATATTTGCTCTCCGATAATAATAACAACAACAATCAGAACAATAATAATGATCGAGCTGGAAATCAAGGTGGAAATGGAGCTGCGGGTGGTGCTGGAGCAGGCGGTGTAGGAGGTGGACTTGCTGCTGAACATCAAGCGTTGCTTCTACTTCGTGAGCCAAGAGCCTATGAGCCTTATAACCGACCTTCCCTATTCGCTGTCCGTATCTCGATTCTTTTGGTTTTGATGTCAATTACTACCACAATTTGTAGTGTTGTCGTTTTTATTGTTCCTGCTTCAATTGGTCGATTTATTATTTTCATCGGATCAGGACAAACAAATGTTCATGAGATGTATACGGTCTCCCTAGGACTTTACGTTTGTTGGATGCTTGCAAAAGGTGGGGCTACAGTAATCAAATTCGTTCGTGGTGGACCACATTTGTTCAAGAGAGCTGTTATCCATTACTCATACCTGGTAGGAAATATAATTATTTTAAAGTCTGAATTGTTTCATTTTTCAGGGAATGCGTTTATTCCTTGTCGCCATTCCAATTGTCATCCTCTTGCCACTTCTGATGGGTACATATTTCCAGCTAGTCTTCTTTGCTCCTGTCCGCCTGGGTTATCAACAGGTATTTTTTAATATCAACCGGTTTAAAATTATCTATTTGTTTTTCAGAGTGCTCTCATGTTCCCATATCAAGATTGGGCTATGGGCGTCGTTCAAATGAAGATATTCGGAGTTGTCGCCGTAATGGGACCTGACTGGTGGCTCAAGACAGAACTCGATCTGTTGGTACAACGTGGAATCGAAAACTTCGCTGCACTTCACGTCTTCGTGAGGATAGTGGTACCATGCATTCTTTATTTGTCAACATTCATTGCATTCCCAGTCGTTGTTGTCAAGATATACGCCTTCTTTGCCGGTATTAAAAAAAATAAGTCTGAACTGATGAGATTATCTTTTTCCAGGAGCCGATGCGGAAATGACAATGCTTCTTCTTCGATTCTCATATCCAGCTTTCTTGTTCATAACATCAGCTATCGTATTCATCCGATGGCAGATCGCAAAGTTCGCTGAACTAGCGGAAAAAATCAAAAATGACCGGTACTTGGTGGGAACGCAGCTGGTCAATTATGAGAAAAATGGCGTACGAGCTGAACAAAAGTGATCACAATTTTGATACGATTTCGTGTATACTATCTTATTTTCATTGGTTGTTCCCCATCTTCATTTCTCCAAATCATTTCGTGTAATTTCGGTGTTTCATTTTTCTCATGATCGTGCGGTGTTCGAGTTGTTCATTCTCTGAATCAGAGAGGTACACCGCCGCTTATTTTCCTAATACTTGTTCTTGTTCTTCTCGCTAGTGATTTTCCCCAAATCTTTCCGGATATGTCTTTTCACCAAAATATCCATATTTGGACATCCCTTTATTCATTTTCGACAGTATAAATGCATTCTCATATGTTTTTATTCGACACAGTTTCATAAAAGTATAACAAAGAATCCCCAATCAAGACGTGAAAATCCGGTTAGTTTTTATTCGACCTTTCTGAGTTCGTGGTCAGTTTTGATTTAATTGAACGACAATAGTTCTCGGAAACCAATCTATAGTTTGTCAGTCCGGAAAAAAATGGCCATTGGAATTTCTGTCTTCATCGGCATCTCTACAGCATTCTGGTTGATCGTCGGATGCGGTGGAAAGAAGAAAAAGGCAGCGGGTGGAGCAGCAAAGGTACATTTTTCAGAACAATTGATGGGTTTGGATAGGGTCAGTTTCAGCCTTCGTCAGCGCCTCCAGCTCCCCCACCGGCTCCTCCAAAAGTTGATAGTAAGATGAAGGCTCCAGAAGAAAAAGAGAAATCAAAGAAAAGTGAAAAGAAAGAGGAACCAAAGAAGAAAGATGAAAAGAAGGAAAAATCGAAAAAGAGTGAGAAAAAGGATGAGAAAAAGGAAGAAAAGAAGGAGGAAAAGAAGGAAGAAAAGAAGGAAGAGGAGAAAAAGGAAGATGATAAGAAGGATGAAAAAAAGGATGAAGATAAAAAGGAGGACGAGAAAAAGGATGAAAAGAAGGATGAGAAAGAGAAAAAGGATGATAAAAAGGAAGATGAAAAGGAGAAGGAAGAGGAGAAGAAAGAAGAAAAAAAGGAGGAGAAAGAAGAAGAAAAGAAGGAAGAAAAGAAGGAAGAAAAGAAGGATGAGAAAAAGGAGGAAGAGAAAAAGGAAGAGAAGAAAGAAGAGAAAAAAGAAGAGAAAAAAGAGGAAGAAAAGAAAGAAGAGAAGAAAGAAGACGAGAAGAAGGAGGATGCCAAAGCTGGAGAGCTGAAACCTCATAGTATGTCATCAGCTTAGAAATCAATCAACAGTTTTAAATTTCCAGTTACCGTCGAGCCATCTGGCGTTTTAGCTTTCAAGGCTGATCAACAAGAGCAAAAGAAGCTCACATTGACGAATACGCATGATAAGAAAATCATGTTCAAGATTAAGACTTCTGACAATGAGGCTTATCTGTGAGTTTAATCAGTAAAAGACATACCATAGCAATAATTTATTCCAGTGTGAATCCTGTGTTCGGAACTATTGATGTTGGAAAGACTGCAGAAGTTACGATTACTCGCAACAAGGCTCCGGGCAAGGATGCAAAACTTGTTATTGTGAACAGCGTGGTAAGCCGTTTAATAGCATGGAACTGTTTTCATAAATAACATTTGCAGTTCTCTGGGGATGATAAGGATTTGGCCAAATCATTCAAAACTGGAAAACCGACTGGAGCGCAGGTTACGATCAATATGAATGCCAAGTAGAACTAGGGACACTTGAATAAAGACTACGTTCTTTTGTCTTTTTCTGTTTTTCCATATCGTTTATTGGGACAATAGATGGTTTTACGATTTTTCGCCGAATCGGAGTCGGCCCCCTTTATATGAATGACCTTTTCGATGGCTGGAGTAATGAAATCAGAATGTCATTGAAAGGGACAATATGAAAAGTTTAAGGAATACAGGAGCTACAAAATTTTAAATCTGAATTAAGGAAACCTAGACACCCAATGTCGTCCTGTAGGCCGAAGCCAATTCCTAGAATCAGCTGCCCGATGGAAGTGAAAATTGAAAGAATACAGTTACCACAGAAGATTAAACCTAAAGCCTAAAATCAAAAGTTCAGTAAGCCCAATTCCAACTTTCAGAAATTATAGTTCAGTAAGCCCAATTCCAACTTTCAGAAATTATAAAAACGTGGAATAAAAACGATGAAAAAAAAAAATCCAAAAAGCGGAGAATGGAAAATCCCCCTCTAATGGAATCCAATCATTTTAGTTTTTGAAAATAGTAAAGACAAACACTAACTGATCGTGGGATCATATCGAAAAGAATGGCTACGATTTGTGAGCTTGTTCAATTGCCCGTTGGAAGTGAATGTGGAAAATGGACAATTTTGAAGAAACTAGGAGAAGGGGCGTTTGGTGCGGTTTACTTGGTTAATCAAAAAGAAAAACCAGAAGTGGAGTATGCGTTGAAAGTCGAGGCAGAATCCGATCCGTTGGGTCTTCTTAAAATGGAAGTTGCTGTACTTTTGGAAGTGAAAAAACAGAAAATCACTGGTCGTCACTTTCTGGAACTCGCTGATCGAGGGAACTTGCCTGGAAAGTTCTACTACATGGTGATGACGTTGGTTGGGAAAAGTTTACAGGTTTGTCAGAATCAGTACTGTACCGTCAAAAAACTGGATTTAAGGATCTCCGTAAAACCGCTCAATTCAACAAATTCTCGATGGGAACTGCAATTTCCGTTGCCAGACAATCATTGGAGGCTGTCGAGGATTTGCACAGTATTGGATTTTTGCATCGAGATATCAAACCAGGAAATTATACGATTGGACGAAAAGAGATGCATGAACTGAGAAAGGTGGTGAAACTTGAATGTTTTATCTCAAATTGATTCAAGTATATTTAGGTGTACATGCTGGACTTTGGAATGGCTCGTAAATTTGCTCGCGAGGATGGAACTCTTCGTAATCCGCGTGCTCGTGCTGGTTTCCGTGGTACTGTCAAATATGCTCCGTTGGCGTGTCACATTCAACGAGAGCAATGTCGTAAAGATGATATCGAGAGTTGGCTGTACATGGTTGTCGAAATGACATCTGGACGTCTTCCATGGCGGAATCTTACCGAATCTGATGACGTTGGAGTCTTCAAGAAAGAATGTAAAGCAACTCGTAAACGGTGTCTCTTTGGAGGATGTCCTCGTGAATACATGGAAGTTTTTCCAATTCTCGACAAAGGAAAATTCTTCGACGCACCGGAATACAAGGCAATCTACGAACTTCTCGAAAAAGCGATGACCAATACGAAGGCAAATGAGTTTCCGTATGATTGGGAATAGATTTTCATCAATAAATTATTCTTCTTTTTTATGCTTTTGATGTTTCAGGTCTATTTGTAGGTATAACTAATTTATAAAGTATAGATTTTTTCTAATACAACCCGTTGTAGATTTTTTTGGACTAGTGTTTAGGCAACAATTGAACGACAAAATATACACAAAAATGGATGAAGATTCACAATTACTTTGAATTACGATGATCCTTTGAAACTTCAGACACATATCCACCGTCAGATTGACTGGATCCACTCAACGGACGATGTGATTCTTTTGAGAAGATTGCTCTCGCCTTCTTGATATTTTTGATTAGATGCTGCTTCAATTGGGATTGACAGCATTCGATGTTGTATACAGTATTAGGATTGGCTGAAAATAGAAGAATAAAATTAACACTTTGAATGGGTTGACTAACAGTGACTCAATTGTCCATTCGGTCCTTCAAATGCAGCATGATATAGTTTAAGATTCAATGCATCATTTGGCATTTCATTGATATCGATTTCATTTATTGGCAGGACTCGAGTCCATTTCATCTGCAAAACATTGTTTTGCGAATATCTTCAGTATTTGGTTGTCTTACCTTTATTTCCTTTCTCGCATATGACGGAAGTAGAAGAATCAGAGAATGAAACACGAATACAACATAGTGTTCAGCAGGAGCATCTCTCCATTTTATATGAGCAAAAACCAAAAGTTCGCGAGTGTCTAGCCGGAGCCCCTGAAAATAAATTCTCATTTTGATTTCTGCTGAATTATAGAGAAGTTATACAAAAATAACTCAAACCTTTTTCGAATTACTAACCTTCTCACTCAACATATTTTCATTTGCTTTCCTGACAGTCTCCATATATTGAGCATAATCTTCATGAAGCCGCTGCATTTCATTTACATATTCAGCCGAAGTCTGCATTTTCTGTAATGCCGTTTCCACTTGAATCCTTTCTCTCGCATCTTTCGGAAGTGCATCAGCAATATTCTTCAACAATAATGGATACTGTACTATTCTTTGAACCGGCTTGATCATTCGAGATTCCCAGGAACAGTGTTGTTCTCGAGTACTATTCACAGCTTCCAATTTAGATAAAAGCTCTTTTTTGTTTTTGATTTCATGTTGAAGAAGATGGTATCCGGCTGCGTATTCTGCATAAATCTTGAAATCTGCACACTTGTTGATGAACACTGCACAAACTCGCATTACAGAATCCTGTAAATCGTCAGTTTTAAGTACATAAATAAGTCTATAAACTTACTCTAATTTGAGCTACAGATATATCTTGTCTACTCATATCTCCAATCGCTTCTTCAATACTATCCACGAACGAAGTTTGCATTTTATACAGCCGGATAGCTGCATGCATAATATCTCTTACTTGTCTCATACACAAAAACACTTCATTCATCTGAAATATTTCTTTTTGTCTCAACAGTCTTCCTCCAATTCTTACTTCTCTCAAATCGCTGACATATTTCTTTTCAGTGACCAACAATTCTTGCAAAGCCATCGCCAACTTAGCGCAGCCCGTTTTCTTATTGACATTCGTTGCATCAAGTTGAGCGGGAGCCTGGAACGAAACGGATTAGAGTTGAACAAAAGGGTCAAAAGTGTTCTTACTTGTGGTGGTAATGGTGTTTTCCGTCGAAGATGTATCACTTTTCCGACTCTTAGCAGCTTTTCAACATCCGACGCATTTCGAACAGAGGATATCAGCTCACTGTCAACGGCTACGACGGAGTCTCCAACTTGAGCACATCTAGGAGCAAACGAGGTTACACCACGGACCTAAAACTTGTTTTATTGGTTTCTGACCAGTTAGAAATCGAAAATTTTTTTTCTTTGTCCCCTACCTCAGCCCTGATGACCCCATCATCATTGTGAGCGTATATAGTGAGTCCAAGTCTTCCATTTGTCTTTCTGACGAAGTAATCCTCTGCGGAGGAAGTGCCAGCCAACTCTTTTTTCTGCTCCGCCATTTCTCGTTTCCTCTGTTCTGAAGCCTCTGCCAGTGAACATCCAGGAGCCAGAGAGCCTTCACATAGTCTTGGTTTTAGAGGATTCTTAAAGCAAATAATAGTAGAGAAATGTAATATAACATCGAAGAAAGGCATGAAGCACAGGGTAGCAAAGTTGCAAAAGCACCTACCGTCGAATGAAATGTAGTTGTACCGTTGTGAGTTGTCACGTGGTCGGCTGGATGAAATTGGTGTTGTTGTTGTTGAGATGGTTGAGATGGTTGATAAGAACTCATTGTGTTAGGATTCTGATTTTGACTTTGAATTTGAATTGGAATCTGATGATACTGTTGACTGGTTGAAGCTGTCATTGGACTGTTCAGAGTGTTTATGTCTCGAGTTTCCATTGGCTTACGCCATCTGAAAATATTAAATAATTTTGTCGTTGAGGCCATATTCGGATTCATAGAACAACGTTCAAATCTTCTGACACCTCAGGAGTCTGTTTGCAACCTCGAAAAAACGACTTACATTCGAAACGAATTCATATTGAAGTGGTACAGAAACAACGAGGCAAGGCGACAATTGTTGAGTAGTTTTTTATCAATTTGAGGTGAAATATCGTGTTGAATGAGCTGAAAAAATTGATGGAAAAATTGGAAACTTTAGTTGTCTCTGATGGTGAGACAGAAAAGGTGCTAATCTTGTTGTTTCTGGACGAAAAGGACAAAAACAAGAACAGAGAAAGAGCAAAAGGAATAAGAAGATGGGGGAAAAAGTGCGGAGAAAACAAAAGAAGCAAAAGGAAGTGGTGGGCATCCGGCGGGAAATGAGAAAAGAACTTGGGGAAACGGAGAAGAGCAGTGGCTGAAAGCATCTGAAAATTCAAAAAGGAACCCCAAAACATGTTCTGGCTTTGTTGAAATCGTTTTTTCCTAATACCTTGGATTTGGATTCCAACGAACCGATTTTTGGTACAAAAAAGTTCTTGCTGAAGAATGTGAAGAAAATGCGTTGGATCTCATAATTTTTGTAAAGAAAAGGGGCAAAAAAGCTTGATTGGACGGAAAGATTTGTCGGATTGGCAGAAACGAAGAGAAAATAAAGAAAGACGGTACTCGAGAAATCCGGTCAACAATTCATTTTCATTCGTCGTACTTTTGCACTTGACGCCCTCCTCATGCTTCTTATTCTTCTCCTTATTCCCTTCACCTATAGTATACAAATGTTACATTCGCACATACATATCTGTGAGGTGAAGAAGGAGAAGAAGATGCAACAACATTTGTAAAATGGAACGTGTTAAGTAAACAGATCAACACGTAGTCGGGAACAAGAGAAAAAGACACTTGACCACACGTTAAGGGAAGATTTCGAATTGTACATGAACTGGTTCTTCTGGAGATTTTATGAGTGGAAAGAGAAAGAGAGCAAGGTTATCAAGAAGTGAGCAAATGAATGATCAAGTTGTTTTAGTGGTGGAGAAAAGAACGAGACCGGACATGAATAAAAGACAAAGGTTCTAAAAAATGAGATCTTCAGTTCTGAATTTGAGTTTATTTCTTGCTGGACGATATGCAATGAAGTATTTTCTGAACGTTTGCATTTTTACTACCGTAAAATTTGTACTAGAAAGTAATATTTTTCCAACACCTAAAATTTTTTTTTATTTCTCAAAATTGGATCATAAAATCTGTTGGAGAAGATATTTGAAACATATTTTGTGATCTGTCTAGTCAACTTTTGACGAGGATTCTAATAAGACTAATTTCAATCCGTTCGGAATTCAAAAATGTGCTCATTTTGAGCTCATTGGGGCAACCGTCTATTAGAGGTGCCCTTCTATTAAAGGTTCCCTTCTAATACAGATTTTAATTTTTTGGGTATGAAGTCTTATGATATTAAATAATATCTAAAATTTTGTAGCACCCCACTGTTGAAAGTTTTTTCACTCAAAAAAAAACTCATATTCAAACTAATTCACAAGTAAAGTGAAAACGCTTCAATATTTGCCAGCGTGCTTCTGTTTGTTCAAATCGTATTTTCTCGAGAGAAAAGGTCATTCTTTTTGAGTTTCAAATATTTTATCGTAGTTCTTGCCAGCCTTAGTCAACTGATAGCAGAATTCGATAAAACGAACACGCCTAGGAACATGAAAAATCAAATAGAGAATTCCAAGACTCAAACTTTTTTGAAAAAGAAGCTAACAAACGCACTTTACAACCCAAAAAACGACCATAAAAAGGAAAGCTTCTCGATTGGATGAAGTACTTGACCGAAATTAAATGAGGAAAATCTGAACTTCTTCTTTCAATCAATCAATCTAGTCTCGACAACCAATTATATGCTTAGTGACCGAGAGGGAAAAGTAACGGAAAAATGAAAAGTTTTGGAAAAGAAAATGGAAGGAAAATGTTGTTTGTTTGAGAAGAAAAAAAGGAGGAGCAGAAAAGAAAAAAATGATAAAAAGAGAAGGAAAGCAACAAAAAGTAGTAGTTGGAAGGGGGAAGAAGAACGAGGAAAGGTTCTTCTCGATTTTATTATGAACACTTTCAAAAGGAGCATTTTTCCTCTTTTTCGGAGAAATCCTCGATGTTTTTGACATTCCGAAAAAAGGAGAAATTTGAGAGAGTAGCAAAGAAAGTATCATATTACAGTATCCATTTGAGACTAATTGCATGCTTAGATAGTTCAATCAATCAAAATACTAACCTCAATTCCATGCAATGGTCTCTGTTGTAATGAATTCAATCTCTGCGTGACGACTACATTTTTCAGAAGAAGCATCTGTCGAATATCTTCTTTCGAAGCGGTATCACTGGATTCTGATGATTCGAGAAGAGCAATTAATTTCTGTTGAATCTTCTCATTTTGCCGTGCCAAATAGTTGATTGCAACCAAATGAGAAGTTGTTCGAGCCAATAGCAGGGATGAAACATTCAGTGCTTGAATTAGAAATAAATGAGCATGAGCAGATACGATAACTCGGAATATGTTGTTTGCATGTGCAATGTCTACACAGTTTTCTGCTTCTGATGAACAAGCGAAGCATTCCAGCTGCAATCAGTGATTTATTATTGAGATTAAAATAATCTATAATCTCACCAAATCAATTGTAACTGGAGATCCTTTATAGTTGAATACCATGCTCAGCGGATTCAGTGACACCTGTATTATTTTCTTCTTACATTGGAATTCCAAAAAATTACTTACATTAGAAGTTTCCGGTTGTTCATCGCACGGTTGAATCGAGTCCCCTTCAAAAGTAGCAATTCGGGAGACAGAAGCAGAAAACGAGTGTTGAAACATATTGAATGCAGATGTGTTCGTTGACTGAAATTCGATAGAAGTAGTATAGTAATTCAGCATTTCAGGTTTTTCGTTTTCAAATGTCCTTTCAGTGTCCATCACTGATAAAATGTCCTTAGTTTTAAAAGGGAGTTGGCACGCTTATCAGTTCATTTGAAGAAGCGAGTACAAAACCATATGGGTGTTTTATTGTCCTGTTTTGGATTGTAAACCGTTTATTTGATTATTGAAACTTGGATTCGATGTATTCAAGATGGATTCAATACGTTAAAGATTGCGAAGTGATTATTCAGTTATAAGGTTATCAATCGAAATATAGAGCTTTGAAAACTACAAATTGATTATGTAACTACTGTACAAAACATTCCTATCTAACGGCTTATTATTTCTCATCTGAAAACATACCTGTGAAATGAGTAGAGAAGTGTCCTTGAAACTCAATGTATTGAATCCAATCGTTCTTCCGTCAGCTTTCAAATACACGAAAAAGTCACTTACTTTGTGAACTTTTTCTCCTGAAAAAGTCAAAAATCAATAAGAAAGATCTCTAGAACATATACATATAACAAGACATAAAAAGTAGACAAAGTCTCTCAAAATGAATGTCTCATGTCGCCATGCGACTGGAAATAAATGCACACTGCATTCGGGAGCAAAGAGTCGAAAAAAGGAAAAAGAGAAGGAAAAAGAAAGGAAATGAAAAAAAAAGAGAAGTGAGCTCGTCAATAATTATGAAAAGTTGCTTCCTTTTGCTCTCTTTTTTGTTCATAATATCCTAGAGGTATTTGTTTGTTGAGCACTTTAGTATCAATTGGTTTTTCTATCATTATCACGTCTGAGATGAGAAAGAGGATAGGAGATTGAGAAAGAAAAAGGAAAAGAATAAAAAGTAAGAAGAAAAGGAAAGAGAAAGTAATTTGTGGTTTATGACGTGGATAACTGGAAGACCAGTCATCTATTTGAATTACCGAGTGGACTTTATGTGGGCGGATATGAACTGTTTCTGTTATTATCCAGCATATTAGCTATATAATGAAATGGTTCAAGCATTTTTGAACAGACAATCCACTCGTCAAAAACAAAAACCTTTTTTCCTTTTCGAAAATTCGAAAAATTCATTCTCAAAGCCCACACCTATGCATTTTTAAGTCAAAAGTCACTCCCTTTCGGCCCCTTTCATAAGAGATTTTTTCGATAGATACAACTGAAAATGTTCAGAAAACAGAGAGAAGGTGTGTCAGTGAAGAGAGAAACATACCCAATGGAATGAGAGTATCCAGAAGAACTTGACCGGATGAAGACGTTGCCACTAGACGTGGTTGAGAATCGTCGAATGCGTTGAATACGCGTACCTGGAAAATAAGAAGAAAAGTTTTGAGGGGGAAGATGTTGATGTCTTATGACTGCATGATTTATGAATAAAGAGTAACATTGAGGAACTTACGTTTGCAAGTCGACCATCTAATTTCTCCCATTTTTGTCCATCTTGAGACAGTTCGAATAGCTCCGCGTCGATTCTGAAATTGGTTTTTGGGAAAGAAAATGACATAGAAATAAGTGAAGCTAATCAAGTTTTCCGTTTGTTTTGTTGATTTGACATATGAAAAAAAGAAGGAAAAAAGACATTTTCAGTGGAAGCTCGAAGAATTGGAAAGCAGTTGATTTTTTAAAATATTTTTGAACATTGAGGGTTACTAAATTATCGGTTTATGGGACTAAATTAACGGTCTTATTAATAAGACTGTGGTTCAAAAACAAATACAAAAAGTGTCTTTTGAAATAGATCAAGTCAAGTGGAAAGATACTTCAAGTATATAATCATAAGGCATATATTCAAACAAAAGATCACTTGAAACAGTAAAAAGTGTGTTTTCGAGAGAACTGAACACTTTTGAAGAAGCAGAAGAAGTGTCCTTGATGAATGGCATTTTGATGAAACTCCATAATTAAGAAGAAGAAGAAGACTAGGAGAGTGAAGTCTCCTCGTTTAATTGGTTCTTTGTTTGATTTTTCCTGAGAACACAGAACTCAAAGCATTGACTTCAATGGAAAACAGATTGGCCGGAGCGTCTAGATTCTCAGGGATTACGGTAGTTGGCAGAAAATCAATATAAACGTGAACTTTGAGAAAATTGCCAGCTTACAAATTATCATTACCTCAGTCTCCACCAGCTCTCAGTTTTCAAAATATGGAGGAGAAGAAGGAGTCAAATGAGCCCGATATTATCAAATACATTGATTTGAATGATGGATACGGATTCACATTAGAGGAATCAATCGTTTTGTCAAGAATAAAATCAATCGGAAAGGTAACAGAAGTTTTGAGAATTTCAATTTTTCTCATTTCTGATTAGATTTTCGTGAAATTGGCAGTTCTCTCGATTTGTGTTGCTGCTTGTTGTACTATGTTCTTTTTTGAAGCAGTTACAATTTCCATCAACAATCGTAAGATATACCTATACTTTTCTAATTCCAATGTTTCTCAAAATTCAGAAATATACACATTGGAAGAGATGAAAAAAGTGGAAGATGAAGAAGCTATAATGCACTTGAAAACTTTTATTCTAATAATTTGGTCGTTTTCAGTCTACACTCTCATCACGTCTGTTTTAATTTTTCAAATGTCCAAAAATAATGACATAATTTCAGAGAAATGATGACTATCATGACACTAAACGACAAAATTCGAATTCTGGAGTCGATTCGATTTCGATCGAAAATGGAAGCAACTCTTTCTTTGATTCGTCAAAAATCATACTTTGATGCGGACGCAGTGGATTTCATTCTTGAGAACGACTCAGCTTTCAAAGTTGATGCAGTTAGCGACGAAATGGAAGTTAAGGAAATGGTTTTTCATCGAGTTCATGGAATGGATCCACATAACTCATTTCTCTATTCTGATTTGTGGTTTTAATGAAGTATCGTTTTTTTTTTGTAATTTTCCAAACAGTTCTCACATTCAGATTTCAGACTTGGCAAATCCCGGGCCGGCCCGGGTGGGGAAAAAAATAGAAAATTTTCAAAAAATGTTCACAATTTGAAAATTCTTTCTTAATTTTCCGCTGTGAAAATGACACAAAATATTCAATCATCAAAAAAATTGACTTATTTAGGTAAAAACCACCTGAAAAATGTTACGCTTTAAAAATTGAAACCAAAACTTTTGACTCCAGAAAACCGGCCCGTAGCATGTCTGTCAGATTCTAAAGTTCAGCTTCCAATTGTGTCCAGCTAATTTCTGGAAGTATTGGTTCTAAATTATCCGTTAAATGTGATTCTACATTCCATTTTTTTTGAGCAATCATCAATGTCTACTCTTTCCTCAGTCACAATATATCCTCGTATTCTCATCTTCTCCTGAATTCTCAATTTGGCTCCATATAATATCTACAAAAGTCATCTGTCTCTTTGTATCCCCTCGTTTTGGCTTTTTTTGTTTCGAAAAGTGTCTCGTTGACGAAAATTAATGACATATCTCGCCTCGGTTTCCCCCGTTTCCTCTCGTCCATTTTTTTGTCCCTTCTTCCCCCGATCCAAAATACTATTTGTCATTCGAAATATCCTCTCTTGGCTTCATGTTTAAAACTGACTGCTATAATGTGATGACGTGGCAGTTTAGATGGATAGAATGCAAATAATAAACAAAAAAGTTATATTTTTGGGACTGCTACTAAAAGAGAAGAAAGCAAACCTCAGAGTGGATTCATCATTCGTCCAACATTCCGCTTGTGAGCACGAACAAGAGAGACGTGCTCCCATTTTTGTGATATTCGCGATTTCAGACTTGACACCGAGTTGGAATGGCTGGAAATGACAAGAATTGGTGAGAGAAGGAAAAGATTTCAGATAGAATAAGAAAAACAAGATTGTCGAAATGAGTTTTTGGCTCAAAATCGAAACCAGATGGTTTTATCGAAGTAGAGAAAATAGTAAAATGAGGAGGGAGAGATAAGATTCAGAAACATTCAAACTTTAAAAAATGTTTGGTTGGGAAAGGAAATAAAGAATAAGATAATCAACTCATAACCTAGTCGAATGTTTCGATGAAAAATTTGAAATTCTTTTTTTCATCAAATTTTCAATTCTTCTTCCCATATTTCGGACTCTCTCTCCCTCAAAAACAACAAACACTAAATTATGCTCCGCAGTCAAAAATTTCGCCCGATAGGCTTCTTCTCCTCCTTCATCTCTATATTCCACCCTTTTTCTTCTCCTTTTTCTTCACACCAAAAATGAAAAATGAGCCCTTTTCGATGTTGCTCGACGTCTTCACAAGATGACACTTAATTTGTGACTAAACAAAAGGACGGCGGGTTTTAACAGTGTATTCTTTCATCTGAAAATAGGATTCAGACGGAAAGAGAAGGAGAGGAAGAAGTGGATGGCCAAATGAAAACAATAGAAAGAAAAGAGGCTATTCTGTGTTCGACATGACTATTATGATGGCCAAACCGACGGATTGGATGGGGTGTGGCAAAAAAGAAAATGAGGAAAAGAAGAAGAAGAAGGCGAAGTCATCTGTATGCAAATTACGTGGATTCTTCCTCTTCTAGTGAAGGTGTCAGAAAATGAACAAATGAACACCCCACCCCCTTTTGATACTTTTTTTTGTAATTCAGACAGAAAATGGGTTCAAGATTCGATCCTAGAAATCAAGAATACATCGAGCAGAAGGATGAATCTTCAACCTTCAGGATTCACAAACTAGGGCCAGATTGTTGAGCATTCCAAGTCAAAAATGCCATATTTCAAACAAGCAAATTCAACTGGGATCTGTTCAATTTTCTAATTGAAAATCAGTATATTTAGAGCAACAAATAGTACAAGTACAGTATAATATAATGCTGAAAAATGTTCCTCACCGTCTGTTTTTTGTTTTCTTCCGTCAAGCTGAGACTGAATCATCAGAATATTACGTCGGTTTTGTTTTTTATTGTTTCTGATGCCTGAAAAATCAACCTTTTGTTTCTTATTACTAATTTTCAGAAAAATATGAGTAGTGGTGTGCAAAATAGACGAAAAAAGTACGGTGAAGGCCAATGAGAGAAATATGAAAACAAATAAGATTCAAGCACAAAATGAAAAAATTGAAGAGATTGAAAGTATCATTGAATCTCTTCTTTTATTTACGGAAATATACCGTATTTACTCCAATAGACCGGCATGCCGGTTTATTTTTCGTGGTCCTCATTTTGATGCCGGTTTATTAGAGAGTGCCGGTCATTTAGAGGGTGCCGGTCTATTTTTCAAAGAGTCAATTTATAAAAAATTTAACAAAAAAATGTTGCTTTTTCACTGAAAATGAGCATGATAAAGCCTTTTTTGAATAGTTTAAAAAGCAAACACTATTCGAAATGCTGATAAATATTGAAATTGTGTGAAAAACACTGGAAAAAATTCGAATTTCTCAAAAAATAGTACTTTCCAATTTCATTAATTTTTGGGGTGCCGGATTATTGGAGGCTGCCGGTTTATTTTTCAAAATGATCATTTGACTGCCGGTCTATTAGAGGGTGCCGGACATATAGAGGTGCCGGTCTATTAGAGTAAATACGGTATATCTTTCAGTGTCAGATACTCTTGTTTTTCAAGTTTTTCTCGACACCTTTCATTAACAGAATCAATTGGAAAAATAATTTTAGACCAGACAAAGTGAGAGTGTGAGAAAAAATGAACAAGTTGTGGAGAAGTAGGAGGAGCAACGAAAACAGAAAAAAGAACATTTGTCCCGAAGGGAATTGCTCATGAAAACTGAACTGAAGAGAGAAGGAAAAAATTCGGAGAATTGGAAGTGAAATGGGGTGAAATCTGGTGAGTTTTATATGTCGTTAGAGAACAAAAAAAAAAGAGTGAGAAATGAAGAGGAAAGGCGAAAATTGAGGTGAAAGAAAATGGACGGAACACTGAAGAAAACATATTCATTTCGGAAGGGGAGAAGCTCAATGAGTGGAGGAAAAACAAAAATTGTGTGAAGAATTTCGATTACAAGATTGTGATTGGCCAATGTGAGTCTTCGGGTTCTATGAAATTAGGCGCAAAACCAACGATCTTTCAATTCAGTATTGATAAAATGCAATGTTCAGAAATTCAGAAGTCAATATCGCGGTTCCTACTACTCTTCCAAAAAAGCGAATTTGGAAGTTTTTCCAATACTGTTCAATAAAAAAGGACACTTGGCACAAGTCAAAGTAGAACTACATAAAAGTGTTCTGAAATTTTCAGAATTTCAAGTTAAAAAAGTTTTCCTAACTACTCAGGGAATTTTGCGCAATTTGCCCATCAAAAGGGCAGTTCGCGCATACATTTGGGCAGCTAGGCCCACGACCGTGGGCCTAGCTGCCCAAAAGTAGGCGCGAACTGCCCATTTTTTGAGCAATCTGCCCATTTACTGCGTACCGTCGCGTATCACATGCCCAGTTGGTTGCGCGAGCGCCCCAATAGACCAACAACTTCCGCGCGAAGGCTGCCGCTCGCCGCTCAATACAGCTCTGTAGTACGTAGATCGTGCCGTTTATCTGCCCAACTCGTGCCGTTTCGAAACAATTTTTGGTTAAAAACAAATAATTTATTCTAGAACAACTTTAAAAAATACAATGAAACAAGCGGAATAGGACTTATCAGATGATGCCGATGAATTACAGAATAATGGTGTTGTAGTGGTGGTCATTCATCGATCGTCGGAAGTTGATCGTTGCTTTGAAAGATGTCCATTTGTTGCTATGATTTTAACCTGAAAGAAAAACAACTATGTACAACCCAAAATGATATCATCAAACCTCGCCGTTCCCAGTAGTCGACTCGCATCGTTGTTGATATTCTTCTAGCTATCGTGGCACTGTAAAATTTTGCGAATTAGGATCATATAAGGATGATAATACTATTTTGAGATAAAAACTTAGAAAAAAATCGGAATGTAACTTGAAAAGGAAACAATGAGAAAATAAAGAAAATGTTTCGTGCGATTTGTTTTCGCAGGATTTTGCCAATGTACGCGCAAATGCTGCCCGTGTTCGGCCCATCCCTTGCCCATTCTGTGCCTATTTTGGGGCAAGAGTGGGCAAGAAGGCCAAATTTTGGGGCAAGAATGGACAAGAAGGGATCGCGCATCTGCTGCTCCTACCGGTACACAGCCTGCCTAACTGGTGCCCATGCGCATTTTGCCCAAACGTGGGCAGTTCGCCCCAATTAATAGGCAAGCTGCCCACATCTGCCCCAATGCGCAATCTGCCCGCCCAACTTCTGCGGAAAATTCCCTGAGTAAGAATCAATTGGATCATAAACAAACGGTTCCTCCACTTTCAACATCTTCTTGGATTTTGGATAATTTTTCGGAAACGTGTTCGAACGCAAACTCATCAATCACTAAGTGCATTTTTTGGACCTCCCGTGGAAGCGCGACGGTCAAATGGCATTTGGATTGTTGGTGTAATTGACAAGATAATGGGACAAGAGAATAGAAGAGAGAAAGATGAATTCAAGGAGATTATTAGCAGTGATGCAGAAGAAGAAAAACGGAGGAAAATGGAGAAAAAAGTTATTCGGGAGAAGGAAAGATATTCTTACAAGATACGAACAGAAATTGAGAATAAATGACAAACTTGTTGGAAAAGGAGGAGAAGAGAGAGAATCCTGAAGATTCAAATGCCATCTATAGTTATTTTTTAGCAGAATGGATCATTGGAAGGAACATGTTTCAAGGTAGACTTGAGCAAAAATGTTCCCTCTGAAAATACCTAAACTACCGTAATCCAAGTGTCCTTAGAATCAGCCAAGCTATTTATCGGTATAGAGTCTTGAATTCTTTCACCTCTATTCTCAAAACTTCGAAGGAAATAAATCTTATCAGTTGCTTGGGCCCTCATTCTTCACACTTTTTTGTTGTTGTTTTGTCGGCAGACAAGAAAATAGTACTTGAGTTGGTGTTGAATGATGAACAAAACGGACTTCTCTCTCTATCTCTCTCACTCTTTTTTCTTTCTTTTCTTGTAAAACCATCTCCATTGAAGGGTGCATTTTTGATTTAGTGGCCACGGAGGTCGAGAAGAAAGAAGAAAAAGGAAGGGGCACTTAGAAGAAGGGAGAGCAAAAGAAGAAGGAAAACGTATATGTTTTTGGAAGGGATATAGTGTAGAAACTAGTAAGCTATAAAGTGAAAAGCTCCATTTGCTCGAAATATATGCGTGGGAAACAGAGCTTGAACAATGGAGCACCGCATGGAAGGAATTGAGAAAATTAGGAATGCAATTTTGTAGCTTTCAAAAGTTTGAAATCTAGAACAGATTTTTGCTTTATCATGGAGATTCTCAAAATTCCACAAATCATAACTTTCTCTATCATAGAAAAGTTTAGTACAAAGAAAAACTAACCTTTCAGAAAAAATCAACTAGATAAAAACATAATCCAATTAAACTAAAACCCAAGGCAAAAGAGCGATTCGTGTTGATTTCGGTTTCACTCTCCGAGAATTGGGTTTTTCCAATTGAGAATGCATGAAAATTACTCATTTTGACATGAACCTTATTTCCCTTTTTCACCATCTCACGAATGCGTAAAATTTAGGAGGGGAATTCAAACTGGTCACTCACAACAAGACAGACGCATCCACATATTTCTACCTAATTTCGTGAGAAAAGAAGATCCAAAAACGGAAGAAAAAGTAGAGGAAGAGCAGAAAAAGAAAGGTTATATGCATAAATTTTTGAAAGCAAAAGAAAACAGAAAAGGAGTTTCTCTTTGGTGAGTTTTGGGTGATATAAGAAATATTTCGGAGGAAGAAGAAGATGTGAAAAGAGAGTTCGAAAGGATATATCCAATTTGGGTGAATAAAGACTGATGAAGTGTGTTTCAAAGAGAAGAACACCAGAAGAAGTGAACTTTTAGAACTCAAAACTTGTGGAACTTTTTTGACGTTGCTCGAATGTTGCGAAAAAGAAACTCCACTCAACTCGAGTAGTCTTTTAATTCTGCCTTCTGTCATACATAAATCCGGTCACGCATATCGACGAAAGAGTATTTGGATTCAGGAGACACAGACAGATGTTAAAAGGACCTGAAGGTCCCGAAAACAGCAGTCATTGAAATAGTGGTTGAATAAGTCATCTGATGTGAATTTTTTATCAGTTGAGTACATTTAGAACAAAGTGAAGTCAAACGGAAAATGGGTATTTTCGAATGAATGCCTTTTAATATAATTTCATGTTCTCATTATAAGAGAATGTTGTGAACCGAGATAAAAGAAGCCTACGTTAGTTTTACTGTAACTATCAAAGTAACACAATTTTGTAAAAATAAGAAACTATTTGGATCCGGAAACTCTTTATTTATTACATTCTCGACGATTGGATCAAGAGGGCAATTTAATCTCACAGTTTGTCTACTTGTACATCGAATTCTCCGCCTTTTTCTCGTCTCCCTCCAACATCGTGTTACTCTTCTTCGGTCCCAACGACACCGGACTAAAATATTATTTTTGTTGTATCTGTTTTTTCAGATTGAAACTTACGCAGCTCCTTCAGCATCATCAACATATTTGCTGAGAATAGCTTCCTTCTCATTCTTTTCATCAGCTGGCTTTGTCTCCGGAGTAGTTGAAGTAGTTGGAGTCGTCTTCGGAGAATGCATATCTCTTGCGGTATGCATATCTGGATCATCATCAATCTTTGCTGGAGATGGGTTCGGGCTCGGAGTAACTGGTGCTCTGAAAGGGGACCTCTAAATTACAGAACTCAAACAAACACCCACTTCTCGTCCTTCTTCTCAGTCTCCTTCTTCTTTTCACGTTTCGATCCGTCCTTCTTCTTCTCACGCTTCGATCCACCACGGCCGCTCTTTTCCTTATCTTTATCCCTGAAATTACGAACGTGACCTTTATACGTTCCGTGTCAAACTTACGTGGCCGTTTGTTTCTGCGATGGCTCAGCAGAGACTTTCTTGTCACGTTGAGATCCTCCAGCTGGATCCTTGGAACCTGGCGGTTTGGCTGGTGGTGCTCCACTGACTGGAGGAACAGGAGCAGCAGGCTTCTTCTTCTGATCTCTCTTACTTCCATCCTTCTTTCCTCTCTTCGATCGTTGAGACTTTTCTTTCTTTCCCTTCTTTCCGCGTCTTGACGAGTTTCCAGTCTTTTTACGAGTATTGGCGCGATCTGCAGTATGACACCCGATGAGCATCAAACTGACACTTGAGGCTACAGCCAGAGTGACGGCTGAAAGTGAATAGATATAAGCAGATAATATCCTTTTGGATCACGAACCACATGCCGATTGTAGAAGCTCAACATCCATCTTGTGAGTGTGTGGGATATGAAGAGAGTTTCTTGGGTTTCTCTTTGATGGCAATGAATACGAAAACTGATGGAAACTGTGGATTGGTGAGTACAATGAAAGGAATCGAATGTAGGGGGTCACGGAATCATTTTGTGTTTACTTCAGTTACTAGTTCACCAAAAGGAAGACACGTGAAAAAGGGTATGTTCAGATGCACGGCATCCTCAAATGGAAATAGAAAATTAGAAAATCCGTAGAATTTCGCCGTGAACTTTTCATTGGATAGAATTTGAGGAAGACAGGCATCTTTTTAACCTATCTATTCAAAATTGGGCAACATTTTTACAAAGATTCAATGACAGAACGATTACCCTGTTTTTCCTGATCATTTTAAACCTAAATTTAGTACTCTAAATGCCCCATTTCGTATTTTATGTTGACTGGAAACATGAAAATTGAAATAACTCTGCTCAGGTTCAACCTGATTTTTTGCATTTGATCTCAAAAGATAATCGAATAAATTTCTTACGATTTGGCCAAGATAAATTTTTTGGATTGATCCATATAAAGTAGAAAAAAACAAAAAACCTACTTTCATGAGATTCTCAGGCCTGATTTTGAATTGAAATAACTTTCTTCAAACCTAACGTTTTTTGACGTTTTTTGTGTCAATAAGAACTTTAAGCTACATAGAAAAATTTGGCCAAACCAGATTTCGAAAATCAGCTTTTTCAAATTTATTACAATCCAAAAACTGGGTTTTCAGTACTAATTTGCAAAAGATTTGAAAATTATTTCTAGAAAAGTAGCGTGTGTTCTATTTCCATTTGAGGATGCCGTGAGATGTTCAGCAAATTGAACAAAAGTTGAAAAAGTAGTCGAAGAGGAGATTGGAATGACTGATGTTGGGGATGTAGTAGTTGTGGTGGGATTTGAGGTCCGCGACTTTAGACACTTGGATTCAGTGTAAAATTAATGAAACAAAAGCATAAAATTCATGACACAAAAGCAGCTCTCATGATTTTCTGAGAATAATTCAAGTATAGCCTTTTGACCTACCGTTAGACCTCTAACAAAGGGACAACGAAAAATCAAGCTTGTAAACCTTGTCATAAAAATATAATCAACTTTCTGAGAATTACATATAGCGAGTTTTGTAGCTGAAGAGCCTATTTTTGTTTTCTGGATGTATTACCGCAAGAAAACAAAAATTACGATCGTTAAGACCAGAGTTGGGCGGAATTCCGACTTCCGACTTCCGACTTTCAGATTTTACTTCCGACTTCCGACTTGAAAGCTAAACGTCGGGGAAGTGGAACAAATTTTTTAAACGAGGCCGTTTTTCAAGATTTTTAGGTCTATAATGACAAAGTTTTCTAAAAAAAGACCAATTTTTGGAAAATCAAACAGTTTAAGTTTGGTCAAAAATCTCTACTTCTGACTTCCGACTTCCGCCTTCCGGGCACTTTTTGACTTCCGACTATCAAAAATTTCACTTCGGCCCAACTCTGGTTCAGACTTTCGAAGTTGGCCTTCAGGATGTCCTTCTATTAGAAGTTTTACGGTTCTTAAAGTTGAGCCTGAATACTGCCCTTTTCAGCAAGAAACATCAGATTTGTCATCATCTGTTGGGAACGCCTATGTTATAGGTGCAAGGCTGTAGATTTTAGGACTGTTAACGGATTAGAACAAGACACCTATTTAGAAGTCGATTCACTTTTTCAGTGATGATAGAACTTTTATTCTCATAAAATCATTAAAATCAATAGAAAATATAAACTGAATACTGATTTCTGCGATGTGACTGATTGAACATCTCGCTTCAAAATGAGTCCATTGCTGCAAACCGTATTGGTCAAATTCTCGTTTCTTCAAAACTTTTACCTTACTTTGAGCAGATTCCAGTATATTTACAAAGTTCTTCCGAATAATAAGCAACACTTGCTACAAAGTCTTGCTCATCTCTAGTTGAACGATCACAAGTTACACCTAAAAAGAGCAAAAATGCATAATTGTGTCTCATAATAAGCCTTACCTTGATAGATGACTCCCACTACCGTAACCCTATCATTGACCATTTGAACTACTCCGCCACCACTGTCACCCTGGAAATTACAAAAAATGCGTTGATCTGAAAACTATTTGGTTCCATACCATACATGCCAACTGTTTCTTCGAAATCGATCTAGTGCAAAATGCTTTCTTTGTAGTTTTGAAACACATTTCAGGTTTAACAGTTTCATATTTCAGAAGTCCTGTAGAGTTATTTCCAGAAGAAGCTGTAAGATCTTATGATAAATCTTGAATGTTTTCGATTATCCTACGATCCACTCCATAACCATATAACCTCATTATTTTTCCTTGCTCGAATTTGAGAGTGTCATCCTCCGCCACACAAATCGCTCGAATTCTTTTGGAAAATTTCAGATTTTCTGATAATTCAACAATAGCAAAATCATCGAAATCCAGTTGTTTGTCATCACACACTTTTGGAAGAATTATCTGAAGGGAAACGGGGTCGAAGGTTTAACAGTATTTCTAAGAAACTTTAGAAATTTCCACCGAAGTGAAGTTTGATTTAGGACAATGTTTACGGTATCCACAGTCAATTCCTGCATACAACTTGAACATATTCGTGAAGTTTTGAGTCATTACAAGATCTTTATCATTTCTGAAACTCTCTATGGGTTGAATTATTCTTGTTGAAATATGAAATAACTTATTCTGACATCCTTGAATCTTTTCTTCATTTGTACTCCAAACATATCCATTATCAGTCAGAAACGCGAAACAATGGCGGGCAGTGATGACGTGACGATTTGAAATCAGAGTTCCAGTACATAGACCAGATTCTTTTTCTGTCATGATTTCGATGGCAATATTCCATGGAGCATCAGTTATACCAGATCTCACACCGTTGAGAACTTTCCTTCCATAACTAGTCTTTACTGGAAACTGTTTCTCTTGATTAAAATTATCCTTGACACCCACATTTCAGTTTTCCACAAGTTTCTTTCCTCAACTTGTTCTCATCTTTTGTTAATTTTTGGGCTGATTTAGACGCCATCAATGTGAAGCATATCAAAAACGAGAAGTACTTGATGTACATCGTGTTTAGAAATGTTTAGTTCTTCAGAATCTGACACGTACAAATGAACTTTAAAAAAGAACCCTTTTTTATTTTTACGGCGAATAATAATAATCAGCATGATTCAGATGATTACAATAAACTTGAGCCGATGAAGGGATTCAACAAGGAAAAATAAAATAAAACATCTCCAAAAACTGAGAATACATTAGAGAAATTTAAAGAGAAGAGTTAGCGACAAGAGCAACTCCGCGTTGGTAGAATACGGTAGCAGATGACAAATGGAAAGCGAGTGGGGAAATCAACTGACGACGATCACCGTACAAATACAGTGGGAGACGTGTTCCATCAGCGACATCCTGAAAACTCAAGTTAAGGGAAAGTTTTAATGCAAACTACAATTACCTGCTTCCAGCTGAATTCGACAACGTCGCATTCGCTTTTAACGAGTTCGCACAATTCGAGTTTGTTTCCACCAATACATTTGGCTCCACGAATATCCACTCCGGAAATACGGAATACATCCGTGTTATCCGTGCGTCCAATGTGGATGTGCAAACTGAGCTGTTCAAGGGACCAAGTGTTAGCCTGAGCAACTTGTTGACGAGTAGCAGTGATGTATGCTTCAGGAGAGAATGTTCCTCCGAGCCAGAAAGTTTCCCGCTGAAAACATGAGTTTCGAAAAAAAAAATCTGACTATGAAACTCACTTTCAAGTTGTCAGTACCACCAATGCGCATCAGTTGCTTGAGTCTCTCATTCAGATCAATCATCCAGTCCATAACGGTAACTTCTCTTGGCACAGTATATCTCTTCCATCCGTTTGGAACTTCTCCCTTCTGCAAGCTGGCCGCTAAAGCACGTGTCTCATTGTTTTGCTTCTTCTCAGCACGACAAACTGCAGAAATCTCATTCAAGTCGCGACGAATGTCTTTCAATAATTGAGATCCCAAATTGACTTCTCTTTCAAAGAATCTGAACAACGGGTCCTTGATGTTTTCCACGGTACGACGCATTTTGACGATTTCCTTTGGCAGCAGCTGTAGCCATTGCTTCGCCAACTCTCCCAACTGGGCCATCCATTGCGGTTTGGCTTCCTCTTTTCCGTCCTCACTGAATGCCAACTCTTCATCAGTAACCTTCAACATGTTTCGGAGCATTGATTCTCCTCTCTTCGTCAACAAAACTTTCTCTGCATTATTCGGAAGTCCGAGCCAGGCTGGAAGTTGCTCGTTCTTCAATTCCTCTACCCATCCAATCATTTGATCCTTCTTCGACATGTTAGGAGTGAACAAGGCTTCTTCGCCATCGTACTTCGGAATGAGAACATGATCTTGTTCGAAACTTTTGGCAGTGAAGAGATTCTCAAGAACACAATCAAGTAAGACCTGGTCGAACTCGTTGTCTATCTTTCCTCCATAAATGCATTGACTGAGAAGAGTACGAAGTGTAGTCCAGGGAAGGCGTTCCGGTTCCACGTTTGGTCTACCTTGGGCAACAGCATCCACAGCGGCATCGAGTGTATCACAAGCAACACGAAGATCAGCATCTGAGAATTCGTATGCGGTAGACCAACCAAGAGGGGTGTATCTGTAATTATTTATTTGTGATATAAGTAGATAAAATACTGTAATCACCTGAGCCTTTCTTGTACGAGAGCATGTAGCCAGCATACGAGCAGATACAGTCTGCTTCTCTCGGTTGGGGCTTTTGTGAGTCGTTGAGGAGGAATGCTTGATAAAGAGCGAAGAAGATTGGCCTTCAATCCAGTAGCTGGTTCGAAAACAACCACTCGTGAAGCTCTCATGATAGATGACGGGAGTTTCGGATGAATCTCGGCTGTCAAGAAAAGACGGAATTGTGCATGCGGCTTCATAGAATGCAATCTCTTCTCCAATTGGGCTAGCCAGCTTGGTGCCAAGTGAACGTTTTTGAGAAGAACCCATCTTCCTGACTTTGTAGCAGCTTGGAGAGCCGAGTCAGCCTGGTTGAATCCTTCAGCCGAACCGATGGCGATTGACGTTAACTGACGGGTTGTCTCAACAGCAAGATCCTCAATCTTTCCAGATGCATCATATCCTGTAGCTGAGCAAAGCAAAATTGGTTCGGATGGAGCAACTTCGTTGTCAACGATGGAGAGTATATCAACCACCTTGTCCTGTTGCATGAAGTGATCATCAAAAGCAGTCGAGACGACGCGATGGGCAGATGCCATCAGTCTGTCTGGTCGGAGTGCGTGAACCACGATTAATGAATTCATAGCGATACACAATGGCGATAAATTTCCATCAGAATCATCCCAGACTACTGGAACGTTTGATTCTGGATTGTCGTGAGTCAGCCAGGAAGTCACAGCAGCAGCATTCGATTTCAGCTTGGAGAAAACGTTTTCAAATCCGTTCAGTTTTACGACCTTAGCGATTGCCTTTTTGTTCTCAACAGACAAGAAATCGAGACCAGATGGAATTGAGTTTTCAGGGTCGTCTGTAAAACATCATTGAATTAAAAGTTTTAAGAAAACCCTACCATTCTTTGCAACAAAATCGGTTCTTCCGAGCAGCAGATCGAAGTGTTGATCGTATGCTGGGGCAGCTGGGTTTGAGCGGATATGAATTCTCATCAGTAAAAGAGCGAGAAGAACCTTGTCGGTGTGCAGCATTCCACGAGAAACACGACGGAAGACAGTCTGAAACGTTGAGCGAGAAAATGGGTGAGCGCATGGATAAATTTTACCTGGAATAAACTGGTGGTGATGATTCGCAACCTCTTGGCGTAATCTGTTGTTGAAGAGAGCTCTGGAGTTTTGAGAACATATGTGAAGATTTCGACGAGGAAGTCCAGCGAGTAGTGGTACAAGAAGTGGATTTCATTGAGCTGTTGAAGAGTATGGTAGATGTGGGAGCAAGCATTTGCGAGACGTTGATATTGTGCAGACACAGCATCCACTTCGGCCATGACCTTGTCAGTTTCAGCAGACTTTTGAGCAACTTCAGCAGCCTCGTTCTTCAGCTTCTCCAGAGTTTCGATGACCGAATTGTCGTCCAGAATTTTTCCTTTACTCTCATTCAACGCTGCCAGCAAAGCTTTCTCAAGATGGCGAAGGCGGACAGCAAACTCTCCTTGGAGCTTGAGAAGATCATTACGCTTCTTGTCGACGTCTGGACGTTCACTTCGGAGTACTTGATTGAGACACTGACTAGCCAATGATGAAGAGGTAACGGTGAAGTTGACGAAAGTGACACGAGAACAGATATCTGGGGAGAATTCGACTGTTGAATCACGCGTGATCATGAAAATTTGGAACGAAGGTGACAAGTCGATATCTTGATCTCCAATAGTTATCAGAACACGTCCTCCAGCTCGTTTGACTTCACGATTCAAAACTGGATTGAGAATTGGATCATATGCTTCAACATCTTGAACGAGAAGCGAGTTTCCAAAACGAAGGGCGGATTCCAGGTTCTTGCGGAATGCATCGTCCAAGAAAGAAGTCTTCTGAATATTCTTTCCAGCAAACTGCTTCATGATATATTCGACAGCTTGTCCAGATGGATCAATGATCAACGGATAACGATTGAAACGATGAAGCATGATAGCGTTTTCCGTACACAAGTCATCCACGGGAAGAGAATTGAGTTGCCATTGCAGACGATCGTCGACTGTCGACAGATATTCGATGCGGGCCAAATCGTGACGGAAGTGAAGACCAGCATTAACAACGTGATTGAACCATTTGTGGAAGATTTCGTCACGAAGCATTTGATCGTAATATCCGGCATAAGCAAGGAATGCAGATGAAAGAAGAGCATCACCGACAAGAGAATCCATCTGTTGCGAGAATCCAGCACTTCCACTTGACCAACGATCACGTTCAGAGCGAAGAGATGAAAGAAGTTGAGTTGAGCGATTGACTTTCTCTTGAACAGAAGACAAATCCTGTTTGATGTTTTCGGCTTGACCAATGAGTTGAGCATATTCCTCCTTGTACTTTCCGATGGATTCCTCCAGCTCAGTGATTCGAACATCAACCACTTTTCCTTCCTCAGTTTTCTTCGCTGCTTCCTTCTCCAATCTTTTCAGTTCGTTTCTCAACGGTTCGACTTTGTGGAGCATCGTAGAGTACAGCAGTTGAGCTCTCGCCCATTTCACCATAGGTCCGCAGGCAACAGAAGCACGATTAACTTTTTCGAATTCCCAATCAGGATTTTGAATGTACTTTTCCATTTGACTCAAAATTTGTGGAGTAAGAGACTCGGTGTCGAACTGGAGAATTCTCGTCATAAAATCTTCTTTCATCATCACTTGACGAATTGCTTTCCAATCTGTTCCAACTTGTTCTCCCAATAGGATGCAAATCGCTTCCAATGTAAGTTTGACCGTAACTGGAGGGCTCGACATGGACTTCACTTCAACCAATTGACTCTTTTTGATTCCTTGTACAGCAGTCTGCGCTTCCGCAACAGCTGGCTCGACTTGGGCTAAATCGCTTTCCACGAAGGTCTTCTTTTCAGCCATCTGCTTCAACTGCTCCGCGAGTTCCTTCTGAAGTTGCTCAGAGAACTTCTTCTCTTCTTCGGCCTTCTGTTGATCTCCCAACATTTCTTTCAATTTCAAATTAGCAGCTTCCTTCTTCTCTTCCAACTCCTTTCTCTTCAAATGGAGGCTCTTCTGAAGTTCCTCTACTTGTTCTTCGGTTTCACTAATCTTGTTCAGACCAATGTTCAAGTGAATCTTCTCTTCTTCAAGATCGGATCGTTTCTCATGGAAAACTGCCATAAACTGCTTGATGAAGTCGAGGAAGTGTCGTGGTGTACAAGCCATAACACGATGTCCCTTTTTGGTCTCCATTTCGTTGAACTTTTGAACAGTTTTATGCACGAGACAAAGCGTATTGACGACTGCATCACGATATGTTGGTTCTGAGGGAACGAGTTCACATGAAGGAGTCAATCGGACGGATCCTTCGTAATCAGTTCTATCAAGATCCATTGTTCTTGTCAGCTCAGATCCAACTTGGTAAAGAGCGTTTTCACTCCAGTCTCCGAACCAATTAAGCACACATCTGTTGAACAAAGCAGGCGAGGTCGAAGCACGTTCGCGGAGACCACTTCCAGAGGGGTTCATGGTGAAGACGACGTGGAGATTGCGCATGACTTGCTGAGTGAACCACTTGTAAAGTTCATCGTGGCTATCGAGAATCAATCCTTGTCGTTGTGCTCCTTCCTTAATTTGAGTCATAAGCGTAGTGTGCTCATCTCCTTCAAACAGTCCTGGGACTTCGCCGTTAGCGAGCAATGTATTCAATCTCTCAAGGAATCCTGTGTCGAGCATGTTCGATTCATCCATGATGAAACAAAGTTTCTCGTTTCTGCAACCAGCTCTTCGTAAAACGGTTCTCATGTCTTCATCGAAATCTGCGGCAGTGTACTTGGAATGAACCTTGAGTTGGAAAACACTCAGACCATTCAACCAAGCGACAAATCTCGACAATGTTGTTTTTCCAGCTCCTGCAGTTCCGATCAGAAGCAAGTGACCTTGAGATTGTCGATAGATTCTGTCGATGCGAAGAACATGATCCAGCATTTGATCGAAAAGCACAAGTTTGACATCAAGCTCCTCTTCATAGAATCCTTTGAGTCTCGCAGATACGTAGTCTTGTAGTTCATCGCGTGTGACTGGAACGTAGTTTCGGGACAACCAACAGGAGTATAATAATGGTCTCTTGAGTGCTTCATCGAGACGGCATGAATTTCCAAAGTATCTCTCCGCAGTGGCATCAACAAGTTTATCAGTCCACTCTCGTTCTTCTTCTGTAACCAATCTGTCTTGGAACAATCGGATAGCTTCGTGAGCCCATAGGCGAACTAATTGCTCGGCTGACAACGACTCCAGTGGTGTAATGGCTTCAGAAATTCCTCTGACCCATCTGGTCAACTCTCTTGGAGAATAAACATAATGAGGTTGATCGTCCTGAGTGAAATGTTCCTGACTAGCCAAGTAAACATCAACCATTGCATTCGTCAGTTGATCAGCCAATCCTCGAACTGCTGGTGTCATCTTGAGCATGGCACGGTTGAATGTTCCATAGATCTGTTGTAGAGAGGTTTGTCCTGGGTAATCGACGTAAACAATCGGAACGTGACGAAGGAAACGAGATGTCATTGGGTGACGTCCAGGATCAGTAGGTGGATTACAAGCACCAACAAACTGAATACGCTCAAGAGATACCCAACTGTGATCGGAAGTTCTATAGAATCCATTTAATTCGACAAGCTGACGAAGGAAGCTGATCACTCTTTGTGTTCCATACTTGTCTGGGGCTGGTAAATTGATCTCGTCACAGAAGATAACAAGCCATTGAGAAAGTTGTACTGGAGCAAGGACAACGCCATTTGGTGTACGTCTAAAAATGGGGATAAATTAATTGGATATAAGCGACAATCAAGATAAATATTGAGCATCATTCTCTAGAACTCTTTTACTGACCTGTATTCGCAGTAATGATCGAAAGTACGGAGAAGCAATTCTGGAGTAGTCGATGACGAGAAATTGACATTGACCACGTCCATTTCTTGCTGGGAACGTAGAGCAGCGAGGAGAGTCATTGTTTTACCGGATCCTGGTGGACCACAAAGAACAAGTGGTTTATGTTCTGCAAGCCAAGCGGCAAGGAGCATTTCATGGCGAACTGTATCGATGGTTGGTACAACGAGATCTGCAGCAGCCACGCGATGTGATTCAATTTCCATAGTTGGAACTTTTGCGAGCCATGGCTGCCAGTCTCCAGTCAGTTGCACTTCATAATCAATGAGACAAGCCTGTAAATATTTGAATACAGCAAAACTTGAGATAATTATTCACCTGTTGATTCGGTGGCAAGGCTATGGTGGTGGCCTGTCGAATGAAATCGCTCATCATCTCTCTTGATCTCCATTTTCCATCACCACTGAACGCCCACACCAAATTAGTGAGCATAGACCGAAGAGCAAAGTTTTGGATCTGGTCAAGTTCCATTGAATCATCAATTAATCCTTCATCGTGAGAAACCATCTTCCGGACAGAGTAGGACATCATTGAGAAGAATGAAGACAACAGTCGCTGAGGAGTTGGAGGCATGATATGTTCGAGTTCAGTCACAGCATATTTAAGCGCTCCAGGAACAATTCCATCTTGTGAGAAGTGTGTCTGAAGAGCAAGAGCAGCGGTTCGTTGAATTTCAATAGCACGTGGTCCTTTTTCGTCTTCTTTAACCAAATTAACCGGAGCGTTCGACGATGAGAAGCTGACCGCAGATTCAGAATCAAGTGGAACTCGTCGGAGCATCGACAGATATCGTTCAAACAGCATTTCCGAAGTGACAACCTCCTCACTGAACCAAACCATTCCACAACGGGATACTGTAGCGAGTGTGGCATATTTCAAATCAGCGACTTCGAAGATTATTCTGACATTTGGTGGAATTGATAGACGTTCTCCATTCGGCAGTGTAAGCAGTTTGTTGTCATCCAACACCGAGTTCAAGTTTTCGACCCATTCGGGATCCACGTCTCCGTCAAAAATGATCCATTGACGCCGATCAGCTTCACCTCTCACGTTATCAATGATTTTACGAATAATTGAAGTGAACAGTCCATCAGTCCATTCGCGCGTGTTAGGATCCATAACTCCGTATAAGGCATCCTTGCTCATGGCTTTAGCGTCAATCACATGGGCCACTCCTTCTACATTCTCCCACCGTTCCAAAGCCTTCAATAAGACTTTCCAGGCCATCGTCTTTCCAGCTCCACTTGATCCAACAAGCATGAGTCCGTGGTTGAGATTGGTAATTTGGTACAACTGGAGTACTTTATCAAGCCACATTGATCCCATTTCGCCTGCGACATCAGAGTAGACAAGCAGATGCTCGTTGCAAACCAAAGCCAGTTGCTCGCGAAGCCTGAATTAGAAAAATGAAGTAAAAACGAGATTATTACAAACGAACTCTTTCATTTGGTTGGCAGTATAGTGAATTCCCGGGAACACATCCGACAAGAGTGAGAAGAGCAAAGCGATATCTTCGTTCACTAATTTTGGAACGAGTGTTTCGCAAACCGATTGAATGAGCATTTGCTGTTCAGCAATATCTTCAAGAGCTGCGGATCCCATTTTGTCCAATTTGTCACGCTTGATGTTTCCAGCGGAAACCAACACATATTTCAAAGCACGAAGACCGAAGTCATAGTGACATTGAGCGGAAAGTTGTTCCTTGCACAGTATGAATAATGGAACAATCTTGTTAGCAAGCGTTTCTGCCGTACGGAATCCTTGTGAGAAAAGCATGACTTGAGCAATAAGTTGACGATCTGGTTGAGTCATTGCTAAACTTCGGAACAGTTGTTTCAAATTATCTGGGAGGTTCGACCGTCCCGAATAGCCTGGATTCATTGTAATGAAGATTCCAATGTTTGAGTTCACATTTAGGCGTTTTCCAACGAGGTCCACACTCATATCTCCGCCAGCACGAACAGCTTCTTGGATGGTTTGAATTTGTTGAGAAACAGCAGAGAGCATACGCTCCTCCAAACGATTGAACTCGTCGAAACATCCCCAAGCACCGACTTGACACAATCCAACCAAAATTCGACCCATCGCTTGGAAATCGAATGTTTCATCACAATTGAATACAAGAACAAAACGACCAAGCTGATGTCCGAGAGCTTTTACAGACTCCGTCTTCCCTGTTCCGGCAGGACCAAATGGCGATCCTCCGAGACGAGAATGAAGTGCTTGCGTCATAGTGAGATAGCAACGGTCCGTGAGAGGGGTACGAACGAGTCGCTCTTGAATTCCTAGGTATTCGAAACCATAGTAGAACTGAGCATTAGCCATCTTCACAACACAACAGCGTACTGGATCCACCTCCTTGGGGTCGAAGTAAAATCTCATACATTGAAGCCATCCGAAGTCGTTTGCTGCACGAATTTTCTTCGATGCGAGCTTACGGCACGTATCACGTTTGTGAACCAATTCGGTGATCTGAAACAACATACATATTTAATACTATGTTACAATGAATGACAAAAGCTCACCAGTGCTTCCATCTTCTTTCTGCGAATTGGAGGTTGTTCTTTCAGAACACTATCGGCCAGAAGTTCAAGAGTTTTCACAACCAGTTGTTCAACATTTTCCGCTCCTTTTCCATCGGCCAATGTTTTCTCCATTTCATCACACCACCATATCTCTGCTGTCAATGTAATAACTTGTGTTGGGTAGTTGTCAAGCCATTGTACATAATCTTCAGTGGTCATTGTTTGAATGTTCATCTTAGAGAAATCTGCAAGCGACGATGCCAGTTGCCGAGCCAGTGTATGCTTCATTTCAGATTCGAGAGCTTGAAGCCAATCATTGATTCTAACGTCTTTAGTTACTACTTTTTTCTTCATGCTGACTTTTTCACCTTCTCTCGAATGGAACGCTGTGATCTGAAAAGAAAGAGATTAATACTTAATCCCTTGTCCCCAATGAAACCAACCGATCTGTCTTCTTCGTCAATGTCAATGGCAGTGATTCCAGCGAACATTTTTTTGAGATGTTTCTGGATTCTTGTAATGTCCTTACTGTTACCCATGATCTCCAATAAGTCCTCATCTCCAACAAAATAGAAACGAGGGAAGGATGAACGTTCTCTTTCTAAGTACTCTCCAAGCGCCTTCTGAATCTTGGCAAGCATATCAGCGAGTCTCTCGAGAAGTCGTTGTGCACCTTGCATATTCACTACGTCGAGAATTCGTGGCGAAGCAGAAACCTTCTTCATCAATGCGAGAACATCAGTAGTGATTGTGGCGAATCTCGAACTCTCGAACGGAAGCAGTGTCGCGATTTCAGCAGAGCCAGAGAAGAGCCCTTCCAGATAAACCCATCTCCTCTGAACGTCAATCCAAACATCAAACATAGCGTTGATTTTGTTCAACTTTTCATCCCACGATTGTGCACTTTCTTCAAACTGCTTGTAGTAGGGAGACAGCTTCATAGCGGACAACGAATTTTGATGTTCTTTGAGCTTGTTGAACAAATCATCCCATCCTTTGATTAAGCGAGTTTTGTTCTGATAGTTGACAAGTTCGATCTCATAGTTCTGCCAGTATTCGCGCATCTCTCGCAAGAACTCTTCCAATGCCATTTCTCCTTGAGCAACCAGAAGGATCTTTTTGATTGTGTGCTCGTGTCGCAAAATATCAGCATCCCAAACTGAAAATTATTTTTCTTGGCTCTGAAAATAACATTTCTAGCTTACCTTGTCCGAGAGTCAGATCCGAAAGATTCCAGTTGACACGCATTTCCTTCATCATTTGATGCCAATGTCTTTCCTTGAGGGCTTCAGACTTCAATTCAGCAACCAGCATGTTCATTTTTCCATATGTATGAAGCATTGTTTTCACGTGCTCGTAGCTCTTATAAGTTCTGCACTTGACTGGAAGTTGCTTTAGCTGGTTCATCAACTCATCCAGTGATTGGCGAATCTTTCTTGGTTGAACGGAAAGCCATGTTTTTTCTTTAGCCTCATCAATTCCGGTATATACTGGCTGTAATGCCTTCCACACGTCTTTCATGGCGGTCAGTTCTTCCGTGGCAACTGATAACTTATCCATTTCGGAAGGTGCGTGAGCACTGTCTGAAAGATCCAATGCCACTCTGGCTTTTCGCATCTTGTTCCTCTCCTCGGTCAACTTATTGAGCTTAGCTTCATATGCTGTGATGACATTCAGCGCGTCCTGTGGTCGTTGAGCTCCTTCAACAGGTTTGTTCTTGTTCCAATCAGCAAGAGTTTCTCCAGTTCTTTTCTCGACTAGCTCGTCTTCTTGAGCGAATTTAGTTTGCAAGTTCATCATTTGAGTTTGGATTGATGCATCTCTCAAGCTAAGGATCTCTGCGAATGCTGACCATTCTCCTTCAACATTCTCCGAATATAGCCATTGGGCTGGGAACTGATATCGCTGCTGGTTAAGAAGACGTTGCGACGAACGGTACAGGTCGACAGCATCTTGTCCGGCTTTAGTTTGCTTTTTAAGAGATTGAACAAACGAAATGAGTCCAATAGTGTCTGAAGTAGATCCTCCGTCGACCGATTGAGTTTCGAGAACATTTCTCCATTTAGAAACAGAATTGTAGAACTTTTGCATTTCTTCGCCAACGACAGCTCCGAATTTCATGAGCATTTCCTTGTGCCAGTAGTCGTACTTGAAGAGAATTTTTTGCTGAGCCTTTCCGTACTCGACAGTGACTGGGAAGATGGCTTTTCGAGTATCCTGGGTGTCGAAAACAAGTCTGCCTTTGCGAATCTCCATCAAGGTTTTCATCCACTTTGAAAGAGAGGTTCCAAGTGTTTCAAACAACTGCTCAGACTGGAGAACCCAGAGGGACTGATAACTGAGCCACTCGCTGAGGTATTCTTCCAAGTCAGACATGATTCCGTTCACGCAGTCGTATGCTTTTTCAAGACATGATTGTCCTTCCGGCATCACGTTTAGGATGTTGTGATAAGTCTCCGGTTCGATTTCCTCGTTCATAACCATCTGTAATTTTGCTAACTTAGAAATAAAAGCTTTAATGTTGGCTTACCTGGAATCGCTTTCCGCTGATTCTTGATTGAGCAGTACATACGCTGTGCCATTCATACAATTGTTCCAAGATCTTCTCGCGAGTTTCACGAGTGCTCGGACTGATGTAGAGTGTTTGGGCAGTCATACACAATTCAACAACGACATTCTTGACGTGGGGCAAAGCAACCTGACGCTCACGAAGCTCTTCTACTTCTTCGGATTGAGAAAAGACTAGAGTCCAAACACGAATAGCATCTTCAACTCGACGAGCTAGAATAGTCTCAATTTGACGATCCAGAGTGTTGACCCATTGAGCCAGGTTGGAATAATTTCCGAGAGAAAGTTGATCAACTCCTTTTTGAATGGAAGACAGGAGGTTCTCGATTGTTTCCTTATCGTAGCGACACGATTTGAGCACATTCAAGTCCGCATTGACAATACGAACGACGTTCAACAGTTCCTCGCATCTTTCCTGGTAGGTATTCACAGTTTCAGCAAGCTTCAACTGGTATTGATCGACTTTATATGAATCCCAACCAAGAGTAGCTCCTGGAAAAATAGTTTTTTTTGTTAAACAAGGAATCTAAATTGACTAAGCTACCTTCAAGCAATTGATTTTGGATATCTTTCTTATAACTGGCAAGCAATGAGTCGACGCCTTGAACAGACGCCAGTGCTGCATTCACAGATGAAAATGTGCGAGTTGCTTCAATGAGAGAAGTCGCTGATGGATGCATCTGATTAGCTTGATGAGCCCAGTTAACGATTTTCAAAGGGACACGGAATCCCATCGTTTTGAGATGCGATACTTCTTTGTACAACACCAAACTGTCGAGATTGTAGTTGACTTTCAACTGAAGTTGCATGCGGCCATCGACTTGAACCCTTTCAACAGTCAGAATTTTGTTGGGAAGTGTCCAGTTCTGTGATTGTACTGTCTCGACCCAATCCTCGAACATTGGCTGTGTGTTCAATTTCACTTTGAAATTGTCTCCATCTGCTTTGAGTTGACGTCCATCAACATGATTTTCCCATTGCTTTCCAAGAACGTCTTCCACACGTTTCATATACCGTTGAAGTTGTCTTTCGAAATTACGAATCCACATAATTTTTGCAGAAAAAGGTGGAAGTCCGGCGGTTTGCATAATCTTGACTCCTTGCTCACCGCGAGCTTTGGTGAATCTTTCCTGAAGTTTGTTGATATCATCCTTGACACGATTGATGAGACGTGTTTGGTATTCATAGATTGCTCCGCGAATACGAGGTCGGATGAACAATGCGTTATAACGACTGAAGATGGAGAACATCTCGTTAGAGTTTCTCGAAGATTCGAGCTGTCCCTTGAGTCTCGTCGTAATTGCCGTTTCGACAACTCCTATTTGATCTTCGTAACGCTTGAATGCGTTTTCCCAAGCTGGACTGTCAACATCAAGAAATTCAACATTCTTCAAAATCTCGTAAGCAATATCCACTTGCTCATCTGGCGACTTCTCTCCTTCGGTAGAGTCGACCATGAATTCTTCCTTGGTACGAGAAGATGCATTGCCAACTGGGCGGAGAACACGTTCGATGACAGTCCGGAATTGTTCGTGTTGCCTGAAAAATCAGTATTTAATGAGAACTATGTGTGGTTTCATACTTTCTGAATTGGAAAATCTGTGTAAGACGTTGTTCCAATCGTTTGTGAACAGCTGTTACCTTCCAAGACAGTTTCGATGGATCATCACGCTTCTTCTTATTGATATCACGAAGCAAAGCGATGAATTTATCATATTCATCATCCCATTTGCTAAACAAAGCTTGGCACTGTGCCATTATATCATTGAACTCGGCGATTGGTGCATGCATTAAACTGTATGAAGACAATACTTTCAGAAGTTGCGAGTTCAGATCACGAGAGATTGCTTCGACGAGACGGAGTGCACGTTGAAGTGGATACTTTGTAGAACGCAGTTTGCGAAGATGCAGAAAAATTCCGGCGACAGCGTGCATCAGTTTCGGAACGTCAGATGCAGAAACCAATTCACTCAGGGGAAAGTCTTTCATGAGGGTGTTGTAATCTTGAACAACAGCCAACTTTTGCTTCAGTCCAGTATCACTGTCGAATCCAACGGTTGCGTGAAAACGTTTTCCGCATTTCAGCGCTTCCAGAGTCAATGTGACTTCTTCGCCTTCTCTTTTTTGGGCAATCTTGAGGAGAGCGCGTTCCAGGTTCAGCCAGAATGTCATTTCTTGAAGAGATGTGCCGCTGCTTGGATCACGTTCAAGTTGGGTGACTTTACGAATCTCCTTGACCCAACGATTGCAACCTGCTTGGAGAGCGTTCAAAAAATTGGTATCTTCCGCGACATCTCCGAGATCATCCATCTGAAAAAATAGAGATTAACGCTGATAATAAATATATTTTAGCAAATGATGCTTACACGAGCACGACGGTTCTCTTTTCCAGCCTTTTCAATCGCATCCAGAATATTCTGATTGACGACCAAATTGATCTCCGGAATATCAATATTTTGTTGAAGATGAAGAAGAGCAGCTTCGGCTTCAGTGAAACACTTCTGAACTGTTGGTGCTAGCTTGTCGCCGTCTCGTTCTCCTCTTCCACTTTGGTTGATGAATGACTTGCAATAAGGATTTAGAACACGACTCATCACAAAATGCAATTGTTCCCAGGCACTTCCTCCATTCAAAGGAAATGCAGAGACTTGACTAGCGATTTTCTTGTCAGCTTCGATGACGTTGCTTTGCTTCACGAAAACCATTGCTTGACCACGATCAGCGACGAATAGTCCATCGTGAACTTGAAAAGTAGCCGGTGCAGTTTCCTCTCCTCCACTTTCGGTTCCAGCCGGCTGATCTCCTTGCTCGCGTGCTGCAACACGGTCAACCACAAGAACATTCTTGTCCACTTCGTTGATGAAATCGGTGAGATAAGAAACAGCCGAAGTCAGTTCCAAATCTAGAGTTGTCTGGTCGCGAGGACTCAAGCCAAAATGAGATGTCACAACTTGAACGACATACTCCTTCACATCTCCTTCTGCCGCAGTTTTTATGTTTTGTTGTATTGCGAGGCTACTTTCATTACCACTGTCCATAACCTGGAATAGAAAAAGTTAGAATCAATGAAATGTGAAAGGAAAAAATAGTTTACGATTTTAGGCCAGAAGCGCATAAAAATTATCAACTGAAAAAATACACAGAAAAACAGGAACGATTTTCGTTCAACGAACTGATCAGAACAATTAGAATTTTCTTGTTTAAGTCAACAGGATACGTTAGTTCTCACGACTTTCATACTAAGAATTTTCTGTTAAAATAATTGTGACACACATACACTCTCTTTCTCTCTATAAAACTGTTGTGTCGCTAGACACTGTTGAAAAAGACCAAGTTGTTTTGCTCTACAACTCGTTTATTATTGATATAAATCAATAACTACAAATAGAGAACATGGGGAGATGAGGCGGATGTTCCTAGCTCGGTTACAAATCAAAGTGATGACAAATGAGGCAGGAAAAACAAGGGAGCGAGAGAGTGAGAGACGCAGAGACATTTAGGAAATGCGCGCTCACTTCGTAGTTAATAAAACGAACAAAATCATTGTGATCTACAGAGGTCACAACAAAAACTGAACACAACGATTCAAAAAGCGAATTTCAATGAGTAGAAAAAGATATGTCATGACCGAAATGGTTGCGAAATAGAGATCGAAACTAAATATGGCCGAAGAGCTTTCGCAACAAAAGAAAAATAGTGCATTAGAAGAGAAAGCGTTGTTAAACAGCTTTCATATTTAGATAAATTGTGTTTGCAAAATATTTAAACAGAAAATAGCGCGAAAAAGTTCTACATAAGTAGATGTACGTTGCGATTTGAAAACGCAAAGAGAAAAATACTCTTTTTGTGCTCTGAATGATTTAATTATCAGATGTCCATGAACTAATGAGTGAGGACAAAAATGGAGAATGATAAAATGAACGTTGTTGCTCGACCGGGTCAAAAGAATGAAAGCAAATCCCCCCGCCGGCGGTTTCACAGAGCGGGAAAGTGAGAGGGCGCAGAGAACAATGCAAATATTTCGCGCGCAAAGCGATACTGTGGAATTTTGCTCAGCAATATTCATATTTAAATAACGCTGCATTCAAAATAAGAGATTTTTGCTGGGAAAAAATTGCTGGAAACAAATGTCCAGAGCAACGCAAAACTGGCGTCGTTTGCGGCTGTCCGGCTGTCGTCGCGAGACCACTTCTACAGTAAGAAACTATAAATTTAAAAATGCGCCTTTCAAAACTGATACGGTTTTAAGATTGGTCTCGCGACGAATAGCTACGAAAAAAATTGTCTTCGCAATTTTGGACACCCGTTCGCTGCAAAACTTGCATCGAATAACTAACGTAGGCGCATACTTGAAAGTCAGAAATATTATAAGGTAGTCTTGGGTCCATTGTTTCCCTGCATCTCGACATGATGTTCCTCTGTATTTTTACGTGTTGACTAAAATAGTTTTCTTTAGAATGTTCCTAGAGCTCGACTCTTAAAGTTTGACTCCTGAAGATTTCCTGAAAAATCTTATCCTGCATACAGTACTATACAGTGGTATTCAGAAAAAAACTTCGAAAAGTCGGCACGGGTACTTTTTATTATGGGGGCAACGTGGCAGATAGTGACGAAAAAATGATTCTTCCTTTTAAGATGGGTAAAACTTTCAAGTGAGGTTTAGCATACTCGTGGTGGCATGTAGTAGATAAAATGCATGAGGATATGAAGTTGATAAATGATCGAAACAAATAATATCAAAATGGCTACACAAGAATGAGTGAAATTTTGTTGTCCCGTATGTGTTCCACGGCAACTTCAATTTGATCTCCAACTGACGGAACACCATCCAACACATCTGCCTTCGAATCTTTGCGTTTTCGGAAGTGGCTGATGTGAACAAGTCCATCTTTTTCAACTCCTATATCGACGAAAATACCGAAATCTGTCTGTAAAAGTCTTCCGTCAATGTGATTCTTCAACCAGGTAACTTACCTTGTTAGTTACAGTTCCCAAAAAGATTTCTCCTCGCTGAAGGTCCTTCAAATGTCTCGTCTTTTTCTGAAAATTAGTCGCTTTTGAGTGATTCAGAGATAGAATTATTACCATCATTGCAGGTGGTGGTTTCAGTTCCGGCTTGCTTTGCAAGAGTTTGGAAATTCGGACCTCGTCTAACGTCATTTTTTCGAATGGAAGCTCGATACCGCATTTGATTTGATCCAGGGAGATATGAAGTTTCTCGAGCATCCTGCAAACAATTATTTAGTCGGCTCTAGCCATTTTTCCTAACTTCAAAGCATCTTGATAATCATCCGGGTGAACCATTGTTTCGTCCAGAGGACACCACGTTGAAGATGAAGATGATCCTTTGAATCGTTTTGCAGAAGGGCCATTATCAGACTGATCCGGGCAAGAAACGGTGAGAAATCCTGAGCATTGTTGGAAAGTAATTTCTCCTATTCCTTTCACTTTCTTCAGTTCGTGTCTTGAATTGAATCTGCCATGCTCTTCACGATATTTCACAATTTCCGCAGCAGTGGCTTGATTAAGTCCGCAAATGTTTTTGAGTAAAGCTTCGCTCGCCAAATTTACATCAGCACCAATAAGTGAGACTCTATCTCGTACAACATCACCCATTTTTTCTTTCAAAACTTTCTCGTTGATTGACTTTTGGTATTGTCCCTTTCCAAGATGTTGGGGCTCAATTTTAACGTATTCAGACATCGGATCAATTAGTCTTCTTCCAATCGATACAGCAGAAATTTGCGTAATCTCCGCACCCTCTCCGAACTCTTCTCGGGCAGCATCAGTGCAACTATACTTGGATGCGCCGTGTTCCGGAACAACACTGCAAAAATACAATTCAATGTTGTCTTGAAGTAGTAGAAATTACCAGAAACAAATATCGATGCCTTTGTGGAACACTTTATCGCGAATCAATTTAGATACTGATTTTTGTGTATCATAAGTCTTGGTTCCATTACCAATTGCAAAAACAATGTCCGTGCCAATCGTCTGTGATGACCACTTTTTAAGAAGAGCGGCTCCTCGACTATCGAATGTTGAGTCTCGTATGGAGAATTGATCCATAGCAATAACTTTTCCTGTTGGCTCAAGAAACGCTGCTTTGACTGTATTTCCAGGATCCAATGCAATGACATACTTTGAACGAACACCTTGCTGAGAGAATAGTTGTTCCACATTTTGGCCAAAAACGAAAACAGCTCTCTCTTCCGATTTCTTATTGAGATATTTTCTGGAAGAATATATTTATGTTTGATGTGAAAAATCTTTCTTACTTTGTGCCTCTTTCAATCATTGGAATGAAATAAGTTTGAATCGAGTATTCCAGGGCGTTTTTGAAAAACTTTTTCATTCCAGAATAGACAGTTTTGTGAGCATATGGATGTATTTTCTTGGCATCTGCTGGTTTGCATTCAACCTTCCAAGTGATAATTCCATCTTCGACTCCTCTGTTTAATGCCGAAACCGTGTGACTTTTAATTAATTTAGGATCTCTGCTCATTCCAATATATTCTTCGTACTTTTTGAGCACATGTTTTCTCTCAAGCTCTTCCTTTTTTTTCGCAGCATCCCTGGTGAGTTTCGAAGTGACCGTAAGACGACAATCAGTATGCAGTTTGACGCTGAAAAATTAAATAGTAACTAATGCCATCCTTTTTTTTGTTAGTAACGACTCACATTTTCAGAGCTCCTTTTCTGACTTCAGCTTCTTTGTTGATCAAATCAGCCAACAATATTTTCATGTGATCCTCAACTTCCTTCTCCGTTTTCAAATCTTTGGATAAGTAGCTGGCAAAATCAACGAACTTTCCATCAAGAACAGCTTTTGCTGGTGGTTCCAAACCGAGCTCTCTGCAATAAGTTTCTTTTTGAATATTCCTCTATCGAAAACTGATACCTCGCCAAATTCGCTTTGGTTTTTCTCGCTCCTGCTGAAAACTCTTTAGTTATATCAGCGAGCTCTTCAAAATCTTCGCATTTTTGCAATCTCTCAGTGATCGCACGTCTCTCTTCGAATCCATTAACTTTCGCAGTTATTGTGCTGATTGCGGAACTGACTTTTGAATTCAACATGAGTGCATCAAGATATGCATCCTTAGCTTTTCGAATCTTCGCCGGGTCAAGACCACCATGGACATCTTCTCTGTATCTCGTGATGTAGGCAGTTTCACATCCGTTTTTAAAGAGTGTTGTAAGACGAGTTGCGCGATGGATGCTGAGTTCTTCGATTTCTCGGGTGATGTACTCTTCAATAGAACTCCATAAAATCCAGTCTTTCTCCACAGCTTTTTGGCGCCTCATATCTGTAACGCACAACTACATAGAATTTGCAATTTTTGAGTTTCCGAAAGTCACTAAAATCGAGGAGATTTAAAAATTTTTGCTATCCGCGCCTGTCTTTTCAGCTAAAATCATTTTTTAGAAAAGATAGAAACTCCAGAAACTAAAAACAATTAATTAAATTGATATTGATGGACACATATATGTTATAAGCCCAGGGAGCTTTACACCATAGAAATAGGGGGCGGAGCTTAGATACAAAATAGTTAATTGATGTTAGGAATATTGGAGACCGTACCAATCGGAAAGAATTGGAAATCGGAAAGAAACGAATCGGAAAGAAACAAATCGGAAAGAAACGAATCGGAAAGAATGTGCAAAATCCGCCACGTCTGAATGCACCAAAAACACCAAAAATACTGTAAAAATTTTGTAAACCGTACTTTTAAAACGAAAGAATGAATTGAAAGGAGCACGGTTTACAGAATTTTCGGTGTTTGTGCATTCAGACGTGGTGGATTTTGCACATTCTTTCCGATTCGTTTCTTTCCGATTTGTTTCTTTCCGATTCGTTTCTTTCCGATTTGTACGGTCTCGAATATTGACTCATGACCATCATGTGGTCAATAATGTGTGAAGAACGGAGAGAAAGAAAAGCAATATCTGCAAGAATGTACTCAGGCAAATCAATCGTAATCTAATTTGTTTTCAGTTGAACATTTTTTCGAAAAGACGAGCCGTTTTTTGAATTCAAGTGAGAACAAATAAGATTCTGAAGTTTTCGTATTCGATTCGTAAATTAAAATTAGATTCAGATTTCGAAATTGGATTCAAAATATTTCGAATTAGATTCAACTTATTTCAAATTCGATTCGGGTTTACTAATTCGATTTTGCTAGCTCGAAATAATATTCAATTGAAATATAATTGTATTTAAGTTTGTCTAATTAGATTCTATAGTGTAACAATTGTATTTGGGTTTTTTAAAATTTCTACTTGCTTTCTAGTCAATGAAAATAGACATAATTCATATAAATAACCAAAAGAACAGCGAAAATCAAAAGGAATGAAAGATATGAATCACATAAAGAAGTTAATGGTGTTTTTGCCAGTCCTTTTTGCTTTGAAAATCGCCCGTCGGACCTCCTATTGTCTCCGTCGTGTTGTAGTTTCACTCTTTTTTTGTGGATACTGAAAAATGTTTTTTTTTGGAGATAAGGATATCCGTGACACTTACTCATTATGTTAGATAGTGTAGCTGCGATGAAATCCATTTTTACCAGCTACTGGACGAACTGCCAAAGTTGCTCGGTATCTGAAAACACACATTTGGAACGGAATAATGGAAAATCTTACCTACCTGAAGCATAATATGTAGTGACAGACCATGCATTTATGAAAAACACTCTAGTCGAACCATCTCACCAGAATTCTGCATGATTTTATCTGAATATAATTCATCTCAGTAGAAATAAGAAATAGGAAAACACTGAAAAAATAAAAACAAATGATTTCGAAACAATAAAGTAAGCATTCCCAATTAGATCAGGATTCCATCGAATTCGATTCAAATCGCTTCAAATATGATTCGTTTTTTTTCAAATTAGAATCTTTGTTTCTAATTTGATTCGCTATTTCAAATAAGATTGAGCTTTTTTCGCGTTTCTAATTCGATTCGCTTTTTTCGAATTAGTTTCTTTAGTTCAAATTGGATTCGTTATATCGAATATGATTCAAGTAGTTTCCAATACGATTCTTTTGTTCAAATAAGATTCTGTATATCAAATAAGATTACGATTGATTTGCCTGAGTAATGTTACATTTTTACAGTTGCTGGGGGTGAAAAAGAACAAAGGGTATTGAGGGAACGTCCTAAAATATTCCGAGATAATTTCTAGAAAGCTACGAACAGAAACGTATAATTGAATCAATTATCTGCACTATTTGCGACCCCATGGGAAAAATTTCGAAAAAATAACGACGATTTCGCGCCACTGTTTCGGGAATGAGTGTTACGGTGAAACTTTTTCTGCAGGACCATTAAAATATATGTGCACATGCGCCTTTAACTACTGTAGATTTTATCGACTTTTGTCGGTTTTCACTTCGCCCTGTTTGTGTTTTCCTCATCATATTCGCATTTCGCTACCTTTTTCAAGTTTCCAATATAATCTTTCTGAAGAAATTGCTGAACAGAAATCGTGTGTCAACTTTCTTTACTGCATCGCATTGGAGCGCCGTTGTGTTCCACCTCAATTCATCTCATTCTCCAGCTCTGCAGAGCTGTCCCGCGCGACAGCTGTTCCGCGAGTATTGATTTGCTTGCCAAAGTTATAGTCACAAAATGTTTAAAATAGTCATAGCCCTATTTTTCATATATTTATCTAATAATAAAGCGGAAGCCGTCCATCCACCAACTGCAGTTTTAGATTTGAGCGAAAAATTTTTAGACGTTAAGGATGATGGAATGTGGTTTGTTGAGGTCAGTTGTACAATAAAATTATCTCAAATAATTATACTATCGTTTTCAGTTCTATGCTCCATGGTGTGCTCATTGCAAAAGATTACATCCAGTTTGGGATCAAGTTGGTCATGCTCTGACTGACAGCAACTTACCTATCAGGTCAGTTTATTTGTGAAATGAACGATAATATTTCACTAGAAAATTACAGGGTCGGTAAACTGGATTGTACTCGATTTCCAGCCGTTGCTAATAAACTCGGAATTCAGGGATATCCTACCATCATCTTGTAAGTTCTCCAAATTATTAGATTGTCATATGAATTTGTTTTTCAGCTTTCGAAACGGGAACACGATAGACTACAGAGGTGGAAGAGAAAAAGAGGCCCTTGTTAGTTTTGCGAAACGATGCGCTGCACCGATAATCGAAACTATTAAAGAAAATGAATTAGAAAAGGTTAAATGTACTCATACCAGCGAATCTAATTGCATACTTTCAGGTTAAACTATCTGCACGTTCTCAACCTTCTTATGTTTTCTTCGGTGAATCATCTGGTCCACTGTTCGAAGCTTTCAGCGATGCTGCTAATTCAAAGTTTTCCGTCGCTCGATTTTATTCAGTTGTCCCTCCGAAAGTCGATTCAACATTCCGTCAAAGAGTCGTAGTTTTGAAAGACAATATTGAAATTGAATTCAAAGAAGATATCGATCTATTGACTGAATGGATCACAAGAGAGAGATGGCCTGGTTTCGTTCATGCTACATCATCAAATCTAGCCGAAATCGGAGCTAGTGGAAAGTTGGTAGTCTTGGTTGTATCCAACGAAAGTCAAAAATTCAACAACACAAGTCCTGTTCGTGAATTTCACAAAGTCGCGGAGGATGCATCAAAAGAGTTGCGAAAGCATCCAGCTCTATGGAATCGATTCCAATTTGGTTGGCTAGACGGTTCAGATTTGGCTTCTCAAATTCAAATGGCATCTGTGTCCGAACCTCATTTATTCATTTTCAATTACACAAGTTATGAATACTACCTGAGTGAAGATGAACCAAGTCAAATGACTGTGAAGTCTATTCTAACTTTCTTAGAACAAACCGCCGAAGGAATTGACAAATCAACAATAATCGCATTCGGAGGTAGAAACACAAATCCGTTTTATAGCTACTGTTAATCTGATGTTTGCAGGCCGACATTTGTTTACTCGTATAAAAAGGATGGCATTTGAATTATATTGGAATGTAGCACAAATGTTTGCTACACAACCGCTTCTATCATCGTGTCTCTTCGGAGTACCCATTGCTTTTCTCAGTATTATTTGTTACAGGCTAGTATTATTGTTGGTCCTTCAAACAAAAAAAATAATTTTTCAGCATCTGTTCTGCCGATTTCACCGTAGACCGTGATGAATTTTATGGCGATGAGCTGCTTGACGAGGAAGAAGACGAAGCTGATCTCCCAGAAACAGATGATGACCATGAAAAAGCCGAATGAACCTAGAGGAGCTATACTTGAAACTCGTTCGAAAGCTAACTCCTGCGTTGTTTTCTGATTTTATTACCTTGTCTTCAATGATCTCTTGTACTTGTGTCCATTTCTTCTGTAGCTAAGACTCTACTAATATTATTTATAATAATTTTTGTTGATTCTGTTTTGAATATCTACATAATGAGGGCCAAACAGTTTTATTGATCATGGGTTCATCAAATCGATTTAACACAGGGAGATGCTCGAAAGTTTTCGTCGATGGAATGTGGCAACAAATGTAGTTTCAAATGGTAAAAAAACAAATACAAATACAAAGAATCAGTCTGAAGGAGACGGTAGGAAAGAAGAGGGACAAATTATTGAAATCATTGAATTTTTTGTTGGACTAACTAATTTAGTTCAACTCACTACATCAAAGGATCTTCGTGAAAAGTGCAAAGGAAACACTACAGCAAGAACTGAATGCGAGAATATTGTACCTACTTTACTTTTCACTTGTGGAACAGGCTCAGTGATGGTTCAAAAAACGATTTCTACATGTACGGAGTTTATAAACGGTTGGAATGGCCAGCTGGTCGTTGTTGAAAGTAGGCTGGCTGTCTGGATTGTTGTCGACTTGGTCCCGCAGACTTTGAATTACTCGTTAAGTAGGGACGAATATGACTTGTTGTCAGCCGGGTTGCTGTTTTGTCGGGTTCGTATAGAATCAGCTGGCACACGACAAACGCAAAAGGTGCCATCTGGTCAAAGCTGATTGAAAGTGGACATAGTCTTGGGTGAACCGTGTGTAAATTTCGTCTCATTACATGCTCCTCCCGCTCATATAGCGTTTCCATCGTATCCAACTTTTCGAACTCTTCCAATGATGGGAAGTTTTGATTGGACCCGTTCTGCGTTTTTTGGAAGTGGTGTCGAAGTGCAGTGGTAGCTCGGTAGAACATTCCTTTCCTATTTGTCATCGATTTGCACCTTCGTCCAGCCAGATACGGTTCAGATTTTAGTGGTACCTTCTTGGATGATGCAATGAACAATTTCTGAAAAAAGTCATGTCAAACTTATTGTTAGAACAGATGGAAATGAATCGCCGACAAGCTCAGACTGGAATAAAACTCACTCGTTTGTTGTCAAACACGATGGGAATAACTGCCAACGTGAATTTAGCATTTTTTCGTTTAATCCAGTTTTCCGGAACCACGAACTGGATTGTCTGCTGATAACAGCTGTATTTCAGATTACCACGGGGAAATGAGATCAGAGGGCCAAATTCTTGTTCTTTGAGTCGTGTTGCAATTAGCTTCTTTCTGGTTCGATCGCACGCTTCCTGAATCTTCCTTCTATGATTCTCTGCCACACTGATCAATTTATGCATTTCAGGGCCATCACTGTTCCTTATGAACGAGAATAATTTTGTACTGAATATATTATATATTAGAAGTGTTTGATTGGTAAGGAAACCTACTGGTCAGCTTTATCTGCTGCGACATCTCTCGACAGAATATGGTGGAACGATCCACCATATCTGAGAACCATTTCAAGAAGTACAGCATTTTTTATCACTATACATGATTCAACGGCCGTCATTTCATACTTATTACGAATATGTAACGGTGAACCCATTCTCAGAAGGAATTCCACCAGGCTGACATTTTCAATGTTGATAGCTCCATGTAGAAGGGTGTTCAAATTATTATCTTGTAGAATAAGAACTTCATGAGGAAGAATCGACAATGCAAGACGAACAATTTTCTCGATTTTTCCTGCACGATTTTGAATCATTGATTCATCTGCAACACCTCTACGCTTTTGCTGAAAAGCGTTCGAGAGCAACTGAAAAATTTCTTTCTTAAAAATAAACAAAAAAAAATTTTCTTACTTCATGAAGACTGGTTTTATTACAAATCTCGATAAATGCTTGCTGCGGGTTCATATCTAGCAGGAAAATTTCAGTTGCCTCCTCGTCTGCCGATCGAATAGCTAAGTCCAAAGAAGATTTATATTTCTTCATGGCGGCCGATTTTCTTGCGTTGTACTTAACTAATGAACGGTTTTTTGAGAAGTCCTTCATAATTGTGATACCAAACTCCTCGAACGCCTGAAAAGTTGTAGTCGAGTTAGAACAATCGGCAAATTTCTAATCACCTTTTCAATCCCAAGATCTTCTCTTCGTTCACCAGTGTGAATGATTTGCGCATCTCGAACAGTCGACCTTTCTTTTTCTACCTTGTCTCTCTCAACATAATCGTGCTTGATTGGTTCCTTACATTCGATCTTTCGGTAAATGTGCTCCTTTTTTGAATCGTCGACGACTGTTTTCTTTTTCTTCTTGGCAGGAGCTTTGGAAGTGGAAGAAGATTCAGCTGTTTGTGTTAGAGAGCGAGTATTGGCACCTCCTTCTATCCTATCAGAAAGTGGAGCGCTGCTAGCGGGGCCACTACTACTTTGGGAAGCTTTTTGTGTATCATCATCCATCCCCTCCGAATCAGATGAATTGAGAGCGTTATTCCGTTCTTTTCGTTTCCAATTTTTGCCATGATATTCCTCTAGGTCCTCTGTTGCTTCGATTTTATTTTCGATACGCTCAGGAGGCGTTTGCTTCTTTTTCTTCGAAGTTGTTGGGGTCCCGTTTTCTTCTATCACGATTTTGGATTCTTTATTAGAAGAATCTTGTTCGAGCTGAGATGGCTGAAAATGTCAACATGCGAAACTTCACAAAAGTCAATAGATCGACAGTATAAACCGCCTAGTTAACACAACAGCATTCTACATTCCAAATGAAACGTTCAAATTTTCTCACCTCAGCGTTCTTTTTGTGTTTCCTTTTACGCTCCTTTTTTTTCTCCATCTGCTGATTTGACGTCGTGGTTCGTTTTGGAGATGGTGATGATTCCGCAGTATGTATATTACGAAGAATAGCATGAGTCTTGCTTCGCGAAACGCGACCTCCGTCATCGAAAGTTTTGATGAGCTGAAATTTCAATCACATTTGACACTTATCTCCCCCCCAAAAAATGGACAGCTTCTCTTTGACTACAAATTCAGAATATGAAATTTTAGTTGAAGCGTGGTGTAGTAAACATGTCCAAAAAGCATGTGTTCAAAATGTACACAGTAAGGTAAAAAGTATAAATTGGACAGTATAATAATTCATACCTGCTCTGTTTCATCGGCAAGTCGGTTTGGATCAGCCAAACGTTGTGCTTCTTTGGCGGCCGATTCGTCTGGTTTCTCATAAGCGTCTTCATCAATTTTGACATACGCCCATTTTTTTGATCCTCTCTCCAATCCTAAAAACACATCAATATGTTAATTAACACCATATTCAGATATTGACAATTCTTCGGATGACACTGGTAACGAATGTTTACTTTCATCTCGAAACAGTGACTTGTCCAGCTGAATTTTGAACTTGAAATTTTCACACTCACTGTCCAACACATTAGCGTATTGCTTCGGATTTCGTTTCGCGAAATCGACGATCCTCTCATGCTCGAGCTGTCCGGGAAAATTGGTTTGCGGTTCCCAGCTTTTGGATCCATCGAGATCCCACACGACGTTGAACTCCATATGATCTTTCTTCATTCTCACTCCGACGATTTCTCGAACCTGAATTAAAATGCGTAATATGCAGCCTATTTATATCGCTTTACCTCCCAGCTTTGCTCTTCTCCGACTTCTTCGTCCTCTTCCTGTTCATTCTCTTCCTCAGCATCGCCGTCGGCTCCCTTTTTAAGAATCTCCTGCTCTTCCATTCTGAAAATTAATAACTACATTGCGTCACCCATTTCGTAAGACAATATCAAACGAATGCCATTTACTCAAACTCAAATTAACTTGTATTCTTCTCTCGGCACGGGAAAAGCCAAGCCTGGTTATTTGAAAATTTAGGCATAATCTTAAATCAATTTTTCCAGTCACACGATTTTCCCAGCTCTAGAGAGGCGCAGGAACGCTATGGAGTTATTTAATTTTAGAGACTGTGCAAATCGGGAAGAAACAAATCGAGAAGCTTCTTTCGGAAGAAGAATGGAAAGCGTGAGCAAAATGCAAAAAATGTGGTTGCAAATTGCTAGAGGTTACTGTATCTATTTATGACTAAAATTCTCGCAACGAAAAGCAATTCGCAATCCCTGCGCACACTTTTTGCAATATGCGCACGCGTTTTACCCTTCTTCCCAATTTTTTCTTCCCGACTTTTGGATTTTTCCCGATTTGCACGGTCTCCAATTTTAATGCAATTCAAAACGCACTTTCACCCAACTAAATTTTAAAAGGTGATTTTTTACGACCACTCAGTTGTTTTTTTCTAAGCCACGCTATAATCGGCGCGCTGCAGTTCTAACGGAGTGTCGTTTGAAGCGCGATGCTGTCGATTTTTTCTTCTTTTCTCTAGAAATTCTCTGAATGAAACCTAGACTATTTCGACCTTTCTCTGTTCGTTTATTTGTTTGTACCGTTTCGAAATTCAGAACATAAGCAACTCCAAAAGAAATACTGTTTATTTCAGATGCTTCGATTGGGAGCTTCTCGCTGCCTCACAGCCGGGAGCACGGCTTTACGCTGCTTCTCCAGTGGAAAAGAGAGTCTACCTGTTACCCGATCGCACGATGCCAAGAAAATCGAACTCAACGATATTCTTGAAAAACCATCTTCAAAGGTATTTGTGCAAGAATAACTAATTTATATTAGTGTAAATTTCTCAGACCCCGGTGAAAGTAACTACCGATGAGACAATGGATATTGGAGGAGTTCCATTGGAGCATCAAGACGCTCGTACGGCGAGAATCTTCCGCCCGGCAAGAGAAACCCCACAAAGTGCTTGGGCTAACACTAAATCTTGGACCATTGAACTTGATAATCGTCAAAGATGGGAAAATCCTCTTATGGGGTGGTCTGGAACGTAAGTCTTCATTATTAAAGTGATCAAAAAAACCTTTTATTGCTATTATAGGGCCGACCCTCTTTCTAATGTTGGAATGGACCTGAAGTTCGCCACAAAGGAAGATGCCATCGCTTTCTGTGAGAAGAACCGCTGGGAGTTTGATGTTGAAGAGCCCCACGAGCGTAAAATCAAACCGAAGAACTATGGACAAAATTTCTCGTGGAACAAAAAAACCAGAATTGGAACGAAGTGATGGACGAATTACTGATCGTACTAGATTCACATACTTTTGTAGAAAATAAAGATTAAGAGATTTTCGAGTTGTTTTATTTGCAGTCGCGGTACCTTTTCCACAAATCCTTACCCAAGTTGAGACTGTATATTATTATATTTTCTAAAACATTTTCTATGCATTCCGAATAGATGTCAACAGTGCATTTACCTCCTGCACAACGAGCAAATGCTCCAGACCAGCAATCTACAGTACAAAAGTTGCTAGACGAAAACTCGAGACTAATTGATATTATTCGAGAGTATCAAAATCAGGTACATGTTGTCTCAACGACAACCGTTTATAATTTATGAAAATTTCAGAGTAGGGCCGATGAAGCCATCAAGCATCAACAGCTTTTGCATAGGAATCTGATACATCTCTCCAACCTTGCCGATCCCTTCCTTCTCAATCAACTTCGGGATGATGCATCGCCTCAATCTGATCCTTCACTTCCAATGGGAACTTCTAACGCAAACCCAATCTCCCAATCCATGCCCCATCAAAGTCAGCAAGGACAACATGCTCATAATCCACAGTCCCATCACCTCCAAGCTCCTGCCGCTGGTCACCATCATCCTTCTATGCTGCCTCCACAAGCAGCACCGAGTCCAAGTGGACCGGGTGGTCCGATGCAGCCAGCTCACGGATTCGCACCTCCGCCTATGAATGGCCCGCAGGAAATGATGAATCATCAAGCATATCAAGCTCAGATGCGAGCTCAACAACAGCAACATGGCGGACCGCCACCACCGCAGGGATATCCTCCGTTTGGACAACCTGCACCACAAATGGGCGGTCCAAGAATGCCTTACCCTTATCCACCACAAGGTGAGCTTTGCATTTACAGTGCTTTTTCAAACATTCGTTTTTTCAGGAATGCCAGGATACCCAGGAGGTCCTCCGCCGCACGGATACGAAGGCTACCCACCACCTGGCTCTCAACCACCACAAGGCTACATGCGTTAATTTTCATGATCTCTCAACTTGAACCCAGTTCTATCTCCTTAATTCCAAAAACATCTCATTTCACTTCGACATTCGAAATCAATTAACAATGCTCTTAATTCCTGTGATTGAATTTTCATCTATCGAGGCGAATTATTAATTTGAGCACCAATTAACAATAAATGCAGCTATTATTTACAAGAAAAGGTACCTAAACAGAAAAGACCGGGAAATAAGAAAACTCTGACAAAAAAAAACAGAGTCATGGAGATTACAGAACAGAATTGCGAGAAAATTTCAAAAAGGCGGGTCGTTGTACCAGTAGAACTATATATGGCTGGAAAACAGTGGCAATTTGAAGCTGTAACTAATCGTATGAAAAATGAATAATTTCATTCCTCGTCCTCTTCGTGGCCGTCCAAAAATGTTTCGTTAAAATGAATGACGATTACAGTGATATCATCTCTATAATTACGGGCGCGACCGGGAGGAACCTGAAAAAAAGAAAATAAGGAGATGAGCTCAAATTATAAATTTACCTGAAGAATATCTATCAGTCGCTCATACTGTTTTGTTGCTCCTCCACTCACACCTCCTAGCGCATGTCGGATGATATGAGTCGCGCAGTTTTCATCAATCGGTTTTTTCGTTCTTTGTTCGCCTCTCGCTCTTTCTTTCAGCTGTTCACGAACTTGCCGAAGTGTGGTTCCTGATTTTGGTACGTAAGGTTGCTGTGTGATCGTTCCTAGAGTGTGATCATGAACAAGACGGACTACCGTGTCGGGATCCAACCATTCCCATAGACCATCTGTTGCTAATACTAGAAACCTGTCGTTCGGTGTCAGCTTGTGATAAAAGACTTCTGGAGAAGTTGACAGATAAGGAGGAGTGAAAAGATGTTGCGGTGGAGGATGTCCCAATGGCTCGAGAACAACTTTCTGAAGATCGAGAGGCCATTTATATCGAACATCTCCGAATGCACGTAGCGGGAAGAGTTCTCCTAGTAAACGGCCACCGCGAAGAACAGTTTGAGCTTCTGAAGCGGGATGGGCGATTCTAATCCGATGAACTTCATCGGCATTATCCACACAATGAGCTCTTGAGAGTTGTCTCGCTGTGACACTTCCGTTTGGATTGACTACACCAAGAACTGCGGCCGCATCTCCAAGATTTGCTACGTGTAAATGTCTTGATCGAATGTGGGCTAACGTGCAGCATGATCCTGATGCAGCAATCATTGCCGCATGTCTATCTATAACTCCTTTTGCATTCGGCAACGCATTTTCTCCCAAGTCTCTATCACAAGTTTCGAACGCGAGTTTTAAAGCTTCTCGAACAGTTCCAGTGTAGGCGTTCGTGTTTTTCTTAAACGCCTTGTGATATGCAGAAATATTACTCGTCTCTCGAGATTTGAATGCGTTCGGAAGGTGTCCGTCTGAGCTGCTGAATAGCCATTCGAGCCGTTGATCTGATGGATAGTCGCCGATCTGAAATTTAAAGTTTCAGTTTAGAACAACTTTTGAGGAAGTAAATTTATTGACGCAAATTTTTACCTCGTGTTTCTTTAATACTGAAGCACACAGATATGGATAGAGATTTGTAGAAATATGACGGCTGCATTGCTGTCCACCATGCCCATCGAAAACTCCAAACAGAAATGCGCGGCTTGACAAACCTGAAAAAATCGATCAAATTTTCATATCCAGCAGACGAGCAAAAACTTGATTCTTACATTTAGCTGCAGAATAAAAATCTTCGATTGGATTATTAGCCGCCAATTGACATGTATCTACTCTCATAACTGCATCATCTTCAACGTTCGCAGACCGTTCGTGAGCCCTGCAATTTTTTAAAAAGAGATAAATGCAAAACTGTAAAATTACTACCTTAAATGAGCATCAGCGTTCCATCTGGAGCTCCGGTTATGCCGACGGAACTCGTGAAAAACTCTCTTTTTCAGCATCACATATGGATAGTATTCTGTAAAAAAGGTTTTGATCAATCAATAAAAAAATTCAGCAGTAAACAAGATATCTTGCATTATATGAACTCGGCCCACAACAACAGCCGCTACGTGATTTGCGCCGAAAAGTACGAGTAAATGGCCGTTACCCATTGAGTTTCTAGGTCATTAGTCTCATTGCTAGGCCACGGAGCATGAATGAGACGCAGAAAGAACACAGCCGCGAAAAAGCACTCTACGCTTTGCAACAGTAAAAGGGAAAAACCAAGATAATTTATTGATTCTTGTGAATCGACGATTCCATGATCGGTAAAATAGCAAAATAAATGATAGTCGGTTTGTGTCTGGTGATTTTACAATTGACAAAAAAGATTTAACAGAATCGTTTGAAGTGACCCTTTGATAGTAGTGCGAAGTAGACGTTGCTTATTTTTGCTTCATGGACTTCTTGACGATTTGCGACTGTGTGACTCCGACCTTGCGTTTTCTCTCCTTAGGAGCAGCCGATGGTGAACCTGTAACGAAGTGATGACAGAAGGTCTTCTTTTTGTGACGTTTCTGTATTTTGCACTCACCAACTTCGTCTTCCTCCATCTCTGGCTCGGATGGTTTCTTTGAACGAACATTTCTTTTCGCCGGCTCCTCTTTGACCGCTTGAACAGTATCGGTTCCTGTTTCTCGTGGAGTCAAAACAGGGTCCTTTCTTTGGCGACCACGTACTTTTTTCTCCTCGACAGAGTCTACTTGAGTTGGAGTTATTGGAGGTGCTGGAGTAACTGCTCTCGGAGTTCCCCGTCCCTTGCGAATTTCAACATTGGCTGATGAAACTGGAAGAGTCGAGGCATCATCTTTTTTATCAAATTCTGGTTCTGCAGCTGTAGCCGCTTTTCGTCCCCGTCCTCCTTTTTTCTTCGAGTCAACAGTTGTAGCAACCGATTTCTCAACATTTTCATCTTCGTCGTTCAATGCGACCTCCATATGTTCCTCATCCTTGCTCTTCTGAGGAGTCTTCTTCGAGCGACCTTTCTTCGATACTGGAGGAGCGGTCTCCGCTTCAGTAACATCATCTTCTGGTTGTTGGTTCATAACAGCTGAAAGATATTTTGAGATGATGTTAATGGAAGAAAATCTAAAACCTTGAGCATTGTCTTTTTCTTCGTTAGAGACTTTTTTCGGACGACCACCTCTCTTTTTCTTCTCTCCGACTACGGCTTCTTCGGCTGCAGCTGGTTCTTCAGATTCCGTAGCTTTCCTACCTCTCCCTTTCTTCTTTTCTTCAACCGAGACGCTTTCCTTCACAATATTCTTGTTCCTAGCAGTCCCTCTCGGTTTTGTAGTTTCCTTGACAATAGGTGCAGCAGCTGGTACCGAGTCAACTTCGCTGGCTGGAAAATAAAAATGTTCTCAAAATTTCTCTCGTTAATAACGAACGCTCCGTAGGCTCGTCGACGACAGCCGTATCTTTTCTTGCACGGCCTCTCCCTTTCTTCGCCGTTTCCGATTTCTCGGCAACACTATCCACCTGAGGGGTTTCCACAGCAGCGGTTTTCTTTCCTCGTCCACGCCCTTTTTTAACATTTTCAGAAGGCTCCGGAATTGCTGAAGGATTCAAATTCGCTTGCGTTTCTCCGCGTCCTTTTTTCACTGCTTTCGGACGATTCGATGATGTCGCTCCAGAAGAAGACATCAATGGAGCTGAAACGAGAGCACGTCGAGCCTATGGGACATGATGATTTATTGAACTTACCATCCACAACCTGCTCATCTCCAGAACTTGCTGATGGCGGAGCTGATTCCGGAGCTTGAGCTTTTCTTCCACGTGGCATTGCTACCAACAAGCTGAAACAATTCTCAGACTAAGATAAATTGGTACTCCAATGACATCACAAAAAGGAAAAAGCGAGAGAAGTGTGAAATTTTTGAAGCGAAAAACAAGAAAAAAGGACGAAAATGTGAAATTTTAGGACGAAAATAGGAAATTTCAAAGCCAGGTCAAAATTAAAAATGTTTTGGCAGACTCGGAAAAAATGGCGCGGGAGTACGGTATTGACGCTGTGAGACACGAGGCACGTATGGAACAATGTTCCTTTAAAGACGACGAATATTCGTGTTTGCTGGTCTTCCGGAAAATCTCTTCGATCTGAATCTGGGGCTTAAATTTATATTAAAATAAAAAATTCACATTAATTATCAGAACATGAAAGAGGAAAGGTTGCATTCTGGGTTTTGCAAGAAAAACAATTATAGAAACAAAAATCAATTTATTTCGAAGCAATGATGAAAAATATTCAAAATCAGCCAATCGTGATAGCATCTCGAGTGTCGTACATCGTAGGTGCTGAGAAAATCGTCAATACTGTCCCAATGGCGATGGTAATGGCGAATATTATAAGCAGTACCCGATCTATCACCAAACTGACGAACTGCCAATCTGCCTCAGCCTGAACGAAAATAAAAACATTTCTTCGTTTATACAGAATGACTAAATACCTCCTGAGCTTTTCTTTCATCCGTTAATGTTTTGGCTACAAAATGAACATTTCTTTCTGCTTTTCTCAGTTTCTCTCGATCAGGATCCGTGTCTTTTACGGTCTCAGGAGAAACTTCTTCAACGTCCTTCCTGCAATTAGAGAAAGATAACAATACAATTTTATGAGTCCCCGAACCCTCTCTCATCTGTCATGTCTATGCTGAGCAATCGTCGTACACGGTTCCTGAATAGAGAACAATTGTAAGATCACATAAATTTCCTTCGATTCCTACTTGACAGCTTTCACAGATGGTTTTCTTATTTTCACAGACACGGATCTACTCAACATGGGCAGTTCCAGTAAAAGGGAATTCAACGCGTTTGGAGGAGCAGATGTAGCTTTTTTCGCCATTGTTGCCATCTGGAAGTTACTCAATGACACTTTTATGGGTCTTACACTTTATCACCTCCAGCTCGAACAAGGTCTTCTGAAACTGCTTCTCTAGGATATTCATTGCGGACAGAGCATTGACTTGCTGTAAATTACTGTATATTTTCGGTTGAAAAACTTTCTCATTAACTACACTTTGACTCAACATTCTCTTTTTCAAAACGTTTCTGAAACTGACTTCCAAAAAAGGGGAACTCCAAAAAATATGACTGAAAACGGTCAATTGCCAAAGATGTTTTAGATTTTGAATTCTCTTTACCTTCACATGTTGTGCAGCTCTATGGTACTGTGCTTTCTCCGTTTTTCTGGAAATCAAGAGCTTTTTTCCCAATATTTCTATGAACCATTTTTTAACGAATGAAGGCATCGGTTGGTAGTGAGTACGGTAGTGAATGTTCTGTATCTGAAACGAAAAGATGTCTCGAAAGAAAATCCATCATGATTTAGTGTTTTTCGAAAAGCAAAACGAAATTGACCCAATCTGTAAAGTTCGGTAATAAATAGGCGTCAAACTTACGAATACTGTGAAAGTAACCGACAATGCTACCATAACCATTGTAAAACTGAGATATTTGAGAATGAGTGGTGTCACAATGCTCGTTGGAGGAATTATATCAATAAGCATCAGAAAATAAATAGTAAGAGCTACGAGAACAGAAATACATAATTGTATTTTTTGATGACTTTCACATGGTAGGTAGAACACCTGGAATCAACAAAATTTTCAATTTCAGACTCAACTCAGAAACCCAAAGAGTGAGGGAGGCCAGTGAAACACATGGTATGATCATATTGATTGTATAAAACAACTTTTTTCGTCGAATGTGTAAGTAGTAGGTGATATCGATCGAACTGAACTTGAAGGTGATTATCTGTGAAAAAATTGAGAACTTACGGGTAATCACAGCATGGATACCATTTTTTGTGTCGAATCCCTTCGACCGAAAGCAAATCCCACTCGACCGACTCCTGAAATCAGGACTTTCAAGAAAAGTGAATTAGATGTAGAACTTTGGAATCCAAGATTAATTACTTATTTTCTCTATGACATGAATTCAAAATTATGGTTCTTCAAAACGATTACCTCAGTCAGTCTTTAATCCATCAAGAAGTACGGTATTGATCAGGAAACCCAGTTGCAGAGTTCTTTATAATTGTTTTTGAAAGATCAAGGTCAATAAAAGTTCAGATGATTAAATGAAGTCAACGTCTCAAAAATCTCACACTACACGGTCTCCTACGCGTGAAATTTTAAAAAGTTTTGTTTTTTGGCTGTGTCTGTTTTTTTTGGAGAGAATACTTTCTGTGATTTCAGGAATCTTCTCAGGTGTCAAATGAGACTATTTGTAGCTAGAAACTTCCGGAAAAACGTGATTGACATAGAAAAGGCTGGAAATTTTTGGGTTTGCATGTTTTTAAAGCTAGAAATCCGCGAGAAACCACAATTTTTTCGATATAGGTTAAAAGAAAAAAACTAAAAATCGTTTTATCAAAAATCGGACTCTTGAGTTTTTAGACAATTGGGCCAGGAGTGTGATATGCCATGAATTGGACGATTTGAATCAAAACTGAAAGACTTAATATCAAAACCATTTCAGTACTAAATACTCGATTTTGGGACTAAATCCGGATTATCTCGGAAACTGGGCCACTTGAAAGAAAATCGCTTCTTGAAAAGTTGCACAGTATCCTTGCGCTTCTTTTGAGCCATCATACCTTCCGATCGGTCCCCAACTAAAAATGTTAATACAGTTTCCGTGGAGCCTCAGTGCTGATACAGTTCTGTAATACTTCCTGAAAACCCCATTTTGAAAGGGGTCTTCGAAGAATCATTCAATGAAAAGAAATAAGGCAAGCGACATCAAAAATTGAGATCATTGTCAAATAAAGCTCAATCCGCATTGAACAAGTAGTTTGTCAGCACTGAGGCTCCACGAAACTGTATTAACATTTTTAGTTGTGGACCGATCGGATGGTATGATGGCTCAAAAGAAGCGCAAGGATACTGTGCAACTTTTCAGTGAGCGATTTTTTCGCAAGTAGTCCCGTTTCCGAGATAATCCAGATTTGGTCCCAAAATTGAGAATTTAGTACTGAAACGGTTTTGATATCTAGTCCTTCAGTTTTGATCCAAATCGTTCAATTCTTATCACATCACACTCTTGGCCCAATTTTCTAAAAACTGTCTAGTCCGATTTTTGATAGAACGATTTTGAATTTTTACGTGCTTACCTAGATCAAGAAAATTGTGGTTACTCGCTGATTTCCAGCTCTAAAAACATATCAAACTGAAAATTTTCAGTCTTTTTTATGTCAATTTTTTTCTCGGAATTTCTAGCTACAAATAGTCTCATTTGACACCTGAGAAGATTCCTGAAATCACAGAAAGTATTCTCTCCAAAAAAACAGACACAGCCAAAAAACGAAACTTTTTAAAATTTCACGCGTAGGAGACCGTGCACTACTGTAACTCACTTGATAACTACTCACATCTACCCCTCTTTCTACTTTCCATACATTGTCACCAGTTGAATCTGTACTTTCGTTTGCTTGATCTGTATTCAGCTGTAAGAAGCACAAATTGAATATCCATTTTGCAGTATCTTACATGAATCAAGTTTAATTGTGAACCTCCATAAGTCCAAGATCCAAACTTGAGTTCACAAATCTGTAAGTCGTATGGATACCATTCAATATCAATATTACAGAATGCATCATAAACAACTGGAGGTTGCCAGGTAACACGTCCTTCATGAGACACATGTACTTGAGTTGTTTCCGATACCCAAGGACTTCCATGGGCACTAAAAAGAAAACGTTAATCTAGCTTATTCATATTTTTCTCACTTGTTATACAGAATTATATCCGGTAGCCAGAGCATTTCGCCAGGAAAATGCATGAGGGTAATATTTCCGAAATCATCTGGATTCCACGAAAGACGGAAATCGAACCAATGCTGGAATTCAATAATGTGTATCTCACAAACCAGCGTGATAATCTAACATGAATAAGTGTTCCTTTTAAAGTTATAACTTGGTCTTTCTCATGGACATCGACAATTTGATCTAAACGAAGTTTGAATTCAATTGTAAGACTGTTATTGTGCTTTCCAGAAGGGAACGCAATTTTATTATATCTGAAACTCCAATTTTATTTTAAAACTTTAAAAAATTGAACCTCGATAGTAGAGTTTCGAATAAGTTTTTGTACGCCGTACAACCGCAAGAAGGAAATAGAGCAATTAGGTAGAAAACTTGCAAAAACCACATTGGGATTTTACTGAAAGGAACAAATATTTGGATGCGATGATCTGATTCTGGAGGTACTTGAGAAAATTGGATTCTGCCTGTTCCTTGTTGAGAGGTGCTTGAGCTCTTTTTAACTCAAATTTCTACTCAAAGTTAGCTTGTAAGAGGGAGAAAAAACATGGAAATGAACTTGTGAAAAAGAAAGAAACCAAATCATGTGAAATCAGCATAATCAGGAATCAGAATTCAGACGACCAGGGAATTTTGAGGAGTAGTTTGTGGTGCATGTAGCGCTTATATGGGAGTTGCCAGCAAGATTTGCCTTCAGGAATGGAGATTCATTCTTTGGTCATAGTAGTTACCCGTTTAGAGAGCCAAGTTTTGCCTCTCTATGTTTTCGAATGAGCCTCAAAATTGACATAGTTATTTAGGTTTGGCTCCAATGAAATCCACAAGTGGTAAAATGAGTCAACTGGCAACAAGTATTTAGTTTTGTCGTCTATTTATCAAAAATGATGTTCCGAAAGGAAACCCGTGAATAATCTCAACTATCTTCTTTTCGTTTTCGAAGAATACATTAATCCACCTATTGTGCGTTCCATAAGTATAAGGCCACCCCTAAATCTGCTTGTAATTTGACAGAAAATCACTTTTTCGGAAAACTAACGTTAGGATCGTGTTCAGCATCTAAAATTACCCCAGGGTGCAAATTTTTATTACCTGATTCCAAAAACTGACTGAATGGCGTGGCAAAGACTGAAAAAAGGTCACTTGCAACCGTAACACAAGTATAAGGCCACCCTACTAGGTCACCACTTGCACGTAAATCACGTGAAATGATTGGTGAAAAAGTTACTGGAAAGATTGTCAGGTGCCATATCAGTCATTATCATCTAAAAACATCCAGATCCCAGGTTGTAGAACTTGATTGAACCATCAAAACGAGTGCGGAAGCTGCTGATCCTCCGATTGTCAGCTGTCTCAGCTCAGATCCGGGTCTGCATGATAGCAGTTGACCTAAACTTGTTTGCCAGGACATAACAAGTGCCACTGATCCTATTCCTTTACTTTTGACAGCCAACTCGTGGATTTAGCTCAACTCTGGCGAGCTTCAAGTTTGATCCTCTACCTGAACTGATCGGATCCTGGTCCATATCGGCCTGAAACGGCTAGATTGTTGACTGAATCTTAGGGGACATGATTGTGCCATACTCTCTCAACCATTTTCATTGCGCTGCCCTGACACGGGCTCCCCAGGAGGCCTGTATCGGAGCCGAGAACCGATGTTTAGGACGCAGTTTCCCCAGTTGAGTTAACGAGATCAAGGAGCTGCCTCAAAATGTGCACATTGTGTGCTAATTTGTTCTAAATATCACAATTCTTGTCAAATATATCGCTGAGAAGGTACTGGACTGATTCAGCACCGAAATTCGAAACTTTGAAGTAGGCTGAAGCATGATCGCATGTACTCGTCTCATACAAGGCAGCTCTTAACCTAAATGAATACTCTTTGGACTCCGATACAGGCCTCCTGGGGAGCCCGTGTCAGGGCAGCGCAATGAAAATGGTTGAGAGAGTATGGCACAATCATGTCCCCTAAGATTCAGTCAACAATCTAGCCGTTTCAGGCCGATATGGACCAGGATCCGATCAGTTCAGGTAGAGGATCAAACTTGAAGCTCGCCAGAGTTGAGCTAAATCCACGAGTTGGCTGTCAAAAGTAAAGGAATAGGATCAGTGGCACTTGTTATGTCCTGGCAAACAAGTTTAGGTCAACTGCTATCATGCAGACCCGGATCTGAGCTGAGACAGCTGACAATCGGAGGATCAGCAGCTTCCGCACTCGTTTTGATGGTTCAATCAAGTTCTACAACCTGGGATCTGGATGTTTTTAGATGATAATGACTGATATGGCACCTGACAATCTTTCCAGTAACTTTTTCACCAATCATTTCACGTGATTTACGTGCAAGTGGTGACCTAGTAGGGTGGCCTGTGTTACGGTTGCAAGTGGCCTTTTTTCAGTCTTTGCCACGCCATTCAGTCAGTTTTTGGAATCAGGTAATAAAAATTTGCACCCTGGGGTAATTTTAGATGCTGAACACGATCCTAACGTTAGTTTTCCGAAAAAGTGATTTTCTGTCAAATTACAAGCAGATTTAGGGGTGGCCTTATACTTATGGAACGCACTGTATGTATTTAGGTGTTGTGTCATTAACTCAATTTTTTTAAAAATTTTATTTAACAAAAACAATAAAGCTCTTTACAAAAGAAAGAAAAATTAAAACTATATACAAAACAACGTCGTTCTCAAGTCAAATATCGGAATCTATTCATGTTATGCAAGTGATGAAATAACCAACGGGGATGTGTCTGTGGGTGCAAATTCAAATTGAAAAATATAAAACTTATTAGGAATAGATGATAAAGTTGGTTAAAATTAGAATGGCGGTGGCCCATTTACAAATTCTAGCGATGGGTCAAAACTTTTTGCGAAGTTATTGAGAAGTTGACAACAGTACTCGTCGTCGCAGTGTGGAACCAAACAAGCGGCTCCCATAAGTAGAACAAGCAGAGCCTGAAAAATGTAACAATGAGTTATTTGAAAACATGATTATCAATGTACCTGGAGAGGCAAGGCAGTTCTGAGTACCCGTCTCCAACGTGATCTTTGTCTGCGGAGTTGTTCCTCATTGAGTGTCGAATCATCAGGAATTGGGGAAAGTAGTCCATCTGATCGACTATCAAGTGAGTCAAATTCACTTCTTGATTCAGAATCCGACGGCAGTTCTTCGAAACCAATGTTTCGGAGGACATTGTGCGGATGTTCGTCTGGGTAAAGTGCAGATAGCACTTCGGCCGCTGCTCTAACATCATACGGCTTCTCTTCGCTTCCTTTTTCTTCATCTTCTTCTTCTTCATTGTCATGGTCAGGCTGGGCGAGTTGTAGTCGTGGCTCAATCTCTTTAAGAAGACGTTTCGCTTCAGCTAAAAGTTTCTCAAGATCTATCGAAGTGCTGCTTTCAACAAATTTGCGATCCTTTTCGCTTCTGGCGACTACAACCTTCTGGTTTTCGAGATGAGCAATAGCGTCATTGAGCATCGTAGCGCGGCTCTGAAAAAATACATTTCTGGACCGAAAAAGTTAAGAGAAACACTTACAAGCTCATCCACATCAGCTGATGGATTGCTGATATCTTCTTTGCATTGTGATAATTCATTGGAAAGAATGTCGAGAGTTCGTAGAAGTTCAACTTCGGCTGTAATCTCAGCATTCAGTCGGTCCATTGTGTCCTGGAAAATGAATGATAAAACCTTTTCTGATTTAAGATGCACAATACCTCATACTGTCGTTCAATGCTTTCAACATGGACATGCATGAAACGAAGCTCATCTTCCACTACAGTGAGTGGTAAGAGAGCTTCTCCTTGGTCATCGAAATCCACTTTGGAATTTCGAATCCGGTCGAGAAGGTAACTAAGTTCCTGAAAGAAACGAAAATACTAAAATTTATTATATAGACAACAAACCTTCAATTTGTTCAAACGTTGTTGGGCTTGTGATACTGGTAAACGCGGTCTATTCAACACATCGCTTACGGTATTTTCGAGTTTTTCCAAATCATCGTATAAATCATCCTTAGAGTTCACGAAACGCTCCCAAATGGAAGCACTTTCCTCAAGGTCCGGAATGAGGGTTTCTGCGGTGGCAACGGCTTGTTGAAGTTGTTGCACATGAGCATCAGATGCTGGTGCATTGGCGATGGTGGCCTTCGCAGCTTCGACCTCCTTCTTCAGTTCTTCAGCCTTTGGAGCGTACTGGGTAGGAACGGCTTCAGCATTGTGACGAAGTTCTTCAGCGTCACGAACGAGTGGCACAAGACGAGACACAATACGGTCAACAGCATCGTGCAGAGATTTCTCCTCAGCCTTGGCCTTGATTGCTTGCTCGAGTTCGGCACGTTTGTTCTGCAAACAGTAAGATTTGTGTAAAAGCATTTGAATTTTTAACGAAATTTTTGAAACTTTTCCTAGTTTTTAACACGGATTCTTGTTTAAAATTTTTGTTCTATTTTTTACAACAAATCGTCGTCAAAAATCATTACAAAAAATTGGATAACTATTTTCGAAAAAATCAAACTGAGACTCGCACGGCACCCTGGCGCTCGAATCGGTTTGAATTCGCGCCACTGTAGGTCCGCAATCACTACGGCAAAAAATCTGTGCATTTTTGCGTAAAATTTTGGGTGAAAACTTCAACCTTGTCGCCCAACATTTTGGCCAGTTTTTCACGGTCAAAAGCGCATAGCAAATGTTTGCAGAAAAATTTCACATCCAAAAAGTATAAAAACTTCAGATTTCGTCAGATATTCAGATAGAAATCGACCATCTTTTATAAAAATTTTAAACGCTTATAACTCCTCTAACTCTGAACGAAAATGTATGATTTTATACTTTTTGAATAGATATTTTTTCAACTTAAAAAAGTTGGGAAATCGTTTTTTGAAAAGTGTTTCTAAAAAGCTGTTATCCTTAAAAACGCCGATACCCCGTTGTAAATTTTTCTGGGCATACTGTAGTTTACAAAAAAAATATTTTATGCGCAAGGAAAAGCTACAAATCGGGCGTCAACTACCGCGTTGACTCATTCGTCGATCAGGGTGCCGTGACTCGGTGTGCGCACTCTGTCGATTTACGAGGATCCGCCAACAAAAAACAAAAACAAGTTTTGTGGGCGGGGCCTCGTAAATCGACACAGTGCGCACACCGAGTCTCCGTTTGATTTGTTCGATAATATGTTTTGAGAAAGCTGAAAATTAAAAACAATCGTCTTACCTTGAGAACGTCAGCCGCGGTTGCAAGTCTTGCAAGCAGATCGTTGTACTCGGCTCGTTCCTTCTCATCGAGCTCGTCTGGCTTGACTCCGGCGACAGTTTCACGAAGCTTGGCAACGGTTTCCTCCTTCTTGGTCAGGTCATCGATAAGCTCATCTGGCGACTTGCTATCATCACTTCCATCTTCGCGGGTGATATCGAGAAGGGCGTCTTCGGCGTTCTTGCGAGCGGCATTGAAAGCGGCAAGAGCAGCCAACTTGTCTCCGACGGCAGATCCAAGTTGTTTCAAAAGATCCTTGAGTCGGGACAAATCCCATTGGCTCTTCTGTCTCAATTCATCAGCAGCTGGGTCGTTTTCAGGAAGATTGGCAAGCAAGTTCTCCAAATTGTGCTTTTGGTTTTCAACATCCTCCAAAAGTTGTTTCTGTTCGTCTAGTGACGCTGGAATGTCTTGTGGAACTGATTGGAGTTGTTGAGAAACGAGTTGGAGTTTTGGAGCAATTTCGTTGACAGCTGCAGCCTTGTTCAAAGCTTGCTTCTTGTCATCGATGGCATGTTGGAGTTGGAAGACCTTCTCTGGAAGACCGACAACCAAGTCGTCATGCGAAATGAGCGAGCTTGGAGCGACAGCCTTCTCGTTGTTCGAATCGGTGACAGCCTTCAAGGTGGTGGTATCGGAGGCGAGTTGATCAACAATTGGAAGTGCATCTTCTGGTTTGAATTCGTCGACCTTCGTCAGCTCATTCTCGAGCTTGTTGAGACGATCGTTGATCTCGGCTTGTTCACGACGAATAACATCCTCCTGTGGAATGGCTTTTTCGAGAGCTTGAAGCAGTTCCTTAGCCTTGGTCTTGGAGTCCTTGATGTCCTTGGCGACTTGTGGGTCGACCTTGTCGCTAGACTCGGCCAACTTGGTGAGTTGTTCAACGGCAGTCTTGAGTTTGTTGGCATCTTCCTTGGCAACGTCGAGTGGCTGAGTTTGATTCTGGTATTTTGAAACAACATCATCCACATTGTTGACGGCATTTCCGACATCGCTCTTCAGTTGTTCGGCACGCTTTTCATCGTCTCCAGTCTTCTGGATGTTCTTCTCGAGATCAGACACGAATTTGGCGGCACGGTCACGCAAAGCAGCTGCTGAAGGCTCAACACTGACTGGAACCTCTTGGACAGCTTCAACCAAAGTGGCAATGTGTGGAGTAATGCGATTCTTGAACTCGTTGAGTGCTGTCACATTGCTTGGAACAACAGTCTTTTCGGCATCGTCGAGAGCGTCTCCAAGTCTCTTGAGAGCATCGTTTGCGTTGTTCAACTTGTCGAGTTCATCTTGTTTCTCCGAAACTTGAGTTTCAACATCCTTGACGAATGCTTCCAAATTCGAGACAAGTTGTTCGGCCTTTGGTTTGTCATCGGCTGGCAGATGCTCGTTCTTGGCAGCTTCTTCGATCTTTGGAATGAGTGCCTTTGCTTCAGCAACTTTAGCACTGAGCTCGTCAATCATCTCTTGTGGAGACTTCTTCTTGTCCTTCTTCTTCTTCTTGGCAGATTCCTTGGCGGTAACGTCCTCGGCTTCTTTCTCAAGAGACACAAGATTGTCGTGAGCTGCAGAACGAGCTTCATCATCGGCTCTCTTTGCATCTCGTAGTTCTTGAATCTTGGCCAACAGTGGTTCGGCTTCCTCTGGCTTCAATGAGTTGGTGATTTCTTTTTCGGCGGTCTTCAAGTCATCCGGTTTGAGCTGATCCAATGGCAGCTGCTCGAACTGAGAGATATTGAGTTTCAGTGAGAGAGTCAGTTGCTCCTTGTCATGCTCATCGGAAGTCTTGATGGCGTCATCGAGTTCAGCTTCGAGTTTGGCCAACTTGTTATCCAAATCTTCAGCAATCTTCGGATCAGTAGTGACATGCTTGCGCGAAGCGTCGGCGTTCACAATTCTGTCCTTGATTCGATTGATTTGGGCTTTGAGAGCAGGGATGTCGCTCTTAGCGATCGTATCCAAAATCGACTTTTCTGGATCCGTCGAATCAATCATCTTGCTGATGTCGTCAATTTCCTTGGCAACTTGATCGGCAGATTGCTTGAGAAGTGTTTCATCTTCGAGTTCGGCGGCAACATCGTTGAGAACGTCGTCGTATTGATGACGTGTTTGCTCGGCGTCCACATCGAAGAATCGAACATCAGCATAAGCACTCTCGAGTGGATCAAGAAGTTCGGAAATACGTTGCAAGTTGGCAATCTTGTTGTCGAGATCAGGAAGCTGTTGAGCACTTTGTCTGAGGATTTCAACGTCTTGGTCGGCTTCTGCAGCTGATCGTTTTGGCTTGGCAACGACTGCATCCAGTGGCTGTTGGAGCTTTTCAATAAGAGCATCGATGTCGTTGCGAGCAACAAGGAATTCGTCCCAGAGACGGGCTCTCTCCTCAAGGTCCGGAATGAGGGTTTCTGCGGTGGCAACGGCTTGTTGAAGTTGTTGCACATGAGCATCAGATGCTGGTGCATTGGCGATGGTGGCCTTCGCAGCTTCGACCTCCTTCTTCAGTTCTTCAGCCTTTGGAGCGTACTGGGTAGGAACGGCTTCAGCATTGTGACGAAGTTCTTCAGCGTCACGAACGAGTGGCACAAGACGAGACACAATACGGTCAACAGCATCGTGCAGAGATTTCTCCTCAGCCTTGGCCTTGATTGCTTGCTCGAGTTCGGCACGTTTGTTCTGCAAACAGTAAGATTTGTGTAAAAGCATTTGAATTTTTAACGAAATTTTTGAAACTTTTCCTAGTTTTTAACACGGATTCTTGTTTAAAATTTTTGTTCTATTTTTTACAACAAATCGTCGTCAAAAATCATTACAAAAAATTGGATAACTATTTTCGAAAAAATCAAACTGAGACTCGGTGTGCGCACTCTGTCGATTTACGAGGATCCGCCAACAAAAAACAAAAACAAGTTTTGTGGGCGGGGCCTCGTAAATCGACACAGTGCGCACACCGAGTCTCCGTTTGATTTGTTCGATAATATGTTTTGAGAAAGCTGAAAATTAAAAACAATCGTCTTACCTTGAGAACGTCAGCCGCGGTTGCAAGTCTTGCAAGCAGATCGTTGTACTCGGCTCGTTCCTTCTCATCGAGCTCGTCTGGCTTGACTCCGGCGACAGTTTCACGAAGCTTGGCAACGGTTTCCTCCTTCTTGGTCAGGTCATCGATAAGCTCATCTGGCGACTTGCTATCATCACTTCCATCTTCGCGGGTGATATCGAGAAGGGCGTCTTCGGCGTTCTTGCGAGCGGCATTGAAAGCGGCAAGAGCAGCCAACTTGTCTCCGACGGCAGATCCAAGTTGTTTCAAAAGATCCTTGAGTCGGGACAAATCCCATTGGCTCTTCTGTCTCAATTCATCAGCAGCTGGGTCGTTTTCAGGAAGATTGGCAAGCAAGTTCTCCAAATTGTGCTTTTGGTTTTCAACATCCTCCAAAAGTTGTTTCTGTTCGTCTAGTGACGCTGGAATGTCTTGTGGAACTGATTGGAGTTGTTGAGAAACGAGTTGGAGTTTTGGAGCAATTTCGTTGACAGCTGCAGCCTTGTTCAAAGCTTGCTTCTTGTCATCGATGGCATGTTGGAGTTGGAAGACCTTCTCTGGAAGACCGACAACCAAGTCGTCATGCGAAATGAGCGAGCTTGGAGCGACAGCCTTCTCGTTGTTCGAATCGGTGACAGCCTTCAAGGTGGTGGTATCGGAGGCGAGTTGATCAACAATTGGAAGTGCATCTTCTGGTTTGAATTCGTCGACCTTCGTCAGCTCATTCTCGAGCTTGTTGAGACGATCGTTGATCTCGGCTTGTTCACGACGAATAACATCCTCCTGTGGAATGGCTTTATCGAGAGCTTGAAGCAGTTCCTTAGCCTTGGTCTTGGAGTCCTTGATGTCCTTGGCGACTTGTGGGTCGACCTTGTCGCTAGACTCGGCCAACTTGGTGAGTTGTTCAACGGCAGTCTTGAGTTTGTTGGCATCTTCCTTGGCAACGTCGAGTGGCTGAGTTTGATTCTGGTATTTTGAAACAACATCATCCACATTGTTGACGGCATTTCCGACATCGCTCTTCAGTTGTTCGGCACGCTTTTCATCGTCTCCAGTCTTCTGGATGTTCTTCTCGAGATCAGACACGAATTTGGCGGCACGGTCACGCAAAGCAGCTGCTGAAGGCTCAACACTGACTGGAACCTCTTGGACAGCTTCAACCAAAGTGGCAATGTGTGGAGTAATGCGATTCTTGAACTCGTTGAGTGCTGTCACATTGCTTGGAACAACAGTCTTTTCGGCATCGTCGAGAGCGTCTCCAAGTCTCTTGAGAGCATCGTTTGCGTTGTTCAACTTGTCGAGTTCATCTTGTTTCTCCGAAACTTGAGTTTCAACATCCTTGACGAATGCTTCCAAATTCGAGACAAGTTGTTCGGCCTTTGGTTTGTCATCGGCTGGCAGATGCTCGTTCTTGGCAGCTTCTTCGATCTTTGGAATGAGTGCCTTTGCTTCAGCAACTTTAGCACTGAGCTCGTCAATCATCTCTTGTGGAGACTTCTTCTTGTCCTTCTTCTTCTTCTTGGCAGATTCCTTGGCGGTAACGTCCTCGGCTTCTTTCTCAAGAGACACAAGATTGTCGTGAGCTGCAGAACGAGCTTCATCATCGGCTCTCTTTGCATCTCGTAGTTCTTGAATCTTGGCCAACAGTGGTTCGGCTTCCTCTGGCTTCAATGAGTTGGTGATTTCTTTTTCGGCGGTCTTCAAGTCATCCGGTTTGAGCTGATCCAATGGCAGCTGCTCGAACTGAGAGATGTTGAGTTTCAGTGAGAGAATCAGTTGCTCCTTGTCATGCTCATCGGAAGTCTTGATGGCGTCATCGAGTTCAGCTTCGAGTTTGGCCAACTTGTTATCCAAATCTTCAGCAATCTTCGGATCAGTAGTGACATGCTTGCGCGAAGCGTCGGCGTTCACAATTCTGTCCTTGATTCGATTGATTTGGGCTTTGAGAGCAGGGATGTCGCTCTTAGCGATCGTATCCAAAATCGACTTTTCTGGATCCGTCGAATCAATCATCTTGCTGATGTCGTCAATTTCCTTGGCAACTTGATCGGCAGATTGCTTGAGAAGTGTTTCATCTTCGAGTTCGGCGGCAACGTCGTTGAGAACGTCGTCGTATTGATGACGTGTTTGCTCGGCGTCCACATCGAAGAATCGAACATCAGCATAAGCACTCTCGAGTGGATCAAGAAGTTCGGAAATACGTTGCAAGTTGGCAATCTTGTTGTCGAGATCAGGAAGCTGTTGAGCACTTTGTCTGAGGATTTCAACGTCTTGGTCGGCTTCTGCAGCTGATCGTTTTGGCTTGGCAACGACTGCATCCAGTGGCTGTTGGAGCTTTTCAATAAGAGCATCGATGTCGTTGCGAGCAACAAGGAATTCGTCCCAGAGACGGGCTCTCTCCTCAAGGTCCGGAATGAGGGTTTCTGCGGTGGCAACGGCTTGTTGAAGTTGTTGCACATGAGCATCAGATGCTGGTGCATTGGCGATGGTGGCCTTCGCAGCTTCGACCTCCTTCTTCAGTTCTTCAGCCTTTGGAGCGTACTGGGTAGGAACGGCTTCAGCATTGTGACGAAGTTCTTCAGCGTCACGAACGAGTGGCACAAGACGAGACACAATACGGTCAACAGCATCGTGCAGAGATTTCTCCTCAGCCTTGGCCTTGATTGCTTGCTCGAGTTCGGCACGTTTGTTCTGCAAACAGTAAGATTTGTGTAAAAGCATTTGAATTTTTAACGAAATTTTTGAAACTTTTCCTAGTTTTTAACACGGATTCTTGTTTAAAATTTTTGTTCTATTTTTTACAACAAATCGTCGTCAAAAATCATTACAAAAAATTGGATAACTATTTTCGAAAAAATCAAACTGAGACTCGGTGTGCGCACTCTGTCGATTTACGAGGATCCGCCAACAAAAAACAAAAACAAGTTTTGTGGGCGGGGCCTCGTAAATCGACACAGTGCGCACACCGAGTCTCTGTTTGATTTGTTCGATAATATGTTTTGAGAAAGCTGAAAATTAAAAACAATCGTCTTACCTTGAGAACGTCAGCCGCGGTTGCAAGTCTTGCAAGCAGATCGTTGTACTCGGCTCGTTCCTTCTCATCGAGCTCGTCTGGCTTGACTCCGGCGACAGTTTCACGAAGCTTGGCAACGGTTTCCTCCTTCTTGGTCAGGTCATCGATAAGCTCATCTGGCGACTTGCTATCATCACTTCCATCTTCGCGGGTGATATCGAGAAGGGCGTCTTCGGCGTTCTTGCGAGCGGCATTGAAAGCGGCAAGAGCAGCCAACTTGTCTCCGACGGCAGATCCAAGTTGTTTCAAAAGATCCTTGAGTCGGGACAAATCCCATTGGCTCTTCTGTCTCAATTCATCAGCAGCTGGGTCGTTTTCAGGAAGATTGGCAAGCAAGTTCTCCAAATTGTGCTTTTGGTTTTCAACATCCTCCAAAAGTTGTTTCTGTTCGTCTAGTGACGCTGGAATGTCTTGTGGAACTGATTGGAGTTGTTGAGAAACGAGTTGGAGTTTTGGAGCAATTTCGTTGACAGCTGCAGCCTTGTTCAAAGCTTGCTTCTTGTCATCGATGGCATGTTGGAGTTGGAAGACCTTCTCTGGAAGACCGACAACCAAGTCGTCATGCGAAATAAGCGAGTTTGGAGCGACAGCCTTCTCGTTGTTCGAATCGGTGACAGCCTTCAAGGTGGTGGTATCGGAGGCGAGTTGATCAACAATTGGAAGTGCATCTTCTGGTTTGAATTCGTCGACCTTCGTCAGCTCATTCTCGAGCTTGTTGAGACGATCGTTGATCTCGGCTTGTTCACGACGAATAACATCCTCCTGTGGAATGGCTTTTTCGAGAGCTTGAAGCAGTTCCTTAGCCTTGGTCTTGGAGTCCTTGATGTCCTTGGCGACTTGTGGGTCGACCTTGTCGCTAGACTCGGCCAACTTGGTGAGTTGTTCAACGGCAGTCTTGAGTTTCTTGGCATCTTCCTTGGCAACGTCGAGTGGCTGAGTTTGATTCTGGTATTTTGAAACAACATCATCCACATTGTTGACGGCATTTCCGACATCGCTCTTCAGTTGTTCGGCACGCTTTTCATCGTCTCCAGTCTTCTGGATGTTCTTCTCGAGATCAGACACGAATTTGGCGGCACGGTCACGCAAAGCAGCTGCTGAAGGCTCAACACTGACTGGAACCTCTTGGACAGCTTCAACCAAAGTGGCAATGTGTGGAGTAATGCGATTCTTGAACTCGTTGAGTGCTGTCACATTGCTTGGAACAACAGTCTTTTCGGCATCGTCGAGAGCGTCTCCAAGTCTCTTGAGAGCATCGTTTGCGTTGTTCAACTTGTCGAGTTCATCTTGTTTCTCCGAAACTTGAGTTTCAACATCCTTGACGAATGCTTCCAAATTCGAGACAAGTTGTTCGGCCTTTGGTTTGTCATCGGCTGGCAGATGCTCGTTCTTGGCAGCTTCTTCGATCTTTGGAATGAGTGCCTTTGCTTCAGCAACTTTAGCACTGAGCTCGTCAATCATCTCTTGTGGAGACTTCTTCTTGTCCTTCTTCTTCTTCTTGGCAGATTCCTTGGCGGTAACGTCCTCGGCTTCTTTCTCAAGAGACACAAGATTGTCGTGAGCTGCAGAACGAGCTTCATCATCGGCTCTCTTTGCATCTCGTAGTTCTTGAATCTTGGCCAACAGTGGTTCGGCTTCCTCTGGCTTCAATGAGTTGGTGATTTCTTTTTCGGCGGTCTTCAAGTCATCCGGTTTGAGCTGATCCAATGGCAGCTGCTCGAACTGAGAGATGTTGAGTTTCAGTGAGAGAATCAGTTGCTCCTTGTCATGCTCATCGGAAGTCTTGATGGCGTCATCGAGTTCAGCTTCGAGTTTGGCCAACTTGTTATCCAAATCTTCAGCAATCTTCGGATCAGTAGTGACATGCTTGCGCGAAGCGTCGGCGTTCACAATTCTGTCCTTGATTCGATTGATTTGGGCTTTGAGAGCAGGGATGTCGCTCTTAGCGATCGTATCCAAAATCGACTTTTCTGGATCCGTCGAATCAATCATCTTGCTGATGTCGTCAATTTCCTTGGCAACTTGATCGGCAGATTGCTTGAGAAGTGTTTCATCTTCGAGTTCGGCGGCAACGTCGTTGAGAACGTCGTCGTATTGATGACGTGTTTGCTCGGCGTCCACATCGAAGAATCGAACATCAGCATAAGCACTCTCGAGTGGATCAAGAAGTTCGGAAATACGTTGCAAGTTGGCAATCTTATTGTCGAGATCAGGAAGCTGTTGAGCACTTTGTCTGAGGATTTCAACGTCTTGGTCGGCTTCTGCAGCTGATCGTTTTGGCTTGGCAACGACTGCATCCAGTGGCTGTTGGAGCTTTTCAATAAGAGCATCGATGTCGTTGCGAGCAACAAGGAATTCGTCCCAGAGACGGGCTCTCTCCTCAAGGTCCGGAATGAGGGTTTCTGCGGTGGCAACGGCTTGTTGAAGTTGTTGCACATGAGCATCAGATGCTGGTGCATTGGCGATGGTGGCCTTCGCAGCTTCGACCTCCTTCTTCAGTTCTTCAGCCTTTGGAGCGTACTGGGTAGGAACGGCTTCAGCATTGTGACGAAGTTCTTCAGCGTCACGAACGAGTGGCACAAGACGAGACACAATACGGTCAACAGCATCGTGCAGAGATTTCTCCTCAGCCTTGGCCTTGATTGCTTGCTCGAGTTCGGCACGTTTGTTCTGCAAACAGTAAGATTTGTGTAAAAGCATTTGAATTTTTAACGAAATTTTTGAAACTTTTCCTAGTTTTTAACACGGATTCTTGTTTAAAATTTTTGTTCTATTTTTTACAACAAATCGTCGTCAAAAATCATTACAAAAAATTGGATAACTATTTTCGAAAAAATCAAACTGAGACTCGGTGTGCGCACTCTGTCGATTTACGAGGATCCGCCAACAAAAAACAAAAACAAGTTTTGTGGGCGGGGCCTCGTAAATCGACACAGTGCGCACACCGAGTCTCCGTTTGATTTGTTCGATAATATGTTTTGAGAAAGCTGAAAATTAAAAACAATCGTCTTACCTTGAGAACGTCAGCCGCGGTTGCAAGTCTTGCAAGCAGATCGTTGTACTCGGCTCGTTCCTTCTCATCGAGCTCGTCTGGCTTGACTCCGGCGACAGTTTCACGAAGCTTGGCAACGGTTTCCTCCTTCTTGGTCAGGTCATCGATAAGCTCATCTGGCGACTTGCTATCATCACTTCCATCTTCGCGGGTGATATCGAGAAGGGCGTCTTCGGCGTTCTTGCGAGCGGCATTGAAAGCGGCAAGAGCAGCCAACTTGTCTCCGACGGCAGATCCAAGTTGTTTCAAAAGATCCTTGAGTCGGGACAAATCCCATTGGCTCTTCTGTCTCAATTCATCAGCAGCTGGGTCGTTTTCAGGAAGATTGGCAAGCAAGTTCTCCAAATTGTGCTTTTGGTTTTCAACATCCTCCAAAAGTTGTTTCTGTTCGTCTAGTGACGCTGGAATGTCTTGTGGAACTGATTGGAGTTGTTGAGAAACGAGTTGGAGTTTTGGAGCAATTTCGTTGACAGCTGCAGCCTTGTTCAAAGCTTGCTTCTTGTCATCGATGGCATGTTGGAGTTGGAAGACCTTCTCTGGAAGACCGACAACCAAGTCGTCATGCGAAATGAGCGAGCTTGGAGCGACAGCCTTCTCGTTGTTCGAATCGGTGACAGCCTTCAAGGTGGTGGTATCGGAGGCGAGTTGATCAACAATTGGAAGTGCATCTTCTGGTTTGAATTCGTCGACCTTCGTCAGCTCATTCTCGAGCTTGTTGAGACGATCGTTGATCTCGGCTTGTTCACGACGAATAACATCCTCCTGTGGAATGGCTTTTTCGAGAGCTTGAAGCAGTTCCTTAGCCTTGGTCTTGGAGTCCTTGATGTCCTTGGCGACTTGTGGGTCGACCTTGTCGCTAGACTCGGCCAACTTGGTGAGTTGTTCAACGGCAGTCTTGAGTTTGTTGGCATCTTCCTTGGCAACGTCGAGTGGCTGAGTTTGATTCTGGTATTTTGAAACAACATCATCCACATTGTTGACGGCATTTCCGACATCGCTCTTCAGTTGTTCGGCACGCTTTTCATCGTCTCCAGTCTTCTGGATGTTCTTCTCGAGATCAGACACGAATTTGGCGGCACGGTCACGCAAAGCAGCTGCTGAAGGCTCAACACTGACTGGAACCTCTTGGACAGCTTCAACCAAAGTGGCAATGTGTGGAGTAATGCGATTCTTGAACTCGTTGAGTGCTGTCACATTGCTTGGAACAACAGTCTTTTCGGCATCGTCGAGAGCGTCTCCAAGTCTCTTGAGAGCATCGTTTGCGTTGTTCAACTTGTCGAGTTCATCTTGTTTCTCCGAAACTTGAGTTTCAACATCCTTGACGAATGCTTCCAAATTCGAGACAAGTTGTTCGGCCTTTGGTTTGTCATCGGCTGGCAGATGCTCGTTCTTGGCAGCTTCTTCGATCTTTGGAATGAGTGCCTTTGCTTCAGCAACTTTAGCACTGAGCTCGTCAATCATCTCTTGTGGAGACTTCTTCTTGTCCTTCTTCTTCTTCTTGGCAGATTCCTTGGCGGTAACGTCCTCGGCTTCTTTCTCAAGAGACACAAGATTGTCGTGAGCTGCAGAACGAGCTTCATCATCGGCTCTCTTTGCATCTCGTAGTTCTTGAATCTTGGCCAACAGTGGTTCGGCTTCCTCTGGCTTCAATGAGTTGGTGATTTCTTTTTCGGCGGTCTTCAAGTCATCCGGTTTGAGCTGATCCAATGGCAGCTGCTCGAACTGAGAGATGTTGAGTTTCAGTGAGAGAATCAGTTGCTCCTTGTCATGCTCATCGGAAGTCTTGATGGCGTCATCGAGTTCAGCTTCGAGTTTGGCCAACTTGTTATCCAAATCTTCAGCAATCTTCGGATCAGTAGTGACATGCTTGCGCGAAGCGTCGGCGTTCACAATTCTGTCCTTGATTCGATTGATTTGGGCTTTGAGAGCAGGGATGTCGCTCTTAGCGATCGTATCCAAAATCGACTTTTCTGGATCCGTCGAATCAATCATCTTGCTGATGTCGTCAATTTCCTTGGCAACTTGATCGGCAGATTGCTTGAGAAGTGTTTCATCTTCGAGTTCGGCGGCAACGTCGTTGAGAACGTCGTCGTATTGATGACGTGTTTGCTCGGCGTCCACATCGAAGAATCGAACATCAGCATAAGCACTCTCGAGTGGATCGAGAAGTTCGGAAATACGTTGCAAGTTGGCAATCTTATTGTCGAGATCAGGAAGCTGTTGAGCACTTTGTCTGAGGATTTCAACGTCTTGGTCGGCTTCTGCAGCTGATCGTTTTGGCTTGGCAACGACTGCATCCAGTGGCTGTTGGAGCTTTTCAATAAGAGCATCGATGTCGTTGCGAGCAACAAGGAATTCGTCCCAGAGACGGGCTCTCTCCTCAAGGTCCGGAATGAGGGTTTCTGCGGTGGCAACGGCTTGTTGAAGTTGTTGCACATGAGCATCAGATGCTGGTGCATTGGCGATGGTGGCCTTCGCAGCTTCGACCTCCTTCTTCAGTTCTTCAGCCTTTGGAGCGTACTGGGTAGGAACGGCTTCAGCATTGTGACGAAGTTCTTCAGCGTCACGAACGAGTGGCACAAGACGAGACACAATACGGTCAACAGCATCGTGCAGAGATTTCTCCTCAGCCTTGGCCTTGATTGCTTGCTCGAGTTCGGCACGTTTGTTCTGCAAACAGTAAGATTTGTGTAAAAGCATTTGAATTTTTAACGAAATTTTTGAAACTTTTCCTAGTTTTTAACACGGATTCTTGTTTAAAATTTTTGTTCTATTTTTTACAACAAATCGTCGTCAAAAATCATTACAAAAAATTGGATAACTATTTTCGAAAAAATCAAACTGAGACTCGGTGTGCGCACTCTGTCGATTTACGAGGATCCGCCAACAAAAAACAAAAACAAGTTTTGTGGGCGGGGCCTCGTAAATCGACACAGTGCGCACACCGAGTCTCCGTTTGATTTGTTCGATAATATGTTTTGAGAAAGCTGAAAATTAAAAACAATCGTCTTACCTTGAGAACGTCAGCCGCGGTTGCAAGTCTTGCAAGCAGATCGTTGTACTCGGCTCGTTCCTTCTCATCGAGCTCGTCTGGCTTGACTCCGGCGACAGTTTCACGAAGCTTGGCAACGGTTTCCTCCTTCTTGGTCAGGTCATCGATAAGCTCATCTGGCGACTTGCTATCATCACTTCCATCTTCGCGGGTGATATCGAGAAGGGCGTCTTCGGCGTTCTTGCGAGCGGCATTGAAAGCGGCAAGAGCAGCCAACTTGTCTCCGACGGCAGATCCAAGTTGTTTCAAAAGATCCTTGAGTCGGGACAAATCCCATTGGCTCTTCTGTCTCAATTCATCAGCAGCTGGGTCGTTTTCAGGAAGATTGGCAAGCAAGTTCTCCAAATTGTGCTTTTGGTTTTCAACATCCTCCAAAAGTTGTTTCTGTTCGTCTAGTGACGCTGGAATGTCTTGTGGAACTGATTGGAGTTGTTGAGAAACGAGTTGGAGTTTTGGAGCAATTTCGTTGACAGCTGCAGCCTTGTTCAAAGCTTGCTTCTTGTCATCGATGGCATGTTGGAGTTGGAAGACCTTCTCTGGAAGACCGACAACCAAGTCGTCATGCGAAATGAGCGAGCTTGGAGCGACAGCCTTCTCGTTGTTCGAATCGGTGACAGCCTTCAAGGTGGTGGTATCGGAGGCGAGTTGATCAACAATTGGAAGTGCATCTTCTGGTTTGAATTCGTCGACCTTCGTCAGCTCATTCTCGAGCTTGTTGAGACGATCGTTGATCTCGGCTTGTTCACGACGAATAACATCCTCCTGTGGAATGGCTTTTTCGAGAGCTTGAAGCAGTTCCTTAGCCTTGGTCTTGGAGTCCTTGATGTCCTTGGCGACTTGTGGGTCGACCTTGTCGCTAGACTCGGCCAACTTGGTGAGTTGTTCAACGGCAGTCTTGAGTTTGTTGGCATCTTCCTTGGCAACGTCGAGTGGCTGAGTTTGATTCTGGTATTTTGAAACAACATCATCCACATTGTTGACGGCATTTCCGACATCGCTCTTCAGTTGTTCGGCACGCTTTTCATCGTCTCCAGTCTTCTGGATGTTCTTCTCGAGATCAGACACGAATTTGGCGGCACGGTCACGCAAAGCAGCTGCTGAAGGCTCAACACTGACTGGAACCTCTTGGACAGCTTCAACCAAAGTGGCAATGTGTGGAGTAATGCGATTCTTGAACTCGTTGAGTGCTGTCACATTGCTTGGAACAACAGTCTTTTCGGCATCGTCGAGAGCGTCTCCAAGTCTCTTGAGAGCATCGTTTGCGTTGTTCAACTTGTCGAGTTCATCTTGTTTCTCCGAAACTTGAGTTTCAACATCCTTGACGAATGCTTCCAAATTCGAGACAAGTTGTTCGGCCTTTGGTTTGTCATCGGCTGGCAGATGCTCGTTCTTGGCAGCTTCTTCGATCTTTGGAATGAGTGCCTTTGCTTCAGCAACTTTAGCACTGAGCTCGTCAATCATCTCTTGTGGAGACTTCTTCTTGTCCTTCTTCTTCTTCTTGGCAGATTCCTTGGCGGTAACGTCCTCGGCTTCTTTCTCAAGAGACACAAGATTGTCGTGAGCTGCAGAACGAGCTTCATCATCGGCTCTCTTTGCATCTCGTAGTTCTTGAATCTTGGCCAACAGTGGTTCGGCTTCCTCTGGCTTCAATGAGTTGGTGATTTCTTTTTCGGCGGTCTTCAAGTCATCCGGTTTGAGCTGATCCAATGGCAGCTGCTCGAACTGAGAGATATTGAGTTTCAGTGAGAGAGTCAGTTGCTCCTTGTCATGCTCATCGGAAGTCTTGATGGCGTCATCGAGTTCAGCTTCGAGTTTGGCCAACTTGTTATCCAAATCTTCAGCAATCTTCGGATCAGTAGTGACATGCTTGCGCGAAGCGTCGGCGTTCACAATTCTGTCCTTGATTCGATTGATTTGGGCTTTGAGAGCAGGGATGTCGCTCTTAGCGATCGTATCCAAAATCGACTTTTCTGGATCCGTCGAATCAATCATCTTGCTGATGTCGTCAATTTCCTTGGCAACTTGATCGGCAGATTGCTTGAGAAGTGTTTCATCTTCGAGTTCGGCGGCAACGTCGTTGAGAACGTCGTCGTATTGATGACGTGTTTGCTCGGCGTCCACATCGAAGAATCGAACATCAGCATAAGCACTCTCGAGTGGATCAAGAAGTTCGGAAATACGTTGCAAGTTGGCAATCTTATTGTCGAGATCAGGAAGCTGTTGAGCACTTTGTCTGAGGATTTCAACGTCTTGGTCGGCTTCTGCAGCTGATCGTTTTGGCTTGGCAACGACTGCATCCAGTGGCTGTTGGAGCTTTTCAATAAGAGCATCGATGTCGTTGCGAGCAACAAGGAATTCGTCCCAGAGACGGGCTCTCTCCTCAAGGTCCGGAATGAGGGTTTCTGCGGTGGCAACGGCTTGTTGAAGTTGTTGCACATGAGCATCAGATGCTGGTGCATTGGCGATGGTGGCCTTCGCAGCTTCGACCTCCTTCTTCAGTTCTTCAGCCTTTGGAGCGTACTGGGTAGGAACGGCTTCAGCATTGTGACGAAGTTCTTCAGCGTCACGAACGAGTGGCACAAGACGAGACACAATACGGTCAACAGCATCGTGCAGAGATTTCTCCTCAGCCTTGGCCTTGATTGCTTGCTCGAGTTCGGCACGTTTGTTCTGCAAACAGTAAGATTTGTGTAAAAGCATTTGAATTTTTAACGAAATTTTTGAAACTTTTCCTAGTTTTTAACACGGATTCTTGTTTAAAATTTTTGTTCTATTTTTTACAACAAATCGTCGTCAAAAATCATTACAAAAAATTGGATAACTATTTTCGAAAAAATCAAACTGAGACTCGGTGTGCGCACTCTGTCGATTTACGAGGATCCGCCAACAAAAAACAAAAACAAGTTTTGTGGGCGGGGCCTCGTAAATCGACACAGTGCGCACACCGAGTCTCCGTTTGATTTGTTCGATAATATGTTTTGAGAAAGCTGAAAATTAAAAACAATCGTCTTACCTTGAGAACGTCAGCCGCGGTTGCAAGTCTTGCAAGCAGATCGTTGTACTCGGCTCGTTCCTTCTCATCGAGCTCGTCTGGCTTGACTCCGGCGACAGTTTCACGAAGCTTGGCAACGGTTTCCTCCTTCTTGGTCAGGTCATCGATAAGCTCATCTGGCGACTTGCTATCATCACTTCCATCTTCGCGGGTGATATCGAGAAGGGCGTCTTCGGCGTTCTTGCGAGCGGCATTGAAAGCGGCAAGAGCAGCCAACTTGTCTCCGACGGCAGATCCAAGTTGTTTCAAAAGATCCTTGAGTCGGGACAAATCCCATTGGCTCTTCTGTCTCAATTCATCAGCAGCTGGGTCGTTTTCAGGAAGATTGGCAAGCAAGTTCTCCAAATTGTGCTTTTGGTTTTCAACATCCTCCAAAAGTTGTTTCTGTTCGTCTAGTGACGCTGGAATGTCTTGTGGAACTGATTGGAGTTGTTGAGAAACGAGTTGGAGTTTTGGAGCAATTTCGTTGACAGCTGCAGCCTTGTTCAAAGCTTGCTTCTTGTCATCGATGGCATGTTGGAGTTGGAAGACCTTCTCTGGAAGACCGACAACCAAGTCGTCATGCGAAATGAGCGAGCTTGGAGCGACAGCCTTCTCGTTGTTCGAATCGGTGACAGCCTTCAAGGTGGTGGTATCGGAGGCGAGTTGATCAACAATTGGAAGTGCATCTTCTGGTTTGAATTCGTCGACCTTCGTCAGCTCATTCTCGAGCTTGTTGAGACGATCGTTGATCTCGGCTTGTTCACGACGAATAACATCCTCCTGTGGAATGGCTTTTTCGAGAGCTTGAAGCAGTTCCTTAGCCTTGGTCTTGGAGTCCTTGATGTCCTTGGCGACTTGTGGGTCGACCTTGTCGCTAGACTCGGCCAACTTGGTGAGTTGTTCAACGGCAGTCTTGAGTTTGTTGGCATCTTCCTTGGCAACGTCGAGTGGCTGAGTTTGATTCTGGTATTTTGAAACAACATCATCCACATTGTTGACGGCATTTCCGACATCGCTCTTCAGTTGTTCGGCACGCTTTTCATCGTCTCCAGTCTTCTGGATGTTCTTCTCGAGATCAGACACGAATTTGGCGGCACGGTCACGCAAAGCAGCTGCTGAAGGCTCAACACTGACTGGAACCTCTTGGACAGCTTCAACCAAAGTGGCAATGTGTGGAGTAATGCGATTCTTGAACTCGTTGAGTGCTGTCACATTGCTTGGAACAACAGTCTTTTCGGCATCGTCGAGAGCGTCTCCAAGTCTCTTGAGAGCATCGTTTGCGTTGTTCAACTTGTCGAGTTCATCTTGTTTCTCCGAAACTTGAGTTTCAACATCCTTGACGAATGCTTCCAAATTCGAGACAAGTTGTTCGGCCTTTGGTTTGTCATCGGCTGGCAGATGCTCGTTCTTGGCAGCTTCTTCGATCTTTGGAATGAGTGCCTTTGCTTCAGCAACTTTAGCACTGAGCTCGTCAATCATCTCTTGTGGAGACTTCTTCTTGTCCTTCTTCTTCTTCTTGGCAGATTCCTTGGCGGTAACGTCCTCGGCTTCTTTCTCAAGAGACACAAGATTGTCGTGAGCTGCAGAACGAGCTTCATCATCGGCTCTCTTTGCATCTCGTAGTTCTTGAATCTTGGCCAACAGTGGTTCGGCTTCCTCTGGCTTCAATGAGTTGGTGATTTCTTTTTCGGCGGTCTTCAAGTCATCCGGTTTGAGCTGATCCAATGGCAGCTGCTCGAACTGAGAGATATTGAGTTTCAGTGAGAGAGTCAGTTGCTCCTTGTCATGCTCATCGGAAGTCTTGATGGCGTCATCGAGTTCAGCTTCGAGTTTGGCCAACTTGTTATCCAAATCTTCAGCAATCTTCGGATCAGTAGTGACATGCTTGCGCGAAGCGTCGGCGTTCACAATTCTGTCCTTGATTCGATTGATTTGGGCTTTGAGAGCAGGGATGTCGCTCTTAGCGATCGTATCCAAAATCGACTTTTCTGGATCCGTCGAATCAATCATCTTGCTGATGTCGTCAATTTCCTTGGCAACTTGATCGGCAGATTGCTTGAGAAGTGTTTCATCTTCGAGTTCGGCGGCAACGTCGTTGAGAACGTCGTCGTATTGATGACGTGTTTGCTCGGCGTCCACATCGAAGAATCGAACATCAGCATAAGCACTCTCGAGTGGATCAAGAAGTTCGGAAATACGTTGCAAGTTGGCAATCTTATTGTCGAGATCAGGAAGCTGTTGAGCACTTTGTCTGAGGATTTCAACGTCTTGGTCGGCTTCTGCAGCTGATCGTTTTGGCTTGGCAACGACTGCATCCAGTGGCTGTTGGAGCTTTTCAATAAGAGCATCGATGTCGTTGCGAGCAACAAGGAATTCGTCCCAGAGACGGGCTCTCTCCTCAAGGTCCGGAATGAGGGTTTCTGCGGTGGCAACGGCTTGTTGAAGTTGTTGCACATGAGCATCAGATGCTGGTGCATTGGCGATGGTGGCCTTCGCAGCTTCGACCTCCTTCTTCAGTTCTTCAGCCTTTGGAGCGTACTGGGTAGGAACGGCTTCAGCATTGTGACGAAGTTCTTCAGCGTCACGAACGAGTGGCACAAGACGAGACACAATACGGTCAACAGCATCGTGCAGAGATTTCTCCTCAGCCTTGGCCTTGATTGCTTGCTCGAGTTCGGCACGTTTGTTCTGCAAACAGTAAGATTTGTGTAAAAGCATTTGAATTTTTAACGAAATTTTTGAAACTTTTCCTAGTTTTTAACACGGATTCTTGTTTAAAATTTTTGTTCTATTTTTTACAACAAATCGTCGTCAAAAATCATTACAAAAAATTGGATAACTATTTTCGAAAAAATCAAACTGAGACTCGGTGTGCGCACTCTGTCGATTTACGAGGATCCGCCAACAAAAAACAAAAACAAGTTTTGTGGGCGGGGCCTCGTAAATCGACACAGTGCGCACACCGAGTCTCCGTTTGATTTGTTCGATAATATGTTTTGAGAAAGCTGAAAATTAAAAACAATCGTCTTACCTTGAGAACGTCAGCCGCGGTTGCAAGTCTTGCAAGCAGATCGTTGTACTCGGCTCGTTCCTTCTCATCGAGCTCGTCTGGCTTGACTCCGGCGACAGTTTCACGAAGCTTGGCAACGGTTTCCTCCTTCTTGGTCAGGTCATCGATAAGCTCATCTGGCGACTTGCTATCATCACTTCCATCTTCGCGGGTGATATCGAGAAGGGCGTCTTCGGCGTTCTTGCGAGCGGCATTGAAAGCGGCAAGAGCAGCCAACTTGTCTCCGACGGCAGATCCAAGTTGTTTCAAAAGATCCTTGAGTCGGGACAAATCCCATTGGCTCTTCTGTCTCAATTCATCAGCAGCTGGGTCGTTTTCAGGAAGATTGGCAAGCAAGTTCTCCAAATTGTGCTTTTGGTTTTCAACATCCTCCAAAAGTTGTTTCTGTTCGTCTAGTGACGCTGGAATGTCTTGTGGAACTGATTGGAGTTGTTGAGAAACGAGTTGGAGTTTTGGAGCAATTTCGTTGACAGCTGCAGCCTTGTTCAAAGCTTGCTTCTTGTCATCGATGGCATGTTGGAGTTGGAAGACCTTCTCTGGAAGACCGACAACCAAGTCGTCATGCGAAATGAGCGAGCTTGGAGCGACAGCCTTCTCGTTGTTCGAATCGGTGACAGCCTTCAAGGTGGTGGTATCGGAGGCGAGTTGATCAACAATTGGAAGTGCATCTTCTGGTTTGAATTCGTCGACCTTCGTCAGCTCATTCTCGAGCTTGTTGAGACGATCGTTGATCTCGGCTTGTTCACGACGAATAACATCCTCCTGTGGAATGGCTTTTTCGAGAGCTTGAAGCAGTTCCTTAGCCTTGGTCTTGGAGTCCTTGATGTCCTTGGCGACTTGTGGGTCGACCTTGTCGCTAGACTCGGCCAACTTGGTGAGTTGTTCAACGGCAGTCTTGAGTTTGTTGGCATCTTCCTTGGCAACGTCGAGTGGCTGAGTTTGATTCTGGTATTTTGAAACAACATCATCCACATTGTTGACGGCATTTCCGACATCGCTCTTCAGTTGTTCGGCACGCTTTTCATCGTCTCCAGTCTTCTGGATGTTCTTCTCGAGATCAGACACGAATTTGGCGGCACGGTCACGCAAAGCAGCTGCTGAAGGCTCAACACTGACTGGAACCTCTTGGACAGCTTCAACCAAAGTGGCAATGTGTGGAGTAATGCGATTCTTGAACTCGTTGAGTGCTGTCACATTGCTTGGAACAACAGTCTTTTCGGCATCGTCGAGAGCGTCTCCAAGTCTCTTGAGAGCATCGTTTGCGTTGTTCAACTTGTCGAGTTCATCTTGTTTCTCCGAAACTTGAGTTTCAACATCCTTGACGAATGCTTCCAAATTCGAGACAAGTTGTTCGGCCTTTGGTTTGTCATCGGCTGGCAGATGCTCGTTCTTGGCAGCTTCTTCGATCTTTGGAATGAGTGCCTTTGCTTCAGCAACTTTAGCACTGAGCTCGTCAATCATCTCTTGTGGAGACTTCTTCTTGTCCTTCTTCTTCTTCTTGGCAGATTCCTTGGCGGTAACGTCCTCGGCTTCTTTCTCAAGAGACACAAGATTGTCGTGAGCTGCAGAACGAGCTTCATCATCGGCTCTCTTTGCATCTCGTAGTTCTTGAATCTTGGCCAACAGTGGTTCGGCTTCCTCTGGCTTCAATGAGTTGGTGATTTCTTTTTCGGCGGTCTTCAAGTCATCCGGTTTGAGCTGATCCAATGGCAGCTGCTCGAACTGAGAGATGTTGAGTTTCAGTGAGAGAATCAGTTGCTCCTTGTCATGCTCATCGGAAGTCTTGATGGCGTCATCGAGTTCAGCTTCGAGTTTGGCCAACTTGTTATCCAAATCTTCAGCAATCTTCGGATCAGTAGTGACATGCTTGCGCGAAGCGTCGGCGTTCACAATTCTGTCCTTGATTCGATTGATTTGGGCTTTGAGAGCAGGGATGTCGCTCTTAGCGATCGTATCCAAAATCGACTTTTCTGGATCCGTCGAATCAATCATCTTGCTGATGTCGTCAATTTCCTTGGCAACTTGATCGGCAGATTGCTTGAGAAGTGTTTCATCTTCGAGTTCGGCGGCAACGTCGTTGAGAACGTCGTCGTATTGATGACGTGTTTGCTCGGCGTCCACATCGAAGAATCGAACATCAGCATAAGCACTCTCGAGTGGATCAAGAAGTTCGGAAATACGTTGCAAGTTGGCAATCTTATTGTCGAGATCAGGAAGCTGTTGAGCACTTTGTCTGAGGATTTCAACGTCTTGGTCGGCTTCTGCAGCTGATCGTTTTGGCTTGGCAACGACTGCATCCAGTGGCTGTTGGAGCTTTTCAATAAGAGCATCGATGTCGTTGCGAGCAACAAGGAATTCGTCCCAGAGACGGGCTCTCTCCTCAAGGTCCGGAATGAGGGTTTCTGCGGTGGCAACGGCTTGTTGAAGTTGTTGCACATGAGCATCAGATGCTGGTGCATTGGCGATGGTGGCCTTCGCAGCTTCGACCTCCTTCTTCAGTTCTTCAGCCTTTGGAGCGTACTGGGTAGGAACGGCTTCAGCATTGTGACGAAGTTCTTCAGCGTCACGAACGAGTGGCACAAGACGAGACACAATACGGTCAACAGCATCGTGCAGAGATTTCTCCTCAGCCTTGGCCTTGATTGCTTGCTCGAGTTCGGCACGTTTGTTCTGCAAACAGTAAGATTTGTGTAAAAGCATTTGAATTTTTAACGAAATTTTTGAAACTTTTCCTAGTTTTTAACACGGATTCTTGTTTAAAATTTTTGTTCTATTTTTTACAACAAATCGTCGTCAAAAATCATTACAAAAAATTGGATAACTATTTTCGAAAAAATCAAACTGAGACTCGGTGTGCGCACTCTGTCGATTTACGAGGATCCGCCAACAAAAAACAAAAACAAGTTTTGTGGGCGGGGCCTCGTAAATCGACACAGTGCGCACACCGAGTCTCTGTTTAATTTGTTCGATAATATGTTTTGAGAAAGCTGAAAATTAAAAACAATCGTCTTACCTTGAGAACGTCAGCCGCGGTTGCAAGTCTTGCAAGCAGATCGTTGTACTCGGCTCGTTCCTTCTCATCGAGCTCGTCTGGCTTGACTCCGGCGACAGTTTCACGAAGCTTGGCAACGGTTTCCTCCTTCTTGGTCAGGTCATCGATAAGCTCATCTGGCGACTTGCTATCATCACTTCCATCTTCGCGGGTGATATCGAGAAGGGCGTCTTCGGCGTTCTTGCGAGCGGCATTGAAAGCGGCAAGAGCAGCCAACTTGTCTCCGACGGCAGATCCAAGTTGTTTCAAAAGATCCTTGAGTCGGGACAAATCCCATTGGCTCTTCTGTCTCAATTCATCAGCAGCTGGGTCGTTTTCAGGAAGATTGGCAAGCAAGTTCTCCAAATTGTGCTTTTGGTTTTCAACATCCTCCAAAAGTTGTTTCTGTTCGTCTAGTGACGCTGGAATGTCTTGTGGAACTGATTGGAGTTGTTGAGAAACGAGTTGGAGTTTTGGAGCAATTTCGTTGACAGCTGCAGCCTTGTTCAAAGCTTGCTTCTTGTCATCGATGGCATGTTGGAGTTGGAAGACCTTCTCTGGAAGACCGACAACCAAGTCGTCATGCGAAATGAGCGAGCTTGGAGCGACAGCCTTCTCGTTGTTCGAATCGGTGACAGCCTTCAAGGTGGTGGTATCGGAGGCGAGTTGATCAACAATTGGAAGTGCATCTTCTGGTTTGAATTCGTCGACCTTCGTCAGCTCATTCTCGAGCTTGTTGAGACGATCGTTGATCTCGGCTTGTTCACGACGAATAACATCCTCCTGTGGAATGGCTTTTTCGAGAGCTTGAAGCAGTTCCTTAGCCTTGGTCTTGGAGTCCTTGATGTCCTTGGCGACTTGTGGGTCGACCTTGTCGCTAGACTCGGCCAACTTGGTGAGTTGTTCAACGGCAGTCTTGAGTTTGTTGGCATCTTCCTTGGCAACGTCGAGTGGCTGAGTTTGATTCTGGTATTTTGAAACAACATCATCCACATTGTTGACGGCATTTCCGACATCGCTCTTCAGTTGTTCGGCACGCTTTTCATCGTCTCCAGTCTTCTGGATGTTCTTCTCGAGATCAGACACGAATTTGGCGGCACGGTCACGCAAAGCAGCTGCTGAAGGCTCAACACTGACTGGAACCTCTTGGACAGCTTCAACCAAAGTGGCAATGTGTGGAGTAATGCGATTCTTGAACTCGTTGAGTGCTGTCACATTGCTTGGAACAACAGTCTTTTCGGCATCGTCGAGAGCGTCTCCAAGTCTCTTGAGAGCATCGTTTGCGTTGTTCAACTTGTCGAGTTCATCTTGTTTCTCCGAAACTTGAGTTTCAACATCCTTGACGAATGCTTCCAAATTCGAGACAAGTTGTTCGGCCTTTGGTTTGTCATCGGCTGGCAGATGCTCGTTCTTGGCAGCTTCTTCGATCTTTGGAATGAGTGCCTTTGCTTCAGCAACTTTAGCACTGAGCTCGTCAATCATCTCTTGTGGAGACTTCTTCTTGTCCTTCTTCTTCTTCTTGGCAGATTCCTTGGCGGTAACGTCCTCGGCTTCTTTCTCAAGAGACACAAGATTGTCGTGAGCTGCAGAACGAGCTTCATCATCGGCTCTCTTTGCATCTCGTAGTTCTTGAATCTTGGCCAACAGTGGTTCGGCTTCCTCTGGCTTCAATGAGTTGGTGATTTCTTTTTCGGCGGTCTTCAAGTCATCCGGTTTGAGCTGATCCAATGGCAGCTGCTCGAACTGAGAGATGTTGAGTTTCAGTGAGAGAATCAGTTGCTCCTTGTCATGCTCATCGGAAGTCTTGATGGCGTCATCGAGTTCAGCTTCGAGTTTGGCCAACTTGTTATCCAAATCTTCAGCAATCTTCGGATCAGTAGTGACATGCTTGCGCGAAGCGTCGGCGTTCACAATTCTGTCCTTGATTCGATTGATTTGGGCTTTGAGAGCAGGGATGTCGCTCTTAGCGATCGTATCCAAAATCGACTTTTCTGGATCCGTCGAATCAATCATCTTGCTGATGTCGTCAATTTCCTTGGCAACTTGATCGGCAGATTGCTTGAGAAGTGTTTCATCTTCGAGTTCGGCGGCAACGTCGTTGAGAACGTCGTCGTATTGATGACGTGTTTGCTCGGCGTCCACATCGAAGAATCGAACATCAGCATAAGCACTCTCGAGTGGATCAAGAAGTTCGGAAATACGTTGCAAGTTGGCAATCTTATTGTCGAGATCAGGAAGCTGTTGAGCACTTTGTCTGAGGATTTCAACGTCTTGGTCGGCTTCTGCAGCTGATCGTTTTGGCTTGGCAACGACTGCATCCAGTGGCTGTTGGAGCTTTTCAATAAGAGCATCGATGTCGTTGCGAGCAACAAGGAATTCGTCCCAGAGACGGGCTCTCTCCTCAAGGTCCGGAATGAGGGTTTCTGCGGTGGCAACGGCTTGTTGAAGTTGTTGCACATGAGCATCAGATGCTGGTGCATTGGCGATGGTGGCCTTCGCAGCTTCGACCTCCTTCTTCAGTTCTTCAGCCTTTGGAGCGTACTGGGTAGGAACGGCTTCAGCATTGTGACGAAGTTCTTCAGCGTCACGAACGAGTGGCACAAGACGAGACACAATACGGTCAACAGCATCGTGCAGAGATTTCTCCTCAGCCTTGGCCTTGATTGCTTGCTCGAGTTCGGCACGTTTGTTCTGCAAACAGTAAGATTTGTGTAAAAGCATTTGAATTTTTAACGAAATTTTTGAAACTTTTCCTAGTTTTTAACACGGATTCTTGTTTAAAATTTTTGTTCTATTTTTTACAACAAATCGTCGTCAAAAATCATTACAAAAAATTGGATAACTATTTTCGAAAAAATCAAACTGAGACTCGGTGTGCGCACTCTGTCGATTTACGAGGATCCGCCAACAAAAAACAAAAACAAGTTTTGTGGGCGGGGCCTCGTAAATCGACACAGTGCGCACACCGAGTCTCTGTTTGATTTGTTCGATAATATGTTTTGAGAAAGCTGAAAATTAAAAACAATCGTCTTACCTTGAGAACGTCAGCCGCGGTTGCAAGTCTTGCAAGCAGATCGTTGTACTCGGCTCGTTCCTTCTCATCGAGCTCGTCTGGCTTGACTCCGGCGACAGTTTCACGAAGCTTGGCAACGGTTTCCTCCTTCTTGGTCAGGTCATCGATAAGCTCATCTGGCGACTTGCTATCATCACTTCCATCTTCGCGGGTGATATCGAGAAGGGCGTCTTCGGCGTTCTTGCGAGCGGCATTGAAAGCGGCAAGAGCAGCCAACTTGTCTCCGACGGCAGATCCAAGTTGTTTCAAAAGATCCTTGAGTCGGGACAAATCCCATTGGCTCTTCTGTCTCAATTCATCAGCAGCTGGGTCGTTTTCAGGAAGATTGGCAAGCAAGTTCTCCAAATTGTGCTTTTGGTTTTCAACATCCTCCAAAAGTTGTTTCTGTTCGTCTAGTGACGCTGGAATGTCTTGTGGAACTGATTGGAGTTGTTGAGAAACGAGTTGGAGTTTTGGAGCAATTTCGTTGACAGCTGCAGCCTTGTTCAAAGCTTGCTTCTTGTCATCGATGGCATGTTGGAGTTGGAAGACCTTCTCTGGAAGACCGACAACCAAGTCGTCATGCGAAATGAGCGAGCTTGGAGCGACAGCCTTCTCGTTGTTCGAATCGGTGACAGCCTTCAAGGTGGTGGTATCGGAGGCGAGTTGATCAACAATTGGAAGTGCATCTTCTGGTTTGAATTCGTCGACCTTCGTCAGCTCATTCTCGAGCTTGTTGAGACGATCGTTGATCTCGGCTTGTTCACGACGAATAACATCCTCCTGTGGAATGGCTTTTTCGAGAGCTTGAAGCAGTTCCTTAGCCTTGGTCTTGGAGTCCTTGATGTCCTTGGCGACTTGTGGGTCGACCTTGTCGCTAGACTCGGCCAACTTGGTGAGTTGTTCAACGGCAGTCTTGAGTTTGTTGGCATCTTCCTTGGCAACGTCGAGTGGCTGAGTTTGATTCTGGTATTTTGAAACAACATCATCCACATTGTTGACGGCATTTCCGACATCGCTCTTCAGTTGTTCGGCACGCTTTTCATCGTCTCCAGTCTTCTGGATGTTCTTCTCGAGATCAGACACGAATTTGGCGGCACGGTCACGCAAAGCAGCTGCTGAAGGCTCAACACTGACTGGAACCTCTTGGACAGCTTCAACCAAAGTGGCAATGTGTGGAGTAATGCGATTCTTGAACTCGTTGAGTGCTGTCACATTGCTTGGAACAACAGTCTTTTCGGCATCGTCGAGAGCGTCTCCAAGTCTCTTGAGAGCATCGTTTGCGTTGTTCAACTTGTCGAGTTCATCTTGTTTCTCCGAAACTTGAGTTTCAACATCCTTGACGAATGCTTCCAAATTCGAGACAAGTTGTTCGGCCTTTGGTTTGTCATCGGCTGGCAGATGCTCGTTCTTGGCAGCTTCTTCGATCTTTGGAATGAGTGCCTTTGCTTCAGCAACTTTAGCACTGAGCTCGTCAATCATCTCTTGTGGAGACTTCTTCTTGTCCTTCTTCTTCTTCTTGGCAGATTCCTTGGCGGTAACGTCCTCGGCTTCTTTCTCAAGAGACACAAGATTGTCGTGAGCTGCAGAACGAGCTTCATCATCGGCTCTCTTTGCATCTCGTAGTTCTTGAATCTTGGCCAACAGTGGTTCGGCTTCCTCTGGCTTCAATGAGTTGGTGATTTCTTTTTCGGCGGTCTTCAAGTCATCCGGTTTGAGCTGATCCAATGGCAGCTGCTCGAACTGAGAGATGTTGAGTTTCAGTGAGAGAATCAGTTGCTCCTTGTCATGCTCATCGGAAGTCTTGATGGCGTCATCGAGTTCAGCTTCGAGTTTGGCCAACTTGTTATCCAAATCTTCAGCAATCTTCGGATCAGTAGTGACATGCTTGCGCGAAGCGTCGGCGTTCACAATTCTGTCCTTGATTCGATTGATTTGGGCTTTGAGAGCAGGGATGTCGCTCTTAGCGATCGTATCCAAAATCGACTTTTCTGGATCCGTCGAATCAATCATCTTGCTGATGTCGTCAATTTCCTTGGCAACTTGATCGGCAGATTGCTTGAGAAGTGTTTCATCTTCGAGTTCGGCGGCAACGTCGTTGAGAACGTCGTCGTATTGATGACGTGTTTGCTCGGCGTCCACATCGAAGAATCGAACATCAGCATAAGCACTCTCGAGTGGATCAAGAAGTTCGGAAATACGTTGCAAGTTGGCAATCTTATTGTCGAGATCAGGAAGCTGTTGAGCACTTTGTCTGAGGATTTCAACGTCTTGGTCGGCTTCTGCAGCTGATCGTTTTGGCTTGGCAACGACTGCATCCAGTGGCTGTTGGAGCTTTTCAATAAGAGCATCGATGTCGTTGCGAGCAACAAGGAATTCGTCCCAGAGACGGGCTCTCTCCTCAAGGTCCGGAATGAGGGTTTCTGCGGTGGCAACGGCTTGTTGAAGTTGTTGCACATGAGCATCAGATGCTGGTGCATTGGCGATGGTGGCCTTCGCAGCTTCGACCTCCTTCTTCAGTTCTTCAGCCTTTGGAGCGTACTGGGTAGGAACGGCTTCAGCATTGTGACGAAGTTCTTCAGCGTCACGAACGAGTGGCACAAGACGAGACACAATACGGTCAACAGCATCGTGCAGAGATTTCTCCTCAGCCTTGGCCTTGATTGCTTGCTCGAGTTCGGCACGTTTGTTCTGCAAACAGTAAGATTTGTGTAAAAGCATTTGAATTTTTAACGAAATTTTTGAAACTTTTCCTAGTTTTTAACACGGATTCTTGTTTAAAATTTTTGTTCTATTTTTTACAACAAATCGTCGTCAAAAATCATTACAAAAAATTGGATAACTATTTTCGAAAAAATCAAACTGAGACTCGGTGTGCGCACTCTGTCGATTTACGAGGATCCGCCAACAAAAAACAAAAACAAGTTTTGTGGGCGGGGCCTCGTAAATCGACACAGTGCGCACACCGAGTCTCTGTTTGATTTGTTCGATAATATGTTTTGAGAAAGCTGAAAATTAAAAACAATCGTCTTACCTTGAGAACGTCAGCCGCGGTTGCAAGTCTTGCAAGCAGATCGTTGTACTCGGCTCGTTCCTTCTCATCGAGCTCGTCTGGCTTGACTCCGGCGACAGTTTCACGAAGCTTGGCAACGGTTTCCTCCTTCTTGGTCAGGTCATCGATAAGCTCATCTGGCGACTTGCTATCATCACTTCCATCTTCGCGGGTGATATCGAGAAGGGCGTCTTCGGCGTTCTTGCGAGCGGCATTGAAAGCGGCAAGAGCAGCCAACTTGTCTCCGACGGCAGATCCAAGTTGTTTCAAAAGATCCTTGAGTCGGGACAAATCCCATTGGCTCTTCTGTCTCAATTCATCAGCAGCTGGGTCGTTTTCAGGAAGATTGGCAAGCAAGTTCTCCAAATTGTGCTTTTGGTTTTCAACATCCTCCAAAAGTTGTTTCTGTTCGTCTAGTGACGCTGGAATGTCTTGTGGAACTGATTGGAGTTGTTGAGAAACGAGTTGGAGTTTTGGAGCAATTTCGTTGACAGCTGCAGCCTTGTTCAAAGCTTGCTTCTTGTCATCGATGGCATGTTGGAGTTGGAAGACCTTCTCTGGAAGACCGACAACCAAGTCGTCATGCGAAATGAGCGAGCTTGGAGCGACAGCCTTCTCGTTGTTCGAATCGGTGACAGCCTTCAAGGTGGTGGTATCGGAGGCGAGTTGATCAACAATTGGAAGTGCATCTTCTGGTTTGAATTCGTCGACCTTCGTCAGCTCATTCTCGAGCTTGTTGAGACGATCGTTGATCTCGGCTTGTTCACGACGAATAACATCCTCCTGTGGAATGGCTTTTTCGAGAGCTTGAAGCAGTTCCTTAGCCTTGGTCTTGGAGTCCTTGATGTCCTTGGCGACTTGTGGGTCGACCTTGTCGCTAGACTCGGCCAACTTGGTGAGTTGTTCAACGGCAGTCTTGAGTTTGTTGGCATCTTCCTTGGCAACGTCGAGTGGCTGAGTTTGATTCTGGTATTTTGAAACAACATCATCCACATTGTTGACGGCATTTCCGACATCGCTCTTCAGTTGTTCGGCACGCTTTTCATCGTCTCCAGTCTTCTGGATGTTCTTCTCGAGATCAGACACGAATTTGGCGGCACGGTCACGCAAAGCAGCTGCTGAAGGCTCAACACTGACTGGAACCTCTTGGACAGCTTCAACCAAAGTGGCAATGTGTGGAGTAATGCGATTCTTGAACTCGTTGAGTGCTGTCACATTGCTTGGAACAACAGTCTTTTCGGCATCGTCGAGAGCGTCTCCAAGTCTCTTGAGAGCATCGTTTGCGTTGTTCAACTTGTCGAGTTCATCTTGTTTCTCCGAAACTTGAGTTTCAACATCCTTGACGAATGCTTCCAAATTCGAGACAAGTTGTTCGGCCTTTGGTTTGTCATCGGCTGGCAGATGCTCGTTCTTGGCAGCTTCTTCGATCTTTGGAATGAGTGCCTTTGCTTCAGCAACTTTAGCACTGAGCTCGTCAATCATCTCTTGTGGAGACTTCTTCTTGTCCTTCTTCTTCTTCTTGGCAGATTCCTTGGCGGTAACGTCCTCGGCTTCTTTCTCAAGAGACACAAGATTGTCGTGAGCTGCAGAACGAGCTTCATCATCGGCTCTCTTTGCATCTCGTAGTTCTTGAATCTTGGCCAACAGTGGTTCGGCTTCCTCTGGCTTCAATGAGTTGGTGATTTCTTTTTCGGCGGTCTTCAAGTCATCCGGTTTGAGCTGATCCAATGGCAGCTGCTCGAACTGAGAGATGTTGAGTTTCAGTGAGAGAATCAGTTGCTCCTTGTCATGCTCATCGGAAGTCTTGATGGCGTCATCGAGTTCAGCTTCGAGTTTGGCCAACTTGTTATCCAAATCTTCAGCAATCTTCGGATCAGTAGTGACATGCTTGCGCGAAGCGTCGGCGTTCACAATTCTGTCCTTGATTCGATTGATTTGGGCTTTGAGAGCAGGGATGTCGCTCTTAGCGATCGTATCCAAAATCGACTTTTCTGGATCCGTCGAATCAATCATCTTGCTGATGTCGTCAATTTCCTTGGCAACTTGATCGGCAGATTGCTTGAGAAGTGTTTCATCTTCGAGTTCGGCGGCAACGTCGTTGAGAACGTCGTCGTATTGATGACGTGTTTGCTCGGCGTCCACATCGAAGAATCGAACATCAGCATAAGCACTCTCGAGTGGATCAAGAAGTTCGGAAATACGTTGCAAGTTGGCAATCTTGTTGTCGAGATCAGGAAGCTGTTGAGCACTTTGTCTGAGGATTTCAACGTCTTGGTCGGCTTCTGCAGCTGATCGTTTTGGCTTGGCAACGACTGCATCCAGTGGCTGTTGGAGCTTTTCAATAAGAGCATCGATGTCGTTGCGAGCAACAAGGAATTCGTCCCAGAGACGGGCTCTCTCCTCAAGGTCCGGAATGAGGGTTTCTGCGGTGGCAACGGCTTGTTGAAGTTGTTGCACATGAGCATCAGATGCTGGTGCATTGGCGATGGTGGCCTTCGCAGCTTCGACCTCCTTCTTCAGTTCTTCAGCCTTTGGAGCGTACTGGGTAGGAACGGCTTCAGCATTGTGACGAAGTTCTTCAGCGTCACGAACGAGTGGCACAAGACGAGACACAATACGGTCAACAGCATCGTGCAGAGATTTCTCCTCAGCCTTGGCCTTGATTGCTTGCTCGAGTTCGGCACGTTTGTTCTGCAAACAGTAAGATTTGTGTAAAAGCATTTGAATTTTTAACGAAATTTTTGAAACTTTTCCTAGTTTTTAACACGGATTCTTGTTTAAAATTTTTGTTCTATTTTTTACAACAAATCGTCGTCAAAAATCATTACAAAAAATTGGATAACTATTTTCGAAAAAATCAAACTGAGACTCGGTGTGCGCACTCTGTCGATTTACGAGGATCCGCCAACAAAAAACAAAAACAAGTTTTGTGGGCGGGGCCTCGTAAATCGACACAGTGCGCACACCGAGTCTCTGTTTGATTTGTTCGATAATATGTTTTGAGAAAGCTGAAAATTAAAAACAATCGTCTTACCTTGAGAACGTCAGCCGCGGTTGCAAGTCTTGCAAGCAGATCGTTGTACTCGGCTCGTTCCTTCTCATCGAGCTCGTCTGGCTTGACTCCGGCGACAGTTTCACGAAGCTTGGCAACGGTTTCCTCCTTCTTGGTCAGGTCATCGATAAGCTCATCTGGCGACTTGCTATCATCACTTCCATCTTCGCGGGTGATATCGAGAAGGGCGTCTTCGGCGTTCTTGCGAGCGGCATTGAAAGCGGCAAGAGCAGCCAACTTGTCTCCGACGGCAGATCCAAGTTGTTTCAAAAGATCCTTGAGTCGGGACAAATCCCATTGGCTCTTCTGTCTCAATTCATCAGCAGCTGGGTCGTTTTCAGGAAGATTGGCAAGCAAGTTCTCCAAATTGTGCTTTTGGTTTTCAACATCCTCCAAAAGTTGTTTCTGTTCGTCTAGTGACGCTGGAATGTCTTGTGGAACTGATTGGAGTTGTTGAGAAACGAGTTGGAGTTTTGGAGCAATTTCGTTGACAGCTGCAGCCTTGTTCAAAGCTTGCTTCTTGTCATCGATGGCATGTTGGAGTTGGAAGACCTTCTCTGGAAGACCGACAACCAAGTCGTCATGCGAAATGAGCGAGCTTGGAGCGACAGCCTTCTCGTTGTTCGAATCGGTGACAGCCTTCAAGGTGGTGGTATCGGAGGCGAGTTGATCAACAATTGGAAGTGCATCTTCTGGTTTGAATTCGTCGACCTTCGTCAGCTCATTCTCGAGCTTGTTGAGACGATCGTTGATCTCGGCTTGTTCACGACGAATAACATCCTCCTGTGGAATGGCTTTTTCGAGAGCTTGAAGCAGTTCCTTAGCCTTGGTCTTGGAGTCCTTGATGTCCTTGGCGACTTGTGGGTCGACCTTGTCGCTAGACTCGGCCAACTTGGTGAGTTGTTCAACGGCAGTCTTGAGTTTGTTGGCATCTTCCTTGGCAACGTCGAGTGGCTGAGTTTGATTCTGGTATTTTGAAACAACATCATCCACATTGTTGACGGCATTTCCGACATCGCTCTTCAGTTGTTCGGCACGCTTTTCATCGTCTCCAGTCTTCTGGATGTTCTTCTCGAGATCAGACACGAATTTGGCGGCACGGTCACGCAAAGCAGCTGCTGAAGGCTCAACACTGACTGGAACCTCTTGGACAGCTTCAACCAAAGTGGCAATGTGTGGAGTAATGCGATTCTTGAACTCGTTGAGTGCTGTCACATTGCTTGGAACAACAGTCTTTTCGGCATCGTCGAGAGCGTCTCCAAGTCTCTTGAGAGCATCGTTTGCGTTGTTCAACTTGTCGAGTTCATCTTGTTTCTCCGAAACTTGAGTTTCAACATCCTTGACGAATGCTTCCAAATTCGAGACAAGTTGTTCGGCCTTTGGTTTGTCATCGGCTGGCAGATGCTCGTTCTTGGCAGCTTCTTCGATCTTTGGAATGAGTGCCTTTGCTTCAGCAACTTTAGCACTGAGCTCGTCAATCATCTCTTGTGGAGACTTCTTCTTGTCCTTCTTCTTCTTCTTGGCAGATTCCTTGGCGGTAACGTCCTCGGCTTCTTTCTCAAGAGACACAAGATTGTCGTGAGCTGCAGAACGAGCTTCATCATCGGCTCTCTTTGCATCTCGTAGTTCTTGAATCTTGGCCAACAGTGGTTCGGCTTCCTCTGGCTTCAATGAGTTGGTGATTTCTTTTTCGGCGGTCTTCAAGTCATCCGGTTTGAGCTGATCCAATGGCAGCTGCTCGAACTGAGAGATGTTGAGTTTCAGTGAGAGAATCAGTTGCTCCTTGTCATGCTCATCGGAAGTCTTGATGGCGTCATCGAGTTCAGCTTCGAGTTTGGCCAACTTGTTATCCAAATCTTCAGCAATCTTCGGATCAGTAGTGACATGCTTGCGCGAAGCGTCGGCGTTCACAATTCTGTCCTTGATTCGATTGATTTGGGCTTTGAGAGCAGGGATGTCGCTCTTAGCGATCGTATCCAAAATCGACTTTTCTGGATCCGTCGAATCAATCATCTTGCTGATGTCGTCAATTTCCTTGGCAACTTGATCGGCAGATTGCTTGAGAAGTGTTTCATCTTCGAGTTCGGCGGCAACGTCGTTGAGAACGTCGTCGTATTGATGACGTGTTTGCTCGGCGTCCACATCGAAGAATCGAACATCAGCATAAGCACTCTCGAGTGGATCAAGAAGTTCGGAAATACGTTGCAAGTTGGCAATCTTGTTGTCGAGATCAGGAAGCTGTTGAGCACTTTGTCTGAGGATTTCAACGTCTTGGTCGGCTTCTGCAGCTGATCGTTTTGGCTTGGCAACGACTGCATCCAGTGGCTGTTGGAGCTTTTCAATAAGAGCATCGATGTCGTTGCGAGCAACAAGGAATTCGTCCCAGAGACGGGCTCTCTCCTCAAGGTCCGGAATGAGGGTTTCTGCGGTGGCAACGGCTTGTTGAAGTTGTTGCACATGAGCATCAGATGCTGGTGCATTGGCGATGGTGGCCTTCGCAGCTTCGACCTCCTTCTTCAGTTCTTCAGCCTTTGGAGCGTACTGGGTAGGAACGGCTTCAGCATTGTGACGAAGTTCTTCAGCGTCACGAACGAGTGGCACAAGACGAGACACAATACGGTCAACAGCATCGTGCAGAGATTTCTCCTCAGCCTTGGCCTTGATTGCTTGCTCGAGTTCGGCACGTTTGTTCTGCAAACAGTAAGATTTGTGTAAAAGCATTTGAATTTTTAACGAAATTTTTGAAACTTTTCCTAGTTTTTAACACGGATTCTTGTTTAAAATTTTTGTTCTATTTTTTACAACAAATCGTCGTCAAAAATCATTACAAAAAATTGGATAACTATTTTCGAAAAAATCAAACTGAGACTCGGTGTGCGCACTCTGTCGATTTACGAGGATCCGCCAACAAAAAACAAAAACAAGTTTTGTGGGCGGGGCCTCGTAAATCGACACAGTGCGCACACCGAGTCTCCGTTTGATTTGTTCGATAATATGTTTTGAGAAAGCTGAAAATTAAAAACAATCGTCTTACCTTGAGAACGTCAGCCGCGGTTGCAAGTCTTGCAAGCAGATCGTTGTACTCGGCTCGTTCCTTCTCATCGAGCTCGTCTGGCTTGACTCCGGCGACAGTTTCACGAAGCTTGGCAACGGTTTCCTCCTTCTTGGTCAGGTCATCGATAAGCTCATCTGGCGACTTGCTATCATCACTTCCATCTTCGCGGGTGATATCGAGAAGGGCGTCTTCGGCGTTCTTGCGAGCGGCATTGAAAGCGGCAAGAGCAGCCAACTTGTCTCCGACGGCAGATCCAAGTTGTTTCAAAAGATCCTTGAGTCGGGACAAATCCCATTGGCTCTTCTGTCTCAATTCATCAGCAGCTGGGTCGTTTTCAGGAAGATTGGCAAGCAAGTTCTCCAAATTGTGCTTTTGGTTTTCAACATCCTCCAAAAGTTGTTTCTGTTCGTCTAGTGACGCTGGAATGTCTTGTGGAACTGATTGGAGTTGTTGAGAAACGAGTTGGAGTTTTGGAGCAATTTCGTTGACAGCTGCAGCCTTGTTCAAAGCTTGCTTCTTGTCATCGATGGCATGTTGGAGTTGGAAGACCTTCTCTGGAAGACCGACAACCAAGTCGTCATGCGAAATGAGCGAGCTTGGAGCGACAGCCTTCTCGTTGTTCGAATCGGTGACAGCCTTCAAGGTGGTGGTATCGGAGGCGAGTTGATCAACAATTGGAAGTGCATCTTCTGGTTTGAATTCGTCGACCTTCGTCAGCTCATTCTCGAGCTTGTTGAGACGATCGTTGATCTCGGCTTGTTCACGACGAATAACATCCTCCTGTGGAATGGCTTTTTCGAGAGCTTGAAGCAGTTCCTTAGCCTTGGTCTTGGAGTCCTTGATGTCCTTGGCGACTTGTGGGTCGACCTTGTCGCTAGACTCGGCCAACTTGGTGAGTTGTTCAACGGCAGTCTTGAGTTTGTTGGCATCTTCCTTGGCAACGTCGAGTGGCTGAGTTTGATTCTGGTATTTTGAAACAACATCATCCACATTGTTGACGGCATTTCCGACATCGCTCTTCAGTTGTTCGGCACGCTTTTCATCGTCTCCAGTCTTCTGGATGTTCTTCTCGAGATCAGACACGAATTTGGCGGCACGGTCACGCAAAGCAGCTGCTGAAGGCTCAACACTGACTGGAACCTCTTGGACAGCTTCAACCAAAGTGGCAATGTGTGGAGTAATGCGATTCTTGAACTCGTTGAGTGCTGTCACATTGCTTGGAACAACAGTCTTTTCGGCATCGTCGAGAGCGTCTCCAAGTCTCTTGAGAGCATCGTTTGCGTTGTTCAACTTGTCGAGTTCATCTTGTTTCTCCGAAACTTGAGTTTCAACATCCTTGACGAATGCTTCCAAATTCGAGACAAGTTGTTCGGCCTTTGGTTTGTCATCGGCTGGCAGATGCTCGTTCTTGGCAGCTTCTTCGATCTTTGGAATGAGTGCCTTTGCTTCAGCAACTTTAGCACTGAGCTCGTCAATCATCTCTTGTGGAGACTTCTTCTTGTCCTTCTTCTTCTTCTTGGCAGATTCCTTGGCGGTAACGTCCTCGGCTTCTTTCTCAAGAGACACAAGATTGTCGTGAGCTGCAGAACGAGCTTCATCATCGGCTCTCTTTGCATCTCGTAGTTCTTGAATCTTGGCCAACAGTGGTTCGGCTTTCTCTTCCGTTAACGAATCCTTGATTTGATCAGCTAAGTCTGTGAGTTCCACTGGATTGAGGCTCTGAATTGGAGTCTTTCCAATGTCGCGTGTTCTGGAAACAAGAGCTTCTTTCTGTTCGTCTTTTTCATCTTGAACTGCTTCATCATGATTCTTCTTGATCTCGTCAATCTTGTTCCTGATCTTATCCACAAAGCAAGCTGGAAGTGTGTCAAGATTTTGTAAAAATGGAGCCAATCTGTCGCTAGTCAACGAGAGTGGAGGTTCAGCACTGAGCAATTCGAGCTCTTGAAGAGTTTCTTCAGCGATCTTCTTGTCTTTGTCAAAAACGTCTTTCTTCTCCCGAATCACTTCAACTTTCTGCTTTATCTTCTCAGCAAGTTCCGGTTCAAATTGATCGGATCCGTCACTGAGCATTTGAAGAACACTTTCTTCTAATGACTCAGCTGGCATATTTTCGATTTCTGCTAGTTCATCCAGAATCTTGTTTCCTTCCTCTCTATTAGCTCTCTTCTTCTCACGTAATTTCCCAATTGCAATCTGGAGTTGATCAGAAGAATCACTTGGAATGGTTGGCAGCTTTTCTTCTATTGAGTTCAACATATTCTCATCAACATCTTTAACTGGAAGTTTGTCAAGGATCTTGATTTCAGCAACAATATCAGCTTTTGTAATCTTGATTTCTTCAATTTTCTTATGTCCCACTTCTTTTTGTTGCTCTGGAAGACTTTCCAACTTTTCGTCGATTTTATCCAATAGTTTGTTGTCATAGTCCTTCGCTGGCTGTTTCGCAATTCTCTCAAGATCATCGTAAACCCCAGATAACTTATTCTCCTCTTTCTTCAAGTCCTTGAGCTTCTTCAAAGTGTCCTGTACTTGTGATTGATATTCCTTTGGCATCTGAGCAATTTGATCTTCGATGGTAGTCAGAACCTCATTTCCAATCGAGCTGATCGGCATTTCTTCAATCTTTTTCAACTCAACCAAATAGTTTTCAGCATGATCAGCAAGAGCTTTTTCAGTTCTCAGTTCGGCAATTCTATCACGAACTTCTCTGGTTTCTTCTGCTGGTAATCTATTCAATTCATCTTCAATCTTTTTCAATTCATCCAAATCAATGGATTTTGCTGGTTGAGATGATTGAATTTCGAGAAGTTTGAGAGCGTTTGCAGACACATCTGATCCTTTTTTCTTTTGTCGAAGGTAGTCGATTTCTGTTTGAATTCTCGCTGCTTCTTCTGAAGGCAATGAACTCAATCCGTTTTCAATCGCCTTCAACATATCAAGATCAATAGTGGATGATGGCATTTCGGAAACGACGCTCAATTCCTGAAGGATTTGTTCCACTTGATCAGCTGATTCCTTCTGTTTTAGAAGATCGTTGATCTTTTCGCGGATTCTTTCAGCTTCCTCTTTTGGTAGAGTTGACAGGTTATCTTCGATTGCTTTCAGCATGTTCAAATCGAATGTTGTAGCAGGAGTCTTGCTAATTTCGTCAAGTTCTTTCAGAATGTCTTCAGCTTTGTCTGCTTTCTGTTTTCTGTCTCGAAGTTCGTTGATTTTATCCCGAATCTTATTTGCTTCTTCCTCTGGAGTATCCATCAGATTTTCTTCAATTCCTTGTAGCATGTCTAAGTCAATAGTTGAGGCAGGAAGATCGTAGATGACGTTGAGTTCTTGAAGGACTGCCTCAGCCTCATCTCCTTTTTCTTTTCTTCTGCGAAGGTCGGAAATTTTCGATTTTATCTTTTCAGCATCCTCAGCAGGTAAGCCGACAAGTCCATCTTCCACAGATTTCAGCAAATCAAGATCCAACGTGATCGCAGGAAGTTCTTCAAAAGCGTTCAAATCAGCCAGAATTGCTTCAGACTGATCGGCAATCTCCTTCTTTTGTCTTAATTCATTGATTTTCAGTTGAACTATTTCAGCTTGGTTTTGTGGCAAAGTAGCAAGTCCACTTTCAATGGCATCCAGCATGGCAAGATCAATTGTGATAGAGGGCATTTCAGAAATGATCTCAAGTTCGGAGAGCAATTGGTCAGAAACTGATGTATCTTCTTCTTTTGGTTCAGGATTCTTGATTTCATCGATCTTGTCTTCAATTGAAATGATTGTTGCATCGTATTGTTGCTGAACATTTGACAATGCATCAATTGCATCGGAAGCATCTGGAGACTGCTCTCGAGTCAACTTTTCCACATTTTGTCCAATTTGATCCAAAAGTGGTTTGGCACTCTCGAGTTTAGTCTTTGATTCCTCAAGCTTTTTGATATCATCACAATCGATGACAACATCTTCACATTCAGCAATCACATCTTGCAACTGTTGAACGAGATCTTGTCGGGATGGGTCGTTGATTGAAACATCAATCTGAAAATATATAATTATTAATTCAATGTTTTCAAAGTTATTTTACCTCATCAGACAGTTTCTTATCAACATTGGTCACTAAATTCGTGTACTGTTCCAGAACTGGCTGAACTGTATCCATAGTTTCTGGATTACTCCAAACATTGGCTTCAACAGCATCAACTTGTGGTTTAACATTGACCAAAATCTGTCTTGCATTCAACAATTTCTCCGTGTTGCAGAGGTCGTCAGAAATTGAAGTGGATGCTTGTTTGATAGCATCCTCAATCTCGTCCAATGGAGTTTTCGTCGACTGCTAAAAAGTTCGTTTTACATTTTTCATTTCCAAGTTTAAAAAATACCTTTGGAGCTACAAGAGGTGTTTGATTGTAGTTGAGATTATCGATTTGACGATTGATGTTATCGCGAGCTTGATCGATTTGTTCCTTGATTTTATTCAACGATTCAACGATGGCTGGTTTTTGAACTGGATCATCGACAGAATCCAGAATAGCATGGATCTTTCTCATTGTTCTATCTTGTTTCGTCAACTTATCACTAGCAACTTGCAGAGCATCAACATCATCAGTTCCTTCACAGGCCAATGGAGATGCTTCATCAACTGCAGTTTGTAGTTGTCCGAACAGTTCAATAATCTTTGGAACTGGATCTTCATCGGTTCTAACTTCGAATCTATCGATGGCACTTGGATCAGTTTTCAGTTCGATTTTCTCATCGGAAAGGACTGGTGGTCGTCGTGAGAACTCATCTGTATCCCAATTGCTAGTTTCAGTTGGAGCAGTTTGAACTTCTTGAACACGTTGAAGTTTTTGATCTTCTTGTGGAGCATCAACTGTTTTCGTGATCTCTTCGTAAACTTCTCCAACCATAACTTTCAAGTTGTTCAGTTTTTCTCCTACTGAGCTGACGATGTCAATCGCCTCAATTCTATCCTGTTCTTGTTCTACTGGTATTCTTTCAAGAACATCGTTCAGGTGATTGAGTGTGACTGCCTGGTCATCAAGAAGGTGAATGGTTGATTTTAAGCTATCTTCATCAGTTGGTGCATCTTCATACATAGATGAAGCTGTATCAATAGCACGGTCGATTTCAGCAGCGAGTCTTTTCACTTCATCCAAATCATTTCGGTTTTCGGTTCCCACTGGTGACATAATGGAGGGTGGATGAGGTGTCACTATTGCAGTATCCAATTCTCGAAGATTCTCTTTAACAGCGACGAGCTTCTGTTGAACAGCTGGATTCTTTGGAGCATCCATAGCTTCCAGTCGTTCTTCGACAACATGAATAATAGTGGTGATTGTATTTGATACCATAACCATCACCTTCTTCTTTCTTCTTCGTCTCTCCTGCGGAGATCCCTCACGACTACTGTCAATGAGTTCACATTCCACATATTTCCGTGGTTTGTTGCACATGACCTTGACAAGATCAAGTTGCATCTGCAGTCGATCGAGTTCAGCAGAAATATCCAGATCTTCGAGTGGAGAATTCTGAAGAGTTTGTTCGGCATTCGAGAGTTCAGCCAGGATTTCTTTATTCTTGGCTGTCAGTTCTTCGTCATCTCGAATTTCGTTTCGGATGGATTGTAGAAGATCATCGTAGTGGTTGAGCATAAGAACGAAACGGTGTTTCAGTCCCTCTTTCTCAGCATCCTCGATTTTACTTGTTGTTAATTGCTGGAGAATTTCAGCACCACGACTACGGTACTTCTGAAAATTGAGACATCAGTTTTTGAATGTTCATAGAAGGATTTACCTCAAGTTCTTTCACATCATCTCTGACAGTATCGATAGGTTTGGGACCTCTCAGATACGAGTCTTCGATGGTATGAATTTTTTGAAGCAGTTTGTTGATCTTTGCTTCAAATGGTGATAACTCTGCGACATCGGCAGGTATCACTCCAATTGATGATGTCAAAGACATCACGGATTCTGGTCTCTCCAATTCAGATGAGGCAATTGACGATACCGAAATCTAAAAAAGACAAATCATTTAGACTCTGAAGACGTATTTCTTTCAAACCTGAGATTGGAATGGTCCGTTGCGATCCAGATTTGTAGAGACGTGCAATGGTAGGCCGACGGCAGTTTGGAACGGTGTCAATTTTTGCATGATGGTATGGTAACGATCACAGAGGCGCAGCACTTCCTCTTTGTTCGCTACATTCAGACGTTCGAGTTTGGCGACGAGCCGTTGTTTGGCAAGAGCAACTTCGAGTAATGAACCAAATCTATGCGATCGTTCAGGATCTTCGAATCTTCTCTCCGTTTGCTCAATGTCCTCTTCGATGGCTTTGAGCCATTTCTCAAACTGTGAAAGTTTGGCATTGATCTTGGCAGAATGTGTCAGGTATTTGTTGATTCTTGCTTCCATCGAATCTCGTTTTCGGTGCAAGTCAGCAAACTCCGCACTGAGGTTTTTCTTGGTATCCGATCCAACTTGACGTTCAATTTCAGTCAAATAAGTTTTCCATTGGTTCCATTCATTTCCATTCATTCTTTGAAGATCATCAGCACGGCTTGTTTGAATAGTCATTCCAATTTCCTCTTCTAGCTCATCAAATTCTTTACTAAGCCAGTCGAGGTAGATCAAAACAAGACTTTCAAACTCTGTTTGATGTCTTTCGGCACGTTTACGGTATTCCTCAATCATCGGAACGAAACTTGCACGTTGTTCATCTGTCAGAGTTGTCGCCTGAATTTCGTCAATTGTCTTCTCGTCACGCTTCTTCTCGTCCTTCATGCGGAGGATGTCAGCTACCAATGCATCCGGTGAAACATTTCGGGTTTTTGAGATTGGTCGATCGATGATTTCACGGAGGGTACGTCTCAATTCTTCCACGTCCGGTTCGGCATCCTGAAATATAAATAGTATACTGTTTGACATATCAGGTTAAGATCTGATAATGGAAGTATGAAACTAAAGAAACACTTACGCTTCCGAGTTGTCTTCGTCTGAAGGAAAGAATCAGAGCAACGACGACGAGGTCGGTAATGTTCATTTCGGCTAGCTCGCCGAGTCTTCGCAACTCTTCTCCTTTGATTTCGAGGGCTTTTGTTACTTCGTCGGTCTGTAAGAAATAAAATATGGGTTCAAGAAAACATTGAATAGAATACTGACAGCACGAAGAATATCATCAGGATGGTCGCTAGAGGTGGCACGTTGTGTTAAGTCAGTCTTCGAATCGGTAATCAGTTCGTTGGCAGCAGTCAGATAATGGCGTCGGTGGACCATTAGTTCCCGTAGCTTGTCTTTCTCGTGAATCAGCATATTCAATCTGTAAAAACGAAACGAGATATATTGAATCTGTGAATTCTTTCTAACTTTTCATTCAATCGATCAAATTCCAATTGGAAGAAACTTCCATGAATGCTGGCAAGCTCGGATCGCAACTGATTTGCATTTTGAGTCCATTCCTCGTCGAGACGAACAATTAGGTTGTCGATCTCAGACTGTACTTGATCAATCTGAAAAAGAACCCAATGTTTCCTTTTTGTTGTTCAGTTCATTTTTATTTTCGTTCTTCATTTCCCCCGACTGCCCTTTGCAAAGAAACAACCCACTCGTTGTGATAAAACGACGGGTAATATGATAAATTGCCGATTTTTGAAAAAGTGACAAGAGAGATTGGCGGCAAGTTGAAGGGAGACAAGAGAAACCAAATGTTGTTTCGGTTGATTTACAAAGAAAATTGATGACTAACCACAGATTATTTTAGACATTTTTTTTGTCATGCAATCTCGGGATCTTATGCGTACACCTAGATTCGTCTAGGAATATGGGCATATCTGATGGTTCTACTATTATACATTCTCATTCTTCCCACCGGAATCATCATAAGTAAACAAAAATTGGAGCCACAATGGTTTCGTACACAAGTAATAATTACCATTTGAATTGTGTCATTAATACATTCTTTTTTATCATCTTGCCGTCCTTTTTCTCTCTTGTAATTTGTTGCAATATTTGAAATGGACACAGACAAACAAATGGTGATAACAAAAAGAGAATTCCCCTGTTAAACTTAGGTTCTAATAAGTTCGAAATAGGTCACATGTGACTATTGGCTTCCTAACATTTTTCACTTTTCATTGTGTCTTTTGCTTTGAAGGGATGTGCTGACGGATGTAGATGTTCTCTCTTGAGAGATTGAGTCAACAATCAAGGATTTGGAAAAAAAGGACAGAAAATCTCGAAATTTCAGAGATGGTTTCAATTATTTCTTTCGAAAGGTCTGGAATTTGCAAGAATTCGCTGGTTTTGCAGCTAAAAAATGAAACACAATATCCACTAAACCCCAAGAAAGCGGGGGTGTTAGATAGAATGTCATAAAAATAGAGAGGGATTTTTGAACGTTTCAAAAAGTTTTATTTGTATTTAATTTTTTTTGCCTTCCATTAAAACTCATTTTATGACGAGACAACCTGATTCTCTAGCCTCCGTCCATACAGTAATCTCTTTTGCCAACACGATTTCAAACATTGAGTTCTGCTCATTTATCACCCGTTAATCGATGACTTACCTGCGAAATCTTGATTGCGTTCCATCTAGTATTATGCGATCGCAATGATTTGACGGCATCGCAGAAATCCTGAAGCCGTCGAAACAGCTCCATCTTGGTTCGGAGCACGTGAAGTGTGTAGATGTATCGCTCGTCAACTGCTGCTGATAATTTAGTGACCGACTCACGGCCAACCTCCTGAAATATGAGCAATCAAAAGGATTTTAAGAAATTAAGGGGAAATTGGGGGTTAGATTGATGGAATATGGATGGAATTGCAAGGGATAGAGGAGAAGAGTATTTAAGAACTCAAAAAGGAGCAAAAGGAATATGAGGGATGTAACTTTTAAGTTTTCAGATAAAATCAATGGATAAGATGGATGTGAGCTTTGAAAAGGATGGGGCTAACTCGAATCTAAAAAAATCTGCAACTTTTGTGATTCTTGGCTTTGACTCAAAGGATCGTAGTTTTTAGCTCAATTAAATAGAAGCAAGTTGTTATTATCAGAGATACCGGTGAATAAAGCAAAAGGGAAACTTGTTGATTCGGAATTTTTTATGTTTCCAGTTGAAAAAGTAGCGAGTGAACAAATAAAAGTGAAAAAAGTTCAGATCGAGGACCCCTTTTTTCATCGATCAATACGTTTTCCGGGCTTTTATCGGCTCTTCTCTATCGTTTTTTGTATTGAATATTTAATGCGGACACTCGTCTTTTATGGACACAAAGGCGGTTTGGAATACCTCGAAATCGAGAGAAAAAGAAGGAACAAGAGGGTATAGATTGATTGTTTGGGAGGGCTTGCTTCAATATGTTTCAATATCAGTACGTGCAGAGCGACGGAAGGGTGTGCACAATTGAGAGGAGCACAACTAGAGAATGTACTGAATCAATTGGAGGTGGAGAAAAAAGAAAAAAGAACAAGAAGAAGAACACGGGGCATTAACAAACAGAATTTCGGAGAAAAAATGAGAGAGAGTGAGGACGAATTGAACAAGATTTTGATAAAACGGACGGTTGGCAGGAAAAATGGAAGACGAAGAAATGAAGAAATGAGGAAAGGTGAGTGACCGAAAGGGGAGAATTTAATTGGAGAAGACGATCAAGAATCGAATTCAAGAGGACAAGTTGTTTTACATGGAACAACTTTCGAAAAAAGGACATCAAAAAGGGTTTCCGGTGTTGTTTATCAGTTGAAGAACGCTTTAGGAAAAAAGTTTCAAAAATGTAAATGATCACATGGTAGAGAATGGAATGAAATGTTTGCAAGAGTCGATGGGAAAACTCTTCTTGTTCAAAAAACATGGTGAACTATTCTCTAAATTTGAAATTTTCGCTGAAAAATGGAACAAAACTGAAAATCCGGAAGTTCGTAAGTTTTTTATTTAGGAAGCTCACATATATTTTCATAATTTTCACTCTTAGATACTTTTAACATTCTAATTTTCAAAACAAGACAATAAAAAAAAAGTTTGGGTAACATTTCTAACGTAGTCTTCGTTTCTCTTGAATGTCTCAAATTGCGAAACGCAAGTTTCTATTGACCCTCAGAACTCAAAAAAACAAACGATACCTTTAACCTAATTTTTATTTCTTCAAACATCTTTGTTTCCGTCTAATTTGTAAAAGAAAGAAAATTCGAAATTCCGTTAGAATCGGTCGAACACACGGCAACATCGACCACCACAAATTATTGTCTCTTCTCATGTGAAACATTCAACCCTAGCAGCTACTGACGAGATCAGATTAGCGGAAAACCTTTTTCAAATTCTTTCTAGATCGTTTTTCAGTTTCAAAAAGGGGCTACTATAGTTCCCCTACAAAAGTTAGAAAACTAGAAGTTTGAAGGAAAAAAAAACAACTAGAAATTAAGTGAACTTCGATCGAGTTGAGAGGAAAATGAGCAGCTGAGATCAGAACAAAGACATATGGTTTAAGAAAAAAATAATAAGGAAGATTTCCAAGGAAGTTGGGAGGAAATAAACACACGGCTCTCGTGTTGGTTTCAACAGTTTGTTGACATTGTTCAATTTGAAAAAAGTTCGCACTTTTTGGAGAAAGATACATGCAATACTGGCAAAGAGAGATAGAAAGAAAGAGTGAAATGAATGGAAGGACTGCCCCTCTACTCCAACGGACACACGGGAAGGGGCGACAACCCACACGGGCGATCGAGAGATATCAGGTTGAAGTGTTAAATGGAAGAGATTCAGAGGAAATGAAGAGAAAAGGCAGAGAGGGGGGATAAGATAAGAAAGAGAAGTGTAATGAGCGGAAAATGACTATACTCACCTCAAGAAACTCGATGGCATCTGGACAGTCTTGTTCGTTACTCAGCTCCAGATTCTGAAGATGACGATGGATTGAAGTCTCCGAAGTCGTTGCCAGTTGTTCTAGAGATTCTCGAAGGGTGCCTCCAAGTTCGCTATGTCTGATCTCATACGAACGTTCCTTCAGAATCCAGATTGTTTTGATTACGGTAACATCCAATCTGGTTTGAATCGTTTGCGAAAGAACTTCGACTTGTTGCATCATTTCATGCCAAGATTCGAATTCCGACAACTTCAGGTTCCACGTGGCACGAAGCTCTTCTATTTCTGAGCTCTGCCATCCTTCAATTATACGATCGCATTCTTCCATATCACGCATTGACTCTCGAATTTCGTCTTCATTGTGTTCGCGACGAACAAGAATTTGTCTCTTTCGGTTGATAATCTCTCGAACATAATCTTCACTCAACACGTTTTCAGATAGATTCACCGGTACCTGGAATATTTCTTTCTAAAACCAATTTGTATCTGTATTTTATAATGCTTTTCCAGAAGATTACGGTAGATTAATGTTTCCCTCTCGCAGTCTCACCTGATTATACTCGTCATAGACGAACGCGTAACAAGAGAGATCAACAAAACTGGCATATTCACCAGCCTGAAGCCCGTAGATAATTGTGCCCATATCGTTTCGAATCATGTTCCTTTCGGCAGTGTCCACCTGAATTTCAAAAACTTTCATGACACACATATCTATCATCTTCCTGTCAGTACATTTCTTTCAATTTGATACATCTCTGCATTTTCTTGCTCTCTTGCTCTGCGAAAATGTGTCAGGTGTCCCCTATGCCAACTGTGTATTCCCCGTGTTCATTTCGTCAACTTTGATGTATTTTTATTTCGAAATCAGTTTTTCTCCAACTCCGCCCAACTTATCCCTTTCTTCTTTGCCGCAAAGATATCTTTTTGAAAAAAAAAACACAGAAAAATTGAAGATTTCGATTTTTTCTCTCGGCGCGAAAAAGTTCACTAATCATCAAGGGGTGTCCAATTACTTTTTACACAGAATTTCCGCAGAAGAAACGTTTTGGTAACAGTTGGAAAAGCATCTACAAGAGGTAGCAGAAGACCTTTCTGTCGTTTTGGGGAGAGGAAGAAAAAGAATACAATTACGCGCGAATTGAAAAAAGAAAATGACCTTGGATGGGGGGTGAAATGCAAACAATTTTGATAAACATGCAATGTTTCGATGTGATTCTATTTGTACATAAATACACTCCAACGTGTGTGTGTGATATACTTAAAAACGGACACCTATTCATCATTCGGGTTTCCATCGGAGAGAGACTTTCTCGAGGACAAGAGAAGATGGATTGATGATCTGATAGGTGATTAATGATTGCAATAAGGACATTTTGATATTGGAATGATGGAAAAACGTGTGGAAAGAACATTTCATGGGGATACCAAGAATAACTTCTTTTGGTATTGGACTGAGAAAGTCATTCACTGACCATGAAACCTTGGAAAGACTCTCGGAGTGTCTAGAACCTGTATTCAGACAGTATCAAAACCAGGAAACTTGAAAATCGAAAAATTCTAGTAGCCCGAATTTCAGATGTTGGTTCTTAATAAACTCCTAAAAACACAGACTTCAATTTTTCATTAAATTGTTCCCATAATCAGTTTGACGAAAACATTCTCCAAATTTCAAGAATATCTCAATCCGCGAATTGAAACCCACGTGGCCAATTACCTAATTAGTTGAATCATTCTACCGTAATCCTGCTAATCTTATCACCTGCAATTGTTAAAATAATTTTAGTTCTTATCACATGACTCGGGAACATCTCATTAACTGTTCAAGAACCATTCTCTTTCTTCGAAGCCTAAATTCAATCAGGTTCTTGTTTGAAGAATGTGTCACATCGAATCAGGTAACAATCTTTTCTTTTGACCCTTACCGCTCTCTTCTCTATTTCCTTCTTCTCACCGTTGGTTTTTGCCACCGAAAAAAAAACCCATAAAACAGTTGTTTACGCCTTTCGTCACAAAAACTGAAAGCGGGAAACGACCTCTGAACCAATTCGTTCTTTTTCTCTCGTTCGGAGGAACGTTGATCTTCCAAAGGAATATTTTTCCAAAGAGACACAGATGACTAGAAAGATCCAGAATCACGTTTTTTGAGCAAGAATAACAAGAAAGCAAGAAATGAGTTTTTGTTGTGTTCTGACTCACCTGATCCCGACTGTGTTTTTCATGAAGTTCATTGAGTCTTTCCAGCTCAATCAGTTTATCCCGAATGTTTCGGAATGCTTCTACCCGATATTCCAGAGATTGACGATCAGATGGTGCAACTTCTCGTTGAATACGATCTCTCAGTTGCATTTCAACTTTCAACAATTCATCAGATGCTTGCCAACTGTATGAGATCTTCGATGCTTGTTCCGATGTCGATGGCTCTAATTCTACGACAAGGCGACCACCGATCTTGATTGTTGTCTGAAAATTTGAATGATAAAAAATTACGACCGGATTAACTAAATTTTTAGACACCCAAAGCTGTTTTTGCATTTTTTTAGAAAAATAAGCATACCTTATGAAGCTTCTTGAAAGAATTGGTGAGCACATCCAATCTTTGATTATTGGATAAACGTGCAGATGCTCCCAACTTCGGAGCCAACTGATCAGCTCCGGAAGTAACAACAGCCAGTGCTTGTTCGTCTTCTGGAGTCGGAGCGATTCCATTCCGACGTCTCTCCTCGACGATCTCCTCTAAGTGACTGACATGTGTCTCCCATTCGACCCATTCGACTTTCAATAATTTCAGCTCAATCCACAATGATTCGAATCGTTTCAGTGTCTCGGCTGTCTTCTCGTTCGATATTTTCAGTATCGCCTCTTTATCTAGCTTACTGCCTAAAAACGTTCAAAAATAGAATGTTTTAAGATCAAAAAGAAACTCACTATTATCGTTATTCATTGCCAAAGTCAATTTGTTAATGTAACCAGCACATTTAGCTTGCGGGTTCTCGGCGTTTAACTGGGTGTATTCCTTTATCCAACGAAGGAGCAAAGTTACACTATCCGCCGTTCTGAAATTCAATTTATGATACTAAAATCTGCAAATAATACAAACCTCCAAAGAATGATTTTTTCATCAATAAGTTGCAAATATTGCAGGAGAATATAGTGAGTTATCAAAATGCGCAAAGTCGACATGCGCGGTTCATTCTCCTCTTCGATTTGAACATATCTTGCTCTTAATGGGTCCGAGAATTCTGGAGCAACTGGACGTCCTCCGAGACCTCCGTGTTTCACTGATTCTTCAAATTCATCTCGTCGTTTTGGAAGATCTTCGAGATACTTCTGATGCTCACTGATCAATTTCTGAAGCATGGTAACTGTTTTCTTTGCATCGTTTGCATCGAGATCCAATGGTCTTGAAAGGAGATGCTCTGCTCCGGCAAGCCACGTGGCATGAGATGCAAACGGCTCCGGAAGTTCCCGTTCCGAACGACGAGCGTATTTTTCGAGAGTTTCACGAATGCGATCCCATTTCTTCTCAATCTCCACCAGTTCTTCTACATCATAATTCACTTTTGTAACGATGATTGTGTTGAAAAGTGGACGGTGTTCAATGAATTCCCGACGAATTCGAGAACATTCTTGAGTATTGAGATCGTGTCTTGTACAGAGAAGATATGTTGCTTCCAGCCAAGTCAAGAAAACGGCGTGTTGCTCTCTCCCTTGCATTGGCGATCTCTCTCCGAACATTCGAACGAATTGAGAAACATAAGTGATAACTGATCTTTTATCTGGTTTCTCAATCATCATATCTTCAACAGCAAGAAGACGTCGGATTCCGAGATGTTGATGAGCAAGGTTGAATGCCAATTCAAGATTGTCACGGGGATTCGCATTCGTAACTTCTCGCATACTGATGACATCTGGACGCCAACGAGAAACAAGAGCACAAAACAGTACTCCATCTCTCCATTGTTTATCCATGTTTTCAACTGTCCGTCCTCCAACAAGATCTCCGATTTCAGAGTTGATCCACCTAAGGAATACTTGTTCCACTGATTGTTTCACTGGATGAGTCGTCAGTTTCGGAGTCTTCTTTGTCGGAGTCAAAAACGATGCGATTCGCTGTCGAAGTGGAGACGACGGTGCCTTTTCCCCGGAGGCAATCGACGTCTTACTTCCTGACAATGAAGAAGTTTTTGATCCCTTTTTGGAAAGGGTTGGAGAGGGAGAAGTGACGACAACTTGTGGTTGAGATGTCGATGCCGATTCTTCTGCTGCTGTTGCAGCCCATCCCCATTCACGGAGCAAGATCATGTTCGTTTCGATCTGCAAAATTTTGAATAAAAGAGTTTCGGAGGTCTTCATTTTTCTGCTATTTTATAGTTTTACCAATGGCAGATCAATTAAGATTGTTTGGTACTGCCATATTTTTGGCTCCCGAAAATGTCAGTATTTTCCTACTTCCCCTTCCCAATTTTCCTCTTCATTTCTAAATGTGGCATTCAGAAAAGACCATCTTCCTATTTCCGATATCCGTTTCAAATCGATCTTCTCCGTTTCCTTCTGTATCATTAAACATAACAAACGACCCGATTTTTTCTCGCCTTTTCTGTGAAATCCAACTGATCGTTCAAATAACAGTTTTCTTTGCCTCTTTTTTCCATATATAACTACACCAACACACAGTCTTCTTTCTAAAAAAGAAGGTGTCTTCAATAAATCATCGTCATCGGTGTCCTTGAGTCGCCGAGTGATTTGTATGTGTTGAGGGAAGATAAAGCCTTTTAGAAGGTGTCGGTTCAATTCTTTTATCTACTTTCTCAACTTTGATCTTTTTCTGAATTTCAAAGAAAACCGAAAAAAAGGAAAGAAATATTACCTGGAAGTGGAGTATAATTTGCCAAATAAGGCCGAGTACGATTCGCGGATTTCCATCAGCAATATCAGCAGCATTGTTATTTATCAATTCAAGACCACGTCGACGCAGCACTGTCAACGCAGTTGTGAGATTTGCAATGTGATGAACTCGTTTCGAAACTCGTCCTTTGTGAACCGCCTGAATTTTGAGACATTTGAGAGATTTGTCGTTTTTTTTGGGATGTTCTCAGCGTTGCTCTTCTTTCATTTTTCGGAAAAGCAATTATTTTTAGCTCCTAATCAAAATTCAGACAACACGTTTCTGAATTTTTATCCATTTTTTGAGCTTCCAATTATCAACTTGGAATCATGTATATGTTTAATTTAAATTGAAGCATAAAAGAAAATTCCCAATCAATCATTTATATTTTTGAAATGAACTAATCCTATTGTTGCAATAATTGAATCTGGTTCCCATCCACTTATTTTTCGTCAATTCTCATTTTGCTAAACGTTACGGTAGATTGAACTTGAATTGCATAATAGTACAACTTCCCTCTCATCTCTTCCGTTTTCCAAATTCTTTCAATTCTTTCTTTCCTCAAAAAAAAACAGCTGTCTTTCATCCAATTTCTTTATCCCGGTACTATCCTAATTCCTCTGTTCCTGAGTAAGTAACCAGTAGAATGAGGCAAAAAGAATCAAGATGAGATGAGCCAAAAAGATAACTCATTTCCTCCTGTCCCTCATCATCATCGAAAGACTGACCGCCGATTTCTCTAAACTCTCTTCAAAACGTACACTCTCTCGTGTTGATCCGATATAAAATAAACATGACGGTATGTCACTAATTGTATTTCTCAAAGGAATCATTTCCTAATTTCGGGTCTTATTTGCCATGCTCTCATGGATACATATATCATCTACGTGTTTTTCATACGGCACTTCAGCGAAAAAACCCTGGTTTTCTTTTAGTTTTTCTAAGCTTTTTTATCAATAAAAAATTCGGAAGAAGCCAGGGAGAGAGTCGACGGCGGAATCATACAACACCGTGCTTTTTTGCAGTTTATGATGATAGAAGAGCAAATAGAGTATGTGTTGTACTATGAGGGAAAAGGCACAAGTAAAACACAAAAATAGAGATTATATGGGAATTTTATTGTTATTATTTAGGAAATCAAAACTTACGAGGGCCTCTCCTGTGAGAACTTCAATGAGATGGCAAAGCAGGACTCCATCTCGAATATCTTCGAAAAGGTCCTCAATTCGACCGGATGAGCTGTGCTGCAAAACTTTTTATGATTTTCAGGATCTAACTAGTAAAATTTTGAAATTTCTAAAAGTTCTGTTGAAACAGTTCTAAACTGCAAGACTCTAAACCCACAGAAATCTTTCAGTAGATTCCAGATTCCAGATTTACATCAACTCATTTGATAGGAATCACAAACCTCTTCAAGATGAAAGTTGATCCATCTGGTGAATGTGTTCTTCTGCGCTTTCTCGTCCTCGTCTGAAATCAAAATGATGTTTGGATGTGATTCATGTTTCATGTATACAGATGTTTTCTATAACCTTCTTGAACCTTTTTCTAGTGTTCCTTAGTTCTGTCTACTTGCCAAGAGTGGACAAATATTGTCACTGATTTGGAGGCATAGCAAAGCACTGACCGACTCTTGGACAGATAGTAACTTTTCCAATCCTATATTGAAATACAGTAAGAAGTTATTGAGCCTTTCCAAATTCCAAGAAACTTACGTGGTCTAAACCTGAAGCAGACACAGCATGGTCTGGCAGGAGGAGAGCTTGACATGACCTAGTTTAGACCAAATATAGTTTGAAATATTAATAAAAAAGTAGGGTCTGGGAGTCAGTTTGTGTACTTTTGGGTTGATGAGGTTCGGTTTCAGGAAACAGAGACCTCCCAGAAACACAAAACAGAATGCAACAAATATAAATAATGGAGGAGAGAGGGCAGCACACTCACTCGCACAGCAACTAGTCGAAAGAAGAGGGAAAGAGAGGGACTCAATGGTGTTGCCGATTTGGAAACGATTCGAGAGGAGAGACGCAGAAATATATAGAAAAAAGGAAAAGATTATTATACACAAGGAATTGGAAGAAGGAGGGAGGAGGAGGAAGGACACAGATTGGGACACTTCAACTTAAAGGACCGTTTCTATTGAGAATGGAGGTCGGGAAATGGTTCTGATTAGCATAAACAGGTAGTGGTCAGTTTATTTGGATATCCAGTTTTGTTGGATTGAAAGAATCTATGCCCAATGAAACTTCAGTTTGACTCTTTTTCCGACTTGAACATTTAATTTCAGTTTATATTGTCTTGTAGCAACTCAAATGTTTAGTCAATTTTTCAGATTTACAGTTGAAATTAATATATTTCCAATAAATTCTCCACTTTTTTCAATTTCTCGATTCCACATGACTGTTACTTCATCTAAACTAGAAGTAAGGATTCATCGTAAAGTAGAAAAGAGACGGTCTGATAATCAATTGTCAGCAATAAAAACTTCAAAATAGAAGGTTATAAATCTATCTGATAATGAGATTTCTTCTATTCTACTCCTATTACAACTTCGCATTTGATCGGAAATAGATAGAGATTTTTGGGCATTCGCAGGTAAAACGGAAATGAAAATAAAGCGGTGATGATTATTAGGTAAATTCAAGAAATACTCCATTGGTTTAGAAACAAAGATGAAACGATTTGTGTTATGTTGAAAGTGTCGTGATGTGCACTAAAAAATTACAGTTTTCAGATTCTACAGTAACCCGTGCCAAATCTTCTTGCTCATCATTTTCTAAATGTCATACACACTTTTCTCCCACTCTATTATATTTACTTGCTCTTTTTGTTTGGAGTTGTTGTTCCTAATGGTTTGAGTCATGCAACAGAAATGATTTTCATAATTGACCTTCTTTTCATTTGGTCGTCAACGTTCGGAGGTAATTATTCAAAAGTTGAAGAGACTAGTTGAGGAAAAGGAAAACTGGGAAATGAACGGGGAAAATTCAAAACTTTCGAAAGCAAAAAAAATGTGAAATCTGAGAATTAAGGCATATGGAGTCGAGCCCGAAACGCTATAAAACTGAGACAGAGCAGAAGTTTTTAATGATAAAACCGAAGAACGGAAAATGTTACTTCTTGAAGAAAAATTCAGATTGCTTTTAGAAACGTACCTAATTTTAAATTTGAAGACTCGATGAACCTTAGATTTTCAAGAATTGGAATATTAATAAGTTTCAACTAGCAGAAGGCTCAGGAAAAAGGTCAGCACTTAATAAAAAATTTAAAAACAAGGCGAAGCTCGACAGCAATTTTTTGAAAAAAAAAAACGAACCAAAATGAGTGAATCGGAGTCCAAAAAGCGGCATATTTCGTTTATCTTTTCCTTCTCCTTCTTCTTTCTTCTATCCTTTCGTTTCTTCACTCTTCGATCGATCTTCGCGTTGATGGTTCTGAAACGCGGGATGATCTTCGGAGTTCGTTGGCAGTGATGTTTCGTTTATTCTGAAAACATTTCAGTATATAGAAAGTACCAGTTTGAAAAAATATAACAGTCGGCAAGAAAAGAACAAGTGAGCAAATGAGTAGGAGAATGAACAAGTTGACATAGTGACTTATGGGAACGGAAAAAAGAGCTAAACACTTCAAAATTTCGAAATTTGAAAGTTATTGTTGTTGTATTCAGCATTTCAGCAATAAATTTTTTCCAGTACTGTAGAATCATTTTCTGGATGGATTTCCTGGACCACTTCTATTTTTCGATGAAACAATAACAGTTATCATTTAGTCCTCACTTTTCACCTTAAACGAATTAATTAAGCTCTTCAAACCTTCTATTAAATCAGAAGTTGTTATGGAGTAAAAACAAAAATGAGCATCATCAACATTCTGATAATATCTTAGCCCGAAAAACACAATTATGAGAAAATAGATCAAGATAGAACACTTTAAAAAATGGTATGTATGAATCTATGTTGCTATGAGTCATGACTTTTGTAGTTATGAAATCCAGTTTTTCGAAATTTCAGATCCCATTCGTCTTCCTTCCTTACATTTTGTTTATTTAGGTGGGAGGGGGACCGAAAAACGCAATTAAGGCAACAATGATAAGAGAAGGGGAAAATTGTGCTCCAGAAAAAAAGAAAAATGCACAAAAATAGTTGGTGTTAATAGATAAAATCTAGGTTCTTCTCCTCCTTCTGATAATGAAATGTTGCCAATCGAATGAATTGAAAGAGGAGAAGAACGATTCTGGAATTCTTTCGAGGGATCGAAACACACTTTGCAAGAGTTGATTGTGTTTCTTCAAAGAAATGAATCAAGATGAATCAGGCGAGAAAATCAAGAAGGAGGAAAAAGAACATTTATCAAATGGGATATAAGAGAAACTATGAAAAAAGAGAAAAGGATGAGCACAGGAAGAAAACGAGGACATTTGAGTGGACATGATCGGAAGGAGAGAGAGAAAGAGAGATGGAGGTGTGATAATGTAGATACATTGATGAAATTGTTTGCATAAACTATGACACATGTTCAATCATATAGAGACAACAGTTCGGTTGCAATCTCTAATATATTCCCTCTTTTATTCATAAATTGCTCACTGCTTATCTTAGGGCTAATGCCAAACGTGCGATGAAAATGAATCCTGATTTATAAACCGAAATTTGAACATTTAATAATCTAAAAAGAAATACAAAGTTTTCTAAACTTTGAACAAAACGGCTGAAAATAACTGAAATCGAACTTCAATCGTCAGAATTGGAAACATTTTTGGATTTTAAAGTTTCAAAGTCTTTTTCTACAACTCTACAGTTCCTTGTAACCCATTCTTCACTAAACCCAGGAAGAACAAATGAATCTTTCGAGCTTACTTCCGGATTTGAAAATCCAACACTATAAAAAAATAACTGTCATCGAATTTCAATTGTCAGAATTTGAAATTTTCAAAGTCCTTTTCTACGACTCTGCAGGTTTTGAAAACCCATTCGAAGAACAAATGAAAATTGAAGCTTACTTCTGGATTTGAAAATCCAACAAATCCAAAAACTGAGAACAGCGTAAATCTTTGAAATCGGAGTGGGATTCGTTTCTTCTTCTTCTGAATCACCGAACTGTCATCGGACGGGGATTTTAATGGCTTCAGCGGGGGTAGATCGTAATTCAAAAAGTGACTTGATTTGGATACTCAAATGAATAGAAATGAGAAAAGATAGAGGGAGGTCTCTCTTGAATCAACATTGACACAATGGTTTTTGTAATCAGATAGATAGATGGAAATAGAAAATACAGAAACAAAAAACGAGATGAAATGAATGATACATGCTGTGAAAAAATGACCAAAGACAGCAAAAAAAGCGAGAATTTTGAAACGATTCGAGGTGACAGGACAAGGTAAATGAAGAGTTGAGGGAGGGAAAAAGTGACAGAACTCGGGATTCCAGAAGGTTTTTCGAATCTTGAAGTGAACTGGTATACTGTAGATTTGAAGGGAATGGAGCAAACACCAAGCAAAAAAATGTTTGTGAGTAACCAATGTCTCATTGAGTTCAAAAGAAAAATGCCGACTTTACTAGAAACATCTGGTAGAACTATGTGTAACGCTGGTATGTATGAAAGGAAAACAAAAAATTATTTAAAAGATTTTGATATTACGAAATGCTATAAGGTGCCTATAAGATTCAAATTTCAGATTTTCAATTTGTTTTAGTCTAGGACGAAAGTTCTTTTTAAGGCTTTCAGCAAGACGCTGTGACCTTGATGGAATATCACGAGTTTTTCAGCTTATCCAAAAACTAAACATTGCCAAATTTCACTTTTTACAAACATGTGGTAATCTAGCAAGTCTGTGTTAACCTCGAACAAGACACACTCCACACGCGTCACTTTTTTTTCATTTGCATCTGATTGCATTTGCTAACAAACTGATAGGAAAAAAGGAGAGGATGGAGAGGAAATGATAAGGAGATGACCGCCCGTGTGGACGAACGGAGAAAAACGGAGAATAGGCGGTCAGGAAGAAAGACGAATGCGATTGAAAAGGTAATAAAAATTGGGAAAGTTTGAATACATGAGAACTTAATTATGATGGTGTGAAGAAATGCATTATTATTTGAGCAAAGAATCCACATTTGAAATTCGAAAAAAACTCATTTTTGACAATAATTGGATAACATGGTTAACAGGACGTTAGTTGAGGGGAATAACAGAAATGGCTACTTCCATTTCTTTCTAATTTATAGCCGACAGAACTTGAAAAACATTCAAAAAATAGGATTGAAAACCAAAAAGTTGATTAGAATATAGAGAATAGCATAGACAGATGAATAACAGCGTACTGTAGTTACTCTTTTTTTTTTGGAGGAGAAAATGCAAAAAAAAAGAAAGGAAAGGGCGTCGAGGAACGGGCGAATGGCAGGTGCGGCGGTAATGTCTGTATCGGGGAGATTGTACTTTTTGTGCAGAACAGACAAAAAAGAGATGGAGGGAGAATTAAAGAGAATGGGGAGAAAACGTTGCGAAATGATGAAGAACTCTAATTTGGAATGGTACTTATTACAGTAAATCCAATGAATATTGGGAAAGTGGTTTGAAGGAATTATGAAGAAAAAACAGTGAGAAGTGTAGAGGTTTGAGCGATCATTCAGTCTGACTATGAGAGAATGGTTTTAAAAATCCGGGAATTGCAGATTCTTTTTGTTAAATGACCAAACGATTGGATCCAGATTCATCCGGTATTTCATAGAAAATTCATAGAATAATTACTTATTCTATGAATTTTGAAAAAAAAGTAACTATTATAATAGTTGGTCACTTAATACTTTAGAGCACCATTTATTAGAAAATGAAGAAATATATTTTGGATTTTCGTAAATATCTATTTATTTTTATGTTTGAAGAAAACTTTATGCCCCGGCGGGAGACTTCATTATGTTACATTCTTTTTATGTCTATTTTCAGAACAAAAAAAACAAGTAAAAACAAGAGGATTCTGGAGAACTCAACGACCGGAGAAGAGCTCATCGAGGTCTTTGACGATGTGCACAAAACGAGAGCTAACGAGACGCAGATGGAGAAATGTTGCCATTCCGAATAGAGATGGGAATGAATGAAAGGAAGAGAGGACAACAACAACAAGCAGTCAACGAACCATTATGTTTCATTTTTATTTCGTAGAGAACCACAATGAGACAAAGAATAGAAAAAGAGAATATGGAATCGATTGGAAATGAGTAAAAACTTGATTACATTTTTTTGTTTCGAAAAAGAGCAAAAATATATGAAAATCTTTTTTCTGAATTGGTAGATTAGATGGGCGTAATTAAAAAATTGGCTGTTACTCTTGATGTAACATTTCTTAGACAATTAGAAGTTCCAAAATATTTTCTTTTCCTGGTCAGACAGCCAATCCCAAACCAGTAAATGTCTCTTAATTTCGAAAGTTCAATTTGCAAACAAACTAGGTCAAACCTTCTCTCTTTTGTTCAACATTCTCCTTTTGACGTTAGTCTTTGTTTGGATTCAGTGTAATTTATGTCGGTTTGGATTTAATTTTTCGGATTCTTTTCTTATAATTATCCTATAACACAAAAACCTAAAGTTTGTCGTTTATTTCAGTGTCTCCATGACTTTGAACTTTTTGAATTTGAAGCTTTGTAAGGACTGGAACGTTTTTCCGTCCTAAATGCAACGGTAAAAAATGAAAATGAGTAGGCAAAAAGAGAGAAAAGGACACGACAATGCGCACGATTGGGCGCCAACTTTTGTCACCCCAAACAACATTTGAATACGCGGGCGAATCGAGAAACATTGATGAAAAAAAAGAGGACTCAGGCATAGAGAAAAGTTGGCAAAATGGGAGAGGAAGAGAATGGGAAGTGAATGGAGACGGAGAGATGAAAGAAAAAGAGAAAGGACCAAATAAATGTAGAGACAACAAGTTAGAGTTGACACTCTTTTCTACTTCTGAAAATGGAATGCGCAAGAAAAAAGAGAAGAAATGCGATACATTTGGGAAGAGTATCATTTCATGCGAGAACACATGGTAAACAGAAAAAATGGATGGAGAGTTGGGAGTGGATAGAGAATCTTGGATCAGAATTTCGAATGCTTCTTTTTTTCAGAATTTCCAATGGTTCTGTTTGGAAAGGAACTGCTCATTATCGCAGAATTTACTTAATCCATTCTCACTTTTCATGATTTTTTCCCGTGATTCGAACTGCGATTACAGTAATACAAACATTATCAGTAGAAGAGAGAAAATTTCCCGAGTTTTGGTTAAAGCCATTGTTTTGCGACCAAGTTGAAACCAAATATTCAACACAAAAAAACTCGGGCGCAAAAAGCGAAAAGACAAATTTTCCCCATTGTTTCGTCTCGTTTTCTTCCTTGACTTGTCACAACAAATTCCACTTTTTAGGCCACCCCCTCTCTTTTTTTATCTTTTGAAAGATCTTTCAGTTTTTAGGTGTCAAAATCCAACTTCTTCTACTACTCATCTTCTGCAACTTTTATGTCTTTTACTTTTATGTCTTTTGAGATTTGTGAGTGACAAATGTGGACCAAAAAAGAATATTCTCTTTCGCTTAGTCTGATAGCCAGTCTGAAAATCTTGACCCTTAAATTTGAGAGTAACGACTTTAAGACGATTATCAGTATTCCTAATTTCCAACGACTACATGAGGAAATAAGAAGAAGCATCGAAAGGAGCGAAAAGAAGAGGTTGTAGTGTGGAGACATTATGTGAATTCACATAAATTCGAGGTGCGGACGCCAATTTTTATTGCGTTGTTTGTTGCGAAGACGAGGAGGGCAACGAGTCTCTGTGTGAGGTTTTTCGAAATTTTGACGCTAGACGCGTGCCATTTCGAAAATGAAAGAGAAGAAAGTTAGAAGGCGAAAATGGGAGAAGAAAAGGAAAACTTGAATTCATAATTTACAGGGACAGTAAGAAAAAATCCGGGTAAGGAAATTTATTGGATTACTGTATCCACTGGAGATAAGAAATCTGGAAAAGTCGTCTCTGAGGAACTGATTCCATGGAAGAATGAAAAGAGTTTCATTCGAAAACCCGTGATGAAGTCGGATTTCCAGCTTTGTCTTAAAACAGACGGTCTAAAAACTGATTTCTCAAATTGGTATGTTTCCAATCTGAATACGTACTTCAAGTTGAAACTGAAATTCAGGTAGAGAAAAAACTTTACCGAAAATTTTTGATTTAAGAAAAGGTACAAAGTTAATTCTATTTTTTTCGACAATTCAATAATAGTTGAACTAAAACTGGAGAGGTTGGTAGGGTTCCAAATGGTTGCCAAATTCCAAATGGTTACAAAAAAAAGAACACAACTCGTTGACGGCCTAAAATTGACACGATGAACTTCAAAACAACATTTGAATTTAAAAAATAACTTTTCAAAAATTCAACTGCAGTATTTCTCTAGTAATCTACCAACAGTTTTTGCAATGTGCCTGGCAGTTAGAGCATGTTCATTTCTGTGTCAACTGTTCCTGTTTCTATGTTTGCTTTGAGGGTAATCGGCGTGAAGAACATTGTTCTTATGGTCAATGATAAAGTAAGCATTCCGAATATTAGGAATTTTCGATGTTTTCAAAGCTTCGTACAAATAAACAACTACCATCAAAACCAAAATTTCTACTATTGGTTTCTTTCAAAATCCAACCTTTCTACACAAAAGGTTTTGAATAACTGTGAAAACGAGACAAAGGAAGTAGAAGAGCACAATGAGAGGAAGTAAGAGAATGTGATCGCGCAGGCTATTCTTTTTCTCTGCGTCTCTATATTCTACATTATCTCTCGTTCTGGTCGCTTCGGGTCACTGACATAAAGTAACATCAACCAGATGTGGAGAAATGTGCAAGGTTATTCAAAGAAGACAGCAAGAGAAATTATCATGAGGGCTGAAGCATAATTCAGTACAACTACGGTTGTGAGGGATCTTTCAAGGCCGAAACTACAGTATCCGTATCTACAGGAAATATTACAACACTTACCGTAAAATCTGTATTAGAAGGGCATGCTCTTCTATTTTTCCATCATAAAAATGTTTCCTGAATTCTCAAAATGGATCATAACATCTGTTGGAGAAGAGATTTGAAACATATTTTGTGACTGAGCCAGCTTTTGACGAGGATTCTAATAAGACTAATTAATCCGTTTGAATTCCGATAATGTGCTCATTTTGGGCTCATCGGGGTCCCCTTCAAATACAGATTTTACGGTATTTGTGGTATTCAGAGGCTTCCATCATTCGTGCCCCTTCTGGATGTTCTGCTCTCAACAGTTCCATGTTTATGTGTTTCTCTAACCATAATATCATCAAAGAAACCTCTCCCAATTCCCGAATTACTGAGAGACAGCATTCTACTAGCCCCACAATTGGCAACATCTCCCTTAGAGTTGAAGACTGATTCCCAGAAAAACTCTTTTATTTTTAATGTACAACTGCTTAATTACATTATTACGATAATCACAATGCTGATAAGTCCTGAAAGAGAAGGCAATAAATTAGGATAAATAAATAAAAATGTGAGTGTGACTAAAATACAGATGAACAGCGAAACCACCAACTCGGTCAGAAACTGAAAAGTTTTGGCATTTTGAATGGCATTACTCCGAAAATAAAATACATATCACAGAAGATGATGGAATGAGATAGTTAGGTGACTATGAAAGGAGTATGTCAACTATTCAAAGAATGATTTGGTTCTTATAGCTACAAGTGAGCTCTTTGTACGGCAAGACAACACAGTTTAGGATGATAGTTTCTGGAGCAACAGACACGTCGGAGCCGAGAATCGTCAGTGATGGTGTGAGACGTCCATCCGGGAGGAAGAGTGGCTTATTATCCATCTGAAAAATCGTAATTTCAAATTTAATAGTGTGAATTCGGGTCAACTGAATACAATAACAATTTTCAAATGCAATCCTATTTGATTTTAAAGTGGATTCAACTATTTAATGAATAAACTCACTTTAGCAAACGGAAGATTCGGATTCGGCTCAAGAGGGATTCCTTCTATTCGAGCCCAGACGCCAACGACAGAACGCCAACCGATCACTGATTGCAGAACGCAGGCATTCTCTTCGATGACGGCTTCTGGGAGAATAATTGACTCCTTGATGCGTACTCCTTTTCCGATAACAGCATTCGGACCGATGCTCACATTTGGGCCAATTTTCGCAGTTGGGTGAACTTTCGCACTTGGATCAATAAAAACATCACCGATGATTTGTGCTCCGTTCTTGCACAATCTCGCTGCATATCTTTTCTTGTAGAGACGGAGGTAGTGACGATTCGCATAGAGTACAGCTCTGAAATCTATAATTTTTCAGAGGGTTTCTTTAGTCTTTAATTACGCTGCTGTTTTTGTCTGACTCCACCATCTAGTCGTGTGAAGAGCATAAAGGTTTCCGGAAGCGGCAAGTTGAGGCAAAACATCGGTTTCCAACCAAATTCCATCACCGTTCAAAGGAAGATCAAGTTGCCGGATGACCTCTGTTTTCATCAGATACACTCCGCAGGAAATGTTGGTGGACACGAAAGTCGTTGGTTTGTCGACATAATGAACTACCTTCCCTTCGGAATCTGTCACGACCTGAACTCCTATTTATGTTTTATGTTTTTTTTTTTTAATCTGAAGCTCACCGATCCAAAGTTAACAGATTGTTGGCGGGTAGCTTCTGTTGTGAGAATCAGCATGCTGGAACCAGAAATCGAATCAATTCTAGCTCCCATATCTTCGATAGGCAGATCTCCACAGACATCAGCATTGATGACGAAAACGGCATCTGGATCACCAGAAAGTATCGTGGTTTTGAACGACACAAGACCTCCAGCAGTCCCTGAAAATTTTACGTCAGGCGATCCTAGTTTTAGTGCGGTCGTTATGTATTCTCTACTTCGAAATCTTTAACCTCTCAAACAATTAGATTACGTATCGTTCCACCTCCTGCCTCTTTCAATGAGAAAGTTTAACCGGTTTCAAGGAAAACACATACCGAGTGGATTGGGTTCTTCGAGATATTTTATGCTGACGCGGTAGGTCTTCTGGCATCGATCGATGAATTCAGTGAATAGATCAGTGGGGAAAAAACCAAGTAGTAGGATTTCGGACAATCCAGATAACTGAAATTTTAAATTTGAACAAGAGTTAAGAGCTATATAATCACCTGGCAAAGTTGGTCGATGTGATGTTCGATAAGAGGAACTCCAGCAATTGGAAAAAGAGGTTTAGGCAGTTGTAGGGAGAGAGGGCGAAAGCGAGTACCTGTAAATAAATTATGGAATTTCTTCAGAACAAGGTCTCAATTCAAGGTGTGACTTTTCAGTTCAAAAATCAATGTATCACCAAGATCGTACCCACACTGACATAAAAGCGATACTCCCCAATGATACTGAAAAGTGCAAAATTTTGTACTTCTTTTTTTAGCAAAAAATCTTGTTCTGAACTAGTTTTTTTTGGGGGGACGAATGTGTTGAATTTCAGTATGTTTGGGAGAACAATGGTACTTGAACGAACATGTAAACGCCCTTGGAGAAGCTAAACGACGATGATTGAGTATTAACAAAATATTTTGGCGGAAACTCACATTTTCTGGGAACATTGAATAACAGATATTGAAAATTCTACATGAAATCATTCTTGATAAAGCCTATTATGAATCTATGAGAAAAAAATGAAGATTTTAGAGTCGCAGTGGATAATGTTGTGCTGCATATGCCATTATGACAATAGGCAAGACAAGAAAGAAGGCGTAAAGCGACAACAGAGCTCCGGCGGCAAGAATCATTTCAATTCAGAAAGTTCAGAAGTGAAGAAGTCTGACGCAAGTGGTCTTCTTGGATAGAGGCGGGCCTGACTATTCGAACAGTGACGCAGTCTCCTCACCTTTTTGTGGGCCTCCGACTAGAACGACCGCTTTGAAGGACATTTTGGTGGAGAGAGGCAAGAAGCGAAGGAAGACGCGTTTCTTTGGAACCGGGTCACAGTCGCCGCGGAAGGAGATCTGCAAGAAGGAAGAACTAACTGGATGGATTTGATGCGGTTGGTGGCGGAATAAGAAGACGTAGGGTGAAAGGAGAGGATGGAAAATCCATCAGAATTTAACTGAGAATGATAGAAGAACAGGGATATTTGGGCGGCCGCTTCCTGTGGGAGGTACTAATTTTTTGAACTTTTCCCTTTCTTCGTGTGTGGTCCAGTTTCAAGCCCTGACAAAAATTTTCAGAACCTAGGCGCCTCTATAACTTCAATTTTTTCGCTGAACTAATTTTAATCTAAGCGAAAAAATATTAACTTTCTAAGTATCCTATGAGAAATATAAGAAACATTTGCGCTTCGAGTTTACTGAAAATTAGAACAATTTGCGTTACGAGTTTACTGAAATTATAAAAGTTTCTGGTTAAGCAATTCACATCTTATAAGTTATAGACGTAACATATTTGGGTGAAGGTGAGAATAAAAGAATAAGAAGAACAAATACACGGATGAAACACAAAATGCCAAACTACACGAAATTGAAGAAATGTCTTGTCTGGCGGCCCAATGTCGGCATGGAAACATGAATACTGAAGAACGAGATATTGCCTTATTGTCGGTTCTTACACTTCGCAGCCAAAAAAAAAATATATTTCACATGCTCTCTTACGAGTGAAAACTGGATCATTGTTGATTACGGTACTTGTTTGTCACATTCCCTTCATATGACGCAATTATCTCAATATCCGAATTTTTAATATATTTCGTGACCCAATTTTAATCAACAAACGAATAATTCAAAGTAATGCGTATAACCAGTAATAAAAATTAGTCCATTGAGCTTGATCTCAAATGAAACACGTTGTTTGCGAGCGAGTGCAACGTATCAGTTTAAAGGCACACAACATTGTTTGTCTATCGGGTCTCGCAACGCCAACATTTTAGCGCTCTAATTTTGATTTTTTCAGCTTTTCGGACATTTTTTCAGCAAATGATCGACTTTTTTAACGCTGATTCTTGAAAATCAGTATAAAGTTGGAAAAAATATGAAGTGACGAAGAAAACTGACGAGTTTCTGAAAAATATGCATTAAGTCTAGTTTACTTTCTAAACGTTTCCTGAATTCTGCAAATTGGAAATCAACACACATTTATTGACAGCAATGAATATTAAACTAATAATTTTTCTAATTAAAGAAACTATGCGATCAGGTTTTTCACAGGGATCTTTTTAAAGAGGAATATTTGACACCGAAAATTGAGTATGTAAATGAGATTTGACAATGGCACGTAGTCCATGAAAACTAAATGTTAGGAGAGTATCGGTAGGGGGAAGAAAAATGCAGATCATTTTCAGGTAGGATAAGAAGGCGGTGTGAAAAACGGAGAAGTCAAAATGGAGGTATTTGATTAGAAGGCATTCGGAGAATTTATAAAACATAACAACGTTTTTGGAATGGGAGACATTATGTACAAACAGAAAGTTTAAAACAGATGGTTTATCCCTGTACCATTTGGGGAGGTTTTTGAGCAACTTGTGTTATCAGTTGATCGTTTCCGTCGTTGGTGTCTTCTTGTACTGGAGGTGTATCGAGACGAGGTAACGGAAGAATTATAGGTAGTTGACCTGGACCTTCTTGTTGGTGGATGATACTATAGAATGGGATGTGGTCTCGAAGACGGTATTTATGACGGATGATTTCTCGAACATCACGAGCCTAAATTAGAAAATTATAATAGTGAGAAAATGAAATTCAGGTAACTTACCGAATTAGGGATAGATTCGAAGAAGGGGCATAGTTTGAGCAACTCTGTATCATTTCTATCATGGAACCAGCTCTCAATTGGAACTCCATTGTCAAGTTGATAAGCAAATGACTGGACTGCATTATCCAGAATCATAGTTTTGGACATATCCCTTCCCAGAATCGACAAATCTTTAACATAATTTCCATATACGCATACACAGTGTTCTCGGAATAAACGATGTTTGATAAGCGTCTTTTGAGGATCCAAGATGTCCTGAAACATATTTAAAATCAGATTAATTCAATATGAATGATGTCACTTACGCATAATTTATTAGCATACACTTTCTTACTGGCAGTGAAAACGATGATCTCGAAATGTTTAGCCATTCGATTCAGAAATGTTCGGAGATGTGGTCGAATACGAACATATACTTGATATGTGACGTCTTGAAACACAACTGGGAAAATCATTTGACAATTGTCGAGTGGTGTCAAACTGCAGTGAACCAAGGTTTCGTCCTGAAAATTAGATATTTGAACTAAATAAGTTATCAATTTTCGAAATTCGGGATTCTCTTGCTGAAAGTTATTGTCTCTATTTTCTTGGATGTAATAGTTTGCTTGTGGCTTGATTGTTTTACTCGTCGATTCTGTCTATACCCAAGTTGTCAGAAAAAGTTTGACTGGACAGGTCACGAACACTCCTAGTTAGTCTCTCCACGTGTTCTATCTGTAGTTACTCACCCACAATTAAGGAAATTTGGATCTCAGGGAAAATATAAATATGGTCCAAAATCAGAATGTTTTTTATGTTTATGTTGTTGATACTTTTCCACTCGACTGCCTCTGTAATGAGTTTCCCATGTATGAAGTCCTAGCGAAACTTTTTTAGCCTAAATCAAACTGTTCACTGTTGAAATTCAATCTAACGTTTCAGATTACTATCATCGCGATTTTCAATTATTGTCCACTATATCTTTTTTTAGTTCTATTTATATCTTCAAAGCAAAGTCAAATTTTTAAAAGGTCAAGAATCCTTACCAAATCCAGCACCAATGTGTATTCTGCAGCCGACCTTGTTTTCACTGGAAGAGCTGCATTCCTGCTCAAACATTCTTCTGATAGGGGTGGCAGATTTGCAAGCATCACCAATCTGAAATAATTATTTCTTCTATTTATAGTGTCATTTAGCACAAAGCCAATTTTTCCATGTTTACTTCATTTTCTAACTAGAAAAGTTCTTATCAGTTTTATTCCGCAGGACATTCTCTCTTTCATCGTTGAATTTTTTTTTAGTTTTCCCAGTTCCTACTGTACTATTGTTTTTCCGAGTGGCAATTGGCAAGCTTCCAAGGTTTATTGCGCAATCTATTTTTAAATGTCTGTGTCTCCTCTACGTCTTCTTTTTTTTCTAACAATATCTTCGGCAAGGTCATTGACATAAAGAATAGAATCAATCGATGAAAACCGATAGATGACGTCATTTTGTGATGTTGCCGTAAGCGGACAGATGTTCTCAAAGCCATCGGACCATAATAGTAGATTAGATCAAAGAATTCTTTGCGGTTAAAAGAAAGATCTAGGTTTAGTAGATACATACAGTATTTTTTAAAAACTCTATCACGTGAAGGAGATAGAAGAGAAACAGGGGGATAGAGTGTTTATTTCGACATATTTTCGTATCGAAATAAAGGAAAATTAATCTATTCTTTTTTTTTTGAAAGATGGTTAACTATGTTACGAAAAAAATTGCGTAAGACTATCAAGTTAGAGAAAACTTTTGAATAAGAAAAGACTTACGCTTCATAATCCAATCTGATTGGTCCCTCATGATCTTCCAATTCTTCTTCGACAATTTCTCTATCAACAGGCCAAACCAAATTAGGAAGTACGTTATTCATATTCAAAATTCTTTTTGGTTTCGGAATCAAAGGAATCGGAATAAAAGGAATTGCAACTGGAACAGTGCGAGGTCTCCTCGTCGTAGGCCTTGGTTGGGATGTGACAATCGTTGATTTCTTATTGAAGGAACACTTCCTGACAACAGAAGACGAAGATGTCACCTTCTTCGCCTTCTGATTCTGAAGTTTCTTGGAACGGCGACGCAGTGTGCTCAGCAACACTCTCACCGCACAGGGAGGGCGAATGATGAAAAAGTAGAAAAAGAGGGGTTAGTTGAGAGAGGAAGAAGGAAGAAGGAGAGCTTGAAGATATATTTTCTCTCTTTTCCCTCGTGTGCTATGTTGTTGCTGCAGAAAACGGACAGCAATGGGTGTAGGAGAAAACGGAGTGGCCTGGGAGAGAGAGAGAGAAAAGAGAGAAGGAGGAGTCTTTGGGTTGAGAAGATAGAAAAGAATGGAGAGACAGAGAGGTGTGATCAATAGTTGACCGCCTCCCCTTCTTTCTGTGTGTTTGCTGTTGGCACGCCGCCAACATTTTCCCTCTTTCGCTCTCTTTTCTTCCAATTTCTCTGCTTTCTCTCCGTCTTCGTTTTGCCCACCCGGGGCCCGAGTGAAGCAACAACGAAAATAAGGGAAATGCAATCTATACATACACGACACAGAAAAAAAATAATAGAAAAGTGAGAGATAGAGACAAAGAAACATTGAGGAAAATGCGGTAAACAAGAGAGTGGGAATATTTTTTTTAATGTGGGAAAGTGTTCAAGAGTTCTGAAAATTAGAACTGTAATTGATATGGACTAATCCGACTCCTTGTTAAACTGGACAAATTATAAAATATTTGTAGATTCCATTATCTGAACTCAGAAATATCTTTTTAGGTGTTTTAAAAATAAATGACGATCCTTCTACATATTACAGATTTTATGGTACATACTGTATTCAGATGAAACTTTATGAGCTTCAGAATGATCTATTTATATTTCTGTCCAGGAAACCAGATTCCCATAGCGGTAAATGTTGAAATTCCCAGTTCATCTCAGTCCTTGTTTTCATTTCTAGCTTCACATACGGATCACCAGGGATCCTCAAATCTTGTATTTTATCTCCAAAGAGTTCAGAAGTCATAATTTGTGGTGGTCAGACGTATTACATACGTCAAATACCACTTTATATCCTTCCTAATTAACTGGCTTTCATGATTATGTAAAGATCCGTCGTATGATGATGGAATGTTCTTCCCTGCATTCAAAATTCAATTTCTTTGGGGACTCGTTATTTTCGCAGGATTATTATTTTTACTGGGGACCATTTGTAAGTAAATCTCGACGTATTTTGGAATACACATTGTTCCTAAAGATGGTCGAAATATGACGACGTCCATTCAAAACGAGGACGATGATTTCTACTCAAATTTGAGTTCAAAATACGATAATCAAGAAAGTTTCTTTCACCTTCGAAACATTCAATCATTTTTGAAGTAAAGACATCTGCACATGTAGCAGTCAAGTTATATAAAACATCATCAATTTTCAACACCACAAACAAAAAGCAAGTTGAAAGGCAAGTACAAATCAAGTAAATTTCCTAACACTTCATTTCTTTACGTTCTAAATAGTTTCATTTCTTTATCCATGCTGTCTCTTGCTATCCTTTTGCTTTGTGGGTCCTGTTGCTGAAGTAGAATTCGTTGTTGGAGTTACAGGAACACAAGGAGTTGTTGGTTTCGGTGCCTCATCGGGTTTCATGTAGTACGGTTGATTACGGAGCCATTCTGATTCACAAATTGCTTTGTAAGTCGGACGATTCGGTGCGTGTGGTTGGAGAATCTCAAGAATCAGAGCCTTTGAAGATGTCGATGCAGTACAGCTTTTTGGGAACCTTAAATGATTTCGTATTGACGGAAACTTATGATCATTTTAACTACTTTATCTTGTGTGCCAACTGTCTCTCGATCATTTTCTGTGGATTACGGTCATCGAAAGGCATGGATCCAGTGAGCATAATGTAGAGAATGACTCCAGTACTCCAGACATCGACTGCGTTTCCAGAATATTCTCTTCCTCTGAGAATCTCCGGTGCCACGTATGCACGAGATCCACAGAATGTTGCCGACTTTTCACCCGGTTTCAGAAAACGAGAGAAACCGAAATCGCCGAGTTTCACATTTTCGTGTTTGTCAAGGAAAATATTCTCGCATTTCAGATCACGATGAACGATGTTGTAGCTTTGAAGATGCTGAAATAGGCGAGATGGATCTAAGGAACATTTTAAAATATACCGTATTCCCTCCTGTAATTTTTTTCCTAGTTTTAGAGTTTGACTAACTTTCAGACTAACTACGGTACCTACAAACTTTTGTTTGAGATCCTTCTTACCGTGAGTGCAGCAATGAATTGCCGGAACATAAACTTTGCTTCCTCTTCGTTCATCGTTTTTATATCTTTCATTTTACGTAAAAGATCTCCTCCTGCACAGAACTCGGTGACGAAAATGATATGATCGGGAAATGAGATAATCTCATACAGGCGGCATATGTTGTCATGTTTCAACAACTTCACAATCTCTTTTTCACGAGGAAGAAACTTTTTGATGTAGTCATCCTTCTCACGAGTTGGAGTGATATTGATCACTTTTGCAGCAACTTCCATTTTTTTATCACCAAAAGTTGCACGAGCTACACGAGAATACGATCCACTTCCTAAGAGATTTTCATTCATTCCTAACTAGAATTTTCCAAAGTCCTTACCGAGTATTTTATCGAACTTCAGCTTGTATTCCTTTTCAAGTGTTGGCGCAAAAGCCTTCGTTTTTGGACTCAGCTCCTCGGGTTCTTCTTGATTTTCAGAAACATCTGAAATCTCTGTTTAAAGATCCTAATTTTTCTGATTTCAGGTGAGTGCATCCTACCAGTGTTTTCTTCTTTCACCATTTTCAACGACTCGCCAGAGAAATAAAAATCGAGCAACACGAAATCATTCAAACATTTATCTTTTTATTAAGTTTCAGATTAATTAATACAAGACACGTGAAAATTCGAGTCATGGATTCTTTTGATAATGACTTCTTTAGATGAAGGCTTTCAAATGCCTACTGTAGTTCCCAGTTTCGAGCACGAAGCTTCACCGTTTTGTTATTGTGTACACAATTTCGATTTTGGATTTTGGCATAATTTTCATTTTTCTTTGATTTTGACATAACTAGGTCATTCTCTCTAATTATTCACCCAGCTGGCACCATAAGGCGTTGAGCCTTCAATTCGAAAATTGTGTTGACCGTAGTAATTGCAAGCGCGCTCCATTGGAAAAACAAGAAAATCGCATTTCGCGGCCGTTTTCTCCTATTTTTCGTAATTTACTCTCTATTTTTTATCGAAATATTCAATTAATTTTTGAGAAATACTGAACGATTTCAGATGAGCACATCAAAAGCCACTCGTAGTAATAGAAAAGCACAACCTGTGAATATCGATTCCGAAAATATAACTCAGGTAAGTATTTCTTGTCATTTTTTCTCGTTTCAGAGCAATTATTTTTGTAGGATGATACACCAGGAACAAGGAGAAGCTCGAGATTGTCTGGAAAGATGGAACCAATTGAAAACAAGGTTGTTTTTGTTTTAGATAATCCCGAATGTAAACTAAATATTATTCAGAAGACTTCAGCCGAGTCGAAAAAGCAAAAAGCAACCTCGAGACGAGTTTTCAAGGAAAAAGTGGTAGAAACTTCAGATGAAGAAGACGTGAGTGGATTTTTATCACTTTATAAATTAAAGTAATCTTCAGAACATGCCGGCTGCAACGATACCCAGGGAAACTAGAAAAAAATTGTTGATGAGCCCGGGAACTGCTCTTGCGCAGCAAGTTGAAACATTAGAGGTATTAACTAATCTTCTTCAGTACGAGAAACTCGTTTTTACAGATATCGGCTACGAGTAACAGTAAAACTTCAAAATCACGGAAAGCGAAACCTACGAATCTGAAAAATAAGCTCATGGAACAAAAGACTCCAGAAAAGAAAATACGACCACGATCTACATCGGAAGGTACACCTGAAAAGAAAGCGAGGAAATCAAGTTCTTCTGATTCGGATGTCGAAGATGAAGCTAAACAAGCTACATCTTCCAATGCGGGAGCCCTGATCGGAAGAAAAACAGAGTTTGAACTGCTGAAGTCGTGGATTCTCAAGAGTAAAGCAGATAAAACACCTTTGTCAATCTATGTTAGTGGACAGCCAGGAACCGGCAAAACTGCTACAACTACGAGAGTACTAGCAGATCTTGGAAAATCTGTCCGCAGCTGCATTGTCAACTGTGCTTCTACAAATACGAAACCAGCACTGTTCAAAGCTTTATTCGAAACTCTCGAGTTGCCTGGAAAGCCTAAAATCGACACTCTCGAGGAACACGTTAGAAGCTTCAAAGTTCCCCTTGTATTGGTTCTTGACGAAGTCGATCATTTAGCAAACAGAAAGAATGAGGCCCTCTACGATGCTTTCCAATGGCCGGTCACTCTTTCACACAAAATTATCATTCTTGGAATTGCTAATGCGATTGATCTTACCGAGCGTCTTCTCACAAAACTAATGTTAACATCGCAACCTCCAAAACGACTTGTGTTCGAGCCCTATACAAAAGACGATATTGTTGATATTTTGAATGACAAATTGAAAAACGAGAAGGTGAGGAACAACATTTATTTTCTCTATAAACCTTGATTTAATGTTTCCAGGCTGCTATCGATGCAAGGGCAATCGAACTCACAGCTAGAAAAGTAGCTGCGATGAGTGGAGATCTTCGCACAGCTCTCCATATTTTCAAACAGCAGAAAAGTAGAATGATAAACCAAGAAGCTGATCCTACTGCAACACCAATAAACGGATGCCGCGAAGTCCTGGGAATTATAAACAACGTCTACTCTTCACCATTAGCCAGAGCACGTCTTCCACTTCAACCAAGAATTCTTCTCGCTGTGTCTTTGGCACTTTCATCTAGCAAGAAGAATAAATTTGATCGTAATTCACTGATGCGAGCGTATTATAAAGCATGCGAAGCTTGTCGATGGCCGTCGCTTGAGGATGATGATCTACATTCAGCATTTCAGACACTCGAATCTCAATCCTTCATTCGTCAATTGAATGGTGGGAAACTGGTACTTCAAGTAGATGTTCCTACAGCACGATCAGCTATTAGTGACAATGCAATGCTCGATCAAATAAGTCTTCTTCAACTTTAACTATTTTTCTATGATTTATCTTTTGTTTCTGTCTGTACTTAAATTATACATTCCTCACTTTGAATATTTTCATTCACTTTTCATACATGTCCTCGTTTTTACCTCCGGGAGCGCTTTTTTAAACTTTAAAAAATATGTTATCAGCTCTTCAATACATTTTTTCGTGTTTCTCTTTTGATTCATGGTACTATCCATGTTTTTATTTCAAAATCTAAATATACATATTTAAGAATTCGGTTCGCTGATTTCAGATGCGCCCATTGACTGAAGAAGAGACGTCTCTCGTTTTCGCCAAATTGGCCTCTTTCATCGGAGATAATGTATCGATGCTCATCGATCGAAACGATGGGGATTATTGCTTCAGAAATCACAAGGTAGGAGACACAGCAGTTGGAATGTCATGAAGGAAAAAAAGCTATGATGTACAATACATTTATTCAGGAACGCGTATATTACTGCTCTGAAAACCTGATGCGTCAGGCTGCCTGTATCTCGCGAGAGCCATTACTTTCGTTCGGAACCTGCCTTGGAAAGTTCACCAAATCGAAGAAGTTCCATCTTCAAATCACGGCACTTGACTACTTGGCTCCATATGCCAAATTCAAGGTCTGGCTGAAACCAAATGCCGAGCAACAATTCCTCTACGGTAACAACATTCTCAAATCCGGAATCGCAAGAATGACCGACGGAACTCCAACACACGCTGGAATCGTTGTATATTCCATGACAGATGTTCCATTGGGGTAACTACATTTTTTTTCAAATCACAACTCATAAGCAAAATATTATCTTCTTTCAGATTTGGAGTGTCTGCAAAAGGAACAGCAGACAGTAAACGGGCTGATCCAACCGCACTTGTCGTTCTTCATCAATGCGATCTTGGAGAGTATCTCAGAAACGAGAGTCACCTCAACTAAGACCCACCATTCCGTTTAAAATTTTACTCGTTTTCATTGTTATTCTTTTGTTGATTTTGCCTTTGTTGATGTTTCCCACATGCTTAAACCACAATCCTTTACTGGAAACTTGTTCATGAATCGAATTTCTTACTGAATAAAAAACTTGAATAAGTTTCTAACTATTGGGCGGGTCAATTGAGGTAAAAGGTGAAGAAGTTTTATCGGTGCGTCGTCGCCGTTCGTACGGAAGAAATTCAGGAGAGCTGGCATTGAGGGAAATCGATCAGCAAGGGCTTCTGCTCGAGATTGAGACATTCCTGGGCACACCATGAGTTGTCGAATCCATGCATCTTTCACAGTTTCAGCTTTCTTTTTTTGTAGAAGATTTTGCAGTTGATTGAATGGAACACCAGAAATCTCCTCAACTGCTGCTTTATTCTGTAGTCGAATAGTGACTTCTCTCAAAAAAGCAGCAGTATCTCGAGTATCAGCACATCTTTGGATAAGATAGCCACCATTTGACAAAGTTGACGCTACAGCCTGAATATCGTTTACTTATAAGATTCGTCTTGTAAAACTAACCTGCTCGCAAGCAACTTCTCCTTTAGTGTGAGCTTCAATCAAATAAATACGATTCTTCATCGGTGCCATGCTCAATCGTGCTTTCTGTTCATCGTATCTTCCTCCGCGAATACTCGACTGAAGATCATCCCATGTTTTTCTCTCGACGACCCAATCCATAACAATTTCTGATCCATCGATTTTCCGACACACCCAAATATAGTCGCCGACTGAAAGAGATCGGATATCCACACGGATGTCATCTTTTCGAACTAGGTGCTCGATGACAGACTTGAAACGAGGGTTGTTTCTATGTTCACGATTGTCAGCAATCAAGTAAACCTGAAAATAAATGTATGATGAAGCCAAGTGCGAACTCTTACAGTAGGTTGCTCGTAAGGTTTGCATGTGAGAATTCTAAACGACAATGGTTCCGAAGAAGACGATGAAGTGGGTGGTAATGTTCCTTTGGAAGTTGAAGCACCAGCATCAAAACTGCTCGTTCTAGAAAAACTTTGAGGCTGAATTTGTGATTTTGATGATACATTCGCAGTAGATTTTTGAACAGTCTCCTCATCGTCCGATACAAATTCATTATCGTCAATAACTTTTGTTGCCTTCTGTTCTTTCTTTTGTTTATTTGCATCTTTCAGCAGTTCGCTGCTGGATTTTCGACCATTTTGAAATCTTTTGTAATCGTCCGTCGTGAACTTCTTGATAGTTTTGAGAGAAGGCTCTTGTCCGTTATTCTCTCGACAAGCAAACTTCCACGTTTCTTCCAGTTTCAATGCAATATTTTCGCCGATTCCTGAATATCCAAAATGAAATAATCAACCAAATAGTCAAATTGTGAAGATCGCTTCAGTTAAACGAAACCTATGCATACCTTGAACATTTTTCAGATCAACAATAGTTTGAATTTCGAATGGACATTTCCTCAAATTTTCGTGAGCCTTATGCAACACATACTTTAGTTTACGGTCTTCCTGTTCTTGGTGTTGCAGTCTCAATAGTCTGGAATTATCTTAAAAGTGAGCAAAAAAGAAGGACGATTACTTTTCAAAAAACGTATTCCGAGAATGTTCAATCTTCACCGTAACTCGTTTTGCCATCTGTAAAGATGCAAGTGTGATTATGTTTGTATTCTCACCGCTCCCAAATAAATACCTTCAAAGAATCTGAAGAATCTGTAATTTTCTGTGCACAAAAAACGACTTATAAAAAAAAACAGTATTATTGAGATTCTTTGAATTGGAATTTCAAACAAAGTAAAAATATATGTGGCAATGAAAAAAAAACAAGAAAAAAATTGTGCGTTGAAGCTAAAATATAGAGGATTTCGCTTGAAAGCAAGAGAACAAGACCAGTGAAAGATGATTTGGCAAACTTTGTAAAACCTAAAAACGATGACAGTTACAAACGACAGAGTTCGGGATAGGGACTCGTACACTGGGATCCAGTGTGAAAGAAATCGGTTTGAGTTGAATTGAGATCGACTAAGAAATGTGAGTAGTGCAATTGAATAAAAACAGGAAAATATAGAAATTGAATCATTTTAAGAAAGTGAAGCGACTAGCGGCCGTTGTAGCCTTTCCAGAGATCGTTCGATTCCAGTTTTCGATCAATCAGTGATTTGGTATAGTTTCTGACCTGGAATACATTGTAATTGAAAGATAGTATGAATAAACAGTGTTTTAATCTCACCTTTTTATCAGTATTTTCTGTGAAATGGAAGTCAAACTTGCTTTGCGAGCTCTCCCTTTTGAACATTTCCTTCGCAATCAGTTTAATCAGCCAGGTAGTCTTGTCAGCGGTTGCCTCGTTTGAATCACGGAGACGTGAATGAGATCGAACTTCTGAACGAATAGACCGCTCCAACTCTTGCTTGAAATCACGTATGCGACGATCAGTCGAAGTGCTTTCATGGTACGAATCTCTGTTATTATGGTCACGGTTCCGCGATCCTTCACGACGATCAGGATCACGTTCACGATGAGATTTAGGAGATATCGATGATTTTTCAGTAGGGGAACGTTGTTGGCGCTCTCTTGTCTGAATTTCTTGATCATCAAGTTCCTGTTTGACTTCTTCTAGTTTAATTTTTGGTTCGGCTCTCTTCGCTTCTTCAATCATACGTTGCTCCTGACGTTGTTCCTCAGCAACAATGGCCATAACTGGGCACACGTAACCTTCCGGTTCTAACAAGCCTTGCTCGGCAGTTGGCAAATGCCACTGTGTTTCTTTCGTAATTTTGTTGTAGTAGTAAGTTTGAGAATCCGCATCCTTCGCAGTTGCCCACACATACTTCATATTTCTGATTCTTCGATTTCGTTCTTCTTCTTCTAGCCGTCGACGTTCAGTTTCAATTCTTGCATTTTCAGCTTGTCTTTCTCGAACAAACATACGAAGAAGTTCGGTCTCATCTTCGACAGCCTTCAGTCGTTCACTGTAAAACAAAAAAAAACTTATTAAGAAGACGATAATCAATTTGAACTCACCAGAGCTGTTCAATCGAAGCCTTCTCATACATGCTTATAAGCACATCTCTGTTTGGCAGCGTTTCCAGTGTTAGAGGAACGTGTGGAGCAACATAAGTTGGTGGGAAGTAAGAAGGATTTTGATGATATCCTGCATATTGCATTCCTGCTGGTATGGGATAACCTGTATGGTAGTCAATTTGAGCCATGATCCTTAATGAGCATTTCTTACCGTACGGATCGTAGCCAGTTGGTAATGGATAAGGTTGCGGTTCCTGTGAATAACCATGCGCAATCGCCGCATCCATAATTTCGGAATTTTTTGCGGCGACAGAACTTTCGCTCCTACTTTGTTTGTCGGTGCCACGATTTTCCAGTTTCACTGAAGCAGTGGATTTCTCATCAGGGCTTGTGTTACGACGGTCAACGGGTGAACGGGCCCTGCGATTTTCACGGTCTTCTAGCTTTCTTCGTTTATGGTTCACTGGAGAAAGAGTCCGCGAGCGACTTCTAGAACGACGTGATGTCCGTCTGCGCTCCCGATATGTATCCTTGATCTCTCTTGGCCGACGAGAAAGGTAATTCGCTTTGTAGTTATTTCCATGATACCCAGCAAATCTATACTGATGAATGTCATTGCCATTATTGAAAAATCGAGGATGTGAATCCCGATCATTGTAGTATGAATTGGAATAATTATGATGTCGATTATATACAGGAGAATCTGGCCGACTTTGATCAGCTTCGTATGTTTGTGAAGAGGAAGGAATGTCTTCTTTTCTATCAACTTCCCTTTCTACCGGCACAGGTTTTTTCTTTGGAATTCTGAAGCTCACAGATCGGTTGAACCAGTGATGATTCAGTCGGAATGCCATTTCTTTAGCTCGGGTGAAGTTAGCAATGATTTCTTTCTGAAATTAAAAAAAATTGTAATAGAATTCAGAAAAATTCGCACAACTATAAATACATACCTCAGCTTCGTCTCCAACCAATGCATAATCTTTTTCGGGATCTTCAGTGCAAGAGACCAATGCATTCATCACAGCGTGAATCTCGACCCAGTCGCCTTGAGAAGAATTCAACCACCGGGTCAGTACTTCTAGCAGGACGCTTTCTGATTTAGCACACGCGAGGAAAACATCACCATGAAGTGTTTGCAGAATAACTTGAACGAGTTTGAGATTTTCGAGAGAGTAGTCGTCTGCATCCAGCCACGCTGCCATCAATGTACCCATTCCTTCTTTAGCATAGAATGCTTGGACACCTAGATTCGTATCAGTTGAAAATAGGTGTCGTAGAAGATTCTCGCGTTGAGTATGATCGGTCATTCTCGTCTGAAAGTTTTTTTTTGTTGATAATATACGAGTTTCGTAGACGATACTTACGGCTATTGTGATAACTTTTCTTGCATGTTTTCTGTTTCTCATGTTCAAATCGTCCAGCATTTCCTTGATCAGTTCCACTCTTTGATAAGGCTCATGATCATCCAGCTCTTCCAACTTTTCCTGTTGATCTTCATCCATATTTATGTTTGTGATGATGAGATCATCATCCTCCTCTTCATCTTCAGACGACGAGAATTCTTCTGGTTTCTCACCAATCCATCCAGTACATGTAGAAGCTCCACACAAGCATTGTTGAGCGTCTCTGCCGTAGTTGACAAATTGGTAATCGAATGTGATTTCTTCGCCAGCTTTGATGAGCCGTTTGGCGAAAAATCCGATTCTACTGATATCTCCTGGGGTTTTCGGCACGGACCACTTCTCGCAGACGGCATTCGGATCGCAACTGTGATTAACAAAGCGAGAGGCATTTCCGTAGGTAGTTGCATCGATTGTGTAAACTCCTGTGTCACATAGATAGTGATGCTTGTGTTTCTTGTCTGCAGCGTATTTTATTTTGCGTTTTTCGTAGTCTTCCCGTTCCACAACTTCTCCAACATACTCAATGATGAATCGTCCTTTTTTAATGTCCTTCAAAGCTCTTAACCCGCATCCTTTCGCAGTTCCAGTATGAAAAGCCTCCACTGCCGCTATCTTTTTCTTCGCGAACCTTTGATTTTTACATTTGGATATGCAAGAAGACGGGCACTCAGTCATCATGGCCCGATTGACACATGTGTTATCTGAGCAATTACCGCCAGTTCTCGCACATTCGCATAATAAAGACTCCGTCCTTTTTTTGTTGGCATTTCTCGTGAAATATTTACATTCGGAAATCAGTTCGAACTCTGGAACCTTCATCTCTTCCTCTTTCAATTTTCTTTCTTCTTCCTTCTTCGCTTCATCTTCTTTTTGTTGTTTTTCAGCAAGTTCTCGCTGTTCCCGCTCTTCCTCTTCTTTCTTCTTTCTATCTTCCTCTTTTTGTCGTTGAAGTCTTTCCTCTTCGCGTTCTCGATCATGCCGTCTAGTTACCTCCCGTTCTCGTTGAAAGGCTCTTTTCACATCTTCGTCCCGTTGCCTTGCTCTTGGAATGTGTTCATCATCATATCTTCGATCGAAATCACTCCTACGATCAAAATCATTTTTACGATCAAAATCGTTCCTCCTATCTGGATCAGTTCTTCGATCAGAATCACTTCTTCGATCAGAATCCACTCTTCGATCCGTGTCGTTTCGTCTTTCAAAGTCACTTCTTCTATCGAAATCGTTTCGTCTGTCATGATCATTCCTTCTATCTGAATCACTTTTCCGTCCTTTGCGATCTCGATCATCTCTTCTGCTGTCGCAGTTATAACGATCGTCTTTGTATCGATTATCTTCTAAACGTCGACTTTCCGCATGTCGTCTGGTTATTTCCTGAGCTATTCGTTCAGCTTTTGCTTTCTGAAACACAAAAAGGTTGTTTTCGGTCGACATTACTTTAAGCGATTTGCATTTAAAACTCACCGCTTCTTGCAGCTCCGATTCAGTGTGCTTCGGAGCCGTGGTGGTTGTAGGCGGATTTGACGGATTCGACGGATTTGACTTCGGTGACATCAGGTCCTCGGGGGCAGAATCATTCTGAAAGAGCTGTCCTTAGTCAATTAGTATTTAGCGGTCGAGAACGTTATAAGACTTGATTTTTTAAAAAATTACCTCTGAAAAAACGGATTTAGTTACTGGTGGCATATTGAAAAAAGACAACTTCGGTAGTTCGACCATCTGTGGCGGCGGTAAGGCGTTGGCTGTAGTTGTTCCGAAATTCGAACTTCGTTTATGAGGAGATGCAAGTGCGTCAATGGAAGATGAAGTATTTGATATTGTTGTGGGGATCTGTGGAGTTGAATCTAAATTTGATTGCTCAAGCGCTGAAGCTTTTAGCAATGGATTTGTCGGAGCCTTCTTGAATGTCATTTTGAATGAACTTGAAATTCCATTTTCTACAGTTTTTGTGGCTGGCTCAGGCGGAGGAGGAGGATTAGGAGACGTCATTGAGCCGCTAGCAAAGCTTGAGTACGCTGGGTGTAAGAAATGTATCCTAGGTCGACTAATGGTAGGAGAGGACAAAGGATTCGTTACATTTTTTTCGTTTCTTTCATCGTTTCTGCAAAAACTATTTTTGTCACGTTTGGGGGAAATTGAGCTTACCTTTCCCATGGCGAATTAGAGTTGACAACAGAACTGTTTGGAAATTTCTGATCGACGTCCACATGTATCTCTGCTTTTGTTGATATTTTCCTTTGTGGAGGTGGTGAGGATGGTAAAGGAATAGATGACGACGAGATGTCATGCATACTGCCTGCTACATCAACACTGTCATTTTCTCCATCGCTTTCTGAGTTAGCTATGTCCATTGATTCAGATTCATCCATTCCCGTCGGTTGGTGCAAGCTATGTGCCGACGCCGATGCAGACGAGGGAGAATTCCGTGGAGATTTTGATGTTGTGATGAACGAAGTAGATGTGCTTGGCTCTGTTACTTGTGAAGGACAAGTAACAATCGTTTCTCGAGTGAAAGAACTTGAAGAAGGCTGAAAATATAACATTTTAATGAATCACAGTCTCCTTCGGTACCTGTGGATCGTCTGGATGAATCGGAGACATAGGATCTTCACACTTCGGACTTTTCACTTTAAAAGGTGTAACATTGGCTGCAATAGACGCTTCATCTTTATCTTTGTCCGCCTCTTCTTTTCCGTTTTCTTCCTCTTTATCTTCAACTTTCAATTTATTGATTGATATGCGTTTTGATGAAGGAGGAGGTGGCGGTGAAGGCAGTACTCGCCTTTCCGACGATTTTTTTCTTTGGAGAATCGGTTCGGGTGATTCAACAAATTCTTCGTCTTGATTTGCTTCTCTTGAAGATGATGCTGTACCACTCATCATCATTTCAGCATCCTGTAATGATTGTGTATGATTTGTTCCCTCTCAGTCTAAACAAAGAAATTACCTGGATTTTTTGTCCATTTGATAAATGTTCTTCTCTCAATCTGCCATCTAGCGCTTGGTCGGAATCTTCTTGAGTATTGGATGTGCTAGGAATGCTAGCAGCAACAGTTTCTGCAATTTTTTCGCTTTTTTAAAACTAATTAATCGACGATTAGAATGAAACTCAGTTCTATTTTCGAGTACCGCCAATTAAAAAAATGTTCATGATTTGGACAAAGTTTATTTTAACTCGATTAATCTATTGAATAATTCTGTGGCAGAAGCATTCGGTTTGCAACCATTTTCTCACCGGTTCTAATTTTTGGTGGACGTCCTCGCTTTCCCTTTTTCGTCGGAGTCGGCGGGGTAGGTGGAATTACTTTGTTCTCCTTCACAGCGCCATCTTGGGCAGCTTCGGCTGTTTTTCTCCTCGTTTGAACCATTTCTGATCTGAAATATAAATATATTCTTTAAATTTCGTTCAAAGTATCGAATTAAGTGTTCAGTTGGACCTTTTTTTTTAACTTTCAGGTGAGTACTTTTTGAGATTTTTGTCTAAACGTTAGAATGTATTTTAAAAAGCGATTTGATTTTTTTCTACGAGAGGTTGTCCTCGAGGATTGCAAGATGGGAGCGAAACATCGTTTGAAGACCATTACCATCCCATCTGTCTGCGCTCCTTTAAACAAAGGGCGGGAAATTTTTTGAATTTTCATGCACCTGGCAGGTGCCGCCTGCAATCTGCGGATCAATCGATGAATCCATGAATTGCATAAGAGAACTGAATCATGATTCAGGTGAATAGAAAATTCTCAAAGCAACTATTTTTTTCAAAAAAAAATTCCGCAATTTCATGGAACGCAGCTCGAAAAAAAATCGAAACTACGCCGGCAATATTTGCAAGCGTCCCTCGTCAGGTGTAAAATTCTTTGACGATATATTCTATCGATTACACTACAGCTGTCCATCGGAAATTGAAACTGTCCATCAGAAATTGAAGCGAAATCCCTTGTGTGATTCTTTATCGGAGTTTTTGTTTTGAGCAAATTCTCACCGATTTTTAGACATAATCACTGTGTGCTGCAGCATTGACGCTCGCTCACAAAAATCGATGATAGTGTTGAATGAGGGGCAAAAGAGAATGAAAAATGGGTACCTTCTTCTTCTTCTTTTTCTCCCTCTCTTCGTCGTCTATTCGTCTCTGGTGCTGTTGGGTGGGGCAGTGTGTGTGTGTATGCGTGAGAACGTCGTCTGGATGATGAAGGCTAGAAGACGTCGAGACAACGGCGTGCTCTCAACGCCAGAATGTGATCGAATTGAAAATGTGTTGCCTACTTGCCTCTCGCAGCTCACTTCCCAGAGAGTAGAAGAGACGCAGAGGCAAGAAGGGGGAATAAAACGAGGTTTTGTGACGATGGCGGGCAAAGGGGAAGAAAGGACGGCTGTGGGGGTAGAACGTGACTGGCAAGAATTGCAAGAGTACGAAAAACTGTGATACATAGACATTACAGAGAACAAGGGGTTGCGACTGCACATGCCACACCATGAGAGGGACGAATTCTTCATGTGTGCGCAGCGCAGAAGAAAAAAAGAATATCGAATCACAGTCAGCCTTGAAAAAAGACATAATTCGATTTTCAGATTCAATTCATTTATTCATTGTTTTGCGAAGAACAAAGAGTCCAATATATGCGATAATGATTATTTTCCACGAGGCTGTGTCCTGCTCAAAGCTGCCCGTGGAGCCACTTCTGCTGTTGCCGCAATCGGAGAATCTTCAGTGCTTAAAGATGTGAGAAGAGCTTTTTCAGCCGTCATCATAGTGGATGTACAAGATACCACTTCCATTTCTTTTCCTGTCGCTTGCAGTACCATATTAGTACCGAGATCTTGATTCCAAGATGCCGTGTAGAGGGAGTTATTGATCTAAAACTGAGCGTTAATCAAGCTTAATAGATTCTGTTGGCTTACCTGTAAAACTGGTGTATTTGTATCAGGGTGTCTCAGTCTTATAAGGTCTCTTTGAACAGCATCTCTTACAATATCAGCGTCAAGGATACCGTTCACTGTCGCGACCATCGTCACTTCTTCCCAGTCATCTGAATCGCTTTCGACCTCCTCGTTTTCAACTGCCTTTTTCAGTTTTTCATTCAGTTTTACTCCCCCGCTGCCATTTTGTTCTGAGGTATTCGCAACACCGGTTTTTTTTTCTGACATCTGTAACACTTTATATTGTCATGCATGTGTAGATTATAAAGAGTAAAAAACATAAGATTAGATAAACAAATGGGGGTCAAGAACCTACACAGAATTACGGTGTATACTATTTGAAAAATATTTGAATCTTTATTCATCTTAGATAACCCAATCCAAAAAATATCACATGCGTAATCCATTGTTAATAAATACCGAGTTCGTTAGAAAGAATCTTGAAGAAGCTTCGAAATACGTGGATAGTTTTCTACATAATGCTGTTGACCGCGAGAAATAACAGAAGAGTTATACGAAGTTATCAGTCCGTTGAGGAACGCTAGAACTTCCAACTCTGAATGCTCTTCATACCATTTCACATATTCTTCGGGCTGGAAAAAAAACAAGTATGACACTTCAATACGACACTTCAACACTCACTGTCCATTTTACAGATTGATGTGGAAGTGGAAGCTCAGAAGGGCTATCAGAAACCAGAAGTTGAACAATAATGGTCTTCTTTACTCCTTCAACTTTGAGCACCACGTCAATATCAGAACCGAACAAATCTAGTAAACGAGATGTGTCGCCATACTTAGATGGCCATTCCATCGAACGTACAGCTTCTAGCAGTCTGAAAAAAAACCTTCTTTTGTATTTTCTTATAGCAAAGAAAGAGACAAATATCATAAAAAAGTGAAAAACCAACCTGGAAAAGTCAATAACGATGAGTTGTCTTTCTTCAGAAGCGTGTGATCGTACAAGTGTCGCATTGAGAATAAACGAATCAATGACGTATTCAGCAATTTGGGAGAGAATGTGGGAATGACAAACAGCACGAGAAACATGAGCCATATGCATATCAATATGATTGATATAGGTGAGAAGTTCCTGCATGTAAGGGGCAACAGATTTTGTCATTGCACGCGTCTCGACATGCATTCTAGCAACAATGTCACGGATTGAGGTCTTCACTTCTGTCACAATAGCATCCAAAGTTTCTTTCTGGACAATAGCAACACTTTTCGATTCAGAAGGCCATCTCTTCATGATACCATCAGCAGTTTGAATCAGGCGGTAATTGATCATTTGATTGGCCGTCAAACGGTCACCTGAAACATTTAAATAGAGCAAAAAAATACCCAGTGGAAATACTTACCCAACAACAAATCATCTCGTTGAAGATGCAGATTTGCTTCCAACTTCTTAGCAATGATTTCGATACATTTTTCAATGTTACTGCTCATTTTCGAACTCAGGTCTGTGTCCCAATCCACTTTTCTCATCTCTTCTTCCATCGCTGTGTTAATAAGATCAACAAAAGCATTTGAATGCGCTGTTGAGAAGTCATTATCTTCTACGAGTTTATGGAGACGTGACAGGGAATGAGTTAGCAGAGAGTTCTTAAGTGGCCGTAAGGAATCGTTTAATGCTGAAGAATTATCTCCTTTCGAATTGAAAACTCTTCCCAGTTGTTGAACGAATCGCAATGCATATGGTGTGTCCAGAGGAACTCTACTTCGAATGAGTCTGGCTAACTTTTCAGAAAACTTTTTCTTATAAGCATCGCCGAGCATAGAAGCCTGTTCTAAATGGGATTGAATGGTGGCCGCTACAACTGGCAAAGTCTTGTTGGCGATTTCTGGAGAAGTATTCGACAATTCCATCAGTTTCTTGTCCAGATCTACCACAGAAGAGGACAATAACACTTCAAGTTCGGATTCCAAATAATTGAGAGTACGAAGGGCTCGGCATGCTGAGATCACCATTGAACTGTTCAATGAAGCTAGGCCTCTCTTGAGCTCTTCAGCTCCGCTTCGTCGAATTTCATTCTCGGTAATTTTTAGTTTTGTATCAACCAAATTTTTGAGCCAACCGATTTTACGAAGATTTTTGTTGTCATTGAGGATTTCTTTGATTTCTGCTGTGATCTCCGCTCTTTTGACCAAATCACTTCTTTTTTCCAATGATTCAAATAGTTCCTCACACCTTTGAGCATCCGATACTACGTTCCGTTTCAGCATCGTAGCCTCTAACTGACGAGTTTGTTCTCGAAGTTTTACGGTTAGTTCTTCACAAACAGTTGATAAACGATTCGATTCATTTGTTACTGAAGTCATTCTCATCTGGACTGAGTGAAGAGTGTCTTCAAGTGATTGAAGAGCAGGAACTTGCTCAAGGAGTCGCGGCAGATTTGTTTCAACTCCTTTGCGGAGTTGTTTATCGAGAGTATCGTGGAGTCCGGCAACTTTTCTATTGAGAGATTCTGCAACAGAAGAGTCACATTCAGCCACTCTGTAAAGTCATAAGCGGTTCAAATTTCTCAAATTTGGGATACCCACCTTTTCAAGTAATCATTGACATCGGTTTTCCCCCAGAGAAAGTCGTCCAGCTGTTCGTCAACTCTGCCAGACATGCTGAAAATATGAAAACGAGGTTTTTGTTTTCTGACAACTTCAGATATATACCAGCAGAATCAAAGAATCTGATCGTAAGAAAAGAAATATTGAAAGTTCATCAAAAAATTTCATCAAGGAATAAACTGAAAAACATCAACAAAAACAATTAAAAATAATAACGGCCTAATACCTAACCTAAACATCTTAATGATCATTTATTCAAATATGTGACAAAACTCAGATTTTCTCAGCAGATTTCTTCAGATTGTGCTTCTCGACAGCTACATGTTCCTCAAGATCTGAAATAATTCCTCTCGCAATCGTTGTTTTACTGCTTCCTTCTCTCAACGTGAATGGCATTCCTTTTCTCAATGGCATATCTTTCATTAAAAGTACAGTAGCCGATGTATGCTCTCCGGGCATCAGAAGCTCGTTGCTCATGTCGAACCGTCCGACTTGATCCCACGTGCTGCAGTACATTTTATCAGTAAATCCGGTTCGAATACCAATTTTTCGTCCATTCTCAGCCTCCGATAGTAAATAGAGCTCAACCTTGACACGATTGGTAATTGTCACAGCACCAGGATGTCCTGCCCACATTCCTCTTTTTACTGTGTCCGCCTTCACACCTCGACAGAGAACTCCGCAGTGATCTCCAGCGCGAACTTCTTTGACACTTTTTCCGAATACATGAATGTCGGATGCTGTCGTTTGGAGCGTTTGTCCGTCTCCTTTGATTTCCACTTTGTCACCTTTTTTGAGAACTCCTCGTTCTAAGGTACCGACAATTACAGTACCTGAAATCAGTTTAAACGGAAAAATAATGTTAAGGAAGGCAACTCACCTCTACCAGTAATAGCAGTTTTGGATCCGATTGGCATTACAAACGTGTCTTTCTCATTTCTATCAGGTTCTGGCAAAGAATCCAATGCTTCCAGAAGACGATCAATGCACGAGATGTCTTCTCCTTCAAGAGCAGCAAGAGCAGATCCACGGATAACTGGAGTCGAATCACCATTGAATCCATGAATAGTCAATAACTCTCTTGCTTCGATTTCAACCAGATCCAATACATCTTCTTCCACTAAATCAGCTTTGTTGATAAAGATTACCATGTTTTTGACTCCGACTTGTTTGGCCAGAATTAAGTGTTCTTTGGTTTGTTCCATGACACCGTCAGTTGCAGCAATGACAAGAACGGCAACATCCATTTGAGACGTTCCACAAATCATATTTTTGATAAAATCTGAATGTCCTGGACAATCGGTATGCGAGTAACGCCGAGCTGGACTTTCATAGCCAATATGAGCGACGTTGATTGTGATTCCTCGTTTCTTTTCTTCTTTTCCTTTGTCAATCTCATCGAACTTGATATGTTTTGCAAAACCTGACGATAATTAACTGTCGTTGTTTATAATAAATTTCTTATACGTACCTTTCTTGGCTTGCACTCTAGTGATAGCTGATGTCAGTGTAGTTTTACCGTGATCGATATGTCCGATTGTACCGACATTCACATTGATTTTCGAACTATTTGTGGCAGAAGCAAAAAATGCAAGAGAGTTCCGAACTAGTGGCTGGTAGAAATGTGTGGTAGGATATCGACTGAGTAGTAGATATCGTGTGAAAGCAGATAAGGCGGAAGTGTTCATGATCTGGAAAAATATATTTTGTTATCTATTCACATGTCGTCAAAAACAGAATTTAAAAATCCAGAAAATCTCACAAGATTTGCGTGGCAAGTTGTCCTCGAGGAGTACACAGGCCTCGTGGCCTAGAAATTTCGCAGGAAATAGAATATTTGTAGTTTGTAGTCGCAAGCATAAACAATCGTATTTTTCTCTTGAAAAACAGTTTTCTGGTTTGCGAAACAGTTGAAAACCGCCTGGTTGAATTTCCGATGACTACTGAAAATAATGCAGCGGAATCAATTGCGAAAAAATTAGCACAAGTGAGATCATTATGAGAATATAGAACATTTAAAAAATTTCAGGAAGAAGAATGGCTACAAAACTTTGAGAAAAATATAGTCAAAAGTGGACAAATCAGACATGGAATAGAACAAGTGGTCGACAAATTTGACCAACGTTTGAGTTCTCTCGAAAAAAATGTTCTCCCGATGCACATTTCAAACGGAAAACTACAGAAAAAACAGCATAGTGAGTTGAACTCATCAATTGAAAAAAAGCTTTTGACAATTCATATTTAATCAGATTCATTAAAAATCATTATTTTTCCAGATATCCAGCGACTCATCAATACCATAGATGCAACACTCCAGTTTTACGGTAAAACCAGTACAGTTGAGAACGCAATTAACAACGGGAATCCATCGACTGAATTAGATACCTACTTGGAAAATATGGAAAGCCTTCAACAAGCAATAATTTTCTTTGAAACACACCCGAATTATCGAAGTCAAACCGACAATATGAGAATCACACTGGACACTGGTTATACCATGCTCGAGAAAGCTTACAAATCGTTTCTTCTCAAACATAGCGTGACAGTAGACCCTACACCATTTGTCAGAAATGAACTCTCTTCTCGATTAAATGAGATAAAAGTTTTATCGGATGAAGAACCAATTATCAAAATTGGTGTTTGGCTCCTCAAACAACCTCGGATGCCAAACCACTTCCTAGGATACTATTCGGAAATTCGAGGAGCACAGATATTGAAAAACATTAAAAATATTGCCGAAGCACAGAAGACTATGCAGCTAGCGTCAAGGAGCAAATTGTAACGAGAATCGTTTGAGTATAGGTTGATTCATTTTATTTTCAGATCAACTGTTCGAAAACCAGCACAACGTTCTGAGAAAACGGACGCTCTGGTGGACGTGGACTCGTGCCATGTGATGTGCTCATCGTTGCTCAGTTTGCTAGAATTGGAAGAGAAATTAATGGTGAAAGCTATTCCGGATACTTCTAAAAGAGCTCAAGTCTTCCGAGAACTGGTTTCGCGACCATTGACATTTGTGGTTCTTCAAACACAAAAAGTTGTCAATGAAAAAGATATCGGAATTATTCCATTATTGCCACTTCTTCATCTTCTGTCGCAAAATTCTGCGAGGTTTCATAATTTGGCTGCTGTAAGTGAAAGAAAGTATTTTCCTAAAATTTTCAATTTTTTTTGCAGAACAGCATTGGAGACGTCCAGTTTGACTCCCTCATGCGACAATTGCAAGTTAAATGCTCTTCGTATGTGAACGAAGTAATCGAGAATTTGAATGAGGACACCACAAAGTTTGTACCTCCGGATGGAAACGTGCACCCGACAACCGCCTCAGTAACTTTTAGAATTTTTTTTTAGTGAATTGAATTCAATTTTCAGACTCTTAACTTCCTCTCAAGTCTCACCGCCCATCGTGTCACAGTAACACAACATATTCTTGCTTTAACAGCTCCACCAGGAACCAATACAAATCTTCTCCTTCCAAAACTGTTTGCTCGTATTCTATCCGCTTTAGGAAGCATGCTGAAGAAGAAAGCTAATATATACGACGATCCAACCCTGGCCACTATCTTCCTGTTAAATAACTACAATTATATTGCGAAAACTTTGGCTGATGAGAATGATGGTCTATTACCTGCTATCACTGAGATGAACACAAATATTCTATCTTTCTATCACGAAGAAATCGCAACATGCACTAATGAATATCTCAAAAGTTGGAATGGGATTGCGTCCGTATTGAAATCGGCTGATAGAATTGGAGAAGACAAACAAATGGCAAAAAATATCATGAATGTAAGTTTGCTTTATGGATATTGATGTTCATCGAATCAAATCTTCAGACATTCGTAAGGGACTTCGACCAAATTCTCGCTCAACAGACGGACTACTGTATTTCTGATCCAAAAATATCGGCTCATGTCCAAACGGAAGTGAAAGCACGAATTTGGAAGAATTATTCACTGCTGTTGGATTCTTGTCAACGACTTCATGTTTTCCCTCAAGGCATAAAGTACACTGAGAACACATTCGAAATGGCTATTAGAAATTTATTCTCTTCCGCGAGAATTAATTGAGTTTAAATTATGTAAAATTTTAATCTGTGATATAGGTTTACGGCTCTTTTTTGTAAATTATTGTTATTTTAATACATTATAATTATCGTTTATTTCACCTATTCGAAGTACAGCCTTATATCTGGCTTGAATTCTTAGAGTGGAATAAAGAACCAAAACTTAAAAATCGTGTATCCTCAGAATGTGTATAGGGAAGATAACTACGAACTGGCGATCTGCTGCCTCCATAATTTTAGGTACGCGGAAAATCTGATAAATAACAATATCATTTATTGTTCAGCATGCAAGTCGACTCGTCGAATTCTGATGCTGAAACGGGGGGAAACTGCAAAATTCATGCCAAACACCATGGTTTTCCCTGGAGGTGTCATAGATAAGGCTGATTCAAAGTTGGGCGACGAATTCAGAATTGCTGCAGTGAGAGAACTCTTCGAGGAATCTGGAGTTCTTTTGACGAAAAATGGATGGCAAACTTCAGCGAACAATCCTGATATGACCAGTTTGAAGGCGGAGGTGGTCTCCGATGCCTCGAAATTCCAGAAGCTTTCTGAATCCGTGTGTGCTGATAGGCTCATCGAATGGACCACTTTCATCACTCCAGCGAACTATCCACGTCGCTTCTTGACCAAATTCTATCTCGTGCTTATTGATGGTATGATTCAGAATTTCTTTGTTCCTCTTCAACGTTTGTATTCAGACGAACCAGCTATCGATTTGTGTACTTCAGAGATGTCAGAATACAGTTGGATTGATCCGAAAGAATGCGTTGATGAAGCTTACTCTGGGAAATACGCACTCCCTCCACCTCAGGTGTATGAGCTTACTCGTCTCTCACAGGTATTTGACACGTTTTATTCACGAACTGGTCAGAAATTTCCAGATAAACGATTGGGATTATTGCAACAAGTATGGAAACATTAAAAAACCAATTTGTCCTCAACCAATAAAAACGATTGGCGAAAACATGATTACTAATTGTTTCCCAGGAGATCATATGTACATTGGTAAAGATACATTCCGGGTTCCATTTATCAAAATAATCTCTTTATAGATGAAAACTGCTTCCAACAACCTCTCCGCCAACTGTCTTCTGACCGTGTAACTGTTTCTCCAACTCTGCCAACGCATCGAGTTACTTACTTCTCTGAGCCAACTTATGGGCGTGTTCGAGTTTATCAACATCTACTGAAGCCTGCAGATGTTTCTGCTTTTCATCAATTTGAGACACATTCGAAAGACATTTTGTGATTTTCCTAGAGACTAGTATAGTTCGGGTTTCCGGTTAATAAAAACCCTAGTTATTTATGAAACTGCATAAAATAAAATTTTCATTTAACAAGTGTTGTTCGTGTGACTGTCTTCTGGGTCCGTATTCCCCTCTCTTGCACTTGCGAAAAATATTTTCAAAAGATTACTGTCGATGATGCAAACGCGCCCCATTGAAGGGCAAAAAACTGTCCAATTTTCAAATGTGTCCAACGATTTTTCCAATGTTTTTCTGCGATTTTGCTTTTTTGGTGTGTAGAAAACAGTTTTGGACTCGAAATTTGTATATTTTTCTGCCAATTCGATTTTTTACAGGAATTTACTGGAACTGCTACCATTATGCATCCTCAACAACGTCCCAGCCAAATGGGAAGGCATCCCTATGGAGTAAGAATAGAACGAAACATACTTTTTCGTATTCGAATGAGAAATTTTATTATTGTAGACACCATCATTAGGACAACAATTGCGTCGTCCCGGAACATATTCAGCTCAACAACAAATGCATGGACCAAGACCACAGTTACCGGCCGTTCCTGCAACAAAAAAGAAACGATACGCGGATAAATGTATTCATCGGAAGGTATGTTCTTTGAATATTAGAGATCAAAATGAACCCAGTATGTTTCCAGATTCGAGAGCTAGAACCAGATACTGAAAACTACATGACTCTTCTCGCTTCTGAGCAAAGAATTGACTCCACGTTGGCACGTAAACGACTTGACATTCAAGAAGCTCTGAAGCGTCCTAGTAAAGTGAAAAAACGTCTCAGAATCTACATCTCGCATACGTTCATAGAAGAAAAACATTCTGAAAAGGAAAATGAAGATTCTTCACTTCCAATGTGGGAACTTCGTGTAGAAGGGCGTCTTCTTGATGAGCAACCTCCACCAACTGGCATGTTGGGGCAACGACAGAATCCAAAGAGGAAATTTAGCTCTTTCTTCAAATCTCTCGTCATCGAGCTTGATAAAGAAATGTATGGACCAGACCAACATCTTGTCGAATGGCACCGAACACCTCAAACAAACGAGACTGATGGATTTCAAGTAAAAAGAGCTGGAGATCGTCCAGTCAAATGTCGAGTTCTTCTTCTTCTCGATAATCATCCATCGAAGTTCAAGCTTCATCCGAGACTCGCAAAAGTTTTGGGAATTGCAGCAGAAACACGCCCAAAAATCATTGAAGCCCTTTGGCAATATATCAGGACTCACGGTCTTCAGGATCCCCAAGAACACGATATTATTAATTGCGATACTTTCCTTACGCAGTGTTTCGGAGTCAGCAGAATGAGATTCATGGAAGTACCCAATAAGTTGCACCAGCTTCTTCAACAAATCGACCCATTGGAGTTCAATCACGTCATTCAAAGACCAAGAGAAGGTCAAGAACAAGTATCTACATGCTACGATATCGATGTCGAAATGGAAGATTCTGTAAAGCAGTACATGGCTCAATTCATTCATAACCCTTTGCTTGTGAATGATATTCAAGCTCTCGACCAGAAATGTTTCGATATCATCGAACAAATCAACGAATTGAAGACTCGTCGTGATTTTTATGCCAGATTCCACTCAGAACCGACAGAGTTTATCAGAGATTGGGTGATGAGTCAAAACGCAGATTTGAAGACTCTGAGTGATTCCAGTGGAGATGTGGAAGCTGATCGATATGCTTCCACTTATACAAGAACCGAAACAGAGGAAGGAATACAACGGTATCTATATTCATTTTACTTTCTGAAGTTTTCTAACATCTTCCGGTTTTCAGCTACATGTTCCAAAAAGTCAATCAAAAGCGTCTCGAATTGGAACAAAGTCTTGGAGTCCGGCCGAATTAATACCTCCTTGATCTCTACTCTCACCAGATATCGCATATCTCGCAGACGATTTTATATCAAAACTTATGCTCGCATTTATTCATTTCAGCATTTCATTTAACCTGTAAATGTATTGACAACAACTTATTCTTTGTTTGTGGTAAAAAATGATACTTTTCTTGCAACTGCGTCAAAAATTTATACGTGACCTTCGGAAACCATGACGTTAGACTACTCCGAAAAAGGGGAAACTGTCAGTTGTTAGTATTTGTCTTCATTCAAGAATCGCAATGGATTCGGATGAAGAAACTCTATCCACGTATTCTAGTTTCTCTGTGACTTCAAGGTTGTCCATTAGAATTTAACCTCACTTAAACGAACTTAACAGAACTGCTACTACAATTTCAACAAGAGACTCTGCAAGTAATGCGGTTCCTGCTGTTCAAGATCACAACGATGATGAGGTTTTCGAGGATGCAAGCAGTGACATCAGTATTTTGTAAATAATAGTTGATAACTTCTGATATATGAAGAGATTCAGAACAAAACGAGAGTCGTCTATCCATTTGGATAGAACTAAATTGCGACAAGGGATTCTTCATGATTTGAACACTCACACTCTCGTTCCGCTGTTTCTCCGAAAATGTGAACTTCAAAAAGCCAGAAAAGGATCTGCTCCTCCGAACATCATCCCTATTGAGAAAGTTGAGACGATCGAAGCGTATAAGGTTGATGCTTTGAAAAGTTCAAACAAAGCATGATATTACTTTTCAGAAAATGTCCGGCCATTCTACACTTCTGAGCAGTCTCAACTCTCCAACTTACTGTGTTCGCTACTTGGCTTCCAATCCACCTCAGAAATGTAAAAATGTTCTCGTCTACGCTGCTCCAATAAAGTTTGTGCGCTTTGTTGCACGTCCAGAACCTCAGAAAACAAATGTAAAATGAACATGAAGAGACGAGAAAATAAACAAAAATTTTTAAGCAATCTGTCTTCGAAGATCCATCTGAAACCGTACGCCTCATGATGAGTCCAGATGAATCAATAACGGCGAAGAAAATGCTCCCGAAATGGCAGACAGTCACTTTTACTTTGGCTTTTGGAAAACACGTTGGAGTCAAATACCGTATTATGGAGACTCGTAAACAGTCTGTCATCCATGTGAAGCCGAAAGTTGAACGTGTACATCGTGTCTCGACTAAAACACTCTATCGCAACGAACCCATTCAGGTTAAACTGGTTTTATATAACAATTGAGATTCTATTTTTCTCATTTTCAGAACGTGGAATACTGGAAATGCTCCCCTGTCCATGAGTTAAACTTGACAACTGTGGAGAAGAACGATCCACAATTAGTCAAACGGGTTTTCCTGGAGACTACTGGCGAGACGATGTGGAATCATTCGACCGAAGTTATTTCTGCTTTCGAGAAAAGAGAGTCCGATAATGATCCACGTAGTTCCCGACCTGATTACTTCTTTCATTATATTTTCAACCAATTACAGGAGTTAAGAAAATCAAAGTTTCTAAGGAGCTCAATCTAACGTGGCAAAGAACTGACGAACAACAATGATATTCCCTCTTGTTTAATATTTTTTTGTGAATGACGACAAGTAAATTCTTTATGGCAATAATAGAGCTGATATGCAACACCAGGGATATGATTTAAAGGAAATGTACAGTAAAAAAACCGGCTATTGTTATAGCTAATAATCTGATTTAAAATGATATGCTAGTAACTGAAAAAAACGAGAGATCAGATGGAGTCAGATGGATACAAAATATGACGTTGTCCACAGCTGGTGTCCCAGCATTGTAAATTGAGATAACCCTGAAACTCACAGATAACAAAAGTATATAATTCAAAACTGACCCGACAAATGGGCGTGTCAGGAAGTTTCCGTTGCCAGACAGGTGCGGCAACCTTCTTTCTGAAATCCAGGTGGTCCATTGTGAAGAACAAAACGCCATTGAATTTTACCCTTGAACTTTTCGAACGATTCCATTATGTGCAAAAGGGCAGATTGTTGGGGCGAAACAGTGTCCATACTTGTTTAGAATACATTCTTGAGCTTGATGCTCAGGCTTGGAATGTACAGTAACTATCAGAGTTGGTCCCTTGTCAGTATTAATAGCCAATGATTTTCGAGCTGGTCTCTGAACCATCTTCTATGAAAAGGTGCATTCTCGAAAAAAAAAACTTACTTCAGGTGACACATTGGATATTATGGAATTCATACTTCCACTGACAGATGACGTTACACGTTTGTCACTGTAATTTTCTTTTCCAGATATAATCACACGCGCATGAGTTGTTGATGGTTGACGATCTTGAACTGAATTTGTTGGAAAAATTGAATTTCTGTTTTAAATTTACCATCGACGAATATTTGATCGCTTTCCGCCGTTGAATGCGGAGATGATTGAGATGCTGAAGTGGAAGCTGGATTTAGTTTACGATTCAAAACATATTTACTTCCTGAAAATGAATGGTTTTGATATGAAATCTTTGTATAAAACAAACTATTGTATTCATTCCAGGACGGTTGTGAACCATCACTTCCTTCTTGAATATCATTATCGTAGTTCTCATCATATGTGAACGTTTTTTGTGGATAAGTTGTCAATGTTTTATCGAAATCATCGTGCTTTGACCCCAATTGCCGCTGAAAAAATTGTATAAACGGCCTGAAGCGCTCATTCTAAACGTACTTTTCTCAAAATACAACCATCTCTCATTTCTTTATTATGAACGGCCCATTTTTCCAATGTTTCTTCCGGAACTGACATCATGAACTCTTTGCGCGCACTTTCGTTGTCTTTAGATTTTCCTAATGGATATCTTCCTTTATCCGAATACTGTTCCGGACGAGGATGCTCTGTCACGATTGTTCGCTGGAAACGTTTTGCGCTATCTGAAATCATTATTTGAAGCGTCGGATACAAATCGAAACTCACTTGTTGAATACCAGTTATATTCATTTTGATGCATTATTCATAAAATTTTAATAGCGAACAATAAAAGAAAAAAACGGCACGTGTGAGGTGAGACTGCCCGCCGAACAAAGAGGCGGCAGGCTGAAAAAGAAGAAAAAAATAAAACACAAAAAACGCCCGTAAATCGACATGGCCGAGCGAGTTGATATGAAAAACTAGTCCGCCGCTCACTTTTGGCGGGAGTTCAAATGCTAGTTTTAAAAAGAGTGCTCTCGAGCTCGAAATCTAGATCTAAATCTCGATCGAGAGCTAGCTTTTTAGAGTTTGCGTAAAATCTCGAGGACAGATATCAGAAGGACATAATTTTAGAGGGGTTGAGAATAGAACGTCAAGTCCTTCTATTTGATGGTTTACGGTAGCATGGATCGTACATTCGACCGCGGTCATGTTATAGACCGTAGATCTACTGTATAGTTATCCCTCTAAATGCCTTTCATATCAGATGTAGTAATAATCAGCTGGAACTGCGGCTACAAAATCTTACGAACTTCTGAAAAAAGTATTTTTTGAGAATAATAAAAGGTTTTTTTGTACTGAATTATTCATTAAATTGAAATGAGATATAGAAAGGATACATAGTTTTTTACGAGGTTAATCGTAGATAAATTTTTTGAGCCTGCAAAGTGTGAAACTATACGGTGGAACCTTATAGGCTGTCATCCACAAAAAGGTTGATTTTTTTAAAGAATCGAATATTGCATCAGAATAATATGGAAAGTAGTCCTGTGGGAGTTCTATCGGAGCCATCATACACCAATTTGATGTTTAACTGTCTTCTCTTCATCGAAATTGCCCATCATTTGCATCTTCTTTCACTCTTCAGATTGCTCAGTCCGTTTTCCAAATACTGTTCTGGAAGTATTAATTCATCAGATTTTTCATCTTTCTCACCCACTCATTATAAATCTCCATTTCATTCAGGATTGTACTTTACTATCTTCTAGTTGTTCCCATTGCGATTCGGATTCCACGAGAAAAGAGCATTACGAATATACAGACTCAGAGAAAAAGAAAAGAAGATACCATTCGCCGCATTACTTTCTGGATTTGAGACGTCGTCACTATAGTGTTTTCTGTCGTCTTTCTCTCAGTTCTTCGGTAGTTTTGTACATTTCTCATAGATTTTTCTTAATTTGGAGGTTTACTATTCTTAGAACATGCGAGAGGCATCAAAACTTTATACTGGGAATTCAGGTTCCCATCCTCTCAATTCATAACAAAACTATGGAGGCATAAACAAAACTTTGGAATTTATAAACATAATCAATCTGTTCATTTTTCTATTTATTGAATTCGGAAAGCTTCAAGTGTTCCAATAAATGAAAGATTTGAATGTCACTTATATAATTAGAAATAGGTTTTGAAACCAATTTGTTCAAGATTCCAGCAAGAAAACTTCAAAAGATCCCATTTAAAAAAGGTCCTTCAATAATGTCTTCCATCCCCTCTCAGTCATTCTCGTTTCAGCCCTTTTTCCCATTCAAACATCATTCCCAGTCATTTTCTAATGTTCCGTGCGTTACCCGCATCCACTTTTGACGTCTTCTTATTCTTCTGATGTCCGCGCCCTTTTCTTCGTCTTCTTTTAATATCCAAATCTTTCGTCTCTTCTCGATGACAATTAGACACGGACCTGTCCACTTGCAACCGACTATCCAATTATTATGAATCCGATTCCCTAGCCATTTCCCAACAAACCTATTTCCCTGTCTTTTCGTCTGGTTTCATTGTTGTCAGCACTCGAACAAAAATGAAATATGGGCTTTTCCGTACGTCTGAGTATTGGAAGAGAAGCTTTCACTCGTTTTTGGTGCATTCTACGTCTCTTCATCTTCTATTATCTCTTTTCAATGGATCATTTTACCACATCCAGAAGAGCCACCAGATCCCGTTAAAGAAGAAAAAGAAAACGACGTCTTCTTCTTCTTTTTCTTCTTCTTCCTTTCAGTTTTTCTATTTTTTCAATGGAATGAATGTATAAATAAAGACAAACATTATCTGTGTCTCCTCTACAACCATTTTCTCTTCTAATATGAGTTCCTGAGAAGCCATATGACCCAGGAAGAGTATCCATTTCCTTGCCAACTTTTTGGAGTGGCTATCGTTTTTTCACTATTTCCTTTCCTTGTTCTACGTCTCAGACAACATTCCTTTTTTAGATTTTGACTGCTTTTTCAGATTTCTTCTAATTTCGGGGGTGGAATCTTATGATATTCAGATTTCTAGTGATCCTTATAAAAACTTTAATGTGAAACCAATAATCCAAATGCAAACCTTTTTTCTGTAAGAACTTGTTATCTCTGTCTGAATATCCGTTGTGGCAAAGAAATTTTGGACTACAGTAACCCCAGAGAAAACAAAAGTATTTTGAACACTATTATTGCCTTGGTTCCTCAAAATCAGTTTCATAAAACTATTACAGTCTTCGAATGCTTCCATTCCGATTCTCGAAACTTCTTAACAGTGTTTACTGAATTCTACCTCCAATTCAGGTCCTCAATCCATACCATTATTTCTCAAATTATTCCAGTTTTCATCCCCATCTTTTCACCCATTACTTTATCCATTTTTCTCCCATTTCAACCGCATAAATAACAATGTGGTTTCTGGAATGATGCGAGTGAAATATAAACCAACGCATTGAATTCATATAAAGTCATAAATAAATCAAAGGATCCTCCTTCATCGGCCTCTTCTTCGTTTCCTCCAACTTCACTTTTTGTACTTTCAGATCCTCCTTCTTCTTCCATATTCCATTTTGTCTTCTTCTTTTTCTTGTCTTCATGTATTATGACGACTAGCTGTATGTATGGGACACTCAAGTGTTCGCACCCGGTTTGCGCAACCGTTTCTTTCCGCGCAACACTTCGCGTTGCTGACCAACGGTCGGACACAAAAAAAAACTGAACACAAAAAAAAACAACTGATATCGGACGGATGAAGTACAGCCCGGATGAATGGCAGGATCCAGTCTTTCCGTAAAACTATGCGATCTCCTTTCTTTCTTTCTTGTAGTAATACAGCCAGTTATCCTTTTTTTACTTGAAGATGAGAAGAGACCACTTGACTACCGTAGTACAGCTACTAGTTGACGATTACCACACGGGAGATTTTTGTTGTCTTATAACTTATTTTAATATTTATTTATCTTCCCAATTTGTTTAGAATCTTGCTAAACTCCATACGACTTCCCTTCACTCCCAATTTTTTGAAATTTCCAGCAGGTGCATATATCGGCACTCGTATTTTTGGTCCAATTTCTTCATCCTCTTTCTTTTCCATCGTCAATCATCTGGCATGTCAATTCGCTTTGCACCCTTGATGCCATCTTTCGTCGACACGTCATAAATCTTCTCTCCTTCGAATGTTCTGCCCTATTTTCTCAGATTATTACGTACATACACTTCTGAGAAAGATTCAGAGTTTCATTTGGAATATATTATTCATTCCTTCTGCTGAATTTATCATGAATCGTGTATCACTTCTAGAGACCAAAAAACCCCTGGAAATATATAATCTTTGCAATCCCAGATTTCAAAAATAATATTTTTTGTGGAGACTATTGAGATAATTGTCAACTTCTCGTAATTTCTGCTCGGTTCAAGCCCGAAAAAGCAGAGAAAAACTATCAAGTGATCCTCTTTTTTTCTAGAAACCGTATTCACCAAAATCACCTTTTTTTTCAAATCAAAAAGAGCTAAAATCTAATCGTTTGATTTATTCTTAACCCGATTTCCGCCCAAAATGTTGCTACAATCGCCTTCTGTCATATCCCTTTTCAGTGAACCTTTCAGAACTCTTTGTGCTCAAGATATTCCAAATCTATTGTTCTCGTCAAGTATACCAAAACTTTTTATTGATAATTCCGGACGTTTCCCTCTCTCTTTCTCCATCATCATGATTCCCTGTTGTTTGTCGATTTGTTTTCTTTCCAAAGCGCGGATATGACCACTTCACAAATATTTCGGCCGTTCGGTTTGCCCTATCCGCAGTGCTCACAACCACACAAACGCTTTTTTTTTCCTATTCAAACTTTAATATTTTTCATGTTTCAATCCTTCCCTCTTTTTTTTCGAAAAATGAATGTCACGGAATGCCTCTTTTTTTCGAAGAATACGAAGAAGACGTTGTTCATATTCCCTTTTTGTCACCGCTTCCTCCTCTTTTTCGCATATTTTATTTATTCAAAAAAGGCCTCTTTTTCTGCCGTTTTTACTCCTGGTAGATCTAGTCAGCTTTTCTTTTGGCCTCCTAGCATAATTTGTATTCCTATTCCCATCTGGCGATTATTTTCGAGATGCCAAATTGAATTTAGGATGAAAAAAGAAAGAGAAGAATGAAAAGAACATGATGATGATGATGTGGAAGAAATAGGAGGAGAGGAGAGAAATATCTTTGAAGTTTCAACTTTTCTGAGAAGTTGTACATTTGTACTATGTAGTGCATTTGGCTTCCACATTTCAGTTGAATCTTGATTTTCAAATATCCCAACTCAGTTTTTTGAAGATCTAGATTCTGAAATATCCTGAAGACTACATTACATTGAACTTATTCTTACCAAAGTTCCAGACTTCGAGAAAGTAGATATTGTCTCAATTAGTCCCTCACCTCTTCCTCTGATTTCTTACTCCATAACGACTCGATTCTCATTCATAATAACGACCACTTTTCCATCATCACTTAAAACATTTCCCCCTTTCAACTCCAGAACGTCTCTCTTTTTCTCTCCTGAGCCAACCATTTGACATCTTTTGAGTTCCATTCGAAAAACTAACGATGCCATTCATTTAGAAGAAATATTGAATGAAACTGAGAGAATCAGAAAAGTCCGAAGCAATATAAATAACTGAATAAGTGACTAGGGAGAACGAGTAATTGGGGAACAGGAGCCAGAAATAAAAAAGAGAAAGGATAGGAAAAAACTCAATTTTTTTAATGGGAAGTTAGACTTTTAAGATCAAATAATCATCCAGAATAGGTCTTTCTTTTCCCAGTCTTTTCTATTTTTTCCTTCTTCTGCCACCTCGAAACAACACATAAATACAAAATGAGAGAAGAAGAAGTAGCCAGTGTCATGTCCACTCAAGTCCTCCTCTCTTGGAGGGCGCGAAAACGAGAAGTGTATTGGAGCATGATTGGATTGTGCTCTTTCCCCTTCTCCTCCAAATGACTGCGTTCACATCGAACCCAGCAACCCCTTCTTCTTCCTTCTGTTTCCATTTATACCCGTTCGCTTCTGCTTCTTCTTTCCCTTTTCTCCATTCCGTTTGTTGTGGTCTCATATATTTCGCGCGAGTCCCCTCTTCTTCTCCCCTCTCTCTGCGTCTCAATATATTCCAGATTATTACAACTCGACTGTTAATATTCCTGCGACTCTCCGGGACCCATTTCTTCCCGTTTGCTCTTGTCTTCTTGTTCCCCTTGTTCTCATCTCCTTGCTCCATTCACTAAATCCCAGCTCTCACTCTTTCTCACTCTAATGCATTATGTGATGGAAAATCGAGAGTGAAGCGGTCATTCTTTCGTGTTTCCAACCCTCTACGTAATCCCTCCCGTTGATGCCATTTTGGCGATTTTGTCATGTAAAAAGAAGGAGAAAGCGACCCCTTTTGTCCCGAAATGTTGATTTCGAAATTTTTATGCTTATTCATTCATTTTCTACTGCGATTTTACTTTTTTTGTTTATTTTTATCTCATCCCACTCAAAAATCGTTTCCCAAATTTTACGTTTTCAATGTTATTTTTTTTGTTCAAACCTGGGAAATTCATCTGAACTTGCAAACTTTGCCACCTGATATTTCTATCCTCCATGTTCCTCCTAAATGACTCATTATCAGGTCATCGACCCTTCTTAAATTCTTTTTTTCTTATCACCTGTCAATCTTTTTTCTCATTTTTCCCCCAATTTTCAATTCCATGATTCACTTTAAAGAAGCCGTTTTTTGCTCTCTAAAGGACCCCCGCAGACACTCTCGTTCTCTATTCTTTTCTTTTTTTTTCGAACCGTTGCACTAATCCAATGAATAAATCAGGAGACTAGATGTTTTTTTTCTAAAGAAGTCTGGAATTGAATTAGAACAAATAGTTACAAATAAATATCAACAACTGAAGTTCTGGATCATTTAATAAGATCCTTAATCTCAATCCCTCTAACATATTCTTCCTGTTTTGACCTCTCTGAATTTTTATTTCTCAGTTGACTTCTTTTTTTTTTATTTTCTCAATTACACCCTCCATTTCGTTCCTCCTCTCCTGTGACCTTTCTCCAAAAGTTGGGTTTCATTTCTTTTTTCGTTTCGAGTCCATAAAAAGAGAGAAACAGTTGGCAATGTGTTTCTATTTGAGTGTGTTTGGTCAACATACAAAACTCTTGACCATCATTTAGCCGAAAAGAAATGAGGAAGAGCAGCTCACGTTTGTACTAATTTGTAAACAGAGTTCAAATAGTTGTCCTTTTCTTTGATTCTGGCCTATTTCTGGTAAAAAAGGCAACTTTGATTAGAAGCTCGAAAGATTTGGCACAAATCTGAAAATTAATTCTTGAACTTTTTATTTCTTCAAAGAACAAACTGATTTCCCTCAAATCGTGATGTTTTGTCTTGATTCGAACTACCATCTGTCTTCAACCCCTTCTAAACATATTGCTCAAGTGTATTCTAAAAGTGCTTCTCCTCCATGTTCCATTTCCCAAACCGTCTGTTCATTTTCTCTAATCCTCTCCAACGTCTTCTACTATTTCTCTTCTTCTCTTCTCGTTCATCCGAATATTCATCCAGGTGAATTGTTTTCCTCCGGTATTTACGTTGATTGTTCAACTTGATAACCTTTTCCCCCCGATTTCTCGACTTTTCTCAATTCATCGTCAAATTATGAATTGAACCGGCTGTGTTTGCCCTTCTCGCTTTCTGGTGTGCCACTCCTTCTGACTCATTTTCAACATTATAACTACATACAACTCTCAGACTCTTTACTTACTTTCTTCTTTTTTTGCTTTTTTTCGTCAAACATTCAACTTTCTTTTTTCCGGAAGCTTCCCACTTCCAGCTCGTTGCGCACTTCTATTTCGGCTCGTTTCATTTTTCCAGAATTAGAGAAAAAGTTATGTCGTTCCCGAAAAGAACTACTGTTTCAGATATTGTTCTAGTGTTTTCGAACTTTTTTGAACGAGTCTGATTCCGATTTTCACTGATCATAGTCTAAAATTCCGATTTCAAGCCTATCTTTTATTAACATTTTTAAAAATATTTCATCAACGAGTTTTGCTACAAGTATATTTTCCTCTTCCACATTCACTTCTTCCATTTATTTTTTCTTCTCAGCCTCTCTCTGAACTCTTTCCAATGTATGATAGATAGGTTCTTGTTCTGCTGGAGTCTTCAAATTTTTGTTTTGACTTGGTGGTTTCAACGGTTCCGTGAATGGTTCCTTTTCTGAAACAATCGGAACTCCACATGATGGATTTGATTCTTTAGCGTATGGATTTCTGATTTCAAACCCAGAGTTTCCACAGATGAACGTCTGTAAGGAATACATTGTCTTTGAAACTTTCAAAAATCAAGAATTTCAATAAAATCAACATTTCATTTTCACTAATAAGTGCCAAAAGGTTAATTCTAGTTACTGCTGTGGTTTCCACATATTTGATTTGGCAGTGATACTTCTAACATCATCTCCCGATTTGCTCACTTCATATGCTTCCATTCCAATTTGAGAAATTGAAATCAGAACGTGAATCAGAACGAAGAAAGAGAAAAGAGCGCTTCCGGAGACACAGAGAAACAGGAGAATTGCAGCAACAACCGGTGCAAGCAGAACTGAAAATATTCCGATTTTTTCTGATTTTCAAGAATCAAACTCACGAGCTGCCGATTTTCCCCGAGTCTCACAATCCGGATTACCAACAACTTTTCTGATTTCATCGCGTCCATCCGTGTTCATTGCAATGTTATATCCGGATGAAGCAGCCGATGCTCCAGCGAACAGAAAGTAGAAGAACTTGGCGAATGTAGAAGTGTCTTCAAGAGATCCGAAGGTTTGAAGAAGCTCAACGAAAGAGCAAGTGATGACGGTAGCACGGGCGGCGAACACGTAGGATGTGTAGTCGTACGGCGGGATTCTGTCCATTTTTCTGATGTCCAAAGGGAGTTCAGATTGAAGGACTCTGAAGAGGAGAGGGGATATTTATAAGGAAAAACTAGGGCCTTTGAGGGCAGGCTGGGGCTGGAGCAAGGCTGGGGTGCTGGGTATGTAGAGCTTGTAAAGTTGAACTTTTCACGGAAACAAACTACAGTAAAACCACTAATAGAGGGACATGTCCTTCTATTGTTCAACCTCCTCAAAACCAAAATTCGAATTTCACAAAAGTATAAATTACTAATTTTTGAGAAGGAATTTTTTTCATGTTTCATATTAATCCTAGTCTATTTTTGACAAGGAATCGATTGAGACTAATTTCAGATGAACAGATATCCGATAAAGTGCTCATTTCGAGCTCACTTGCGTGTCTATTAGAGGTTTTACGGTATCTAGAGAACCAAGATTTCGTTGGCTGCCGTGAGTTTGTTTATCAACTTTGAAAACCGGTGCAACATCTTCTAATTGAACTTCATTCTAAATATTCTTATGTTCATTTAATTCGTCCTAATATTTGTGAACTAATATTATCTGAATCCAAAGTTAAGATCCACAAAACAGAAACATCCTTCCTTTTCCATCTTCAGTCGTCATGTTTACATCATCGTCTCTGAAAACTCCATTCATATTTCATTCATTTTATCCACTTCCTCTTCCTCTTTTTCATTCCAGAAGAAGCTTTTCCTTCTATTTTTTACTAATAAAGCCAAACAAAGAATTTTTCCAAGAATCTGCAAAAAAAACGGGCACAGCTCTGATAAAAATAACTGAAAACAAGATCGAGAGCCGTTCTCTGATGATTGATGAATGTCATTTTTGAGAGAGTTTTTTTTTCATAAGAACCACTTTTCATCTCTGATTTTGTTCCTTTTGCTGTTTTTGGCGTTTAGCTTCGTTCTGATCGTTAGGAGCAGCACTATAATTCCTTGGTTGAAAAACCAAGACGTATAAGTTTCCATGACATCTGAATGGAAAATTTGAGTCTCATAAGTTTCAGCTCTCTATAAACTCTGAATCCCGTTTCTCCCGACATCCACGAAAACTGTCGTGTTCTGTAGACCATATACAAATTTCTGGCACCTTGCCACCTTGTCTACTGTAATCCTTTTTCCCACTTTCATTCATCCTAATTTTCTCTTTCAATGAACGCAATCCAATTAGTTCTCTCTTCTTTCCACAAATCCGTGCCAAAACCTGTCTTTCACATTTTATCACAGTTATCACCCGGGGCAAAACGTCCTGTTATAATTATTGAATATTTTCACTTTCTCCTTCATCTATCCCGTCGTTCACTCTCTTTATCGTCGTCCTCAATTCAAATCAATTCATGAATTTATTCTTCTTCTTCAGAAAAGAAGACGTCGCCAGGACAACAACAACAAGTGGGCGGTGCTTGCGTGGTGCGCACCGCTGATAACACCGAGAAAATAGTGTGTGAGACGGTGAGTCGCAGAGAAATATATCATTTCAGGTCACCTAGGAGAATGGGCGCCGCACGCGCGGAAAACTGTCCTTTATTGTTGCGGTTATGCAATAATAACCCTCTCAGATATTGACACCCTTTTCCTTTCTTTATGTCCCGCCCGGTCGTTTCCGAGAGACTTTCTTCACCATTGATAGTAGTAATCCTTGAATTCATTTGCAGCTGCCCAATTCAATCGAGTTTGCCGGAATGACAACGGCTTCTGAGCTGCTGTCTGACGACGCCAGAGCTCGATTCTCGCACACGAAAGCTCTTTTTGAGCAGTTGGAGAGACAACAAGATGTGAGTTATTTTTGGATACTAACAGATATTCTTTCATTACAGTATGTTACCAGTATATCCGCTCTATATTTCTTAGGGATTCTAGATCCACATGTCATTAGAGTTCAGTTTTAGACCGAATAATCACGATTTTTCCAAACACATACTCCAATAGTGTGGGTGTTATCTTTCGAGGTCGTTGAAAGATCATTTCAAAGATCACAAACATTCTGAAATTCTTCCGAAACCCTCAAAATTCATGTTTAGGTTCCGTCGTTCTACTCCCCACGACTTCAACGTCAACCACCACCACCTCTTCCACCAAAACCTCCATCTCAATGTCCTCCGAGCCCAATGTCGCAGGTAAGCGATGTGATGATCAAACAATCACATGGCTCCATCTCTTCTTCTCTCTTTCTTTCTTCCTTTTTTTTCTGTTTTCTACACCCTCAAAACAGTCATCATTTCACATTTGTTCTGTGTCTGCATTTCTGTTCGACCTAATCCGCTCATCGATAATAGATTCATAAAATTATGAGAACTGACTCCTCACATTTAAACACACATACATACACACAAACATACATTTCAATAAAATCGAAAATTCCAAATTTCATTTTCAGGTCGAACGAAATTTCTCCGATTTGGCAGCAGATCTGGATAGAATCCAGTCGTCACCTGCAACTTCCAAATTTATACAAAATAAGTGAGTTCTTTACTGATTTTCAAGGATTTCATTTTCTTTTTTGACTACTAACACTTCTTTTTTTCTTTCAACAGCTTCGCATGCTCTTTCTTTTTCTATTCAGATCGTCAACGCTTCCGTCTTCGTACTCAGAATCCGCGTACTCTTTTGAGAATACTGTAGCCACGTCACAGTATGGAATTCATCACAACAACAATAACAATTCATTTGAGCCGTATTGGAGGAATGGATCCATTTATAGAAGACAATTCGATAAACCGTATGTGAAAAAATATATTCTTTTTGCATGTCTGTTTTGTTTTGAGCTTTTCATTTTTTAGTTGCGACTAACAAATCAGAAGAGAAGGTGTGAGTCTAGTTTTTTTATTGTTCTAGAACAAAAAATTATGAAACTGAAATGAATATGAATCCGTCTAGAGTTCACACCTTCTCGATACGACGAAAAGAAAATCTATTCATTTTTCAGTTTTGGCGAAGAAAACGATGGAAGTGTAAGCACTCCGAATGGTGTGAAACATACAACATATGCATTCGTGAAGACACCCAGAGAATCTGAAACAGAAACGTCTTCATCTGAAAATCGAGGATTAATGGAGACGAGAAGAGGACTGAGTCCGGAACGACCGGATGCAGATTTAACAAATCGAAAGGTCTCGTTCAGCACTGCACCCATTCCGGTAAGACACCATCACATCTAACCATTTTTGATTTGTTTATATGTGTCAGAAGGTGATATTAATTAATTGATATTAATACAATCCTCAAAATTAGGTCATTCATCGATATGATAAAGAAGAAAGAGACGGAGAGGCGGAGAGACAATTTGCATAATATCACTCTCAAAACGATTTCACTTTCAGGTCTTCTCCGCGTTTTCCGTTGAAGACTATGATCGGAAGAATGAAGACATTGATCCGGTGGCAAGTTGTGCTGAATATGAATTAGAGAGAAGATTAGAGAGAATGGATTTGTTTGAAGTGGATTTGGAGAAGGGAGCAGAAGGTCTTGGAGTTTCTATTATTGGTTAGTTTAGGAACAAAAATCATGCTGAAAATAGTAAATGAGTTTTTAGGAATGGGCGTCGGAGCAGATTCGGGTCTTGAGAAACTGGGAATTTTTGTTAAAAGCATAACCCCAGGAGGAGCTGTCCACAGAGATGGAAGAATTCGTGTTTGCGATCAAATCGTTTCTGTCGATGGAAAGAGTTTGGTCGGTGTATCTCAGTTGTATGCAGCCAACACTTTGAGATCCACGAGTAACAGAGTGACATTCACTATTGGTTAGGCTTGAAATTGATTTGGCTTTCTTATTTTATTCAATTTTAGGAAGAGAACAGAATCTGGAAGAATCAGAAGTTGCTCAATTGATTCAACAGAGTCTCGAACAAGACAGAATGAGAATGTTGGGAGATGACGATGACGAAATTGAAGAGCCACCACCACCACCATCACAAATGCCACAAATGAATCAGATGAATCAGATGACGTCTTCTGAACAAGATCGTCCGACAACTTCAATGATTTCAAAAGAAGAAGCGGAAATTCGATCGAAGATTGCTGCTCTAGAATTGGAACTGGATGTGACTCACAAGAAAGCAGAACATTATCATGAGATTTTGAGTTCGACGAAATCTCACTGTGATCAATTGGAGAAGCAAAATGAGCAGGCGAATCATATGATCAAAAGTTATCAAGAAAGAGAGAAAGAACTTTTGAATCGAGAAGAGAATCATGTGGAACAGTTGAGAGATAAGGATGTTCATTATGCATCTCTAGTTCGTCAACTTAAGGAAAGAATTGATGAATTGGAATCGAAATTAGAAGAAGCTGAAGAGAGAAGACATTCTATTCAGAATCTAGAATTGATTGAATTGAGAGAAAAATTGAAGGATAAAATAGAGAATCGAAATGAAGGACTTGCATACAAACCAGGTGGAGAACTTCCACATGAAGACAAAGCAGTTATGGCGAATTTGGAGACTATTGTAAGTTATATTAGATCAATTGCTATTTCAATTCTTTTATTTTTCAGACTCCTTCGAACAAGAAGGACGCAGAAGTATCAGTGGGAAGCAGTTGGACAGAAGAATACTCTTCTCCATGTGAATCTCCAGTTCCAAGAATCTCCGAACCAGCGTCACCAGCTCTTCCACACAAATTGACACATCGTAAACTACTGTTTCCACTTCGGAAGAAGTATGCTGAGAATGAATTCTGGAGAGCCACGTGTCAATCAGTTGGCCTTCAAGCTCTTCATTGGACTGTCGATGATGTATGCCAACTTCTTGTCTCGATGGGTTTGGATAAATATGTGCCAGAATTCACGATTAATAAAATTGATGGAGCAAAATTCCTCGAATTGGATGGAAATAAACTGAAGGTAATTGAAACATTGGATTCTAAATACTAATTTGAGTCTTTGCAGGCAATGGGAATTCAAAATCATTCGGATCGTTCTCTGATAAAAAAGAAAGTAAAAGGAATGAAGAATAAAATCGAAAGAGAAAGAAAACAATTGGAAAGAGAAAGCCGTACTCGTGTTATTGCTCATACCATTCCAATGTAATTTCCCTGATATTTTCTTGAATTCCAACCGATTTTTCACCTATTTTTTCCCTGTCTCAAGGTTGTTTCAAATCGCCAATCCATGGGTTTCTCCTCTCCTAAATATTTCAGTTTCCATTTGGTTCTTCTCCCCCAACCAACTCCGCCTTTTCTTCCCATTTCAAATAGATTCTGCATAAATTTTCAGAATCTTTCAATTTATTTATTTCCCACTTCACTGTCTTAATTTTCAGTCGATGCATCACCAAAAAATTGTGATATAACTTTTGACACTTCTCCTCAACTAACACTGTTATCTTCCAATGACCAATAAAACATAAATCTGGAGTTAATCGAACACTTTTATTGTGACCGACGGCTCAATGAATATTTTCATAAGGGACAACGGAACAAGAGCATCTTTGAGAATACACAAAGGGGTCACTCTTGTCACTAAGAGTGAATAGACAGCAAATTTGAAAAAAGATCGGTTTACAAACGGGTCTGTTACAGTATACAATATTCAAAAAAATAATTGTGAGCAGTGACATTATCAGTTATCACTGACAACATCCGCTGCACATTAAGTTTGGGAATATAAGGCGACGTTTGAATCGGGGCGAGAAATGGAACATTGAGGCGAATGATTATGAATATAAAATAATAGTAGCATGGAATGTGGAGTGGAGCCAGCAAAAGGAATCAATCGCGACGTCTTGGACGATCTCCACGATCACCTCGTTCATTGCGTTCTCCACGACTACGATCACGCTCCGAACGGTCAGCTCTTTCTTTGGCTCTTTCAGCCTCCTTTGTTTTCTTCTGATTTGCTTTTTCGGCAACCTGAAAACGAATATCTATGCACAGAATTTTAATTAAATTAGTTCGCACTTTTTACCAGTAGACCACAACATATGACTCACTCAAATCGTTAGAAATTGTAAAATGATATGATAATTTACCTGTTCTTCGGTCAATGGTAGATAGTAGATCGGTGGATGTGCGACAGTTTTTTTGAAAAGCTGATCGAGTGACTTCTTTGGAACCTCTTCCTCATCCATTCGGTGTTCGTCTCTACGATGATCATCCCTAAAAATATTACCGCATTTATTTTGTGTCGAACACATCGTACCGTCGGATTCCTTCTCTTTTATCTTGTTTGCTCTTTTTCTCGTCCATGAATCCAGCTCCACGGGAAAACGGTGGTGTTTCGGAACGCTTTCTTTTTCTCTCTTCTTTTGTTTTATCACTGTCATCGATACGAGTCAAACGAGATGCCAGACTTCCACGTTTTTCTTTGCGCTCGGAATCTAGTTTGTCATTGTCCCGGAGAGCGTTTTGCAGCTAAGAAACATAAAACGGTTAAACTTTCTGGTTTCGTTCGTGATATCTTACCGTTATCTGAAGACTAGCTTTGCCGCCTAGAATTGAACCTTGTTGCGAAGTGGTCGAAACGCGATCGGATCTTCCACTAATTTTTCCAGCTTCAACGATGGAAGATTCTCTTCCCTCTTTGTATTTAGTCATCTGAAAAATGAAGATTGAACGTCTTCCAAAATATCTAAACCTACGTTTTCCTCTGATTCGAACACAATTGACAATTTCTTCGGATTCCCGTCCGGCCAAACTGTGTCATGCATTGCCTTGAGAACATTGCCGGCATCATCGTCTGTTTTAAGCTGAAAATCGAATATGAATAATATGCATTGGGAATACTAAAAATATTTAACACACCCTTGCAAAGCAGTGACTCTTCACTTTATCAATCCAGAAATCGACGATTTCACCACCATGTTTCTCAATTTCGCTACGCAATTGCGGTTCGGTGAATGGACGAGTGAGTCCACGGATATGAACGATGTTCGAGACAGGATGTCTGGACCCAGAATAAGGATGATAAAAAATTTGAATAACTATCCACTTTCTTACCTAGAGGAAGGAGAAGATACGCGCCGATGGGACACCGGTTCGCGCACCTTTTCCTCCTTCTTGACATCTTGATCTCTTTTTTCGTTCTTTTCCTCAACCTGAACCATATCTGCTTTCTCTTCTTTCACGTCCTCTGAATCCCTGGACTCTTCATCCTTCGTCTCCTTTTCCTCGTCGTCTCCATAATCCAACTCGTCGGCATCCTCCTCCTTCTGTTCCTTTTTCTCTGGCTGGGCGACTACTGAAAAATAAGTTAAATAGAGGTTTTCGACGAAACCTTTTTACCTTGTTCTTTCTGGCCTTCCTCTTTTACACGACTGCTGGACTCGGCGCTTTGTTCCATTGTCTTGACTCTGTAAAATATCAGATAATATCCCGATTCTCACAAAATTACTCACTCAGCCTGTTGCGGAGTCACTACCACTTCATCGGCTCCGTGCTCCTCAGATTCGGAATTCTTGCCGTTTTCTGGGACGTCGGTGTCATTTACTAGGGCATGGCTGAAAAGAAAAATAGTTGAACATGAAACTAAAATACAAAAACATACTCATCTGGAAGATTTATCGATTCCGATTTTGGTGAACTTTCTTTTTCTTGTTCCGTTACATTTTCCGATTTGTTCTGCACGGTTTCTGCAGGCTCCTGATGTTTTATTTCTGTTTCTTGTAGCTCAACGGCATCAGTTTCTTCTTTAGTTTGAGAAGCCTTTCGACTAAAACAGAAATAATATTATTTTTTCTCTTTAAATACATACCCTCTCTTCGGTGTTTGTCTCTTGCTCGGAGAAATCTCTTGTTTTTTCGATGGCGATGCATTGCTCTGAAGAAGGTTTTAAAAATTTACTATATTTGCATGTATTGCAAAAATCGAACCTGTGGAGTTTTCGTTCCAGACGCCTCACTTTCAGTTCGTTTTCTGGTTGATTCCAATGAAACTTCGGCAGTGTCCCCCTGAGCTGCTATAGCCTGAAGAAATTTAATTTTTATTGGTTTCCAAGTTTTTAAAATTTCGTTACCTCTCGCAGCTTCTCCTGGAGCACTGCTTTCACCCCTTTTACGAATATTTGACGCTTCTCCAGTTCCTCTTTCAACTCAGTTACTTTCAGAGATGACAGCGGTCGCCCGTCAACCATAACATCTTCGTCTGACATATCTTACGATATCTGCCTGTAGGACCTGTAAATGACAGTTTCAATTGATTTGAACTCGATTCATTTCAAATAGCCTCACAATTTTCGAAAAAGATAACGAACACCACGGCGGCAAATTACACCGTCGTCAGAGGGTGCGCCAGCTAGCCAGTCACGAAGAACGCGCCAGTAGGCAAGACAGCACCGAATAATGGAATGCTTTCCTATTTCCATAATATGAAATAAGAGAAACAGGAAGCGTCAATAAAATAACAAAAATTAGTTATGAATGAATTATGTCAACTGATTTAGATTCCAATTTAAACTATATCAACTGATTCTTATTTTCTTCTTTTAAAGAGAAATGTTTCATCAAAACTTATCGAAATTGAAAAAATAATTGAAAATCTGAAAAGTTATTGAACGAGGAAAATGAAGAAAGAAACAATCGGAAATCATTGAAAAAACAACGAAGCGGTATTCCTGTTGATACCGCTTAAGAAAGTTTTGTGATGCGCCTTTAAAGAGTACGGTTTATCGGGAGTGAACGCTTTCACTTCATCATTCGATAATCATCTGGGATCTTCGATAAATTGCGATAACAGATTGGAGTGAAAGGTAGTGAAGTGAAGAGTACTCTTATTTTTCAAAAAACATAAGTTTCAGATGGTCCGGACGAGAAGAGTATACTCGGGAGCCACTTTACTACGCGTGCTCTATCCCGTTGCTTTATGTATGATATTTGTTGCCGTTAATGTCATTTTGAGTCGACCATCAATAGAAGAAAAGAGATCATTAATGTAAGACAAATTGTAAATGTTCCCAACGTTCATTTTAGTACCAGCCTTATTGGAATGTTCCGCTCCTACGATATAGAAAAAGATGGAATGACCACGGTATATTTGTTCGGATTCTTGATTTTGACAACGACTATGGGAGTGATCTGCTACAAAAATAAACTGTACACGGTAAACTGATACATTCTTATTGTTGGAATCGTTAAAAATTTCAGGCTATCAAAATATATCTTATTGCAAACAGCATCATTCTTCTTGTGGTCTACTCGTTGTTCCATGTTCGCAATGTAGCCCAAGCTCTTTCGATTCCACTCTCCATGCCAATTTCAGTCTTCGCTTGTGTTCAATTTGGCTGTCTCGGTGTTCTGAGTCTCCATTGGAAAGCTCCAAGAAGGCTGAACCAGTTCTACTTGATCATGCTTGCTGCTCTGACTGCCTTGTTTCTTGTCAAAAACTTACCGGATTGGAGTGTTTGGACAGCTCTTGTAGCTGTCTGCGTGTGGGACATCATTGCTGTCTTAACCCCATGTGGGCCTTTGAAGATTCTTGTGGAAACTGCCAGTCGACGTGGTGACGATAACTTTCCAGCTGTGCTGTATAATGGTGAGTTTTTATATTCAAGAGTTCAAATACAATTCAACTTTTAGCCAGCTCTCATGTAGACCCTAACACACCGGATACAGTTCGATCTAACAGCACTGTGCTCACTGAATTCCCGCATTCATCAAATTCAAACTTGCTCCAATCGGCCTCATTATTAGCGACCCCCGTAGTTTCTCGTCGGAAACGTAAGTATGACTTCATCTGAATAGGAACAAGTCTAATTTAGAAAAAAATATCTGCTTTGTAGGAGAAGTTCGAGAAGTGGAAGGAACAATTCGATTAGGCCTGGGTGATTTTGTGTTCTATTCACTTATGTTGGGAAATGCTGTACAGGTATGATAACTATAATTTCCATAGTATTTATCCCCATTTCTTTTCAGACAAGCCCTCTTAATACGGCAATGGCATGCTTCATTTCGAACCTTGTTGGTTTGACTATAACCCTTCCGGTTGTCACTTTGTCGCAAACTGCTCTGCCAGCTCTTCCGTTTCCTCTACTTATCTCAGCGTTCTTCTATTTCTCCTCACATGTTGCACTGACACCATTCACAGATATTTGGACCACAAAACTAATTTTGTTCTGATTCTGATTTTGATCCATTAAAAAAAAATTTATTTTATCGTCATCTTTTGATGGGGGTGTGAACACAGAATTAAAGTGCGTTCGGTTAAAATGCTTTTAGCACAAGAAATTAAGACAATAGCTATTTTCAATCTATGACAAGTTATACACGCATCTCTGAGATATGACTAGAGTTTCAGGACTCTTCTGGAGGATTTCTGGAAGTTTGAGCTACCATGGCTACTGATTCATCATCAGTACATTCATGAGAAGTGGAAGCAGGTGGAGTCTTCTCAGAACCAAGATGAAATCCATCGTATATGACACCTAAAAAATCAAATAATTTTCAGTTAAACGTATTGAGTATACTTTCTGAATCGGAATCGCTGCTCTCCTCATTCTCCGAAGCTTCATCATCTCGTTCTTCACCCAAAAAGATAATCGAATCATTATCTGAGTCTTCTTGAGATGACGAATCTGAGATGGTGACAATACCATCATCACCAGGAGTCTTCGAATTTCGAGGTGAAGTCCCTACTGATCCTTTTTCCGGACCTGTATATTCTTTTGATTCTCCTGGAATATCGATGACCTGATCAGCGTGTTCGAGGTCAGAAGATAATCTAATTTTTCCGGTTGCCTCTTCCTCATATTGGACTGAGCCGCGCAAAGTTTCTTCACGATTACAATGAGTTTTGGTCAAACCAGCCACGAACTGGGTTTCATTAGGTTTCTCCACGTTCGACATCTGGGATGGAATGGCTTCCATTCTCACTCTTTTCGCTTCCTTTTGTTTTCTTTCTCTTTCCTCATCACTTTTTCTCTTCATATCATCTTCTCCTCGAACAGGAAGCTGCAGTCTCGCTTTATCTAGATTTTCTTCATCTTGAAATGTCCATTTGATGGAGCAATTGAAAAAAGTCCTGCAATTGTTTCATAAAAAAATAATTCTGAAATAATTTAACTAACACAACTAGATCTTCCATGAACTTTGTATAAAAGCTGTGCGCGTTGTAGAACATTGATTTGTCGGAATTAGATTCCATGGCTCGGGGTAGATGACTTCCAATTAAAGACTTCTCGGACTCTCGCAATACAACTGAAATATTAATATCATTTCTGTACTATTTTCCCGATCTTCCAACTAACTGTATCGAGACTTAAGTGTCACAATCCATTGCCCATCGGGATAATCTTCCGGAAAATCCAGTGCTGTGCAACAATTGGGAGGAAGTTCCTGAAAGATCGTACGAAAATTTTCAAAAAACTTCTTACAACTCACCCATTCCTTTGGGAAAACTCTGGTTTCGAACTTGCAGAGCGTTCGTGAAATAATTCTAAGAGCATCTGTGACATTTCTCTTCGGTAATTCTTGAGTTTTTGCTTCCCTGAGCCTGCATTTGTTGCTGGAAATGTTTGTGAATTATTTATCGGAGTCTCGCTTCTCCACTAAAAATCAAAACTTTGCATACATTTTGTTATTCTGTCTTACCGTATGAAAAGTCTATATAAAACCTAGAATCAAGACTCACTGATAACGAAGAAGTTCAATCTCTGTCCTCGTTCTTCGGAGCAGATACTTTTCAATCGCTTTGTCTGGAGCTTCTATCCCGTATATTTTTGGCCACAAATTGAAAAAGTCTGTCCCAGTTATCTAGAAATTACTGTTTGATATTTTCATACCTTGAAACATTTGTTTTCAATTAGGAATATTAATTAGCTTACATCTTGTATTAGTCCTGTAGATGATCGGGCTATTGCTTTCTGATGAATATCCATGATTGCACTATCTATGCATTTCCTACAGATTTCCACTGCAAAATTCATTTTTTTATGAACAGATGGGACATCCAAAACGAAAGATAAAGAGAACGACGCAATATCAATAATAATGAGGAAACTATATGAATTTCTGTACTCATCATGAAACAATTTGAGATTGTTGTAGCATTATTTGAATTATAAGAGAGGCCTAAAAAATGAAAAGGTCATTCCGAATGTGAATGAGGAAAGTGATATGATTCAAAATTTTATAGAAGAAGAAGATACAAGTTGATAAAAAACAGAGAAAGTAAAAATGAACAAAGGATTGAGGTTTAACACGGGACTGAAACATTGGATAATAATAATTAGTAGTCCTCCAAATCGAGCTCTCCCAGGTATATTGTTTTGTCGCTTCCAGCAGAGAGCACTGTAAACAATAGGAAACATTTTGGATAAAATTTAAACCCCATTCTGATTTTGTATTAAGTAAAAGAATGAACGGTCCTTTTCAAAATAACTACTGTCCGGCAGGCTCAAACAATGTCTCCAATTATGTAAGCAGACCTAATCTACAAAAAACCTGAAAATCAGAGTTTTAAGCCACAATAATTTTCTGGTATTTTGAACGAGTGAATAACACTTGAACGAGAGGAAACTACTTCGAAAACTATTTCAATAGATTAGGGTTCAAAAATAATATGAATAAAGGGGAGCAATTTGCGGCTAACACATTGGAGAAAGGAAAAGGGGCATGTGGCGGGTGTTCATGTGGGGTGAACCTACCGGACAGATATCTGCAACAAGAGAGACGGTTCTCGTAATAGAGAGTGTGAGGTCAACATGTGTGCGTTCTTTCCGGCATATTAGCGACAAGAAGAATATAAACAAGTATGAGAGCAACCATAAATTGAGGCTAAATAGGGTAAATCCTAACACAAGCTGAACCATTCAATTTGAAAATGAAGAAATTAAATTTCAGAAAAAAGATTAGATGTCACAATGAACGATGGGATCTTACTTCTATAGACCAGAGAAAGCTTCTACGAGTTTGCTTTCAACAAAGAAAGAATTTGGCCGCGCCCAAAATCGGACCTTGCGCGTACCAGACCGGCACGCAACCACTGGCCGTGCGCCACAAGTGCAACGGAGAAACGAGGTGGTCGGTTGCACCCTATAGGGCCTGAGAGGGAACGCGCCCCAGTGGCAAAGCAACGAGACTGCTCGAAAAGCGAATCGACAAATTCGGCCTGCGGCAGGCAAGCTGGTAGATTACATGCACCAGTTGCGAGGAAAAGGTTGTCTTGGGGAAACGTTTCCTAGGAGAAAGGGGCGGAACTTTGCTGAAACCGCGCGCAACGTTGCATAATTTCAAATATACACCGACTCCGCCCCTTTTCCTCGAAATCGGTGAAGTGTCCTTTTAATTTTTGAACATAAACAATCACATGCACAGTGAGAACGAAAGTAGATGCAGAAATAGATATTGATATGTTTCCACAGCACATTTGAATTGAGAATTGTGCAAAGATAGGAATCTCACATCACTCTATAGCACTACGATACTCTGATACAAGTCTCCCACGATTTATGCAACTATTGTATTTAGATGAACAGCGAAAGGCAAACAAAACCAGAGCGGCACGCAGTACATTTTCTTGAAACCCACTACTATCAGTTGTTTTTTTAATGAATGCAGAAATTCTGAATTTGAACAACTACCGAAAATAAATAAGGAAGCGTCAAAAGAAAATAAAGAGAACGAGAGCTGCGGGTGAGGACGAGGTGCGAGCGGGTAGTCGAAAAGAACTGATGCGTGTGGACTAAAATGAACTTAAGGGAAAGTTTAAGTATCACTTCTCCTGATTGGTTGAGGGGAGAAATTTGAATGTCTCGGACTCTAGAAACTTCATACATAGAACACTTTAGCGGTGTTCACACCAGACAGATTGCGCAATGACATTCAAATGCCGAGAGAAGGCAACACATCTGTTGATGAATAATATCTGTCACAAGAACAACATTTTAGTTGAAAATTACTATTACTCAGACTTGACACTAGCAATATAAAATTATGAATTCGAACAATATTTGAACATACTGATTGTCTGTTCGTAAAAATCGAAAGGGAAATTTGGAATTTCTCGAGTTCGAAGTTTTTCCTTTAGTTTTCGTTTAAAAGACATAAGCGTTTTTACTTACAAATTGGCTGAGTTGGGTGTAAATCGGTGCAGTTAACAGATCCGAGATGACCAGGAAGTTTGTAGACGCACTGGCGGGATTTGACTTCCCAAACGAAAGCAAAACGATTGGCCGAACCAGATGTAACGTAAGTGTCACTCGGTGACCATCCACATTTTAGAAGATTCTGAAAGTGTTCAACGCAGTCTATGAGAATCACTTGATTGAGATTTTGGAGATCCCAAAGATTCCGTGAAAGGGTCATCTTCGAGCGAACGATTTCCAAGAAAATTTGGTGGAGTTTCGGTGAACAAACACTCAGTATTTCGACCGAAACTCAGCCCATTTTCTCTAGGAATCAGTTACGCGAAGGAAACCTTTCCCTGGATCGGTGTGATCCCTCGATTCACCTTCTCGAAGTTATGAACAGCTCCAAGATAATTTGTCATGAGTCTTTGTGCTGGTACAAATGGTCGGATATCCCATGTGATCACTGCAAAAAATCTGAATGAAATCTTGAAAGCTCTGTATTTTAAGTACATGAGCAATCCATCGAGTTTGAGAGTAAAAAGTTTCCGTTGTGACTGACAGAAAGTGAAGTGATAGTATCTCGATGTCCATGAAGGACGTATTTGACATCATTGCGCCGCATGTCCCATACCTGAAATATGGTTTTCATTAAATTTGTATCGGACAGATGGAAGAATTTTCAACTGCTCGGCATGATTCTCTCCACAGTTTCCGAGGAAATTGATTAAAAAGGAACCTCACCTTGATTTCATTGGAAATACCTCCACTAATAACGTTGTCGGTACAATCGTTAAAAGTGACAGACGTTTGTTGATACTTGTCGCAATATTTTTTCACGGCTTCTTTGCTGCGGAAATCATGGACCTTAATAATTCATTAGAAAAATGAGAAATGAATTCAAGATTAATACCATAGTTGTGCCATCATCAGAAGCCGAGCAGATCATTTGAGGTCCTCGCCGATTGACATCAACTGCGTTTACGATATCACTATGTGACTTGAAATTCCTGATGCACAAGCCAGTTTCCATATCCCATACGCGAACTGATCTATCGGTTCCGCATGATACCAGATGACTGGAAAAAACATTTACACCTGCTATAAACAGACACTTCAAGTATACCTCGAGTCCGAATTGAACTTCAAGTCCATGACAGCTCCTTTGTGACCTTTCAACACTGCGAAGTTCTCACACTCTCCAAATGTGTTCCACAGCATAATCTAAAAATGCGACTGTGTCTGGAAAAATAACAGTCCAAACCTGTTGATCATAGCCAGCGCTCGCCAAAAATCTCCCATCAGCGCTGAATCGAGATGTATAAATCTCGCCATAGTGACCTTGAAGGATCATAGTGGGAGCCTGAAATTGAGTACTTCTATTTGCTATCATTACAATCCCTACCATTAAGCCTGATGTTCTCTTCGAATTTTCCATGTTTCCTCCCACAAGCGAGGATTGGTTACACACAGAAATCATCTGTTAAACAAACCATAGGGAAGCATGATATGAAGTGAAGTCATTCAGATATTAAGCTAGAATATAACTATATTTCTTTATGTATAACTCACAAGTGAATTACATTTTCATTCCGAATTATTTATGATTTGACAACAAGGAAAGGAATATCGCTGGAAAAGAACACTAATGAGAAACAAAGAATTATACAATTTCTGAAGGCTTAGTCATCAACTTCTTTTCAACAATTTGAGTGACGAACTGTTCTGGAAGTGCCATCTCAGTATAATTGTCGTTGTCCTCCAATTGAGCAGACACGGTCATTTCACTAGATTTGGATGCAATAATTTGAGCATTGAGTGCCTCGCGCGACAGGAAAATGTGACATCCATCGGTTTTTTGAATTGAAACAACTGGAAGATCGCCTAATGTTTGAACCTGGACAGATTGACAATTGATGATTTCACATTGACCCACAAGACCATCAAATACAACTGCGGTCCTACGACAACTATCCACAGTAATAGCATTACATTTGCCCTTGATCTGAAAAAATTATGTTGGATTCCGTGTCGGGTACAATTCAATACCGTAATCACTGAATCGACGCACTTGTAAATGTAAATCGCTTCTTTCTTGTCTCCTACTCCAACAAAGGCATCGCGATTTCCAACTTGGTGATCGATTTTCCAGAACTTCCCGTCCCACAAAATTCTAGGCTCGTGCGTCATCTGTCTATTGACTGATTCCGTTTTGATATCAGCACTTCCTGTCGACACAACTTGATCTCCGCGAAGGGAGGGATTCTTATGAGTTTGCATATCCGCAGTCACTTTCTTTAGGCGAGTAGTAGCAGAGAGTCCAGTATTGAGCGAAGCCAATAAAGCGGACATATTCGAACTTCCAAGCGATGAGCTCTGACCAGAAGGTGGAGGCGGTGGTGGTGGAGGAGGCACAGGAGCTCCGGGGTTCTTTTCAACTGATTTCTCCGTGTCTAATGGTTTCACGCCAGGCTCCGAATTCCAAATCAGTCCATTTCTGTGATACTCATGCACATACTTGTGAAGCTCAGTTAGTAGAGACTTCAAGGTTTTTCCCCACTCAATTTGAATATCGTTTTTGTTTCTGTAAGCCATGAAAACGCGATTTATGTAGAAAAGAGATGTATCAAGACTTTCTTTGATGAACGGAGAAGGGAATGTTGGTTGCACAACCCATCCGAATCCTGAAAAAAAAATATCTTGTACAAGGACGTTGACTGCTTTATTATTATTACAGACCAGAAACAGCAGCTTCCACAGCGCAAATGTGATCATAAAAACTCGAAGTTCGGTGTTTCTCTTTGAACTCGGTAACCACCGACATTTGTTCCGACAAGTGTACGACCAACTGGGCAAGAGCTGCATTATCTGGACGTTGAATGCCACATGCTGTCCACAAGAAACTTTTATGGGCATCGGAGACATTTTTCATCTGTAAACAAAACATTTGTGCTATTCACGGGCACTGCGACAAACCATTTCCCCAAGAAGAATAACGTCACCACCGATCCTGTTCGACAAATCAATGAATTTTTTGAGGTCCGACTCAGTCGAAGTTTCAAGAAGACGCACGAGGTTCGGTGAAGAACACTTAGAAACGACTTCTGGCGTCGTTTTAGCATTTCGATCTGCAATAGGATTGTTGTTGACACAAGATACCACTGGCTAAACGAACCGCTGCGGTTAGCATCAAACTTGGAAAGCACTTCCTCCATGCGGTTCGCAACGGTCTCTAGTCTCGTAACCAAAGCTGAATTCATCTGAAAAATTCTCACGTCAGATACTATGGTTTCTCCACAGCAAGTAAGCAAGTTCAAAATGGTCTTCACTATTTTTCTATAATTGAATGAACGTGATCAGAACTTCGTAAGATCCGTCACTTTTAGTTTTATCGAATCTTGAGTTTCTGGGGAATCCGAATTAATTTTCGATTTCTTCCACCAGATTCGTGAAGAATTCAACGGCGTTTCTTTTGAACAACCATTTTGCCGACCACTCAGCCCCGCTTTTCCGTACGATAAACAGCATTGGCTACAAATTACCAAAAGAATGTGAATGGATGAATATTTAACATTTTTAATTGATCCTTTAACATGCTCGGAAGGCAACAGTAAAACAATAAATAATAAGCCAATGTAGATGTTCTACAACATAAAATGCTTTACAGTAGTGAATTATGCATTGAAGCGAGTTTCAAACAAAGCTTTGCTCTCGTATCCGAACAGCTTGTTTGTGGCGCCGATGTCGACAACTTCATTGGTGTAAACCGGTCTGGAAATCGCAACATAACGTGAAACAACATTTTAAGGTGTCTTACCCTTGGTTTGCAGCGAGGACCATAGCTCCGCGCTGACTGTAACGTCCAGCAATGTACAGTGGGACAGGAAGTCCGATTGGATGGAAGACGATCTGATGATCGTAGCACAGATCATTGGTCAACTGCTCCAAATTCCACAATGGCTCGTTGCACGTGGTGAAAATCACAGTGAACTTCGTTGTCTTGGTAGTTCCTTGTCGAGCGACAGCGGAGGCATGATACCATTCACTGTACACCGGGCTGACGATGTGCGAGTCGACGACAGTTCCTGGCTCCAAGTTGACAATGCGGCCCTGAAATTTGAGCACTTCAAGTTAATCGAACAGAACCGGGAAATATTACCTTGTCGGACTTGTAGAGACGTTCGTTGTGCGTTTTAGACGAAGCGATAATGGTGATGTTTGGTCTGAAGGTGTCTCTGACGATTCCACACGCCTGCTTAACGTGCATTTGGAACTCTTCGTTCAACTGAAAGTAATCATTTAAGCACTAGTTCGCAAAAGGCTTTTTACCAAGGCGAATTGTCCCTCGGAAATTCCATTGAAGTACAGCAAAATGTCGGTTGGTTCACCACGATTCTTGATAGTAGTTTTAAGAACCTTGACCAGAGTGTCCTTGACAATCGGTCCGAACACCTGCAATATTTAAGTTCACACTTTGTTCTAACTCTATCCTATCATACATCGTTTGAACGCTTGACGTAAACGTATCCACCAGCAAACTTCTGGTAGTGATCCAGCATATTGGCAGCAAAGCCGACAGAGATGGGATACTGAAAATATATGAATAATTTTAGCACAACCCAGCTAGACTGCATTTTAGTTTCTAAAAGCTCTCAAATTATTTTTTTTCGAAATATATTTTTGTCGCCTCACCTCGGGATTTCCTCCTGAGCGTTGCGAAGTCTCAAAACCAACAATAAGGCGAGTTGGATTACGGAAAGACTCGCTTGAGATGTGATAGTTCAAACCACCAAGTTTCATGTTCGTCTTGTTGACAATATTGAGTCTAGTCTGTGGCTGACGGAAGACTTTTTCCGCAGTTTCAGCATGGATTTCTTGAGTCAACAAGTCATATTTTTGCTCAAGGCTCTTGATTTCCTGATGCAAATTGTATCGGGTCTTGATGACGAAAAATAGCATTTGTCTTTTTGCTTCTTTGGCTTTCTTGAAGACCGACTCCAGATCGCCACGGTAGATGAAGCTGATAACAGGATTGCAAGCTTTCATTCCGTTGTTTCGCATCTCACCGACAAGTTGCTCAGAAAGACCTCTGAAATCATAAACTATATTCGGACGAATAACTGAAAGACTCACTTCACTTCCTCGCTTTCCATGAAGACCATTTCCCAATTTCCCAGCTCTTTGGCAATAAAATATTGTCCAGCGCGGTTGAAATCGGTCGGAAATCTTGATTTCGGGTCATCCAGGTTAGCGGCTTTGTTTCCAGCGAAGACAATTTTCGGTTTATTGAGCACAATTCCCTCGACTTTCACTGGTGGTTCAACTTGGATGAATCCGTAAATGTTGTTGGATGCCAATCCAACCTCCTTGACAACAGTGTCAGTAGTCGACTTTCTGATGTGGGGCTGAGCTGCCGACATCTGAAACATAAAAATAACTTATTCAAACTGGTCGTTCAATAATAAGCTTACCTTGATCATGTCAGCTTGCTCGTTGTTGATCATTTGGTCATTGGTGACCGTTTGATTAGCACACAACAAGAGAACTTCCGGAGGGAAGTTAATTTTTCCGTGTTTTCCCTTCGCCTCAATAGTAAAGAGATCCGGGTATTTGAGGGTGATTCCGTAACGCTGCTTGAAGTACTGATCAACATTCACTTTTTGTCCGTTATGCTCAAAGAACGTCTGTTTCGAGGAAGTTGAGAATTTTCGGATCTTAGCAACGAGCCCGTCGTCTCCAAGTCCTTTGTAATCGCCGTAATTCAAGCAGACATCCAATCCAACGAAAGCCTTTTGGATACGGAGCGCAGCAGGCGTATTGTAAGACAATCTATCGTTGAATCCCTTATATGTTCTGAAGAGATCGACGAGCGGATAGTTGTCCGGGTGAAACAGAGTTGTCTTCACTGAAATGGAATAGTGTTTTTCTCTTCATCAATATACTTTCGAATATATAAAACTACATTAATTACTTACTTTCAGTGGTCATGAAGAGACTTGGCGCAGTTCTAACTGAACCTTCCAAAGTCTTGACAGATTTAGAAGCTCCAACAGCAGAATACAAGTCTCCCTCTGGGTATCCCTTGCTTGGCAAGCTGAAATGAAATCAGCATCACCCGATGATATTCGGTGGATAAATCTTACTTGACATCAACCGGATCAATGAGATAATGAATGCATGGACCAATGGTGATGACGTTTTTGCTGTAAACGAAATTTGAAATTGCTCAAGTGATTTTAATCTTGTTTACTTTTCGAAAGCTGGTCCGGAAACGATGATGTTCAGAGCTTCAAGAAGAGTACGATCTGCCTTTGCAGGAGCTGGATTGACAGTTTTCTTGATGTCGTTAGAAGTTGACTGGAACGATTCGTCCACCTTTTTGAGAACGAATTGAGCCTTCTTGAAGTTCTTTCTCTTACTGATTCCCTTAACTACGTCAAAGGCAATATCCTGTAAAATGAGGTTTGGCTTTCTTCCTTCTCGTGGTGATTACCTCAGTTTTCAACTTCGACAAGCAATACAGAGATGCCTGTCGGTCGTAAAAATATGGACCACCGGTCTTGAGTTCCTGGTAACGGGAAATCGCTTCCTCGTACACCTTTTGGCATCTGGACTTGTCATTATCATGCTCAGTGCCCTTGCGAGCAGACTTGGACATTTCGATGACACATTCAGTTCCATCAGGTTTGACGAAGACGTAGTTGACCTGGACTGCATACTTGTAGATTGGTTTGTTCGGAGCGATGTCTGAAACCAAAGTGTCAATATCTGTGCAGAGTTCCACTAAACTCACTGAGCTTTCTGATGTTTGTCTCGATTGTAACCTTTCTTCCTCGGTCCGCGTTGCGCTCTTTTTTAGCAGCAAGAGGTTTATCTCCCAGCTTTGTCGGCTTAGACTGAGCCCCAGCAGCCTCAGCAATTTTGAGGTTAGTCATTTCCTCGTTCATTGTTTCCATTGGAACAGATAGTCTGAAAGAAGAAGAACTATGAAGGTTCATGAGAATTAATTAAGGTTCATTCAGCGCAAACATCTTACTTATATATAATCCGCTAGAAGGTTTGTCCGTTTCTTGGTCACGATGTCCGCTTTAGTTTTCCGAAAGGTAAAGAATTTTGTCGCGCCACAAAACCGAACCAGCGACTATCGCGTGGTAGTGCAGCGCGACACTGACTGCGCTACACGTGACACAGAAACTAGGTGGCCGGTGGCGTATAAAAATGTGAGCAAAAGTGAGCGGCGCAGCCGCGAATCCAGCCTGCGGTAAGCAGGCTGGTATTGATATAAAAACCGCGCAATGAAAAACAAACTACGGAAGGGCGATTATCACATCTGATGCAGTAAAGTTACAAAACCGAATACCGCTCAAGACTAACTAAACGAAAGAGTCTTGCTCACGGTATTTATTGACAGCAATAAGAGTGAGCAATACCGGCTACCGTACTCCAAGGGTAAGTCGGTCGCGAAGGAATGAAATAAATGGAACAGAAAAAATCGAATTCAAGCGGGGAAAAATGTATAATGAGCGATACACATCGCTGAAAAAGTTAGACAGACTCCGCCCCCTTTTTTTCGCGGGCGTTTCACCGCCCAGCGCCACGCGCTGTAGATAGAACGGTTCTTTGCTTTTTCTATCTACACTATCGATGATTTTTTTAAAAAATAATTTCAAACTTACAGGTTTCAGAGTAGTCGATTTAGTGTTTCTAAGTGAACGTTAGAATTCTACTTATGCAGATGAATGGTTGTTGACCACGAATGAGAGAGAAACAAAATATACAGTAAGCAGCGAAAACAAAATTTGAATCGTGCCAGGACCACAAATTCGAAAAATTATGCGATCCTTGAAAGATCAAGCTTACTGATTTCTTTTTTTCATGAGAATTCAGAAATTTTTTTGAAACATTTTGTTGTTCTTTCTCATTATTTTTAAAGAATAAAACTGAGACTCGATGTGCGCACGATGTCGTTCTGCGAGGCCCCGCCCACAAAACAAAAATAACGGTGCATTTCGCATAATGTGCACTACTAGTCTCAGTTTTATTTTTTCAATAATAGTAAAATAGAAAACAGTGAACAAGAATGAAAACCTTCAGACTGACGCAAATTATAAGCATATAGAGCAAAATTTGAAAATTCTTCAAGGCTTCAACGTTTTTCTTCAAGGTCGTGATTGAAAATTCAGATTGTCAGTTCATAAAATGTATGCAATTTTTGCGTTTATGATATCAGTTATATAACAATAGAAAGCTTTATTTACATTCGATTCAGATAAATTAAGTGGTATTAAACAAATAAAATACAAGAGGAGTGAAAAGCTAGAAGAATATTTCATCTCGTCCGCCTTTTCCATGCTCGGCATTTCTATACATTTTGTACTTCGATGATTTCATCGTTTCGCAAAGTCTTTCATTGGCGAATCCCCGACACGACCGGGAGCATCTGTCATTCTAACCACACCAACACCGCCTCCAAGTCGTCTGTAGGACATTTGTGAATGCATTTTCCACCGATTAGCTTCTTTGTCGAAAACTTCCACTGATTTCAAATACGTTTGTCCATCGAATCCTCCAATGGCATACAGCTTTTCTCCGACAACAGCTACGCCAACTCCACTTCTTCTATTGTTCATAGCGACAACTGGCTGCCATTCATCTCGATCCGCATTGTATCTTTCCACCGTATTCAGTTCCGTTGTTGTGTCTCTGCCACCAACCGCATACATATATCCATCATAGACTGCTGTACCAAGATGTTTTCTTTTCGTAAGCATAGGACGAACTTCTTCCCATTTATCTAAACGCGGGTCATACCTCTCGACTGTGTTTAACGGTGCAGGTCCATTGGACCCTCCGACTGCATAAAGACATCCATTGAGTACAGATACAGATACACCCAGTCTCCGAGTTCCCATGCTCGCCACTTTAGTCCATTCGTTTTTTCGAGGATCATATTTCTCCACTACATCCAAACAGCTTTCCCCATCCTGACCACCAACTGCATACAAGCATCCATTGAAGGACGCGACTCCTACACTTGTCCTACACGTAGCTGTTGGCGCCACATCACTACTCCACTGATTGGTCATTGGATCGTATCGCTCAATACTATTGAGATAAGACTGTCCGTCGTGCCCACCGACAGCATAAAGAAGATTCTCGAGTACGGCAACACCGACTCCGCATCTTCGTTTTCCCATTGGAGCCATACACTTCCAGATGTTTCCACCTTTGATTGGATCCATCCGCTCGATCGAAGCAATCGCATCTCCGCTACACCATCCACCAACAGCATATAGCATTTCAGCTACTTGCAACGGTCTCCTAGGTCTTGTACGAGGACCTTGCATATTAGGACGTTCAACCGGCAACAAAAGATAGTTTTTCGCTTCATCCACTAAATCTCGGCTGGCTGGATCTGATTTGACCAAGATTTCCTCACTGACAACAGAGACGAGAAACTTCGGGGTGCAAAGAGGGAGCCGTACATGGGAGAGCAGCTGAAATACTATGAATAGTTGCATTCTATTTTAAAAACCAATTCTTACCATCGGCAAATGCATTTTTCTCGCAGGAATATCATGTCTGACCCATTGTATTACTGCAGAGAATACGAGTTCTTCAGAAGCAGCATTCAGCTTATCACTCTTTATTATGGTAGTGAGACTTTCAACAGCTAACAGAAGAAATTCCTCCTTACCGATAACGCTCTGAAACTGACAGTTTTCTATGTTTTTTGTTTAGTTTTTATTACCGAAAAGTTTTTCAAAGCAAACTCATCGGCTGAACTGAGTAATTCCTTGCATGAATGCGTATCTGCAAACGCACGTATCCCGAGACAATTGGACGGATCGAGTTGTTTCTTGAGATGTTCACAACATGATGTTTGCACTTCATACAATTGTAAAAGGCATGCGGCTGGAAGAATGTCTTGAACATTCGAATCGTCGATTGAGATTGTTCCCGAATAACAAAAATCCAGAAGAGTTTCCAGTGTTGCCGGATCGATGTTTTCTATATTGATTTCTTCTGAATTACCTTGGTTGTTACAGGAAAAAAAAACATGGACCTACTCATATAGCATTCCGACATTTGAGATGTGAACATTGATAAAAAGTATGGGGAGCATGAAGAGAGCACTACACGATGGGCATTCAGTCGTTTCCAGCCGCACACCTGAATGATCATATTTCAGAAGATAAGCACAGCAAAGGCTTCGTACCAATGTCACATCACAAAGAATATTTTGATTTCTCAAACTGCCCAATTGTTGCAATATCGTACCGGAATAATGAATGTTCTGCAAGATCCGTTGACTAGTGTTCGATTCAATATTTTTACCTTGTACTTGTTTTGGGACTTTTTGATATCAAACATGTCAATTGGTTCCTGTGAAGTGGATGGGTGATTTGATTCGTCGGCATGGTCAGATCTTCCTTCTCGCATGCTATAGAAAATTTTCAATATAACAGTTGCTGCAAACACCCCAGTATTATCGAAAAAATCGAACTGAGACTCGGTGTTTGCACTGTGTCGATTTACGAGGTCCCGCCCACAAAACAAAAACAACTGCGCGCCGTGCACTTTGATTTGTGGGCGGGGCCTCGTAAATCGACACAGTGCAAACACCGAGTATCAGTTCGATTTTTTCGATAATACATAGATATAGTACAGAGGCTTGAACTCATTCACATGTTTATTTCAACTAGTTATTCAGAAAAAAGGCAGAACAAGTTTATTGATGAACAGCGAAGAAGATTTACAATTATCATGTAACAAAGAAGAGAGAGAGAAATAAGATCCGGGTTTGTACTTCTTGTTTCAGAGAGCGGTACACCGGATGGCATGAGTTGTACCCTGTAGAATTGGAAGAAAAATCGTGCACGATTCGTAAAATAATATCTTAAACAGAAAAGCATGCATAGCAAGCACATAAAATAAACCTCATAATGACATCGGATGTCTAGAATAAACCTGTACAGAGTATCGATTTAGATGAGAGAAACAATTGGATTGTATTCGAGGGCAACAAAAATAAAAACCATAAATTGTGAAAATGGACCCGTTTGGAAACTGCTATCTACACAGATTCTAGTTTTTTTGTAGGTTACAAAAGCTAGATAATCCTAATTCTAATCGAAAGTTGGTGTATCTTCTTTTTGATGTTCTGTTTCAGATGAGCTTTCACTATCCTCCATGCTCAATGTATCATCTGCTCGGGGTCTCTCTGCTAAAGCATCCCGAAGAACTCGCTGGCTTTGTTCAAACTGTTCTTCTATCCGCACTTGTTGAGCAGCGAACAGGTTCGCGAGAGCAGTTTCCAACTCTGACATAGCTTTCCGATTGCTTGACGTCTTCTCCACTTTAAGAGCAGACGAAACAGCGGCAGTTACAGCGAGCTCAGCACGTCGCATTCCTTTGGATATCATCTTCCGATTTTCAACACTAACTTTGGCTATTCTGACTCTCAATTCAGTCCTAACAGCTGATTGCGTCTCCTCACATCTCTCTTTGTTTCTCCTGTGGATATAGAAGACTCCAGCGAATAGGACCGAGAGTGCGACAGCATTGAACGATATCAGTGCCACTATTAGATGATCAGTCTGAAGCACAGTTTGAAATTTTGAGGTGATTTTTTTCGGACTTACATTCCATGTAATAGATCCAAACATAACCGATTTGGCAGTTTGGTAAAACTTCTTCATTTTTTCTTCGAACTTGGTAAGGTTTTCCAGTTTATTGGGAATAGATGGAATAATCAGTGGCAGTCGGGGTAGAGTAGGACCTGAAAATTTATTGTTCTTTGAGAGTTTTCAGCTGAAGTATAACTTACTAGGGGGCACATTAGAACTGATATGGCAGGAGGACATAAATACATTTCTACTCATTTCGTTTTGAGCACTTTTGTACCGATTATTTTCCAGCTGTTGTAGTAAATAAACAGATTGGCGTAGCTCTCTAAGTTCTCGTTTCACACTGTTCATTTTTGAGCGTATAACCGCTTCAACAGTTTGAGCCGACTTTCGAGAAGCTTTGCGAGTCTCCTTTAGTTCAAGTTGGTATCCACTCATTTGGGAAACATACCTGCAATAATAAAATGCAACTCAATAAACGTTTAATCAGCTTACTGTTTACTGAGTTCAGAAAGATACTCCGTGCTTAATGTCAAATTCATTTCCACGGCAGCAATTCGCTTGCTCAGCTTCATCAGTACCATTTCACGTTGACTTGTAGACCCTCCAGCTGGTAATATTGATTCTGTTTTTGGTTTAGTAGATGCTGATGGTTGTTCCTGCGATTGCGGTGGAACATATGGCTGAGTTGGTGCTTTAGGTTCTTCTGGAGGCACTATCTTTTCGTCGGATTTGACAACATCACTTATTTTCGATATTTGCTCTCCTACAGACGGCGGTGGAGTGGATTCCTGTTCGTTAGTAACTTCTTCTGTTCCCAAACGTTGAATAGTAGCCAAATTCCTTCTGCGATATTTCTCAAAAACACTTTGTCTACTTCGCTCGGCCCACATTCCGAGCTCGACTTTCAAGCTCTTGTTCTCGGTAACTGGCGGTTTAACGGTGAATGGTTTCGGAGCGAGGTTTGGTTTTAAAAGTTTTGACGGTCTGGGGAGTATGTGGCAAACCATATAAGACACTTTTCCTATCGAGCATTGTGAGCAAATCGACTTGAGATGACGGAAGCTGAAAACAAATATGTAATGTAAAAAACATTCTGCATTTATTCACAATTTACATTATAGTAAAATCTTGTAGGTTTTGCAGAAAAAAACTAACTTGAAGCTTTTCACTCTACTTGCAACGGAGTGATTCAGTGCCCTCGGTGGGACAGGCAACTGAGTTTGCATTTTCTGCTCTGATGGCGGCGGAGTTGTCACAGGCTCTTCTTTCTTCTCATCAATAACATTTAACAAATGTGCAGCCGCTTCTTCCTTATCGTATTCATCAGCTAAGGTACTTCCCATCACATTCACTACTGATACGATACAATAATGTTCTTTTCCATAATGGTCCTCGAGGTTGATTCTGACGTACTTGGCATAGATGTTTGTGTTGGGAACTTCAAATGTTTGCAACTGTTTATGGTGGTCTTGAAGATGAAATGATCCAAGAGAGATCCAATTAGCGAGAGGTGGATATCTTTCCGAAATAAAGACATTTATAGTTTTCGGTCTAGATGCGAAAAGCTCGAAGTTGCCAACAGCAAGCTTTTTAATTTGAATAGCTTCGCATAATTCCACTACAATGAATTTTTCCTTTGCCGATTGACATGGATTTCTCATGTAATCGTCAACATCCTTCTCGTTCAAAACCGCTTTCGCGTTTTCTGCTTCGGGATTGGCTGCTATAATTTTTGCACCACATTCTCGACTGGCGAAATTTCTGGCAGGACGGGAAATTGGAGAAATGGGAATGACAATTTCTTCTTGTCGAATGGTTGCTGCAGGAGTGGGTTCTGTTATTTTTTGGTGAAGACCATTTTGGTTCTGAACTAATTATTTAACTCACAACTTGAATTATTCAACTTACAGCAACTGCATCTCTTCTTTTTTTCGTCCACTCATCGAAACTTTCTATACTTTTTTCTGGCAGCGTTTCTTCTTCGGATGCATTCACTGCAACGAAGTTAATTTTAATTTTCTGAAGGAGAAATAATTAATTACCTGAAGTTTTCAACTTCTTTTTCGAAATATTGTATGGTGCTGTTAACCTTGAGCATTCATCAATTGCCAAACCACATATCTCTCTGTAAATACGTTTCGTTTTATGAAAATTGTGTTGGTTCGTCCGTAACAAAAAATCGAAAATACTAACCCATTTCCGTCTCTTGTCAGTAGTATTTCCTTCCAATGCTTGACAAATGACACCTCTTGGTTGGCGTTAATGTTCGATAGCACGAGTAGTACACTGAAAAGTTCAAATTAGGTTTTCTACAAGATTATTCAAGGAAAAAAGACTAACGTGAATATCAGTAGTCGTTTTAGCTTCATCGCCTGTTCCACCTTTCTTGCTCACCCATGCGTGATTCGTTCTTTGCTGTAAAACGTCGATATATGTGAAAAAGCGAAGGGAAAACTGTCATTAAAAGGAAAGTATTATTAACAAGATGACTTTAGACAAACATTGTAAGATGACCTCGTGATAAAACCAAAAGCGGTCACCACTGTCAGCCAACCCTTCTAAAAACCGAGAGACACAAGCACCGCGAGGCCGGCCGCTGGTGGTTGCGTCAAGTCGAAAACGTTGACGTCAATGCCGGTTGCAGCCGCGTAGTAGACGCGTTTTTGGTGCAACGCGACGTTGATTAAACGATTGCAGCATTATGCACATCAAAAAGTTTTATTAAAGATCAATTTTGTTTCGATAGATTTGTAACTGAATACATTTTTCAGGTCAAACCATGCCAAAACTATCAACTTTAATCAGCTTGCCATTTATTCTTTTAACCTCATTTGCATATGCCGAGGAGGATTTTGTGACATGTTACAGTGTTCTCAAAATTATGAATGTGAACGACGGTTCAAGGTAAATTTTTATTAACAGCCAACATCATTGTCATGAAAATAGAAAAATCTGAAGATCTAGCTGGAACAAAACTTCGAAAAAACTGCGTCCAAAGTAATTTTTGCACGCATAATTTGTCAAAAGTGAGTTTGCGTCTTTTGCTGCTGTCCGTCGCGAGACCACTTCTAGAACCGTAAGAACCTTGTTTATTTTCAAAATTGAATATGCGTCTTTCAAGATTTTATACGGTCTTAAACTTGGTATCGCAGCGAAGGCAGCCGCAAAGCCAAATAAAATTTTGGTTTACTTTTTACTTTACTTTTTACACCTGTTCGCTGCAAATTTTTGTATATGTAAAACTAGCATTAGTTTCGATCTTCTGATTTTCTAGATTATGCTCTCCAAAATCAAACTACTCTATAATCAAACATTCTATTCAGATTACACTCTCATGATGTTAAATATGGTAGCGGTTCCGGACAACAATCAGTAACAGCCGTTAAAAACTCCGATGATATCAACTCCCATTGGCAGATTTTCCCAGGTATGACTCGGAAAACTGAATTTTCCACTAAAAAAACTGCATGCGAATTGAATTGTCTTCTAAATTATATTCTATATTCTTCAGCTTTTAATTCTCTATTCTTCAGCTTTAAACGCGGAATGCGGTCGAGGAGATACAATCAAATGCGGAGACAAAATTCGCCTGAAGCATCTCACTACGGGCACTTTCCTCCACTCTCATCATTTCACCGCGCCACTGTCCAAGCAGCATCAGGTTTGTGTCTAATTTGTACACAGTAGAGAAAATATGAATGTAGGAAGTCTCTGCCTTCGGAAGCGAAACTGAAAGCGACACCGGAGACGATTGGACTGTGATCTGCAACGGCGATGAGTGGGTGGAATCCGAGGTTGGTTGCGTTCATGATTGATATTATCTATTTTGCGAATATCCTCCCACACTTCTACATATGGCATTTCAGCAATTCAAACTTCGTCATGTTGTCACTGGCTCATATCTCTCACTTTCGGGACAACAATTTGGACGCCCTATTCATGGACAGCGGGAGGTCGTTGGAACCGATTCTGTCACTGGTGGCAGCGCGTGGAAAGTTGCTGAGGGAATTTACATAAAACATCAGCAAAAAGACCTCTAACCGGCTTCTTTATTGTACGGTCAAACCTATTTATAGTGGACACTATGCCTTTCTAAGTGATTTCCAAAGCTTTACGGGAACGTTCTTATTGTCTTTTGAATAAACGATTCAGGTTATCGTTTCCATTGGAACAATCGATAAAGACCAAGTAAAAATGTTACATTGATGCACAGAAATTGGAAGACCGAATAAATTAAATGTATATGATGCGATAGGTAGAAAAGGAGTAGAGAAGCATTGAATTATGTACCGCTTTCGCTTTATTTACTTCTTCGGAGTAGCTGTCTTAGCATCCTTGTCCTTTTTGTCATCTTTCTTTTCCTTCTTCTCTTTTTCTTCCTTCTTTTTATCAGATTCACTTGCCTCCTGCTCCTTCTCAGCTTTTTGAAGAGCAATCTGAAAAATTATTTTGCATTACTACAATGAGCTGGAAGAAGGATTCGAACCTTGTTATCGATCAAGTTGTGTAGAGCAACCACTGATCGAACCAGCGATCCCATGTAGACGCACATCAATTGGTCATTCGTTTGGACATTCTGGGAGACAACGTAGTCCGGATGCGTTACGTCAGGAAGTAAGTTGAGAACTTCTTGCACGTAGTAGATAACATGGTGGTTGACTGGAAGGGTTCCACGGACAATATCGTGAAGGTACTTTTCAATGGACTCGAGTTGTGATTGGAGTCCCCTCAGACCCATCAACTGATCAGTGATACGCTGGGAGAGAGTTCCAGCCGTTTGATCCTTGATGTCTCTCAGCAGATGCTCGACTCCAACTTCTTCGGCTTCCTCTGCTCCAATGTCAGATGGAACATGCTCGAACGTCTTAATTGGCGGTGTTCCGTCCTAAAAAACTTGGTTAAGTTTCTTACACGACAAAATATATTTACATCATGAACTTCTTGAACTTCGATGTAAGCTTCAGTTGGCAATCCGATGTTCTTCGGTTCCGCATCAATAATTACCAAAACAGGATTAGGGCAGAATCTCTTCAGCTGTTCATTGATAGCAATATCGTTCTGGAAGAAAATATGTACTACCTCAACCTAGTAACCAAAAAAACAAAAATCGCTTTAAAAAGGGTATCAGAACGGATATTATCGATTCACGGTTTTTCAGAGCCCAGTGATCCGTATGTAGTCATCACAAACCCTTCGTATTAGGGTGGAATTGAACCAAGCTGTGTTGGCGCGTGGCCGTATGTTTTAACCACTACACCACACCCCTGCGTCTCTCCCATCCCCTCGTACACCCTTTATATACCTTGTGCAGTTTCGGGCCAGTGTGATACCATCCAACGATCTTCTCCTTCGCTGCAACCTAAAAAACTTTGCAATGTAATGCTTTAAGAGCCTGTTGAAGCGTAGAAATACACCGAAAATCTATAAACTAACCTTGTAGAACATTCCGTACATGCTTTCCAGGTAATCCATATCAAGGAACCAAGTATTCTTATCTTTATCATCTTCATCGAATGGAACTGAAACGAATTGAATAAATTAAGAAACAAAGCTGGATCCCTTACCAGCAAAGCTGTTTCCAATATCCAAAGTCTTATCTTTTTTCATCGAGCCCAGAAGTACACCAACAACACGCTTTACGCTCTGAGTCTTGCTAACACGATTGAAATGATCAACAACGCTGAGAAGCACTAGTGGATGAACAGTCACCTTAAAATACAAACAGTTAAAAAAATAATTGACGGGAAGAATTTCACCTTGTTCACAGGGAGATTGGCATGAACATTTCCGAGACAATGGTGGGCTCCTGCTTTTTGTTTCAGAATATCTACCGTTTTAGCAGTAGCAACACCTCCATCGTTGTTTGCCGGAGCCATACTTCTGAAAAAGTGTTCGTTAAAAATAACTTCTTGGTCGTTCATAGACTAGAATGATGCGGAACTAATCATTTTGAATGAAATTAGAGTACCAGTAGTTAATCAGAGCGACAATTCGTTAAAAGAAGCTGGGAAAATAAATAACAAAATGCGAAAAACGGAAAAAAATGTGCTCATTTATGAAATGTTGTTTTCCCGCTGATGATTTTGAAAAAGAAATCATCATCGTTTAAAGGCGCATTCCGTTTTCCCGTAAATCGACACAGATCGTGGCGAGACCCTCCCCGTATTTCCACCCATCACAGAAAGTTTTCAACAATATTTTTTCGTTTTCCAACGGAAAAAGTGTCAAAGAAAATTTCAAAACTGATTCTTGACGATGTATTATCCATTGAATAATACTCATCGTTTGAGCTCTTCATTTCATCTTACCTATTATTCGCTTGAGTTCTTCAATTATTACGCAATTTTAATATGCAGTTTTATAGGCTGAAACTAATTCAAACACACATTTCTCAACAAAGCTACTGAGATGCCATTTTACGAAGTGAGCATGATTACGCGGTCGCTCTCCAAGGTATGTATATTTTTAACATGAGCGAATAATGTTGAGGTTAATTTCATGAGATAATTTCAAGATGATTGTTCACAGATGCTTCGTAAAATCAAAATAATTGTCTTTTTCAGGCGGATCTTGTGAAAGCGCTCACTAGAGCGGGAAACACTCTCCTCGATCATGGAGCAGTCATCGAAAAAGTAGAATCCTTGGGACATCGTGATTTACCTTATAAGCGACTCGCAAAACAGACGAATGAGCCGGTCTATGCTTCAAAGTATGTCGGGAAAAAATTCGCTCAAAGTGTATAAATATATCTGATTTCAGTTTCTTCCTCTTCAAGGCACATATGTCTCGAGAAGCACGACAGAAAACCAAGTCTGTCCTGACGCATGATCTAGATACAGTAAGATACTCCATCCAACTCGAGTTTTTTTAACGGTTTCATTAAAGGTTCAAGTCGACTTGATCCAAGTGGACACGATGCCGCAACCGAAAGCTGAGTGTAATCTGGAAGAGATCTTGAAGTCCCCAGCGGAAAGACAAGCAGTTCGCGATTTGCGTGAAAACCAGAAGATGGGTCATTTCACTCGTCAGATGATTTACAAACGTACAGAAAAAGAATGGAAGAGTATTCCGAAAAGTTACCCCATCGCCCCACCAAGGCCTTAGACAAATTTTGTTTTCTTTTTTCAATTCCACGGGTCGAAGATTATCGACATTGTACTTTGCGATCACTGTTTTACTAGTGTTATCAGTCGAGACTATTATTCCGCATTCATCATTGTCTGTTCTCCCATTTTTTGTACATTATAGGCTTAGTTGTTCAATAGGACCATGGAGTGGCTTTATTTGTTGATTATTTTTTATAAATTCGTTAATTGTAACCTATTATTGTTTACATCTTGGTTAATGGTTTATTTCACCATGTGATCTTTTTGTCCCCAAAAACCTGTTTTTCTAACTTGTATCTGTAAAATTTATAATTTTTTCCTCAGAATGACTGCTGCTACCGCCAACGGTAACCACGCTATCGAGGATCCAGTTATCATGAAAAAGCAGGATGCATCTTCTCCAATCCAGGAATCTACGCTCTTCGAGGAACTTTATCAGATGCAATGTTTCCGCACTGGAGAATTTTACCTGAAATCCGGACAAATGACACCTATTTACATTGACCTGCGCCGAATCATGAGCTCCCCTCGTGTTCTGAGAATGGCTGCGCAGGCAATGTGTGATAAAATTACTGCCGAAAATGTCAAGTTTGACTATGTTGTTGGAGTTCCATATGCAGCTCTCCCACTTGCTACGGTATACTATTTTTGTCTTTAACGTGTTGGGAATTCCATATTTTTGCAGCTTGTATCTGATATTCTCAACGTACCCATGCTGATGAAAAGAAAAGAAGCGAAAGCCTACGGGACTAAGCAGCTCATCGAAGGAGTTTATCAGCCAGGTGGCACTGTGTTGCTCGTTGAAGATGTAGTCACTTCTGGAGAATCCATTCGTGAGACAGCTGAAGCCATTCGCAAAGAGAATCTGAAGGTGACACACGCGATCGCCGTTTTGGACAGACAGCAAGGCGCAACTGCTAACCTTGCAGAGGATAACCTCAATTTCCTGAGGTATGCTTTCCTTCATCTGAAAATATTTGATAAAGGAATAACAGGTATCTTTTTTCAGTTTCTTAACCATGGAGGGTATTCTTGATGGACTGATCACCAAACACGAAATGACCGAAGAGCGAAAGCACCAGATCATCGAGCATCTCGCCAAGCCCTTTTAATCGTTCTGTTGTTTTTTCTTCAATTCATGTTGTTCCGTTTTCAGTTTTGTCTTTGTTTTTTTCTTCAGAGTTTGAATAAAATCCCCAGTTAGTCAGTTCACACTTAACACGACAACTCATGGAAGACTGAAAGTAATAATTTCAACAATGATTTGTTTTCTTTCGTTGTTTCCCCTGTTTCGTGTGTTTTGTATGTCATATTCTTTTTTGAACATCGCTTATCATTTCCCGATTTTTCCTTTGTTGGTTTCTTGATTAATCTGTGATACCCAGGTTTTCTGTTTTTTTCAAATCCCGTTTCATTTTTACTGCATAATCAATGTTCCATCATTCGGTGAAATAAAAACTTTCATTGTCTGATAATGTTGTGATCTTCTCGTTCTGCAGCAAGAGTACCGTAAGAAGATTACGGTAGATAGACATCGTCATTCAAAAAGTAAGACAATCAGATCCATTTGGAAGATTATTAGAACTTAAAACAATGGTGTAAAACTTGTGGAAACCTCAAAGTCTGAGTCCCATATTGGGATCCTATATTTACTCTGGCGCAGTCAATATTTTCAACGCTCCAAGTTTTTTCGTAAATAAGTTTATTTGTGAAAAAAATGATAACGAATACAAATTCGGTATAATACATCAAGAGAGATGGAATGTACTTCAAAAAATTGAATTCCAGGATTTCAGACAAAATTGTTGCGTCTCTGCTGTTGAATAACCACTGGGTTCGATCCTCCCGTTGCACGTTCGTTGTTCTTCCACGAAAGGAATTTGAGATAACAGTCGAATCCATATGCACACATGGCTCCAAAGGCAAAGAACTGAAAAAAAACATTTATCTTGATAAGATTTAGATCAAGATTCAAGACGTCTCTAAAACTTACAGCAGCAATAGCCCAGGCAAAAGTTCCACGGAATTGGGAAGATGCAACGGCAAGAACACAAGCGGCAATGAAGAAGAATACAGTCCATGCAAAGCAATACACCATCTCCTGAAATAATTCTCATTTGTTACAGCAAAACAATTATATGGCTTACACAAACAATCCAGTTAATTGAGGGTAGAGTATCGACGACTCGGAAAAGGTAGAGAGTCAGAAGGGATGTTGTGATGAAAATACCGACAGAAGAGACGAAGGTGGCCCATCCAACTCCTGAAGCATATCTTCGTATAATGCTAATTCTGGAAAATGTACCTGTGTAGTATGCGGGTCCCATCATCACAAACAAGAAGGTGAGAAGACATAAAACGATGCAGACGATTTTCATGATTCCACCCAAAGTTCGGATATATTCGCAATCCAGTCGTGGGAACTCGATCTGGAAATCAAAAGTTTCTGAACCGAATCGAGTCAATTCTACTTACTCTAACCGCTGGACCATCATTCGCAACGTATTCAGTTGTCTCCACAACTGTAGTCGTCGTCTGATATCGTGGAGAATCGTACATTTTGCTCTTCTCGTTATTCTTTTTCTTCTTCTCGTTCTTTATTTTTGTCGGTTCCTCGTCCTGAAACAATTCAGGAGTGAGTCATCATAACAAATTCATCATCCTTGCTATATTCAAATTTTTGGGAACACAAAAGAAGATGGTAATAAGAAAAAACAACAACAAAACAAAAAAGCGTCAAGTCTCGGGTATGAAAAGAAGAAGAAGATATCCGCCCCCGTGAGCATTTTCTGTGCTCTTTTACACCCGAACGAGAAATAGATGATCAGTTGAGGAATGAAAGATAAAAAGAAAAGATCGGAGGACACATGTTGAAATTTTGTTGTGGGGACCTGGAAAAGAAAAAAAGAAACGACAACTGCATAGTTAGTTGGGAGGAAATCCTGCAACGGAAAAGTGATAGAAAAAGTGTGGAGTGTCAGATATTGAGAAGATTCTAGACGATTGAAGATTGAAATTCAAATAGTTACTTACTTGAAGAATATTCGTTGGATCCAGTGTTATGATTGCAGACTTTTGAATTGGAGGAGGTAATGGAGGTGGACTCGGTGCTTCTATTATTGGTTCATCATTCTCCAGAGCTTCGGGATTTAGGGTTACTGTATGTGTAGATTGGATATTGTCCGAGACTGGATCGAGTGTAACAATTGAAACATTGTCACCTGAAAATCAGCTAGAGAAAATATTTTTTCCAAAATCGGAGTTTTTACCAACATATTCATTTTGGAATAACTTGAACAGTTCTTTTCGCCTAGTTTCTAATCTCTCTACTGTACCATGCAATCAATTTTAGGAATATCTTTAACTTTTTGTTGAATTCTGAATCATTCAATGACATAGCTACCGTACTTACTCTGACAGTTTGCAAATTTTATCGAAAGGCACCTCTAACCACAATGAGCTCGGAACTGCCCTTTTTTGAATTTCTGTTTAAATGAAAGATGTCTCAATCAACTCATTATAAAATATAGACTAGAAACAATACAAAAAATCTTAAGGATTGCCTCAAAAATTCGTTTTGAGGAAATTGAAAGATAAAAGGGCATGTCCCACTAGTAGAGAAAGTACGGTATCTGCACGCACCTAGATGTTCTCAAAGCAAAAGGTTCTTTTTCGAATCCAAATAATTGTTTTCAATATCAAATACCACTGGAACCAAAAAGTGACAAAAACCAACCGTTCGTCATGCTGTAGTAGTTGACAAAGACAGACACAAACAAATCCGTCGCAAATACAAACTTTTGCTTCTTCTTCTTTTTTCTTAGACTGTCTTTGTGTCCGAATTTTCTCGTCCTGTTTGCTCCTCGACTTCTTTTGCTTCTTCTCCTTATTCTCTCTTGTTTTTAATTTTTCGTTTCGTTTTGAGATTCAGGGTCTATGAAATAAATTGGATCAGAAAAATTGAGAGTATTCAGAGAACTTTAGAAAAAGGTAAATCGGAATGTATATGGAAAGGAAGAATAAAACTGGAATTGAGCCACTCTGGAAAGGGTAGAAAAATGAGCAAGCAAAGAGCCTAGAAGTTGACAGTTCGGGTCAGAATAGAAAGAATCTGGAACATGGGAATCAAAAAGAAGAATAGACATTCGAAGTTCTGAAGCATTGGTCTTCAATTTTACACGGGTAAGAAATTCTACAGAAACGAATTAAATGTTGCAATTGTCGATCCAAAAGAGGTCTCTCCGACTCAAGGAAGAATGATGAGCATTCGCACTTTCTACATATTTCTCGTGTTCCGCCCATCATTTTCTCACATGTAAACATGCGTTCTTCTGTTCGAAATACGATAGGTAGCGACAACCGAAAATGAGCACAATAGGATTTGAGCACATTAGGAGACAAACGGAGAGAGGACGACTCGATATGGATGAAACGGAAAGAAGGGGACAGGAATACTGTCAGAAAAAAGATAGGAAAACTGAAAAGAATGGATGGTGATTGGTCTGAATGATACAGAACAAATTCGAAAGTTTATGAACTCCTGAAGTGACAACTTCAGAATGCAACCGGCTATATTGACTTTCCGAGGAACATCAGTCCTCTTCCAACTCTTTTTTATTAGTCATTCGACACGATAACCGGTTCAGACCAGTGAAAAGTGAAATGAATCAAAAAAGTACAAGTTTATTCCGAATCATCAAAGTTTTTACTGAATGGTTCGGTTCCTTCGAATTTCAACATTGCATATCTTCTGAAACATAAATTTTCACTATTCAACTATTTGTATTAGTAAATTCACCATCTTCTCCGACTGATCGGTTATCTCTTTTTGCTTCTCGAATCTTCGCCAATCGATGTCTCAACTGATTTGCCAACATTGTCATTTCAGTCGAGTTCTGACGAATTTGTTCTTTTCTTTTTCTAAGAAGTTCCATCTGATCCTCAAGTGCCTTCATATCTGAATCATTGGTCTTCTTCCAGATCATCAAATTGTTCGCAACTCCTTCCGTTTGCTCAATTGATTTTTGTTGGCGCTAGAAGTTTTCGTTATAATATTTTGTGTCCTCTGGCTAAAATCTTACAACAAAATTGTCTCTCTGAATCTTCTCCATAATTTGTCCAACGTCAATGCAAGACTGAAGATCGGAACTCTGAAGTAATCATCTCATGAAATACGACTGACATCTTCTTTTCTTACATTTTTTCTCTGAATGTGATCTTTTCTAATACATCCCCATGTTTGTGAAGTTGAGGCTCCAGTAGAATTCATTTCAAGTCAAAATGATTCTAAACTTCAAAACTTAATCTCAAAAAATATGACTGAGGGGCATCCGGAGTTCATTTGTCTGATTACTTTACGTGTATCCTTCATAAAACAGCTTCCTTCGAGTTGATCTTCAAGAAACTTCCAAGTTACTTTCATCTGCTCAACGTTACTGTATATGCTGTATACTGTACAATGTTGATTTTCAACGACGGTTCAAACTTATGATTTCTGTTTTTAAAGAAAGAGGGGGAATATATTTCGATGTTTTACGACTTTCTGTACCGAATTCACAAAAGTTTGTTGAGAATCCTTTTTTTTCGTAGGATAAGTTTCGAAAAAAATTTCCAGAGCTTCCTCGATTTGAAATTTTTTACTTCCCGCGGTTTTGAACAGACCGCGCCGCAGTTGCACTTAGGCTCCGCCCACTCCGCGAACAATCGTCGCTTCAAGACTCACTTTTCATGTTTTTTTTCTCGCTATTTTCCTGTTTCTTTTTATACTTCCGCAACTATCCGCTTGGTCATTCAATTTCTCTTTGTTCAGCTTCCTCCCTTACGCACCCATTTGGCACCCACTGTGTTTTTGTTGCGAAATCGCTCACAATCTGATTCCCACTGTTCTTTAAAAACTCCTGACTTGTTTCAGAGTAAAATCTCGTTTGGGTAACCATGAAGCATCTTACTGCCTCTGAGGTTCGTTCGACGTTCATCAACTTTTTCCGGGAAAAGAAGGAGCATACTTATGTGCATTCTTCCTCTGTGATTCCACATGATGACCCAACACTTCTGTTCGCCAACGCTGGAATGAACCAGGTAACCTTTTCATTCGAAAAATAGATGTATCCATATTTTTTTCAGTTTAAACCTCTTTTCCTTGGAATTGCGGATCCAAATAGCGATTTAGCCAAGCTGAAAAGAGCAGTCAACACTCAAAAATGCATCCGTGCTGGAGGAAAGCACAACGATTTGGACGATGTTGGAAAAGATGTGTACCATCATACCTATTTCGAGATGCTCGGTAATTGGTCATTCGGAGATTACTTCAAGGTAAGAAGACAACAATAATTCCTCTGAAATTTTATTATTTACAGAAAGAGATTATTACCTGGGCCTGGGAACTTCTCACCACAGTCTATGGAATTCCAGCCGAAAGACTCTACGTTTCCGTTTTTGGAGGTGACGAAGCCACCGGAGTTCCAGCAGACTCTGAAGCTCGTGAAATCTGGCGATCAGTCGGAGTCCCAGATGAAAGAATTTTGAACTTTGGAATGAAGGACAACTTCTGGGAGATGGGAGACGTTGGACCGTGTGGGCCATGCTCGGAAATTCACTACGACCGTATTGGAAATCGCGATGCTTCTCACTTGGTAAATGCTGACGATCCAATGGTTGTTGAAATCTGGAATCTTGTCTTCATTCAATTTAACCGTGAAGAAGGAGGTTCATTGAAGCCTTTGCCAGCTAAGCATATTGATTGCGGCCTCGGACTCGAACGTTTGATTGCCGTCATGCAAGATAAGACCAGTAACTACGATACTGACATTTTCCAACCAATTTTCGAAGCTATCACAAAAGGAAGTGGTATTCGTGCTTACACCGGGCTCATCGGAGACGAAGACAAGGATGGAGTTGATATGGCATATCGTGTAGTTGCTGATCACATCAGAACTCTGACAATTGCACTATCTGATGGAGGACGGCCAGACAACACCGGAAGAGGATACGTCCTTCGTCGGATTCTTCGTCGTGGAGTTCGTTACGCTACAGAAAAGTTGAATGCTCAACCTGGATTCTTCGCATCTCTCGTTCCCGTTGTAATTTCGATTCTTGGAGAAACTTTCCCTGAACTGAGCCGTGACCCAGAGACTGTTATGGATATTATCAATGATGAGGAGAAACAATTCTTGAAGACTTTGTCCCGTGGACGTGTTCTCTTCCAACGCGCTGTTGATTCACTTCCAGCAGGAACCAAAACTTTCCCAGGAGACATCGCCTGGAGATTGTACGATACTTATGGATTCCCAGCTGATTTGACCCAATTAATGGCTGAAGAAAAAGGACTCTCTGTCGACAACTCTGCATTCGAAGAGGCCCGTAAAAAGGCCATCGAAACTTCATCCGCAGGAGCTGGGAAATTCCGCGATACTCTTGATTTGGATGTTCACGCACTGGCTGAGTTGCAACAGAAAGGAGTTCCGACCACTGACGATTCTCCAAAATATGCATACACTTTTACTGGAGAAGGAGCTGAAGCTGTATACAGTCAGTTTTCTTTTCACCAATACCATTAAAATGTCAAAAATTTCAGAGTTCGAGCCATGTGTTGGTAAGATTCTTGCCATTAGACACGACGGAAAGTTCGTTGATGTGCTCAAAGCAGGAGAAGAGGGAGCTATTCTTCTTGATCGTACCAACTTTTATGCTGAGCAAGGAGGTCAAATTTTCGATGTTGGAGTTTTGACGAAAGTGAAGGATGAAACTAACGAATTCAATGTCACCAATTGCCAAGTACGAGGAGGATACATTGTTTTGGTTGGCTCTGCAGAAGGAACATTCTCAGTTGGAGATGAAGTTAATCAGCGTTTCGACGAGGATAGAAAACAGTTGATTATGAAGAATCACACTGGAACTCATGTTCTCAACTACGCCTTGCGCAAAGTTCTCGCCGATTCGGATCAAAAGGGTTCCCTTGTCGCTCCTGATCGTATGAGATTCGATTTCACTAACAAAGCTGCCATGACTCCAGAACAAATTAAGCAGGCTGAAGAATATGCTCAACAACTCATTAACACCAAAGGACAAGTTTACGCCAAAAACTCTCCTCTTGGAGATGCTAAGAAAATCAATGGTCTTCGTGCAATGTTTGATGAAACATATCCAGATCCAGTACGAGTTGTTGCTGTTGGAACTCCAGTTGAACAACTTCTTCAAAATCCAGAAGCCGAAGAAGGACAAAACACAACGGTCGAGTTTTGCGGTGGAACGTAAGTGCCATTTAAATCTTTTCTTATTCCACCAACATATCTTGTTTCAGCCATCTCCAAAACGTTTCGCACATCGGCCGAATTGTCATCTCTTCCGAAGAAGCTATTGCTAAGGGAATCCGGCGTATCGTTGCATTGACTGGACCGGAAGCTGATAGAGCTATCGCTAGAGCTGATCGCCTTGAAGCTCGTTTGGTAGACGAAGCTAAACATGCCAAGAACCAAGAGCTCCTTGTCAACAAAGAGAAGTTCAAGGAACTACAAAAGAAGATCCAGGAGATCGTTGACGAGGCCAATGGAGCTCAGCTTCCATACTGGCGTAAGGACGCTCTCCGTAAGAAGGCAAAGGACATTCAAAAAGATATGGATGGTTACTCTAAAGCCCAGCAAGCAGCTGTGGCTGACAAAGTTCTCGGAGAAGCAAAAGAACTCGCTGCTGCTCCAGAGCAACCACCCGTACTTGTACATGTTTTTGCATCCAACGCTAACAGCAAAGCCATCGACAACGCGCTGAAACTTCTCAAGGATACCAAGGCTGTAATGGCATTCTCTGTGAACGAAGACACCGGAAAAGTGCTATGCCTCGCAAAGGTTGACAAGGTCAGTATATTAAAGTTTTCCCGACAATTTTCCAATAACCAATCTTTGTAGAGCTTGGTGAGCAATGGATTGAAAGCTAACGAATGGGTTAATGAAGTTTGTACAGTTCTCGGAGGTAAAGGAGGTGGAAAAGAGGCCAACGCTCAGTTGACTGGAGAGAAAGTAGATCAATTGGACGCCGCTGTTGAGTTGGCCAAGAAGTTTGCTCTCGCTGCTATCAATTAAATAATTGCTTTCATTTTTCCTGAATTCAGAATTTTTTTCTTGCTTTTTCATAGCATATCCCAAAATTTTTCCTCTATTTATTGTTGTCTGTTGCATTATATAGATTTTTTTCCCCAGTCATTTATTTTTTTTCTGGTTTTTGTTGGTGTACTGAAAACTTTTATGCAGTAAATAGAGAGGCCTCAACTTTTTTCTCCTAAAAACCTTTGGCGAAAACAACACTTTTGAGTGGGTTGGAGGAGACAGGAGACAGCTGCTTCTTCCCGATCAACACCTTTTGGTCGATTTCGAAAAACCGAAGAAGTGATTTCCATCTTGTCAACCAACAAGTTATCGAAGCTTCTGGAGATATGCCACGTCGTTGCACAACAAAACGTTGGGACGGATCCAATTTGTGCTGATGGGTCCAACAGAAGATCATTACAGCAATCCTGTGAAGAAAAAACTGAGAAAAGACGAACGGCAATTTCTAATAGTGATGGGTTCCAGATGGTAGAGAAGGTGTTGTACGGATCGAATGCTGGAAAAAAATGTATGGAGGTCCCACAAGATGTAAGCGGAGAAAGATAAGGAAGATCAAAAGAGTAGTAGGAAACTGGTGTTGAAAGTTCCTATCGTTCTGATATGTCTAGTTCTTCAAACATGGTTATTGAATTCTACAAAAGTAAAGAAATACTAAAAGTCAGATCCTTTAAAAGCAAGTTTTTAAAAGTGATTTTCAACAGTTACCTTCTGAACTCAATGTTGAGAGTTCCTGAATGCACTCGGTGATTTTGAGGTTTCAAAGATCCCAGAGATCTGAGTTCAGACTGAATCAACAACTAGAAGTTATCGAACAATCTAATATTTCGTTCAATCACCTTGTGATTTCAACAAATTTCGAAATTCAGGATTACACTGATCTGTGACTCAGACCTTTGGTCCGTTCGTATTCTTTCGTTTCTTCACCACCCACCATTATCCTTTCTCATTTTTTTCAAAACACCACGTCAGCCGATCTCCCCCGCAACTTCTTTAACATCTTTCACGAAGAGATCCCAGACGTCCGAAAATCTTTTCGGGAGCTTCCCGAAAGTGGGCGGGGCTTGAGCATCTGATAAAAGAAAGGATAGACGAGAAAGTGAAGCTCATTGTCTCTTTTGACGATACACACACTCGAATCGCCATGGCCAACCGCACCACCGCCGGAGGAATCGGATTCGCTGTCCGCCAAAAGGTGAAATTTTGAATTTCTGATTATTTGTACAATTATTTTGTTTTTTAGCAAGAGGGCAAGTTCATCAAGGAGGAAGCTGCTCTTCTTCTCGAATGGATCAAGAAGGTCTCCGGAGAGAATATCTCCACTTCTGGAGAACGTGACAACTTCTACAATCTTCTCAAGGATGGAACTCTCCTTTGCAAGTAAGCATATTTCTCCCTGTCCGAATCTTTAACTGACTCCAATTAATTCCAGGGTTGCCAACGGAATCGAGGCTGGATCAGTGAAGAAGATTCAGAAACCAATCTCGACCTTCGCTTGCATGGAGAACATCAATGCCTTCGTGGAGTTCGCCAAGAAGCAAGGAGTTCCAAATGAGGAGACATTCCAATCTGTAGAACTTACCGAAGGACGCGATCTCTTCTCTGTCTGTGTCACTCTTCTCTCCCTCGGCAGAGTTGTAAGTTTCTATACCATTCTCTGGTTTTCAGTTCAAAAATTCAATTCATTTTCAGCTCCAAAAGGCCGGAAAGACCAACCCATTTGCCTAAATTTTCCAATTTGCCCCTAAAAACAATTCCGAAATTCCTTTCAGCTAATTTCCCCCTATGGCCAAGCCCCCACTTTTCCTTTGTCCACACATTACCTTCTCATGCCCTAATAATATGATTTTTCTCGCTTTCTTTTTGTACAAAACAAAATAAAAACAGCCCAATTCTCTGATCCAAAATCTTTCGAATGTTTGTTAGTTGTTTGGTCAACAAAGTTCGGATGTGCTCCCTTCCACATTTCATCGTCTTCTTTCTTCTCTTCAACGGCACGCAGCTGTTCCCGAAGCGTTGTAACTTTTCTCGGCGTTTCACAAAAACTAATATTCTCTCGCACTTCTCAAAAACATTAATGGATTATTGGGGGCGAATGGCAAGACACTCGGTGCCCTCCGTGGATCTGCTGTAATCGATCAAGATCGGAAAAGAAAGAAGGAATGGTGTTGCAAAAGTGGATTACGGTGGAAAGGGGCCATAAATTCACAGAAGGAAGGGAAATCAGACGTTTTGCGAGAATATTCCGATTCAAAAAACCGTAGATTTGGGTAGACGAAGGCTAATTCAGTTGCAAGGTTATTCCAAGGATTCGACGTCCTCGGCAATGTTCATCTCGTGCCAAGAATTTTCTTTTGGAATTTATAATATTATACAAAAAAGGATTCTGTGAATTCTTTGTAAATTTGATAATTTAGAAGTATCATTTGAGAATCGTATTTTTTTCCTTTTTTCTGTAATCTTGCCTCGAAATCAATACATTTTTTTCTTCTCGTATTGCTCCGAAATCCTATCGCATGAGAGTGGTATTTAGGTCGAATTATTGAGTGCCGTTCAGTGCATTTGCATAGCAACTAGAAAATAAATACGAACTTTATAGTTTTGATTTCGGGAAAGTTGCATTCCCAAAAGAATCAAGGAAACCAAAAAGATCAAATCTAGGTATATATTATGTAATCGAAAATGCCATCTCTCACCAAATTACCACTGTTTTCTCTCTCCATATAAGAAGCGTGAAATTTGAAACTTTTTAGTTTTTGATTTTTTTCCTGATTAAAACACGAAATCACTGCACGTTGCCACGTTTAGCAGAAATTGCAGATTCACAGCTGCTGTAAATCTGGCAAAATGGCTTAGCTCACGCTTGTTTTGCCAGATTTACAGCAGCTGTGAATCTGCAATTTCTGCTAAACGTGGCAACGTGCAGTGATTTCGTATTTTAATCAGAAAAAAATGAAAAACTAAAAAGTTTCAAATTTCACGCTTCTTATATGGTAATGTTGACCAACTGTCGAACGTCATCTCCCTCGCTCAGATCGCATTCTTCTTTGTCGGTTTTTTTTTTGGGAAAAGAGATTACGAATTAGTCGGTATTTTCTTTCAACTTCGGAATGTGAAGGGAACTCATATTGATCCAAAAGATGGTTCAGGATATCTAGTCGTTTGGGTAATATCGATTATTTGAAATTTCGACGCTTAGTTATTGATTATCAGTTTAAAACTACTATTTCAACATTCCATTGTTTTTCTCTTCGTATAAATCTTTCACCTTTTGATATTTCGAAAAGCGAGAAATCCGTCCGTCGCAAAACACAACATCCATTCGAAACGAGTGAAATAGAAAGGGAAAATATCGATTCACCCATTCCTTCCCTATTTTGTTTCTTTTCCATGAACTTTCGCAGTACCCCATCAAAATCCTATCATAATGAGAACCTAAATGTCAATGTATCGGCCATCTCCACTTCAACATGAACTCTCCTCGTCAGTAATTCCTTCATTGAATATTCTGAATTTTCTCCTTTGTTCTCTTCCTCCTCCAATTCTTCTTCTTCTTCCCCTTTCGGAATTCACATTTGCCATTTGAATTTCGAAAAATTGCCCATGTATACATGCAGTTATTGGGAAACAGAGAAAAGTCGAAAATAGAGAAAGAGAGTGAAGAAGAAGAAGAGGTGAGAAGAGCCACAGTTCAATCGTCCTCTTCTTTTTTCCTCTTATTTTCTGTTCTCTCTCCCGTTTCTCTCTCTTTTTCACTCTCTTTTTCTCTCTCTTTTTCACTCTCTTTTTTCTCACTTTTCTCTTCGTTTTCCAGTCGCATTTCCTCCGATAATTGTTCTCTCACTGTGAATGTGTTGGCTGGTTGTCCGGTTTGTTTGCCACCTCCTCCTTCTCGTCATTTTCTCTCCATATTTGCTATTTTTCCAGGAGTAGTTGCGGGTGATAATAACGTTCCTTTCTTTCCCATTCATTCATAGTCGTAAATGTTTCTTTTCTGGCACACATACACCCCCGTCGATCGTATTTTTACGATAGTGGGCACAATTTATGAAAGATTCCGCCGTCTTCATCTGCCACGTTGCAAATGATGTAATGAGAAAGAAGAGGTCCTTCCCCTCTTGCATTATTCTCATATTTCCCATTCATCAAAGTTTCTTGACATGGCTTGCCAGAACTACAGTAACCCGTCTCCTAATCAAACCAATCGTGCGATTGCTTTTGAAACACAATGAGTCACCAGTTCTAGAGTGGTGTGAGCGATCCGCCTACTTTTTAAAAAATCGATTCTAGATTTCAGCCTCCAATTTTGAAACCACCTTTCTTTTTTTCGCTGAGAAATATTATTTCATCACCGTTTAGAAACGAGAATTGATTTATTCCCGTTGATGTTTGTTCATTGCTTATTCACATAATTGTTCTCTAAATGTTGTCATTATGGCAGTTGGATTTGAGAGTTTATACTTCGATAATTACAGATTCGCCAACAAAAATGATAATTTAGAAAGTGATGCTATATTTTTAAAGACTTGTTATGATTTTCGACTGATTCAAATCAAAATTGTTATTGTCTGACGTCTATTCTATTTTCAAATAGCGAAAAGGTACAATTCTACTGACTGGTTCTGATTTTAACATTCGCTTCTGCTCAAATTCTATATTATTTCTGAAGAATCAGATATTTTTATTCCATTGGAATTCTCTGACGCACAACCCCACAATTGCACATTCGTCCTCTCACAACCCTCCAATTTTCTCATCAGCATGCAGCTTTTATTTTTCTTCCTCATTACATGCACCCTCACCTCAATGTATAATTAACGGGGTGACAAAAAAAAGGGTCCTCAGGGGCCACCTGTCGACTCATTCAGAGATTTCTAATCCATCTATTCACATATGACTACATATTCTTGAAACCTCATCAAGAGCAAATACTCAACAAGAATGGGCGGTGCATTTCGGATAGAGAAAGAGAACACACTCTCATCGTTCTTTCTTTATCTTTGTCTCTTTGTCTTCATATTATAGTGGCTCTCGTTGCGTAATTTCTCGGTTGACCTTCCACTAATGTTTTCTCTTCTTCTTCTTCTTTCGCCACTATCCGTTTGTGTTCCTTTCAATTGTTCATTACGGTTTTCCGTTTCAAGTTTCGCTCTCGTTATTGAACTTTCCTTTCATAAACACAAATCAATTTTTAGTTCTTTCAGAAATCCTTTATCCAAAAGGAGAACACCATGGCTTACCAAATGCCGTTCGATCAGTTCCAGCCTCAGTATCCACCGGAGAATCATCATTATATGGACGATCCGCCGATGATTGATTCGAGAAACTTCTCGACTGACATGCGTCTTCAGCAATATCAAATAGACCGTCAGGACATGTGGCAGTATACTAATCCAGCTGCGTTCACTTCGGCCCCACCATCATGGGCTAATATTCAAGCGGATGAGAGAAAGGCACAATATCAGCCAATGAAGAATCAAGTTCAACATCCACCGAAACCGGTCTATGGTCAAGAGTCAAAGGGAGTGGACGTCTTCAGTGAAATCGGACTTTGGGAAGCTCCATCAACTAAGAACAAACGTCAACAGCAATCTTCCTATCGTCCACCACAACCAACTGCTTCTAACCAAGACATGTTCGTCAACATTGGAACATGGAACTCGAATATGGTCACCCCGAAGAAACCGACTCCAACCTATGCTCCAATGTCTCTCAACACTACGACTCCATATGGAAATCGTGCTCCATCTCTCGAATCTCCAACAACTTCGCTTGAATCTTCTCCAGAAGAGAAGAACAGCTGGAGCAGCTTCGATCTCATTCTCAATCCAAAGTCAAGCCGCTCATCGGATTCCGGATCTGAATACTCAACTCCGATCGATCCTCATGGACACTGGAACTCAAACTTGCAAAACTACTGAACACTCCAACCCGATCTCGCTTTCTATTCTCGGTTATTATCAATTCAAAACGGATATCTTGTCTCTCTCTCTCTCTCGATTGTTTCCAACACCTCCAACCCTTCGAATAGTCATCCCTTATTAACTGTACGGATAGATTTACTAAAAATATCAGGTGATATTAAATTCTTACTTCCTTCATTTCTCGAGATTCGCCAACTTTTTTCCATTAGACCAGTGATTTAGAAATTTTCTTGACTATTTTTTGATTCTACCGGAATAGTATAACTTTTTTTGTGAATATCAATTTTCACTAGAGAGGTGACTGCAAACTATCTCAAGTTCACCAAATTCAAAAATAGTCTATCGAAACCTTTTATGACATATTCTCCTTCATTCTACCCAGTTTCCTTTTCAACTCGATTCTAATATTCTCATCTATTCTACATGTATTTCTCCAAACGGTTCACCCTCCTCTTCCAAATCTCTTCCCAAATTGTGATTCATGTGTTAATCCATTGTTACCATAATCCCCTAATCTCTAAATCTCTTGGGTTGCTAACAAGGCTATGTGCAATTGCCCTTTCCCCGTCCAAATCTCTTTCTTTTCTTCATTTTTTCCCTATTCTCATCCTGTTACGATGTCATCTCCCGATCTTCTTGAAATAGTCTCTCTGTCTCTCTTAAACTAGCCTTCTGACAACTTCTACGGTTCTGTCTCATAATCGATTCCTATTGCCTTCGTGGTCTCTTCGACTCCCAAAATTTCCTTTTTTTCCACACTATTCATGTACCCCTGTGCTCTCGTGTTTCTGGTTCTGTCTTTGACAAAATGCCGTTTAATAAATATATAATTTCTCGAAATATGTCTTTTGAATTCTAAAATTGCAAGGAACAAAAAAGTGGGCAACTAAAGATTGTCTGGTTATGAGACGAATGGCAAAAAATATCTGATTCGTAGAATGACAATGAAAAATGAAATCGAAAAGTTTGTTACAAAATACACTGCTAGACATAAGTATAGATCCACTCAATTTTTCGACTTTTTTCAAAAATGGAGAAGAGTACGGAGGCGGGTGGTTGACCAAAATTATACAATTTCTGGTGCCATATTGGTGCACTGTTTTTAATTTAACTGCCCCACGTAGTTCTCAGAAAAAAATCAGATTTTACAAAAAATCGAGATGTACAATTGGACATAAGTATAGATCCACTCGAGAAAACAAGGAATCCCTATGAAATTAGAGAATTTGGTATAGAAATTCAGAATCATGAGCTCAAATTGACTGAGATAATGAAAAAAACTGATTGAATTTAGTTGAAAAATTTTTCAGTACGCAAGTTTATAACATTTTGAACTATGAAGAGTCTAGTGTTTTTTGTTTCTTCCTTTAACTTGAAGTTTGCTAACTTTTTTCGCTAGATCTTTTTTGTAATCGTGTTCAAATTGATTATTTATTTTGTTTTAGTACCTAGTCCAATCATACTCGGCCCATGAAATCCGTTTCCAGTTCACCCACTAACTCCAAAATCTCGACAAGTTTTGTCATCGTTGATGAAAAAGTTTCCTGCTCCGTTTGCTGTCTATAATTTGTACTGAATCTTGTGTGATGGAGTATTCGCAATCTTTTCATGCCAATACGCATGCAATTATGCCTCTAAATTTTCTTCAAATCTCGCCTGATGGCGGTCATCTGCCACCTAACAGATCTTACGTGCGCCGAAACTTCCATTGGGTCCAATTTGTTTTGTACAGAGGAGGAACTCATTGTTTCTTGATGCAGCGTTTATCATCTGCGTCCTACACAACAATTAGAGGTGCACGTAGAGTCAATCCTAACTAAATGTGCCCCTAACTCCGTGGTAGAGAGATTCAAGTAGACTAAACAAACTTTGAAGAAAATTTAGAGGCATAATTGCATGCGTATTGGCATGAAAAGATTGCGAATACTCCATCACACAAGATTCAGTACAAATTATAGACAGCAAACGGAGCAGGAAACTTTTTCATCAACGATGACAAAACTTGTCGAGATTTTGGAGTTAGTGGGTGAACTGGAAACGGATTTCATGGGCCGAGTATGATTGGACTAGGTACTAAAACAAAATAAACAATCAATTTGAACACGATTACAAAAAAGATCTAGCGAAAAAAGTTAGCAAACTTCAAGTTAAAGGAAGAAACAAAAAACACTAGACTCTTCATAGTTCAAAATGTTATAAACTTGCGTACTGAAAAATTTTTCAACTAAATTCAATCAGTTTTTTTCATTATCTCAGTCAATTTGAGCTCATGATTCTGAATTTCTATACCAAATTCTCTAATTTCATAGGGATTCCTTGTTTTCTCGAGTGGATCTATACTTATGTCCAATTGTACATCTCGATTTTTTGTAAAATCTGATTTTTTCTGAGAACTACGTGGGGCAGTTAAATTAAAAACAGTGCACCAATATGGCACCAGAAATTGTATAATTTTGGTCAACCACCCGCCTCCGTACTCTTCTCCATTTTTGAAAAAAGTCGAAAAATTGAGTGGATCTATACTTATGTCTAGCAGTGTACTTTATTCATCAGCGATAGATCTTTCCCATATGAGTTCTACGAGATTTTTCATACGCATCAAGTTCTCTCAAAAGTCTTTCTTTGGCTCTTTCCTCATCTTGTTTCGAGAAATTCCGACTACGACGGAACAGAAGAATGTGTCTCTCTGGATTATGAACCATGTAGTGTTCCCAACCGAGAGACTGAAAGTTTCAATTTTATTCGAATTCAATTTTGAAATCACATCACCTGTGTAACTCCAATACGTCTCCATTCTCCTTCCGTCAACAGTTTATCTCTGGGAACTTGTTTGGCAAGAGGTTGTGGAAGAATCACGTGACGATACTCGTATTCATCATCTTCGTATCGAGGAGAATAGTAGATATCGTCCATTTTTAGTGTTATTCGGCGACGGCGAGTTCGAGAAAATTCAGAAATTGAATCGAGAATGGTGGAAAACCGGAGAGTTCTAAAGTAGAAGTTCAGGTTCACGTTAAAAGAATATTCTTCTTTGTGAAGGCTCTCAAACAGTTTTTCTAGGTCAGCAGGGTTTTTGGTTGTTACTACTTCATAATCTGAATGGCTTCATATTGGCAATGATATTTTTTTCACAAATCTAGATTTTCTCAGAAGATGTATTGGAAGGTGCAGTCTTGCGATAACTTTTGGTCGACAGTGTGGCGGAGTTCCTGCAGTCTGAATACAGGACCGTTTTCCTTATCGATTAATTAAAGTTTCGAAAATTAAAAAAAAGACTGAACAAATCTTTATTACCACAAATGTAAGTAAAATCATTACAAGAACTATTCATGACTACCATTCTCATTACTATGATTTCCATCAAAAACAACACAAATTGAAGTGGATGGTGCACTTCTGACCCGTTGATTGTAGGCGAAGACACGGAATGAATAACTGTGTCTTGCGAAATTTCTCAATGAAACATGCGTTTTTTCGATATTTGTCGATGCGATTTGCCAGTTTTCCGATGATGGTCCATCTGAAAATAGACCTTCTTGAAGAAATTCGAAAGTGGGAACATACCAAATGTCTGATACTCAATACAATATTTCAATCCGGGTTCAGCTTTCCATTTCAGACGAACTTCATGATCTCCGGTTACTTTTACTGTGAACTCTGATGGAGCATCTGGAAAAATTAGTTTATTATTTGTAGTTAGAACTTCAGAAATAATACCGGGAATCGATATAACGGTGAGAAAAGCCACTGTTGATGTGACTCCAAAAGAGTTTTTCGCAATGACGGAGTATGCTCCAGCGTCACATTTTTTCACTTTTTTGATTAGAAGTCGGCTGTTTAAATTGTTTGTCTAAATTATGCTACTTTCTCAATATATTCGATATTCTTTTCTACCTGAATTCTTGCTCGCTTTGAATCTATAGCAGGTCCATGCCAGACAACTGTATAATTGGTATCTGAAAAAATTACAGTAGTAAAATATAAAAATGCATTTTTTTACTGACGAGAAGAAATCATCGGATTCATCTCAACGTCATCTCCTTCAACGACTTCTAAATCTTTCATCTCCTCAACTACGACTGGTCTTTCACAAGTTGAAAGTTCTAGAAAAACGTCAAAATTTTCAGTTGAAGAAGTAGCAACATCAAAAGCACTGGGTCCATACTCAACATCAGCTTCATCAACTCTTCGTTGCCATTCACGACGATATCTGAATTTCTAATCAGTTGGATTCTTGAGATTTTGAAGATTACTGTATTTGCTCAGCGAAATTTTTTCCAGGAATTTCTGACATTGTCAGGAAATAATTCGGACATTTTCCAATGGTACCATCTGCCTTTTTGACACTCGCATATCCATTTCTAACATCTAATACTTGAACCTGAAATTTTCTGTTTGATTTTTCATTTCCGATTGCTTCAAAATCTCTTGTTTTTTGACCAGTATAATATCACCTTTTCATCAATTTCCAAGTTCACTTGATCATTTGTGATCTTGTTGAATTTCCCGTTTGCTGCTGCTTCTAACTGTAAAAATTCTAGTTGTTCTGATTTCGATAATCTATTTTCTTGTCAGTTTGGCACCGCATTTCACAGCACCTCTTTTATCTTTTTCTATGTTCAAAAAAGTCACTTCAAGCAGAAGAAATTTATTCAAAAAATACACGAAAACATACTGTCTTTGTTGTGTTGTGTTTGTGATGACAGAAAATGAAAAAAAGAGCAAATCGAAACAGAATTTCAAGAGAAAAAGCGAGAATGGTGTAGTATTAATGAGTTTTTTCGTTTTGAAATGATCTGAATAAAAATATTATGGACAGTTTGGGGAGAATCGAAGAAATGCGCGTGCGAGAAGAAGAAGAGAGTAGAGAAAAAATGAAAAAACATCTCAAGTAATTCCAGATATAATTTGCATATACATCACTGGGAGAGAAAGGAAAAATGGGTCCGGTTTGAAAAAAAGGAAGAAATCGGCGAGAAGAAAAAGAGTAGAGAGGGAATTATACATAGGGACCTAGATTAGAAGAGGGAAACTTTTTTGGCACCCGTTTAAAAGATAGACATTTCAAAAAAATTAGAACTGGAGGGTTAGAAGAAAATATACTGCAAGTAGAAAACTAGAAATCGAGTTGTTTTTTAAATGGAGAAACCAGCAGAAAAGCTCGAAGAAAATGAGAGACTGAAAACACATAGAACTAGCACGAAAACGACTGACTCCACACAGAAAAAGAGGGGAGAAAATGAGGTTAGAGTTTCCAAAAGATTAGAGGAAAAACATTAGTGATTAGTGCGGAAAACGGCAAATCATTTCGAATTTCCAACCGGCGGAGGGGATGTTGGCGATTTAGCTGGCTTTTTTCCAAATGAGAATAATGATTTTGATTTGCTCTCTTTTTTAGGAGATTCTGCAGCCTTTTTTGATGTTGAAGCTGATGATTTGGCTGCTGACGATGAGGCTTTTTTGTCATTTCCTGGTGGACCTCTGAAAAAAAGAAAATGACTTTACTCTTTAGAATTTTAGGTGGATCTCTATTTCGAGTAAGACCAGTTTGAAGCAGTTTAAAAAAACTCACAAGTTCATATTTCCCATTCCACCTGACATGTCATCCGTACCGCCCATATATCTTTTTGGATCGACGAGAGCAGCGAGAAGTCGTTTTTGTTGATCAAGTTGTTCACTGATCTTCCTATTCCATTCGTCTTTTTCCTCTTGTGTCTGAGCGTTGGCAATGAAACTAGTCGGTTGCGATGGATCTGAACTCTTGATTACGAAACGAAGTGGATCATCTGCCACGTGTGTCTCGAAAACCATTTTGTTCACCTGAAAGTTTCAGATTGTACTGGTATTTCTGTAAAAACAAGTATACCATGATTTGGTTTTTGAAGATGTACGTTGGATTTCCGAATTCCTTCTTTGGTGGAATATGATCTGCGATAATGGCTGATTGTTCAAACAAGAAAATTCTTCGATCTTTTGGTTTTTGAGTGTTTCCAGCAACGGATTCACTGATTTGAAGTGTTCCCTGATGAATCAGTCGTCCTTGAGCTCCGAGATTTCCATCGAAATTTTGAAGTCGTCCGACTTGCATCATGTCATCACAGGCTTTTGGAACAACGTGCATCACCTGAAAATGTAATTTTAAAGATTCGAGAAACTAGAGTTATGTGATCCTAGCCATATTTTATCCTTCTTCTAATTTATAACGCTGGTATTTATCTATGGTATTATCACTATTAGAATACACAGTTTGGTGTCAAGAAATGAGTCGAAAAAAACATTCTATTACACTTTGAAAACAAAAATATCTTGAGAGCAATAAATTGTACAGTAGTCGATTTAGACAAAACAAGTGACTTTTCTCTATTTGGGTAATGTAAAATTGAGAAAACTCACCGCTAACGCCTTCTTCAGAACATCCGGTCTATCCTTGGCACGTTCCGTGAACTTGAGAATATCCTTGAGCAACAATTGATATTTCATAATTCTTTGAACCGGTTTGATCAACAAGTCGCATAATGCTACTTTGTGTCCTAATTTGGCTTTGGTATCAGCAAAGAATCCTTCGAAGTCATCTTGAGCCAACAGATAATCCGACTTTGGTTTATTCTGACAGTACTTGACGTATAAAGTGTGTAACCGTCGTTCGTATTTGACGAATGCTTGTCCCGCTGCTTCATAATTCTCCGTACACTTCTCGATTTCTTTCAGGAAGCAAGTTTTATGGAAATCCAGAATCTGTGAGATATTTGCAAAAATGATCTTATCCTTTCCAACTAAGTCAGCTGGAAGATCCATTTTCTCCAAGTTTCCAATGTATCCTTCAACAACTGACGTCAAATCTTTTACATAATCTTGCTCAGTCTCCACGAGTTCCATTAAGACGTACGATCTCTTGAATCTCGCCGTTTCTTCGGGAGTCTTTTCCACTTTCTCCGGTACTTCTGGTTCTGCTACATCAGATGCTGCCATTGATTCATCATTCAAATCTTTCTCCTCCATACTGTTGTTTGGAATTGTGATGTTTTCCATCGGAGGTGGTAGACAATCCTCGATTTTCTCCTCTTCCGCAACAACTACCGTCACAACGGTCGGTGAAGCTGATGAGGTTGGAATTTGTGTTGGAGTCGATGCAGATGGAGTTGAATTGGAATTTCCAGCAGTCGATGATTCTCCCGATGATAGAACACCAATTGATGCTGATGGCTCGGCCGTCTGAAAATGAAAAATTGATATAAATCAATTAATAAACTGAAAGAACTCACATGTCCGTTGGCAGTGACTGGAGATGATGTAGATGTGGATTGCCTTGTTGCCGGACTGTTGTTGTTTGACGACGAGGCTCGCTCTTTGCTAGAGTTGGCGAAGATTCGTCTGTAAATTTTGGAGAATGTGAAATTGGAAAAATAGTGAGTTTTTGAGGGAACGAGAGTTTCTGGTAGGTTTTTAAAAACTGCTAGTTGGGGACCCAGAAAGAAAAAGTGAGAGGAAGAAGAAAAATGAGAGAAGGAAGACGAAGAGGACGGAGAAGAATAAGGAGGAGCAAATTGGAATGAGCCCTTCTTTTCCATCTTCTTCTTCTTCTTTTTCGTCTTATTCTTCTTTTTTCTTCATCTTCTCCATCCCCCACGTTTTTCGAAAACATCAGCCAATTTTTTCTTCCAAAATTTCCTTCTTTTACCAGTAAAAATAAGAAAAAAGTTATTTCTATGAGTAAGTATAGAGGGGTTGAAGAGAATTCAGAGGCAATGATAAACATATGCAAATGTGGAAAAATCCGATTTCCACCGATTTCCGATTGGAAGAAAGAGAAGAGAATGTAGGTCGTTTTTGCAGAAAGAAAAGAGAGACGAATACAAAAAATGTAGAGAAATTCACGATGTTCGAAATTTTTTAGTTTCTGATTTAAAGGATTGCTAAATTTGAAACATACTATTAAATAACTCATAATTTGTACTTTCGACAGACTAATATTTTATAGTCTATGTTTATGAATGCCTCCGGAAATCTACCACAAAGAATTCTGATCTTTGGAGTTTTATGAACTACAAATCCTTATAATGAGTATTAAAGGAGGGAGGGCGAGGCTAATTAGTTCGGATTCTTAAGAATAGAGGGATCAGGATGCACAAAACGACAAAACACAAAAATGAATAGGAAAAGGAAGAAGATGATGGCGTCGACGACGAATAAGAAGCGACGAAGAGAGAAACACGATACTACGAATTAGGAATGCAAAAAAAAGAAGCAGCATCGAAAAAGAGAAGTGAAGCGCGACGACGAAGAGGCAGGAGAGAAGGATCGATGCGGAGAAGCGCGCGGTGAGCCTGAAGATGAAGGGGGAGGGAGAGCACGAATACACATTGCAGCACATACACACAAACAGATATTAGAGCGGCGGCGGCAACCGCTTCACCCCAAGAAGAAGACGTCGACACGATGAAACGAGAAGAAAAAAAAGAAGAACGGAGGGCGCCCGGAGTTTTTTTGTAGTGGGGGCGACGACAAAGTGATGAGAGGGTGGAAGAAGAAGAGAGCATTTCAGTTAAATATACATATGGTGACCCTTTTTTTTGTATTTCTTTTTTCAGTTCCATTCCAGACAGAGGACTCTCTATTCTATCTCTCTATCTCTCTCTGCCGCAGGGCAACAAAACTTTGGCGGTAAAGAGAGAGAGAGAAAGCTGGAGCATTGGGATGAATGCATGGGGTTGTCGAGCTTCTCATCTGTCTCTTTTTTTTCGGTCGGGCGCCCCCGGCACCAACAAAAACAACCATGTAGATTAAAATTGATTCACTCTCTCCCTCTAGCTTCGGATCAAGAAAATTGGAACATTTTGAAATTTTTAGGAAGAAGATGAAATTTAAAAACCAATATAGTGATACCTGTTTAGGAAGGCAACTGTAAAATGAAGCAGAAGAATTTCAAGAGGGAGACAGGAAAGAAATAATGGAAGAAAGAAAAAAGAGTTCCCGGGATGATCGTTGAAGTCTAACAGTTCCCGGTTACCTACATCATAGAACAGGTTCAGTTTCAGAATGGAATGAAGAAGTTCGAGACTAGGGTTTGACGAAAATCTCAATTTCAAGGTTACTGTAGGTGTTATTAACACAGAATTTTCGGTGTTTATCTGAATTATGAATAGTTTTCTGAAGATCAGGGCAAACTTTTGAAAAGCTATATCAGAGATATTGTCTGGATCTCCGTTTTTCGCAGTTGTCAAATACAGTATTCGCGTATTGATACCGCTTTATTCATTTTGCAGTCCCAATGTTGGTACGAAAAAGATAGAAATAAGATTTCAAAATTAGAATTCCGAAAAACACTATACTAAAACTCTGAAGTAGGCTGAACCCATTCGAGTTTACTCTTCGATGCTCCTGAAAAGGACGAAAAAGAATCGAGTTCAACTAAATTCGTCATTTTATCTTCCTTCAACTCTCGTCGTTTCTTTTTCTATTTTTTTTCTTTTCTACTCGACTCCATCTTATTTTGTGGACGCGTCCTCTCCCAATGCAAAGGGACCTACTCCCTCCTTTTTTCAACCAATTTCACCCTTCGAGCATTTCACTTAAAATTGGGAGTAAAGAAAACACGAAAAAGAGTTGGAGATGAAGAGAGGAAAAATATAGAGGAGGAAAAAAGTGAATAAATATTTCATGGTCCATCATTTATGCCATTTCAAGATCGACGTAGTGGGGGTGATCGCCGTGACTTTTTTATTCAAAATTTTGTGGTCCTACTGAATTTAGGTTAAACAATTCAGAAGTATAAAACACAGGGAAGTTGAAGTTTTTTAGAGAACGTACAGAATGTACTTATTATTCTGAAAGTTAGTAACATTCAAGTCTTTTATGAACTTGCTGAAAATGAATTCAACGTTGAAATCCTTGTGAAAATTTTGTGACACAGTATGCAAAAACAGCGATTTTCGAAATAAAGGGTGTTCTAAAGGTATTATTTCTGTATCATATCATACTGTATCACTTTTATTGAAACGAAACTTGTTCTAATAACTAATATGCGAAATATGTCTTGAAATTGAAAGGATGATCTATCGTAGGAGTAGACGCAAAAGTGCATCCCTTGACGAAATACTAGGATCAGCGGATTAAAAATGATCTCTTCGAACAGGAAAAGAGAAAACTAATGTGTTGATATGAAAGAAAATGGAAGACACTGAAAAAGAGGAAAAAAATGAAGAAAAAAGTGAAGAAGAAAATGGAAGACATTTGTCGGGGGTCTTCAGTTTTACGACTCTTCTGGGGGTGGGGGGATGGCTCAGAAAGAGAAAGAAATGCTCTTCTTCCAAAGAGAGAAAAGAGCTCCACTTCATTAAATGCTTCCGACGACAAAAAATGAGAATAGAGAAGCGAGAAAGAGAAAGGCCCGGGCATCACCGTCGCCACGAGAAAGTAGTGAATAGGGTCCCGTTTTTTCAAGTTGCTCGGTTCTCGAAACTCCACCTCCTTCTCGCACAAAAAACCAAGAAGAAAGAAAAAGAAAGACGAAAAAGGAGGAAAAAGTGACGGAAGAAGAAGAAGCCTCTAATGCTTCAGAAGTCCTCACAAAAAACATTCGGACGGAGAAAAAGGACAAATTGAGCTCGGAACACGCAACGGAAGCCATCACGTGTATCACTCAAGGGTATGTCGGAACATTATAATGCGAAAAACCATGGTACCTTTGATGTCATAACAAATTAGACTTTCAGAATTCGGAAGATTAGATGGGAGGGCCCTGAGACTTACACTGAGACTGACTGTTAAAGTTAGTACTCTTATTCCAATCTGTTCTAGTAGCAAATTTTCAGGTTTTCGACCATTGAATTAGGGATTTGTTTCCTGGATGATTCCAAAACTATTACTTTCACACTATTCCTTGATGAATTCGTCTGAATTCAAAATCAGATAACTAACCAAAAGAAAAACACCCACGATGAGGAATTCGTTTGTTTGTTTCGACTGTCAAAATGACGTGGTGTAGATTTTAAAAAGTATGTTTTCGAATAACAATGAACTCACCTGAACTCTTGCTTACACCGTGGCATTAGATTTGCGCACGGCATTCTGTTCGAAGACTTCAGTCAAATAAATATATCAATAAATATTAGTTGTTGCAATCAGATGCTTCAAAGCGCGACTGGAGAGAACAGTGTTGCGAACAAAATAAAAACCGTGCCACTGTTGATGACGATGACAATACGAGAGAGAAAAGATTGAATCAGACGCAGACGTTGTGAAATTCTTGTTCTTTTTTTTCTTTTTTTGCTGTAGGTGACAGTGGGGACGAAATGCTGCCGATTTGAGAAAAAGGCGGGGGCAACAACACGAAGACGATAAAAACCCACAATGTTCTTCTTTCTTTGTCTTCTTTTTTCTTCAACTTTTTTCGGAGCGTATGAAGAAGTAAATGAGTAGAAGAAGATGGTTGGAAGACGGAGTGCGTGGGCACAGATTAATTCGCTTCTCTTTTCTCAACTCTCTTCCAGAACATGGGGTCCAATTTTTTTCCTTCCGGAATGATGATGTGGTGGTAGTAGATGAAGATGATGGAGGAATAGAAATTTCAACTGAATTGAATTGGAAATGGAAAAAAAACCACTGGGATAGTGTTGTGGTGTTTTGATGTTTGCCAAAGAGTGGAAGTAGAAGAAGGAGTGACTCTTCTCACTAACACAAATGTTTATAATACAGGCAAAGGAGACTCTCGAAATGGATGTGTGGAAGAGAATAAAAGGGGGCAGAGGGTGCCTCTTTTTTTCGACGGAAAACATCCAGGAGTTGATTCGATTGTGTCACTGAGCAGCAGCAGCAGTGTGCTTGCATTCAGAATGGAAAGCTCACATTCAGGAAGAGATAGAGAAAATGGAGACTGTGTCATAATTCAATTGGATACCATTTCAGTTCAGAGAAGAAAAAGATGAGCAAAAGACAAGAGAGACGAACGAAGAGATCGAAGAAAGAGTGAAAAGAACAAAATAAAAGTTCCTAGGAAGTACACATAACTGCTTCCGTTTTTCAGAAAAACCCCTGCAGTTGACTTCCTTCTACGCCGGAGTTCAAAGATTCTTCAAGGATCTTTGTATCCCAATCCAATGCAGGATCTTTGTCTTGGTCATCAAATTATGATTGTGATGAATTTTGCAATTTCTCTCAAGGAACTACGGTATTTCCTCTTCATTATTTTTTTTTCTGAATCCTTTTCTTAATGCTGTTACAGCAGCTGTATTAGTCGTCTTTCTCTTGAAGAGATGAATTCCTTTTTGCAAAAAAAGTGAGTCATCCGAAACAAGCTGAGCGAAACCAATTGCATCTCTGCTTGATGACGTCCTCAGTTTGGAAGCATTTCGAGAAAATTTGGAAAAAGAGTACTAAATAAAATTAAGAAGTTGAAATGATTAATGAAGAAAAAGAGGGAATCTGAGGAAACTGATGTAGTCGAACTAATGAGTCACTGAGTTTCCAAGTTGTCTTATAAGCCGGATAGAGTCTGAAGGGAAGACTCTGAAGATGGAAAAAAGGAAGAAAAAAAAGAAACGAAACGAGGAGGACGTTTTAAGCCGATAGAATCGGTGGATCTGTTTGTGGTCAAATGACTCTTGTCTTAGAATAGGTACAAAGAAAATGTCTAGTAAAGTTACAGTTTCTATTCAAATTTTAGTGAACCTTGAATTATTAAAGTGGTCGAGAATACTAGCTTAAGAATGCCTAGTGAAATTCGACATGAATCCACTCTTGTATAATAATAATATTAGAAGGACCATAGATCTCAACAAGAATTTTGTTCCCACCGGAAACTCTCATTTTATTTTTATTCAGTGAAAAAAGGAGAGCTCAAAAGTGTGTTGAGTTGAAGAAAAGTTGGTAAGAAGACAGATTCTGAGTAGACGAAACTGCGCCAACCGAAAATTTCGGAATCGAATAAAGAAGAAAACGACAATAGAATAGCAAAAAGAAGAAAAATGGATTTTCCAACTTTCAATCTTCTCTTTTTTCATGGATTTGGACATTCGGGGAAAAAGAACTGGGAGACTAAAACTAAGACGACATTGGAAAAATAAGAAGAAACAAAATAGAAAAAAAGAACGAATAAGTGAAAAGTGTTAGATGGAAACTGGCCTTTTACCACCATTTCAAGTGCCACTTTCTTCTTTTCAATGTGGATCAAAAAGAGAAGAAAAAGATGGAGAAAAGTGTGAAAGAAGTATGGAAAAAATACAAAAAGAATGGAAAAGACTCACCGCAACGATTTCCTTTTGGAAACTGAGGATCCAGATGCATTCGTATCGTCAGGACGGTCTGGGACACTTCCAGATTCTGCTGAAATGTCAAAAATATTTTTCAATTGAAGAATTTTTTTGTAGTCGGATGGTATTGATTATCTACTCAGAAATTACTCCGAGGACGACCCAATTCTTTTCTAATATTACTTCTAAAGTTTGGTCTGCTACTTTAATCAATGAACCATTTTATGAATATGAAATTGGTATCAACCTCGGTTGAATTTCACCTCGTTTAAATTTCACTGCCCGAAGATTGCGAAACAATTTGAAAATTATCATTCGGACTGAAATACCCCAGCTGATAATGTATCAGATAACTTAAAATTGGAAACACATCATAGTCTGGGGTTGAATCAATCAGAATGTCTAGTTTTTCATGGAATTTCGCTGTGATACTGTAACCTTCTTTGAGCCAGCAGTCATGTTTCATACATTTTCAAATTCATGCAATTATAACCAAAAAGCACAACATTCCCATTACTATACCATGACTATTTCCAATTCCTCCCAACGACGTCTTCGCCGGTTGCACAATCGCCACATCCTGATCATGACTGTGTCGACTCGTTGACGATGAAAACCATCGTCTTTTGATTGCAAATGACCATCGTTCTTTTTTCGATGATTTCGTCTGAATCGTCCCGCCGCCTTCTGAATCCGTACTGCCCTCCACAGTTTGAGACCGACGCATTATACGGCTGAAGTCCAGAGAGATATGGATAAAGTGTTCAAACGGATTTCAAAGTTTAGAAAATAAAGTGATACGGTATGTTTGTATATGTTGAGCCTCTGGCGGGATTCTTTGACCTCAAAGAACTCGTAAATAAGTTGAAGTGGCAAGCAGAGAAGATGAAAGAAATTATGAGATATCGAGCAGATTAAAATAGAGAACTCAGAATCTTGTGAAGAATCCTGAAACTTTTATTTGGGATTCTACAGTTTCAGGGTTACTGTAGGTACAGTAACTACTAATTTCGAAAAGAGAAAACTCGCAATTGCTTTTTTGCAAAATGAACAGTTTTTCAACTGTCAAAATGTTCTAAAAATCATTTCGAGACCAATTCAAAGTCGCTTTTTTCGGGGAAGCCATGTGATTTTGGTCACTGTCTCTGAACAGAGTCAACACCAGAAGAGAGGAATCTGATTCGAGAAAAAAAAAGAAATGACGAGTCTCTTAGGAGCAGAAACGTATTCATTTCGATAGAAAATGACAATAAGAAGACGATTTTTTATGATCTTTTTAGACAAATATGACGTCGTCAAGGAGAATAGGGAAAGAGGCGAAGACGAATTCAGAAAATGGAGGAAATTGGAAAAAAAAGGAGAAGAAGAAAAATGGAGCAACGAGGAGCCAGAGCAAAAGAAAAGACGAAATTGGAAATGAAAATCGAATGGAAAGTGCTCCGGAAATGAGACGTCTATTATTCCTTTCATTTTTGTGTTGCTCTTTCGATTCGAATTACTGAAAAAAGGAGGGAGAAAAGGAAGGTTCTCCAATTATTCTTCATCTTAATTAAAAACCTAATGATAGCTGAAAGAAAACTATCGAAATTTAGAAAGCTTGAAGAAAACAATTATTCGATGAAAGTAAATGTGGTGCGCGCTCGCGAGAGCACCCGGGCGCCCAGTGAGATTTGATGAGCACATACATACACAAACTGTCTGGTTCCTCTCATTTCTGCTCAATGTATATAATAAATATATACATAACCGCACAACCAAAAAATCACTGAGAGAATTGGAAAAGAAACGAAACGAAACGAGAGATTGAGACAGTGAGCTGTGCACAGAGACACGTGTGAATCGAAGAGGAATTCAACTGCTCCGATATTTGTCGTTTCGGAGAAAAAGAGAGATCGAAACCCGAGAGAAGAGAGAAGATATCAAAGAGACTTTTCACAGTTAGACGAAAATCCAAGAGCATATGGATCAAATGAGAAAATGAGAAATGAAGACTTCTTCATGGTTTGAAGGATTCCAACATAATTTCGAGCGAACATGAACTATTCATTCTCTATTTTTCTTTCTCTGCATCACCGAGGAAATCGAGAAGAAGAAAAGAGAGGAAAAAATAATTTGAATCTGACAATAAGCAGTCAGAATAACAAGGAAGGATGGGAATAGATTTCAATTAAACGAGATGGATGAGCTTTTGAATTCTGAACACGACGGATGTTGGTTTTTTTTTGAATTGGACATAATAAAAACAACCACTAAAATACAGAATCTTCGCTCGGTTAATAAAACAGGAAGAGAATGAAAAGAAGAGGTGTTCGCTCGTCGAATTGTCGTTTCTTTTATATAATAAATATGAAATGGAAGATTCAAAATACAGTAATACAATAACAAAAAATAGACTATTCCCAGTTGGTCAAAAGAAATCAATCAGGAAATAAGTTATTTGAAAGAATCATTTTGCTCCAGTTCAACTTTTGTGATCGAAGACTTTAGTTTTACTGGGAATGTATCCCGTGCCAGCTATTCAATCTACTGTGATTTATCATATATCATAAACTATTATTCAGTTTTCCCAAGTTTCATCGCGCTCCATTGCGAACTTGGGAAATTCAAAATTTTGATCTTTCCCGCTCACTTTTTTCTCATGTAGGTCACGTCAAATATAATAATTTTGTTGATTTTGTGTTTTCGACGTGACCTACATGAGAAACAAGTGAGCGGGAAAGCTCAAAATTTTGAATTTCCCCAAGTTCGCAATGGAGCGCGATGAAACTTGGGAAAACTGAATAATACTTCCACTCTAAACCTTCATCTCTTTTATCACTTTTTTCGGTGAAGAGCTTTGAGCAAACAGGGTATCCACTGGGAGAAGAATGAGGAAACTTTACCGTTACTTTTTTGATAGCTCTCAACGAAAAAGTATGATATGAAGGAAATGTTGGATTTGGGGATGGAGAGAGCATGGGGACTAATGGTTGTTGAATGAAAAGAAGGGACCGGAATGACACGTTTCCGGTGGAAACATTGAACAGGAGAAGAAAATTAAATGCAAATACAACTAAGAACTAAGAAAACGTTGTTTTGAAGAATTCAAGGAAAAACTTTGAAAAAAGACGACGTGGGAAAGTTACGAAGAATATATACCCCAAGGCTCAACTTTCCCAGATTGACTTTGTGAAGACCGTCGTTTTGGAAAAGAATTGAAATAATCAATTTGTGAAGTCAAGTATTCTAAATTTATTGTTCTTTTTTTTTCACAATTTAATATTAACAACTAGATCCTCGTGTGATCATAGGGGACAGACGTCTGTAGGGTAGATAAAGTCAGTGTATGCATTGCTGAAAGATCCATAAAACATCGAGGCCAGATGTGTCTTCTCGGATTTTTATAAGATGACCGAAGAGAAGAACATAACTATGGATGTATATTTCAACTTTGAACTAAGAGATTTTCTTTGACGAGCTTTACTTGCAAAATTCATATACATACATCAAACAAGACAAGCAGTTTGTACAAAAACCCAACAAATTGATACTGGTAAGAATTAATAAGACAGAAAAATGTGAATAATTTTAAAAAGAGATCAACGTAAAGTTCATGGAAACAGGTGCTGTTAGATAGAAAGTGATATGAAAATGGGATTGAAACAAATGAAGGCAAATCTATGGGAATTTGGTGTCATCTGTCCTGAAAGGAGAAGCAAGAGTAGTCTTCCAGTCTAATAATGGAAGCCGAATGAAGAAGTGGAGAAGAAGAAGCAAAGGAATTGTTTGTCTTCGCCTTCTTCTCCATCCTCTGCAACCACCGCCTCACGTATCCTTCCAATTGAAAGACAACAAAAAATCAGGAAAATGAAAGAGGGGAGAAGGGAAGAGAAGAGCAATATTGAGAGTGGTCCCCTTTGCTCATTAGGCAACGGGTTTGTGAACTCAAAAAGCATTTTTCTTCACTCGGTCAATAGATTAAAAATGGTGAATTATGAATTGACAAGTAGATTAATAAACGGATAAAAAAATAAAAGCCAAGATCTTAAAAACATAAATGGGGGGAAAGGTGATGTTTGTAAAAAAAGAAGATGATGTTGAAGATAGCATGCAAGTACTCGAATCACTGACACAACAACCACACGCACTCCTTACTCGGTTTCTGAATTATTCAAAACGCTGACCGTTGGCTCAAAGAAGTAGAAAACTTTAAAAGAAACATTTCTTTACTTTCCCTATGAAGATGAACAGTGAAAATAAACTAACGTGGAACGATGATGGAAGCAGGAACAAGACCATGTCTCGTTGGTTGATCACATAGTACCACTTGAACATATTCTGCACAATCTGTCGCCTGATCTTCCACAATCTGTAAAATAAAAAATACATATTGAAATTTTTATTAGAAGGACCGTCCTTCAAGGGCACCGTTAATAATGATCCCACTAATAAAAGAGGCACCGATGAGCTCAGCGTGAGCATTTTGTTTAATTCCTAGCTAAAAATTTCTTATTAAACTTCCCTTTAAAGGTTAGCTACACACTCTTCAAAATATTTTTCGAATCTACTCTCAAACAGATTCTATCAATGTGTTTGGATTTTCAAATGACCCCGTGTGCAAAAGAATTCTCACTTCAACTTTGTCTCCCTTGTGAACTGTTAGATGTCCTTCTGTTTGCCCGTCAAAGTCGGCAGTCACGATCCATACTTCCGATGACTGCTGTAAGAAAATATACATATTTTTGACGCTTTCTCTTTTTTAAACTAGTATCCCTCGGGGTCATCCTTGCCAATCAAACCTCTCAGATTTAGTGTCAGTTTTTGGCGAGAGAAGTGTCATGAAGAACGTTTTTTTCGTTTTCTTTCCTATTCTCACGCGATACGAACGAAAAATGAAACGGGGTGGATACGTTGGCTAACAGATCTCAAATATTAATGAATTCGTTCCCGGAGCTTGACGGTGTTGGAGTACCCAAAATGTCTCACCGCTGAATCGTCGAAATCGACGCCATCAATAGTCAGTTTATCGGGTTTAGTTCCACTCCGAAAGGAGCTAGTCAATCGATTTCGAGCCCGTGTGTACAGACTACCTGTTCTCGATCGGATCGATCGCCACGACTTTGAATATGTTAGCATTCTGTAGTTAGGGAAAGCTGAACAATGCGCGAGGATAGAGAAGAAGTAGATGAACGAAACGATTCGAAATGTCAAACAAAGAAAGAAAAGCGTTTGAAGAAATAGGAGCAACTGCCGAGTAATTAGATTTAGAAGAAGATGAAACAAAACACGAAGAAGATGCGGATCATATGTCATTGGATTGCCAAACGAAAAAAAAACATACGAGTTCGATTCTATTTCATGGTTCGTCGTAATTCTGATGTTGCTGATCCTACATGCTCAGATATTTCGATTCAAATATGAGCTAGGTTTCTGTTTGTCAGGAAAATTGCCTGAGGATACACTGTTGTGCCAAATTCATTTTTCGAACAACGTTACCAAAAACATGTTATGCTTTTGAAAGAGAGATACAGGAAAATTGATTTGAAGGGCCAGCAATGAATTTCAAGAGTTGATCTCATAGCTCACTACTCTGCTTTAGATCTAATTTTCACGCTCCACCTGTCTGGAACCCCTCAAAACAGCAAACGCCATGGCAATCCGAGTTAACTATGTGAAGAGAGAAGGCAAAAAATCAAGAAATATTATGCAGAGAAGAAAGGGAAAAGGTCTATGTCATAAAGTTATTGTGGTCAATTATATTGCTGGGTTCTTCTATTAGTATAGTCATGGAGGATAACGTATTTATCTTACTAGTTGACAATGTCCTATATGTTTGTACTCCAGCCTAGTGCATGAGTCACAATGACTAAAATTAATGAAATTTTCTAAAAATGATAACTATCCATGTCTGTTATGATATCAAACAAAACAACATTAAAAAGAGAAACATGACATCCGATCCAATGAGATAGGAACCACTGGAATGAACAGCCAGAGGTGAAAAGAGATGAAAAGAAAAGAGACGGCGGGGGCGCAGGAAAAAAACGATGAAATGGATACATGTACTAGGGTAAATATCAAGTGGATCTGATCCAAGCGACACAAAGCACTAGCAGTGGCCACCGTGGAGCATAGGGGGCGGAGTCTGCTACATAACCGAATTTTATTATTTTTCTTAAGAATAACAGACGAGGCGGACGATTTTTTAAGTGAATGACGTGGAGAAAATATAGACGGAAAGAAATAGGAGAGGACGGCTGAACCAATTAGTTGATGTCGCTAGTGGGAAGAGAGCCAACATGAGAATTCTCCATCAAAACTGCTGTTAATCCACAGAGAAACATGATTAAGGTTCCGTTCAATTGGAGACAATGGAAAATGGTAAAGAAGGATGATGTAGACGAAAAACAAAAAGTGATGGTTTAGTATAATGCGACTGGCAACGAAGAAAATAAGGTTTTGTTCATCGTTGTCTATGATCTGAACCAATTAAAAACGAGTCCGTCGCAGTGCCCGCGAAGGAGAGCCACTACAGCCCAATGTGGGAGGAGACTGGGCGACGACATCTTGGGGAAACAAATATCAAACACCCCCAGCCATCGACGAAGAATTTGAGACTCGCTTGTTGGGCCACTCATATTTCTTATAAAATCGACTAGGGAGAATACGGTGGCAGGAAAGAATGAAGAAAACCGAATCCAAAAAAAGGAAACGAAGATCTTGAGTCGAAGGATTAGACGTTGGAAAAAAGTATGAATAGAGCATCATAATCGTCAAAGTGCTGAATAAATGTTGAATAGTGCAGTCAGGCGGAACAAACGCATATATCATTCCGATTCGACAAACTCGAAGTAAAGGACTCGAAGTTGGAACTAAGACCGAGAAAAAAAAGCAGATGACGTTTTTCAAAACACAACCACCTTATTTACGAAAAATATGGTCTATAAAGTTGGAAGATATATTTCTAAGCAAAACACGTGTTCAGCACGACGAGGGTGTTCGTTTCATAATTAATTCATTTTCCGCTCATGACTAGCACACAGATTATTTTCGAACACTATTATTCAAACTTTCTGAACATTATAAAAAATTCCCGGAAAAAATTAAGCATACTGAAAAGGAACCCAACTTATTTATAAATCTATTTTTCTATGGAAGGGGTAAAACTGAGCTTAGCTGCCGGACTGAATGAGAGGCACAAATCCAATCAAGATATTACGAGAAAAGAGGCAGATCCCACTGCGCCACTCCTCATCTGTGTCAAAGCTAGCGGAAATTGATAACCACGTCATATCAAAAGGATTAAGTTTTAGTTAACTCACCTTGCTCAAACACGAGAAGCAGTTTATGACCATTTCGGTAGCGCCTGCGACAGTCGAGCTCCACAAAACGAAGCGACTGATAGAAAATCGAATCGAACGGCGCGAACCGTGGGAAATCGGAAACGTGACAGCGGCGGCAGTAAGGAAAGAAAGGAATAGATTGCGCCACGATAAAACCACCGACGCCTCCGCGATCAATAAATAAGTTCAGCAGACAAGATAGTTAAAATCGGCAATCTATGGAAGCACATCCGACAAAGTTCTGATTGATGATTGCGGCTCTCCAGCTTTTAGCTATTTTTTGTTATTGATGAATGATATCGATTTTACTTCCTGAGTTAAGATGGAGAAGATAAAGTAGAAGAAGAAGATGATGATGATGAGGGAGCTGCTCCGAGAAGAGAAAGAGAAGAGAGTAGTACGATCACGAGACAGCAGACGACAGCCGTCGTCCCGGGAGGGAGCCGACCGAAGTATGTTGTGCTTGTGAGAAGAAGCGAGACTTCCTAATCCCTGTGCGTTTATGTGTGCTTGTGATGTGCAATCAGTACCACCCAATAACCATCGAATACCATTCGAGGAGAGAAAGAAAGAAAAGTGAGAAAAAGAGAGCTACATCTTAGAGTTTAGGTTTTCATATAAAAGTATATAGGTATATGATAAATCAGAATATATTAGAACGTCAAGGCTTTTTAGGGAGTTACTTGATACAAAATTTTTAGTTTACGGTTTCTTGAAAAATTAAGAAAAATGTATCCGTACATCATTATCTGAATACATTCCATACATTCTTTCAGATGGCACCTGTCATACGAGTGCCGACCTCCCCGCCAATAAAAGAAGATATTTTGAAGCTCACCATTTTTCCCAGTTAAACAATGAAAAAGAAAGGAAGCTAACCTCACTATCACAGCTGTGAACACTATAACGATGATGTAGCAACGATTCAACATCTTGCGATTGTCGATTGTCTCCGCCTGAAGACGTTGATGTTCCAGAACGATGCGAGACACTTCTTGCAGTTGATAGAGTTCCAGTGGAGAGAGCTGGTGATACACCGAGTCCCAATGCGCCCAGTGGTAGCAATCCGGTGGTCAATTCACGGATTTTCAGGACCCATTTAACCTTTGTGCTTTCATTATTTGCCTTCAAATCAGTTCGGTTATCATTGGAATGATTCGATCCGACACGTAGTCCAAATCGGCACGAATCGCCTTCGACATGCTCCACAATTGAAACATCGCTGAGTGGAAGTGGCTTTCCTTTTATGACATATTTGAAGTTTTTGGGAGAAATTTCAAGTCGTTTAGCGAATACAATTGAGAGATCGAACAAAAACACTTGACGGTCTTTTCCACGTCCTTTGAAATATGTTCTCGGTTCCCAGACCATGAGAGTATCCTGTGTTACGAAGGGACCTAACTCGTCGACCTGCAAAATAGGGTTCAATATTCACACGAGTAAAACAAAACCTACATTGCAGTTTTTCAACTCCAAGCAATTGAAATGAATTAGATCGTTCACTTTCCTGGGAACACTACAGACCACTTCGTACGCTTCTTTCAAATCGTCCGTTTTGTCGTTGCAAGTTTTCAGCAGCTGTTCGATCAACAGGCGATATCTTGTGATTCTCTGGACTGGCTTAATCAAGAGACTAGCAATTTCATTATTAATTTCAAGTCCATGTTTTTCGCGAACTCCTGTGAAGAAAGCGGTGGCCTCCGGAGTAGCAATCATATGATTCTTCTGTTCCTTATTGACACAGTATTCTGTGTAAAGTTCATTGAGCAAATCAATCCAAACAGTGAACGACGCTCCCACTGCTTCTGGCTGGTTTTCGTATTTTACAAGTTCCGGAAGAAGTTTACTGAAAAGAAAAACGTTTAACATATGAACAGACACGAAAACTCACTCATGGTGGAATTGGAAGATTTTCTCAATATTACCGAAAATGTCATATTTTGGCAGTGTAGGTATCGTACCATTTTTTGCAGCTTGATCAAACTCTTTGACATATCTGAAAAACTTCAATGCTCATTTTTCATCATATTTAGAATAGTCCCTCACATGTTAACACATCTTTCCAAATCCTTGATATAATCTCTTTCGGATTGAATAAGCTCTCGCATTGGTTCGAGTACTTTCCGATTTTCTGCACGCTGCTCCTTCTTTTCATTGAATATCGCAGTATCGGAGTGCCGATCAAGGGAGAACTCATCTTTCGAAGAGCTTGGTGCTCCATTTTCACCTCGCAAAACGACTTCACAATCACCAACTCTTCGAGAGAACTGGTTGAATTTATCTTTCACCTGCAATATTTAATTTATTGATGAAGAAAACAAACGAAAGTATAGGCCTACCGTAATCATTCAACAAGAAATAGACACAAAAAGTTTGTAGATCTTAGAGTAATTCAATAGAGTAGATCGGATAACATTGTGTTTTTTTTTATTTCATTGCAATCGATGAGTTGGAAATGTAGATCAAAAATATAAGAGTTAGTTTTGATCTACTATTTTTTTCTGTTTTCGTCCTACTGTCACAGGAAAAAACACGAACCTGTTCAATACATCGATCGATTTGATCTCCATGAACTCCACGATTCATTGTCTCATCCGTGCACACCATCAAGAACGTTTGGATTTTAGTTTTTTTCTGCTTCACTTCCGATTTGAATTTTGCGAATTCGTCATCATCATCATTGAGCTCACCACGACCTCTCTTCTCAAACTGTTTCAGTTTCTCGTTCCCTTCGCCGTTCATGAAGTCTAAGAGATCCTTTGCACTGGCTTCAATGAATATGAAAGACTGGCATCTGAAATAGAAATAAATTAAAAGAAAAATAATTGCAACGAATAGCTACTAATTCTATAGCTTCCCTATTGATTCTGAGATTTCTAGATTCAAACCCAAATGGTTTCATAACATGGGCATTTCGTGCAGATATTCGTGTCTGCCAACATTCGAAGTCACGTGAAAAATTGTAATACGTTTCAAACAACTTACCCTTCAAGAAGAGCCTTCTTTTGTAACCACAGCTCAAGAATATTGGATTGCCTCTCTCGGATATTGGTCTTCATATCAGCGATTTTGTTTTCATGGCGTTTCCTGGAACCGTAATTTCTCTCGTCAAACGCAGTATCATATAACGGGATGAGGATCATAAAAAGGCAGTAGCGCGACCAATAAAATTTTTGAGAATTTTAATAAGAAACGCTGTTGGTTTTTAAATCTTCGTCTGAGCTAAACGAAGCGAAACAAAAAACTGAGAAAATCCTTGCCAGGCACTTACCGTTCGTTAACAGTAACATTCGCTCGTTTGATGTATCGCAATAGGAAGTCTCCGTTTCTTAGTGCATATGTACACCCCTTTCCGAAACGTTCCTTGTAATCCATGTGCTTACTAAGAAGATCTGCGACATACGCTGCCCTGTCTTCATGTATTGTTGATTGACACCCTGCACACCAATCCGTTACTGTTGGGGAGTGGTATTCAGATTCCAACTGATTGAGAATAGGCAAAACTGCTGTTTCATAGGTTTTATAACAGCCGTGTGCAGACTTCAGCAACTTATTCCGCTCTTCACAAAGTGCCATCAGCCTACGGTATTTGTTCTGGATCATCTCGTTATGATGAACTACTTCATCGCGATTAGCCAGGCGATTCTCCATAAGTTCACGAAATCGAACAACGAATTTATCGTAGGGATCTTTCAGTTTGATAGAGACAGAATCTTGAAAAGCGTTCAACTCTTCTTGTTTCTGACATGTATCATTGTAGTCATGTGGAATGACTGCGAACTTTGTAAGATTTTGTAGTTGCACTTCGATTTGCCGGCAAACACTTAAAGCTAGTTTTCGTAGTTCAACAACTTCCCGAACGGCCGTAATTCGTGATGATGTTTCATCTGCGTATGCCATTACTCTCGATTCCGAAATTTCTAGTTCACGAACATGATCTCGTATTGCTTCCAGTACTATTCTATCCCTTTTGTCACGCAAATCCATCAACTTTTGAGAGTAGATAATTTGAGATAACTCCATTGCTGTCTTTTGAATGGTAGAAACTGCCTCTCGAACTTTTTCTTGATTCTCGATATGAAATGGCATGACACTGTCGGCTTTATCGTAGAAAGATGGGGATTCTACCATTTCTCTCATATCCTTTTCCCATTCTTGAATTTGTATCAGAACTTGGGATTTATTCTGTTCGAACATGGCAAATTTGGAAGCGATGTGCAACAACGATCGTCGCGGAGCCCACTCAGATGATGTCAACGTATTTTGTTCTTCTGCAAAATTAAAAAAATACAATATATTTTTGAGAACCAATATCTATTACCTATGTCCGAAATGAGGGATTGAATATGAGCAATGCTTGCTGCATAGTTAACCTCAAATATCCGTGCTGCATTATGCATCATTTCAATCAACGTTTTTCCTTCATCAATTGTCATTGCATAGGCCTGAAAAGTTATATTTAGGATATTTTTTGCAGGCGAAGCGCGCTCCCTTGCACTACGCAGCTGAAAAAGGTTTGAATTTGGTGGAAAAGCTTTCCCCTAACGCTCGTCCGCCGCCGAGTGCAGGGGAGCGCGCTTTGCCTGCAAAAAACATCCATAATAATGAAAGAATGCTTAATGAGAGTCAACTCACCTGCGCCGTTTCATCAGTTTCTAAAACAAATCGTTCCTTATTTTTATCACACACTGGCACAGTCAGATCAATCCGCTTGTCATTGTATTTTTCTCGCATTTTCGCATACCAATCCGTCAATTCTGTGTAATGAGTATGGAAAAGAACAGACTGACGGAGTAAATGTTCTCTCGACTGTTCTATCGTCGTAAACTTCTCAATCTTGGCTGTGAGATCTGTCATGAGATCATTCATTTTGTTTACATCACACACTTCTGAAACTACAAATTTTGTACAATTACGATGTTGATGACAAGCTTACGGCTCCCTGAGTTAGTGACATCTTCAAACACTCGTTGTAATTTTCGCACGTTCCCGTAAGTGTTTGCAGCGACCCGTCGGAAATTTGAATGATTGCGTTGAAAAGATTTCGCTTGATCAACGTTCTCGCCAATGTGAATATTTCGTTTGAGATACGGTTCGCCATGAAGTTGAAGCCAATCAACGACTAATTTAACATCTGTTTCGAATGCAATCATCGCGAGCATGTGATGAAGAAGAAGCTGAAAGTTAATTTATAATATATTTTTAAAAGATTGATCCAGTTCAACTGAGTTATATCTGTTGGCTGGGTCCTTCACGATAACGGCACTCTGCTAAATTGTGTTCGGACATCCTCGTAGAACAAGCACTGAAAGTTTCAGTCTGAAACTTAGCAGAGTGCCGCTGTAGCGAGAGAGCAATGCGCGGCGAATGGATAATACATGATAGTCGATCGATGCATTGGACTCTTCTGGACAGCCGCACGGAAACCGCAACGCGTCCCATCTCAGGCTTTATAATGCCAAGCGTCCAAAGAGAAGACGATGGGGACGCACCGACCATCTGCTGTTTATTAAAGTAACTCGCCTGTCTCTCTTTCCATTTCTCGCCCAGCTGTTTATGGGCTCTCTGGAGTCGACTCGAATGCTCTCGGGCAACATTGTCTTCAGTATCAGATTCTTTCAGCGATTTCATCAAATTCAATGCATCCTCGTATGCCTGAGCATAGACTTCCTCTACCTGTGCCCAGAATGCATCGTGCGTGCGAATGGCTACTTCGAGTGACTCTTGAGTGAACATAACATCATTCGGATTCACACCAGGATGCGCTGTCCAAGAAGGAATCTCGGCGAAATAGCACTGGGCTGATGTGAAAAACTCTCTAGCATTGTGCAATATGGTGTTCCTCCGGTCCATTAATTCTTTTACAAGACGCCATTCATTAGATAGTCTCTCTGTGACATGATCAGTCTGAAAAAAACTAAGACTCGCATAATTTATGAAAAATTCTTACAAATTGATTTCGAGCTCCAATCGTCCGCAGTTGGTTTGCCTGCTCGAAGACCCGTATGACCGAAACTTCCATTCCCTATTGATATATAATTATTATCATTCAATTAAAATACTAATTACTTTCACAGCTAGTTGAAACTTCTCGAAATCTTCTGCAAGCGCATTGACATCAGCGACACATCCACCAACGTCTCCCATACTACGTTCACAGTTTTTCTTATATGGTCGTAGAGCTTCAATCATTTTCTCTACATCGTTCTCAAACAGTTTTTGATGATACACTTTCGCTAACTCTGCATGACGAGTGTCCCAATTTTTGTGAACCTCGCCTCTGAAATTAGAAAAATATTATCAGAAAGTTTCCCCAACCTATTTAGCTCACTTTAGTAACCTGAGCGAATCGGTTAAATTTGAGATATAGGGAGTTGTTGCTTGAAGATCTGGATTTTTGACGCCTTTTTGGGGTTGTAATATTCGATTTACAATCTAAAAAAGAACAATTATGAGAATATAGTTCGAAGGCTTACCTTGTTTCCCTCTGTTTCAATGTTATCCACAGGTATATTGAAAATGTTTTTCTTGGCCGTTTGGCTCTTTTTTAATGCTGCATCAGCTGTTTTAACATCTACAGGATGTTCTGCTTGACATATGTCTCTTCTAACCGCTTCGAGCGATTCCATAATTTCAGTTACATTCCAAATCCATTTTTCAAGATCCATTCTCATTTCGAGCCATTCATCATGATCATAAGGATAAGTCCCTCCAGAGATTATTTTCGGCAGTTGTGATGCATCGATGACTTTTACGAGTGATTCGAAAGAAATCATTTCAACTTCAAAGTCCCATGTTCCCAATGACATTTGAGCCTTTTGTTTCTCCCAAAACTTTTCGGGTTTGATTATAAAGACTTGAATTTTAGTGATGTTATCAATGGTCTGAAAAAATAGTCGGCGAGATTTCTCTGCATTGTTCATAACAGGAAACATACACTAAGTGCCTTAAGAATATTCCGAACATTGGTCCATGTCTGTTTTCCACGCATATCTATTACCACAAGAAATCCCTTCTCTCGTGCCTCTTTCCTGCAAAAAGGCCAGAGTTTTACGAATTGTAGAAAACGCTGTCTAACACATGAACATGTGTACAGAGGCAGTTTTTTTGTAAAAAGAAAAAAACTTACGCTGTTACTTCAAACAAATAAAGGAGCACATTACGTAGATGATCTTGATTGACAAGTTGTTCTCGGGGTGGACACACAACTACGGCTTGACCAGCTCGACATCTTCCACCATGAAGCACAGCTATACCGTCACGAAGAACGTGCAATATATCTTCTGCTTTCATCGTCATCTGTAGAGCAGGAAATTATTAGCTTCACCCAGAAAGATACGAGAAAAAAGAATTGATGTCCCCAAAAGTAGTAGGATTTGTTGTAGGGTGCTACAATGGAAAAAGGACCTTTAGAATTTAATTCACCGCCAGCAGGGCAGAAGAAAAAGAGTTGAGAATCGCAGAGAAAGAAAGTGGGAAGAGTCGAGAGGAACGAAAATAGGGTTGAAAGTACCGACCCGACTGGGAGTAGCGATGCTTCGGTCACATTGCACTGCAGTTTATCACCAAGTTCAATCTGTTAATCGACTTTTTGTGTGGGAATGTCGTGTGTGCGTACGCGCGCTGTCCATTCGTCCGCGACGGGAATGGTAATGAAATAGTACGGAATGAGAAAGAAAGGTATAGAAGCAAAAACGAAATTATATGGACCACCTGTATTGTGAGATGTTTTCTTACTAGGGAATGATATAACCAAAAAGTGGAGTTTCGTAACGAGACCTATATCATTTGAAAGGAAAAAATTCACTGATTTCAAAAATATAGTTAGTTTTTGCCCAGGAGCGCTGAGCACCAAGAAATTCGCATCTGAAATTTAGTGCAAAATCAGTGCAAAATCGCCTATTTTCCCTACTCGCGCCACTCTCTTTTTCCCCCTTATATCTACGCCTTTACGGGCATACGAAAACTGTGGTGGGATGGCCGAGGGGATAACGAGCGGAGGTATTGTGCGAGTCGTGTCTGGTTCGATACCTTCTTTGGCCAAAACTTTTTTATCTTTTTTTGAAACTGTTATTTGAGTATTCATATAAGTTTTTATGTTCCTGAAGATTTTTTTGCATTCTTGAAGAGTGTGAACAGTCAGAAGGTTAAAATACACCAGACATGAAAACTATTAAGCTATGACTAGGCACCGCAACGATTTTTTCAAACTCCACCAATTTTAACATTCTTTATATCAAAATGTTCGCAAAAAAATTCTAAGTACTCTCCCAAAATTTCAAGAGAAACGCTTCGCTAGGAGCCGAGTAACAAGCAATTGAAAATCGGAAAAATCAGCGATTTTCTCTGCGCGAGAAAAATAAAAGGGGAAGTAGTCGCCGACCGGAGGCGAACACCGGTCGCGCCTGTGGTGTGCAAATGCGCAACCCACTCGACCAGAGGGAGCAAGGAGGCGCGCGAACGACAATACAGTGATAAGAGTGTGTGGGCGGCAGATCTCCTTTTCTCCATAGGAATGCTATTTTCGAAGAAAATCAGCCATTTTTGCGTCTGAAAAGAGCCTCCAGCAAATTTCAGCTAACTTTTGGCAAAACAGTGAGAGTGTCTTTAGATGTGAAATTTCATGTAGAATCGAATGAAAGAATAAAAATATGCGAGATCGGCTTGCATACCATTCAAATCATCAAAAAACCACAAAATTCTGGTAGCACTCCACTTTCCAACTTGAAAAAAATCATGTTCTCTATGCTCAAATTTTTTGAAAATTTATCCATAGATAAAAGAAGAGACAAAGATTATTACGAGCTTTGAAAAAATCATAATATTACAGAATTGATTGCAGGAACATAGGTGGAACTTTGGCCTCATGTCGCAAATTTCAGCTAACTATCAGCTTGATTTGGACATCAGAGGCCTTTTGAAAATGTCAAAAACTATCAGAAACCGAAAAAAAATTATGCGAGATCGACCTCTGTGAACAATTTTTGAGCCATTTTTTGGTGCCGTTCTCAGTTTTTCCTAGATATCGAAAAAACTAACGTTTTTCCTACAATAAAAACTTGTTCATTCGATTCTACGTAGTCGATTACATAGCGACACCAGTTTTCATGAAAATTGGTCCACCCAGTCTCGAGTTACAGGCCTTCAAACATGTCAGGTACCCCCGCGGAGAAAGTTTTTGACGCGCCTCCCCCTCGCGTTGCGGTGCCTAGCTATGACCACGATGAAGTATCCCTCCATTATTTGTGCTCATTAAAAGTTCACAAAAATGCAAAAAAATCTTCAGGAACATAAAAACTTATATGAATACTCAAATAACAGTTTCAAAAAAAAGGTAAAAAAGTTTTGGCCAAAGAAGGTATCGAACCAAACACGACTCGCACAATACCTCCGCTCGTTATCCCCTCGGCCATCCCACCACAGTTTTCGTATGCCCGTAAAGGCGTAGATATAAGGGGGAAAAAGAGAGTCACGGCACCCTGATCGACGAATGAGTCAACGCGGTAGTTGACGCGCAATTTTTAGCTTTTCCTTGCGCATAAACATTTTTTTTTGTAAACTACAGTAGGCCCAGAAAAATTTACAACTGGGCATCGTCGTTCTTAAGGATTACAGCTTTTTAGAAACACTCATCAAAAAACGATTTCCCAACTTTTTTAAGTTGAAAAAATATCTATTCAAAAAGTATAAAATCATGATTTTTCGTTCAGATTTCGATGAGTTATAAGCGTTTAAAATTTCTATAAAAGATGGCCGATTCCAATCTGAATATCTGACGAAAACTGCAGTTTTTATACTTTTTAGATGTGAAATTTTTCTGCGAACATTTTCTATGCACATTTGGCCAGAAAAAGCAGGCCAAAATGTTGGGCGACAAGGTTGAAGTTTTCACCCAAAATTTTACGCGAAGATGCACAGTTTTTCCGCCGCAGTGATTGCGGACCGACAGTGGCGCGAATTCAAACCGATTCGAGCGCCAGGGTGCCGTGAGAGTGGCGCGAGTAGGGAAAATAGGCGATTTTGCACTGATTTTGCACTAAATTTCAGATGCGAATTTCTCGGTGCTCAGCGCTCCTGGGCAAAAACTAACTATATTTTTGAAATCAGTGAATTTTTTCCTTTCAAATGATATAGGTCTCGTTACGAAACTCCACTTTTTGGTTACAACATTCCCTAGTTAGACAATTTTCACAGAAAGAAATGTTTCTGGATTAGAATATCCTATTAAAATAATGCGTAACATTCTGACACTGAATTTCGTAAGGCGGTGAAAAAATACTAACGGACCAGAATACTCGAAAATTGACTCAAAAAAAGGAAAGAAAGAAAGCCCGACACAAGTCTGAAGAGATTTTCTTTCCTTTTCTTTCTACTCCCATTTTTCTGTCATCACTACAAGCATTCGCCTCGCCCGAATGCCATAAACTGCCACCATTACACGCTCACTTTTTTTCGCATTTAAACCTTCTCGCTGTTTTCGTTTCCTATAGTGCCCGTGGGAGGTCATAATCCTATCTCGACGACTATTTGAAAAATAACGCGCTGAATTGTATGTCTGTAGTGCGTAGAACGCCCATCTGTTTCTGAGATTCGTCTGAAGAGCTCTACACTCATTGACGCTTCACAACTTTACAACCGGTCACTATTTCATTTTTCGCCTACCTCTCGTTTTCTCTCTGACGTGGGAATTAATGGATGAGTAAAAGAATTAGACGAAAAATAGATTTCGGAAGCCATGAGGAGCAATGAGTGACACAAAACAATTGACTCAGTACATATTTTTCAAAATATGAACTTTTCTGGGTTTCAAAAATTAGTTTCAACCATGAATATTTTTTGAATTGAAAGTCAAGAGGAACAGAACAGTTTGAACTGTACTTTGCAATGCACCGCTTCAATGGATTACGATGTCAGTATAACCTGACACCGTCCACTTTTTCAATATTTTTTAGAATTTGAGAAAAAACTCACTTTAACATCCTGATTGACTGGCATTTTAAATATATGTGACTGTGTCTGCAATTGATGTCGGCATATGATCGTGCGTGTGGAACGAAACGAACCCGCTGAAAACGTTTACAATTTTAGAAATTGAACGCAGAGCCCGGTTAATATTGCGGTTTACAATTAAGAAAAATTATGTGCGGTTGTATTAGGAATTCAAAAAGTCGGGATGGGCTCTGCACCGTTAATATTTTGGGAAGTAAAACTACATTTTTAGTAAAAAAATTAAGTATCGAAAAAATGAGGTCACGAGAGAACAAAAACCATCATAACTTAAATATAAAATCAAAATTAGAGACTGTACTCTGAACTATTCGACTCTTCGTTCCAGTAGGGTCAGGGTTTTCCGTTTGGGAGAATATAATAATAAAATTTCGTAATTTTGAGGTTACATTTAAAAATGTATTATATTAACTGAGCATATCGAACAAGGGGTTAATTAGGTCATCGAAAATTCAAAAATACACATATCGAAATGCGATAATTCAAAGAAATAAACGATAAGAAACGCGCAACACACAAACTCTCTCGAGAGGGCCCGCGTGTTTAAATGGAGCCCAGGACTGGGCACCGCCGGGAATAGTGCACGAAAGCGGGAGGATGGGAATTGTTATGGGAGGCTAACGGGCGTTGGAGCAGACCGCTGGTGGAAGAGACAGTGCTATACACTGAAGAAGCGCAGACATGAAAAGAGAACGCAAGGGTCAACGCGGGCAGTCGAATGATGACGGACCGGACACAAAAAGAAGAGAAGAAAGAATAGGGTAAGGACATGAATGGACAAGTACTGGTAATAGTAGCAGGTGCAAATGACGAAAACAGCAGATGACAAGTATCTATTTATGCTGCATATGCGGGCAACACGGGAAATCTTCTACATTACCCATTATTAAACTGTTCTGTTCACGAAATCAAAATTTTAATTATAACCGGGCCATAGTATCTTTACTATTAACAAACGCAAATTTCTGTGTGTGTGTGTGTCTGTCTGTGCTGTGTCCGGATCCTGCTCTAGCTCGGTCCCCACTATACCGATTTTTCTCAAATTTTGGCAGGCTATCAGTAATTCCTGCTTAAAGGTGGCGGGACAGCAGTTTCCGGGGGAAATTCCGGGGGAAAATCGTGCATTTTTGCGTGAGCGTGTCAGTTGTGGTGTATGCGTACAATACATCAAATCTTACGACTTTTCTTATTTGAAGCCTGTTTTCCGACGGAAATCAACCAAAATAAGATAGTTGACATATCAGAAATTGCTTACACTATCTATAGCTTCAGTTCACAGGAGTTTCAGAAAAATTAAAATTTTGCTGTCCCACCACCTTTAATGATGCCCATCTATTTTGTTTTTCAAAATTAAAAAAAAAATTTAGACATGCCCGAAGGGCCCCAGAGGGGCGTAGCCCGTCTGGTACTGTATCATCGCAAAAAAAAAATAAAACTGAGCCACGGTAAATAGAGAAAATTGACGTCACATTTTGTCGATTTACGAGGCTCTGCCAGTAAAACTAAAAAAAAAATCAAAACTCGCGCATTGCGAAAAACAAAAAAGATGCGCCGCGCATCATGTTTTGTGGGCGGGGTCTCGTAAATCGACAGAGTGCGAAAAGCGAAAACTGAGTCTCAGTTTTATTTTTTCGATAATAATACTCTTTTTTCCCGTAAAATTCGTGACCTCAAAAATTGGATATTAATATGAAGCGGAAAATTTTTTGATGGTTTGTATTTATTAGACGATAAATAATCAATCTGATTTCATATACACTGGAATAGGTATATTAAAAGCTGCATATTTATGAACTTTATTTTACGGAGTGATATAAAATCGTGAGAAAGATTAAATATATAAAAAAATATTTGCACAAATAGAGAGAGGTATTGAGATGAGTTTAATAGGAAATAAATAAGTATTGAGAATTTACATTTTGATTCGAATGGAGTTTAGGTGCTGTAGTATTAAAAAAAGGAGAAAAGAAATAAGATGAATACGGTCCAAGTAATTCAAAGAGAGATAAAATTGAAAAAGAAAGAATAGGTAGAAGAAATACACGAAGAAATACATTAGAAATACTGTAAAAAGGATGACAACTACTTGGGACTCAGTAGAGAAAAATAGGGAAAATCATAGATCAACAGAATGTCAGAGGAGAAGATAAAATTATGATATAAAAAACGAGGTTACAATTGACTTCTGGCTGATCAATACAAAATTCAGGAAGCGCATTAAAATTTGGCAAATTAGGAAGCGATTCTCAACAACGATCGTAGCGGATCCCACTTGGAGGACATCAACGTATTTTTCGCTTCTGAAAAACAAAAAATATATAATATATTTTTGAGAACCAATGACTATTACCTATGTCCGAAATGAGGGATTGAATATGAGCAATACTTGCTGCATAATCAACCTCAAATTTCTGTGCTGCACTGTGCAGCATATCGACCAAAGTTTTTCCTTCATCAATCGTCATTGCGTAGGCCTGAAAAGTTATAATGCCATTGTTTGGAATGAGAGTCAACTCACCTGCGCAGTTTCATCAGTTTCTAAAACAAATCGTTCCTTATTTTTATCACACACTGGCACAGTCAGATCAATCCGCTTGTCGTTGTATTTTTCTCGCATTTTTGCATACCAATCCGTCAATTCTGTGTAATGAGTATGGAAAAGAACAGACTGACGGAGTAAATGTTCGGCAAACACTCTTTGACTACACTACTCTTTGACTACACCTACTCTTTGACTACACTTTCTCTTTGACTACACTTGCTCTTTGACTACACTTTTCTCTTTGACTACACTTGTCTCTTTGACTACATGTTCTCTTTGACTTCACTTTTTCTCTTTGACTACACCTATCAAGATATCAAACCACTCGTTCGTCTGAAATTCAGGCTTAGAAAGGTTTTGAAGTGTTCTATTACGTGCGAAGCTTACTGACAAGGTGTTTTCTAAGCCTGATTTTTCGAATGAACCTCAGAATTGGCACAATTTTTTCAGAAAAGTGTAGTCAAAGAGACAAAGTGTAGTCAAAGAGCAAGTGTAGTCAAAGAGACATGTGTAGTCAAAGAGAAAAGTGTAGTCAAAGAGCAAGTGTAGTCAAAGAGAAAGTGGAGTCAAAGAGTAGGTGTAGTCAAAGAGTAGTGTAGTCAAAGAGTGTTTGCCTAAATGTTCTCTCGACTGTTCTATCGTCGTAAACTTCTCAATCTTGGCTGTGAGATCTGTCATGAGATCATTCATTTTGTTTACATCACACACTTCTGAAACTACAAATTTTGTACAATTACGATGTTGATGACAAGCTTACGGCTTCCTGAGTTAGTGACATCTTCAAACACTCGTTGTAATTTTCGCACGTTCCCGTAAGTGTTTGCAGCGACCCGTCGGAAATTTGAATGATTGCGTTGAAAAGATTTCGCTTGATCAACATTCTCGCCAATGTGAATATTTCGTGTGAGATACGGTTCGCCATGAAGTTGAAGCCAATCAACGACTAATTTAACATCTGTTTCAAATGCAGGCATTAATGCAATCATCGCGAGCTGAAAAAGAACCTGAAAGCTAATTTATAGGAGTTTTGAAGAGAAACAGCTGAAAAAAACTCTAGTTCAACTGAGTTTTATATGTTCGGCGCGAATAGATCCTTCACAACGGCACTCTGCTAAATTGCAGTGTGTTCTAACAGTTTCGTAGAATACGCACTGAAACTTAGCAGAGCTCGTTGTCGCGAGAGTGCAATGCGAGGCGAATGGATAATACAATCGATGCATTGGGCTCTTCTGGACAGCCACACGGCAACCGCAACGCGTCTGATCAGGCTTTATAATGCGTCACAAGAGAAGACAATGGGGACACATCGACCATCTGCTGTTTATTAATTAACTCGCCTGTCTCTTTTTCCATTTGCAGGAGCAGATTGCTGGTGGAAGAGACAGTGCTATATGGGGTTATTCAGGGGTAGTAAAAAACTAGTATTTTACTGTTTTTTCCTTATTCAGCTGCAAGCAAAAAAAGGAAAAAACTCGCGTCCGCGAGGAGTTTTTTGCTGGAGTTTTCTCTTCCACGTCCGGGATATCGGAGTGTCGTTGCGAGTTTTTGTAATCAAGTCGGATCGGTTTTATGTTATTTTTTCCGAAACTACGCGATGAAAGTCGTAAAAAAGTTTCGAGAAACAAACAATTTGACTGTTAGAATCGTTCTATGTGGTTTTTGTTTCGTGAAGTCCCATTTTAACAGAAATACGCACGAATAAAGATTTTTGACGATTATTCATTGTTTTTCTGGCTGAATTATCAAAGTAAAGCATGAAGTAACTAGAAAAGCATAAAGAAAAGTGAATGGTTAATTCTTCTTCAAGTTCAGCCAGAAAAACAATGAAAAATCGTCAAAAATCTTTATTCGTGCGCGTTAAAATGGGACTTCACGAAACAAAAACCACATAGAACGATTCTAACAGTCAAATTGTTTGTTTCTCGAAACTTTTTTGCGACTTTCATCGCGTAGTTTCGGAAAAAATAACATAAAACCGATCCGACTTGATTACAAAAACTCGCAACGACACTCCGATATCCCGGACGTGGAAGAGCAAACTCCAGCAAAAAACTCCTCGCGGACGCGAGTTTTTTCCTTTTTTTGCTTGCAGCTGCATAAGGAAAAAACTGTAAAATATCCTCGATTCAAAAAAATCGCACGGAAAAATCGACTCGATTTGAATTTCACTTTTCGCGCCTTTTTTTTTTTTCGCGGAATTACGCGATGAAAATAACCAAAAGGTTACTCGAAACAAACAATTTGATTGTTAGAATCGTTCTAGGTGGTTTTTGTTCTGTGAAGTCCCATTTTAACGGAAATACGCACGAATAAAAAATTTCGACAATTTTTCATTGTTTTTCTCGCGAAATTATGGAAGTAAGGTATGAAATTCTAAGTAAAGCATCAAGAAAAGTAAATGGTTAATTTTCAAAGCAGTTCAGCGAGAAAAACAATGAAAAATTGTCGAAATTTTTTATTCGTGCGTATTTCCGTTAAAATGGGACATTACAAAACCAAAACCACCTAGAACGATTCTAACAGGCAAAATGTTTGTTTCGAGTAACTTTTTGGTGATTTCCATCGCGTAATTCCGGAAAAAATAGCATAAAACCGATCCGACTGGATTTTTTTCAAAACTCGCAACGACACTCCGATATCCCGGTTTCGGCGGCCGTGGAAGAGAAAAACCCAGCAAAAAACCTCTCGCGGCCCCGAGTAAAATACCTTTTTTCCTGCTCGTGAATAACTGGGAAACAAGTAAAAAAACTTTTTTTCCTACCCCTGAATAACCCCATTAAAGTTGAAACTAAGATGAAATGTGCGAACTGTTGATTCACGAGGTCCAGCCCAAAAACAGAAACAACGATGCGCCGCACATTATGTCTCGTGGGTGGGGCTTCTTAAATCGACACAGAAAAAAATTAAGTTTTATTTTTTTCCATAAAAATACTCTTTTTTACCTAAATTCGTAAAATCAAAAATTGGATGCTAATATGAATTGGAAATTTTTTGATGCTTTGTATTCAAGGAGACGATAATCAATTTGATTTTAAATACACTGGAATAGGTCGATGAAATAGAAAACTGTATGTGAACTTTATTTATTAATAATGGAGTGAAAGATGATAAATTTAAAGTAGGATTACAGTCATTTTTTTTATTTTCTCAAATGATCGTCCCAATTCCATTATTTACGAAAATAACAATATTTTTGCACAAAAATCGTTAAAACGCGAGAAAATCGATTTTCAAAACGCCAACTTACATTTTTTCTAACCTATTTCACCGAATGTGGAATTTTTCGCTGATTCGAATGCACCAAACATCGCTGCTCAAAACGCAATAGAAACATTTTTATGAACAAAATTGCACTTTGTCGCGCCGCCCGCTGCCGATTTAAATCTGCTGTCGCGCCGCCCGCTGAATGCTCATGCGTATTCAGCGGGCGGCGCGACAATTGAAAATTTGTTCATAAAAATGTTTCTATTGCGTTTTGAGCAGCGATATTAGGTGCATTCGAATCAGCGAAAAATTCTACATTCAGTGAAATTGGTTAGAAAAAATGTAAGTTGGCGTTTTGAAAATCGAATTTCTCGAGTTTTAACGATTTTTGTGCAAAAATATTGTTATTTTCGTAAATAATGGAATTGGGACGATCATTTGAGAAAATAAAAAAAATGACTGTAATCCTACTTTAAATTTTAAAAACGAGTTACAATCGGCTTTTGCCGATCTTAATACAAAATTCAGGAGGCGCATTAAAACTTAATATGAAAGTTGTGGATCATTCGGTAAATGTTCCATCCGTGATCGTATAAACTATATTTGATTCGTGCAATTTCAGACCGCAGTACATTGGTTTTGGTAAATCATTCACTGAGGAGGGTCTCGATCGTTTCTTTGGTGGTTCCGTTGACCTCGCAAAATGTGTCTGTCCGATGTGCAAAACTTGGTTACACTTTGTTGCACCGCATTGACAATGAACGAAATCTGTCTTTTCATCGTAGAGAGTGAAGATTTGATGACCTGAAAATGTCCGAATTAATATTGAATTTCACTACAATTGAACTGGGAATTTACCTGAAGGGCTTCTACCAAAATACGCTCGAACATCGTCTCGGAACATTTTGAAGTAGTCAAGTGTGATGGCATACGAGTCGGAAGAACCAATATGTTGCAGGGAATAGACCACAAGATCCGGCACACTGTTTCCCGAGTTTACGAGACGAACTCCACAAGTGGGCTCACACTAAATAATTTCGGTAACTTTGCAGCATGTTGGTTAACCTACACTGTGGGGAATATACTTGGAGAAATCATGGAATTGGCGTCGATCGAGACACACTCCTGAACTCGGGATTTCAATGAAGCAACTGAATGCTACTTGTTCTCCATCTTTTTCGAGACACTCCTGAGCTGCTTCGGTTGGGCGAATAATGCCAGACATCAACAACAAAGGAGTATTCTCGCTTACTTCCTGATTCAAAACGAGACTCCATCCACGAGCTACGGATTGAGTTAATTTCAACTTCACATCGAAGCGAGGATTAAGGCTACAAATTTTATTTTATGATTTTTGAAAACTGGCAAAAAGTTCTACCCGAACTCCAATCTCTCCAACTCATCGATTGGTTTAATTTCCTTGTTCACTAGCTTCTCCAAATGAGAACCTTCCATGAAAACTTTCACCTGGAGCAGAATAGTCTTAACGTTTTTTTCATCTGGTAAGTACCTTATTGAATCCTTGGGTGTCTGATTTTGGCGCGAAATGATATTTGTCTTCATCCAGATTGTTGAACATTTCCAATGTCACTGGTTCGAAAAGCAAATTCGAGAGAGGCGGTGGTGAATACAAGGTACATCCAACTTGATAAGGAACTCTGATGCTGATCTTTGGATAGTCGACATACAAGTTTTGTAGAGCATCAAGTTCTGATTGATACTGTTCTATATCTCGGCGGATTTCGCTGGATCCGGGAACGAGAAGCGAATGCAGAATGTACGATTGATCGCAGGACACGACATGTTTCAAATACTTCACTTTTTTCGATATCGTGTCTGTGCTTACAAATTTGACAGATCCTCCAAAAATCGTCATTTGTCCGATAGATGATAATGGTTCAATAAAATCTATAAAAGACTGAGATTCGAAGCATTCAGATAATTAGAAGCTTACCTATTATACGATTTCTATTATTTTTAATTTTATCCACACTCTCAACGGAAGTTGGAATCCTGTCTAGATAGTCGTCCTTGTTGAATCTCTCGGCCAAGTATTCAAGGACCTTTTCGTCACAAACCAAACGATATTCAGGTTCGCTCGTATTTTCTTCACTCGGATAACCTTTCCACTTGATATTGTAGTACAGCATTTCACCTTTGTAATGCTGAAAATAATGATCTTTTAAAGAAAGTACCAGGTGGATGTCGCCCCTTCGGGGCTCATCCACCTGGCCTTCGCTTATTCTAGGTTTTAAACCTACTGTTCTATTTTGAGAGCCTTCTGCTCTTTTTCTTAAAACTGTGAACCGTCGGTTTCATTTTTAGAGCCTTCGGCTCTTTTTCCTAAAACAGAGAACCTTCGGTACCGTTTTTTGAGCCTTCGGCTCTTTTTCTTAAAACTGTGAACCTTCGGAACAACAAAGCGACACATTTATTACTTCTTGGAATCAGATTAGACACATTTTGGAACTTCAAACCCTTTCAACCCCAACTTTTCCAAAATTTTCCTAAATATTCTTTCTCCTCGCGTCGAGACGAACAGAATGATATAAAATTCGACCGATCTATTTTTCTCCATCGTGAATCTCACCCCAAATTTGGGTAATTGAACCGCCTTCCCCTCTCTCGTCGGCGGGGTAGTTCAGAGAAGCGGCCGACATCAACCGGGTTCGCGTCGGCCACTATACTTTGTGTGTGCGCTGCCTCTCTGCCGCCGCGCGAGACTCTGCTTCTCTGTCGCCGCGCATGCGAAAATGAACCTAGTTGCTCAGGAAAAGTGCTCCAGAAGGCTTCAGAATAGGAATTTCGAAAAACAAAATAGACGGGCATCATCCTCAGATAATCACAAACAAACTGTGAGAATTTCAAGAGAATCGGTCAATTTTGAGTATACGAAAGGGTTAGCGACACATTTTCGGTACCGAAATTAGTACTGAAAACTCACAAAAAGAGCCGTAACTTGCTCAATTTTTGAGATATCAAAAATCTAAACATATGGGCATCAACTAATAAAAATTTCTGATCTTTCTGTAAAACTTTCATCTAAATCGGTTCAGTTCGGGCTGAGTTACAGCTTGCAACATACAAACAGACATACGGAAATCACTGGTTGTTATTAGTAAAGATGTAGTCTGAAAAATATTACGCTTCCGACGATTTTCTCCACTTCGTATACTCCAGTGTCAGCTCCTGTTTCTTCTTTAGACTTTTTCTTTCTGAGCGTTAGTCTCTAAAAAAATACATATTCACTTTCTTTAAAATCTGAATTTTCCTTACTTTTGCTTTCCTGGCCATGATTACACCTGAAAAAAAAGATTTAGTCAGGCAATGGTGGGTTAAATAAGCAACAACTCATTTTCTTTGTTCTTATTCCCTATGGAGCTCGCAAAAAACGCAAAGCACTCTTCCTTCACATTTGCAATGAAAACGTTATCTTGAAATTGTACAGGGTGCCGAACTTTGCAAGCTCCGCCCATTCTACCCTATTTTCGTAATCCCTTCTAAAAGCAATAACCAAAAGAAACATGGGGGTCATTAATTTTTGTGTAACAAAATAACCAAAATAAAAAAAACTGACAAGATAAAAAATTGCAAAATGCGCAACATGTTTTTCTTCGGTATACTGTCTTTCGCTTTAAGACCCACAAGCGAATCTCGCATATGTTCCTTGAAACAATGATGCGCGCAATTCGATTCATTTTGAGCTGAACCCGTCTAGAATGTGCATCCGGAATCAAGAATAGAATTTCAAGACACCAATGAATCGTGAAATAATTCCAATTTGCAGGCCAATGTTCTCATTGATATTCGTTTTGATAATCCTAAAAACACTGATTGCAAGATACTGGGGCTAAGCTTCTGAAATATTGAGGTTGAGATTGTCAGGTTCCAAAGTTTTGTTATTCTTGGGAATGACTCGCATCGTGATTTTCAGAAATTCCCTCACAATTTCAGATTGATTCTTCGTTTTTGCGGCTAACCGGTCATTAACTAAAGAAAAGTGTTTCAAAGAAACTCCAGAATACCATATCTACTAAAACTTCTGACCCAGACTGATTACCTTATAGTTAATGAAATACTTTCTTTTTCATGTTTGTTGTTGCTCTGTTATTTTCAAGGTTGTTGTCTACAAGATCCATGGAATGAACATATGATTCGTTAGCACTGAACCATACACTCCGATTTCACCCATTTTCAGAAATTTCTGCAAATATCATGTACTTTTTTGTTAGTTTTTCAAAAAACAACGGCAGCTGTCAAAGACAAGTTCAGATATTTCGAAACAATCTCATTTTCGTCCCCCGCTCATTTTTTTTCATCTTTGCAAGAGAAGCATTCGCAGCAGGTGAGAGGAATCCTTTTGGCTCCCTTCATGAGCACTTCCTTGGCTTTCTCACCTATCTCATTGGCGTCAGAACAGAAGACGCGCAGACACAAACAGAGTTTTATGAGATATTGTGTGTGAGTGTATATATTCTGTGTGTATGTGCGTGGGAAGTGGACTAACTGGCTCTATCTTACCCTCGGGATCTTCCCTGATGGGCGGGAGACAAGAGAGAGAATAAGCGATTGTGGCGCCAGAAAAGAAACGCAAAGAAACACACAAACCAGAGCGGTCGGCTCAAGAAAAGAAGAGGAACCCGGGTGCCAACATCATTATCGGGCCGTTTTTGTCTACGTGTGTGATCTATCTTTTTACTCTACCCTTCAGCCAGCTGGAACATCTCAAAGTGGTCCGAATAGGCGTCTAGGTCCATACCATCATGGCTAGTCGACGCCAGAAACAGTTCGATCGGAAGTATAGTTCCTATCGGTAGGTATCGGAGAACAAGCCTCCCAATAATCGGTGAAAAGTTGTCAGCGTTCAATGAAAGATTATTAAATCAGTATCAAAGTTCTGATATTCAAAGATAGAAAACTTATTCTATGGTATCTTTTCAAACCTGTTTGAATGTCCTTATCTTATATATTTTCTATTACCCCATGGGTCTTGAGACAAATTTTGCACTTGATCCTAACCGGAAATGTTTGCACTAGAGTCTTGAGATCCGAACTTGATAACAAATAATTTTGAACGAGTTTCTGAAAACAACCAGCAAAAATCGAGTTTCCAGAAAGTTCACTGCCACTGAAGATGTCAACTACAGTACCCACTCATCTCGATCATCTTACCGTTCCGAATCAGTGACTTCAAGAACCGATGGACGCGGGCGGTCCACGTCTTCTGAAATCATTGCTGGATCGGAATCTCGATCGTATCCAGTCTACATAGCCATCCAAGACTACACTCCTGATAAGGAAGACGTCGAGGCAATTCCTCTGGAACAAGGTCAAATTGTTGAGGTTCTTGATAAGAAGAACTCAATTCGATGGCTGGTTAGAACCAAGGTAGTCCTATTTTTCTTTGCTGTTTATTTTTAATTTGTTGGTTTCAGGCTCGTCCTCCTCGCTCCGGCTGGGTTCCGGGATCGTACTTTGAAACTCCAACTGAGTTTTACAAGCAAAGAAGAAGAACGAGAGAAATTGAGAACGTCAGTCTGTCTGATGAACAGGCGGCTCTTGTCAAGAGAGAGTGAGTAGGAAGAACCAGAAAAAAAAGGATTTGTGTTAAGAAATAGTTAAAAAAAAACAGGTCCCAAGTACTAAAGAATTCTGGTAATGTCAAACATGTTTGTGATAGAACGAATCATATAGTAGTTTCAGAGTTATGCCGAGAAACTACCGTAGTTTGATCTTTAGTTTTCCTTCCATCTCAAGCATTTTTACAATTTCATCAACCTGAAAATTGAATATTTCTTCTAGAATTCAGACACAGTTTTTGAAACTCCACAGTACTAATTTGAATTCAACCGCAATAACAAACTACTAAAAGTTTTAATGTGTCGCCCTTGTTGTCTCCGCTCCGCCCGTTCCATTATCATCAAATCGGCACATTTAAAAAATGATGTTGTGTGTTCTCGACCAGATGTTCGATCAATGACGACAAACGTTTTTCGCCTACTTCTCTCTTATTTCTCTTATTATTTCTCGTTCACGAAACAAACGTTTTTGCAATAGAGAAGAAAAGAGAGAAGATTTTGTATGTAGAAAAATGAATCAACAGCCGCATCGTTTTGGATAAAAAGATAAGAGGAGAAAAAGAGAAAAAGAGATGAAAAGACGGCAGTAAACATGACAAAATGGCAAGTCGAGCAACACTTGAAGCTCATGGGCAATTGAAAGAAAAGTGGAATCATTCGAAGTGTATAGGGTTTAATTAATTGATTGAACGGAAAAAATAAAAAGAAGACAATGGGAAACATTCAACCATAATTGAAATATCTTTCAGCCAAGTCTATCATGAGTTGCTTCGATCCGAGGAGGAGTTTGTATCGTCCTTGAGGACTTGCGTCGACGACTACATCAAAGTTCTTGATGATCCAGGAGTACCAGAAGCAGTCAAAAAACATCGTGAAGAGCTGACTCTTAACATTCGAGAGCTCTACAATTTCCATGCAAAGTATTTTTTAAATTTTGAATGACATTAGAAACATTTTACTCAATTTCAGTGTAATGCTGAAAGGATTGAACTACTATTCTGACGACCCGGGCAAAGTCGGTCAGACGTTTGTTCGTCTTGAAAAAGATTTTGAGAGCCATGTGGAATTCTATAAACAATATGCAGATACTTTGAAACTACTTGAAGAACCTGAAATCAAACGATTCTTCGAGGTAACGATCACTGAACTTGAATTCTCAATTTGCGCGCTTTCTCCTTCCTGAATTTCTTTATTTCTCCTTTTTTATAACTTGTTGTTCTATTGAATTCTGTCAATCCTTAATTTATTTCATCTTCTTTGTTTTTCTATGATTCCATTCCCTTTTTTTACTTTCCTCAAAATGTTTCCAATACTTGTTCTTACATTTTTCAAAGCCTTCATAATTTCATTCAAAGATCTCTTCGATTTTCTCATTTTTCTCAATATTTTTTCGTTGCACTAACTCCCAAAAGTACAGTACCATATCAATCGGGACATTTCCATCTTCATCTCTCTTCTCAATTTCCTCTCATTCATTTTTCCTGGAATTTCTATTTATTCGCTATTATTCCATTATTATTTATTTTTGTCCAGGTAACTCAGTACTGTACTTTTGTAGTTTACTATTATTTCTATTTATTCTGGCTGATATTCGAATAACACTTTTATGATTTCATTGTTTTTTATTTAATTTGATCTCAATCAATATTTCTTTTTTTTTTGTTGTAATTTCTGCATTATCCGTTTCAACTAAATCTGAATTCGTTTCATATCCGATTAATCACAAATTTCTCACCGATTATTTATATCTCTAAACCGCATTATTATTATTATTTCTTCTGACATTCCAAATTTCTACTACTCTCATCAATGACGTCTTTTGATAATTTTCTATATTTACAGCATTCCAAAATTTCCGTTTCTTTCATCGTCTTCCTGGTCATTATTCATTTTTACAACTTTCAAATAGTTAAACCTTTTTCATCTTCTACATTATAATAATGGGTCTCCTATTATTTTCTATTCTGCAATTTATTTTTTCCTTTGGATTTCCTTTGGAAGTTTTAGATTGATTTCGCCATAATTAAGTTTAAATTTGTTCTCACTTTCGTTTGGTTTTTTTCGGATTCTAGTTTGGATGCTTTATATTTATGCTGGAAATTCTCATCCCTGAATCCACCATATCTCCCTGGGATTATAAAAAACACTTGTATTTTTCCCGGTTTTACTATAGTCTCTGGTTTTTCGAATTATTAATTGAAGTAGTGGATGCTATTTTGTGAACTCAATCAATCTTGGCCTGCCTTTTAGCATCATAACAAACCACATCATCTTCTTGCTAATAATTTTCTTTTGTCAAAAGAAATTTGACTTTCACAGAAGATGTTAATATTACATAACAGGCCACAAGAAAACATCCTGATCGTTTCCTAATTGAGAAACCGATCCTAATGAGCCTTTTGACCTAACTTTCCATTCTCTAATAGTAAGACTCAACTCCCCAAAAATGAGATATTCCTGGTTGAAATTAAACATACTCGGAATCCAAGAATGTTCAACCAACCCACGATTCCCATTTATCCAACTTTACTGTTCCGAATTTGTAACATTGACTTTCAATTCTAAACTTTCTCTTTATACTATACATTCTTATTTTACGGAAGGTCAAAAAATGAAGTCGTGTAAAACAAGAAACAGAAAACAATTGTTTAGTCGGCTGAGCACCTGATGTTTTATGCTGTAATATCACTTTTCACATTGAACATGTCCACACTCTCTATCATCAATTTCTCTTTCCGTTGATCACACATCAATTACACTGTGGTAATTAATAAAAAAAATCATAGCTCACTTTATTAGTTACTGTAAAATCTGTATCAGAAGGGCACCTTTAATGGAAAGGTGCCAGGATGAGCTCGAAATGGGCCCATTTTGGAAATTCAAACGGATTGAAATTAATCTTATCCGAATCCTTGTCAAAATTTAACTGAATATTATCGAAATTTCCCAAGTTTCACCGCGCTCCATTGCAATCATGGCGAAATTCAAAATTTTGAGCTTTCCCGCTTACTTTTTCTCATGGAGGTCACGTCAAATATAATAATTTTGGCGATTTTGGGATTTCGACGTGACCTACAAGAGAAAAAAGTGAGCAGGAAAGCTAAGAATTTCGTCATGATTGCAATGGAGCGCGGTGAAACATGGGAAAATTGGATAATACGTCATAAAATATGTTTCAAACCTCTTCCCCAACAGATTTTATGATCCATTTTGAGAATTCAGAAATATATTTTTGGGAATCGAAAAAATAGAAGTGCATGCCCTTCTAATACAGATTTTACGGTAACTTTGGATCACCAGGGAACCAAAATTGACCTCGAATGATTCACGAATTTTTTCAGTTTTTTTTTCGATAATCTGATTATTCTGAAAGTGTTTGTTTTGTTGGCCTTGCTTGATTTATCAATTTCTATTGATTTTTTAAAAACCATCTTTTCTCTTCTCATTATTTGTGCCCTTGATCTTTATCTCTCATCGATATGTTGTTTTGGTCGGTACCATTTCTAGAATAATTCCTCGTTCAAGTTTTATTTTTAAATTCACATCTACTTATCAGTTTGCAACCTATTCTTAGCTTATTGTTCCATTTGCATTTTCGAAATCACCTGAAAACACGAATTTTTGATCTGAGTATTGTTTATTTTTTTGGTGTTGCATCTTTGCTCCTACTTCCTATTACTTCTCATATTACGCACTTGATGTAATTTTTAGAAAATGTGCTCAAGATCATTTCAACATTTGCACAATACACTTTTTTCCTTATTCCGCCTTAACTCTTCTATTTACCTGTCCATCTTTCTTGACTGGACTGTCAAATAGCGAAATTTAATTTCTCAATGACTTCAAGTTAGACTTTGAAAAAACATGTCAATTTCAGCATTGAAAAGATGTTTTATCTATTAAAACGCACTAGTTGTATTTTTCCATCTTGGGTTCAGGTTCATTCCCAATGAGCTTATGTTTTTGAAAGACAGATTGTAATTACAGGGTGACAATTAATTATGGAAACATTGTTTGAGCTTTCATTTCTTCATGACCCAACATTAGTTTTTGGTATATTTTTGATGAGGATTATTTTTCAACCTTTTCTCTCTTACGTAGCAAAATATTTTGAGTAACAGACGTTCCATCGGGTACCACGAGGGCTCATTACTTTTGGCACCACCCCGTGGTTCAATGTCAACAAAATTTCAAAATTCAAAAACCATCAAATAGAGCAAGCTTTGAGCAATCTGTGTTCAAAATTTTGACAAGTTCCAACTTTCCCGGGCTTCAGAAAATAGGTGGCAATTAGGTCATACAGAGGTGGGCCGCGCAACACAAAAATTAGTAACAGCAATCAGTCTATAGCATGTTTCCCAGAGCATAATGGAGATATCGCTGTCAAACTTTGTGAAATGATTATTGAGTATTTGAGTCAACATTTTCAATATTTGACCTGGATTTTAGTTTCACTTTTATTGAAAAACAGGTAATCAAAAAACAAGTCGCCTTCACTGCTTGTTTCTTCACAAAGTGTGAGATCCCGACCCAAAACAAGTGCAAAACTTGGGTTTTTTCATGAATTTGGTTTATGCGATGTATTCTCATATTTTGACAAAATTTTATCGATGCAGCATCATCCATTCAAAAGTTACTGATCAAAAACAAATGTTTACCTTTTTGGATAAAAAAAGGACGTTTGGTTTTATGCCTTGTAATTCTATGAAGAAGACACTGGAACCATTAAGTTTATATGACTTTGGAAGCTCTAGGGACAGAGAACATTTTGACATACAAACCATAAAGAACCGCTAAGGGAGGGACGCGTGACAGTCCAGTAAACACAGAATTGACTGCGGCCCGGGACTAACTTTTTCAGCGCATTTAAAGCAATATTGTGCAAGATGTAAGCGTCCGATTTTTATGAAACTTTGGAAATTTGATTATCATTACTTTCAAAACATTCTGGCAAAAATTGATCAAAAACGCTCGTCAATGAACAATTTTATAGCAGAAACAATGTGTTCCCATAATTTCTTGTCACCCTGTAGATTTCCAATATCACTATTTACTTCCTGAATTTTTAAAAATTATGTATCTACTTCCTGATTTTTGAAATTTTTATATGTATGTTTTGAAAACTAAAACATTGGATTTAATTGCGGGTGATGTATACATTAACCGTTTTTATTTACTTCCAGCTGCCATATCCAATCTTTATTACTTTTGTGATTCAAAACAATGTTAAAATGAGGTTATTAATCAAAATCTGAACGAACTGCTCCTTCTTTTTATCTTCTGGCCATTTATTTTTATCAGGTTTCTTCGCTTACCTTCTAAATACAGTATGATTCTGAACCACATTCCAAAACTGGTGATATATTTCTGTAGTTTAGAATCACGTTGAAGAATGGGCAAAATATAACCTTCTCCTTTTTTGTGCACACAACCTGAACAATATGATCCTATAAAACTCGCTTTAGCAGTCTGGAACAACGACTATTGATTTTTTCCATGCTACTTTCCATTTATTAGTTGCCTATTATCATCTCATCCATGACTAGTTATACAATCTCAATACCTCATACATGTTTTCGATCTCAATATATTTTTTATCTAGTATCGCAAGAATAAAAGACGCGCTTCATCTCAATTTCAGTGCGCTCACTGCTTATATGTAGTACTGCGATATCAGCCTTTTTAGATTGGCTGATGAGAATTTTTCGTTTTTCCACTGCTTCTGGAAACAACGCGCAACTTGATATTTTGCTCATTCAGCACTTTTTCGGATCGCTAAAAACTTTATTTCCAGTTATGGCATTCAACGCATAAATTTTGAACATTCTTGCTTTTTTTTGCTAATCCTCTTTTGGCATAATTCTAGTATGAACCCCCACCACTAATTAATTGGAACCTATTCTTCAAGACCTTGACACTCTTTAAATATAACCCTCACTTCCTCTCGGTTCACTTCCAATATACAATGTACTCTCACACCATCAAATTTCAGTCCAACTTCATTTCAACCCCTCACCAATTCAAATTAAACCCCCAACGATTCAATTTCAGTCTGATGAAAAGTGAGGTGCTCAACTTGAATCGGTGGGGGACAAAAATTGAAAATCACACGGTTGGGAGGCTGTACTTGGGTCCTGTCTGGGGGACTATTCTATACTAGGGAGAGGCTGAATACTTCCTCTTTTTTTACTAAATCTCAAGTCGATATTTTTCAACTCTTTGATCACTTCAATCCTCTGTGATTTTGGTCCGAAAATCTGAAAGTTTCCCTCTCCGTATTGAGTTTTTATGAAGTTAACAAAGCTGCTAACGTCCACATCATTTCTTCGCCTCTCCTTGATACTCATTATTTGTTAATGATGTCTTGATATTTTGGCTCTGTATGATTTAACGGGTTCATAGAGAATTAACAGGTTCACAGTGAACTAACGGGTTCAAAGTGAATAAACGGGTTCATAGTGAATTAGCGGGCTCAAAGTGAATTAAAAGGTTCATAGTGAATTAACGGGTTCTTAGCATATTTCGTGCTAATTAGTCATCATTTGATCGGGTTTTAATAGTTTCAAATAGTTTTACTAATTTCAACTAAATTTTTCAGTTGTTTGGCTTTTAATGGTTTAACGGAGGTTTTCAGAATAGTTTTACTTTTGTGTCAAAGTCTAGAATAAAACTTTCTCAAGAACCTTCGGTGGGAGTGTTCGATCGGTTACCCCGACACATTTTGATCAGAGGTTCTTGATCTCCAGCATCAATAGACTATTAGACCTTTTTAACCCATCTTGACAGTCAACCTTTACTAGGGGATCTAAAGTTAAATGCCTTAGTTTAATTATAGCCCCCACTAGTGCAAATTGGGGGGGGGGGGGGGGCTATACTTGAAGATCCTGATATACTTAAAATATTGTAAAACATGAGTAATGTCAATGCTGGTCGTTGAAATCAAAAAAACCCATTTGAAATAGAACCATTTGCGAAAAAATGAACCGTTTTACCCCTAACTGTTCAATGAGGCGTATAATTCTGAAAACCTCCGTTAAACCATTAAAAGCCAAACAATTGCAAAAATTTAGTTGAAATTAGTAAAACTATTTGAAACTATTAAAACCCGATCAACTGATGACTAATTAGCACGAAATATGCTAAGAACCCGTTAATTCGATTATGCAAAATCTTTGATTATGATTATGCAAAATCTTTGAGGAGACATAATTATTATTTACGTTCCCCAATCAAAAACTCTACCAAATTCACTTCCCAATTTTACTCTAATCGTATTATCAAATGCTGGAATTCACTCCCTTCTAACGTTTTCCCGGTCAAAATCTCTCTCCCTGTTTTCAAATCCAATTTATCATCTTGTAACCTAAACCACTTTCTAACCTTAAACTCATACAACTACTAATCTTATTCTTGCCCCATATACGGTTTTATTTTCTCGGTCTTATTTTTCTCTTTCATCATTAATTGTATCTTTCACTTCATAATCTTCGTGTTAGTGGTATCTACCCTTCGATGAAATAAACAAACAAAAATTCACTATGAACCCGTTTATTCACTTTGAACCCGTTAATTCACTGTGAACCTGTTAATTCTATATGAACCCGTTAAATCATACAGAGCCGATATTTTGAATCGAATTCTAATTTTCCAGAATAATTTCTTAATTTAATAACTTGCGCTTAACACATTTTACCTTCATTCTTAGTTAATCTTCTATCAACATAATGATTTGAGCTTTTTTATTCTTTTTTATTTTCCTGCCTACAGAAAAAAAAACTATTGCACTGAATAGGAGTGTAAGGTCTTAGTGTAAGGTCAGAAAACTTTTTACGATGTACTGACTCCTTTTAATCAAAATTGGCCCTTCACTTCGAGATAATGCATTGTGCTCAATATTGGAAATTCTTCTTGCCATCTTGTAGATCATTCTAAGAAACATATTCTTCCAAATTTTAACAGTCCAACAATCTGTTTCTGTCGGAATATGTTCAACGTGTCAATATTTATATCTCCGGAGCTAATAATGCAAATTGTGACGAACTTTTTTGTTACTTTATCAGCAAAAACGTATTTATTTATCGATTTACCATCATGCCTATATCCAGTAGGATTCTTAAGTCCTGTTTCGATTTCAATTTTCACAAGTCTATATATCTAATAGCATATGCTGCAAACCTGACCCGTTATTAATGTTTTTTTTTTCGTAAGTTGATGTACCGTATTTTGTATAATAGTGAGGCATGCCCCTCTTTTTTCGCATTTCTGAAAAGTATCCCTAGTTGATTTTGAGATGCACTCCACAACATTTTTCTTATTGAGTCTAGTATATTTTAAAGAAGGAATCGATGAGATTATTTTCATATCATTTTTGTTTTTTGCTTTCCTTCGTTTTGACATAATTCATTCTTTTGTGACTTCTCTTCATACTCTCCTATCTGCAACTCCAATCGCGCGATACCAAAAATCTAATAGTTTCTATATTGGTTTCTTTGTAGGGTCTCTCTGCGAAAAATGATGCTGGCGCATCTTCATTCATCGATCATGTCAAAGAAATTGCTGATCGGATGGTTCAATATCAGAATTATTTCAAAGAATTCGTCAAGTATTCTGCAAGAGCTCACGGTTCCTCGAAAAGTATTCAGAAAGCTCTGGAACTGGTAACCACTATTCCCCAGAGGTAAAAATTCTAAGATTCAGATGTTTCATAGTTTTTTCAATTATAGAGTCCATGATCTGGAATTCACCAATAATTTGAAACAACATCCAGGAGACACTGGAAAACTCGGAAGGATTATCAGACATGTGAGGAAATGACATATTAAAATTGATTCAAAACTTTTTATTGCTTCAGGATGCGTTCCAAGTATGGGAAGGAGACGAGCCTCCAAAACTTCGCTACGTGTTCTTGTTCCGGAACAAAATAATGTTCACTGAACAAGATGCATCAACTTCTCCACCTAGTTATACTCATTATTCATCTATTCGATTGGATAAATACAATATAAGACAGCACACGACTGATGAAGATACTATCGTACTTCAACCACAAGAACCAGGACTTCCAAGTTTTAGGTGAGGAAGAATCAGTAGGAAAGAATCTTCTAGAAATCACCTTTTTTTCAGAATCAAACCAAAAGACTTGGAAACTGCTGAATATGTACGAAAAGCCTGGCTGAAGGATATCGCAGAAGAACAGGAGAAATATGGTAGGTCTTTTCTCAAATCTTCTCTCTTTTCTTTTCCTGAAGATTGTTTCAAATGCTCAAACAATGGCGGGTAACAAACAGTAATCGGATTCGACGAGCTCGTAACTTTCTTTGTGTTCGGATGAAATGAGTTTTTGAGAGAAAAAGTACACATGAGGGGAGAAGAATTGGTGGGATGTCGAGGGAGGAAGAATGATAAAACACTTGTGATGAGAGAATGACAAAAAGATGATGAAAGGGGGGCTGGAGGGATAAGAGTTCAAACAAGTGTTTCAAAACTTGCAAGAGTAGAATCACCGAGTAAAAAAGGACAGTTGATATTTGATACTGGAAATTGGGAATACTAGACGTTTGCACTTATAATTAGAGATTGAACAAAATATCGAACGAATTCAATGAATTCAAGAAGTTGAAACTAATGAGAGTTGAGCTGAATTTGAATTAGTTCATTGAACGTCATGTTGATAAAACGATTCTCATAAATTTGGGACCAGCGGTGAATGAAAAGCCGGTTCACTTTTGGCATTTTGGTAGGTAAGATGATCTTCTAAGAGTTAACTCTGTTCCACTTTTGCCTCTCTTTTTGATCAAATGAGATAAAACATTTGAAAAAGGTCACTAGAGAGTTTTTTCCCAAAATATATAATTTGAGGTATCTCTTGGACCACATCAAAAGGTTGTTTCTATTTTGACATCATGTTCTTTTTTTCGTGTCTTCTCAAATTCAACGAACATCTCAACAATCATTTGTTGTGTTCTTCTCTTCTCTCGGGGACCAAGTGTCTCCAATGGGACCTTTCGGAGAGGACCACTGCCCCGGACACTTCTCCCCATAGTTGTGCCAATAGTTTCTGATGGGAGGGACACGCAGACAAAAAGCGCAAAAATCTTCTCCATCTCATTCATATCCTCGTCTATCCGTTTCCACTGGTGGGTCGAGAAGGGGGGATCCTGGCAAGAGCGAGAGAGCATCTGCCACATACTCTCACTCACCGTGTGTAATCGCCCACCGGTGCGTGCTGCGTCTCTCTGATCGGTGTGCTCTTCAGAGGGCCAGCAGGCTGCTATCAGTGGAAGAAGAAGAAGAAGCTTTAGCCCCCGGAGGCTATACACCACATACTCGACACACACATAGGAGGAGGACGAGATACACATAAAGAATCTTCTTCTGTTTCTTTCGAATCTCTTTAACCTCCATCCTTGTCGTCTTCTTTTAATTCAATTACGGTATATTCCAAAACTACATATCCATACAGAAAATAGAGACTTTTCTATTCTGTTCTGAGCATCGTCATGGTGCTCAAAACACTTTATATTATCGAATTAACCGAAACCGAGGAAGGAGGTCTCGAGCTCGTCGATCCATCATGGTGTAAGTTTTTTTAATCTGAAATTTTTATTTCTAGCTGCGGAACGAGATGCAATCTCTATGACGGCAACGTCCGAAATGACCGCTTCGTCGGTTGATTTTGATATGAATGTGTCTGACCAACAATCCGAATTCTCGGAATGGTCCGGGTCTCGAAAGAGCAGCTTGTTCCCTGGTTTGGTTATTTGTCTTATTTGTGGTGAACTTTCATGTTAAAAGCTTAAAGTTTTGGAAACCAGTAAAACACAAAAAAAAGTTGAAAAAAGTGTGTAACTTGTTGTCTCTTGTCTCAAAACAGGTGTTCCAATCTGGTGTCGAAATGTGTTTTCGTGTTGTTTTTTTTCGGATTGAACTCGGAACTGGAGTACATTAAAAGTTGTGAAACAATAAAAAAGTATAAAAGTTGAAGTGAAACTATATGTTGAAGAATTAATGAAACAAATCACTCAAAAAAGTATTTTCAGGTCCCGAAGAAGGTGGTCCACCACGAAAGAAGGTGAAATCTCCACCAGTGATTTCACCAACCGGATCGTCCACAAGTATCTATTCCGGAGGAAGTAGCAGTATTGATTGGAGTAAGCACTTTCTTCCATCTGAAAATAATTATCTTCCAAAATTTCCAGCGACTACCGGAACGACTCTTGAAATGCAAGGAACAAGAGTGACGAGAACACAATACGGATTCCGAACTCTTCAAGAATCGTCAGCGAAAATGTGTCTGAAAGTGACTGGATATCCATTACCTGATATCACTTGGTATAAAGACGATGTTCAATTACACGAAGATGAAAGACATACATTCTATTCTGATGAAGATGGCTTCTTTGCCATGACCATTGATCCTGTTCAAGTGAGTTTTTTGGTTTAAAAATTAGAAGAATTTCTGTCCACAGAACTGAAAAACTTATCAATGACTATTATAGGTAACCGATACGGGTCGTTACACTTGTATGGCTACAAACGAGTATGGACAAGCATCCACATCGGCATTCTTCCGAGTACTGAAAGTTGAAAAAGAGGCAGCTCCACCAGCATTTGTCACGAAACTCAAAGATAAAGAATGCAAGGAAGGAGATGTTATTGATTTTGAATGTGAAGTTGAAGGATGGCCAGAACCAGAACTTGTATGGCTTGTGGATGATCAACCGCTTCGACCATCTCATGATTTCCGATTGCAATATGATGGACAGACGGCAAAATTGGAGATTCGTGATGCTCAACCAGATGATACAGGAGTGTACACTGTCAAGATTCAAAATGAATTTGGATCGATAGAAAGCAAAGCTGAGCTCTTTGTACAAGCTGATCCAGATAAGAATCATGTCGCCCCTGAATTCCAAGCAACAATTGAAGACGTGGAATGTGATGAAGGAGAAGAAGTCCGATTCAAATCTGTAATCACTGGAGATCCAAATCCAGAAATCACATGGTTCATCAATGGAAAACCACTCAGCGAATCAGAGAAAGTCAAGTTCATTTCTGAAGATGGAATCTGCATTTTGACGATCAAAGATGTTACGAGACACTTTGATGGAATGGTTACTTGTCAAGGATCAAACAGATTGGGATCAGCTTCGTGTGATGGAAGACTCAAAGTCAGAGTACCTCCAACTCCACCGACTTTCAACAAACCACTTGAGGATAAAACAGTTCAAGAAAAGGCTACTGTAAGTTTTTTTGTGAAACATATTCAAATAAGTTCGTTGAATCTCAGGTTGTATTCGAAGTGGATGTCAGTGGATGGCCAGAACCTACACTCACTTTCACTCTTTGTGGAAAAGAAGTAAGTCATTTTCCTTTTGAAAAATTTAGAAAAACTGCAAACAATTCAGTTGAAACACGGCGAAGACGGCGTCGAAATCGTAGGGCACGACGGTTTCTATCGTATCGCAATCGCCAACACTTCGATCGAAAAACACGATGGAGAGATTGTTGCAAAGGCACAGAATGAACATGGAACAGCGGAGAGCAGGGCACGGCTCACTGTTGAACAAGAAGAAGAGGAATCACGCAGTGCGCCAACATTCCTTAAGGATATTGAAGATCAGGTTCGGTTTTTTTGGACTGAAATGTGGATATCTGAAATCTGATAAACTAATTTTTGGAAGCTCGAAACTCAAAAAGATTAAAGCCAATCCGACCAAACTTTAAGACCCAGTACTAGTGGCAATACTAGCGCTGAAGCTCTGAAGACATCTGTAGAGTTTTTTTTTAATTTTGAAAATAAAATGACCACTAATTTCCCACCAAGCTGGTCCCTATTTTTTGGATATTTGTCGGTCCCTCTGTCTCCAGTTGTCTGGTAAACAAGAGATCTTCTCTCTTTCTCTTATTTTTTGCTCTGTGGAGGTGGATGCCATCCAGCAATGCCACCTTCACTGATCTCTCCCTCTCTCTAATATCTCTATGATTAGTACACTATTTTCGTCTCGGGACCCACTCTTGTTGATCAGTGTAACATCATGAAAAGAGATATTGCGAAACGAGAAGAGAGGGAGATCCAATCATATCATGGAGAAACGGTTCAACGTTTTTTTCACACGCTTTTGTTTTTTTTTTCGGGATGTCTGTCGGAATCTCTCAAGCTCTTCACTCTAGCGATCATCTGTTTTTTCATTATTTTAAAAGTTTCAATAATTTTGTTTCTCAAATCTTTATATTTAGATCTAGATTCCGAAGTTTGTTCCGTTTTTGAGGAATGTAAAAATCTTTTATAAAAATCGACTTCTAATTCTAAGTCTCGAACTTAAAAATAGTTCTAGTTCAATTTTTCTTAAAAAGTACGCAAAACCCTGGAACTTTTCCCCTAATTTCACTTACAAAACAGTTGTTCTCTAAAGGTGAAAAAGATTTATCTTCCCTCCAACGGCAGGAAAAGAAAACTGATCCCACGCGTTTTTGCTGCTATTCGTCACTGAAGACATTTTTTTTTTGAATCTCATTGATTAGTTATTATCGAAAAAATCAAACTGAGACTCGGTGTTTGCACCGTGTCGATTTACGAGATCCCGCCCACCAAACAAAAACAACTGCGCGCCGCGCATTTCGATTTGTGGGCGGGGCCTCGTAAATCGACACAGTGCAAGCACCGAGTCTCAGTTTGATTTTTTCGATAATAGAGAGTTAATCATGTCATATTTTTGAAAATTCCAAGTTTCTTTCTCTTTAGTACGGTATGCCTTTTTCAAATTCTCTATGATGAGCTTCTAGTTGTTTTAATGTAATAGATATCGAAAGTTTGAAGTTTAATGCACTCAACACAGATTTGTGAACCTAAAGTTTTTTTGAATCCTGTTCAATTTTAGTTTGGAACTCCGAACTTGTTCTAGTTATTGTAGTAAGATGATCACTCGAACTCTGAATGTTTTTTCCATCTGGAATATCAGAAATTTCAGCGTTCAAATCCTTGTGAGAAATCGAACATAATTTGTTATTATCTTGGAGCTCAACGAAATTTGGCATTATTCTAGGGATTCATTATTCAAATTCCGTATTCTGAGTAATAATCGCCATTGATGAACCAATTACTCAACTCAAATTCATTGCAGACCGTAAAAACCGGCGAATTCGCCGTCTTTGAGACCACCGTTCGCGGAAATCCGAACCCGGAGGTCACTTGGTTCATCAACGGGCACAAGATGGATCAGGGAAGTCCGGGCGTCAAGATCGAGGCGCACAACCACGACCACAAGCTTACCATCGACTCAGCACAGTACGCGGGCACCGTACTCTGCAGGTATGGATCTTTTTGTCTAGATTTGATCGAAAAAACATGATTGTTTCAGAGCTGAGAATGCTGTGGGACGATTCGAAACGAAGGCCAGACTCATTGTGTTGGCACCAGAAAAACAGAAGAAACCACCGAAATTCGTCGAAATTCTTGTAGACAAAACCGAAACCGTCGACAACACGGTCGTATTCGAAGTACGTGTTGAAGGAGAACCAAAACCAACTGTTACGTGGTACCTGAAAGGAGTTGAATTGAAACAATCCGATCGGATTGAAATCAGAGAATTCGATGGATCCATCAAACTTCAAATCAAGAATATCAAGATTGATGAAGCTGGAGAGATCAAAGCGGTCGCCACGAATTCAGAAGGATCAGATGAGACAAAAGCAACGTTGACTGTTCAGAAGAAACCATTCGCTCCTGAATTCGATTTGAGACCGAAGAGTTTGACTGTCGAAAAGGGAACTGAAGCTGTGTTTACTGCTCATGCATTTGGAATTCCACTACCGACATACGAATGGTCTATTAATGGAAGAAAAGTAAGTATTTTTGATAGTTTCTTTCTGTTTGAAATTGAATTCAAGCTTTATTTTTCGATAACGGTATCTTTTCAACGAGAGTAAAAATTTCGAATGTTTCTTTCACCTCTTTCTCCATTTATCTGAATATTCAATAATAATAAAAGTTATAGAAATTATTTACCGAGATTCCCCCAAATCTTATAACCTCGCTATTTATATTTGCCCAAATTGAACCGAAATTCATACTTTGTGAATTATGATCTATCCTCACATATTTCTCAGCATCGTGCCACATTGTTGCCTTGTAATACCCCAGAATTTTCACACTTTATCTACATATAATAGAAATTAGAATTACAATCAGTGTTCAAAATCCCATTATAATATTCCGAGAAGTCCTAAAATTAAATTTATTCTATTTCAGGTGCGTGATGGACAGGAAGGGGCGCGCGTAACACGTGACGAGAGCACCGTCGACGGCGCATCGATCCTGACGATCGACACGGCGACATACTATTCCGAAGTGAATCATTTTACGATTTCTGTTGTCGCAGAAAATACACTCGGAGCCGAAGAGACGGGCGCCCAGTTGACGATCGAACCAAAGAAGGTCGGTTTTTTAATGAGGGAAAAGGGATTATCTGTAGATTTGACTGGATTAGAAATGATGGTGATTGTTCTTTTGGATTCTTTCAGAATTTGAGAGTATATCTGATAGTTCTGGAAAGTTTTCTATTTTGAGAAAAAATATCATTTGAATTTCTGAAAAACTCTAAAAAAACAACCACCTCGTATTCAGGTCACTCTAGTATCTAGTATTCCTCAGAGTTTATTTTTCAGTTTTTGCCGTGATGATTGGGGTTTGATTGGATAGAAACGTTTTGAGATATTTGGGTTTTCAAACTGAAAAAAATTTAGATTACAAAAACTGAAACATTTTATATTGAAAGCGTTGATAGTAACCTTTTTCATTTTTAAAAATCTTTATCGCTTTTGGAATTTTTTCGGAATTTTCGTTTTCACAAACTTTATTTTAATAGCATTCAAAGTTTTGCCGTATTTTGAAGGCTCATGAAAAGCAACGAGTAGAAGAATTTAGTTCAAAAATTTGTGGCAAAATAATGTCGATATATTTCTGTAAATAAACCGGAGCATCTGAGCTTGAAAGCCAAGAAATATCTCATTCAATTTCCATCCAAACAAACCCCGATCATTTTCTTTGCCGTTCATATTTTCTGTTTTTGCATGTTCAGGAGAGTGTTGTCGTCGACGAAAAAGACTCGAAAAAGTCCACTTCAGAAGTCCAAAGATCTTCTGAATCCATTCAACAGGTAGGCATTTCAGATGGACGCATGGTTTGCCGTGTCTATTATTCCGCCTATTTCCCAGAAATTCCAGACAAAAAATTATGAAAAATATTTGAAGAACTAGGAGAACTTCTCTTAATTTTCCAAAATTTCCAAATAATCATCTTAGCACGATTCTCTAAGCACAATCAACCACTTCTTATTCTAGAAGCTCCTACCGATAACCTTGGGAATAAATAACATTCTTAGAAAAATTACTGGTTCACTTCTGAAAATATATATTTTGAATTTTCTTCAATTTTCAGTTCTGAACAAGTAATTTTTGTTAGAAAACTAACCTAACCAGTAGAAAATCCAACAATTAGGTTCTACCAAAAAATAATTGAAGGCAAAAGAAGCTTCTCCGGAAGCAACGACTACAATCACAATGGAGACGTCGTTGACTTCGACGAAAACAACGACAATGTCAACAACTGAAGTGACGTCTACAGTGGGAGGCGTCACGGTCGAGACGAAGGAATCGGAATCCGCGACAACGATTATCGGAGGAGGAGATTCCACTGAAGGAAACATCAGTGTGAGCAAGATTGAGGTGGTCTCAAAGACGGAATCACAAACTGATGTTAGAGAAGGAACACCAAAAAGAAGAGTGTCATTTGCTGAAGAGGAATTGCCGAAAGAAGTTATTGATGCTGATAGAAAGAAGAAAAAGAGTCCAACTCCTGAGAAGAAGGAAAAATCACCGGAGAAGAGTTCAGAAGAAGTGAAATCTCCAACCAAGAAGGAGAAGTCTCCAGAGAAAGTAGAGGAGAAACCCAAGAGTCCTACTAAAAAGGAAAAATCTCCCGAAAAACCCTCTTCACCAACCAAAAAAGAAAAATCACCAGAAGAAAAACCGAAAAGCCCAACAAAGAAGGACAAGAGTCCAGAGAAGTCCACAGAAGAAGTCAAGTCTCCAACGAAGAAAGAAAAATCGCCAGAAGCAAAGAATATTGTTGAAGTGTCTTCTGAAACAAACATTGAGAAGACTGAGACCGTTTCGGAGACATCAGTAACTAAAACATCGGATGAGGTGAAGTCTTCTGGAAAGGTTGAAGAAAAACCAACGAGTCCAACGAAGAAGGAGAAGTCTCCAGAGAAGCTAGTAGCTGAAGAAGTTAAATCTCCAGTCAAGAAAGAAAAATCTCCAGAAAAACCAACTTCTCCTATCAAGAAGACCGAGGAAGAAACTGTGAAGTCTCCAACAAAGAAGGAGAAGTCACCGGAGAAGGTTGAAGAAAAATCAAAGAGCCCAACGAAGAAGGAGAAGAGTCCAGAGAAGACTGCAACCGAAGAGAAGCCATCATCTCCAACAAAGAAAACTACTGATGAAGTACCGAAGTCACCAGTGAAGATCGAGGAGAAACCACTTTCACCAAAGAAATCTCCGCCAGGGTCTCCAAAGAAGGCAAAATCACCGGAAAAAGCAGAAGAAGCTGTGAAGTCCCCGACAAAGAAAGAGAAGAGTCCCGAGAAGCCATCTGAAGAGAAACCAACTTCTCCGACTAAGAAAGAGAAAACTCCAGAAAAGGTGGAAGACAAACCAAAGAGTCCCACCAAGAAAGAGAAATCACCTGAAAAACCAACGTCACCAATCAAGAAGACTGAAGAAGAAGCTGTGAAATCTCGAACAAAGAAGGAGAAGTCACCGGAGAAGGTTGAGGAAAAACCAAAGAGCCCAACGAAGAAGGAGAAGAGTCCAGAGAAGAAGGAAAAATCACCAGAGAAGCTTGAAGAAAAGAAGATTTCTTCTACTGAAACTACCGTTGAGAAGACAGAAACAACAGAAGTGAAATCTCCAACGAAGACATCTCCACCTGGATCCCCAAAGAAAAAGAAGAAGTCCAAGTCTCCAGAAGCAGAGAAGGTAATGTTTGGTAGGATGACATTGTGAGAGACTGAGAGAATTTTGAGAAACTTTGAACATTTTCGAGAAAAAGAAAGCGTTGAGAGGAAACGGAAGAGAACCTAGGAAGTGGTTAGTTGAAATGAAAATCGTGCTAGGTTGAAAATTTGAAATATGAAAAGAGAAATTGTTGGATTAGTGAAACTCAATCAAATTTCAAGGAATTTTGAAAAGCAACTCAGAATTTCTCAAATGAAATTCTAACTTTTATTCAAAGAGAAATCATGAGCATTGAGGGGTTTCTTTCGATTTTTTCTTGAATTGATTGATATTCACTGAAGCCAACAACTTTTTTTTCGAGAAAAGAGAAGTTAAAAACTGAGATTAGTCTCTAGAACTTCAAAAGTCGTAGAGCTCCAACTAAAAGTTTTCGTAGAATCCGACATATAAAACTTTCTTGAGAAAACGTTTTTATTAGCCAAAATTGTTTTGAAGACCACATTGTCCATAGTTTCAAATCCAGTTTTCTGTTTTGTTTGAAAAATCAATCAAGTTCTTATTGACTTTTTGAACCAAATACTGGACAATTGCCCCGTGGACTTTGTCTTCGCATTAGTTATAAGAAAATCGCATCATTTTGTTAAATTGATTTTATTGTTAGAATAAGGTTATACTGCTGCAATTTTGAATGACAAGATTTGATTCTAATAATGGGAATAGACAGTTTTAAATAAGAAACTACAAAAAATTGTTGAATAACTTTAAAGGTTAATTCCAAACTTCCCTGTAGTTATTGTTTCTTAAAACTTTGAAATCTTGTAATTTTAAAGATGAGAGAACATTAAACAATCAAATAGAATATCTGGGAAATATGCATGTTTTCGTTTTTATCAAAATATAGAAATTTGAATGTGAGTGTTGATCGTTGAAAAAAATCCGGAAAAACAAATTCATGTAGCAACTTTTGCTAATATTCGAATATTTCAGCCGCCTGCACCAAAGCTCACCCGAGATCTCAAATCCCAAACGGTCAACAAAACTGATTTGGCTCATTTCGAAGTGGTCGTGGAGCATGCAACTGAAATCAAATGGTTCTTGGATGGAAAAGAAATTACGACAGCTCAAGGTGTCACTGTTTCCAAAGATGATCAATTCGAGTTCCGCTGTTCCATTGATACAACCGTCTTCGGAAGTGGAGTTGTTTCCATTGTGGCTTCAAATGCTTCCGGATCGGTTGAGACTAAGACTGATTTGAAGGTTTTGGAGACACCGAAAGAGACGAAGAAACCAGAATTCACTGATAAACTTCGTGACATGGAAGTGACCAAGGGAGACACTGTTCAGGTATGACTTTAGAAAGTGTTTCAGAACCTAATTCAATCAATTTTCAGATGGACGTCATCGCTCTTCACTCTCCTGAATACAAGTGGTACCAAAATGGAAATCTTTTGGAAGATGGAAAGAATGGAATCACTATCAAGAACGAAGAAAACAAGTCATCTCTCATCATTCCAAATGCTCAAGATTCTGGAAAAATCACCGTTGAGGCTTCGAATGAAGTCGGAACTTCTGAATCGTCAGCTACTTTGACTGTGAACCCACCATCAACTACTCCAATAGTTGTTGATGGACCGAAATCTGTGACAATCAAAGAGACAGAATCAGCCGAATTTAAGGCTACAATTACTGGATTCCCAGCTCCAACAGTCAAATGGACAATCAATGAGAAGATTGTTGAAGAATCTACAACTATTACTACTATCAAAACTGAAGATGTTTATACTCTCAAGATCTCAAATGCAAAGATTGAGCAGAGTGGAGTTGTTAAGGTGACTGCTCAGAACTCTGCTGGACAAGATACGAAACAAGCCGATCTCAAAGTGGAACCGAATGTCGTCGCACCGAAATTCAAGTCTCAACTCGGTGATAAAACCGTAGACGAGGGAGAACCAATGCGATGGAATCTTGAATTGGATGGACCATTCCAAGGAACGGAAGTCACTTGGCTTCTCAATGGACAACCACTTACTAAGAGCGATACAGTTCAAGTTGTTGATCATGGAGATGGAACATATCATGTTACTATCGCTGAAGCGAAACCAGACATGAATGGAACTTTAACAGCGAAAGCAAAGAACGCTGCTGGAGAATGCGAGTCATCTGCAAAGATAACTGTGAATGGAGCTAACAAGAAACCAGAATTCATCCAAGCTCCACAGAATCACGAGACAACAATCGAAGAGAGCGTCAAGTTCAGCGCGATTGTCACTGGAAAACCAATGCCAAATGTCTCATGGTTCTTGAATGACAAGAAGTTGATTCAAAGTGAAGAAGTTAAAGTGAAGTATGTTCACGAAACTGGAAAGACTTCTATTCGTATTCACAAACCACTTATGGAGCACAATGGAACCATCAGAGTTGAAGCTGTGAATGTGGCTGGAAAGGTTGAAGCAACTGCTCAATTGAAGGTCGACAAAAAGACCGAAGTGCCAAAGTTCACTACGAATATGGATGATAGACAAGTGAAGGAAGGAGAGAATGTGAAGTTTACTGCAAATGTGGAAGGATATCCAGAGCCATCTGTTGCATGGACTTTGAATGGTGAACCAGTTGCCAAACATGCGTAAGTTAGAATGGAAACAGATCAGAGACTTAATATGAAGAAATTTCAGAAACATCACCGTTACCGATAAGGATGGAGAACACACCATTGAGATTGCAGCTGTTACTCCAGAACAAGCAGGAGAGCTTTCTTGTGAAGCCACGAATGCAGTTGGAACCAAGAAGAGAGATGTTCAATTGGCTGTCAAGAAGGTTGGAGATGCTCCAACATTCGCGAAGAATCTTGAAGATCGCTTGGTGACAGAAGGAGAACTTACTCTGATGGATGCCAAGTTGAATGCAGTTAAGCCAAAACCAAAGGTGACTTGGCTCAAGGATGGAGTTGAAATCAAATCGGATGATCATTTCAAATTGGTCGAAGAGGAAGATGGAACTCTGAAATTGAGCATTCTTCAAACCAAATTGGACGACAAAGGAAGAATCACAATCAAGGCGGAAAGCGAATTTGGAGTTGCTGAATGCTCAGCTTCTCTTGGTGTTGTCAAGGGACGCCCAATGGCGAAACCAGCGTTCCAAAGTGATATTGCTCCAATCAATCTGACCGAAGGAGACACTCTTGAATGCAAACTCCTAATCACTGGAGATCCGACTCCATTTGTTAAATGGTACATCAATGGACAAATGGTGTGTGCCACAGAAGACACTGAAATCTCGAATGCCAATGGAGTTTACACAATGAAGATTCATGGAGTAACTGCTGATATGACTGGAAAGATCAAATGTGTCGCTTACAACAAGGCAGGAGAAGCAAGCATCGAAGGACCTCTCAAGGTGGTTGCTCCGATTCCAGTTGAATTCGAAACTTCTCTTTGTGATGCGACATGTAGAGAAGGAGATACTCTCAAGTTGAAGGCTGTGTTGCTTGGAGAACCAGAACCAGTGGTCTCTTGGTATGTGAATGGAAAGAAATTGGAAGAGTCTCAGAACATCAAGATTCATTCCGAGAAAGGAACATACACAGTCACCATCAAGGATATCACTTGTGATTATTCTGGACAAGTCGTCTGTGAAGCCATCAACGAGTACGGTAAAGCCACTTCTGAAGCCACGTTGCTCGTTCTGCCACGTGGAGAGCCCCCAGATTTCTTGGAATGGCTCAGCAACGTTCGTGCACGTACTGGAACCAAGGTTGTTCACAAAGTTGTGTTTACTGGAGACCCGAAACCAAGTCTTACCTGGTACATCAACAACAAAGAGATTCTCAACTCGGATCTTTATACCATTGTCACTGATGATAAGACATCCACATTGACCATCAACAGTTTCAATCCAGATATCCACGTTGGAGAGATCATCTGCAAAGCTGAAAACGACGCAGGAGAGGTTTCATGTACTGCTAACATGATCACCTACACTTCTGATATGTTCAGTGAATCTGAAAGTGAAGCTCAAGCTGAAGAATTCGTCGGAGACGATCTCACTGAAGACGAGAGTCTCCGAGAGGAAATGCACCGTACTCCAACTCCAGTCATGGCTCCAAAATTCATCACCAAAATCAAGGACACCAAAGCCAAGAAGGGACATTCTGCAGTATTCGAATGCGTTGTTCCAGACACCAAGGGAGTGTGCTGCAAATGGTTGAAGGACGGAAAAGAGATTGAATTGATTGCCAGAATCCGTGTTCAAACCAGAACTGGACCAGAAGGACACATCACTCAAGAGCTCATTCTTGAAAATGTCACTCCAGAAGATGCCGGAAAATACACTTGTGTTGTTGAGAACACTGCTGGAAAAGATACTTGCGAGGCAACTTTGACTGTGATTGAAACTTTGGAGAAGAAGAGTGAAAACAAGGCTCCAGAATTCATTGTTGCTCTTCAAGATAAAACGACAAAAACTTCAGAGAAGGTTGTTCTCGAGTGCAAGGTCATCGGAGAACCAACACCAAAAGTCAGTTGGCTTCATGATAATGTAAGTTGAAATTCAATTTCTTTGTAAACTTTGAAACTTCCTATTTTTCAGAAGACCATTACTCAAGAATCAATCAAGATCGAGTCCGTTGAAGGAGTCGAAAGAGTGACGATCACTTCGACCGAGCTCTCTCACCAAGGAAAATACACTTGCATCGCTGAGAACTCCGAGGGAACTTCCAAAACAGAAGCGTTTTTGACTGTTCAAGGTTAGTTTTCATTCCCACCCAGCCTTTCTGTTTGTGTGAGCCCACCATCCATCACGGTTGATTGCTCGTTTCTTCTTTGGTTTTCTTTCCCACTTCGCACTTTTGCACTCTTTCCCTTTTTTCCAGGCGAAGCACCAGTATTCACCAAGGAACTTCAAAACAAAGAACTTTCGATTGGAGAGAAATTGATTCTCTCGTGCTCTGTCAAAGGATCCCCACAACCGCATGTTGATTTCTATTCGTTCTCTGAGACCACGAAAGTGGAAACCAAGATAACGTCATCAAGCAGAATCGCCATCGAGCATGATCAGACGAATACTCATTGGAGAATGGTCATCAGTCAGACGACGAAAGAAGATATCGTGACTTATAAGGCTGTGGCCACCAATTCCATCGGAACTGCCACCTCAACATCCAAGATCACCACTAAAGTTGAGGTACCAGTATTCGAACAAGGATTGAAGAAGACAAGTGTGAAGGAGAAGGAAGAGATCAAGATGGAAGTGAAAGTTGGTGGAAGTGCTCCAGATGTTGAATGGTTCAAGGATGATAAGCCTGTCAGTGAAGACGGGAATCACGAGATCAAAAAGAATCCAGAGACTGGAGTTTTTACTTTGGTTGTCAAACAAGCTGAGACAACTGATGCTGGAAAGTACACTGCCAAGGCAACAAACCCAGCTGGATCCGCTGAATCAACTGCTGAAGCTGAAGTCACCAAGGCTCTTGAAAAACCAACATTCGTCAAAGAATTGGTTCAGACTGAAGTCAAGATCAATGAAACTGCCACGTTGTCAGTGACAGTGAAAGGAGTTCCAGAGCCATCTGTTGAGTGGCTTAAAGATGGACAACCTGTTCAAACTGATTCTAGTCATGTTATTGCCAAAACAGAAGGATCCGGAAACTACTCAATCACTATCAAGGATGCTAGAACTGAAGATTCTGGAAAATATGCATGCCGTGCTACCAATCCAGCCGGAGAAGCAAAAACTGAAGCCAATTTCGCTGTCGTTAAGGATTTGGTTCCACCAGAATTCATTGAGAAGCTGTCACCAGTGGAAGTGAAGGAGAAAGAATCAATTACACTTTCAGTCAAAGTCGTTGGAAAACCAGAGCCAGCTGTCGAATGGTTCAAGGATGATACACCAATCAATATTGATAATGTCCATGTCATCGAGAAACAGACTTCAGTTGGAAGTTATTCTCTTACTATCAACGATGCCAGACAAGGAGATGTTGGAATTTATTCTTGTCGCGCTAGAAATGAAGCTGGAGAAGCTCTTTGTACTGCCAACTTTGGAATCATCAGAGATTCGATTCCTCCAGAATTCACCCAGAAACTTCGTCCATTGGAAGTCAGAGAACAAGAAACTCTCGATTTGAAAGTCACCGTCATTGGAACTCCAGCTCCAAAAGTAGAATGGTTCAAGGATGACAAACCAATTAATATCGATAATTCACACATTTTCGCTAAAGACGAAGGAACAGGACATCACACTCTGACGATCAAACAAGCCAGAGGAGAAGATGTCGGAGTGTACACTTGCAAGGCAACAAATGAAGCAGGAGAAGCAAAGACAACTGCAAATATGGCTGTTCAAGAGGAGATTGAAGCACCGTTGTTCGTGCAAGGATTGAAGCCATATGAAGTTGAACAAGGAAAGCCAGCGGAATTGGTAGTGAGAGTTGAAGGAAAGCCTGAACCAGAAGTGAAATGGTTCAAGGATGGTGCTCCAGTTGCCATTGATAATCAGCATGTGATTGAGAAGAAGGGAGAGAATGGATCTCATACTCTCATTATCAAGGATACCAATACTGCTGACTTTGGAAAGTACACCTGCCAAGCTACGAATAAGGCTGGAAAGGATGAGACCATCGGAGAACTCAAAGTTCCAAAATATTCATTCGAAAAGCAAACAGTTGAAGAAGTCAAACCATTGTTCATTGAGCCACTCAAGGAAACATTCGCCAATGAAGGAGATAATGTTGTTCTTGAATGCAAAGTCAACAAAGAATCTCATCCACAAATCAAATTCTTCAAGAATGATCAACCAGTTGAAATTGGACAGCATATGCAATTGGAAGTTTTGGAAGACGGAAATATCAAACTGACAATTCAAAATGCCAAGAAAGAAGACGTTGGTGCTTACCGTTGTGAAGCTGTCAATGTTGCTGGAAAGGCTGATACAAAGGCAGATTTGAAGATTCAATATGCTGCTAAAGTCGAAGAACACGTTACTGATGAAAGTGGACAACTTGAGGAAATTGGACAGTTGGAGACTGTCGGAGGTAACTCGTTTGCATGTAGTGTAGCACTTAGTATTCACTCCCTTTTAGTTTTTACAGGTTTCCTAACATTATCTAATCATTCGATTTTCAGATACCGCCTCATCCAAGACCGATTCCGGAAGAGGAGCTCCAGAATTCGTTGAACTTCTCCGTTCCTGCACTGTCACTGAGAAACAGCAAGCAGTGCTCAAATGCAAAGTCAAGGGAGAACCAAGACCAAAAATCAAATGGACAAAGGACGGAAAAGAAGTTGAGATGTCTGCTCGTGTCCGTGCTGAGCATAAGGACGATGGAACTCTCACTTTGACTTTCGATAATGTGACTCAGGCTGATGCAGGAGAATACAGATGTGAAGCTGAGAATGAATACGGAAGTGCCTGGACTGAGGGACCAATCATCGTCACTTTGGAAGGAGCTCCAAAGATTGATGGAGAAGCTCCAGACTTCTTGCAACCAGTCAAACCAGCTGTTGTTACTGTCGGAGAAACTGCTGTTCTCGAAGGAAAGATTTCTGGAAAACCAAAACCAACAGTCAAGTGGTACAAGAATGGAGAAGAGCTCAAACCATCCGACAGAATCAAGATTGAGAATTTGGATGATGGAACACAAAGACTCACTGTTACCAAGGCTCAACTCAGTGACATGGATGAGTACCGTTGTGAAGCTTCGAATGAATTTGGAGATGTTTGGAGTGATGTCACTCTCACTGTCAAGGAACCATCTCATGTTGCACCTGGATTCTTCAAGGAGCTCTCTGCAATTCAAGTTAAGGAAACTGAAACTGCTAAATTTGAATGCAAGGTTTCGGGAACTAAACCAGATGTCAAATGGTTCAAAGATGGATCAGAACTCAAAGAAGACAAGAGAGTCCATTTCGAATCCGCTGACGATGGAACTCAGAGACTTGTTATTGAGGAATCCAAGACTGACGATCAAGGAAACTACAGAATTGAAGTCTCGAACGATGCTGGAGTCGCCAACAGCAAGGCTCCACTTACTGTCATTCCAGCTGAGATTCTGAAGATCAAGAAGGGACTTACCGATGTTTCTGTTACCCAGGGAACCAAGATTCTTCTTTCCGTTGAAGTCGAAGGAAAACCAAAGACAGTGAAATGGTACAAGGGATCTGAAACTGTGAGCACTTCGAAGACAACCAAGATCACTCAAGTAACTGATTCCGAATACAAATTGGAGATCGAGAGTGGAGAACTCTCTGATTCCGGTTCATACCGTGTCGTTCTCTCCACTGATTCTCTTTCTGTCGAATCTTCTGCCACTGTCACTGTCTCGAAGGCAGCTGAGAAGATCAGTCTTCCATCATTCAAAAAGGGACTTTCTGATCAATCAGTTCCAAAGGGAACTCCGTTGGTTTTGGAAGTCGAAATCGAAGGAAAACCAAAGGATGTTAAATGGTACAAGAACGGAGATGAGATCAAGGACGGAAAGATCGAGGATCTCGGAAACGGAAAGTATCGTCTCACTATCCCAGATTTCAAGGAAACCGATGTGGGAGAGTACAGTGTCACTGCAGCCAACGAAGCTGGAGAAATTGAATCGAAGGCTAAGGTTAATGTCAGTGCTAAACCAGAAATCGTATCTGGATTGGTACCAACTACCGTCAAGCAAGGAGAAACTGCCACTTTCAATGTCAAGGTCAAGGGACCTGTCAAGGGAGTCAAATGGTACAAGAACGGAAAAGAGATTCCAGATGCCAAGGCTAAGGACAACGGAGACGGGTCATATTCTCTTGAGATTCCAAATGCTCAAGTTGACGATGGAGCTGACTACAAAGTGGTCGTCTCGAACGATGCCGGAGATGCTGATTCCTCGGCTGCCCTTACTGTCAAATTGGCTGATGATGGAAAGGATAAGGTAAAACCAGAGATTGTTTCTGGACTTGTCCCAACCACTGTCAAACAAGGAGAAACTGCTACATTCAATGTCAAAGTCAAAGGACCAGTCAAGCAAGTCAAATGGTATAAGAATGGAAAGGAAATTCCAGATGCCAAGGCTAAGGACAACGGAGACGGATCTTATTCTCTTGAGATTCCAAATGCTCAACTTGATGATGCTGCTGACTACAAGGTCGTTCTTTCAAACGACGCTGGAGATGCTGATTCATCTGCTGCTCTTACCGTTAAACTTCCTGGAATCGCCGTTGTCAAGGGACTGGAAGATACTGAAGTTCCGAAAGGCAAAAAGGTTATTCTTGAAGTTGAAACCAACAAGAAACCAAAGGAAGTCAAATGGTACCAGAACGGAAAAGAAATCACTCCGGATAATAAGGCCAAGGCAGGAAGCGATGGAGACAAGAAACCACAATTGGTTATCCCAGATGCTGGAGATGATGATGCAGCAGAATATAAGGTTGTGTTGACTGATGAAGATGGAAATACTGCTGACTCATTCTGTGCATTGACTGTTAAATTGCCAGCTGAAGAGCCAAAGATCATCAAGGGACTCGAAGATCAAGTTGTTCCAATTGGTACTCCAATCAAACTTGAAATCGAGACATCTGGATCTCCAAAGACTGTCAAATGGTACAAGAATGGAAAGGAATTGTCTGGCGCTGCTGCAAAGAACATCAAGATTTCAAAGATCGACGATAATAAGTACGTTCTCGAAATCCCATCCAGCGTTGTTGAAGATACTGGAGACTACAAGGTCGAAGTTGCCAATGAGGCTGGATCTGCAAACAGCAGTGGAAAGATCACTGTGGAACCAAAGATTACATTCTTGAAACCATTGAAGGATCAAACAATCACTGAAGGAGAGAACGCCGAGTTCTCGGTTGAAACAAACACAAAACCAAGAACTGTGAAATGGTACAAGAACGGTCAAGAGATCAAACCAGATTCTCGGTTTGTCATTGAGCAGAAGACAGATACCAAGTATCAATTGGTCATCAAGAATGCAGTTCGTGATGATGCAGCCACTTATAAGGTTGTGTTGGAAAATACTGCTGGAGAAGCCGAATCATCTGCTCAATTGACTGTGAAGAAAGCGAAGGCTGGACTCTGCAAGATCGTGAAGGGACTGGAAGATCAAGTGGTTGCCAAGGGAGCAAAGATGGTATTCGAAGTTAAGATTCAAGGAGAACCGGAAGATGTCAGATGGCTCAAGGATGCAAATGTTATCAGTGCTGGAGCTAATGCTATCATCGAGAAGATTGATGATACCACTTATAGACTGACAATTCCATCCGCTGATTTGAAGGATGCTGGAGAATACACCGTTGAAGTTATCAACGAAAGTGGAAAGGCCAAGAGTGATGCTAAAGGAGAAGTTGACGAAAAACCAGAAATCGTCCGTGGACTTGAGAACATTGAAGTCCCAGAAGGAGATGATGATGTATTCAAGGTTGAAGTCAGTGCTCCAGTGAGACAAGTCAAATGGTACAAGAATGGTGAAGAGATCAAACCAAACAGTCATTTGGAAGCAAAGAAGATTGGACCAAAGAAGTACGAACTTGCTATCAACAGAGCTCAATTGGACGATGGAGCCGATTACAAGGTTGTGCTCTCGAATGCCGCAGGAGACTGTGACTCTTCTGCTGCTCTCACCGTTGTCAAACCAAACGTTCTGAAGATTGTTGATGGATTGAAGGATGTTGATGTTGAAGAACCACAGCCAGTTGAACTCAAGGTGAAGGTCGAAGGAATTCCAAAGGTTGTGAAGTGGTATAAGAATGGACAAGAGTTGAAACCAGATGCCGATGGATTCAAATTCACCGAGAATCCAGAATCTGGAGAATTCTCTCTTTTCATTCCATCCTCGAAGAAGTCCGATGGAGGTGCCTACCGTGTTGTTCTTGGAAACGATAAGGGAGAAGTGTACAGTGGATCAGTTGTCCATGTCAAGGCAGCGAAACCAGCTGAGGCAACTTCTGGAGCCAATTTCCTCTCTCCACTCAAAGATATTGAAGTTGAAGAAGGAGATATGCTCACTCTTCAATGTACTGTCGCCGGAGAACCATTCCCAGAAGTCATTTGGGAGAAGGATGGAGTTGTACTTCAGAAGGATGATAGAATCACAATGAGACTTGCTCTTGATGGAACTGCAACTTTGAGAATTCGTTCAGCAAAGAAGAGTGATATCGGACAATACCGTGTTACTGCCAAGAATGAGGCTGGAAGTGCTACTAGTGACTGTAAGGTTACTGTAAAGGAACAAGGAGAACAACCATCAAAGCCAAAGTTCGTTATTCCATTGAGATCTGGAGCAGCGCTTCCGGGAGACAAGAAGGAATTCAATGTGAAGGTTCGTGGACTACCAAAGCCAACGTTGGAATGGTTCTTGAACGGAAAACCAATTACGTTCGATAACCGTGTAAGTCTGGATGATATGGCTGATGGAAACTATTGTCTCACCATCAGAGATGTCCGCGAAGAAGACTTCGGAACTCTCAAATGCATTGCCAAGAATGAAAATGGATCTGATGAGACTGTTTGTGAATTCTCACAAGGAGCTGATCATGGTGATGGAATGAGAGATGATCTTCGTTATCCACCAAGATTCAATGTTCCACTTTGGGATAGAAGAATTCCAGTTGGAGATCCGATGTTTATTGAATGCCATGTGGATGCTAATCCAACTGCTGAAATCACATGGTTCAAGGATGGAAAGAAAATCGAGCACACTGCACACACTGAAATCAGAAACACCGTCGATGGAGCCTGTCGTATCAAGATTTCTCCATTTGAAGAGTCTGATATCGGAGTGTACATGTGTGTCGCTGTTAACGAACTTGGACAAGCTGAAACTCAAGCCACGTATCAAGTTGAAATTCTTGAGCATGTGGAAGAGGAGAAGAAGAAGGAATATGCTCCAAGAATTAATCCACCATTGGAAGACAAGACTGTGAATGGAGGACAACCGATCCGACTTTCTTGCAAGGTTGATGCTATTCCAAGGGCTTCCGTTGTCTGGTACAAGGATGGTCTTCCAATCAGAGCTGACTCAAGAATCTCTATTCAATATGAAGATGATGGAACTGCCTCTCTTTCAATCAATGACAGTACTGAATCCGATATTGGAGCATATCGTTGTGTCGCCACAAATGCTCATGGAACAATCAATACCAGCTGTAGTGTAAATGTGAAGGTTCCGAAACAAGAGATCAAGAAAGAAGGGGAAGAACCATTCTTCACGAAGGGACTTGTTGATTTGTGGACGGATCGTGGAGAAACTTTCACATTGAAATGCGCTGTTACCGGAGATCCATTCCCAGAAATCAAATGGTACAGAAATGGACAACTCGTCAGAAATGGACCAAGAACCATTGTCGAGACATCTCCAGATGGAACTTGCTCTCTGACTGTCAAGGATTCCACAATGAGCGATGAAGGAATCTACAGATGCGAAGCTGAAAACGCTCATGGAAAGGCCAAGACTCAAGCAACTGCACATGTTCAAATGGCACTTGGAAAGACTGAAAAACCAAAGATGGACGAAGGAAAACCACCAAAGTTCATTTTGGAACTCTCAGATATGTCTGTATCTCTTGGAAATGTCATTGATTTGGAGTGTAAGGTTACCGGACTACCAAATCCATCTGTGAAATGGTCAAAGGACGGAGGACCACTGATTGAGGATTCTAGATTCGAATGGTCAAATGAGCCAGCGAAGGGAGTCTATCAACTTCGAATCAAGAATGCAACTGTTCACGATGAAGGAACTTATCGTTGTGTTGCTACAAATGAGAATGGAAGTGCTACAACCAAATCATTTGTGCGAATGGATGATGGACTTGGATCTGGAGTGGTGACTGCCAGTCAACCACCAAGATTCACATTGAAGATGGGAGATGTCAGAACAACAGAAGGACAACCATTGAAATTGGAATGCAAGGTTGATGCTTCTCCACTTCCAGAGATGACGTGGTACAAGGATGGAGCTATTGTCACCCCATCCGACAGAATTCAAATCAGTCTCTCTCCAGATGGAATCGCCACATTGCTCATTCCATCGTGTGTTTATGACGATGATGGAATCTACCGTGTTATTGCTACTAATCCATCTGGAACCGCTCAAGATAAGGGAACTGCAACCGTCAAGAAACTTCCAAGAGACAGTGGAGCAAGAAGATCAGCTGATAGAGATGTCTTTGATGCTAATAAGGCACCAAAACTTATCGAGCCATTGGAGAACATCAGAGTGAGATTCTTGTTAATATTATACAAAATTCATATTCAAAAGTTTACAGATTCCGGAGAAACAAGGTTTCCGTCTTCGTTGCAAGTTCAGCGGAGATCCAAAGCCAACCATCAAATGGTTCAAGGACGGAGAACGTGTCTTCCCGTATGGACGTCTTCAACTCATCGAGTCTCCGGATGGTGTCTGCGAGCTGGTCGTTGATTCTGCCACTCGTCAAGATGCTGGAGGATACAGATGTGTTGCTGAGAATACTTATGGATCTGCTAGAACATCTTGTGATGTCAATGTTATTCGTAAGTTCTTAATGATGTTTAAAAAGCAAATTTCAAAGTTTTATTTGCAGGTGGTGACCGTAAACCACGCGACATCGATTCATCAATTCGCGAAGGAAAGGCTCCAGGATTCACAATTCCATTGACAATCCGCCGTGCCAAACCAGGAGAGTCTGTCACTTTCGAATGCCTTCCATTCGGAAATCCATTCCCATCAATCAAATGGTTGAAGGATGGACTTGAATTGTTTGCTGATGACAAGATCAAAATGGAATCAGCTGCCGATGGAACTCAAAGACTTATCCTTTCCGATGTCACATTCTTGAGTGAGGGATACTTCAGATGTGTTGCCACAAATGAGCATGGAACCGCATCTACAAAGGCTGAACTTGTTATTGAAGGTGAGAAAGAAACATGTTTATTATCTGGAAAATCTAGAGATCGATGTCAAAAGAAATGAGATTTTTGATGGCAGAACAAGTGAAACAACAAAGAAAGTGAATGGGCAATGACTAAAAATGAAAACTATCAAAAATTAATGAAGAGAAATCAACTTTTGAATTTGCAAACTGCCACAGCATTGTACTGTGATAAGATTTTATCTGCATAATGATTGATCCATTTTCCTCTTTTATTCATTACAAGAACTGCAAGCGCTCTTCTTCCGAATGGCATTCCACGGTCCCAATTAAGATAGTTGAATTCGGATCCTTTAAAAATTGAAATGATAAACTAGTTTTAAAATATCGAATCTCACCATCCATCCAATGCCACTTATTTCCATTTCTAGATCTTCCATAGCCACCTAGGTAAATAAATTCGAAATTTGCATCTTTTTCTTTTGCCAAATTCATCACAAATTGATTCTCACTCTCACTTCCAATACTAGTAAGCATTGCATCTTGACGATGTTCGAACCCTGAAATCAATTTGATTCCTAGGGTTTTTAATGATCATTAAAATACAAACCGTAATCAAAACATTTGTTATCAGCTTCCAAAATCGTCATATTTGTCTTTGAAATCGTCCGATAACAAGATTGAGTCTCTTTGTTGTAAACCCAATGTTTCGGACAGAACTTGGAATAAGGTCTGTGTAATTTCTTTTCACAAATCACAGCAGCTGCTGATGTGCAATTGGCGTTAACCCAATGTCCATCACTTTTTATAGTTACACATTTATTTGATGCTCCAATCTCTTCAAGACCATTTCCATCGGCCCAATTTTGATATCTAACAATTTTTCCATTTGGCCATCTATAGACAAATCCAGGTCCAAAAAGGCCAGCAGATCCATCAACAATATCGAAACGAGCTCTCGCATCAATCCATACTTTATCTGAGTGTCCCTTCACCAGACTACTTATATAATCATTTTCTCCTCCACATTCTACTCTTAAAACATGAGCAGAACCATCAGGAATTAATTTATGACAATAAGCATGAGCCTCTGGAAGTTTCATTCTTCTACGTGCCAAATGATAACATGTTCGTCCAGGTTCATCATGATGCCATCCCTGAAGAAAACGAGGTGAAAAGGTCATTTATAAATAATAGAAAAGAGTTGAACTCACTTTTGGGCAATTTGGGAATGTTGTAGGCGGGATTGAGAGGCCAAAAGTCGGAAGAAGTGATGTTAGAAAAAGAGAGACACAATAGTAGTAATTCATGTCACCGTATCATAGAGAATCGAAGATAACTGAAAGTTCAGATTCATCTTTGAAATAAAAAAAGAGTTTGAGATCAAAGTATTATAAAGTGTCAAAATTCTTGATAATAAAGTAATTTGTTCAGGAGACCGTACGATTGGATTACGCCCACTCCCAGAAGGAACTGGAGAACCAGAAGAATGCAAACCAAGAATCCGTCGTGGACTGTACAATATGAGCATTCACGAGGTAAGATTCAGGAAGAAAAAGTGATAGAAAGAGGGACGGAAACAAAAATACGAATCTTTTTGTCGCGCCAATCTGTCGCCAAACTGACCACGCACACATGCACAATTGATGATAATCCCTGAGAGAAGAAGGTTATCTAATCAGCTAACCAAACACACACAAAAACGAAATTCGATGAACTGATAAAAAGAAAAGAGGAAATAGAAGAAGGAGAAGCTTGTTTTGAAGTCTAGTTTTGTGTTCGTATGAGTTCTTTCGTAGGAAAAGAAGGCACAAGTATCGGGCTCTTCCTTTGAAAAGTCACGTGTTAGTACACTGCTGGACATAATTATAAGTTCACTTTAGAAAATAAGTTTTTTCGAAAACCGTTCACATTGAGTGAACGGCTTATTGGCGTGATAACTAGTCTCCCTGAGTGTGAAAAAATGAAACACAATCAACCCCACTAGTACCTGTCCTTCTGAGAATTTTCGAAAATTTTCAAAAATCGACCCCTGGAGAGTGGACATAAATATAAGTTCATTTGGGAGCCAACCCGAAATTTTTGGAATCATCCATGGAAATTCCTTGAAAGTGTTTGCATGTTGATAAGCACCATATAAATGTACCATTCACAAAAAACCAGGCAATTTGAATGGATAAAAAATTATTAAGACTGATTTTTATCCGACTCATCAGTGTACCTCCGATTTTCCTTCATCTTGCCCAAAATTGATTGGTGAGACTCAGGCCCCCTAGTTTATTTTACTGATGAAGATGTACTCTTTAAGAGTACATACTAAACACGGCTTCATGACATACCCCATTCAAAAAATAATTTGACATTTACAAGGGGTATGAAATTATTACCAAAAAAACTTTGAACTTGACGCCGGTTTTTCGGATCAGGGAACCTCCAAAATCTCTAAAGTCATGGACTGTGAGAAGACAATATTGTCTTTCATTGAGTTCATAAATTCGTTGGAAACTTCCACTCTAAACCTCACCAGGGTGGACGAAACTTACTGTACTCGTGAATTTTTTGAGACCCAAAAATTGACCTTCAACTTCAGATATCAAGAGAACGGACATTTGGTCGGGCCTCAAACTTACTGAACATATAAATCGAATCTCTGCAATCAGTTTTTCATACTCAACATTTGATTTTGCGATCATGAATTTTCGACTTTTCATGTATCCCTATACGTTGACCAGTTGATGACCCAGTTTTCGTGAACTCACGTATAGGGATACATGAAAAGTCAAAAATTTTTGTTCGAAAAATTAACTTTTGGGTATGAAAAATAAGTTTTACAATGTAGATTTCTACGTTCTAAAAGTTTGAGGCTCGACCGAATGTCCGTTCTCTTGATATCTGAAGTTAAAGGTCAAGTTTTGGGTCCCAAAAAGTTCTCGCGTACAGTAAATTTCGCCCACCCTGGTGAGGTTTGGAGTGGAAGTTCCAAACCAATTTTTTGACCAAATGAAAGACAATATTGTCTTCTCACAGTCCATAACTTTAGAGATTTTGGAGGTTCCCTGATCCGAAAAACCGGCGTCAAGTTCAAAGTTTTTTTGGTAATAATTTCATACCCCTTGTAAATGTCAAATTATTTTTTGAATGGGGTATGTCATGAAGCCGTGTTTAGTATGTACTCTTAAAGAGTACATCTTCATCAGTAAAATAAATCAGGGAACCAAAGTCTCACCAATCAATTTTGGGCAATATGAACGAAGATCGGAGGTACACTGATGAGTCGGATAAAAGTAAGCCCAAAAAGTTTTTTATCGATTCAAATTGCATGATTTTTTGTGAATGGTACACTGATATGATGCTTATCAACTAGCAAACACTTTCAAGTAATTTCTATGGATGATTCCAAAAATTTCGAGTTGGCTCCCAAGTGAACTTATATTTATGTCCACTCTCCAGGGGTCGATTTTTAAAGACAAGGACAGGTACTAGTGGGGTTGATTGTGTTTCACTTTTTCACACTCAGGGAGACTAGTTATCACGCCAATAAGCCGTTCACTCAATGTGAACGGTTTTCGAAAAAACTTATTTTCTAAAGTGAACTTATAATTATGTCCAGCAGTGTAGAAGAAAGAGGTGCAAATTGGTGCAAATGCAGAATTGAAGTTTTTGCACTTTGAAACTTCGGGTCATTTTTTCTTTGAGAATAAAATAATTGAGAAAATTATAGACTTTGAACAAGTAGTCTTGCTTCCGGGGTGCTGATAACAGATAAGTTAGGCGTCATTGAAGGAACTGCTAAATTTGAGGATTTCTAATAGTTATTTGTGATTCCGAAAACATCTTTTGACTTTTAGACAAACTCCTACTTTCAAACTTTGTCCGAAAAACTGGTCAAACGGGAAAGCTATAAACAGAGATTCCGTCTCGGAAAATATGAATTTTTTAATACACTAGAATTCAAAGACTTTCGAGTAAAAGTCATAAACTTTTCCGGTACAGAAGCAACTGACTAGAAAACATGCAATTGTACGTCATGTACTGTTTACTCCTGAGCTTATAATTCTTCTCACAATCATCCGAAATCCATTTCACGCGCAAAGACAAGAAAAAATAAGAGGAGACACATGTTTACACACTCATTAACCAACGGAAGAATCTTGTAAAGATTAGAGAACTTTCTGAAGTGAAAAAAAAAAGAGTTCTTTCGTCTTAGAAATAGAATCAAAATAACAGTGGGGGGACTCCTTTGGGAACCTTCCAGACTCTCTCAGGATTTCGAAAAACTTCTGGACACTTGTCCATTTTATTGGAAAAACCCCTCCCCTTAAAGCACACACGAATGATTCATTTCTCTGCATCAAATAAAAAGTTGACCTTCTCAAATCAACAAACAAAAGTATGACGACGGTGACCCCCCTCCCGTCTGCTCACTTTTCTCTCACTTGAGAATCCAAATAAGTGTGAAATTCAACGAAAAAAAGTGGAATGAGAGGGCGAGTAAGTGAGGATGAATCATTCTTTTTTCGAGTCTGAATGCTCCATCGAGCACAATGGATAATGGAGGGAGGGGCCAACATAGAGAATTTCGACGAAATTTTGTTGTCGTTTCCAAATTTACCTCACTTGTGAAATCTAAAAATGTCTTGCTTGCGTCAAAACCGGAAAAAGGAAATAATAATAATAGAGAACTTTGTTTGCAGGGTAATGTCGTTGAGATGATTGTTTGTGCGACTGGAATCCCAACTCCGACTGTGAAATGGTACAAGGATGGACAAGAAATCATTGGAGATGGACCAGATGGAAAGAGAGTTATCTTCACTGATGAGAGAGGAATTCATCATTTGGTTATTGTGAATGCAAGTCCAGAAGATGAAGGAGATTACTCTTTGGAAGCAACCAACAAATTGGGATCAGCAAGAACTGAAGGATCTTTGAATATTATCAGACCAAGACATGTTGCTGATGCTGATGATAGGTAAGGATTAATTATTTATAAGTTTCCACCCTCTTCCTCTACTCATGAATTCATATTTCAGAGGAGGCATGCCATTCCCACCAGGATTCGTTCGTCAACTAAAGAACAAACATGTCTTCAATCACATGCCAACCATCTTCGATTGTCTCGTTGTTGGACATCCAGCACCTGAAGTCGAATGGTTCCACAATGGAAAGAAGATCGTTCCAGGAGGAAGAATCAAGATTCAATCTTGCGGGGGAGGATCTCACGCTTTGATTATTCTCGATACAACTCTTGAAGATGCAGGAGAATATGTGGCAACTGCCAAAAACTCTCATGGATCCGCCAGCTCATCTGCTGTTCTTGATGTCACTGTTCCATTCTTGGACAACATCAAGTTCAACGGAGAAATCGATGTAACTCCGTATCTGACTGAAGAATATGGATTCAAGAAACTCAATACTGCCAGTCTCCCAACACCACCAGATCGTGGACCATTCATCAAAGAGGTCACTGGACACTATCTTACTCTTTCATGGATTCCAACCAAGAGAGCTCCACCACGTTATCCACAAGTCACCTATGTCATTGAGATCCGCGAACTTCCAGAAAAGGAATGGACTCTTTTGGACTACAACATTCCAGAGCCGGTGTGCAAGGTTCGCAACTTGGAACTCGGAAAATCCTACCAATTCCGTGTTCGGGCTGAGAACATCTACGGAATCTCTGATCCATCGCCAGCGTCGCCACCATCCAGACTCATGGCTCCGCCACAGCCAGTATTCGATAAGAGAACCAACAAGGTCATTCCACTTCTTGATCCATATGCAGAAAGAGCTCTTGATTTGAAATACTCTGAGCAATACGCTTGTGCCCCTTGGTTTGCTCCAGGAGTTGTTGAGAAACGATACTGCGCTGAGAACGATACTCTTACGATTATTTTGAATGTATCCGGATTCCCAGATCCAGATATTAAATGGAAATTCCGCGGATGGGATATTGACACCTCGTCTCCAACATCCAAATGCAAAGTGTATACTTACGGAGGAACTGAAACCACTCTTGCAATCACTGGATTCAGTAAAGAAAATGTTGGACAATATCAGTGTTTCGCCAAGAATGAGTATGGAGATGCACAACAGAATATTCTTGTCGATCTCGCCAGTAAGAATTTAATAACATAAAAACGAATTTGTATAAATAAATTTTTAGCACGACCAAACTTCATCCAACCACTCGTAAATAAGACATTCTCATCGGCTCAGCCAATGCGATTAGACGTCAGAGTAGAAGGAGAACCATTCCCAGAATTGAAATGGATGAAGGTGAGAATTATTCATAGGATAAAAGTGCATTTCCTAATCTAACAATTTCCAGGAATGGCGCCCAATTGTTGAGTCTTCTCGCATCAAGTTCGTTCAAGATGGACCATACTTGTGTTCTTTAATTATTAATGATCCAATGTGGAGAGATTCTGGAATCTATTCTTGTGTAGCTGTCAATGACGCCGGACAGGCAACCACATCGTGTACGGTTACTGTTGAAGGTGAGTTTCGCTTGCGATTTTTTTGAATAGACAATATCACGAGTACACTAATAATTATTTTAATTTCAGCCGAAGGAGACTACAACGACGTCGAACTTCCACGCCGCCGAGTGACAATCGAATCTCGACGAGTCCGAGAATTATACGAAATTTCCGAGAAAGACGAAAAGTAATTCAACAAAATTCCAAAAAAAAAAAGAATTTCCCAAACAAACTATATGTATCAAGATCAATGCGTTTTTGTTTTCTTCAATATTCCACTTTTATTGTAAAATTTTACTGTAATTTTTGAACATTTTCGATTTTCCCGTCCATTGAAATGCGTAGATGAAGTGCCCAATCATCGAAACATTTCAATTCGGACATCCTGAAAACTACAGTAATCTTTATTGTTTTCTTTTCTTTTGTCACCACTTATACCGGTTTATTATTAGTCACCCCCGCCCCCTATCCAATTTTTCATTCAAATTTCCAGTGAGCCTCTAAATCCCCTCCCAGTAGTAGTGAAATACCATGCTGTTCACACAACGATACCGATTCGAAACTTCTCTCAGTTCCCCTTTTCCTTATCCTGTTTTTTTATTGTGTATCCGGTAGTCCCCATCGCCTAGTCCCCTTCCATCTGAATCTGTCACGTGACAAAGTGCCCAATTGCCACGTGTCTTATTCATTTCCCATCCAACCAGTGCCCAATGACCAACTATCGTTTGCTCAATTTTCTTTTATTCTTTTTTTCTTTTCAGCGATCATATCACTTTTGTTTCTTTCCCTTTCAATCCAAAAATAAAGATTGACTAACTATTCCCACCCTGTGTCCACGTCATGTCCATGTCAAATTCAGCACTAACTCATCTAGCACTCTGAATCGGAAGGATGAAACAGCTTCAATGGTAAAATGCTGAAATCCATATTCTGATTTTGTCCATTTCGTCATTGTGTCCCGGTGATACGTTGTCTCTCGGCGGCTGTTCTCAACGGCCTCCACTCTTTTTTGTGTCATTTTATTTGTGTTTCTTTTTTCAGCGAGTCGTTTTTTGGATGGTTTCTTGAATTTCTCTTGGAAGTGCTCTTGACTGATTATTTATTCAAATATAAAATCAGATTATCAGAAAAAAATTACAGATAATTTCAACTTCCATCTTCAAACTTCTTCGGTATCCAAGCCGACATCATCTGAAATCATCTGAAATCTGCCAGAAAAATCAGGAGGGAGCACTTCTGAGAGAAAATGAGAGAAATCTGGAAAACTCTGGCTGAAAATGGGAATGCAATGAAATGAACAAAATCAGCGGGGGTTTTATCTCAAAACTTTTGAGATCGTTGTCTCGGTCAGCCAACTGCAATTACCACCAGCGTCCCGTGTCCAAGTTAAAAAGAATTTTGAGAATATAGAGAATCCATGAGTGAATAAGTTAACGTTTGGGAAGTAGGTAGTGTAGAATAGGTATGAAATCTGTCGATTAGTCATCTAGGATCCCCCTGAAAAATTCATTTAACGCTGGTGGTAAATTGCAGATTGGCGGCCGAAGGAGCACCGTTTCGAGTCAGCGAAAAAGCATCGGGACGCGAATTCTTGGCTCAATTGAGACCAATTGATGGTGCATTGTTGAGACATGTGGATATCCATAATTCGTTGGATCATCCGGGAATTGTACAAATGCATCGAGTGCTTAGAGATGAGAAATTGGCATTGGTCGTTTTTGAAAAGTGGGTTTTTTTCGGGATTTTGAAGTTGGAATGGGGAACGGGTTATGGAAAAGATAGAAAGAAAGGTTACTTGGTTCTCTAGAATTCGGGAAGTTTCGTTAAGTATTCAAAAGAAAATTGGTATTTCAAAATTTTTCAAACAGCAGAATGCTTCTTCGTAGTAGCCGGAATACAAAAAAATACAAACCAAAACAAGTGCTCCGCCTTTTTTGGAATCGAGTGTGACTAGAAAAAAAGTTACTTACAGCTCAGAAAGAGCTCCAGAGCTCCACAATATATTGAAATAAAACCAGATGATTTATGGAAACAAAAAAGCGGAGTTAGTTATGTAGAATGAGTTTGAGAAACCCTGGTTATCGTATACTCGAATCAAAAATGTAATGCAAAAAGAGAGGGTGTAGAAGTCAGTTGGCATAGTATCACAGCGTTTGGAATACAATAAAGAAACGAACACCAGAAGAGCATCAGCTGCATCATAGTCATCCATCCGTCTGAATTGAAATTCGAAATGAGTGTAAAAAGGGAATAAAAACAGATGTGGGAGTGTTTGTGCGCAGTGTGTCTCCGTGGACCTTTTTCTTTTATTACTTCCCAGAGATTTCTCAAAAACTGAATCAAATTATTTCAATATGTTGGCTTGTTGGTGAATCTTGATCCCTTTACTTCCGATTTTATGACGGCGACTTTACAATTTTGATTCGGATTCTGATACTTTTTTTCTCTGCGAATGTTTCATTTGATTGAGGACGATGAAGAATGGTAAGATTATGAGAGAAAGAGGGATTTCTTGAAAAAATTCAAATTGAAAGTAGGTAGTTTTAATTGGACATCAACTTTTCTGCTTCTGATTTTCCTGCGTTCATTCAACTCGACGAATTTCCCGTATAAATAAGATTCAAAGAAAACTTGTATTTCAGATAACAGAGTTATGAAATACTCTATCAAAATCGAACATTATGATCAAAACTTTATGGTTTCATCAGATTTTCTTTGAATGACTGATTGGGATTCATTATTCAAAACTTCTTCTGAACAACTAATTATTTCTTACAACTTTTCCAAATGTTCCGATTGTTTTCTGGAACCCTTTATCTACGTACCAATCCATTGGATTCCTGGTGACATTCATTTCGAAACACTATGCTCCTCAATCTCTCTAGAACCTCTCGGATCCTTGGAAGTCTTCGCTTGTTACAATGATAAGATGTTTTCTCGTTTCACTGCGTCTCTTCCATCCGAATCGTCTCTAGATCAAGCTCTGGAGAAAGAAACTTGGTGGGGTTTTTTGAAGGTCCAGGAAAAAAGAAAGATGAAAAGATATGATAGCTTTGAGAAGAGAAAAGATAAGAGTTTGGGATGGCAGAAAGAACAGAGCGGACACTATAGTCGACATGCACATTCTTCCATAATTTTGTAATAAAATGGTTAGGTTTACTATTAATGGGTAAGTTAAGTAACTAAAAACTATTTAAAGTTAGTTTTGCAACAAAAACGACTGCAAAAAGTTATCTATTCAAATATTTCAGTGCCAATTCGACAATCGATGGACTATCGAGTCTCACTCATCCAGGAGTCTCGATTGCAGAACCAAAAGGAGTGAATCGTGAAACATGTGTTCGTGTATTCGTCCGTCAATTACTTCTTGCTCTTAAACATATGCACGATCTGAGAATTGCTCATTTGGATCTTCGTCCAGAAACTATCCTTCTTCAAGATGACAAATTGAAATTGGCAGACTTTGGGCAAGCCAGACGACTTCTTCGTGGATTGATTACCGGAGAAATCAAGGGATCTCCTGAATTCGTGAGCCCCGAAATCGTCCGAAGCTATCCATTGACGTTGGCAACTGATATGTGGAGTACTGGAGTTTTGACTTATGTTCTGTAAGTCTCTTTTCATTTCACATTTGCAAACAATGGTATTCAGGTTAACTGGATTGTCGCCATTCCATGGAGATAATGATAATGAAACACTGTCAAATGTGGATCGTTGTCAATTCGATGCATCTCCACTCGGAAACTTTTCTTATGATGCTGGAGATTTCGTTCAAAAACTTCTTTTAGAAATCCCAGCTCACCGTTTGACAGTTGATGAAGCATTAGATCATCCATGGCTGAACGACGAGAAATTGAAAAACGAGCCACTATCAGCTGACACATTGCGGGAATTCAAATATCAACACAAATGGCTGGTAAGTTTGGATTGATCCTTACGGTCCATTCTTCGATAGTGTGTGTACTTACCTCCGAAAGAGAATAAGATCAGCACACAAAACATTTATACACACTGCAACTTCACTTTTCCTCTCTGTGCCTACTCAGCTGCGCGCGGCAAAGTTTTTGCTCTCAATCCAAAAAAAATCCCCGTTTTCAGGAACGTCGTGTGTTCGTTCAACAGACTCCGTCCGAGCAGATTCTTGAAGCGATTCTTGGTCCTGCAACGGCGAGAGCACAACAAAATGTTCCAGTAGCACCGGAAGGAAGACGTCCAGCTGAGATCTACGATTATCTCAGAATTCAACCGAAGAAACCTCCTCCGGTTGTTGAATACGTTCCAAAGCCGAGAAGAGAGCATCCACCGTTTATTGATGAATTTGGACAAGTGATTGACGGAGACGCTTTCGACGAAGGATCTGGATTTGAAGGACCACACAGGTAATTAAGGGAAGGTTTGAATGAGTATATTCTAAATTTTCAGACTACCACCGCCAATTCCGCCTCAACCACAACGACCGAACCAACCAGCACACGATTCTAGAAGATTTGAACATCCGGGACAACCTCAGAGAATTCCAGTTGATCAATACGGTGAGTTTATTCTAATCAAGATGTCTTTTTTTCTGATTATTGGTAAATTGATTATAAATTAACTTTCTAGGCCTCCCAATCGACCCACGATACCTAAACGATCCATCACACCGTCCATCTTCTCTCGACGACGCTCCATTCTACGTTGACAAATACGGAAATCCAATACATTTCGACGAATACGGAAGACCAATGGCACCACAAAACTTAGAAAAACGAAAGCTGGTTCCACAAGACAAAGGAGAGACTCCATCTCGATCGAAGAAAGAAAAAACTCAAATTCCGATAGCTACTCCGATTCTAGCACCGACTAATAACGATCAACAACAACAGCAACCACAGCAGAAGATTCCAATGAGAATGATTAGAGGAGAAAGAAGAGAAATCGAAGAGGAAATTGCAAACAGAATATTATCAGATATTTCTGAAGAAGGATCGATTGCTGGATCTCTTGCCAGTTTGGAGGACTTCGAAATTCCCAAGGTGACGAAGGAAAAGAGAGGAAACATGTGTGGGAAATGACATTAACTTTATGGCTTTTCTAGTGTAATCCGTTTCTGATTCTGATTCAGAATATGCAACACACGGTTTCCGGTTTCCCGCTTTTTTGTATAGATTATCTTTAATTCGCTGTTTTCCAGGACTTCCAAGTCGAGGCATCAGAACCATCGACTCCAACGTTAACTCCAGAAGTTACAATCAGAGAGACTATTCCAAAACCCACACCATCTCCAACAACTCCACAAAAGTCACCAGTTCCACCGCAAGAGGGTACTGTAATTCCAGCCAAAGTCACATATCCAGACGCAGTTCTTGCCGGCCTCCCAGAAGCGGATAAAAAGGTGAGAGAGAGTTTTGAAGAAACAAACAAACAATTGGATCGAGGTGTCTCTAACTGGTTCGGGAGAATTTCCCCCGTTTTTTTGTATGAGGGGAGGAGTAGGCGACGAGAAGGGGGTCAGCAAACTGACAGTCAAGACAAACTTTATGAAATAAAATAGGTTGAGCGAGAAGAAAAGCTCTTGAAAATCCGCGCAGTTGGATTGAGAAAGGGATAGAGAGTAGTAACATGTTGGAGAAGGGGTGGGGGGGGATACTGGGAAAATGAGAGAGAAAAGAGCACTGTTTTAGTTTTTCAATGAGGTTGCGTAGGTGGTAAAACGTACTATTTTTATTGATTATTCTTTGGCATTTAATCGCTGATTGATTGCAATTTTGTTGTCTGAAATTTTTACTGACATCCTTAATAAATTAAGAGTCATAGTGCAATCAAAACAGTTCAACAGCCATGGTTCATCTTTTTTATGCATATTTTTGTCCTTGTTCCTTTCGAAATGACATAGTGGTCTGAAAAACTAGTACTTCCTAAAAGGTTCCCGTAACTTTTTCTTTCAAAAACTTGCAGAAAAATATCACTTCATTTTTTGCACTTCGGGGAAAACCTTTCAAAATACTCGTTTTTCTGATCTTTCGCTTCTTTCTTCTCCTAACTACTCTCATTTCAAAACAAACTGCAGAAATGAGTTCACTTGATGAAATATCTCGTCCTGTGAGCCCTTCTCGTCATCCGACAACAATGCACATTTCTCCATCTCTCCGTACAAATGGAGTTGTCGCAAATGCACCCGGTGTGAAAATATCTTGCATTGACCGTAAAATTGAGCAGAAACTGCAATCCACGGCTAAGGTGGGCAAGACACCGGGCAAGTTGTCGCGAAAAAAAGAAAAAGAAAGCATTGCGGCTGATTTGCTCCGTCCCGAAGCGCTGATTATAGATGAGGTATTTTAGGGTTCTATTAATTATTCAAGGTTCACCTCGAAAGCACTTGCACAGGATAATAAGGAACAAAATCTCAAAAATGATTGAACTTTTTGAAATCCGATTCTTCAGATTCTCGAGGACGCTGAGAATGATCCATCGATTCCAGTCGGTGCTCCACTCTTCCTTGAAGGACTTCACGGGGCGGATCTTACAATCGACACAACTTCAGCTTCTGGACTTATCAAGGTCACATCACCAGCTGTGACTCTCAGTCCAAATCCGAAATCTCCACGAAGATCAACTCCTGGAACGAAGAGTCCAGTGATGCTCAGTCCACGTCAAGAGCATTCAATGGAAGTTTTGATTGCAACGAAAAGAGGGAAACCTGGATTCTTGCCACCAGGAGAATTGGCTGATGATATTGATGATGAGGATGCATTCATGGATGATAGAAAGAAACAAGTGAAGCCAAAGGATCATGATGGAAAAGATGATTTCAGAGATGAAAAGGATAGACTTGAGAAGGATAAAAATAGAAGAGCTGTCAATTTGGATGATCTTGATAAACTCCGTCCTGGTGCTTTCTACAAAGAGGATAATGACTTTGGACATCCAGGTTACGATATCGATGACTCTCCATGGGATTCTCATTACCAGGTTCATCATCAGAAACTTAGCTGAATAACATAAGAAATAAGTTTTCAGATTGGACCAGATACATATTTGATGGCTGCTCGTGGTGCTGCATTTAACTCTCGTGTTCGTAATTACCGTGAAGAACTCTTTGGAGTTGGAGCTCCAACTGTAAAACAAGGATTCCTGGGAGTCAGAAATCGTGACATCACTGTTCGTGAACGTCGCCGTTACACCGATATTCTCCGTGAATCCACTCAAGGACTCGAACCAAAATCTCATGAACACTCCACTGCTCTCCTTCAAAAGGCACCATCTGCAACGGCCATCGAAAGAATCAAAGCTGATATCGAGAAGGTGACACCAAGTGCAACCAAGAAAAATGAGGATGGAAGTGAGTGAATTTATTGGAAAACCTTTTTTAATTGAAAACTTGCAGCCTTTGCCCCAATCTTCACATCGCGTCTTCGGGATGTTTATCTCCGTAAAAATCAGTCAGCAATCTTCGAATGCTCAGTTGCTTCTAGTCCAGCACCTAAAGTTGTGTGGGACTTCCAAGGAAAGATTCTGGAGTCAAATGACAGAATCAAGATTGAACAAGAGAACAACATTGCTCGTCTCATCATCAGCAACGTTGCTCCATACGATCTTGGAGAGTACGTTTGCTCAGCTACAAATGAATATGGAACAGATAAGACAAGTTGTCGAATGATCAGTGGAGAAACACCATCTCGTCCGTCTAGACCAGAGGCTGAACTTTCTTCTGATACAGAGATTTTCATTCAATGGGAAGCTCCAGAAGGACCGACTTATCTTGAGGGAATCACCTACAGATTGGAATATCGTGTTGCCGGACCAAATGATCATGGTGCCCCATGGATCACTATTTCCGAAAAGATTGATGATGAATCTGTAGTTGTGAGACATCTCTCTCCACACGGAATCTATCAATTCCGAGTTACTGCACAAAATGGATTCGGTCTCGGACTTCCTTCATTGAGTAGCAGAATTGTACAAACACATGGAAAAGGAGCTCCGAAACTCCAAATCGATGTTTTGAAGTCTGAAATTCGTTTGAATGTTGTTTCAATGCCACAAAAATCAGCAACCCAATTGGGAGGAATCTCTGAAGAAAGTGAAGAGGATTCAGAAGCAAGAACAACTAACGATGAAATGAAATCGAATTTGCAGTTGCAAACTTCTGATCCAATCGGCAGATTCCAGGTTTGAAAACATCTACAAATACGGAATTCAATTTCTTTCTTTTGCAGATTGGTGGTCTCAGATTCAAGGGACGTTTCTCAGTGATCCGTGATGCTGTTGATTCGACCACTGAAGGCCACGCCCACTGTGCCGTCAAGATTCGTCATCCATCATCTGACGCCATCTCAGAATACGAATCCCTTCGTGACGGACAACATGAAAATGTTCAACGTCTGATTGCTGCATTCAATTTCAACAATTTCATGTATTTATTCTCGGAAAGACTCTACGAAGACGTCTTCTCCCGATTCGTTTTCAATGATTACTATACTGAAGAACAAGTGGCAATGACTATGAGACAAGTCACTTCTGCTCTTCATTTCTTGCATTTCAGAGGGTAATTGAATTTTTTCAGCTAATCCATATTATATTTGTTAAAGAATTGCTCATCTTGATGTCAATCCACATAACATAATGTTCCAATCAAAACGAAGCTGGATTGTGAAACTTGTTGATTTTGGAAGAGCTCAGAAAGTGTCGAATGCTGTGAAACCAGTTGGCTTCGATACCAAATGGGCATCTCCAGAGTTCCATATTCCTGATACTCCAGTCACCGTTCAAAGTGACATGTGGGGAATGGGAGTGGTCACATTCTGTCTGTAAGTATTTTTGATTCTCGGACATGATATATTCTCTATAATTTGCAGGCTCGCCGGATTCCATCCGTTCACTTCTGAATACGATCGTGAGGAAGAGATTAAGGACAATGTGATTAATGTGAAATGCGATCCAAATCTGATTCCAGTCAATGCTTCACAAGAATGTCTTTCATTTGCCACGTGGGCTCTTAAGAAGTCTCCAGTTCGAAGAATGAGAACTGATGAGGCACTTTCTCATAAATTCCTCTCTTCAGATCCATCGATGGTTAGAAGGAGAGAATCTATTAAGTAAGTTTTCTTTTAGATACATTAAAAACTCAATTCGAGAAAAAAACATTCAACATGTTCAGATATTCCGCATCAAGACTCCGAAAACTCGCCGCAATGATCCGTCAACACCAATCAACTCGTCCGATCAGCGACGAACTCGAGTCAAAATATGGAAACTAACATAATCATCTAACACATTTCTTGTCTATTTTCTTTCCATATTCTTTCTAGAATAATCATGTTTTCTCGATATCAAATGGAGTGTCTGTGCCCGAGACTTTCCGTTTAATATCCGATTTTATCGTTTTTACGAGTAGATGTTTTCTTATTCTATTAGGTCCATTTGAACCAAACGAAAAGTTGCCTTTTTTGTGCTTTCTCTCTTTCCGATTCTCTTCGTTTTTCCAAGTGCCCAATGGGAAAATGAAGCTGAATCTATACATCTTTTTATTTATGTAACGATGATATATTGTATTTAGATTAGTTTTTTTCTTAATCTGGTGTATCAGTTCCAATTATATGCTCAATTTCAAAGAACGACTTGTATGTATTTGTCTAATAAAGTGACAATGATAATAGGGGAAAATAGTGTAGGTGGGAGGATGTTCAATCTGAAAACTGCATTTTCAAGTCTCTTCCAAAGTTATTATTCATTCGCGACACCTTGAACATTGGCCCAACGAACTCCGCTAAATTTCAGTATGTTGAACGGGCGTTGAAATTTACCGGAGCGTCGTTAGACGAGTGTTCAAGGTCCACGACATGATAATATAAAAGATCGAAAAGGTTTTTTGAATGTACACTGCACAGTAAAGAAAATTTGTGAGATCCATGTTCAACTGCCAGATTTTGTGGAGATGGCGGTTCAGACAGAAAACAAGAAAAGTGAGAGATTGATATGACGATTCGAAAAGTGGTATTGCACAGAAAACATTCTCTGGACACTGTAGTTCCTTGATATAGACTCTCGCATGATTGTTGGTTAACGAAAAACTTCAAACCTAATAAGCTATTTGGCTTTAGGAAAACTATACCGGCTCCAAAGTCAAAAAGTAAACTTTATTTGAAAAATTCAAAAGATTTTCGTTTAATAAGAGCTATGGTGTTCTTCTAACACTTTGTAACGATTTACTACACTTTTTGAAGTCAATTCAAATTTTAACTTTTCGAGTTCCGCAAAAAACTTTCAAGAAGCAACTGACAAGATAAGTATTTGAATTTAGAATTTCTCGAAAATTTGCCTCAAGGTACTTTCAAATATGAAAATATATGCAAAAATTGTACAAAATGATTGCTTTCGTTACAGAAATATCAAATACATACACTTCGTTTTTACCTCATTCCGTCCTAACTTGTACCTCGTTAAAATTGATCTCGATCCTCTGTATTTGATCTCTTTTGTGATTTATCAAGGTTGTTTCTGTTCATTTTCTTTGTTTCACTTTTAATGAATAAAGATCTTTGAAGATTGAAAACGGATTCTACATTCTTTGATCACAGCACAGAAATTAACAGGGCCATAGGGATCCAAAGTTACACAATGATAAATTTTGGAGAGTCCCTAGGAACAAGGGAAACAACATCGTTTTCAGGTTATTGTTAATTCGGAATCTCGTCATCGAATTGAAGAATTTATCATTTCCGTTAATTTCACTTTCAATAATTCGAAATCCATATCATAATATTTTCACTTAATCAATCATAATCTCTCCATGATTCAAATTGGAAACTATTAAATGTTTTCATTGCTTTGAACCTATTTATTTGTATTTTTCTAGTGTTGACTTTCTGCAGATCACTAAAACATGAAATTTCTATTTCCCGTCTGGTATCATTCCCATTCAAATTTTGGGTCACTTTTGGAAGACGTCACTTTTAAACGAAAACTTCTATTTTGAGATATTTGATTTTCCGAAGAAGAAGAGTATATATGAGAGAGAAAAGGAAAGCGAATATTTGAACTATTATGAGAACAAAGAACGAAAACTTCGAAATGACTAATTGAAAATAAAAATAACCAGTACTTTGTATTTGAGACAAAAACACTGTTAGCTCGTCCTCTCTGACTGACTTTTGATCGTTTTACCTTATTGTTTGTTTCAGTGCTCCAAATAAAAAGAAAACAGACTAAAAAATACCACTTCCGTTTATAATTATCATTCTCTAATCAGCCGACCGAAAACATATAAGAGGAATTTATTCGGTTCCATTTCGTCTTTTTCTCCTCCTCTTTTTTCTCATGTACTATCATCTGTAGTTGTCAACGTCTTCTCCTTTTTCTTCCCACAGAATTTGATACTTTCCTCAATCAGAGTCTGACCGGTCATTTCCAGAAGCAATGAATCCCGATACATCTTTGAAACCCCCTGATTCTGAAGGTTCACGACGATTTTCTGGAGGAGGAACTGATGAATACGATAATAATCAAACTGTTAGAACATTGAAATCGATCAAAGGATGGTGAGTTCCTTTTTTTGCAAATGGTTACTGTAGGCTTACTATGATTTGTTTTGTGTCTTCCAAACATCCTAATTTTTTTCGGTTGGAATCTTGAATCTGGAGATCTCGTGTTTTTGCTAACAAAAAATTTTAACTGGTTTTAAATTCAACTGGTTCCTAAAGATTTTTCTGAAAAGCATGAATCCTAATATCATTTCCAAATTTCGTAGAAACTTTTTTAAAGTAAATGCTGTTAATCTAGTAGTTTCTGTGAATATTTATACTCTAGCAACGAACGAGAAAGTGTGTAAGAAGAAGAGAATCTCGACAGAACCCGCTCTGATAATTTTTCAATCAAAATTCGACCGGTCAATTCCAACGGAAATCAAAGTGTTGGTAGACGAAAAACACAGAAGGCTGTTGACGAAAAGGAGTTGTAAATCTGAAGGAAGTGTGGAGAATTTTTAGAATTCTTGAGAAATTTTAACATTAAAATGTGTAGTTCAATCATTACTGCACGTTCAAGGTTTTCCAAAAAGTGTTCCGAAAACTTTTAGAATTAGTTATTCAACCATTATCCGTCTTTAGTTCCGTCAGTTATGAAACTCCTTTAGACAATTGCAAAGAATCCGTAGTTTTTCGTGTTCGAAACTAAAATAGAATTGGCTTAACAATGAGTAAGACTCGAAAAGGTTGATACCAATTCTTTTTTTCCTGCCGAGCAAATATCTCGAATTCACGCCTTCTCGGAAAAAGTGATTTTAGCAAACATGTTCTTCTTGTTGCATTCTTTGAAATATTCATACTTTTCGGTTGTCAAACTGAGAGGTCATGGATACTGACACTGCAGAACCTTTTAAAATACGGTATTTTGGTTTATGGACCATAATTTTAAAAGTATATAATTTCAGGGCATCCTCAGGAAAACAGTTTGCGAATCAATTGGTTATCGAAGTTCCAGTCAACACATACAGAAATGCAAAGAAGATTAAAGGAGTTGGGTCGGCTCACAGAGAGACTAAACACTTTTCAAGTTAGTTTCTCTTTTTAAAAAAACATAATACAAGCATGACAGCTAGGTTAATTTATACAGAATTTATTATCATAGATCTGAAAATCTGAAATGCTCAAATAAATATAAATAAAAAGTGTTATCTTCCTCGAGCTAAATGTTTTTTTCTTCTTTGAAGTTTTCTAACTTTGAACTCTGACTTCCACTTTTCAAAATCACCTTTGATCTTTCGTTTCCATTTCCAGACAAATATAGCGAATTTTAACTTTTCTCTGATATTTGCACTCATTCTCCCTTTTTTCAGGTACAACGACAATGCACGGTCCGAAAAGAATATTTTATGGAAAAGGAGTCGCTCGGGCGTTTTGGATTCTCATCGTTGGACTCGCACTGGCAATGCTCTGCTTTCAGATATTTGTTCTTCTCCAAATGTACTTTTCGAAGCCGACACTTTCACAAGTTTCATTTATTGTCAACGAAGGAGGAATGGATTTTCCAGCTGTCACTGTGTGCAATTTCAATCCGATTAAGAAATCATATGTACGGGAATTGAATGCATCGGGAGATTTAACCGGGGAAACATTGGAATATCTTCTACAGACAAATATGGATGCAATGTTTGTATTCAGCAATCTTGATAGGCACAATTTGAAAGAAAGTAAGAGAAAATTGGATGAATGGGAATAAGAGAGAAACATAGGAACATTGCAGCACACGATCAAGCTGAGACTTATTTCCAAAATCACACCGATTTTCAAATTATCAATTTTTTACGAACAGCTGGATACGATTGTGGAGAGATGTTTCTGACTTGTTACTTTGGTGGTAGAAGGTAATCAAAGTATCTCAAACTAATATTTTAAATCAAGAAATATTCAGATTTGACTGTTGTAAATATATGAAACCAAAAGTGACATCGCTCGGAAAGTGTTGGGAACTTGATCTGCAAACTTTGGCACCGGAATGGATGAGAAAACAAATCTCGCCTGGAAGTGAAGCAGGACTTCAAATGATAGTTGATGCTCAATTGGAAGAAGAATTAAGAGGAGAAGATGGAGATGCAAAAGCTATATTCTCAGATATTTATGAAAATGGATTCAGATATTATATCCATCCTCCAGGGGCTAATGCTGAATTATCTTCCGAAGGTATCAGTGTTTCTCCGTCAAGAACTGTTTACTCTGCAATCAAAACTGTCTCCGTATGTTGGCTCATTCCGCTTTTTCTTATACTGTAAAACATTACTTTTCAGCACAACTTGCTGAGTCGGAAAAACTGGGGAAACTGCTCCGAGCATTGGCCAGAGCACTACGATACTTTCCTTTACTATTCCGCCTCCGCTTGCAGAGCATTGTGCATTGCTCAACATTTCAATAACACTTGTGGATGTGCTCCATTTACATATAATGTCGATGGAAGTGAGTGCTCTGTAAAAACGAAAAATCTCCTCAAAAATAAATTTCAGAGAAAAAGATATGTGCTCCTTACGAGTCGATAACCTGTATGGATGAACATATGCTCAGAAAATTGAATGGAACAGATTATTTGGAACTGCCAGATTGTACAGAATGTCATATGGAATGCCAAAGTACAAGTTATACATCATACAACTCATACGGAGATGGATTCAATCGAGGATCTCTTGATTGGTTGAAAAAGATCAGTAACAAAACGGAGACTCATATTAAGAATAATGTAGCAGTTATTAATATTTTCTTCTTGGAAATGTTCTATACTTCGTATTCACAAGTTCAAGCAACTTCTCTCACGGAAATCTTATCAGATATCGGTGGAAATATGGGAATGTTCTTGGGAATGTCTGTCATTACAATTACGGAACTTACGCTTTTCTTCTCAAAAATATTCTGGATTATGGTATCAAAGAGAAGACGACAATACATGTATTCGAAGAAAACGAATGAGAAAGAGAAAGAGCAACAATTGGACGATGCGGTCAAAGAGTTTCAAGAAAGAAGATCACGGAGAAATTCAAGAGAAAACATTTCCGCTCTCAGCAACTACAGTAATCGAATCATGCCGATTGAAGATTTCCAGAAGAAATTCGCTTACAAAAACTCTGAAGAGAATCTGTCATCGTCCAGCTTGGATAGCGTGGTAAGAAAATCAATCATTTGAAGTTTCCTCATCTTTCAAGTTTCAGATCGAGCTGAAATTCGACATCAACGAACTCCGTCGACAACTGAATCAACAATCTTCCGATGGAATTGCTCGTATCCGTCTACCTAATCAATCAACGCGTCCAAACTCAACAAATCTCGAAAACTATTCATCTACACCACCAATTTTCACAATAGAACCAATCTCCAGAAGATCCTCAACAACACCATCACCGCCTACAAAAACTCCTTCATCTCAATCTCCAAGATAGTCCCGAATACGTGTACATAAATACAACAAATCATAATATTTTATCTGTATCAAAGTAGTCTCCCGCTATGTGACAGTTAACTTCTCTCCTGACAATATTTGTAATTCCAAAATTATGGGTACTTTTCACAAAACAAATTTACTATTTATTGTATAACTGAACCACCTCCGACAAAAGAAATCAACGAGTACATTTTTTTCGTTGAATAAATATTTCATATACTTTAAAACTGTGTTCAGAACAAAATAGTAAAAACGTTAGAATAACGAAAAAAGGAAGAAAATGGCTCGTTTGTGACTTCAGTTACAGAAATTCTGGCTCATCGTTAAGAGAACTACAATGATTTTGAGTCAGTGTTGTCTGTTGAAATAAGAGATCTATCAAGTAGGCAAAAGTTAGTGTTATCTCGAAAATATTTTGCAAACTTATATATCTACTACGAAATCTCCCCTTGATTTCACCTTCAATTCGAAATTCCGTATTCCTTATTTCTTTCCCTATCACTATCTCCGAACCTTCATTGAACTGTTATTTCAGCAGCACTCTGTGTGCTCTGTGCCAAGATGCTCCTTCCACGATTTCGGCGATTTAATGGGTGTCCGCCGGAAATGATTCGATCGCTCCGTGACCGGTCAAAATCAGAAAAAGGAGCGCGCACCAGGCGGTGCCCTTTAACAGCTCACACATTCTCGTTCTTATCAGTTCGTAACTGAAAATTGATATAAGAACTCAGCACAAAAAAATAACATAGATACCCCAGTCTCGGTCTATTTTTAGCACAACGAGTTGTTTGAGCATACCTTTTGAAAAGGGAATTAAGTTGGAAAAGTGTCAATTAAATGAATAATTAGAAGTTTAAGGCAGAAATGTGGAAGAGAAATACAAAGGTAGAAGGTTCACATTATCGATACCCAACCAGGAAATGGTCAGTAGTGAAAAGTTCCGATTCCTATATGGACGTTTGATTTTATTTTGACATGCAGAATATTCTTCAAAACAAGAATAAAAAGTTATGCATATACAAATCAACATATAAAAATATACACAAGCAGTCATCACTTTCTTACTGTACTCATATTTTGTTTGTGTCACACGAGTAACACTTATTCGAATTCGACTACACTCTAACCCCGAAAAGCCATTTATTTGTGGACTCTAAAACACGAAAATTGCTATCTGGAAAGCTACAAATACTTTGGCGCCTTTTTCAAACGAACAGATCGTAAAATAGTTGTGTCATATCTGAAATGACCTCGGTGCACATAGTGGTCAGTTAACACAAGAAAGACGTCATGGCGATTTTAATGGCTTTGCCTGTTTGAACTCAAATGTTTAGAGACGGACTGGTCAGTGTCTGACTTTTTGAATTCTGTGCAAAATCAGTGGATGACTTTGATAGCAAAAGGACATTTTGAGGGCTAGAGTGGCACTGGGACTGGTACGGTAGAGGAAACGAGTTTTTATGTGGGGAAGGAGCGGTTTCTGATAAAGTTTCGAAAAAGTTAAACTCGAGTTATCCAGGAACCTCCTCGTTAGTCGTTAGATATCTAGTTCAAAATGAAATCCGTGGCTTTTCCTCGTATTAACGTTAATTTTTCGAATACCATAGAAGTTTCGCACGATGTTGTTTAGGTGTATAAATCTGTTTCGAAACACCTCGATCTGATGGAAACTGCTTAAAGTGAGCTGAAAGTACTCCCGTTTCAGAAATGAGGCCGAATCTCTACGAGTTTCAAGATTTAGAGGAGGCCCACAAAATTATATTCAATTTGACAAGATGTTCACAAATGACGAATACGGTAAAATGCTACCCCTTTTTGAAAAGTTGAAACTCATATAAGGAACATAGAAATCTTTTATTGAGTGAGAATCATGTATTCAAATGCTTTGCTCAGGAAATGAGACCAACATGTCGGAAAAAATAGATTTTTTTGGTTTTGAAGCGGATCGGTACTGTAAACTTCCGACTGCGCCATCTAACTTCCCTGTTCAATCATTATGTTTTGCATTATATTTTTGGGTTACGGTATTCTTCAGAAATCAAAAACCAATAAGGAATGTGTTTATGGGCTCCATTAACAAGTGAACTTTCATCTGCAAACCCATGATATTTCTGACAGAAAATCGAGAAATTCGAAACAAGAAGGAAATTCACTAATCACCGCCCCATTTTTCTATTCCTACTGAGATGACGAAACGTCGTTTTCGTGCTCCTTACTCGATTATAAACATGATTAAACAATTCGGTTACTGTCTTCTCTGCCTATTTCCCCAATAAGCTTCCGATAATTTGCGATTCAGTCGATTGATTTTCAAAGTTGATATATGCCAGAAAGATTACAGTAATCATCCTAATTTTGCTCACGACAAGAAATCTGAAATTTCTCGAATTCTATTTTTTTCAATTCTTGATTCTTCGACCTATGCTCACCGGTCAAACTTCTGATAAATCAGAATTTTGGCTCGTCCTAAAACTAACAGTCACAGGTATTCAAGGTGTATTCAAATAGGAAAAGTAATCAGAATAGTAGAAGCGAGAGAGTTTGGGAAGTGAAGAGACGAAGAGATTTGTTACGTCTTCTTGTTTGCAAAGACTGTAAATCGAGAATCCATGCGACCTCTCTCCTCCTTTTTCAAAGAAAATTTACTCATGGCAGGAATATAAAAGAAGCCAAACTCAGCACATCGCTTTGCTTTTTTGTTACTGTTTCAATCATGTTGTTTTGTTTTGTAAACTATCCGAAAACATGAAAACGAAACGTTTTTTTTTTCAATCAAAAAAATCAAGCGAAAGAAATGATACCAAGAAAAGTATTGAACGAACTGAAAATTAGGTACGTTTTCTTTTCTTTTATAAGAATTTCTTATCGCTAAGAATCTCCTTAAGGCGCTACGCTTAAAATCAACCCATTTTGATCCATGATAGTTTTGAGCTCTTCTTTGAAAATAGGTGTGAAAAGTTTGAAAACTGATAAGAGAATTCTAGTTGCGAAAGGTTTGGATACTGTAACTGATAAAAACGAGAAGTGAGGGTAAATGATGTATAATTGAATGTCTCCATTTCCAGTCATTCTTTTATATGAATCATTCTCGATATTTTAGCTAACACCTCCACAATATTTCGCCTATTTCCTCTAGGAAACAACTCTTTTTATTTGAAAAGAGATACAGACATAGACTCATTATTTTCATTTTTGTTTAGTTAATCCAATGTTCCATTCCGATCATTATTTTCGGTCAATTTTCAAATGTTATGGGATTATAGACCTGTTGAAATGTGGAAGGACACAAACTGAAATGGATTTAATCTCAATTTTTAGTTTGAATTAAACGGAAACTTCGTTGTTGCTAATTTCTATGCTCACCATGGTTAAAATCTGTGTTATTTTTCTCTCCGCTTACCCCTTCTTATCTTATCAGCTCAATATTCAACTTCTTTTCTCACTCCGTTTCATTTTTTAAACTTTACTCCACTGTCAAAGAATTTCGTTATCTTTCATAAAGTGATTCAAATATTGAGTTACAGTATCTTTCAAATGTTTAGAATACTAATCTTTGCGGAACCATGAATTCGAGGTCTTCATCTCAATACAGGAATGAAGGATTCGAACATGACGATAAATATCTGGTCAGCTTCACAGCTGGATCTTCTGATAACTCACGGACTCCGTTAGTTGAATTAAGGGTCAAATTGCGAGCAAAATTAAACTTTCAAGATCTCCAACATCAACTCCTCAATGTAATCTTCGATACAATGATTCTAGGTCGCATATGATAATAGAAGTACCAGTGGCACAGTTGAAAAAAATAAAGAAGGCAGAGGGAACAGTTTCTGTTAATAGAGAAACGCAACATTTCTGCGGTATGCTTTTGAAAAACGACTATAAAATCAAAAACGAAAGATTCCAGAAACAACCACTATGCATGGACCAAAAAGAATATTCAAGGGAAAACGGTAATAAAAGGGAAAGTTTTCTGTGATCAAACAAGATCTTTCAGATGGGCAACTTTATTTTGGTTTCTGATGGTTTCGTGTGCACTTGGAATTTTAATAACTCAAGTTGTTATTCTTGTGTCGCAATATCTTTCGAGTCCCACAGTATCTGATGTGAGTTTGTTTTGAATTAATGAATATCACGAAACAAAAATCCTCAGGTATCATTTTTGATAAACGAAGACGGAATGGATTTCCCTCTTGTAACAGTTTGCAATTTGAATCCAATTAGGAAAACATATATCAAAGGTAAGTAATATGGGTGAAAAGTTCAAATCCTTTATATTCGAATTCAGAAATGAACAAAACAGGAGATGTACACCCGGAAATGATAAACTATCTGATGCAATGGTTCACGGAAATTCCCACTTTAGTTGGCGGAGCAGATAGACAAAATTTACATGAAGGGAATGAAGAATTACAATTGTATCAGAAGAATCATCCGGAATTTACTGCTGAAAAGTTTTTCATGGATGCCGGATTCGAATGTTCGGATGTTATGAAGTTGTGCACTTTTCAAGGAGAATTGTGAGTGGACAACCGAAGAAAAAATGAACAAATAAGAGTTTTAGATTCTCATGTTGCGATCTCGCGACTCCCGTTTTGACACCATTGGGAAAATGTTTCACATTGAATCTCTCAAAAAGTTCGAAATTATATATGCACAAGCAAACGGAACCTGGAATTCAAGCTGGATTGGCGATAACTTTGGATGCTCATTTAGAAGAACAATTTGATGGAGTTAATGAAACGATGGATGCTCTTTTTACGAATTCGTTCGTTGATGGATTCCGTTATTTTGTACATCCACCAGAAACAGTTCCACATTTGGCTTCTGATGAATTTACAGTATCTCCGAACTCAGTTGCATACTCTGCTATTTCTGGTGATAGAGTAAGAGATTTTGATTTTAGCAGCTCAAAAATTCATCGTAATATTACAGTATGTCCTTTTGTCATCTCACCAATGGGGCAACTGTACGGAACACTATCCAAATGGCATTGAATCTGAACTTCCATATTCTTCTGGAAACTGTTTGGCTCTTTGTAAAGCAAAGTATTTTTTGGATAACTGCGGATGTACACCAGCCATGTACAACATTGAAAGAAGTAGGGAATGGGAATCAATTTAAAAAACTATAAATGAATTGTTTAGGAGCGAAAGAGTGCACTCCATACGAAACATTTACTTGCATAGATACGAAACTCAGTGAGCACAATACAGGTATGTTCTAACGAGTTGTTTAACCATGTAAAACTTTCTATTTTAGTAAGTGGAAAACTGGAATTTATCCCACCAACATGTAAGCTTTGTGCCCAACAATGTAATAGTTTGGTATTCCGTGCATATAACTCGTATGGAAGTCAATTTTCATCTGGAGCATTCAACTGGCTCAAATCCAAAAACCAAAACTGGACTGTTGGTCATATGAAGTTAGTTATAATAGTTTTAAACTTTCAAACTCAATTTACAGAGCCAATTTCCAAATGATCAATATCTTTTATCGTGACATGTCTTATACCGAATACAATCAAGTACAAGATGCCTCAATCACACAACTTCTCAGTAAGAACAACTTTTATAAAACCATTCAAGTATTTTCATTCAGGTGACATTGGAGGAAATATGGGAATGTTCTTGGGAATGTCAGTCATTACCATCACTGAGATTTGTCTCTATTTCTCAAAAGTTTTCTGGATTGTTTTTTCAAAGAAGCGAAGAGGTTACATGTATTCAAAGAAAATCAACGAAAAAACTCACGAAAGAGAAGTTTGTGAAACAGTAGAAAAGATGAAAGTTATTGCATCTCATGGAAATTTATCGTGAGTTTTTTTTTGTCATTTTTCAAATCCAATTCCTCTTTCAGATCTCTAGCCAACATGACTGGTGGAGCATCATTCAAAGAGATTGAGCCAAATGGAAATGTCGAATTTCGGATAAACTTGAAAGATTTAGCTGATCAGTTGGATTCAGATTCCGGTTATAGCAGAACGGAAGAAGGAAAATCAAGATCTAGTATTCAGAAATACTGATGTTTCAATTTTGTTCTGGTTTTTTATCGGGTTTCATATTTTTGTGTGTCATGTTTACAAGTTATTTCTAATAACAAAATAAAGTTGTCCAAAGTTTAAAGGGACGGAGGACAAGGCCAAATTCATAGTGCCATTTACGATGGCTTCTTGCCGAAACATCTTCGATTGTTTCAGAGAATGTGCCCCTGCAATGTTGAAAGTTGGCTCGCGTTCCACTTTGTATTCAGCCAGACATTCTAGCTAACCGTTCAGCAACATGCAAATCCGGATTCTGATTGTAGTTCCAATCCACCGTTCAGTCTAATATTCTTCCTCGTTTTCACGCCTCATTATTATCAGAAGTGAGTCAAATCTCACACAAAAAGTCGGCCGAGACCAGTACATTCTGCGGTTGTACATGTTCTTTTTATTGAATTCATCCGGTACGCCAGACGATATAAAAGAGAAACGGAAACATCATCATGATGCCACAGTTATCCAACAATCATTATGCCAAAAATCGTTCTTTATTCAATTTTTGTATATTCCTTTCTCATCGGATATTCGAATGCGTGTCTACCAAATCTATTAGGCGGAGGAAGTAGTGGAGGAGGATGTTGCCCTCCCGGACCATCGTGCCCTCAACAAAGTCATTGGTCAGTTGTTTTTCTCCAAATCCAAATCAGTTTATCATTATTTTCAGCTCCTCCAGTTATGTTTCCCCTCCATCATCTGGTCCAGTAAGTTACGCAGTTCCACCTCCATCATATGTACAACCTCCCCAACAATATGCTCAACAGCCAATTGCTCCACCTGCAGCTGCTCCCATCCCTCCACCATCTCCAAAGTATCCGACTCCTGGAAAATAAATATTATTATTGAAAACTTTTTCTAGTCGATTTTCTGTTTTATTTTTAACTATTGATTTATAAAAAAAAACAGTAAAAGTTATTTCGACAACAAAACAGAAATCAAAATTACAGATTTGCGAGGTCGCCTCTTCTTCTTTGTTACAGTATGACACTTAGACGACACGGAATTTATATAGGCAATCCAATCTAGTGTCCGTTTTACGATGCGAGACGATCCCTCCTTTCTACCTCCAAATTCGTTTTGATTAGTCAGACATTGATGGAAACGGAAAGACCAAGGAACGCTATGATAGAAATTGGAATCTGATGAAGTTGGACGAAAATATTTTGTAGTGAAATGGATAATTATATTATTGAAGATCGTTTAGTCTGAAGATCAGATATTCTACCGGATAATAAATGATCACAACTCAAATTGAAGAGTCCCACAAAATAGTTCGGTCAGTGAAAGCATTTGGAAATCATAAAAAAAAAGAATCGGCGAGTTCATATGTTAGTCATACTAATAAAAAGGGGTTCATGAGAAGAAGTAAAGTGGATAATCTCCCATGTCTTGGCCTTTCAGTCGTTTTTTTCAATCGGTTCTCTTTAGTTTTCTTATTCCAACAATTAAAAATCGACGCACTTCGTTTATGGTTTATGGCATAATTGGTCAGAAGATGAGGGGCCTGAATAAGATTCTGCGCAGAAGAGCCATAAAAATTTGTCTCTTGGTTCTTAACGCCAGAAGGAAAACGACGGTCTTCCTTCTAGAAAATAGACCCGATTTTCACGTCGTAAACCAAAGAAAATAAACAAAATCCTACCAGTGCCCACCTTCTTTTTTCTTCATCGAGACAGACTCCGCCCACTTTTTGTTCTCAGGTTTCGTGAAGGTGTACGGTAGGGTGTCTTGTACCGGAAATAGTGTGTGGATGAAAGAAAGGTGAAAGAGAAAAAAGAAAGAAACGAAAAGGAATCAAGACACGCACTTTCCGAAGTGACACAGCGTGATGCGAGCTCTCTTTCTTGATTTCTATTTTCGATCAACTGCTCTTTCCACATTTTTTATTCTGTGTTCATTGGCAACGAATGAAATTCCCAGAAGTGGTGGAGGCAAGATTGTGCAGCCTCCGAAACCAAATCTATTGAAGCAGGTATCGCTTTTTTCGTTTTAAAAACTATTTATCCTTTGGTTTTTTGCAATCTACCTGTGAATTTCTTATCAGGAAAAAGGAGATTTTCTATCTCAAGAAATTTTGAAATTTCATACGATCTTGCTGAATTTATTAAAACTTGAAGGATAGGAATTGAATTCGAAACTCTTTGTTTTTCTGAAACCTTTTCAATATGACATCAAACACCTGAGAAACCATATGACATTGAGAACCAGTTGAGCCATAAAAACCTAATTTCAAGATCTTGTTCTATCGGCTTGATTAGATTTTCATGAGTCATCACAACTCTTTGACAATTCAATTTCTTCATACAATTTCTTCATACCAATTAGAATTTTTCCACATCAATAACTTATCAGAAGATTCAGTTCAGATTCACTATCGTTGAACTATTCCAGGGGTGTCCGTCAGATTTGTTACATTCTCGAGCACTTCGATCTATTCAACTCGCTTGTCGAACACATCCTGCTACAGTAATCTCCGCATTTGAAGGAGTCCAAGAAGGTCTTCAGAATTGTGCCAATCGACTGAGGTTTCAGCAATGGGATTGTTCTGAAGCCGGAAACATAATGCATGATCCTCCATTACTACGACAAGGTCTGTGAACTCCCTTTTTTCAAAAACCCATCATTCTTCAGGTTTCCGTGAATCCTCATTGATCTGGGCGTTGTCATCTGCATCTGCTGCTTGGGGGGTTGCGACAGCTTGCGCCCAAGGATGGATTGACGATTGTGCGTGTAACAATCACATGGGACAGAATGAGTATGAATTCGGCGGGTAGGTCAAAGAGACGGGACAAAAAAGCTAATGAGATCCAATTGGTTGCAGATGTACACATGGGGTACAACACGGAATAACGGCAAGTCGGAAACTGCTCACAAAGGTCGGCGCCGTGAATTCTTTGTTGCGAAAAGTGGAGAAGCACAATTTGAAAGCCGGTAGATTGGTTAGTTTGAAACCGGCTTTTGAGAGAAAAATCTGGATTTTCCCCCCGAATTCTTTTTGTTATTCCAGGCCATCAAGAAAACTTTGATTTCTTCTTGCAAATGTCACGGTGTATCAGGATCTTGTCAACAAAAAACCTGCTGGAAACGGACAGCGACACTTGAACATATTACAGATTATTTGGTGGAAAAGTGAGATCATTTTAAGAATTCAATTGAGAAAACCTTCAAATCTCAGATACGCTCGAGCAAAGTTGTATACAGATGATTCTGTTGTGAAAACTACCGATCTGATATATTTGGAAGCTTCTCCAGATGCTTGCAAGGTACTGTAGTATTTTTGAAGTTTGGAAATGAGGATTCTTTTTTTCAGGCAAAATCAGTAGCTGGTAGAGTTTGTGCGTGGAGAAACGAAACACATACTCAGGGCGATTGTGATCGATTATGTTGTGGGAATGGATTTAGTGTAAGTCATCAGGTTGATTCTGAGATTCTAGTCTTCAATTTTCAGATTCGACACGAAGTTGTCCGTGTGAAATGTGATTGTGAATTTGTTTGGTGTTGTAATCTGGTCTGTAAGGACTGCATTCAACATCGTTGGATCTCAACATGCAATGGAACTCCACCAAAAAGTTTGATCTTTAAAAAGTGAATTCTTTTCGCATCTTTCTTCATTTTCTCAGTGAGAATTCATCTTATCAGAATTAGTCGAAATCAGTTTGTTTCAACTACGGGTCGATTCTCCTTTTCCTTTCTGATATGTACAATTTATCTTGTTTTTCTAATTACTTTTTTGCCTCCATTCTCATCGTTTTGTTCGTTTACCTTGTGGTAGCGGCACCCATCTTCTTCAATAAATATGCTAATTTATTTTATTCGCATCGTCTCGTTTTCCAATCACTTTTCCGTTAGAAAGTACGGTAAAAGGAGAAGAACCTTACCATCATCGGAAATGACAACCACTTTTTTGTGTGCTTGAGCGGAGGATTCATGTATTATGTACATTAAAGAAAACGTTGACAGGAGAGAGAGACGATGGATGAATGTGTCAGGAAATATTTGAATTTAGCGACAAACTGGCGTCGATCTCAAGGTGAAACTGCAACTCGAAACGGAAGTCATCGATTTCGGGGAAAAGAGAACCCTCTTCATCAATCTTCGAAACAACATGTGTATTCTCAGTTGAGCAATAAGCTTTCTACGACATTAGGAGCAGTTTTGAATAAGATTGGGATGTACAGCAACACTAATTTTTTGGTTTCAGGTTTTATTAAAAAAGATAATTTGGGAAACGATGTAACAGCTGGGAGTAAGAAAATTAAACATTCAGTTCCGCATATTTTTGTTGCGAATCAAACTTCGGAACTGTTCCAAAACTGCTTCTTCTTTCTTCTTCTTCGCTTCCATCGAAACTCCACTCAGAAGTCGTTTTTCTTCGGCAGTCAAGATCTGAAAAACAAACGATACGTATAAATAACTAAAGAAATTTGGGCTCGCATAAAAATACTCACCTGGTTTTCCTTTCTAAGTCTCGTCGCTTCCATTGCCTTATGTCGTGATCCCGACATGACGTATCCAACTTTTTCGTATTCTGCAATCTCTCCAGATGACAATCCGATTTCTCCACGTCTTGGAATACGTTCTCCACGAGCAGCATATGCTGCCATTCCGGCTCCTTCTCCTTTAAGAAGATCTTTTCCGTAGCTTCCCGGTTTTTCTATTTCGAAAGCTCCTCCTTGATCCCGTTGTTTTATATGCTCAGGAAGAATAGGTGTGGGGGACATGCTGCCCTCTCTCCACGTTCCAGTACATCCGGAATCCTTATCAGGCAATTTCTCTTCCCATTCTTCTTCTGTGTCCGACCGATTGTTTTGTTTCCGTTTCAGTTCAGCTCTTTCCTTCCTTCTTTGTTCTCGCCGTGCTCTACGTTCTTCTTTCTCCTTGTTCACTTTCTTACTTTTCTTTTTGTCCTTCTTTTTATCTTTCTTGCTTTTCTTCGATTTCTTCATCTTTTTCTTCTTTTTTACTTCTCTATCACTATCATCCGACTCTGAAGAGGTCGAAGAATCGTCTTCAGAAACATTTCTGACAGCTCGCATTTCTCTTTTCTTAGCTTTTCTTCGGTCTTCCTTCAGCTCTTCTCCTTTCTTCGCGTGTTCTGCTTGGATTTCTTCGGCAGCTACTCTCAACTTGTACGTTTCTTGAATTTCTGCTTGGCTTGGTGAGTGTCCCCAGATTTTATCAAGACCCGATGCTTGAATCTCAACTCGTTCAGTTCGCCTTCTGAAATTTGATTATAATTATTTCACGGTTGCAACGGGCCGGGCTGAGAGCAAAAATTCTCGGCCCTACCCGCGGGCCCTGTGAGGGAAAATTTCGATCAAAACTTTTCGATCCTAATTTCCAATTTCCAGTTTTCATCGCTATTTCATGTATAAAAGTTCGAGGAACTTTTATTATCGAAAAAATCAAACTGAGACTCGGTGTTTGCACTATGTCGATTTACGAGGTCCCGCCCACAAAACAAAAACAACTGCAACCCTGAATTATTTAAACAAGTTAAGAAACGCTTACGTCATCCACATTTCTTCTCTTCTTTTTTCTTCTGCATCCCTCCAGTTGTCGGGAGATTTTGAGCCGGATCTCTGTCGTCTGTAATTTTTCCTTGGCGGTGTTCTGTTTCTCGGAGAACGACTACGACTTCGATCGCGTCTTCTAGCCGGCGGTGGACTTCTCGAACGTTGTTGGCGTCTTGGAGAAGGTGAATGGCTTCGAGAGACTCGCCTCCGCGGTGGCATTGGAGAACGACTTCTGCTCGGACGGCGTCTTCGTGGTTGTTTAGGAGACCGACTTCTTGAGATTTGTCGTGTTTCAAGAGACCTGGAACGAGATCTCCTCCTGCGTCTGTATGGAGATGGACTTCTTCGATTACGGCGTGCTGGTGGACTTCTGCTACGTCGTCTAGGGGAACCATGACGCCTTTGAGGTGGTGATAGACTGGGAGCTCTTATTGGTTCTCTTTTCCGTTTCGGTGACGGACTTCGCGCAGCTCGGCTTGAAGACCGAGATCTGGAGGTTGCTGGTGTCGAACGGCTTGAACTTCGTGACGAAGGTCTGAAAAAAGTATGTTGAGGATGAAGTTCTTCTACAGAAATCCAGTTCCAAAATGAAAAGCAAACATGTTTACCCTTTTGCCTTCCACATAGGCCTGTCATCACGATCACTCCCACTTCTACTTCGAGACCTTCTCCGTTTATTCTGTAAATTAAATTTTCGAAAACACATAGTTTGAGAATTAGCAGGGATACATACCTCTCTTGAAGACGACCGAGAACTTCGCGAGCTGTTTGAACTGCCTTCATAGTCCAGATCTAGAGAGATGTCACTCATTCTGAAAAGAAATCGGAGTATCCTTCGAAAACTGTTGAATATTTTTAGATGAATCTTCAACCTTTTTCTATGCGCCGAGATTGCAAACACTGGCCACGCCCCCAAAACCGTGCCGCACTCATTTTTTTGCGCGCGCCCAATTCGAACAAATCAAACGGTCGGTCACTATTTTCAGCCTCAAAAGGGACCACTCTTAGCCTCTGTTGGATTATTGATTTTTATTTGAATTATGTTCGTTTTGTCTCTCGATAATCTTTCTTAAGTTGAATCTCATAATTATTTTGTCAGTCTTCGAAAACATTTTAAACTGCAAATTACAGGCGTGATGGATTCTGATGAGGATGGAGATCGTCGTCGCGACAAATTTGCAAGAGAGCGCCGAGATGATGAGAGGTATTTTTAAACAAAGGATGTTTGATATTTACCGAAATTAGATACGATTTCAGCTATAGAAGAAGTGGTGGAGGCGGCGGCGGGTATTCTCGCTACGACAACAAACGGCCAGCAGGAAGAAGAGACGACTACCAAGTAAAGCGGAGCCGTGGAGAGTAAGAATTAAGCATCAATGACTTAAATTCATACTAAGTATTTTCAGCGAAGGAGACGATAGCTTTGATCCAGCCACACGTGGAGATCGTTCTGGTAACGGTGCCGATGCACCGTCGGAATCGAATAATATCTACTCGGGTCCTTTGTTACCGTTTAAGAGATTTCTTGCTAATCAGGAAGATGACATTTCTGAGGAAGATGCCATCAAAAAGTATAATGAATACAAAATCGAGCACAAAAAGAACCAGCTTGAACGGTTCTTCCGTGCTCATAAAGAGGAAGAATGGTAATTTTCAGCTTTTTCATGGATTTCAGTCGAAACCAGAGGCGCATTATGCCGCGGTTAAAAACTTCTATCGGATCGGTCGCATATTTAAGTTGTTTTTCACGGCAAGGATGCCTCACTTTCATTACTATTAACCAACCGATTTGTTGTTTCCATAATTCTTGTATTCTGAGTAATACGTGAATTAGACTAAATTCTTATTTTTAGGTTCCGTCAAAAGTACAAGCCAGAGGAAGCTAAAAAGGTCAAGGAGACGCAATCGGAAAATGTTCAGAAACGATTGCAAATTTTCAATGAGCTCAAAGAACAAGGGCAGCTGGATAAGTTCACCCTTGATTTTGAACACGCCGAAGCAATAATTCGAATGCTTGACTCAGGTTAGGAAAACAAATATTCCTGTGAAATGTATTATTTTTAGTTGTGGTAAAGTTGGAAAATGGCTCAGAGGAAGAGTTGAAAGCAGTATTGGCTTCAAAACTAGACGATGAATCTCTGGCTGATGTCAAAAAGGGAACAAATGGTGCTGTTGAAAAAGTAGAGGAGCCCGTGAAAGAAGAAACCAAAGAAGAAGTTGAAGAAGGAGCCATTGAAGACGGATCTGAAAAGGCTTCCAACAAAGTTAACATTCACAAGACATGCTCCGTTTTTCTGAGGAACATACCACCCGGTCTAACATATGAAGAGTTGGAAACTCTCTGCAAGAGAAGTCCAGGATTCTTGCGTCTTGCTCTCACGGATGGGATTGCGGAACGCAAATTCTACAGGAGAGGATGGGCCTCATACAAGCGTGACGTCAACATTAAAGAAATCTGCTGGTCACTGAATGCACACCGTTTACGCGAAACTGATCTGAATGCCATCATTAATCGTGATATCACCCGTCGTGTTCGCACTAACAACGGAATCGCTGCTCACAAACAAGTTGCTGTGAATGATCTGAAACTCGCCGTAAAACTTGTTGCTCTATATGATAAGAAACTCGGTTTATTCAATGCTGCCGACGAGAGCGATGCTGATCGTGAAATGGATATTCGTATGGGAGTCGATTTGGTGGCCGCATCGACAAATCCTTTGATCAAAGAAGTTAAATCTATTGTTCCGAATGATATCTTGAACGATATCAGTGAGGAAGAAGCGGAGTTGTTAGGAGTATCGAACGGAGATGATGCACAATCCGAAAAAATTCGCTATGAAAGAGACGATGCGATACTGAAGGCACTCGACTTGCTCATTCTCTATCTTCGTATCGTTCATTCAATCGACTTCTACAATCACGGACACTATGCTCAAGAAGATTCTATGCCTAACAGATGTGGACTTATTCATGTTCGTGGGCAACCTCCTTCTGGAGCTTCCATTAGTACTGACGAAGAAGGAGCTCTGATTGTTCCACAAAAGTTTGTCAACGATTTTATCGCAGGCTTTAATACTCGCATTGAAAAAGGTCTGATCGAAAAACAGTATGTCAGTGAAGAAGAATTGGAAAAGATGGGCAAAAAAGATGGCGATAAGTGAGTGCTTTTCAATTTTTCATTTATTAATTTGATAATTTATTTCAGGGAAGTTGAAGCATTCATTGCAACTAATACTGTCGAGTTGGCCAAGGACAAATGGCTCTGTCCACTTTCTGGCAAAAAATTTAAGGGGCCGGAGTTCATTCGCAAGCATCTTCAGTCCAAGCACGAAGATAAATTGGAAGAAGCAAGGGCGGAAGCTGAGTTTTTCAATAACTTTTTAGCCGATTCCCAGAGACCAATGGATCTTGACACGAAGCCAATGCAGCGCGATGACCACCGTGGTGGAGGTGGAGATCGTGGATACGGAAGGGAACGAGACGATGATAGAGGCCCGATTGGTGGCAGTGAGTCACGATTTGATTTAACCTGTGAACATGTTATATTTCTAGGAAACTCGTTCGGCAACGGATCTTATGAACGACGTCCTCAGTTCCCTCCTCGTCACAGCCTAGGAGGACGCGGAGGTGGACGTTACTTTGACGATGGACCACGCCGCCAGCCGGTCTCGTACCGCGACTTGGATGCTCCTGATGACATCCCTTAAATAATATTCATAACATTCTATTTTTATTTATCCTTTCACCTGATGCTGTTCAGAAAAATACTACTGCAGATCCCCCCTGTTTCAAACAATGCTGTTTTTTTTCATTTCTTGATCTTTAATTTATAATTGTAAGAGTCAGTTCCAGTTCTCTACAATAAAGCTTGCAGTCTCGCATTTTTATTCTAGTGTCATGTCGAGTAAATTTGGAATATTCATTCAAACAAATAGGAATTCAACAAATCAACAAATTTTCAAACATAATTTTAATTAATACATTCACTTGCTCTCCAGATGCATTTTTCTGAATCGATAATAGAATACAGGTGCCACGGGGTCATCTTGATGAGTGACGGTCTACAAAAAAATGTTCAAAAATCATTATGATCTGACTAAATACCTCTGTCTCGTCGACCACGATCCGTTTTCTAAAAAGAGGACAATCCAGAACAAATGATTCGAATTCTCCTCCTTCTCCACAAGGATGAACACCGTACGTTTCTTGTAACTTTTTCATCGTCGGTGCTATTTCAGCGAGAGTTTTCCCAAGATGCTGCTCTCCGAGTCCAATCGCAGCCACTTTAATGATAATCGCGTGGACACCATTCTCCACCATTTCTGATAGGAGAGACTGGAAAAAAACTGAGATCGTTAAAGCAAAACCAGACGGGCTACGCCCCTCTGGGGCCCTTCAGGCAACGTGAATTTTTAGAAATGGAAATTTTGAAATTTGGAAAAATAATTCCGTGAACTCGCCACTCTCTCCTTTCCATTAAAAAAAAACTACTAACTGATCCCAAAATGGAGGTTTTTGTGCTCTCGCGACCTCAATTCTTGACGAATCGAAAAACAAAATAGACGGGCATCATTAGAGACAGAATACTGATAACCTGCCAAAATTTGGTGAAAATCGGTCCAGTGGGGACTGAGCTAGGGCGGGATACCTACGCAGTACGGACACACACACACACAGAACTTTGCGTTTGTTAATAGTAAAGATTTGATACGAAATGCTTTGAATTAAACATTGATAACTATGCCGAGGATGCATTTAAATTTCGAGCTATTTTCAGCTGGGAATAGAGCGCTAATCCGTATGTTCATGCACTCGTGATCAACAACTTCCGACTATTGTTGTAGCGTATTTGCTACCATGGCAACACACGCGAGACGACTATAAATCGCTCAAGTATATCATTCTTACTCTTTTTCTTTTTCCAGTGTTGCTTTTCTATTTATATTTCACTCACATTTTGCTCTCTTTCCCAAAGAAAACAGAGGGGAGTAAGGTCTAGTCTCCGGCACACATCCTCAACACGGACTTTCTGATAACTGGAAAGAATTGCTCCAGCAGAGACTCCTTTCACATTCGGATGATTCTTTTTGACTTCCAGTAATAGCTCGTATAAGTCTTCCACCTCATCTCCATCTGTTTTTTCGTATTCAGCTTTCTGATTTTTGGGCTCACCATTGATTTCCCGACGATATAAAGGTAGTCCCATTGCTTCTCCATATAACTGAAACCGAAGATTCCATTATTCATTAAGATTCAAATGTAATGTTTGTAAATTGTGCAGTGAATCGTTTAAATCCTTCACCACTCTGCAAAAAAAAGTGAAAAAAATCAGGATCTACCTCGACACCGTCCGCTCCGACGCTTTGATACATGTACGAATCGATTTCATCGGATTTTGAACTTTTCGGTGGGTGCAAGTTAGCGAGCGCCACGATTTCATGTCCTTCACGAACAGCGCACATTAGATTGTAGCAGCTATCCTTTCCCCCCGAAATCAGTCCAACCACTTGCATGTTTGTCTAAAAAGCTAATTTTGAATTGAACTCTGAAACTTCGTAGAAGCATTATGACAGGTTTAACATTCTTCCTTGTAATTTCTGTATTCATCACATTTATAGCACGATTTATTTGAACGATTGAAAGCAGGTGTAGAAATTGAGTGGGAGAATTAGGGACAATTATTCACACATAAAAGTGCTGGGCCAGACAAAATTTGCTATGAATGAAGGGGGGAGGTTAGTGAGCCAATTTCTATTAAAAGTCGTACTCACTGAAGGTTATCACAATAGTAATGAAAGGTCGGCGCAAAGCAGTGTCAGCGACAGTGTTAAAAACGAACGCTATGAAAATCTAAATTCTTTCTAATTCAAATAGTGGAAGCCTCATACAGTCAATGCCTAAGAAAATGCTCGAAGGCGATGGGGGGAAATGGAGGCGGAAAATCAATGAAAAACCAACGAAATAACCGCTTTAATTTTGAATTACCAGTGAACGAGAAACTGTGGAGGGAGGGATGATTAAGTCTCTAACATGAAAAAGAAAGTAGAAAGGCTGAAAAAGCGAGGGATCCGAACTTCATTTGGCTTTGATTTTATTTCTGTGGAAAAGACAAAGAGGATTATGAATGATGATTGGGGTGTATTGGCGGAGAAACGGTTTTACGAGAGGTAGGAATAAGCATAATCATCTCCGGTGCTGACACAGTTGGAGTTCAACTGTTCAGCAGCGAACTGCACATATTGCTGATGTTGCTCTGAAAACTTGATATTAGAATAGTTATTATGACATACACTCACCATCCAGTTTCTTAGTCAATACACTTTCGAACTCAGTTCTCAAACGAATCTCTTGTTCTTTGAGCAGACGCTCACAGATCATCTGAACATTTGCCATTGTGAACTCGCGTCTGTTGTTGCTGCGATCAGTGACTGAAGTTGTAGGGTTCTCGCCTTCGGAATCGGAACCAGACTGAAATATATGCAAAATTGTAGATCCCCATGATGCCTTCGTTTATTTATTTTGTGCTTAGAGATTTCATGTAGTCAGAAATAAAGTATAGCGCGCTAGATTGGAAATATTATGGCAGTCTCCGTCAATGTCAGTCCTGGCCGAATTTCCCCGATTTTTTGGCTGCGATATCTCGGCACGAAAAAGCTACAGTAATCTGTTAAAATTTAAAGGAACAAATCCTGATTTTCAAGTCAGTTTTTCGATTTGTCATGTTTTTCGAACGATTTTCAATGAATTTTGAAGCGAAATGTTATTTTTTGCTCCGAAAATTACATATCACTCCGAAATTTGTTGAAAAAACATGACAAATTAAAAAATTAGCCTGAAAATCAGGGTATGTTCCTTTAAATTTTAATAGATTACTGTAGCATTTTCGTGCCGAGATATCGCGGCCGAAAAATCCGGAAAACTCGGCCAGCACTGACATTGACGGAGACTGCCATAATAGCGGTCTAGTTGCTATCTGTCGTTTCTATAGTGTCCGATTGAGCTCAAGGAAATATATTGTTTTAACTTCCTAAAGGAATAACGGACACCTACTTATATCTCAACAGTAGCGTTCAAAATGGGACAACCGTTTTGGCGGGACGTACCATTTCAAACGCTACTTAATAGCGAAAATTCAAATTACCTTTGGGGAAGAAGGAGCTCTGTAGGCTTTCGAGTAGCTGGAACTAGATCCATCCCCTCTTTGCTCCTTGTCCTCATCGAACTCACTGCTGCGTGGGAGTGCCTTCCGCTTGCGAAGGTTTTTTACTTCCGAACAAAGATATGTTCTGAGCTGATTTTTAGACAAGCGGGTCATGAGTGATGCTGCTTGAAAAACGCTTTCTTCCTGAAAAACGAATTTTCGGTGTTGTTGGGATCGAGTTAGATTATTTTTCGAAACAAAATATCTGTAGTCAGAAAAAAAGTATAGCCGAAACTTCGAGTAACGACTAGTTGCAAGCCTGACATTGCTTTTGTGTCAAAATGAGCTCGGAAAGGCATAAATCCCTCAACGAGGAATAGTTGACACAGTTCGAAATAGAGCATTACTTACCTGTTCTTTAAATTTCTGAGCAAATGTGCTGGTAGATGGCAGTGTAGCGGCAATTGTTCCCATTTGAGCACGGAACGGGGGACATTGAGTTCTTGCTCGCTTCGATTCACCACTGTACGAGTCGTCGGTCAAATACGATTCATATTCATGTTGCAAAGGTCTTTTGAGAGCCAGACCACAAGCCATTATGTCACCACTGTAAATAAAAAGGTGAGATCCGAAGAACTTTGTCGCAGCTCACACTGACGACATATTCGAGAAAATGCAATTTACGAAATTCGATTAAAAAATGAAACATTTTTTTGAAAGACAACGCGATAGTTGAACGTGAATGAAAATTACAGAAACAAAAAATATTCTCAACGACGTTTTCGAAACATTTCGATGTGAATGCAACCGATAGAAGAGAGACAAGAAATGAGCGTAAAATGCGTTGGCAGTGTAAAAAGCCGTGGGGTGGCGCTCGCATCGACCCAAAAATCAATAATGACTGAGCAGAGAAGAAGAGTGTGTGTGGTGGCGAGCACGAAGAGAAATGAAGGCGTGCTGACTGAGATGACTCAAGAATACGCATGCGGTCAGGGGTCTGAGAATGAAAAATCGATGGATCGACGCGTCAGAACACAAGGCGCAACGATACGAAAATGGGGAAAATCAATGAACAAAGAGAGAGAAAGAGAGTACGGTAGAGAGAACCTGCAGATCTAACTGCACCGGCAGTTCAAACAGAATTCGGAACGCCCATTTGACGACAAATAACCCGAACATGAGGCGATTTACTGGGGTGATTGGTATGGTAATTGATTTCCAAGCTTTCAAAACGAACTTGAAGCTCATTACAAAAAATTTGGGGATCTGAATTTCAAAAAAAAAAGTTTAGATCTGAAGTTGATGAATTTGGTACAGTCCATCTAACCATCAACTTTTCAATTCAGTTCATGAACGATCAGTGAAAAATAAACGAGTTAGCCAAGATTCAAAAAAGCAAGACGATTCCACATTATTTCATCAGCAGAAGAAACTTATCAGTCGTTGTAAAGTTATCTCTTTTTCTCTTTTCCCACTCAGAATGTCGAGAAGACTCTCACTCATCGCAGTTTGTCGTCTGTGCGCAATAAAAAGGCAAAAACTCATTGACTGCAGCACTCATTGACTGCAAGCGTTCATTGACTGCATATTCTCATTGACTGCAAAACCTCATTGACTGCATTTTACTCATTGACTGCATTTGTCTCATCGACTGCAAAAACTCATTGACTGCAAATGTCTCATTGACTGCAATGGCTCATCGACTGCATTTTGCCATACTGTTTCATTGATTTCAGTTTTATGGAACTTTCAGAAGGAAATTTAAAAAAATTTTCCAGTATTCCTAAGCCTTTTTCTCAGTTTCGTCTAGCACTGAACTATAAAATTTCTTATATATCCTTTTGCAAACTTTAAAAAAGGCTTAGTCATCTGAAAAACCTCCATTAAATACATGCTACTGCAAGCAACTGTTATGGAGTTATTTTAAAGAACTAAGCCTTTTTTTAAAGTTTGCGAAGGGTCAAACAGTAAATTTTACCAAGAAACTGAGAAAAAGGCTTAGGAATACTGGAAAATTTTTTAAAATTTCCTTCTGAAAGTTCCATAAAACTGAAATCAATGAAACAGTATGGCAAAATGCAGTCGATGAGCCATTGCAGTCAATGAGACATTTGCAGTCAATGAGTTTTTGCAGTCGATGAGACAAATGCAGTCAATGAGTAAAATGCAGTCAATGAGGTTTTGCAGTCAATGAGAATATGCAGTCAATGAACGCTTGCAGTCAATGAGTGCTGCAGTCAATGAGTTTTTGCCCAATAAAAAAAACCAAGTATTTCCAATAACCATCCTCCGGTTTTTTCTAGTTAATATGAGTCTTCAAATTAGCTCCTTTTATGATTGAACGTTGAAGATACTTTCGGTCAAGTTCATGAGTACACCTTATTCGTGATTCATCAGCTTTCTGTTGTCTAATATTCTGCGAGAATTCATCTAGCGCCAGGCTAGGCTTTTTCTCTTGTTTTGTTTGGCTCTGGTTTCCAGTGGCAGCATGGGAATAGGCGACGAGAGAGATGAGAAATCGGAGACGTTAGTCGAAGCATGCGTGAAAAGAGAAAGAGTATTAGAGAGTATCAGAGATCGTCTAACCAAAAATGATGACAATTTCTTTTTATCATGTTGTTTCATTCGTCATTTCCGCGAGACTGCCGCAGAACTCGCACTCTATCAACAAAGCTTGTGCTGGACTCGGCTCACCGGAGAGCTCTATTTGTCTCTTTCGGCGCAAACCTTCTTCCTTTCACTTTTCACTCCGTCCTTAAAATAATTTCCATTTAAGTTCAGCAGTTTCGAAAGATGACATACTGCCATCAATTTCTGAGCAACCTTTCATCCCTGACCCGTTTTCGTCTACACACCGGCAACGTCAATGGATACACACAGTTGAAGGTAAGAAATGGTCGCATTCGAAATGATGTCTTTCGTATTCAGAAGAAGGTCGGCCGAATGTGAGTGTATGTGATTAAAAAACCTGTCGTGAAAGTCGCCATAGAAAATGTCTGGAGAAGGCGTCTTAGTTTTTAACAAATGGGGAAAAAATGAGAAGAACAATGTCTCAGAGTAAAAGCAACAGAAACTTGTAAATGATCAGTAGTCGAGGAATGATGTTAATAGCTGAGATATTATTTATCCCTGTTGTTCACATAAAAAGTAAATATACTTCATTTTCTTTTATATTCCAGGTTCGCCGGTTCGAAACCTCCGCCGAAGAACTATCAGCATGTCTAGATTTACAACTGAGTTCGAATCCCATCGCTGCAGATTTCAAGGTAATAATCTAATTCACTTTATGATGAGTCACTGTCTGAAATTCATGATCAGATTGCGATGTTTTCAGGAAAACAGCTGCTTGCTATTATGCGACAATGATCATATGGACAACTACGAGAGAGATGAGATCAAAATCACAATGAAGGTCTTCCTATCGGCCTGGGATGTTAAGCAGATTGATCAAGCGGTCACTAGTCTTAAAGAGCAACTGAAAACAAAAGATATTGAGGTAATCCTATTCAGAAGCCTGGTTTATAACCAAGTGTTCCAATTCAGGTTCTTATTCTTTCCTTCCCGGAACTTGAACTTATTGATGGTGAATCAGAAGACGACGAACACCGACGTTGGTTTGAAAAAGTGAAGCCTCTGTATGCGTACATGGAACAACTCGTTGAAACATCAGTGATCGCATCGATTGGTGTTTCCGATTTCTCAGCTCGTCAATTGAAAGAAGTTCTTGGACATTTTGATGTGAAGCCAAGTATAAACCACGTACGTCTCGATGGATGCTGTCAAGTACCACCGGAGTTGCAAGCACTTGCGAATGATAACGATGTTCAGCTTCTGGTTCACAATGATCCAACTCCCTTTCCAACAAATAACATTTTCAAGACTTTCTGCGAGGTAGGAAAATAGTCAGCTGTTACAGAATCTCATGTCAGTTTCCAGATCGACAGTGGATGTGAGAAGCCGATGTGCAGTCCACTCTTCGAGACTACTTGGCTCTCTCGCTATTCAGTTTGGGTACGAAAGCGCTCTATCATGACATCAAAAGGATATATTGTCCAGTTCATCAGGAAGCAAGAGTAATTTTCATCTGTTCCAATTGTTCACTTTTATTAAAGTATTCACTTTCATTGTGATATTTGACTATTATGAGGTGCCAATATAAACTGTACATGAATCTCAATAGAAATCTAATGGAACATCAATATCACAATGAATAGGATCGCGTCCAACAGTTCCGATCAAAACTTGCTTTCCATCATCAAATGGAAAAGCTATTGTGCTTGCGCATACTGTTCTGCCATCATCAGCAAGAACTTCAACCATTTCCGCTTTCTGATAGTTTTCAGTAAACTTAATCCGAAGTACTTGAGAAGGACTATATAAAGTGGGATCCGAACGGTTTCCGAAGTGTCCTATAGTATCTTTTACAATAGGATGACATCCCTGTAAATTGAAACAAATTGAAAAAAATAGTACAGTGTAACTCGCAAACCGTCCACATGCTGCCATCTTCGTCGATGTAAAAGTTGTCACATCCTGTGAGCGTTTCGACTTCCGAAATCTTCCGAATGGATAAATTCTTCTGGTCCCATGAATAAATTCCGATCGTTTCCTGATTAATGTGAGACACAAAAAGAGTTTTCCTGTCTCGAGATAGACTGATTCCGTTTGCAACATTGTTTTCCATTAGATAATAGGATTTCTGAAACAAAAAATTGGAAATTTGTGTTACATTAACATAAGCTTACGTTTCCATCAAAGTATACCAATCCTCCTTTATAAAATCCACTAAGAGCCTCGATCATATTTCCCATTTCCGTTTGAGCACCTCCATCATTCGAAACCAAGAATGAGCTTTCTCCAGTTGCAACAATGTCATTGGGACGGACAAATTTCTCATCCCGAATCGTTTTTACATGTTTCAATTCTTTCCTTTTTTCATCGAAATCCAAAAGAACAATGGAATGTTGGAATGTTTTCGAATGAACGACAACAAACAATCGAACAGTTCCATCCTTCATCCTCCAATGAGATAATCCATGTGGATGAAATCCGTCTTTATCTTCCTGATCAAATACCGGAATCAAATCAGCTTTATATGTTCTTGTTGTCAGATTATAAAGATAAATTTCCCCTTTCCAGGTAACATCTTCTGGAGAATGGGGAAGATAAACGAGACCAGAAGAGATAAAAACGATTTGTTTATCTTCAATCACTTCAAAGTCTTCAGATCCTTGTTCTGAAAATGTTTCCAATACGAAAATGTCTCAATTTCTGAGTTACTCACTAGGTCCTTCAACTATCCTACATTTTCCAGGACGATGATTGTATATTCTTTTGTTTATATCCATCATCAATCTGAAGAAATATCTGAGTTTTGGGAGGAGTTCATTGACTTACAAAGTTGTGAACACAAAGTGGATTGCAACTCCTAGTAATATAACAGACAAGGCTTTCAGTAACATACTTGAAGTGGAGGAGTAAAACCTGGAAATAATTTTTGAAAACTATTGCAGTTATTGTTGTTGTTATTGAGATAGACACTCGAAATACGATACGTAGTCAATGAGAAGCTTTTTGAAAAGAAAGACAATAACTTGAAGATTTGACAATGAAGTTTTTGAACTCCTACGAGGTATTGTGCCGCTCAAAAGTTGAAAGTAAATAGTTTCTGTAAATACATTCTAGTTGCCATTGTTTGCTCTTTTTCTCCCAATACTCTTTTTTTTCTGAAATTTCAGTGCCCTCCAATCCATCGAACAATTTGTTATCGCAATTGACCTCGATATGGAAACAAACAAAAAAATAAGTGACAGGTATGACCCGTCTCCTAGATCTAATCTTCTTTCATCGGCTCTTGATAGCATCGAAAAAGAAGAAAGGAGACATTTCGGGGTCGATAGAAGAGGGGTCAATTATCTATCTTCTTTTATTTATTGGTTACTTTTTTCTGATTGACTACGCTGTTAGCCGCGATTGATACAATCGAATAAATCAAAAATCAAGTGGTACATCAATATCACAATGAGTCAAACCACGGGCTACAGTTCCAATTAAAAGCTGTTTTCCATCATCGAAACTCGTTGCAATTGCACTTGCAGATGTGAATTTCCCGTCATCAGAGAATACTTCAACAATTTCCGCTGATTTCAAATCTGGTGAAAATTTGAAACGAAGGACTTGAGACGGAGCATAAAGTGATTGATCTCCAAAGTCTCCGAGGTGTCCGAGGGCATCTTTTAGAACTGGATGACATCCCTAAAAATTAAAAAAATCCATATTCTCATTCAGGAAATGAATAACATACCGACCACAAGTTGTCCTGTTTGTCAATATAAAAGTTGTCACATCCAGTGAGAGTTTCGATTTCTGATATTTTCTTGATCGAAACTTTCTTCTGGTCCCATGCAAAAACTCCAATTGTTTCTTGATTGATGTGAGAAACGAACAAAGTTTTTCTGTCTCTAGAAAGAATGACTCCATTGCCAACTGTATTTTGCAATAAGTATTGGGACGTCTGAAATTTATAATGATGGATAACGATGTGTTCTCACAAATTCTATACTTTTCCATCAAAATAAACAAGGCCTCCTTTGAAAAATCTAGTGAACATCTCAACTGCATTTCCCAATACAGTCTGTGCTCCTCCATCATTTGAAACTAGGAATGAATCGTCTCCTGTTGCCACAATATCATTTGGTCTGAGTTTTTTAACTTTTAAAGATATCTACTGAATACTCAATTACCGAACGAATTTCTCGTCTCTCACGGTTCTGACATGATTCAGTTGCCTGCGTTTTTCATCGAAGTCAAGAATAACAATAGAGTGAAGGAAAGTTTTCGAATGAACCACAAGAAACAATCGGATAGTTCCATCTTTCATGATCCAATGGGAAATTCCATGTGGATGGAATCCTTCCTTGTCTTCCAGATTTAGAATAGGAATTGATTCAGCTTTGTACGTCTTCTTGGTCAAATCGTACACAAATATATGTCCCTTCCATGTGACACGATCTGGGTCGTCATTGAGATATACCAATCCAGAAGTTATAAATGCAATATTCTTTTCTTCTACAATAGTGATATCTTCGGATCCATGAACTGGCCCTTCAACCTTTCTACATTGACCTGGTCTATGATTATACACCCGTTTGTGTACATCAAACATTAACCTGAATCTCAAAAATTAGTCTCGAATGTTGCTCCGTAAACTTACAATGTCTTGAATACATACTGCACCAAAAACGCCAAAAGAACTACTATTATTATTTTCAACATATTCGAAACCAGCAGAAGTGATAAACACGGCAATAGGTAAAAATAAAAAAGTGGTAAATATGAAGTCAACAAATAAAAGATAGAAGAATTGATAACCATCATCCCGCCTTTCTCGTGTTCTCTATCGCTCCTATCACTTTTATTTTGTGTCAAATTGAAAAATACAAAGTGAGAGGTTCTCGAAATTCGGTTTACTCACTTATCAATGAATGGACTAGATTACTTATTGGTTGAATATCAAAATACTATTTTGGAAAATAAGGAAATCTGCACCTGTAATTTCTGCAGGATGGAAAGATTCATATTTTTAATGAAGTCATTTCAGACACGATTTGAATGCAGAATAATTTATTCAAACTCTGTTATAGAGATGATATGTTTCAAATATACAACCAGAATGAATTCTCAGAATGAACTGATTACTTTCCAGCGGTTGGGTATCCTCCAGCTGCTGATGGTGGAGCAGCGTATGCTGGTGGTGGTGGTGGAGCAGCGGCGTATTGTGGTCCAGCTCCTTGGCTGAAAATTCGATTTTCTTGATTATTGAAGCTATAAGTGACTAATATACCATGGGTTGGAGCATCCTGGTTGAGCTGGTGGGCAGCATTGTCCGCCGCCTCCTCCTCCGATGCAGGCGGATCCAGAAGCAACGAGAGCAGCAACGAAGGCAGCAGCAGAGAAGAATTTCATATTTAGAAAGAAGTGATGACCGATGAAGGTATGCCAATCTGCAAACGAATCTCAGTTTTATACCCAGATCTATGCTGCAACATCCGCTTTATGAATGGGCGGGACATCGGATTACATAATCAATTTTTTGAAATGAAACCCGTTATGGGTTTATGACTTTCTGATCTTTAGATTTTTTCAGAAAATGAGGCGAGAGATCGGATCAGAATATGAATATAATCTAGCTGTTACCGTTTCCTTCCTGATTACATATTCTCGTTTTTTCATCTAGTCCAATCGAATTCGCACTTTCATTTTTTCTAATCTCAATTACGAATCTATGCCAAACCACTATAGCTTCTCCGTGATATCTGTGCGTGATCATTCGTGAGTGTACGATGTCCTCGGATTCCAATCGGCAAAAGAACTTGAACTTGCTTTTCCCTCCGACGTTTGTAGTCTTCTCATTACGCAACGTTTTACCGCATGGTTTCCTCGTCGATTACGCAAGGTGCCGGTTTTTGAAAATGAAGAGAAGGAGATGGCAAATTTATATCAAATGACCCTCCCCCTTCGGATGAAAAAGCAGCTTCCGATGTTGGGTATAAAACAAAGCTGACATTTGGAAAATTCATACCTTCATCGGTCATCACTTCTTTCTAAATATGAAATTCTTCTCTGCTGCTGCCTTCGTCGCTGCTCTCGTTGCTTCTGGATCCGCCTGCATCGGAGGAGGAGGTGGCGGACAATGCTGCCCACCAGCCCAGCCAGGATGCGGAAACCCATGGTAATTCATATATTCTCAGAATTCCTAACTAAAACGTTTAAATTTTCAGCCAAGGAGCTGGACCACAATATGCCGCTGCTCCACCACCACCACCAGCGTACGCTGCTCCACCACCAGCAGCCGGAGGATACCCAACAGCTGGAAAGTAATCAGTTAATTCTGAGAATTCATTTTGGTTGTATATTTGAAACTTCAACTCTAAAGCAGAGTTTGAATAAATTATTCTGCATTCAAAACGTTTACTCCGCTTTTCAAATTCAGGTTTCGAATACTACGATTCGAAGATATTAGGTTGGCAAGTATGAAACCGCATTTTTGGTATGGAAAAAAATTATTAGTTTTATCAATCGTGTGCAAGTAAGTTTCAATAGTGGTATGAGTGCATCCGAACTGCTCAGCAAGTTGGCGTGTGGTTTGACTTGGATCCGATTCAATGGCTTGCTTTAACACATCGCTATCAATGGTTTGTGGAGGATGGCCACGTCCGCGGTTCTCAAGGTTCTCGTCGCCATTTTCGAGTCGTTTAAACCATTCAAAAACTCAAGTCCTAACCATGGCTTCATCGCCAAATACTTTTGACAATGTACGAAAAGGTTCAGAAGCCGACTTGTGTTGCTGGAAGTCGTACCACAAGCAAGAGCGCATAAAGAATTTTCGGTCCACATATCTGGAGGATTTTTTTGAGAAGTTGAACAGATAAAAACGAGCAAGTAATATATGAAAAGGTGCGCAATAAAACCCTCTTTCAAATAAGATAAATCAAAAAACAATCCATTCTCTTTTTTCGCGTAACAGTCAAAGAAAGACGAGTCCGGTTTCATACTTGCCAACCTAATATTATAGCTATGTAACATATACCTGGGTGAACACTTCAGAAAACGTTTTTTCAAAGTGAGCTAAATATTATTTAGAACGAAAAAAACAAATGATAATTAACCGTATCATTGAACGTTCACAGTGAGAAAGTACAGGGTGCGCCAAAAGTATGGTACCATCTTTGGTACTGTCACAAAAATGAGCACAGGCAACCAAATTTCAGTAAAAACTGACACACATAATTATGAATCGCCATTTTTTATGCTACAAAAATTTAAAAATTTCATTTAGTCAAAACGAGTTTAGTGCCATACAGATTCGAAAAAACGTTTGGTGCCCTAGAGATTTGAAAAAACAACAGAGAATATTACGGATAAATATTCAAGGGTCGTTTTGAAGAAGAACTTTTGTATATTTGCGTGCCCTCGCAATGTGACATATAAATTAGAATAATCATAGTTATAAAGACACACACCACGTTCATCAGGTTTTAAAACCCAAAAGTCTAGTCCTTTTTCTTGTTTCAAATCTTTTGAAAACATTGTTTTCGGAAAATGATGCTATCCCAAAGGAGAACTTTTACTGCGAAGAAAATAGTTTATTTGATTTGAAAATTAAATACGATTTCCCAAATGTACAGAAAAATGAAGATGGCAAAAAGAGCACATGGCAGTGCTTCAGCAAGACATTTATTTTCCAGCAACTGGATAAGCATTGACAACTGGATAGGCGGCTGGTCCGATTGGTGGTGGAGCGACTCCTCCTCCGCTGAAACGAACTACTAGAAAAAAATGGATTTGAGTTTCCAAGAAATCAGAAAAGAATCTAAAGAAAGTCGAGAAGTCGTATTCTGGACACACGAGAATCTCACTCTTGACCAAACCAAGCTGTCCAGAAGATCATGGAGGCGTGTCCCGAATAACAACTAATTCGAGAATATCACCGGTTTCGTTTAATGTTGGAATGTTATGTTCTATAATAAGACTTACCATGGATTTCCACATGCTGGTTGAGCTGGTGGACAACATTTGTTTCCACCTCCAATGCAAGCAGAAGCGAAGGCAAAAAGAGTGAAGAAAATAATGAAGAATCTCATTTTAGTTGGAAGAAAACCGAATGGATTTGTTCTTGAACCCAGCTTCAATCCTTTTTATAGTATTCTCATCTACATAGTTTCACTTTAAAAGGCGGGTTACCTGCTGTTTGGTCATACATCGAACCGGAAGGTGGAACATTTCCTTGATTGTGGGAGGTAAATGCCATTTCCCAAAGGACCGGAATATCTGCGGATTATTGTGTTTTAAAGTCCCACACCACACTTTTTTTCCTCTTTTTTTCGTTTTTGGAAGAAATTAAAGATCATAAACAAGGTGTTGCAAACTGATCAAGCTACAGATAAAAGTGGATAGATAATAAAAATCTCGTTTAAATGCAAAAACAGATGTAAAAAAGCCATGTGCTAACCCGTCCCTCTTATGTAATCTCTGATAGCATTCTCGTATAAAAAGAAGAAAAAACGGAACGCTGTCATACCTTCATCGGTTATCACATCTTTTCAATCATGAAATTCTTCTCTGCTGCTGCCTTCGTCGCTGCTCTCGTTGCTTCTGGAAACGCTTGTCTTGGAGGAGGTGGCGGCGGACAATGCTGCCCACCAGCTCAACCAGGATGTGGAAACCCATGGTAAACGTTATTCTTGTAGATTTATAACTAATAAAATGTGTTTCAGCCCTGGACCTGGACCACAATACGCTGTTGCTCCACCACCACCACCAGCATACCCATCACCACCACTCGGTGGATATCCTACTGCTGGAAAGAAATAGTCAGTTGATTCTGATTCTGAATTCTTGACTCTATCTGTATACTTTGAGGCCAAGTTCAAATAAATTATTCTTCATGCATCTCTTTTTTTTTGTTTTTCATTTTGTTGTAGTGAGATCATCGTTGACTCATGATTACAACAGATTCGATCAAGAACTTGGAAGGCAGGTTCAGATGGAAAGCGATATTGCGTAATTGAACATTCCTATTGCCGGTTTACAGTTTGCAACCGATCTTTTATTCTAGATGAGTGGGACGGTGTAAGGTTTTTAAAGCTATAAGGTAGATAAGTAATAAAATCCGGGAACCTGCAATTCGAACATTATAAAATAGAAGAATACGGGAATTTTCTGAATTGCTATCCCAAATAAATCAACTTTGGAGAAGTTTTGTGACGAGAAACTCTTGATCTATTGGATTTCGCACTTTAAAAAATTCTTTTTTTTCTGGATAACCTCTTCGAATATGAATCATTGTGTTTTGATTCATACAGTCTCTTTTCTAGTTTTCCCTCCAACATCTTCCGAAGAGATACTCATCCGAATGATTCCATAAGATGAAAAAAAACTTTCATTTTATCGACTACAGTCTCCGTAATGCGAAAGAATGTACTTTGAACATGCCGACGACTTATTTTTTTCCTCCGATATTGCGTCGTTGCCAATGTACTTCGTCGGTGTCCGCGAAGGCGGCAAGAAAAAATAAGAAGTGATGACGCCACTTATTGTCTTTCTCTTTTTCTAAACAAGATTGCATGTGTATTAATCGTATTGGATACGGTAATTGGGCTATGATTCAGATATTCAGATGTACGGAAAAAAAGGGAATTCTGATTTGACATATTCCAACTACGTGCCAGCTAAAAATGCAGTTTTTAGACGGACGAACAGATGAATAACTTTGAGAAACTGTTGAATCTGATGAGTCTCGTCCTATTTATTGTTCATATCTACTTTTTTAACGATTCAAACTCGAAGACGAATTGCATTGATAAATGTTTTATTGAAAACACAAACAGTGGATTTCAAAATATACAGAAAGAAGGGGAGAACTTGAGAGCTCATGGCATCAATCGAGTTTCATCTTGAATATTTACTTTCCGGCGGTTGGGTATCCTCCGGCTGGAGCAGCATAAGCTGGTGGTGGGGCAACTGGGTAGGCAGCTGGTCCGATTGGGGCTGGTCCGACTCCTCCTCCGCTGAAAGATAGAAAGTTAAATGATTGAAAGGTGAGGAGGATTCCAAGTGAAATATCTAAAAACTAACCATGGGTTTCCGCAGGATGGCTGAGCTGGTGGGCAGCATCCACCGCCACCTCCTCCTCCGAGGCAAGCGTTTCCAGAAGCAACGAGAGCGGCGACGAAGGCAGCAGCAGAGAAGAACTTCATATTTGTGTTGAAACCAAAAATGGCATACCGAACTGATCCACTTGGACCGTTTTATAGCATCTTTTGTTGGTAGGCGGGATCCCAAATCGACCACCTGCCGTTGCGGCCTTCAGCTTTTCCTTTTTTTTCGGCTTCTTCTCTGATTCTTTTTTCTTGTCGTATGCTTCTTCCTCTTCTCCTCCATTTTCTTGATCTCGTTACCTGTTGTATTTTTGGGGGAAGGGCGTATTCAAATGGAGAAGAATCAAAATGAGATTGGCAGGAAAGAAATGGCGGGAGACCACTTGCAATGACAAGACACCTCTTATTCAAAAACGGAGAGACACTTCTGGTTGAAAAATCGGGGAAAAATGAATGGGAGAATCCGCTAAATGTATGCAAATTGGAAATGTGACGCCTTTCATAAAATGTTGCCAAAACGTTTCGTCCGGATTATTGGAATTTCTCACACTTTTGGTAATTGCCTTGACAAAAGATGTGACATGGAAAATTGGGCCCGGGAAAGGGATTTGAGTTTCAGAAAACTACACGTTTAAAGATGGAAGTACCAATTCGCTCTTTTTAATGTGCAAGAGAGTACCTAACAATTTATTTTACAAAAGTCTTCCAAAGTTGTCAGAAGTTCCTTCATTACAGAAATTAACAAATACATAAAATTCAACATGTTTTATTCTTCCCCATTGAATATATTTTATCGTACGGATACTTGCAGCACTGTTTCGTTTTGTCGTATTGCTGAAACAAAACAAACAAATTAATCAGATTCCCTATCAGTCCATTATCAATCAACACCGAGCATTGTACCTCATTAAACCTTTCCAAAACCAATAAAACCCGTACCGTATCTCTAAACTTTCCGTCTTCATTCCGAAGATAACAACACGCTCGAACCGTCGATGATTTCTCGAGTGGACCATCACAGCAAACATGCGAAATGGAATGATAAGGACGAGCGAAACCGTTGTTCAATTGACAACATGAATTGAATTCGGTTGAGTTGAAAACTGAGGATCCACAACATGTCTGATTGACTCCCCCGTCGAATGTAGAGTTGCCACAACAGACGTCATCAGGAGTCGTTTTTCTAAAGTTGAAAAGGTTGACTTGAAAAGGAAAAAGGGTTTTGGATTGAAGGTTGATCAGCTAGATTAAATCTGTCCGCGTAATTCAATGTTGTTTATCGTTATGCAATATAATGAGAAGTGAGAGTTCCTAGTCATCAGAAGCTGTGATTTATGTGGTTTTTAAACCAAGTTGTGAGCAGTATGACTCTATGATTACTGCAAACCTTTTGAATATCTTTCTTTTTTTGTCGGTTTATCTGGTTCCTCAGTTCCTATTGTCTGTGACGTGGCACGACGCATTACACAATGACTGAAATTACTCATAGTACCTATTCTTGCGTTTCCGACTATACAACATCTTCCACCCATTTTACACATTCATCTTTACAACCTTCATATCTCGCTGTTCATTTTTGTAGTTGGTGGCAAACGGTAAAAAGAATCAACCTCGAAACGAACGAGATATGATCACACACTCATTGTATGTTTACGGCTATTGCCGTTAAACAGGGCTGGGAAGAGGTTTTTTGTTTGGCTTTTCTATGGTTCTTTACATCTTCTGCCCGTTTATCTCCGTTTTCTTCTACACCTTGTCCAATGCCATTCATCCTCATTCCACTTTACAAATCCATCAGAGGGGGAAAAACTCACACTGATAAGGTCTGATCACAACACAAGAAGGTGGTATCCCGTTGGAAATAGACATCCGTGCCGCAGCAATCACCACCAATTATATTATGGATCTGGAATTTCGGGTGGAAAGAGATCGAAAAACATCGGTTTAGCGTGTGATCTTGCGAACCTTCCGATATGACATAATCGTGTACGCATAACATCTTCTTTTTTCTGTATCTAGTTTAATCGTGATCTGCACAGGTGATAAAAGGAATACAATCTAGTGGGGATGGCAGAAGAAGTGAAAGAGAAAAATGCCATGTTCAGGGAGTTAGCAAGTTTTTTATCCATGCTGTGTGGCAGAAAACAACACAATATGGGGAAAAAATTTGAAAGGCGGAAAGGGGTTTTGGATATCCAGTATTCTGGAAATGACTTGAACGACTGTGAGCAAAATACTGAAATTGTGATCACAGTGTCTGACTTACAAGGCGACGACGCGAGTTGTGCTTTTTCTGAAACTTTGATCCTAGACTAAATTGAACGTAGGACAGAACAGTTTTCAATTCTTCTTCTATGTATTTCCAATTTCAAGTGCTATTTTTAACTCTTTCCCAATTCTCTTCTCCATTCCCTTACCACCCCTCCGCAACAAGTTTGATCAAGACGAAGTGGTTGTGTACCGCAACATGAATGAGCCATGACACCGCCTGAAATAATAGATACTATCATTATTTATTTATACACGCTATTAGTATTCGCCATTTCACTGATAACCACTCAATGCCTTTGTGGTTAGACGAAGAAAAAGGAGAATGCCATTGGGAGAAGAGTAAAAAGAGAGATGACGGCACGTACCTCTGTCCCGATTGTGCACATTGTCTTCGCAACATAATTGACTCGAAGTGTTGTAAACGTGGCGACCACAACAGGCAACTCCAATCATTTCGCGGGGTTCAGAAAACGAAGTACAGTTTTCGGATTTCGTACCAGCCATACAACATACTCGATATTCTGAATTGAGTGATTGGGATGTGAAACTTCTATAGAACAATACCTGTCTTAGAAAGGGCAGAGCTTGAAGTTAAGACTAAAATGCAAAAAATAATGTAAAAAGACAGCATACTACTGGTGAAATGTGTATAACCTGATGGAAAATAACGGTCATTTCAGGGAACACTCCAGGTGAACTAACAATGGAAACGATGAAGGAGAGATGTGGACTACGACTGGGAGAATTCGGTTATGTTTGTTTTGAATAGGTCAGAAAGACTAATAATTTATTGAAACTCATCAATTGAAAATGACAAGAGGAACAAAATGTGCATATTGTGAAAAAATTAATCAGACTTATCGGAAAGCTTTTTGAAGAGAACATTCACTACACTCTGGCATACATTGTCTCCGGCATTTTTGGCTATCAGATGAAGCACTACGACGACATCTGGATTCACAGACAAAAATCTGTTGTAGTCGTTCTGAAAACTTTTGGTTATAAACAAGAAATATGATTCTGTGTTACCGAGTAATTTGTGGGTCTGTCAACAAGTGGTGCCTTCTCATCTGCTTGACTTCCAGAATCATCATCAGTTGATCCATGCCCACCCGCACTCAACATTCTTCTAACAAAATCTTTTCTTGAAGAGGCCCGGAAGAAATGTTGGAAAGAAAAGATAAGATTCCAAATTGTGAGACCAAGAAGAGCAAAAAGCCAATAGAATAGAGCAAGGAAGATCTTCTCGTTTAGCATGTTCATGGAAAGAACACATTGAACACTGTACTTTTGGATGCTTCCCTTCTTGCGAACCTATTTAAAAGTATTGTTTCATACCTCGTTGAATGGGATCACTTACTTCAAAATCACACATCGTCTGTCTTGGGAAAATACCATTTGCGATCCAGTTGCTGCCGAATCCAACACGAAGATCTGTAATGCACGAATGGTTTAGTTTTCCTTTGAAAATGCAAACTCACTCAAAAAGTCTGAAATACTGAATCCAAGGAAATAGTGGATAAGAATCATCTGGACGAGCAGATTGATAACGAACATTGCCTTCGTTAGCACATAGTTGAAAGAAACCCAATTTCTTCCAATTGCATTTGGAATAAATGGAATTGGACTCTTTCTTCCTTGTCTATCAATAAACTTTTTCAAATGTCCAGCGATTTTTTCAATTTCAGCTTGTCTTCCATTCACATCAGTTTTGTTCAATTTACATGAAGCATCAACTACTGCTTTCACTTGAAGACCAGACCACCAGTTGACCGTACTCCAGTACAAATACGGAATGTAGAAGAGGAATGCGAGGAAAACGAGAATAAACTGAACCCATTGGTAATAAGTGAGTTCTCGTTCTTCTCGATATCTCTCGGGTGGCATATTTGGATCTTCTATTGGCACATAATATGTATTCTCAATCAGACAATAATCTCTTGTGTATTCAACCCATCCTTTTTTGAATTCAGCTGGTGTCCAGCAGGAAATTGCTGTTCCGAAATATGTCTGAAATAATTTATTTTTAATTTTCGACTTTTTATACTTACGTTGTATCCAATAATCAATGCAGAAAGGGCGAATACATATGAAGTGTATTGAAAATTGAGCCGATCAATGAAATCATCTTCATGTCTTTTATCGGTATACTGTGTAACTAATCCCAATATTTGATCCATCCCCTGAAAAAGAAATAAATTTGGTTTTGAATTTATACAAAAGTCAAAGGAATGGTTGAAACGGAGCACCACAGCACACAACATTATTACAAGGACATATTCTCTCGCATTTTGATTATCAGTCATTTAACACGGTGACTCAATGAGAGATTGTGTGGGAGGAAGAGGTTTCAGACATGAAAGATAAGAGCTGGAATTGGAGTTATTATCAGTTGAAGAGGTACGGCATGAGGCGGAATGCAGAAGAAACTCGCAATTGTTACAGTTCTTTATTTTCTTGTATATTGGCAGATTTTGTTTTTACAGAATTTCCGTTTTTTTCTGGATTCCTTCTGATTGAATCTGTTTGGAATGAGTCAATAGTTTTGGCTTTTACACTATTTGACGTAATAAGCTATTTCAGTTGTTATCACTTTTCAAAACTTTGCTTCCCATTTCAAATTTCAAAATTTTAAGGTAAACCAAGATGTTGAGTAACATCAAAAACTATGCAGCGACAGTAAGCAAGCTATCAGATCATGATGATTCTTCCATTGACAGGTAAATTTTCAAATTATCATATATCTCCCCATTCTTCAATTTCAGACTGAACTATGTGATCACCACATCCATTTTAATTGGTTTTTCTCTTCTTCTTTTTGCCAAAAATTATGTCGGAGAACCAATGCAATGCTGGACACCAAATCAGTTCAACGATGGGTGGGAGTCTTTTGCTGAACAGTACTGCTTCATTGAAAATACTTACTTTGTTCCAATGCAGGATTCAAATCTTCCAGCAGCAGAAACAAGAGAGGATAGGGAGATGATATATTATCAGGTTTGAAATTTGTGATTCTAATTTCAATTGAGTACTGATTGTTTCAGTGGGTACCATTCCTTTTGATCATTCAAGCGTTATTCTTCTGTATTCCAAGAGCATTTTGGATTATCTATCCATCGTACAGTGGACTCACAATTGCTGATATGATAACTGCTGCTCGGAAAAACGGAAAACAGTTAGAAAGTGCAGATAAAGCACTTGAGCAAGTTGCACTTGTTAACTGGAGAATCGAACAACAAAGAGATCACAAAGGATCAAGAATTTTCAATAGCTACCTGGTCATGAAACTTCTGATTCTGATCAACATCTTCCTTCAATTCTTCCTTCTCAACTCTTTCTTGAACACTGCATACACATTCTGGGGATGGGGAATCTTTTGGGATATGTTCCATGGAAGACATTGGCAAGAAAGTGGTCACTTCCCGAGAGTATCTTTCTGCGATATCAATGTGAGAGAACTTGGAAATGTACATCATTGGAGTCTTCAATGTGTACTCATGGTGAACATGTTCAACGAAAAGATCTTCATTTTCTTGTGGTTCTGGTTTGCTTTCCTTCTGGTTGCAACCACTTTTGACTTCATCGTTTGGGTTTGGAGACGATTTGATAAGCAATCAAGAATCGGATTCATTTTGGATCTTTTGGTATGAACTTGAATCATTTGACGATACGAGAATTATATTTTCAGAATCAAGAAGGAATCGATCATTCTCCACAAAAAGCTAATGAGTTGTATAATAATGTGCTCCGGGACGATGGAGTTCTCTTCCTTCGACTTTTGGATTCAAATAGCGGACGTCTGAATTCAGAAGAACTCATGAAGAAGATCTACAATATTTCTGTTGGAAGTAAGTAAAATCTTTCCCTTTTCCTCTTTCTATCTTGTTTCACTCACACTGTTCTTATATTATTCAGATACAACCAACTTGAATACTCCAACTGAAGAACAATAGGAACAGGTGAGTAAGAAAAGGGATAGAAAATGGGGGAAAGGGAATGAGAGCTTTTGAAAAACGGGAGCATTGAAAATATTCAGAAGCTTCTGGCCTTCATCACAGTGAAAGTTTGGCTCTAGAAGAGTTCATGGAGAATTATCCAAGTGAACATTTTTATTCGAAGATTTCTAATGATGCAATTCTTGTTTCAGCTCACGCTCCACACGCCTCAATAGACAGTGAAAGCGATTCGAACCAATAACTTTCATGAAATTTTCTCTTTTTTTATAGTCAATGTTGTTATAATTTATGAATGATTGAAAGGCCTTTGTAATTTCTGGTCTCTTTCTTGAACTGGATATACCATATCTATATACTTATTTAATCGCATTTTTTGATATTTTCTTTTAAACTCACGATTGTTCAGATGAAGATTGATACTCCATTCTACTCTCAAACAATCACTCCCACATATGATTCAGATTCTATTGATAGGTGAGTCATTAGCAAACTCTTAAATAATTCAGAAGTTTTCAGACTTCGATACTTTGCCACCGTCGTCATTCTCACATCATGTGCTTTTTTCATAATGGCTAAACAATATGTGGGTCAGAGCATCCAGTGTTGGATGCCAAAACAGTTTAAAGGTGGATGGGAAGATTATGCGGAAACGTATTGTTTAATTGAAAATACTTATTATGTGAATATGAATGATACGAATTTGCCTACGGAGGGGATTAGAGAGAACAAGGAATTGAGGTATTACCAGGTTGGAATTCAGATCAGATTTAGATTTAATGTCTTGGTCTTATAGTGGGTTCCATTTATTTTGTTCGGATTGGCACTGGTTCTCTATATTCCGAGAATACTATGGATGGCTCTTCAATCTGTTATTGGAATCAACATTTCTATCGTGACGTCTCATCTTCGGAAAAATGCAAAAAATGATTTTGCATCAGGAAACGCCGATGTCGAGAAGAAAACGAAACAAATGCAATACAAAAAGAAGGTTACCAACAGAAAAGGTGACAAAATTTTATAGGATAAAATTGAATTTCGAAATTTTCAGCAGATGGAGAGTTTTGGGGTTCTCGACTGACAGTATGTCTCTTGGCTACAAAAGTTTTCGCCACTCTCGTAATTTTGATTTCCATGGGATTCATGGATTATTTCATGGGAATGGGGCCACTTTATGGATGGACTGTCACTAAAGATTTGTTGGCTGGAAGACAATGGCAAGAAAGTGGAACATTCCCAAGAGTCACTTTCTGTGATTTTCAAGTTAGAGAACTCGGCTATGTGAATAACTGGTCTCTTCAATGTGTACTCATGGTTAGTTCAAAATTTCTTGAATTTTCAAAATCTAGAATTTCAGGTGAACATGTTCAATGAAAAACTATTTATTGCTCTTTGGTGGTGGTACGTCGTATTGGCTGTCTTGTCTGTTTATGACATCTTCCGATTTGTATTCCGATTCACAGTGCATCATCAAGTTTCTTTCATTTCTGATATTCTTTCAACTCTCGGGGATTCTGATATCAATCAAACAGAAGTTGGAGAGTTCAATAGAAAGATTCTGAGAATTGATGGAATCAATTTGACACATCTCGTCTACGCGAATGCTACCATTTTCGAGGCGGCAGAGTTTCTGAAACCACTTTGGCACGATTTCAAGGAGAAACAGGATTAGGAATGACGATTTGTTATTAATGAATGGTTCATGTACATTGTTCTTAATTATTGGGAGTCTGAGATAATTATCATTGGTACTGGGGAAGGTACATTTAATGCACAAAGAAGAACTAGTTGAGATAGAGAAGAGATGAGTGAGGGAGATTGTATTGTTGTGTGAATGAGGGTGGGAAACTGCATACAAAAGGTTAAGGATTCGGATTTTTTTGTGGCATTCTGTCGTAATCACCAATGAAGGAAACTTACAACCTAAACTGTTCAAAACGAGATGAATTTATTGTTCTCCCAATTGTTATCTGTACCAAATTGAATGAAGATGCCCAAGCCTAGAACATTCGAGAAACTTCTCCAAATCTTATGCATTACCATAACGCAATTCATTAAGAATGACTAACTGTCAATCATCCTCTGAAGAATACCACAAGTATCATTGAATTGGCTTTTGAATCATTAGAATAACGACACACTTCACAAATGCCACATGTTTTAAGGTCACTCAAAGAGTATGCCACCTGCTACCTGACTCAACTGACTTAAATACCTTCAAGAAGTGACCATGAATTCCAATCCAATGGCAGCTCTGAATCCAAAATCTCATCCAAAGAAAGTAACCCATGCTCTTCTCTTTCACTATTTCCAGCACTGGTAAACAATCGTATTTTGTTGTTGTTTATCGGTTTGTGTCCTCCCCATAGGTACGTATATCCTTCGGCTTTCCACGAGAGACGAGAGCCGTCGCAACATCACGCATTCTTCTCTCATCCTTTTTTCTCTATTTCCTCTTCATCTTCCATGCTCTCTCACCCCGTCTGTACCATCTGTCGTCGTCATATCGGCCACCCATCCGGGCACATCGTGCATCCATCACATTCGACGCGACCTTGTCTCTCATTACCACAAACTGTTGCTTTTTTGTATCCCATTTCGCCTGGTGAGAATGTTTTCTGGATTCAGATGAATGTGTTATCTGGATTTGTGGAAGTAATTCGATTATCCTCTCCGTTACGCATTTGTTTACTGAGATTCCCTCTTTTTTAGTGACAGACGGCTACATAAGGAACTTTCTTTTGAATTATTTACCATTGTTTTTATTTGCTCAGGATTTGGATAATTCGCATCATTTGTTCCAATTTGCATGTTCAATAGGATCGTATTTTCAACAACTTATTTAGGATTTCTTTGGAGGTTATGCTCTTGTTGCGAATTCATATTTTTAAAAATTTCTTGAAATTCAGGTAAAAATCGTAACCTAACTTTTTGGCACCACTAATCTGAAAATTACTCAATTATAGTGTGAAAACTTCTATTTTTAGACTCAGAAAAGTAAAAACTAGTAGTTTCAAGTGTTCATTTTAGTTCCTTTTTTCCCCTTAATTGCCACTCTTTCTTTTTTCTTCCCTTCCCCTTCAACCCCACATATATCATCACGAGAGAACTCATTTTGAAGGGTATATTAAAACTAAAATAATATCTTCTGAAGAGATATCTCTTCTCACCAATACATCCGTCAACCAGGTGGCATCCGAATGTTCCTCATTCATAGAAATATCGCCTTTTCTTCAGAGACCCAGGCCAAACTCTTTGTCACTTTTTTTGTGTCCCGTGTCTCCAATGTACTCTAACCCCTCACAACTTGTCCCATTCCTCCTCCAATCATCATCTTTTTCTCGGTTCGATTCGATTTTCATCACTTTCCTTGTGCTCTCTTTCTGTCTCTAATCCCTTTCTGTTCCCCCCCATGCTCTCACCCAATTATGGACCCATTCTCTTTCCCTTTTCAAGTGGACTCTTCTTTTCGGATTATGCCTTTCTTCTCTCTTCGTCAACACAGAACCATTCCGAATCTCCAGACGTAACAAAACCTATTTGACACCTAGTTAGTTTTCTTTTCCTTCAAAACTTCGTTTCATAAAATTTGAAAAAAAAAAGTGGTGGGGAAACGGACGAGGTTTACTATTTACGACCAAGAGTTTTGAGCTAATAGGGAAAAATTGGTTTCCGGACAGACATAATAGGTAGAATTGTTGTCGTTCATAAAAAATTCAGAGGTTTTATAGATCTATTTTCTTTTCCAACTAGGAGCAAGTTCTTTTTTTTAAATCTTGCCCTTTCAGATGTTTGAGTTTTCTAGAAAATTATACTTTTGTGTTTCTGCTTAACGCATCAGTTAAACTAAACATGTCTTCTAAAAGTTAGCAGTCATGATAGAGTTCACTTCCAATTTTGATTCGCTTCAAGCACTACAGATAATTTGAACCTAGATTCCAATGACGTAAATTGTTTGAACCTTAATTTTCCAATTAACTGTTCATTTCAATGATTACTCACATGATTCCTTCGCAAACTTGCAAACCAACCATCTCTCAACAAAATACTTACTTTCTATTCAACATTTTTATTTTTTGTCCCCATCCAAGGTCTTCTTCACACATTTTTCGATCACTGATGAGGTCACTTGAAATGAGAAAACGAGATTTAGACAGCGAGAGAAATAGAGACATATCCGTCCGTTGTGAGCGGAAACCTCTTTTCCTTTTTTTCTTCCTTTTCAACTTTTTTTCGACTTTTTTTCAATTCTCCAAAGAGGTTCCACATTTTTGTGTTGTAAAGAACATTCCTCCTAATGACTCTTCACAGTTCTGAAGTATTTTCATCCAACTTTTTAAAAAAAAGTGACAGAATTTCAGAATAATAATAATTTAATCCAAATGAAAGTTTTCTTCCACTAGAATAATCAAACGAAAAAATCGATTCAAACCACGAAAATCTAATTTGAAAATTTGTGTTATTTCGAGTACTGAATTCGAAGGAAAAACTGGCGCACTATTCTTGTTTATCATGATGTTAACGCTTTCATCTCAAAGATCCATAGTTTTCTCATCAGTTTCAAACTTCGAAATACCATTTTTCTTCGTCGACATTCAATTAAATACCGTATTCCCTCGAATAGTGGAATACCTCTAATAGGAAGGCACCACAATGAGCTCGAAATGGGCACTTCTCGTGATCCATTATTAAAGAAATAATGTTGAGTGTTGGCCTTATTATTCTATGGGTTTTTTCGTTGAGAAAAATTCTAAAAATACGAAACAAAATATTCAACCGAAACTGAGCAATATTCCGACAAATAAATTGGCTGACCATATTCTGTCCTGACATCTGAATCCAGAGTCCATAAATTCTGGTGATATTTCCTGATACCGCAATTCACTCCATTTTTTGATCATAAATTTGACTTTTTACCCAAACATGTAGGCATCCGTCTCTTGTCACGCACGATTTCTCTTGCTCCAAAAATATCTTGTCCCGTCTATTCAATCCATCTTTTCTTTCCTTTTCCCGTTCATTTTTCTTTTTTCAACATCAAAAAGACACCCAATGGGTTGGAATGTCTCCAGTTTTATTGGGTACTTACTCGCCCCGAAGACTTTTTGTCGTTTCCATTCCGTTTTTTCCAAGTGGTCTACTGGATCGACTCTCTCCGCAAAGATGAATTTGTTCACATCTGGAATGTCTTTCTTTTGATTCATGTGCTTTTTTTTCGAAAACTTATGATATATACTTATGATATATACATATACTTCTGACTCTCCCACGAAAGTTCTCTTATTCTTTTTTGGTTACACATTTGTATTGTCGAATGCACTTACAGTGGCGAAAAATGGTGAGTGTACCTCCAAACTTTTGATTATAACTTTGCTGAAACCTGTCCAAAAGACAAGAAATTTTGTGGAGACGTTGCTGATTAGATTAAGAAAAGCTCTATGAGTTTTTTGAATTTCAGAAATATTTCGTTCCTTCAGAATATCATCAGAAGTGCCGGTGACGTCAGAATCAAAAATATTATCTTTCTTCAAAATTTTTTCTGTATGGAGTTCTAAAGTGCAAAATGTTTGTTATAGATCAGATAAACACCACAGAAAATTTGGAGCGATTTGTATGATCGGCTCCAAAGATATGAACGTCCGAGCACAAAATGGTACGTTTTGCTCATTGGCCGTATCAACGCTGAAAATAGTGCTAGAAGTCTCAAAATTTGGGAAGATATGTACTTTGAAATACTCTACAAAATGGCAGAAAGAAATTTCACTTTTGAGCAAAAAAAATTTTCTTGATATACTGACCCCATTCGGCCTAAACGAGCCCCATGCTTCGAAAAAAATTTTTTGCTCAAAATTAAAATTTCTTTTTACCATTTTGTAGAGTATTTCAAAGTACATATTTTCCCAAATTTTGAGACTTCCAGCACTATTTTCAGCGTTGATACGGCCAATGAGCAAAACGTACCATTTTGTGCTCGGACGTTTATATCTTTGGAGCCGATCATACAAATCGCTCCAAATTTTCTGTGGTGTTTATCTGATCTATAACAAACATTTTGCATTTTAGAACTCCATACAGAAAAAATTTTGAAGAAAGATAATATTTTTGATTCTGACGTCACCGGCACTTCTGATGATATTCTGAAGGAACGAAATATTTCTGAAATTCAAAAAACTCATAGAGCTTTTCCTAATCTAATCAGCAACGTCTCCACAAAATTTCTTGTCTTTTGGACAGGTTTCAGCAAAGTTATAATCAAAAGTTTGGAGGTACACTCACCATTTTTCGCCACTGTACTTAACCTTCTATTCAATCACTCTTTTGTGTTGTCCACACATACTGTTCTCCTTCTTTCTCTCTTTCTTCGTCTTCTTTTTGGTTTCACCGCCTTCTTACCACAACATAACTCTTTTTTCATTCCAATTGCCCCCGTCCCTTTTGACTGTTGTGTCCAACGCCGAAAATTCACATTCTTCTCTCTTTTTGTGTCTGAGTCTCGATTCCTAGCTATCTTTTCAACTTTTTTTGACCTTGTGGATAGTTGAATCAAGTTTGGAAAAAAATTCATTTCACTTGAATTCACTTTTATTGGAACTGTTTGTCTCTAAAGTGGAAAGTTGCATGACCTGTTAATTTAATATCAAGATAGTCACGAACGTTCTTGTTAAGAAGTAGTCAGAATATCAAGGATTTGGTTCTATACCATTAACTTGAATTAAATTTTATCTATATAACCGTTAAATACTGTAGCAAGACTTGTTGAAACCCAGATGATGATTTAACAAAGATTCCAATGGTTTTAAAAAGTCAAAAGTGACATTCTCTCTGGTTCTCCATCTCCTCCTCCGACTTCAATCTGCTTCTGTTTCTTTTCTTCTTTTCTCTTCTTCCATTTTAATTTTGTTTATTGCATTCGGCTCATCGTCTTTTCTGTTCCGTCTTCTTACCCTCCTTTGTTTCTCTCTGTAATTCGTCTCTATTTTTATTCTCTTCTAAACTATTCGAATATAATGCCAATTAGTTCCAAATAAAAATCACGAATCGAGAATTAGTCTCTTTCTCTTATACTTTTCTATCTTTGGTTTCGTTCTCTATCACTTTTTCTAATGTATAATTTGCAGTCGAAACCTGTTTCTCTCGGCTCTCCATGAAGGTTTCGTACACCTACCGATGCTCTCTCCCCGTTATTTAGCCATAATTTGTGTTGCCCTTTTGGGTTTCAGCTTTGTTATTTCTTCGGATACATCGTCAGAAGGTTAGTGGAAAACTGGAATCTATCCAAATCTGAATTCAGGTCTACAATCTGAATTTAATTCTACAAATAATTCTGTTAAGAACCTAATCTAGCCCGTTTTATCAGAAACCCATTCCTCCTATCCACCATGTGTACCTCCAATGAGAGAATGCGATTCTCTCATGTCAAGTGGACCGAAATGTTATCCAGCACAATGGTATTGTGACGGATATCCTGATTGTCAAGATAATTCAGATGAACCTTCCACGTGTAGTAAGTCTTTTGATCAGTAAACTGGAAAGCTGAAAGTTCGGAAAAACGAAATAATCATGACATAAAGTTGTAAAAATATTCTGAGTTTGTAACTAATTTATATCCATATACATCACATTTCTGTTTTCCATTCCAATTTCAGAAAGAGCGTGCCTTGAAAATGAATTTGTTTGCAAAACGGGTAAATGCCTTCCTCGCGGATACTTGTGTGACGGACAATTCGATTGTGGACGTCTTCCGAGTGGAGATCGAGATCTTTCAGATGAAGCACCTGAGATTTGTAAGTATTTTATTTTTCCATCAAACTGAAACAATATCTTTTACAGGCAATCAACCTTTGAATTGTGAGCACAACGAGTATGCATGTGCAAAATCTGCCCAATGTGTTCCACTTTACAAATTTTGCGATGGAAAACCAGATTGTGCTGATGGATCAGATGAGCATACAATGTGTCAAGTGGAAGATAAACCATCGGCTGATAAGTGTGAATATGGTGCAGCAATGACAATCGATGGAATCAAATGTTATTGTCCAACGAACAAATTTTTGAATGAAAAAGGAAAATGTGAATTCGTCAATCATTGTGATCGATTGAAGAATGGTGAGCATTTTTTATGCAATTTCAGAGAATTCTTTCTCGATTTATAGGACTTCCCCCAGCTTGCACGCAAGGGTGCACAGATAACAGAAATGGAACATTCTCATGTTATTGTTTCGATCCAAGACTGACAGTTGCCAATGGGACACATTGTGTAGAAAATAAAGACGGTTAGTTGTTTTTTGAGTAAAAGTTATCGGTGAAAACTGAATATTTTCAGTTCCCATCCCAAGTGTTGCCATTCTCACCAAACAAAAAATGTACGTAGTCGAAAACAACACAATGTCGAACTATTCGAGTATGCCCCGCCCACTTGGAAAACCTGGAGCCCTGACACTTGTCTTCCAACATCCCGATTTCCCAGAAGCAAAAGTTCCAATTCTTTGTCTAACTGAATCCCCAACTCCAAATGCAAGTTATATCACTTGCGGAAACGTAGAAGGATCAGAACCTGCCACAAAATCATATGTAGTTGATTTCGATGTCTCGGCAATTCATATGATTCGATTTGATAACTTTGGAAATAATTGGATATTCACGGATGCGTCGTACTACATCTTCATTTGCAAACATGACTCTGTCCGAATTTCAAAATGTCATACGTTTGCGGCTGGAGACATGGGAACACTTATTGATGTACAGTATGATGGACTGAATGGACAATTCTTCGTCACTGACAGTGATTATTATCAGCAAGGAATTTGGAGAATCGACGTTCTATCTGGAGAAAGATATCGACTCACGACTCAACCGATAACTGCCCCTGCTCTCGCTATAGATCCTTTCATGGAAACACTCTATTACGTGGATAGTACTGCAAACTCGATTAAAGCAATCGACTACAATTCAAATTATTCACGAATTGTAATCGGAGGAAGAATTTCGAAAGAAGTGAAACAAATGGATTATGCCGAAGGAAAACTATTGGCTACTTTGAAAGATAACAGAGTTTTTGTTGCAAATGTACTCGATTCAGATTCAGATTCAGTTCTAAAAACGTGGCAAGAAATCTCTCCGCCGAGTAATGGAGGACCAAGCAAGTCGATTCTGGAAGTGATGCATTTTCGAAAAAATGAGAACGCTTGGAAGAACAAAGGAAAGAATGTTTGTAAAGCAGCATCTTGTGATGATATATGTATCGGACACATCAAGAACACGTACGCATGTATCTGCAGAGATGGATTAATTCAAAAAGATAACAAATGTCAAGAAATCAAAGGAAACGATTTGGAAGAGAAGGAACTATTGGTTATGGCACAACTAAGACCGGCAAGAATCAAAATACTTGGATTTGATAAGGATTACAAAACTGAAAACATTGGAGTACCGGAAATACTATCTGTGAAAAGACCGAGTGCAATCACTTTCGATCCAAAAGGACAACAAATTTTGATGTACGACTTGAAGAGGCATTCACTGGTAATTCAGAAAATGGATCAATCAAATGCCACGTTCCATGGATTGACTGGAGTAATGAATTGTGAAGGAATGGCTTATGATCATACTTCTGATAATCTGTATATGACTGATCAAAGAAGAAAACTGATCACAGTCCAAAGACTTTCGAATCTTTCAATTCAGAAAATTGTCGTAAATGGAAACATGAGTAATCCAAGAGCCATCGCTGTCCATATTTCGAAAAGTTATCTGTTTTGGGGAAGTTGGAATGAAGATAATAAAGACGAAGAGAAGCTTTCTGCAATGATAGAAAGATCGAAATTGGATGGAAGTGAGCGGAAAACTCTCGTTTCGAAGAACTCCATGTGGATTAATGGATTGACTTTGGATTTGAGAAATGACTTTTTGTATTGGTGTGATGCTTATCGAAATGTTATCGAGAGAATCCGATGGAACGGAGCAGATCGTGAAGTTGTTGTTCAAGGAGTTGACAAGATTTCTCATCCATATGGTCTCGTTTTCTTCGATAATCACATCTTCTTCACTGAATTCAAAAGAGGAGCTGTCAAAAGAGTCAACGTCGATTTCACCGACCAAGTGCAAGAGATTTTCCGAAGTACTGCTACTGTTTTTGAACTTGCAGTGTTCAAAAACACTAAGCCTAAAAGTGAGTTTCTTTATCTTTTAGAAATTATCCAACATTATGAATTATTTAGCGACATCTCCATGCTCGACTTCATCAAACAACTGTGAACATTTCTGTTTTGCGAGTTCCTGTAAAGGATCAGTTGGGTGTGAACCAGTCAAATGCGGATGTGCTGATGGAATGAAATTAGTTGAAAAAGGAAAATGCGTTAAAGATGAGAAATGGGTCGATCCGAATGGATGTGATGATGAAATGGAATTCACTTGTTTGAACAGCAGAAAATGTATTCCAAAGTCAAATTTGTGTGATGGAGATGAGGATTGTGGAGATGGAAGTGATGAAGATGCGAATGGAGTTTGCAGTGAGTTTCATTTTTCAATCCCGACACTTCGAGAGTTTTCTTTTGTTTCCAGAGAATTTCAAATGCGTCGGAAACAAGTTCCAATGCGATGGGACCACTTGTCTGCCTCTGGAATTTCTCTGTGATGGAAAATCAGATTGTTACGATGGAACAGATGAACAGGAGAAGATGTGCAAGAAAATGCCAACGGTCAAATGCAACAATAACCAATTCCGTTGTTCCAACACAAAATGTATTGATAAATCAAAACGATGCAATGGAATTCAAGACTGTGAAAACGGATCAGATGAAGAAGAGTGTCCACGGAAGAAACAATGTGAACCAAATGAATTCAGATGTGGAAGTGGACTCTGTATCAAACAATCTCAAGTTTGTGATGGAAAAATGCAATGTTTGGATGAATTGGATGAGAAGAATTGTGAAGAAGAGACATGTATCAAAGGAAGAGAATTTAGATGTGCCAATGGAAAATCTCCATGTATGGATGTGATATTCCGATGTGATGGAGTGGCTGATTGTGAGGATGAAAGTGATGAATCTCCTGAATTTTGCAAAGGAAATACAACATCTTCATGTGCGAAAATGAATCAATTCATGTGTGCAGACGGAAAATGTTTGAGAAGTTTCCAATTGTGTGACGGATTTCCGGATTGTTTAACAGGAGAAGATGAGAAAGAGTGTCCGTCTTCAATGTGCAACAGTACAACTCATTTGAGTTGTGCGAACGGAAATAAATGTATTTCGAAGCAGTTGGAGTGTGATGGAGTTGATGATTGTGGGGATAACTCTGATGAATCGCAGTGTAAACACATTCGAATTGATGTAAGTTTTTTTCAGTTCTAATTCAACATCGGCAACTGAAATTTTACTTTTACAGGCTGCCGAACGTCGTTGCCAAGCTCCGATGTACAAATGTGATAGTGCAAAATTCAAATGTATCTCTGACAAACAGCTGTGTGACGGAAATAACGATTGTCCTGAAGGAGATGACGAAGGAATTTGGTGTTCATTCAAATGTAATTCAACAAACGAATTGGGATGTTCTCATACATGTCGGCCTGCTCCATCTGGCCCTATTTGTTCATGTCCTGATGACTTTTATCTCGAAAAAGACGGTGTTACTTGTGCGAAAAAGGATCCGTGCCGATTTGGACAATGCTCTCAATACTGTGTTCCTCATGGATCCCGTCATTATTGTTATTGTGAAGATGGATTCAAATTGGATGATGATAAGTTCACATGCATTTCGGATGATCCACAGAAACCATTTTTGATTTATTCGAATCGCCATGAAATTCGAATGATTCAATCGAAATATCCAGGGAGTACACCGATGATTTCTAGTCTCACAAACGCTATTGCTCTCGATTTCAAGTACCATCAAAACGGATCCGTTGCTATTTATTGGACAGATTTATCTTCTGATAAAATCTACTCGGGATTATTAGAACAACGAACGATTTTATATCCAAGAACGGTCGTTTCGTATGGAGTTTACAATGCAGAAGGAATCGCAGTTGATTGGATTACTGGAAATATTTATTGGATTGACAGTAATCTGGATACACTTCAAGTCGTTTCGGAAGATGGAACCAAAAGAGCAACAGTACTCAATGATAATATGGGAAATGCAAGATCTCTGGCTATAGATGTCGAAGAGGGATTGATGTTCTGGACGGATTGGGAAGAAGCGAATCCCAGAATTGAACGATGCACGTTGGCTGGAAAGAATAGAGCAACTGTTTGGAAGATTTCGAATGTTGCACAAGCAGGATGGCCGAATGGAATCGCTTTAGATACGATAGCGAAGAGAGTTTATTGGGTTGATGCAAAATCAGATTCGATCCATACAATTACTTATGATGGAAGAGATCATCTGATCGTTTATCGAGATCCGGAAAGACTTGGACATTGTTTCGGCATCGATGTTTATGAAGGGCATGTGTACTTTTCTGATTGGAGAACAAATACAATCAGTAAAGTTGATAAATGGAATGGAGGAAATGTATCAATTATCGAAAGAGTTGCTACTCAACCATTCTCATTGAAGATTGTTCACAGATCCAAACAAAAACGACAATTGAAGAATATGTGTAACGGATTTGAATGTAACGGAATATGTCTGAATAACGGAAAGAATAATGCAAGTTGTCAGTGCACGAATATGCAGACGACAACTGACGATGGATGCGTCGATATTCAACAGACACTTCTGATTGCCACGAAAAATGCCGTACGTGGATTCTCAACGACTCCTCCCCATCTACATGCATTCCCTCTGGTTTCTGGAAAACAATTGGAAAATATTCGGGCGGTCGGAAGTTTCAACAATCGCCTTCAGATTCTTGATGACATGTCAACTCAAGTTGTAATGGTCAACTTGACTGGAAAAGCTGATGAGCAAGTGTTGGCAGGTGGAAGTGAATTGTATGGAGTTAGTGGAATGGCGATTGATCCAGTTCTTGGTAATACTTATCTCTCGTATTTATCAACTGATGGAATTGGAAGAATCGACGTCATCAATGCAGATGGGACGGCTAAAAAGGTCTTGATTGAATCGGGCACCCAGTCAGATATGAAACTTCCAAAGGATGTCCTTTTCATGGATTCAACTAAACGATTATATTGGTTCGAGTCTGGAACGACTCCTCCAACAATATTCTCAATGTCTGCAGCTGGAGGCAATGTGAAGAAACTAAAGATTAACTCGACGTTATTGACAAAAATCTACAATCCAACAGTTGACCAATTCTATTCAAAGATCTATTGGATATCTCAGGGAAGAATTGCTCAATTCAATCCAGCTACAGAGAAAATTGAAGAAATCGAAGTGCCCGGAGGAGATAAAAATGTCAGTTCGATTGCTGTAGATATGACAAATGGAGATATTCTGATTGGAGAGTTTATTCGAATTGCAAATCAGACTACAGTAAGAAGACTTGGAATGAAAGGAACGAAATCAACTCAAAGAGGAAGTGTTATGCTTGTTCCACTCCATAGCTCCATTCAATTCTTTTTGGCGACAATCGATACTTCTCAAGAAACAAAGAGAGTTCCAGAACAGTGTCGAAATTGTGAATCTCTTTGTTTGAGTCGATCCCAAAACAAGTTCGAATGTGCTTGCTCTCAAGGATACATTCTGGATAATGGAAAATGTAAAACTCCAGAAAAACGAATCATCTACGTCACTGATGATGGATCGGTGCAATCTGTTGGTTGGTACAAAGACCAGAAATCAGGTGGAATGATTCAGATGATGAGAGCTCACATGCTACATAGTGACATCGGGAAGAAGAGGATCGTACGACTCGTTGCTGACCCCAAAAATGATATGGTTCGTTTTTAAGAAATTATTATTGATTTCATCAAATTCATTTTCAGTTGTATGTGGTTACTCGTCAAAATGAAGTATGGAAGTGTGCCACAAATGGATCATTTGCTCACATGATCTACTCATCGAATGCACATCGGATTGCAACTATCACATTAGATAGAGTGACTGGATATCTTCTGGTTTCTGCCCGAGAATCAGTTTCAACGAGAGGAGTTATTGTTCTTTTGGATCCGGATCGATATGAGGAAGGAATGTATTCTGTTATTGTGGAGGATCGCGAGAAAGTTCCTTATGAAATTGCCGTGGATCCACCGAAAGGGTAAATAATCACGGATTAGAAAGACGGATTCAACTTTTTTGTTATTTTCAGAAAAGTCTTCTGGGCCAGTGCAAACTGCATCAAATCAGCAAACTACGATGGAAAAGAAATCAAATGCATTGTTTCCAAAGCAGGCATTGCTGCGATTGCAGTTGATGAAGATCGTTCCCGATTGTGCTATATGGATGCGGAAAGAGCAGCAGTTGATTGCGTGGATTATAATGGAGAGAATGAGCAAAGAAATGTGGCAATGTTCAAACCACAAGGACTCGCGGAAGTAGTCAGTTTGTCATTTAATGGAGACGAAATGTTCTTTTTCGACAAATTCAATTCATCTGGAACTATTGTCAGGGGTCTCGTTCAGAAAGACGGAACAGTGATACTAGTGGATTCCATCAAGAAACAACTACCACGTCAGAAATTGAGAGTAATTGACTTTGATGTTATGGATACAAAGAATTCCGTGCTCTTCACAGCTTGCTCAAATAATAATGGAGGATGTGAGCATCTTTGTATCACTACACCATCAGAGAAGACAATCAAGAAGAAGTGTATTTGTGTTCATTCAATTGAAAAAGAAGATGGAACATGTGGACACAGTAACACATTCATCGCATTCTCTCGCTCATCTTCTGTTGAATTCTTATCATTGACACCTGGAATTTTGGCTCCTCCCCACAAGAAAATCACTACCGATAGCTGTGTTATGGCTAAATCTGGAGCAGTCGCTGCAGATAGTGGAAGAGGAAGAATATACTTTACGGATTATCACAAATTCCGAATCTCAGCGGTCAATTTCGATGGAACAGGATGCGTTGTGATCGCAGAAGATGTTGGTATTGTTACTAGTATGGCTTACGATGAAGTGAATCGGGAACTTTATTATGTGAGAACGAATCCAGCGAGTATTTGGAGAATTGATGTGGCTGATAACAATTTGGAAATGTATCCAGTTGAATCAAGAATTGTTTTGACTCTCACTATCAGAGATAGACCGCGTCATTTGGCTATTCATCCATGTCGAATGCTCTTGTTTTTCACAAATAATGCTATTACTGGTGCTGTTATTGAACGGGTTTACTTCAGCGGGTTCAAACGAGTATGTTTTATTTTTGAAGTTTTAATAAAAGTTTGAGAATTTTCAGGAACAAATAGTTCAAGAAGATCTTCATGATTTACGAGGACTGGCTATAGATCTGGACAATGAGAAACTATATTACTCGGATTCAAAAGACTTTAGAATATCTCGTTGTGATTTGGATGGGTTACACAAAGAGGTGAAAACTTGAATGGGTGTTTATATACTCAATTTATGATTTCAGGTTGTTATTTCCAATTCCGACAATCCTTCACTTCATCCATTTGAAGTAGCAATCTATGGAAATGAGCTAATTTTCACCGATTACCTCAGAAGATCAGTTTCTGCATTAAACAAAGTCTCGGGAGTCGAACACCGAACTCTCGATCGATCGTCCGATCCTCCAGTTGGATTGGTGATAGTTGATGGAGACAGAGAATATTGTAAGATTTCATTTTTAAAAACAAGAAATTGATTCAATTTACTTTTCAGGTACACAAAATCGATGTTTCAATAACGAGTTGCAATGCGAGGATTACTGTAGACTGTTGGCAGATGGACAAGCCACGTGTGCCTGTAATGGAGAGAGAAGATTGAATCCGGACAACAGAACTTGTACTGGAGGTAAGAGGATAATAAATGTTTTGAGATCTAAATTAATTTCCATTTTTCTAGATATCGATGAGAAAAAATGTGCAGAGAACGAATTCAAATGTCTCCATTCGGATAAATGTATTCCATACGTCGACACGTGTGATCAATACAACGATTGTCCGATGTTCGACGATGAAGATGCAAAATACTGTTCCTCGCGTGTCTGTCGTCCTGGATACTTCAGTTGTGGAAACGGATTGTGTATTAGCGAAAAGAAAGTCTGTAATCGAGTGAACGACTGTACCAATTTCGCGGATGAAACCAATTGTACATGCAATGCGAACGAATTCAGATGTGCATCTGGCACTTGTGTTCCAGCAGAATCCAGATGTAATCATGTTCAAGACTGTAATGATGCAAGTGACGAAATCGGATGTCCATACAGAAACTGTTCGTCTCTAGTGGAATATGGAATGAGTGGTCTTATTAACTGTGCCACTACATCACAGTGTATTCATCCAACATGGAAGTGTGATGGTACAAATGATTGCTACGATGGATCGGATGAATTGGATTGTTTGGTCGATTTTGATTTCAACAAAGGAAGTGTCTCAGCGATCAAGGCGTGTGATTCTGCAACTCAATTCGCCTGTTTGGCAACGAGAAACTGTATGCCAAAGCATTGGAGATGTGATGGTCAACCGGATTGTGCAGATGGTTCAGATGAAAAAGGATGTGAACAGAAGGCGTGTAATTCATACGAATTCACTTGTGAATCTTCCAAGAAATGTATTCCATTAGAACAGAAATGTGACGGAAGAAGTGATTGTCCAGATGGAGAAGATGAAAATTCTTGTGAAACTGAGTGCGATTCAAAAGACAGCAATTCGACATTCAGATGCACAAATCATAGATGTATTCCAATGGCTTGGAGATGCGATGGAACTGACGATTGTATGGATAATGCGAAATCGCTTGGATCGGATGAAGTGGATTGTGCTCCAGGAAAGACATCATTCCATGTTCCATCCAGATGTGCTGATGAAACTTGCGTTGTTGCCTGTGAATTGACGGCAGTTCTTTGCGATGGAATAAAAGATTGTCACGATGGATTCGATGAGGAAAATTGTGCTTCTTTGGATAGACAATGCAAAATGAATGAATGGATGTGTGATAGTGGACAATGTATCGACGCCAGTCATCTCTGTGATTCATCTGTTGATTGTATTGATGGATCTGATGAATGGGTTGAGATGTGCTCACTCTCGGAACCACCGAAAAGAGGTTGTCCCAATGGATGGTCTTGTGTTCTCAAGAATGGAACTATTGGATGTCTTCAAGAGAATCAACTGTGTGATGGACGACGAGATTGCATGTCTGGGTAAGCAGATGAGAAACAGGATGCATTACCAATTAAAACATTTTCAGACTCGATGAACAATGTGATCTTCCGCAAGGAAACTGCACAGCTGTTCGTAATTTCTGTGAACAGTCGTGGAACTGTCAAAGACGTGCAGGCTTCGAAACATGCTCCTGTGACGAAGGGTTCCATCTATCTCCATACGATAAAAGAACTTGTCTTCGATCCCCTTCCTGTCCAAAAGCAAACTGTTCCCATTTCTGTATTGATCGTCGAGATATCGGACATCAATGTTTCTGTGCTCCAGGCTATATTCTAGCGGATAATCAAAGAGATTGCCGAAGAAATGATACAATTGAACCGGAAATCTTATTGGTTTATGGACATCGTTTGAAACTATTCACAATCGACGGACATGCTCAAGCAACACTTCTTTCAAATTTGACAAACGGAGTAGCTTTAGATTACGATGTGAAGAGTGATTTGATATATTGGACTGATGTGACGAACAATGGAAATAAGGCTGGAATCGTTTCAATGAGCAATCAACCAAACACATATCGAATCATCAATAGCCTCCCGACAAAGGGAATCGATGGAATCGCTGTGGATTGGTTGGGAAGAAACATTTATTACACGGACAGGAATCATGATGCGATTGCAGTTTGTGATATGAAAGGAAGATTCAATCGAATTCTTCTCAAAGGAACACCATTGAATGATCCAAGAGCAATTGCACTTGATCCAATGCAAGCACTTTTATTCTGGACAGATTGGGGAGCATCTGCTCATATTGGAAGAATGAACATGGATGGATCAAATGAGCAAATTATTCTAGAAGACCGTACTATCAGATGGCCAAATGCACTTGCTGTCGATGCTCCTGCTCAACGATTGTATTTCGGAGATGCTCATAGAGATTACATTGCCTCTTGTAATTATGACGGATCAAAAAGAAGAATGGTTTTAAGAAGTTCAGTTCGACACATCTTTGCTCTGGCAGTATTCGAAGACTACATTTACTGGAGCGATTGGCATAATCATACTATTGAAAGAGTTCACAAAATAACTGGAACAAATCGAAAAGTACTTATTCAAGATAAACAGTACCGTCCGATGGGATTCAAGATTGTGCATCCTTCACTTCAGAATATGGGAAGTCTGAAAACAGCGAAACATCCATGCCTACAACCAGCCCGATGTGATAATCTATGCATTCCTGCCAATACTCCAGAAGATTTCACTTGTATGTGTGCCCAAGGATTTCGTTCCGAAGGAAGATCTTGTGTTTCTGAATGCAAACCGAATGATTTTGTCTGCACAAAAACGTACAAATGTATTTCACCATGGTGGCGATGTGACGGACAAGATGATTGTGGAGACGGAGAGGATGAAGGATACTTTTTGGATGGAGTATGTCCTCCGTTCCCTTGTGAAGCTGGACAATTCGTGTGTTCTACAAGAGCTTCGAATGCAACTGCTCAGTGTTTGTATGCTTCGAAACTTTGTGACGGAGTGAAGGATTGTCCAGGAGGAGACGATGAGGAACCAACATTTTGCGAGAACTTTGAGTGTACAGAAGCTCAATTTAAATGTGGAGATAAGAAGAAATGCATTCCGCTGACGTCGGTTTGTGATAAAGAGAACGATTGTGATGATGGATCAGATGAACGGGATTGTGATATCAAGAGTTGCAAACCGGACTTCTTCGCGTGCACGAACGAAACAACATCCAAAATCTCAAAGTGTATTCCAAAAGAATTTAATTGCGATGGAGAAGACGATTGTCCAAATGGTCAGGATGAGCCGGATACTTGCTTTGGAATCGGAGAATGCACTCATGAACAATTCCAATGTACAAGTGGAAAATGTATTCCGAAAAGAAGACAATGCGACGGAGAAATCGATTGTAGAGACGGATCAGATGAGAAAGGTTGCAAGAAGGAATGTGCAATTGTATGTGACAACGAATGTGTCTCTACTCAAGATCTCTGTGATGGAAAACGAAAATGTAGTGATGGGTCAGATGAAGATGAAGATGCATGTGCTACGAAGCGGTTGTTTGAAAAGCCTGCGATTCGAAAATGTGGAGGATTCGAATGCGACGGAATCGTGGATTGTGAAGATGGTTCTGATGAAAAAGAATGTCCAGATCTTGAATGTCATCTTTCCAATAACGTTTCTTTGATTTGTGATGGAAAGATTGATTGTCAAAATGGAATGGATGAACATAACTGTAAGAGCTACGGAGACTACAGTAATCCATTATTCCAATGCGGAAAACAAACAGTCAAAGAATGGCAAGTATGCGATGGCAAATGGGATTGTGCAGATGGTCTCGATGAATCTCCAGAAATGTGTAGATCTCGGAAGGCAAGATGCTTCAGAATTGGATTCTGTGACGACAAAAAACAATGTCTGGATGTATCAACTGCACTTTGTGATGGAATTAAAGATTGTAGTGATGGAAGTGATGAGACACCGGAGCATTGTAAGGATATGTGCAACGACAAGTTCAGATGTACGAATGGAAGATGTGTGGATGTATCAGCACGTTGCAATGGAAGAGATGATTGTGGAGATGGATCAGATGAAGATACTTGTGGACTTGAATGTCATCATTTTGGAACTTGTCCTCAAAAGTGTTGGATTGCATACAACAGTACAGCAAGATGTCATTGTGCACCTGGATATGCAAGAACTAAACACGATGTAAATGGATGTGAACCACTTTCAAAATCGACTGAAATGTTCCTTTCAAATGGAAAACAGTTGCACTTGATGCTTGTCGACAGCTCGACTCTCCGAACTGTGTTCAATCAAAAAATGAATCTGATTCCAGGAGGATTGGATTTCGGTTATGACCTCTTCAGAACCACGTTGATGTATTCCGTTGGAATAGGAAATAATCGAGTGGATATCAGATCAAAGAAGTGGTCGGACAACAGTTTAGCTGATAAATGGGGAGAGAAAAACGATGAAAGTACTGCTGGATTGATAGCATACGATTTCATGCACAATAATGTCTACTTCACTGAAAGTGGAGATTATACTCCTGGAATCCTTTTTCATACACAAGAGAATATTTATGTATCAAGATCTAAGAATACGAATACTCGAACTCTTATTGTCAATTCCACTGGATCTATCACTTCACTCGCTGTTGATCCAATTCAACGTCTTATGTTCTGGACAACTGGAGCTCCAGTTCCCAGAATTCTATCTGCTCATCTTGATGGAACTCCGATATCCCAACCATTCAAAACTGGATCTCAAGCACACAAAGCACTCGTCGAAAGGAATATCTTCGAACCAAAATCTATTGTTTTGGATTCGCCAAACGAGCGATTATACTACATAGACGGATTCAAAAGAACCGTCGAAACAGTTTCTTTCGATGGAAAAGACAGAAGAACAGTCAGGAAATTCGAGTTAGGAGATGCTCCAGTATCAATGGATCTTCTTGGTGGATACATTTATTTGGTTACAAATCAAGGAAACATCCAGAAAATGCACAAGTTCACAGGAAAAATCAACAAGTATCCACAGAAAATTCGAGATGTTTCTCCCAGAATTCAACTCTTGATTGCTCATCCTGCCAAGCATACAGTATCCCATATCACTCATCAAAAAAATCCATGTCAATCTGATTACTGCCCATCTGATACTGTTTGCATTCCAGAAGAAGACGTTCGTTTTTCTTTAATTCCAACCAAAACAATTTCAATTTTACAGGGCAATGGTTCATTGGTTCCAAAATGTCTCTGTGGTGCTGGAAGATTCTTCGAAACATCTACCAAAACATGTATACCACTACGAGAAAAAGACCAAGAAGCTTCTCGTGAGTTTGTTTTCTGTAAATCAAGATAAATTGTGATAAATTGAAATTTGCAGAATGTGGAGACTATTTCTGCTACAACAACGCAGCTTGCAGTCCTCAGAAGAAGTGCATGTGTCCACCCGGATTCTACGGAAGGCAGTGTGAGGTAAGTATCAAATATAACAAAACGGGTTACTGTTTCTAACCAAAACGAAACTTTTTTCAGATTAATGAATGCTCGGAGCGGTGCTGGAACGGAGAAACTTGTGCGATCCGAGAAATGGGATCAACTCGAAATATCGAATGTCATTGTCCTGCTAATTTCACCCAAATTGATTGTGCTACGAATGTGTGTGAAGGAGTATGCGGACCACGTGGATCCTGTAAAACAGTTCCATGCACAAAAGAAGAGCCTCACTGTCGATCATACAGTTATTGTGAATGTGATAAAGGATGGACTGGACCTCATTGTAGACACAAGGTCAATGCAAAAATCTGTTATGATCATTGCTTCAGCGGAGGATATTGTGAAGGAGATCAACCATCCAATTTAACTTGTAAATGTCAAATTGGGTATACGGGAAGTCGTTGCCAAAACTGTCATGAGCACGAGTGTTTAAACGGAGGATTCTGCGCATACGCTGGTTCCAACAACACCAAACCTCACTGTATTTGTCCATCTGGATTCAACGGTCTTCACTGTGAGGAATATCTATGTAAAGATGCTTGTCCGTATGGATCGAAATGTAATTATGATCTGACGAAACAACTCGATCCCATCACGTGTTCGTGTGAGAAAAATGCTGCTGCTCACAACTCGGATTGCTCTCCAATCTGCCACAAACAACCGAATTGGTGTCATAACGGAGGAAAATGTTTGGATCTTCCAGGATATCCTGGAAAGTGTAAATGTCTTCCCAGATTCACGGGTCCCCGCTGTGATGTTCCTGTACATTGCGACGATTACTGTACAAATAACTCAAAGTGTGTGGAAGTGAACGGGACTCATTTCGAATGTGAATGCAAACCAGGATTCAAAGGTGCACGATGTGAACACGAAACGAAATGTAGTGAATGTGAAAACGGTTCAAAATGCATCAAAAAACCATCGGGAACCATATTCTGTCAATGTCCAGAAGGGCTTGGAGGGGAATACTGTACCGAGATAACTGCAAAATCATGTCAACAGCTCACTTGTCAAAATGGTGGATACTGTCTAGATCCGAGTTCAAACAGAAATAAGCCTGAATGTGTTTGCCGACCTGGATTCCATGGAGCGATCTGCGCAACTCACTCTTGTGACAATTTCTGTCATCACGATGGAAATTGTACACTAGATGAAGAATTCGAACCACAGTGTGAATGTTATGAAGCCTTCTTCGGTGATCGATGTCAGTATCGTAGTTCTCATCATGATCTCGTAGATCCTAATGAAATCAACAATGGGACAGGTAAGTTCATCTTCCGAAATATTTGCTCTCCGCCCTCAACACGATGTTTTTTCAGAAATTCTCGTCATCGTTGCCACTATACTCCTTATTGTCGTTATAATTATCGGAATTGTAGCGAATCGCTCCAATAGGTTTTCGAAATTCCCTCAATTCAAATATTTGTATTCTTTTACTTCCAGATTTGCCGTTTTCCGTCAATTCCGTCACAGTCCTCTTCAAAATCATGGTGCACCAGTTGATCAGTTCAGCAATCCTGCTTATCTGATTGATGAAGGTGGTATTGAACTAGTCACCCAAAATACGAGTCTCGTCTCATCTCACGATGTATGTTCATTAGCCACAATTGTATCCTAGCCTATTCATGTATTTACAGCGTGGATCGTTCAATAATCCGGTTTTCGAGCAAGAAATGGTTCCGATTTACAATGACACTGTCGAGAATCATGAATTGCTGCCCAACAGATCTTCCAACTGATTCGTTTATTTTATTTATTTTCTAACCACTGTTGTTTAACGACTTCCCTTGCCACACAACACACGTCCTCTCAAACTATAGAAACTCAGAAATTTATCATGTTCTTGTCAACAAGGCCTTTTTCCATATTTCCCGTTTTTTTGTGTACACATTGTTTTTTCTATTATCTTATAATTTCAACGATTCCCTTGTTTCCTCACTGGTAAAAATTCATATTTTGAATGAGTTTTATACAGCGTGCAGTATTTACAGGATGCTCCAAATAAAAATATATAATTGATCAGCATGCTCGGTGCGGTTAAAGTGTTAGTGAAAAAGTAATGCTGATGGATAATAATATCGATGAGTACGAGTTATCAGAACTCGAAGACACTTTTTGCTGGTGAAAGAATTCCGTCAGTTGTTGTCACCTTATTTGGCATTTCTCCGACACAATCAGGCGCTTCTCTGAAAAACATTTTATTGTAAAATCATAAAATACAAGCCTCACCGTCTATAGTTCGGTCTCTCTGGTCTTCCGACCATTCGGACGATGTCTGGATCAGCTTTCGGAGACAATAAGCGATATCCAGCAATGGGAGCGGAAATGTCGTCGAGAAACATTCGTTCCGAGCGTTCTTGCAACCATCTCTCATAGTCAATATCAAGCTCTTTTGCGCTTCCGATAATATCACGGAAAAAGAATGAAACCAGCCGATGGACGAAGATATACTGCATAGGTGTCTCGATACTGAATGGACGACGTTGACGCAAAAATTGAACTGCTCTTTGTACCGGATACTAAAAAAAAACTATATATATTTAGCGCCAGTGCCAATTCTCTAAATTTTGGCAGATTATGAAAAATTCATACAAGGATGCCCATCTATTCAGTTTCGAAATTGATTTCAAAATGTATTTTAGTGGTTTCCAACATAAAAATTTTGAAGATTCTTTTATATTCTTCAATGAAGAATATAAAAAATCAGATAGGATAAGTTGTGTTTTACGATAAGTAAGGCTCGAAACTATTCTTTTCATTCTATACCTTATAAGTCGGTCCTCTTAACAAACTGCAAATAGCGATTTCAGCAGCCACAAGACATGCAGCTCGGGAAACGCCCAAATGATCATGAATAACAACAGGCTTTGAAGTATTTCGGAGCAAACGAAGGATATTCAAGGGAGAGTACATGTTTGACGAATTGTTCACATCTCCTTGCCAATGTTCCACGTGACGTTCTTCGTGATCTGGCCCAATAAGACGAAGATGAGTGACACGGAACAGTGGATCTGGAGCCTGATAAACTCCATAGTTTTCGATACGAATGCCACCGGGAACATGAATAGCAGGATCTGACGGTGATCTCGGCCAGTAATACGCGCATCTTTCTGGCTCTTTTCTACTAGTCAGCATGACAATATAGGGGACCTCTTCTTGCCAAACCATTCTCCAGAAATCAGTCACCGTGTTCTCCATTGGAGCTTGTGTCAAAATGAACTCGTTGAAAAGAGGCTTGCCAGAAATCCGGTTTGCGTGAATGAATTCTCCTAGGAACTGGTTGGGTGGGAACTCCAGATTGACTCGAGTATCGTCTTTGCAATGAACACGGGAATTTCGGCATTTATCTTGATTTGCGTCTGAAGCCGTATGTGTGAAAGGAATGTGGTTGACAGAATTCTCAAGAATCTCGAAACGCCGCTCCATTCCACCGATAATTGTAGAAACAAACTTGGCTTTCCGAGCAGCTCCGAACATTCTTTTGCCGATCCGAATGTTATTGTAAACTGAAACCTAACTGTTATTATATCACAAAAAATTATTCTGTCTTACACTGTCCAGCAACACGAACTCTATCCCGATCTGCCAAAACGTTTGCTTTGAATGCTTGCACTCTCTTTTGCATTGTGGAAGCATCGAGATCATGAAGAAGGTACTCGGACATAGATTCATTTTTGACTGCTTCTGGATGAATATCAGAGATCCATGTGCTTGTTTGGTCCTTAGAAAGAAGCCGCATGAGGAGAACTTGATCTCTGGCTGATTGTAAATCGATACGGTGATCCGTGAAGAAAGTAGGATTGATTCCGAACTTTTCGCAGATGCTTTTTAATGGCATCACCCATCCTTGGCCATTCACTGGACGCCTTGGTTTCTTTCCATTCTCGTCACGCCGCATGTAGATTTCCGTATAACGACCTTTCCATTTCGTGTCAAATTTTGAAGAAAATAGCAAATCCTGGGTTATTTCCGTATCATCGTAACTGGTTCGGATTAAATTCGCCATTGCCTCTTTCGTTATTTTCTTGTTGCTCTGAGTGACTGATCCAACACGAGAGTCCGGAGTGGACGCAATTTTGTAGGCTGCATGTAGCGAGAATGCGCCAGGTGACTGATCAGTTCCCAAAACAGCACTCTTTGTTTCGATAACTTTTCTAGTCTTCATCACCAAAGCCGGCTCCACCTGCATCGCTGTTCTGGCAGCGAAAACTTTCATGCGAACATTGTTGAAATGTCCCTTAGCCATTTCGATGTCAGCGGTTCCTCCGATTTCTTCGCGCGTTTCTTTTTTTGCTATCTTATCCGATATAAGGCAGTCGAGAGCTTTCGATTTTCGTAACTTTGACGGAGCAGCGTAAGTAGTTGGTGCTCCACGAGCTACCTCAATCTCATCCTCATCAGAGACGACATTCACACTTTGCTTGGATCGTCTGAAAACTCGGAAGTTCCAACTTTCCAGATTTATATTGAGCTTTACCTGTCTTTCTGGGCAAGTTTCTTCACTTTTCTTCGAAAGCTTTTGCTCAATGTCGTATCGCTGTTGAAGCGAGTTCTCATACGGCTAACTCCTTTTTGTTGTGGATAATCAACCATATGCTCCCTAAATATTTTGTTAAAATGAGAAACGAAACGGATTCGCATACATGTTATCAATACTTTCGGATGAAGATTCATCGTTGTTACTTGAGCAGAAGCTTTGAAGCGATGTGGCACGCTTCCTGCCAGCTTGGAGACGCATGGCTGTTATTTGCTCCCGGAACATCACTTCGCTGTTCAGAGCCATTTCTGAAAATTTCAACGTTTAAGATGGAGGACAATCTCAAAAAATCATGCTTGAACGTTTTATGCTCGCCTGCGAAAAAAGTAAAATGTGAAACCGTCGCGAGCTTCGCTTTCTCACTTGTTTTGTTTTGATGATCCGAAAACAAATTTCTTTTTCCCGCTTGACATTACGCGCGGGTTACGGTATGCAGTACACGAAAACCATTTGCAGATTACACAACTTTATTTCGAATCGAGACCCAGAATACTGTACCGGCACTGTTCATGTACCTTTAATCAATTTTCGAATTAATTTTTCGATTAATATTTTGCGATTAATATTTATTTTTATCCTCGCTGTAATTTTTAAATATGTTGATTGCTGATATTTTTATTAAGCAACAAGTGAAGTACATTAGTTTACGTCTCTTCTTTCCAAGATAGCGGAGTTGGCTCTAGAAGTTCCGTGTTGTCCTCGTGTTTCTCCGTCGCCTTCTGAGATTTCTTTTTTGAAAAATGAAGGATGCGCTCCGATTCTTCTGGCTTCTGAGATACTTCCTTATCACATTTCACATCTTCTTCTCTATCTATGAGCTTTTCCAGTGACATTTTCTTGATCGTCTGAGACTCCTTCAAGTCTTTTTTACTCTCTTTCGTTTTCACAGGAGTCTGTTTTCCATCTGATTCTTTAGTGACCGGTACTTGTGTGATCGGATGTGGCATTACTTGTGGCACTTGTGTAGAGTCCTTGCTCTTTTTCGCTTCATTCTTCACCTTCGCGCAATCCTTGATTTCTTTTGATTCTATCGAACTATTACTGTCCTTCTTGTCCTTTTCGGCTTCATTTTGCATGGAACCTGTTTTTGAAATAGTCGTATTTTTTGAACATGCCCTGAAATAGTATTTATGCCGATGATAATTTCAATTGGTAAAACTACTTTTCAACAGAATCAACTGATGTAGTGATACTTGGAGATGTCGATGAGGTTTTAGCTCTTTTCTCCTCTAGCTTCGGTTCGTGATTCTTTTTGGAACAAGAAACTAGTATGACTGAAAGATTTTTTCTCTGGAAAAAATCATCCAGATGGATACATACCAGCCCATAAAACAAAAAGAATTATATTTGCCAATATCCATGCCATCGTTGATTAATATTCAATTCAAAATAAAAATCGTTTACAAATCATCTCGTCAAATTTACTATTTAGTGTATCTTGTACACGCATCTGCGGGGATTACTTTTCTCTTTGGAAGACATCATATTATTCTCTTATTTATATAATCTTTCCTTGCGGTTTTTAAGCTCCCTGAACTGCATGCATTATTTGAATCTCTTCATATAATAACGAGAAACGTCACTGCGTTTTTTTTTCATATATTCAACAGAGCATGGTTGCACAGCACGACAAAATAGCTATATTGACGCGCTTTCGAATTTCTCTGCATTCTATCTTATTTTGTCGACAAATGTTTTCATCTCCTTTTTTCCACTGATAACGTGCGTTGCTTCTCCGATGCAGCTTGACGAAGTAGTCCCTTCTGAATAAAACTATTAGGAAAGTAGCACATCAATAACATTAACTTTGAGTACCTGATCTAGAATCAGCTGTAATACCGAGTTCTGATTTGGGAGTTCGTTTCAATTTATCGATTGAATTTCGCATATAGGAAGTTGGAAGCTGAAAAATGAATAAAACTTGAAATGATGTCGGAAACAGAAACGGCTCCATGTGTTACTCCTTTAGAATCCCAGCATTAGCAACATGAAAACATTCTTCTCTTCTAGACACTATCAAGAACATTTTTCACAAGAACAACATTGACTTTCTTTATATTTACCTTTCATTTATCTGCGAAGGAAGATTGAGTATATTCAAATTCTAACTGATTACCATCCGCACAACTTTGAATACTCATTACTCTATTCTCTGCGTCTCTATGTAATGTTCAAAAAGTATCTTCTGTTTTCTTTTCGAAAACGCACGAATACAAATTACGTTTCAGCACAATGACAACGCGGCTCGACTTCACAACCGCCGATCTTGTGACATGTTTGATTTGCATCAGAGAATTCGACACAAAAAGCAGAAAGCCGAAAGTCTTACATTGCGGACACACCGTATGTGAGGAATGCACTCAAACTCTGAAGGATCCCAATGCGTAAGTTTTGAGTTATGTTGCATATGTTTTGACCAGACAGATAAAATATATTATCATTCATTTGATGAAAAACTCAATAAAAATTTTCAGGCCTTTTCTGTCAGTTCGTTGCCCAACATGCCGTCAGTTCACTACTCGAGGAACAGCACAAACTTGCAATACCAACTTCCAGTTGATGGGATATCTTGCCGAAAAAGAAAAAATGGATCGAGAAAGAACTGTGAAAGGCGAAAAAGCGAAGAAAGTCGATCAACATTTCCAGATAAAAATTGGCCGCAGCAACAAAATGGAGATCCACGTCGCCTCGAAAAAAGATCTCGGTGGAACAGAAATGTATATGCGAAAAGACGCCGATGGCGCAACTCATATCGTCTTTGCTGGAAAAACTGGATCTACGGAAGAAGTGTTACAATACATAAATGACAATGGAATTAGTATTGAAACGGGAAAGCTGGAAGCACAAGTAGTTCATGATGAGGGAAAGAGCAAAGAAGACGAAAGATTTGTGAAGGTTAACAATATGGCAGCTGGACAGTCTGCATTGAAATGCTTGAAACCTCCAGCAAAGTTAGAAGAAATCCAGATCAGCGGTTCATACGAATTGAAGGCGACTGAAACAGATGGATCGATTCAGTTGGAGTTGGTTCGGAAAGAAGAAACGCCTAGGAATGGTTTTGGAGGTTTGTTGTAAATAAACAAAAAATGAATCAATGAGCCTGGTTCACTTTTCTGTAAACTCTGATGGCTAAATACAAACAAATCATATTATAATTTCAGTGTTCGCTGGCTGCATGACTAAACCTACAGCAAAACGGATAAAAGAACTCACAGCTGGTACCGGCGGTCCCAGTACATCGAAAGCGGGTGCTGCAGAAGGCCAGGCAGAAGAGCCGCTGCCAAAGCGTCGGCGTGGTAGAAAGTAAATCATCCACGAATATCTATACATATGAAAACATTTTTCTGTTAGTATTATTTAGTTCAATCAAGAAGTTTTAATATCAACCAAAGATCTACACCCGTATTTGAGATGCGTAATCTTTTCTGTATCAGAAGGCAATTTCAATTCTTTTTTAAAAGCGGTTCTGATGTTTCTCAATTCATTTGATTCCTAGCAACGTTCCCCCGTTCCCTCTTTTTGTACACTTAATTATATTCGTTCAATGTTTTTTTTCCCGCTTGTTATCTTATTTGTATTTTTGCTGTTCCATGATTCATTCCATTTCGTTTTTCAAGCATTGAAAATAAGCGACAATTCCTCACAAATTCCGATAAATGTTTTAATTAATTTATTAGCGTTAATTTTATCGTTTTTATCATGTTTATTCGTGATTTTATTTATCTGGTACATCTGTTTTTACTATTCTGGATGTTTACAACTTCGTCAACGTGCTTAGTTGCATTCTCAATATTTATTTATATTTTTCTATCACCGCAACCAGTTGATTATGACGAGGTTAATGGTGGTGTTGGTATAAAAAGTACGCTCAAAGAATCGGATTTATTTTCAGAAAATACGATCCTCGATTCTTCATTTTTGACACTATTTAAACCATTTTCATTTTTAAAATTGCCCTTTTTCTTGATCTCTGAAAAATCCGAAAGTTGTCAGCCGAGAAATTTTAGCCATGAAATAGACAAAACCGCAATCTCCGGAATGTCTACTGGAGAAGCCATTCTTTCAACTGAGTCTGGAAATATTTTCACATCTATATCATTTTCCATTTTTTGTAGAGGAAGCTTTATGAATACTCTGTTCAGAAATATAGAATCGGTTTTCTTTTTCGCTCTCGCTTTAATCGATAAAAGACGTGTCTTCTTCTCACTCGTTCACTTTTTGCTTCGCACACCACACGCCCCGTGCTTCAACACCAGTCTTCGAGACGCAGGAGAGCCAAACTGCGCATAGATATATCTAGATGCATTCAATGTTTCTCTCCTTCTGTTGATGTGTTTTTAAAATCTAACGCGATTTTTTAACGTTCATTTTTACAGGTTAGGATGGCAGATCTTGACAGAAATGCCGAAATTCCTCCTCCATCACCAGTGGCTGACAATGAGAACAAAGCAAGCTGTATGGTCTGCTATAACACTTTTCGTAAGTTTTTTGTTTAGAATCTTTGAATTTCCATTTTAAACTTACGAATCATCGAACGCTGATTTCAGATTCCAAATCACGGGTTCCAAAAATCTTGCCTTGTGGACACAGTTTCTGTCAGGAATGCATCCAGGCTCTGATTACAAACAATCCACATTTTAACAGAGGTCTCCACTGCCCCACATGTCGCAAAACTTGCCTTTTTGAGAACCCCTATGACCCAATTGCATCGATTTCCACGAACTTTGTTTTAAGAGGTATTCAATTTAATTCAAAATAACTCACAGAGAAAAATATAGTATTTTAGAAGTACTTGAAAAACAAGAAGAGAATGATAGCAGCCAAGGGAACAAGTACGGATGTCGCCATTGTCAAAATGAACATCATGAGAAAGATTTGATGAAATGTGATACTTGTAGCCCGAGAGTACGTCCTGATGATTCAGTCGATTTCATGGTAAACAGATTTAAAACATACTGTCTGAATTTCATTTTGATTTCAGGGCCGTGCCAATCTTTTATTGGCATGCTCCAGTTGTATGGAAAAACATCATCAAGGTCATTTGTTCCAATCAAAATCAGCTGTTGCATCAAGATGGAAGCACAGAAGCCTATTCGAAAAATTTGCGAAAACTGTAGATGGTGAAGCGAAACGCTTCAAAAAATTCATAAGCGTAATGACGGATGCACTAGAGACAGCGAAATTGTTTGAAAGGGTGTGTTCTATCTGCATTAATATCAATTTATTATAAACAATGTCGTATCTCAGCTCCTCCACGAAACTGCTCGTCAAGTACAAAACAATCATGGCCACAGAAAAATCGATTTAGTGCTCAAAAATTTCATTAGAGGTGCCAATGAATCGGCAAAATTTGTCAATATGTCAACAGAGTGTCTTCAACGTTTTGTGAAGGCTGATGTAAAGTTTTCACAATTGCCAACGAAATCTTTAATATTGTTTACAGGCACCACAAAATTCTATGCTCGGCCAAAAACTGTTCGAAAAGCGGCGTGCAAATACACGACAGACTTGCCGATATGCTCCAAATTTATCAAGACTCTTCGAAGAAACAGATCGCGCAACTCCGTTACCAGCAGAAAGAAATGTAATACACCCTGAAAGAACCGGGCCGACCCCAGTTGCTCCAGATGCCCCCATTGATCAGCCCCCAATGGCCCCAGTTATTGACGTACAGAATGAACAAGCTGGGCAACAGAATCCATATGCTGTTTACATGGACCAAATTTTACAAGCCCTCAACGTGAATTACATGCCGCAAAACAACGTTTTGAACGTTGTATTGAATCAACAGCAGCACTACCAAAACCAACAATTTTATTATCAAGTTCAGCAACTTCAGCAACAGATACAACACGCTCGACAAGTCCAACTAGCTCATCAGGCTCAGCAGGAGCAACAAGCCCAGTTACTAGCTCATCAAGCTCAACAAGCTCAAATAGCACAACAAGCTCAACAGGCTCATCTCGCACAACTGATGAACTTGAATGATGTATTCCAATACGATAACTTCGAACCAGGCCGACCGCAAGGAGGGCACGCTTTTCGAATTGTTCCTGGTCGGCAAGAGGCTCCACACAGAGTACAGAACTACTTTGTTTTCCCGATCCATGTCATGAATGAGGCTCGGGGGGAACAAGAAACACTGGGGGATATTATTCGTCGGCTAGTTGATAACATACCGGTCGATGAGGTCCGAGAAGAGGTCTTTAACTTTTTCTTCGTCCCTCCTTACGAAGCTAGAGAGTTTGCACCACATGTTCGACATCAAATTTGTGATGTTTTATCAAACATCATGAATCAGGGATTGCTAATTAGAGATCAAATGCCTCATGTCGGATTCGAACAGTTGCATGCTGCACTAAATGCACTAAACGAAGAACAAGCACCGATAAATGTAGGAGATAATCGATTGATAGATGAAGAAGGACAAATGAATCAAGCAGAACACGAAGTTGTTGTGATTGATGACGAGGATGATAATGATAATGATGATGATGATGACGATGTCTTGATAATAGAAGATACGGGGAACCCAAATTTGCCACCAATTAATAATGAGCAAGCTCAAAAAGAAAATCCTCTAAACCAAAATCAGCAACAAATTGACGAAGAAGATCAAATTCGTTTGCCTGTACATCGTCCCGCTGGTCATATTTTCGAGGCAGCTGACTTTTTGCCTCCGCCTCCAGCTCAGTCGACTAGATGTAATTTCATAGTGAAGTTATCAAACACACATTTTTCATTTTCAGCAGCCTTGAAGCGTAATGCTCCCACGAATCGTTCGAACGAGGATAATCATGCAGCAGAATCTGGAGCCTCGACCTCTGGAAATAACCGTAGCAACAGCCGTGCAAAACGAAAGCGCGGGGAATAAAGTCTGATCATTCGAAACTTCTTATTTATTTCAAAAGTGATATTTTCCTAGATCTCGTTTTTTTACTGTTTCTGCTAAAATTTGCCGTAGCTCATTCTTTTTATTGATAATAGTAATGTTCCTCAACATGAATCATAGATTTTTTTTTTCAATCAGAAATGAAACTTCGGGGAATTGTTTAGTTTATTTTTTTTCGTTTTGCATATGTTTAAAATCTTTCAATATCTTCATTTTTCAATTGGCATTTTATGTCTTTATGTTTCTATTCGTTTTGGTCACAGAGCGCACTTGCCATGGATATATTTGACGATGAGTTTAACGAGCATATCGATAGATTGGATGAACTTGAGAACCAACTTCGTGCCGAAAGTAAGCCAATTATTTTGATTCAAAGTATTCCGTCAGTCGATTCTCCTTTTTAGCACTTGTTAAAAATTGACCGATCAGATCTTAAAAATAATATACTGCGAAAAAACCAATGAAAAATTTGTTACAGTTCAAATGAATATGGACATTGAAGTGAATGTTGGTCAGCTGGACGATCAGTTCGACATTGGAGGAATGGTCGTTGGTCGAGTCGAAGAAAATGCTGGTAATCCACAGCCTGGTCAAATAGATAACGAGAACCACGCGGCTGGAGATATTCTCATGGAGGAAGAACAGCAAGAAAACGATCAAGGAGAGCAACCAGTGGTAGACGATGAGCAAAATCTGCAAGTGGTGGAAAACCCTCGTGATAATGGTGCCGATCCAAGTGCATCTGGATCTGCTGTTAAGGCCAACGAAAAAACGGAAGAAGATCAAGAAGAAGAGGAAGAAGCGATTTTAACTCCAAATGGAGCTGAAATGAAGGGATTTTCTTGTATGATCTGTTATGATCCATTCAGTGAGTTTCATTTCCATATCCTTCGCAACATGTTTATTTTTTCAGACACTGGGAAACGTATTCCAAAAGTTTTTCCATGCGGTCATACATTTTGTCTCGGTTGTGTTGCTGGACTGATGAAAAACAGAACATATCTAAGTAGATCTACAGTAATCTGCCCGACATGCCGACAAAACACACAGTATTCGATGAATCTCGGTGCTGATAAAGTTCCAACAAACTACAGTGTCCTTTGTAAGTAACATGATATAGTTCAGATGGAACAGTAGTTTTTATAGCAATGCTAGAACAGAGGAAAGAGGAAAACTCGAAAACAAAGGAAAAGTTGGAGTGCGTCGAATGTCATAGTCTTTCCGAAGGAACTGAGTAAGTTTAAAGGAATGTAAAGAAAATTGCAAAAAAAATTATTTTTCAGACTCACCTTGTGCAACGATGATGGTTGTCAAAAAGTGGTTGAAGAAGAGAGCCTGCTGGACACAGATAACATCGTAATTTTTCGCATTTATTATTTTTTAAAATCACTTTGCTTATCTTCAGAAACGCCCGAAATGTCTACTGATCTGCCGTTCGTGTATTGAGAAAAAACATTCCCGGCACAATTTTACCCCGTTCAAAAAAGTGTTCGAACAATATGAAGCGAATTCAAGCATTTGTAAAGCTGAGTCATTCATGACGAAAGGTCTGAAAGCCGCTGATGACGCGTTGTTGGTCTTGAAGCTCACGGAAAAGGAGTTGTTGGATCATAGAAGAGTAGGTTAGACTGGAAGTAATGCAGATAATACATTTTTTCAGAGAATCGCAAACGCTTTGGAGAACATTAGAGCCGAAGCTGATCATCCTTCTATTTATGAGTATCTTAATAGATATATAACTTCTGTTAAAGCTTCTGAAGAACTTTTCAAGAGTCTAACTTTCGATATGGCTGATTTTGATTTTAAGTCTAAGGTATTGTCTGCGAGACTTATATAACAACAAATGACTTTCGTTCAGGCTCGCTACTATCGTGCATTCGGATACAACATGCTGCGCCCCATATCGGTGATTCCGGGAAATAGTGCTTCTAAAGGTCTATTGGATCCAAAGATAGAGCCAGTGGACGATACGGCAAATCAACCACGTATTGGTGATAGGCAACAGAGAATTATGAATCGAGAACTGGGTCGGCGTGCACGAATCAATATCATCGGCCCATTCCATGCTCGCAATAGAGGAGCAGGAGGAGATGCGGGAGAGTTGCCTAACATCGCAAACATGTTCGACCAAATTATGCAACAATTAGATGCTGCTGTTGAACCGATTGCACCTGCACGTCGGGGTGTTCCAGATATTCCTGGACGCAGAGACGCGGCCCCAGGTGCAAACGCTGAACCGTTTGGGAATGCTGCTCCAATTGTAAATCCTGCTGGGGCTGTTGCAGAACCACCTATTCCTCGCGATCCCAGAGACAACTTCGGCATCGGTAATCGATTCAACATGTGGGGAGTCCGCGCGCCGATCGTTCCTCGTCGTAATCGTCGTAATGACCATTGGAGAGATCTCAGGGCTGTTAGGAACAATTTGATAGCAGCTGTGGAAGCTAACCCCAATCTTCGAGGGATTGCAGAAATCCAGCAAGCGATTGATGATTTGAGAGATCGCGGAGACAATATTATGGATAACGAGATTCAGTTGGGACGGCGAAATCCGTTGTTCCGTGACCAAGCGCAGCTTGCACGTGAAATGAATCGCGCAGAGGAAGAATTCAACATACTGCGTGAACGGTTTGCTCGACTTCAGGATGCTGCCCAGCCTGAGCCGCCGGCCGATGTAGCTGGTCCTGCCCCGGTTCCATTTGTTGATCAAATAATCAATGAACCTGTGGCACCTCTTCCAGCAATAGACGGCTATGACCAGGAAGAATTACGAAGAGCCGAAATCGCGGAAATCGTACAACGCGTGATTAATATGGTCAGAAATGAAGCGAACGCCGAGGCCCACGCTAATGGACAGCCACCGCCGGCTCAAATAGAGTTGCCACTTTTACTGAACCCAGATGCAGTTCCTGGAGCACCAGATTATCGAAATTTGGGACCAATTCAAGTTGCACCGTTCCATGCCGAACTGAGAGCTCTCGAACTCGAGTGGATTCAAAGAGGTAGAGATCGTCGTGCTCGAGCTGCTGGCTTGGGACAGGCTGCAGAACCGAATGGTCAGGCTGGAAACGAAGTAGTAAATGTACCCGCTGCACCTGAAAACAATGTCAACAGAGGTAGGTCACAGGCAATTGCAAGTCATATAGACAGAATTTCAGATCCCCAGCAACGAGATCCATCTCCAATTCCAGATGAACCAGCTGTCAAGAGAAATCGTCGTTGATTTCATCCATGTTATTAAGCATCACAGAAACTCGTTATAGTTATCCACGTTTTACATCTTTTTCCGATTCCATTCTTTCAAATTAATTTTTAATCATAATTAATATTCATAGAAAACTGACGTCCAATGTTTTTGACGGTGATTTTTTGTTGTGTAACCGTTTCTAGTTGTATACTCTTGATTTATATGAATGGGAATAAACCGTACTAAGCACAGTTATGCATGTTTCTCATTACTAGTTTCAAAAGATCAATGTTCCTCTCAGATATCTTGACATCTTATATGTATTCAAATCCATTTTCTTGTCCTTCCTGACGAAATGGAATCTCAACAATTACCTAAATTTCGTTTTGCAAAATTTAGTATCTCTATATTTATTTCAGAAATACAGTTCCCTTCACAATGACAACTGCAGACGAATTATTCGGTGACATGGAGATGGGCACCATAATTTCATGTCCGGTCTGTCGTGAAACATTCAGTTAGTGGTTTGAACAATTCCGAACAGTTTATTTGATTATATTGCAGATCTGCAAGAAAGGAGCCCTCTCAATATTCCGTGTGGTCACACTGTATGTACGCAATGCTCGACTTCTCTCGTACCACGTAATGGTACACCGGTGATGATGTGTCCCGTATGCAGAAAGAAACACTACGGTCAAAATCAAGCAGGAAGGTGCAAGTTTAATTTTCCGAAAAATTATCAGCTCCTGGAAGTTGTTGAAAAAGTCGCTAAGCTGAAACAACAAGCTGACAGAAGACGGGATGAACTACGTTTTGTGAAATGTATCGAATGCGAAGCTCAAGTTTCCGAAGAAGCGTAAGTTCAGTTGTTTTGTTCTACAGTTGAATTTCTATGATTTCAGGTGTACAATATGCACTTGCGTCATTGGTCCTTCCGGCAACGATTTCGACTTTATGGTAATATCAATAGAATGACAATTAATAAACTAGGAACCTTCAGGATCGGCCAAAAAACAAACTAATTTGTATTGACTGTATCATTGCACGGCATGGTACCCATGACTCCAAGCCGATGGAAGCAGTAAAGGTACTAATTAAAAGTTGGCAGTTTGTATTTGAAATTTCACACGCTTCAGGCCGCCAGTGACAATTGGAAGCTCATGAACGAGCTGAAAGCAGCTTTCGAAAAAACAAAGAAGAGAGCAGAAGGAGCGCAAACTTTATTAAATAACTGCAAAGAAGAGCTCAGTTCTGTTCAACAAGTGAGTGAGACTTTTTGTTGGTTTTAAAGAATTACCTTTTCTTCGTATGTTTCGAGTGTACAAATAACTATTGTTTTCAGGAGATGAACAACGTAATGGCTCATATTAATAAGAATCCAAGAAACACTGCTACATTCTGCACAGCTGCAAAGTTCTTAACGAAACTAGGAGAGCTGGATAAGACTGTCGAGGGTATAGGGAAAGTTGCTTACTCAGATGCTACTAACATTGGAGTGAGTCAATAAAAAATGTATCTGAGAAAAAAAACAAGAATTCAGGCTCACATTACTGCTATAAAAGATTGTATTCGAAATGGAGTCGACCGAAACTGCTCAATTCGACCAGAACCAGTTCTCCGAGAACTTCCGTTTCGAATCGTCCAACCACCGAGACCTCCACCACAACAAGCACAAGTAGAAGCAGCAGCACCTGCAGTTCCCGCCGTGCCTGGGCGAGCAGAGGTTGCAGAGAATCTTCCACAAGCAAATGAAGCCGAGAACGTTCAAATATTTATTCATATGAGGGACGGTGACGAGCGAGAAGCGCATGTAAGACAAGCTATGCAGCAGTTTGAAATAAACAATCCCGACGCTCTCGCTATTGGCAACGCCCCTGCTCGCGTTCACAACGGTAACCGTAATGACGAACGTTTGAATGGACTCGTTCGGGGAATCTTTGAATTTGTCGATGGGGTGATGGCTGGTGAAAGAGAGCAGAGAGACGGTCATAATCGTGCACGTGATGCGGGAAACGCCAATGCAGCTAATGATGAGTTGCTGGATGAAGTTGCACTGGTTGAACAAGAAGTGGTTAATGGAGTTCCTCGTCAACTTGTCAGAAGGCGCGTACAAGTGAGACTGCGTTTTGATCCACCTATGGAAGTTATTGTGAGAAATGTCCCTGTGCGGGCACCAGCACAAGGTGCTCCAGAACCAGCGCAAGGAGATCCACAACTGGCGAATCAAGCTCCAGAACCGGCACAGGAAGAAGTCGAGATGGAGGAGGCCTTGATGGAGGAACCTGTTGCTGCACGAAGAAGAGGACGACCAAGATTACAGCCAGCCGCTGCTCAACCAATTGTTAGGGTCGGCGCTAGAAGAGCAGCAAGAGTGCAGCAGCAAAATGAAATCCCTGCCCGACCTGTCGCTGGAAACGCCCGCAACGCGCGGAGAACCAGACGTCGAGGTGAGACAAACCTGCCTCGTAGCATATTTTGTCTTGTTCTTTTCAGCCGGTCGCCGTTGAGGAACTCACATTACTGTTCAGCAAGGACTTTGGATAATTTTTCAGGCATATTTATTTTTCTACACCGAATGCTTTATAATAATAATAAATTATTTTATATACATTATATTAGGTTGTATGGAGGCATATCCAAAAAATGACCTAAATCAAATTTCAAGCTCTCAAAGAGCAAGAAAAATGTTTCCGTGGTTTTATTCTCTGCGAATTTTTTCAAAGGATCTATGTGTGACGAAATGTGGAAATTGAAAATAAGTCAAAAAAGATGAACTCCTATCATTGTAGTATACTGTACCTTGGCTGGAAGCAACTTCGAACTTAGAAAACGCTCCATAATGAAGATACAATTATGTGCTAATAATCTTGAAAATGGAATTTACAGTTCTTCTTGTTCAGTAGTCATTTTCATGTTTTGAACAGAGCGTGTTTTGCATTCTAGACTCGCTTTTATGGAGTCTATAAAGCGTTGAGAAATGCAACGGTTTATTTATCGTAATTAGAATAATTGGAAACCAAATGACAAGAGATAAAAAATGTACATAACATATACGTTAAAATACGCTCTCATATATGTGCGGCAATTCAGAGGGGAATTGATATCAGAATGTATTTTACGAGAGAGGACAATTTAAGGAATTCAGAAGACGTCAAAAAGAATGTAATTTCCTCTGAATTAGTGGAATCTAGACACCCTGATATCCTCCAAACCGTCGGCTATTCACGACGTTAGGTGCACATGTATGTCTGTGCGGCAATTCAGAGGGGAATTGATATCAGAATGTATTTTACGAGAGGGGACAATTTAAGGAATTCAGAAGTTAAGAAAAAGAACGTAATTTCTTCTGTTTTAGCGATTCTAGGAAAGTGTTATCAGAATGTCGATGAAAGGGAGAAGCGAAGAAGAGTGAGGAACCCAGATTACCACAGAAAGCATTTGAGAGGAGAAGAGCAGTGGGCGGAAGAAATTGGGTGCTTCGTATCCATTAGAATCCTTGAGCCATGAACTTGCCATGAATTCTCATCTGAAAGGCTTGAAGAACTATCAAGGGTTGGAAACTTCAAAACTTACCATGTCGGGAATTCATTGGTTGAAAAAAGACAGTTGTTCCAAAGAAAACTTTCAAACTGAAGTTGAACAGCAAGTTCGAAGTTACGAAGACTTCAGCCACGTGGCTTGAAATTAGAGCAATGTGAGGGCATCACGTTTATACGGGAAAGAGCAACAAACAAATTCACAAGTTCACGGATTTATTTTTCAAATTTCAAAACTTTTTGTGGACTTCATTTATTAGTTCTCTACAAGTTCTGAAAAAAATAGTAGTCTGTTCAGAAGCGGTCCCAGAATCCGATGAGGAGAGACGATCCGTTCGATATGCCTACTAAGGGAACCATTTTTCCATACCGACATAAAAATTTTTCTAAATTTGCTCATTTATAGTTTTAAATATGGGCTTTCGGATGTGCTATGTGGCTAACTGCTAAGATTCCTGGAAGTGACTGAAATCTTGCTCTGAAAAATGGTGCATTTTTCAACATATCCACCCTTCGAACACCTTTCTCTTTCCTCCTCATTTTTCACCGCCTCGAGAGGCATTGAAAAAATGTAGTCACAGATGATTCGCGAAGCGTCTATAATTGGTGAAATATTGTTCGCGGCTGAATCGTTGATTATAGACCGATATTGTGGCGGTAAAATGCAGCTGGACTTGCGCCACCGCACTCCAGTTGAAAAAGGTCCCGAAACGGTGATTTTTCCACTGGAGTGCGGTGGAGCAAGTTTACCTACATTTTACCGCCACAATATCTATAATTGATCAGTCGCGAATCACCTGTGGTGGGTGGCCGAGTGGATAGAGCGCGGGGGTGGTAATCTGGACATGCAGAGTTCGATTCCACTTTTTGCCTTTTTTCTTTTTAAGACTTTTTATAGGCTTTTTACATGTTTTTATAACATTTCATTAGCCGTTCTGGCTTTCTAGGACCCCAACGGAGATGTTCTGACAATTTGACAAAATTTGTTTTTTTTTGAAAATTGAAAGTTTCTCCATGCCAATAGTGGATGAAAATTTTGAGAATTTTTTTCGGTTGAAAATCGTTTGAAAAACATACAGGCTAGATAGAATACGGTATTGTGGAAACCTATATGATGCTTGATGCCACAAATGAGTGATTTTTCCATGGCTAGAGGTGTTTGAAAGAGAATCATAATGCCATGTTTTCTGTTCTGTGCACTTCTTTCAAAGTTGTTAGCTATCAATTGTCATATAGGTTTCCACAATACCGTATTCTATCTCACCTGTATGTTTTTCAAATGATTTTCAACCGAAAAAAATTCTCAAAATTTTCATCCACTATTGGCATGGAGAAACTTTCAATTTTCAAAAAAATCAAATTTTGTCAAATTGTCAGAGCATCTCCGTTGGGGTCCTAGGAAGCCAGAACGGCTAATGAAATGTTATAAAAACATGTAAAAACCAATAAAAAGTCATAAAAAGAAAAATGACAAAAAATGGATATGGTGAAAAATGCACCATTTTTCACAGCAAGATTTCCGTCACTTCCAGGAATCTTAGCAGTTAGCCACATAGCACATTCGAAAGCCCATATTTAAAACTATAGATGAGCAAATTTAGAAAAAATGTTATGTCAGTATGGGAAAATGGTTCCCTTGTAAGGATAAAAGTAACCGACCAGAGTCTAAAAATCTGAAAATCTGCCCTTCACTACATAACATTCCATTATTCAAAAAACCGCTCATGAACATATGCGTAATGATATTTCTGTTTTTTTTTCTCATCTTCTCTTCTTAATGGCAACTCGAATTCAAATGTTAATTCATATCAGCACTCGGATTATTATAACCAACATGGTCAATATGGATATCAACATGGTGGAATACCTAATTACGACCATTCCGTTGTTAATTATCAGACTATGACTGCACCCTCGAGTAAGTTTTTTCAATCCAGTAATTTTTATATTCAGATTACTCAACGACTCTGACCAGTCCACAGCCTCATTACGATAACAATGATCAAGCATCCTAGTGGTTCAATTTAAAAGTTGAACTCTCAAAACCTAATGATTAATTCATCGTCTTCTTCTTCATTGTTATGTATCTTAAATTTAATTCTCGTTCCATTTCAGGTTTTGTGATAGGCTCATACTTTAAATCGCCACCCGTTTTTCTCGTGTTTCCTGCCGCTCATTTCCGAATCTCTTCTACATGTTTCCATTCATTTCCGATGTTGAGTCTGTTGGATATTATTATATCCTCGACTGTAAAATAATTATTTCCAATTTTTTGCAAATTTCATGAAAAGGGTTCCAGAAGCACCATTTCCAGAAACAAACTATAGAGTATAAATTGGCTCATGAATTAGTAACTTCTCATGATTGAACCAATTTTTTTAAATTTGTAAACCATAAAATCTCACGTGAACATAGACCATATTAAAAGGTGCAATCACGTGGTAATTCTACAATTTCAATGCTGCAACTCTTTCAAAAAACCACATGGATTCTCACCCACGTGGACTCAAAAATCCACCTCTAACCAATTTTGAAAAATCAAGTATTCCCTAGTCGAATCGTAGTTTTGTCAAGACGTTCAACTATCATCGTAGAAATGAACGAGACAACCAATCTGACGGATAATTCCGAGATTGAAAGAAAACTGTAAGTGGTTTGAGAATCATGTAAACAACCTACTTTTTGGATTTCCAGTGAGGAGATCAATGAAACATTGTCATCGATAAGTGCCAAAGAAGTTCTCTTCATTATAACTCTCAGCTTCTTGGCAGTTTTCGCGGCCGTCAACATGTGTCTTCTGATTTTGGAGAGAAGAAAAAAGAAAAAGGAACATTCTGTTCCGCAAGCAATCGTTATTCAACCAAATAATGCTAAACAGGATAATAAGCCAGGAAGAAATGAAAAATCAAAAATGTCCTCATCTGGATACGAGAAAGACGTTCTTCCATCCAAATCCATGAAAATGAAAGTTTCGATTTCTCCAAGTATGTCCATCTCCAAAAAAGTTCGTGCTCCGTCCAAAGAATCCACTACTGAAGAGAGTCAAGCATCCAAAACCGAACCCTCTCAAACTGAAAAGAGCATCAAAAAGCCAGCGATTCCTCCACCAGCTACCGTACCACTTCCACCTGAGAATGCAGCATCTGCTGATGTGACGACTGCCGTTGAGCCTGGTGCATCTGTTCCTTCTCTGAACATCAATAATCCTCCTTCGACTGCTCAAGCTTCTGCTCCAGTTCCAGTTGCTCTCGTTGTTGCTCCACCGAAAGCTGAAAGTTCCCAATCTCAAGAATCATCATTGACTTCGTTCACTGCTCCTGAAGATCCCAACTCGAATCGTACCAAAACTCAGTTGACTGCTCCAAAAGAAAGTGCTCCATCTACTCCAACTGCTACTACTCTCTCAGGAGCGTCTAACGTTGGAACCGCTCCATCTGAAGTTGTCAAGTCGGCTGATGTGGTTACTGCGAAGGATGTAACACTTGTAAACTACTTTTTTTCAGTTACAAAATGTAATTATTTTCTTACAGGCGAAGTCTCCGATGACTCCAGTTGTTCGTACTCCAGAAGTCCCACCACCTACGTCAATTGCTCCACCATCAGTTGCTCCACTCAATACTTCAACTCCACCACCAAATAGTGAGAAGAAGGTGAGAATGTGAAACTAGTGAAAATTAATTTATCGAAGAATTCAAGATTTGAGGTGATGTCAATGTTCCCATCTGGATGCGGCTCGGCAGTTTGAATTCGTTTTGTAATGCTCTCTCTTTTTTTATGAATAAATATTTTAGTAGATTCCTTTTTTCTCTCATCTCGATATTTTTCAAATTTCAAAGCAAGTTTTCATCTCGATTCCAAATAGCGGCCACCCGCCTGCTTCTTCTCTTCGTGGTATGTGCGAATTTCTGGTCATTCAACATTCTTGCAACAATCAGGCAACATTATCGAAATATGAATTATGTCTCGCCAAAAGGACACTTGACTATCTTTCTTCTCTTCTTCCTGTATTTCTTCTTCATCTCTCCCGCTTTCACTTTGTCATTTTCCGCAAAGAAAAGAATAGGACGCCTTCTTTCGTGTTTCCCGACCACTCGATCAGCTGGCTGATTCCTCAAGTTATCATTATCTCTTTTATATTATCACCCATCATCATTATCATCGTAAAATCCCCCTTCTTATTTTAATTTTTCGTTTTTCAGATTAAATTTGTTTTCTGCAATTTTCACTAGTTTCATTATTCCCAGTAATATTGGGAGTTAACAACTCGTCTGTTCTTATATCAAAATTTTCCTTTTGATCTTGTTTCTCCGTTCTTTTTTGACACACTTGTCGTTTGCCTAACCTTGAATCCTCTCTACTCTCCATATCCAACTTCCTTTTTTATGATCAAAAGTCGTTTTTATCGTCTGGTGACCCAGTTCATGTCCATGATTTGAAAACTCATCATCATATTCACACTAGTTCTTCTTCTCCTTCTTCGTTATTCTCTTCATTCGATTCCCTTTTCCGGTACTTTCGCCATTCAAGCGAATCAGAGTTTGTATGCTCACTGCCTAATAATGTCGTCTTATCCCTTTTCTTCTCCTACCGTTTCATCGAATAAACACCCCGTTCTCCCCCGTGTTGAGGGGTGGTTTCAAGTGGACGAGTGCATATTCATTGACTAACTACTTTTCTCTTGTACACATTCTTTTCCACAAATTACATCTTTCATTCTTTCAGCACCGAATCTGAGTCGATTGCCACGTGACACCGACTGTGCTCAGATTGGTGGTGGTCCTTCTGGGTACGGTCCACCACCACCGGATAAAGATTATTATAGTAGAACTGTGCCACGAATGACGTCATCTGGAAATCACGATGATCGACTGAAAAATAGATATGAAGCTTGTCGGAGTGGAATGCAAGAGTTGGATGCACTCAGAGCAAAACACACACTTTTGATACAGGTTTGATTCTGGAATTCTGAATTTCTTGTTTCATTTCAATTCTTCAGAATCTTCGTTCCCGACTGCCAGTGATTCCAGGAAGTTTAGACGATGTACAAGCCAGAGAAAAGAAGTCGAGAGACGGTTTCCTTGATAGATTCTCACTTCAATCTGTTGATTCTGGTATCTCATCACAAAACACAATTAGTTCGACACGCAGTTCTACTCCAGAAGACTTTAAAACGAATCGTCATTCAAACATTTACGAGTAAGAATGAAAGTTTTAATCGGTGAAAAGAAATAATGACGGATTACAGAAACAGTTCAACCACAATGAACTACTCGACATTCAGAAAAATGTCTCTTGAGTCAACACGAAGTAATGTTTCTAATTCTTTGAATAACAACGAGTATCCGGAGAAAATCAACTTCACACCGCCTGTAATCACTTCTAGAAGTTGTCATCGAGGAGCATGGAAGACGTCGCCACAGAGAGTTCGACCGAAGAGTATGTTTGATTCAACAACATCTGCAACTGAATATTTGTAAGTTATTTTTCTCATGTTTCCACATTTAATGATGTATCGTGTGAATTCATCTTTCTGAGTTCCATTCACCGATTTCCAGATTCGCGAAACCGCCGAGACACCCGATTGATTTGACTAAAGAGGTTTGCTTAACTTTATGAATTCTTTCAGAATCAAATACTCATTTTTCAGCGTCGATCAGCGTTCACCGTCATAAATCAATCGTCGAAGCGTCATTCGAGTATCGAACCAACCGTCTTACCCAACAGTTTTAGTCAGTTAAGTCTCAACGAAGAATCAAAAACTCCACATAAAGCAGAAGTAATTCGGTGGAACAAACAAGTAACCCTGACCATCTCAAACCCCTTAATCTCCAGATTTTTCCTTCAGAAAGCAGATGCAATGTTCCGTGCCAACGTTGTCTACGTGTCATCTCCAGAACAGCCATCAAAGTCACCCCTCCGTTTCTCTCCCGCCCGTTCTCCACCAGTTCGACGTGCTCTTCCGATTGAAATGAAACCGAGTCAACACTTTGCTCAACCGTGTAAAATACGGTCACCAAAGTTGAACACGAAGACTGTTTTTGCTGCAAAACCAATTGCCGTGAGGTTGGTTTCTAATCGAAAATAATGCATTTCGATGACTTAAACTTTCAATTCCAGACCAAGTGTTTCTCCAAAAGTCTCTCAAAGATCAACGTGGCTCCAATCTCAACCACTGTGAATGCCCTCCTGCCTTCAATTATCTCTTGCTATAAAATCTCAACAAGAATTTTGCAAACTAATACATCCATCTGAAATTCAGAACCTGAAATCCACGTCATTGTGCAAACGGACCCCTCTTTCTATTACTCTTATGCAAACCGTATCACTTGTAAATCCCTGTCAATACAAATTGTTCCGCTAGTGATGAAAATATTGAAGAAAATATCTTTATGCGACCAATAAATATTCAAATTCCATTCATTGTCTGAAATAACTCGTGCGAAGTCGAAGAATTCCGACTGCGCACTACCCCATTTCGTTTTTTTTCTCAAGAAGAATGACGGAAAGAATTGAAACTAGGAAAATAGAAATATTATTCACATCTTTCACTTCATGGAATGATGACTGAAAGTGTGCAACCGACAGGAGAAACTGCTGTCAGAAGGATTGAATCTCTCGCAATTGAGATTCCAGGAGAGTCGAGCGTCGATTCAGTTGACGCTTTTTGTGATAGATATTGTTCTGAGAATATGGAAACGAAAACAAAAATCTATATTTGTCTTCTTTTGATTCTTCCTTCACTCATTTATTTCCTAGTTTCTATCAACTTCTCACATCCAAAGAGGCCACATGTTGAGGTAAGTCTATTTCTATTTTGAATCTTTCATTACTACCGTACCCCGAAGAAAACCTCTTCAATTCTGCTTGCTTCTGATCTGTATTCTCTCACCTTTCAGCATTTTCAAGCACCAATCATTCTTAACATTACATCTCTCTCTGAAGAGAACTTCTCCGTCGAAGAATACGCGGAAGCTTTCGATATCGCAGTCAAGTACGTTTCCTTATTTCGTTTTTCCGCTTTCACTTTCTGTTTTTCAGAAATGATCAATTGGTCATGCCAACCGGAATCAGCAGGTTAGTTTGATCCGGAACAGAATAGTCTAAATATTGATACTTTGTAGTGAAACTATCAGAAGATTCGTTGCAACTTCTACATCTACCAGAAGGGATTTTGACGACGAATCAACAATTTACCTTCTTCGACGATCCTAAATAGAAGGAGATGTTTAACATTCATAACATGTTTCCTTTGTTTTCTAACTATCACTCTCTAATGGAACAATAAATACGATAGATATCTTATATGATCCTAACAATAATCAACAGCCCCTCGCAATCTCTTTTTGATGAGAGAGAGAGTGAGAGAGAGGTTTCCATTGAAGAGACGACAGACAAAAAAATAAACTAGAGGCGCAGTTTTCGCTCGAAACTTCATTATTTTTCGGTTTTTAAAGCTGATTTTCTTTGAATTTCATCAATTTTCCACTCATAAATTGGTTTAATTTCTGTTTCAGGCAAAATGATCCGTTTAGCTGTAATTAGACTAACACAGAGTGCTTCTAAAAGGCAGTTATTGCAAAGCCAACCTCAAATTTCGACGAGTGCTGTGGTTTCTGCAAAAAAGAAAGTGGATAACAAGAAAAAGGTTAACCTTTATTTTCATAATCTATCAATATTAATGGAAATTTAAGGCTCCTCCAGCAGTTTTTTCGAATCTTGATGACAACCCAGTTGTACAGAACATGTTGAAGGAAATTCAAAGAGTTGAAGCATTACTTTTGGAGGAACTCACTCGACATTTTTCTCTGAAAGTAGGTTTACTACCGTTTTATTTTAAAAAATATACTAATTATTTCAGGTGGATATTCGACAGTATGAAGACGTCATGGTAAAGCTGGAAAACGGGAAAGAAAAGCCACTGTCTCTCGTTGCCAGAGTCACATTGAAATCGCCACTGATGGTGATGATCAACTTTCAAGATAATCCATCTGCAATCAAAGCTGCCAAACTTGCGATCCAGGTTTCCAAATACTCTAATTTTTTAAAAATAATTCTTTGAGTTTCAGAAGTCTACCTTGAATGTGACTCCACAACAGGAAGGCGCCGTTCTTTATGTGAATGTACCTCCAATGAGCAAAGAAAGAAGAGAGAAAATGGCGTCTGATGCGAAAGGACGAATTCTGAATGAATACAAAAAAGCTATAAACGAGATCTATGCGACCAGTGATAAAAAGTCGTCTTCCGAATTTTCTTCAAGACCTGATGAAGCAAAAAAGACCCGAGAAGCACTTCTGAACATGAAGCACGCTGCAGAACAACGTGGAAGCCTCCTGATCGAAGAACGTCGGAAGCAGCTTCTCAAACAAGTTGTCTAGTTTTGAACTTTAAATCTTCACTTCTTTGCTCAATTCTTGGTATTCTGTCCAGAATAAACGTGTGTAGAGAACAGGAAAAAAAATAAATTGGAAGATACATTCGAATGTGTCAATAAATTAAAACCGATCAAAACAGGGAAAAAAATATTTGTGGAAAAACCGGATTGAAATAATCCGGGGTGTTGAGACGATCAGATTAGAAAAGAACATCATCCAGTTTGCGATATCCGTTCTTGTCGATGATGACAACCTTGTATCCAGGAATATTGGCAACGAAGCGTCTCTTGGCCTCTCCAATGCACTTGTTCATGAGAGCAAGTCCGTCGGCTTCGGACATGTCTGAAAAAAAAATTAATGACTTTAGTTTGCAACGACGACTTTCTAACCTTTTTTGTACTCATGATCCATAATAGCATAGCAGAAACGTCCGCAGAATCCCCGGAACAAGTATGGCTAAAAATTGAATGATTTTTAGATCAGAAATCGTAAAATACCTGTTGAGCAAGACCGTTCGCGAGGTAATCAACGGATCCGAGGAAAGCTTTTCCTTCCTTGTCATCATAACCTCCGATGAGAACATCAACCGTATAATGATCCTGTGAACGGAGACCCTCGGCGATACTGCGACGAACGAAATGATGTGCACAAGCTGGGGAAACCTCATAACCTGAAAATTGTAAAATTTAAAAAAAAACAATAACAAATAGAAAACACACCGTTTCTGACAGAATACAATTGAAGGTTTCTCTTGGTCCAGTCTCCAAACTGTGCAACATCTCCTTCCTCTCCGATGCACATCATCGTCAGCTTCTTACCAAGTCTGTACTCTTTGTCATTCTCTGAAATTTCACATTTTGTTCCAAGTAAGAACTCGAAAAAATTTTACCGCTGTCTGCGAGGATAGCTCCATAGGCGAAAGTAGCCTTGTCAGCAGCCAGAATCACGTAGTTTTCGGTGGAGATTCCCACCAGGAAGTGCATACCGGCCATTTTGTCTATAAAATAAAAATGAATACAATTAGAGTCGAAGAAGAAAGGAGAGAAAAGAACGACAACTTGAAAAAGAGAATCAACTTCAAAAATGATGACTCTGAGGTTGCGCGTAAAGTTAGGTGTACATGTACCTTCAATGCGCGCTATTTGACGACATATGAGTCGAAGGTGCTCCTTTTCCTAGGAGCTTGGGTTGCTCTATTTATAAGTAGAATCATGAATAAAAGCATATTTGAAGACAATTCGAACATAACAAGAGAAAGGAACCCGAATTTTAAAAATCCCAATTTTTTCGTTGACAAGTTTTTCTTTTGAGAACTATGCATGGCACTAGAAGCGAGGTACGGGATTAGCAGGACCATATAGAAAAATAGAATCTTAAAAATTTGGAAGACAAACTGTTTTTGTTTTTAAATTATTTATCTGCCAACTCGGATCTGATTAGACGTTGAACATAAACGAATCAGTATCCCTCAAAAGCTACAGTAACCCAGGTGTGAAGACTATCAAGTGGTTGTGTCAACAATTATTACCCGAAATTTTTCCCTCACAGTTTTTTTCCCATGCCAGCTCAAGCATCATCCATTATCGAAACCGATTTTCCAATAGTAAACGAGCCCATTCAACAACCGCCATCTGCTCAAACGTCCGTTCGAATTCGTCTTTTCTTCAGTTCTCTAATTCACTTTCTTCGCGAAAAAGCCGAACGCAGATGTCATTGTGAGTGCTCGGGAGATATTCGCCGACAATTAATCATTGTCTGCACTCGAATAGGCGGGAAAAGAAAGAAAACCATCGTTCGGATTACACCATCGGAACCACTTCGAAGGCCACCCAGTGTTTATAAACAATGGAATAATTTCTAATAGAGAGTTGCGGCAATTCACGGTCACCAGGTCACATTCAATGTTTCATGATGACGTTCATTGAGACTTTATTCACAATTCATTATTCGATTTTAATGTTTTTCAAGTCTATGGTTCTCTTTGTTTTCTCAAGAGTTCTGACATCGAATTGATACAGTATCACTCTCCAACCTGGGTAGATGAAAACAAAGCTTAAACGACAGCCTAGAATATTTCTCATAATTTGATTGAAAAGTCGAATTATATTTTTCACAAAAAACTTTATCAACTGTTCCAAAATAATACAGCTCAAACGAAGATGTCAAACTATTTTTGAAACTCTACACTGTATTCTCAAGGTTTTTGTCTTTCCATGAAATTATCAAATTTATTCGGAGTCAATGGTACCCAATTTACCAATTCTGTAATATTCTATTCACCAACATATTCCATTCTCCAAAATTAGCATTCTTCCTCCTCCTTCTGCCCTTGTTTCCCCCTTCTGAATCCATCTTCCTCTCCACTGCTCCTCCATTGATTCTCCAACGTCTCTGCGTCTTTCAATTCCTTCCCCCTCTCTTCTTTTTCTTCTTCTTCATGCTCTCAGTTGTAGCCGTTGCTCTTGCCTTCTTTTCAGGAGAAGAGAGCACACGAATTCACATGTTTGAGCTCCTTTCCCATGCTTTCTTCTCAGCCGTCTCGTTGAAACAGAAACACATTCTTGCATGTTAATCTGATACTTCTACTGGTTTCATTTTCTTTTCCCCCGAAAAAAACGAAATCTCAATCTGAGTTGATTCGATCTGGATTTGAAGATGATAAACAACTTGTTTACTCTCCGTTTCCATAACAATGATTGGAGCCAATTTGCTTTAGATGGCAAATATCCAAGAGTTTTTCATGGGAAAATGGAATACTATGACTTACTGTAGGTATAAGGGGCACTTTTAACTAGTTTGAGGATCTAGAAAATCGGTTAAAATGCTTAATATAAAATAGAATTTTCCATTATGTTCTTCTTTTCAGTGTTTAAGATGTAACTTTTACTTTATGAGACAACATTTTGTTATTTTCTTTTTCTCCCTCTATAATGCTCTAAGCCTCGAATTGCGTAGTCGTTTCGCACTATGTTTGCCCTTCCATACCGACTGAATTTTTGTATGCTTTTCGATTCTTCCCACTCCTTCTTCCGCTACCATCTTGTTCCATGTTTCCTGGTTTTTCTTGTTCACATCTTTTTTTGCCATTTTCTTCTTCAAACTAATTTTCGAGTTTCTACAAATTGATAATTAAAGATTGAAAGATGAGCGAAGATGATGAACTGGCTCAATTAAAATCAAATGCTGACAACTTGTCCAGATGTCTTCATGTTTTATTGGAAAAAATTGAGAATATCGAAAAGAAGAATGGGAAAGAGCAGGATGCAGATAGTACAAAGGTAACTATTTGAAGTTTAAGAGATCTCTGCAATTTCGAAAATTTCCAGAGCAGTGGAACTTCCTCATCGAACAAAGATGGAAAGGAAAAGTTCGAGCAAGTTGAAATAGAGGAAAAAACAGAAATCGATCCGAAGACAGGCTTGAAGAAAAGAACAATAGTAACTGAAAGAGTTCTCACAACAAAAACATTTCATGCTCTTGCTCTTGATGGACCTTCTCCAACGATGTCTCCGATTCTTCGTTCGTCTGGAACCAAAAATCATAATTATGCACCAATTCATCAATCTGCAATCCTTCTACCTCAGTACCAATCCAGACAGACAATCGTCGATGCTGGACAATTATCTCAGGTAGAGGTGGAGAAGCATGGTGGACATCTGGTCGTCACAAAGATTAACGAGAAGGCAAATTACGATTTGAAGCCGGGAGATGTTATTCGACAGATTAATGGAAAAGACGTCTATTTTCGAGCTGATATCGAGAATTTGAAAGGAAACGTTGAGCTGACTTTGGAGCCGGCTGCAATTCATTGTGCACCTGCTGTCTGTTTTAAAATTAAATCAAAGAAAAATTAATGAATTTTTTCAGAACTTCTTCCGAATCCAAGACAACTACAGTTCTTCTGATGACGTAAACCGCCCATGTCTCTGGCTAGATCTGGAAGTTTCTCCAGGAGATGTGATACAAGTTTTGAGTAAAGATGAAAAGTGGATGCAAGTGAGAAAGTTAGGAGATTTGACTCAAGTCGGATACCTCCCCTCCAGTATGACAATGGAGAAAGTTTCGATGTTGTGTCCATTTGGAAGAAGGACTCTTGTTTTGTTAGGAGCCGTTGGAACCGGAAGAAGAGATATCAAATCGATGCTTCTTCGTCTTGCACCACATTATTTCTCTACTATTGTCCCATGTAATTTTTTTAAAATGTTATTAACTTTATAAAAACATACAAATTTCAGTGACCTCCCGAGCCCAACGACCAGGAGAAGTAGAGGGAAGAGAGTATCAATTCGTGAGGAAAGAAGATATTTATCAGAAAATCAGAGAAGGCGGAATGGTTGAATGGGGTGAACTTGATAATCAATTGTATGGAACATCAGCCGATGCTGTTCGAAACGAAGTCAGAAGTGGAAGAATGTGTGTTCTGGACGCGGCAACACAGGTAGCTTAAGAGGAATCCACAGACCAAAAAACAATAAATTTTCAGAGTGTCAACTATCTATATAACGCTGAATTCATGCCATTTGTTGTTCACATTGTACCCCCTCCAATAGAAGAGTTTACTCAACTTGAAGCTGTGAGAAGAACACATCGGTAATTTATTTGAAGTTATCGTAAACTTTGAAAACAAACTCTTTCAGAACTCAAGCTCAACTTCAATCCATTTGCGATGAGAGTGCCAAAATTGGTCTGGAATGCAAATCGCGAATCCATCTGACTCTTGTCAATAGAAACATTGATGTCACATTCAAAAGGTATCTCTTTCCTCGACAAATATGTTTTCAGAAAAAAAAATGTTTGCAGACTTGTTGATGCATTGGAAACTCTTCGATATGAGACTCAATGGGTTCCTCACAGTTGGATGTGTTAGTTGTCTGTTATTCTTTCTGAAAGAATCACTGCCGATTTTTCCAATATCTCTATATTCCTCTTTTTTCTAGTTTTTTTCTCTCTCATATCCATCTAGTCGATCTCTTTCTAACCACTCTTTCTATCCCACGCCTTTTTTGTCCCAAATAAAAATGAATTGTTGCTGACTCTTCTTTTTCTGTTTGTACACCTTGCTTCCGAGCTCTAGATCTGCCAAAATCGAATTCATTTTAACCATTTCAACATTCAAAACCTCACTTTCACAGTCATGAGATTCCATGTTGTACTTTTTATTGCACTTTTTGCAACATTCAGCACTAGTTTTGCAGATGAAGTAAGCCCGGTCCCTCCTGTATCAATTATGCAAAGTTGAGTATTTCAGAAAAGTTCTAGCTCAGCGGAAGAGTTGTTATCGGATGCTTCAAATGCCAATAACACAGATGCTTCAGATGGTAAATTGACAATTGAAGAGCAATATGACAATGATAATGTCACGTTGACAACGAATGGAACTGTAGTTCCCTCGACAAAGGGATCTTCTCTTCCAATAAGTTCCACGGGTTCAGATGTGAAAACTACGACGCCGAAGTCGAAGCCAAGAGCTCCTTCTTTCACTGTTTGGTCATTTTTCAGTGAGTTATAGATTCTTCTAAAAATATCTTGAGAAGGATAGTCAAGTTCGCGTTTTTAAAGATTAGTAGTACCAAGACAAAATCATATTCAATATCCAGATTTTCAAAATTTGAAATCGTTTTAGGCCAGTACACTTTACTAATTTATGAGTGATTCTCAAAACTTTTAAAAGCTCGTGAATTTGGGCTGTTTGATTGTTACTGTAATCTTCTGGGTGTTTCCAGGAGAGACAAATCATCTTTACAATAACTTTTGGAAACCAGTGGTTTAGGTTTTTGACTTTCATAAAACTAAAAGATTCTATATTTTTAAACCGCAAAAATTTGAAAATTTTCATGTAACAATAACACGGGATGTAATGTTAGATCAATCAAAGATCTTGATTAAATAAACATCCGCTTGCCATGATTCACCAGACAAAACGATTGAAAGTTTACTTTTCAATGGGATATGGTATACTGTATGTGTTAGACGGCTTATGGTTCGGGGAACAACATTTGGAATTTGGCTCCGGGATATTTCGAAAGCGGTCATTTTGAAAGTAAGACATTTCGACAGTGGATATTTCGAAATTGTGAAATCGCGTTGCCCAATTTTTTGGAACTTTTCTGGCGTTTATGATCCATTATATCTTAAACAATGTTTTATTACATTTAAAAAACACAAAAAATATACGAAAAGTTCCCCAGGCAAAAACTCGATTTCCCACTTTCGAAATGCCCGCTTTCGAAATGTCCAACTTTCGAAATGTCCCGGAGCCGGCATTTTGATGATCTGAAATCTTGTAATTTTTTCAGTTGGAATCATTGTCGCTGTTCTCATTATTGGCCTTGCTTCCTTCGCCATCAAATTCTTTTGTCAACGCAGACCCACCGGAAATAATGTTCCATACTCAGCTTACCAATAACTCAATTTCCCATAATCGATCCTGTTTCCCACACATTTTTTGTGATATTGTGAATAAAACCTAATCGTAAAACCAATAATCACATCTTTTCTGTTCCGATGTTCGTAACCCACATCTTCTCTTCCATTCCCTCTTCCCAAAATCTCCAAGAAATGGTCACCGAACTGCAAGATCTAGAGATAATTCGGATCGAAGAGACCCAAGTGTCCGAGAGATGCGAGAAAAGAATGTTACAGCGCGACGGATCGAGTAGGAGGAGATGAAAAGAATAAGAAGAAGAAGGAGATACTCAGGCACTACTAATGACCCGACCAACAGAAAGAAATCCATTCATATTCCTGTTCTTCGCCCATTCTTTTACCACTTTTTCATGTTTCTTGATATTCGGAAATTCAATTATTTTCCATTGCGGAAGTTCCACGTTAGCCTGCAAGCTTGAATTTCGTATCCGTTAAATTGAATACCAACGAAGTTACGGTATTATTGTTTCACTCGAATAAAATTTAGTTTTGAAAGAAAATTACATCTAGATAACTTGTATAGCAGTGGTTTAAAAGTTAGTGTATTATATATTTGTGCAGATGACCTACAAAAACGGTGACGTGGCAGCTGTTTAGTTACACTTACATTACTCAGCTGCAGGGGTCTCCAGACGACCACCAGATGCCCCCGTACAACTCAACATAAACATTTCTGACCAGCTCTTTCCTATTTTCTTATACTTTCTTCTTTGTTCACTTTCCATTTTTCTCAATTGATTCTACTAGTTTTTCCTTTCAGAATGCATCTCTTTCTTCTCTGCCTTTTGGCTGTCTCTTGCTTTGCTGAAGAAGAGCAGAAACTGCAATGGAAGGATGAAGACGGTCTTGAAATCAAGATTATCCGACCAATTAAGGCCGAGAAATGCCCAATCAAGTCTCAAGAGGGAGATGTTCTTGATCAATGGTATAAACTGACTGATAAGGAAGGAAAGGAAATCGGATCTAACTTCAACAAGAAGCCGTTAGTTTGAAGACAAATTTCCGTCATTCAGAGTTATATTTTCAGATACACGTTCACTCTCGGAAAAGGACAAGTGATTCCAGGAATGGAGAGAGCAATGACTGGAATGTGCAAGGGAGAGAAAAGAAAGGTTGTGATCCCAGGAAACTTGGGATTCGGAGATAAGGGACGTGAGAGAGACAATATCAAGGAGGATCAAACACTCTACTACACTGTCCAACTCGTCGATTTGTTCCGTGCTGTCCCAGGAGAAAAGTGGACAACTGAGGAAGGAATTGTGATTGAGCAAACACATAAGATTGATGAGGATAAGTGCAAGAAGTCGAAGACCGGAGATACTATTCATCAACAATACGTTCTTCATCTTGAGGATGGAACCTTCGTTGATTCTTCATTCTCTCGTAATGCTCCATTCATCTTCAAGCTCAACAATAACGTAAGTTTCAGATTATTTTAATTTTTATCATTTCATTTGAAATTTAAAGCTGAAACAATACCTAACAATCCATGTTTTCTTTTCAGGAAGTTATCAAGGGAATGGATATTGCAATGACCGGAATGTGCGAGGGAGAACGTCGTCAAGTCTTGATTCCTTCTGATTACGGATACGGAGACAACGGAAGATCCCCAGCTATTCCAGGAAAGGCTCGTCTCTATTTCGATATCACTCTCGAGAAGCTCATTCAAAGGGACGAGTTGTAAATTGATGCACACACATATTATTTAAAATCCATTTTGTTTTCGCATATTACGGGATTCAATAATTCAAGTTTGTGATTCTCTTTGTTGTTTTTATTGTTGAGGCAAATTAATAATGAATCGATTTCACTCTGATCTTCATTAGTATTAGAAAATTACAACAAAGTTCAGAGAGAAATCCCTACAGATAGTACAGATTTTGGAGCAATAGTGCTAGAAGTTGAAAAGAAATAACAAAAAAGGAAACAACATATGAAAAGAAATAACAAAAAAAAAAAGAAATAACAGAATGAAGCGATTAAAAAAAACAGATGTGATTATCACTAACAATATAATTTATAGCACATGCATCTTTCAATCCTCGTCTTGTCGTACATGTTGAACGAAGATGTCGCTGAACGGTTCATCCTGCTTGGCTCGAACCTTCATATTTTTCAGACTCACTGAAAACAATAGAGTGGAAAAAATAGTGATATTATAACTTACATAGTAAGCCATCAAACGCAGTCGCAGCATCTTTGCAACTGTAACCCTTAGTAAACTCTTTGAAGTTCAGCCACTCCGGGAACGTTTCTTCTGCATCACTGAAAAATATAGAACCGAAAAACATGTGTATAACTGAAACATGAATCACCTGAGCAGTTTTTTATGAATTTGTTCCTTATTGCTCTGTAGAAGAGACCCGGAAGAATAGTAGAAGAGCTCATCCTCCTCGGCGTTCATAGCGTTCATTAGTCGGTCTTTCTCGCGTTCCGCGCGACGCTCGAGATCAGTAGAGTCGAACTGAACATCATCAACTGAAAATACAAAATGTGTGATTTCGATTTTACATATAAAAAAAAACTCACCGGATTGCGGTTGGACTCCGATACTACTTTTTGGTCGATGTCTCGCATTTTCTAACCGATTGTCTGTTCGAACGACATTATTAGGAAAATCGAAGTCATCTATAATCCGATTCTGATCAGGATGCGGCAATAGGTTACTTTCATCAACTTGTTGTTCTAGTTTCTCCGTAGCTGGTGTTTCTGATTGAAGACAGGTAAACCAATACTTTGACCAATCGGATACAGATTCGTTAACTTCAGTAGCGTTTGTGGGAGCTTCCATAGTCTTTTCTATTTGAGAGTTTCCAGGAATGTTCCTATTTGATTCTTCAGCTGGTATTTGTCTATATTCTTCATCGAAAGGATCATTTCGAGTCGGTGATATACATAAAGACATAAATCCATATGCCTCTCCTCTTACTTTGAATTCATTCGACTTGAACAATCTCTGCAAATCGCGCGGTAGTGAACAACCAACACTGAAATTTGGTCTGGGATCGTCCATTGAATCAAGAACATTTATTTTCGGTGGAAGTTCCAGCAAGATAACATCTTCTCTTCTGCGAACCAAAGATGTCCAATCAGCTTCCAACGTTTCTCTAATGGTTTCCTCCATCTGAGTTACGGCATCCTCACGTTGCGGATTTATCCTACGCCGTCTTCTTCGAGGTGGAACATCGACAGTAGGAATATCTACTATAGGACTAAACTGAATGCTCTCCTGCTCGACATGCGCATCTCTTCTAGCCTCATCTTGCTCTGTAGTTGAGTGATCGTTCGTTTTTATAGTCGACTGGAGCATAGAAGTCTGGTTAACAGGAGTAATAGGACGGCTTGAAAGGTTTCGTCGAGGGTTTTCTCTTGCAATTTGTTCAACTTCAGTATCCACTCTTGGTTGTTTTGCTGGTGGTGGTGAAAAATCATCTTGGTTGACACTGACTGGAATCGGTGGCAAGTGTGTTTCTTCGTCTGGCATTGAATTAATCGCGTTGAAAAAATCCATCAAACGACGTTGTTCTTGCGGAGGAACATTCCCGATATCGTCGATTCCAGATGGTCTAGGTTCCTGTTGCTCTACGTACGGAAGCTGAGCTCTCGGGGGCATTTCGTAATCGAAATCAAAATCGGGAACAACTCTGGGAGGTTCACTCATTGGTGGTATGGATTCAGTTGGCGCAGGATATTGTGCTTGTTGGTCTTCAATGACGGGAAAATCCGTAATTTTAGTCGACCGCTTATTTGAACCTTCGAGTTCTCTGTTCTGTGATTGTACGATGTCGCCCATGTCCACAACGTCAGTCCTTTTTTCCTTGCTACGTTCGTCTCGGGATTGGCCTACAACATGTGTCGAATTCAAGTCCTCACTAGACAGACTGCAACAGAAAATATGTTGAAGATATGCATATATTATTATTATTATTATTAATCACCTAGTATATGATTGAACTGAACCATATAGTCGCTCTAGGTCGTCACCCCATTTCTCTAATGCATCTGGAATCGTGATAAATCGCGGATCTGCGTCAATCTTAAAATAAAGTCTGGTGTGGTTGCACTATGAGATATTTAACTCACTCCCAGTTCGGCGCTGATGAACGGTAACACCTCCAAATTGACGTCGTCAACATCTTCGATACAACGAATAGGAGTGGAACGAGATTTTTTGTCATCTCGAAGCTTTAGATGTTCTTGCTCCCGGTCGAAGTTCTCTGCTAAAACTTGAATCATGCACTTTTTCCGCATGAGCTCCTTCAACCTCTCGACATCTCCTGAAATATTAGAAGGTACATCAACAATTTTTTAAAAAAATTCACGTTGCAGATAATCGACTTGATCACGATGAATGAGAATAGTTCCCCGAGCTAGAAGACTCAGTAGATAAAGACCAATTTTTTCCTTCGTGCTCTCTGTGCTATCAGGTACCATTTTGATGATCAGCTCGCAGATGTCAGGCAAGTTTTGACGCAGGACAGTTCGCCGGGAGAGACCTTTTGAATCTCCACTGCCCATGAGCCTGAAAACAATTGAAGGCAATGAAGATGCATTTAAACAATAATAATGAACGAAACCTACCATACTACGTGAAACTCTTCCTTACTTCTGATAACTTCTTTGGAGATGACCATCTGCAATTACAGAAATACAGAAGTTTTTAAGACTCATCTTTACTATTAACAAACGCAAAGTTCTGTGTGTGTGTCTGTCTGTCTGTGCTGTGTCTGTCGCCGACCGTAGCTCAGCCCCCACTGGACCGATTTTTCCCAAATTTTGGCAGGTTATCAGAAATTCCTTCGAGATGATGCCCGTCTATTTTGTTTTTCGATTCGTGGAGACATGAGGTCAGGAGAGCGCAAAAACCTCCACTTTGGGACCATTCATTTTTTTTTTTGAATGGAAAGGGAGAGAGTGAGAGTTCACGGAATTATTTTTCAAAATTTCAAAATTTTCATTTCTAAAAATTTCACGTTGCCCGAAGGGCCCCAGAGGGGCGTAGCCCGTCTGGTTAAAATATAATTAAAGGGGTACTAAAGTGTTCCAAAAAAGGTGGGACATTTTTATATGGATCAATTCAGATTGTTGTAGACAAGAAAAAATCCTCTTGGAGACATGTCCAAAAATTGACCTAAATCAAGTTACAAGCTCTCAAAGTGCCAAAAAAGGGCTTCCGTGGTCCTATTTTTCTTCACGGAGGACCACGGAATTTTTCTAAGTTTTTTTTCGCTGAAAATAGGACCACGGAAGCCCTTTTTTGGCACTTTGAGAGCTTGTAACTTGATTTAGGTCAATTTTTGGACATGTCTCCAAGAGGATTTTTTCTTGTCTACAACAATCTGAATTGATCCATATAAAAATGTCCCACCTTTTTTGGAACACTTTAGTACCCCTTTAAGTGGTTTTAATATGAAAATACGATGAATTAGTTGGGGAGCACAATTTCGAAATTCTGAGTCAATTCTTCGGGGCATTTTTTTAGAACTGAGTCTATTTTTCAGGAGAATTGTGAACAATTCGCTTTTTGAAACACTTTTTTTAAACAATCGCCTTTTTAAAAACAATTTTGGGCCAAAAGTGAAAATTTAAAAAGTTTCCTTTGATGAAGTTTTCATATAATTATTCAATATTTTCTTGTACATTATTCTCAGTAGAAAAGCCTACAAAAATTGCTCCAATTAAAAATTTAGAAAAACAAATGAGGAAAAAATGAGGAAAAATTAGCGAATTTTCGCAAAAATGTTCGCTGATCCCAAAAATGCCGCTCGGGTCTCACAACGCTTACAGTATCCCTCCAATTGATCTTGACTCCGACCGCCGGCGGATTCCTCTTTTCTTTTCTGAAATGTCGACTTGGTTGCTAATTACGCATTATTATCAGTTTTCTTCCTTTTCTATGAATTTTTTTCGGTGTTCCTATTTTTAGACATCAGAATTATCCGTTTCTTTTTATCAACCGGTTTCACTTATTCATTTTCTCTAAAACTGTTTTGTTATATCAGCTTTCAGTCAGAATGAAAGCGGCATCTAGTAGTGTGTCATCATCCGGAGGAGCATTGTCGCCGGTGAAGGCACTTCCACCATCAGCTCCGCCAGGTCATCCACCACAACAACAACAGCCAGTATACGATCAACAGGTAGGACGATTGAATCAGTAGTTGGTATTCATCTAGCGTTTCGTTCAGATGCAGTATTACTATGCTGCTCCAATGTCTGGACAACCAATGCCAACATACGTTCAGTCTAATGGTAACGGTCAGCAGTACCCAGTCGCTGCTCAGTCGTATTACCAGGACTCGAATGGTCAATATGTCCAAGTTGCACAACAAGGATCAATGACCGCTCCTCAGCCAATGATGGTACCAGGACAGTCATATATCTACATGGCACCACCACAACAAGGACCTCAACAAGTCGTACAACCTGGACAACCACAGTTAATCTATTATCCACAGGCTATTGGACAAATGCCACCTCAAACGGCACCCGTCTATTTCCATCCGATGCAACCAACATCGACACAGATGATGCCTGATCAAATGACTGTCATGCAACAAATGCAGCCAAATATTCATCAGCAACCTCATCAACAAAGATCTATGGGATTGGAGATGAATAGCATGCGTCCAGCGCCTCTTACGTCTTCGACTCCACTTCCAACAAGTATCGAATACGAGACTATGCAACGAGATACTCAAGCACGTAACAGAAACATTCAGTTCAGATATCATCGGTAAGAAAAATCACTCATACAAAAATATTATGAGTTTTTCAGTGTCATGGAGCATGATGAGTTGCCTATCGGAGAGTTATCGGAGATAAAGATTGACAACCACAATGATGACACTATGAGTGCCGAAAAAGAAAATCATCTTGGAGAGAAGTTCGGTCGCCGAGCATTCGCTAACACAGAAACGGAACCACAACAGCCAGCTAATTACAAGACACGTCTTTGCATGATGCATGCATCAGGCACGAGACCGTGTGATTTGGGATCTAGGTGCAAGTTCGCCCATGGCCTCAAGGAACTCCGATCTGGTGACGTTGTTCGTATATCTGCTACATAACGTTCTTTGTTTACAAATATCTTTCAGCCAGCCCGGTACCCCAACAACAAATACAAAACGAAACTGTGCAAAAACTTCGCCCGTGGTGGCTCCGGATTCTGCCCATATGGTCTTAGATGCGAGTTTGTTCACCCAACGGATAAGGAGTTCCAAAGCATCCCGCCATACGTGAGTTCTGATTGCGAATTTTCTGCTTGAATGCATTCGTTTTCAGCAACGTTTGCTTGTGGATCAAGATGCTGTCGAGCAAGATGCTATTCCAGAGGACTATGTTGTTGCCAGACATCAACCACGTTTCATGCGATCAAGTGGCAGATCCACAACACCAACAAAAGTGATGCTGAAACATCGCAACGTTGCAGGGTATTCCTAATTATTTCGTGCTTTGAATTCACGAAGCTTTTTTTCAGATCAATGATGTGTCTCTCGAACGCGGGACGTGACACTGCTGCTGCTGCCGGTGACTTCAGCCAAGCCGAAGAGAGCGCTGAATACTTACCACCACATATGAGACGTAACCGAAGAGTCAACCAAGCAATGCCCAAGCGTCGTACTTCTCTCAGCACGAAGTGGACATCAGAGGAGAACCTTGGTCTTCATGGTCACTATTAAGTCTTGTTTCATGATCATTCTCAAGATAGCCGTTTCATGTACCATTGACTGTACATACAATTCATTCTTTTCTTTTCCAACTTTATACAAATCAATTTATAGATTTAAGCTAGGACCCCTACCACACAAACCTAATCAAAAAATTTCCCTAAACCTACTCTACTAATTCAAGTAATCAGGTCTTAGTTTTCATCCACATTTTTACCAATTTCTTGTGCTTTTTACCCGTACCCCTTCCCTACATAGCATAACTAGATGTCTATATCTCAAACCCGGAATCCTGCCCCATTTTATCCCCGCCTCATTCCCATTTTCTAGTCATTTTTGGGGTTTCCATCAACACACTCTAATATAGAATGTTGCTACCCAACCCAGTTCACCCAAAGTTCTATTTGTCAGCCAGTTGCTCCGCAGCTTTCTGGATGCCCTTATATAGACTATTTTCTCCCGATTGCCCGATTCCCACCCAATACCTATCTAAAGATTGTTCAGAAACCAATAAAATGGTGAAGAAAATTGCTTAAAGAAAAACCTAACAAGACAAAACATTCATTCAGAACACTAATTCAGAGTCACTTTTTCATCATTTTAATATAGTCTTCCACATTCTGGAGCGGTTTCGTTCGAGGCGGAGGTGGTGGAGTGGATCCTTTTCGAACATAAGTTGCTCTAGAATTCTTGTTTCGATTTTCGGGCATCCATCCTCCAATCTGAAAACGATTTTTAGACTAGAAACAACGAGATCAGCTTACTTCACACAGTTTTACATGTGCTCCATGTCTCCTCCATGGATCTGGACAAGATCTCGCAGTGCGGGTTCGAGGAACACGGAGATGACAATATTCCAAAGGAACATCGTAAATAATCTTGTCCACATTATGATCCACTTCTCGACTGACTTCCTCACTTACTTGACCATCTGTGTTCGTTTTTTCATTCGTCACACTTGTTACAGTAGTTATTTTATCCCAAGATACATGAGGACGTTTCCATAATCGACGGAGCATTTCTTCTGACTTTTTGATTTTCTCCGTTTGAGTCAGACCTTCGAGAGTTTTCAGTGGATTCGGTGTTGGAACTTGTTTGAAATCTTTATCGGCCTTCTCGAAAAGTTTCAGCTCTTTCTTTTCATCGGTATCTTCTGAAGTCGTCGTAGATTCTGAAGACAGAGATGTCGATTCGGACTCGCTGTCCATGTATTTCTGAATACTGTATTCATTGAGAGAAAAGAGATGTCTCTCGCCTTACCGTATTCTTAACATCATAATATTGAGAAGGTATAACACTCCGTGGAGTACTTGTTCTACGTTCAGTTTCTCGTCTCGTTGGAGTTCTCAAAACTGAGTTTTCTGCTCCCATTTTGATAGAAATGATCGTTATGGGACCGGAATTCTCTAGATTGTTTTAGTTATCTTGTGGAAGAATTTCACGTAAAACTAAAAGTTCCCCGTTAGCAGGAGATTTTCTTATCAACAAACAGTGAATATTACTGTGAGATGCCGCTCTATTGTTCGAATGTCTTTCCTTTGTCGTTCTAATATAATTTTTACGGCGCTTCGATTTCTGTGATCGGAAAACTTTATTAGTTTGGAGGATAATGATTTTATTCAATGTTTATAGAGTCACTTTGTATTTCTCCCAGTTTCAACTTTCTCCATTTGGGACGTCTCCAAGATTTACGAGGCGCCAACCCGTTATGAATGTTTCTTGTTGATGGTACATTGAATTTAGCAGATTAGTTCATTGGGAATCGAAAAGTGAAAGTTTGAAACATTTGGATGGCAATGAAAGAGAGGAAACAATATGAACCAGATGAATAAAATGATGAATTGAAGTTTGTAAACCCGGAGAAGGAATTGAAAAAAAAGAAACCCGTAATTAGGAAACAGGAAGAAAAAGGGAAATATGGAATTAACAGTAAGTGCGAATCGAGGAATGCATTGAAACTGTGTTGAATCTGTTGGCAGATGAAAGTGTTGATGAAAACATTTCGTCTGCAATTGAAGACGTTGTGAACGCGTCGATTGGAAGACGTGTCGATGAAGAAGTTGTAATTGGGCGAGTCATTGAAGACGACGAACGAGATGAGGGAGCAGTTTTACTGCCAAGACTCCTGAAAAAGAATGAAAATAGGGGAACAGGATAGAAAGAAGTGCTCACAGAAGAAGCTGACGGTGCTCGTTAGTATCGGAGTCATCGGTTAATCGGGATGACTTATTTCTGGGTTAGTCAGGGGGTTAGTAAACATGCGAAAAGAAAAGGAAAGTTAGGTACCTGCTGAAATAAAAATAACAGTAGTTGAAGATTGAACCTGTTAAAACTCCGACAGCGAATACGGTAATGTACTTCCAAGGTTCTGAAAATTCAAAAATTCCCAATGGCTCGAGAATAAAAATGGCTTTACCTGAACTTCCAGATAAGACTATTTCTTTCTGAATGACTTCAGTTGCACATGGTTTTTTAATATTTTCCGTCTCACATAAACACTTTGGAACTTCTGAAGTCTCTTCTGGAAAATATTCGACTGTATTAACGTGTCTGCTTCTAAAAAACTCACTATTTTTCAACGGAGCCAATAAAACTGGTTTATGATTTTCAAAACTGACAACATCGCATGTTCCACTGTCTTGACTTGCCGATTTTCTGTGATCCTTTCTTATATCAATACACTCAACTCCATCAGCCCATGCACAATGTGGATCTCTATGTGCCAGACATTCGGCACAGTTTGTTGCAAGATGGCACGTGGCTGTTGCAACTTTTAGAATCTGGAAATTAGTCTTTGAATTCAAATGAAGATCCTTAGAAACTTACACTTTGTTCAGTGACTACAATTAGTTCTTCCAATCCATTATTTGAATATAAACTCATATCGACTATTTTGGAAGTGATTGGCAATACTTTCAATGTGACGGCATGTCTTCCAGTCACATTATTGTTGAATTCAGAATTCGAAACGATGATTTTCAGAATATTTCCCAAATTTGTTCCAACATAGAGGATATCAAATGGATGATTGTTTAGATCTCGCGTGTCTTCTTGAGCCAAAACATGTACAAATCGATCTTTCCCATGGAATATGTATATTGGATTGGCAGTTATTTCTGAAATAACAGAATTAGAAATACTCAAGTATTATTTATCCCTTTACTTTGTTTTATCAACGGCTTTAGTCTCAGTTTGCTCAATTCCTCCAGATCATTGGCTCTTGCACAAGAATCTGGATTTTCTGATTCTTTGAATCCATTCGCAAAAGTTTTTGAAATTGTCATTTTACTGTATTTACAAATAGCAGAAGCTCCGATTCCAGCCAATTGTGATCGAAATGCTCCATAAAAAGAGTTTGGTGACTCGGCTACTCCGGCAAATTGATTGAAATAAAAGGTGTCCGTATCATTTTCTTCAATCGAACATTCGATTCTTGCCTTCTCATATGAACTCCATTCTTTGCTATACGAAAGTCTGTAAATCTTAATTATGTGTTATGTCCCCTTCTAATCTCAGTCATATTTGATTAGTGGAGAGAGAAAGTGACATATTAAGAAGAAAAAGAAGAAGAAATAGATAATACCTGCCGCCAGGATCGTCTTCACAAACTCGTCCCACTCGCGCCACTTTGTGTAGTCCACATCCTTCGATTTCCATTGGAGATTCAGAAAAGAAAAAGAGTACTTCCTGTAATTCTCTCTAATCCAATAGATTTTTCCCTTCCAAACAAACCTTCTTCACTTTATGCATAGACAAAAAATTGGCTTGTTCAAAAGAGCTCAATCCACGAGGAGTTCTAAGAATCACATCGTTTTCAATCCCTTTCCACATTTTGAAAACATTTCTTCGAATCAGAAGAGGTTCAGAAGACGACAGTTCTGCCACATTTACTGTTATTATATTCTCATTTGATCGAATGAACGGTGATTTTGAATCAGCATCAATTGGAGACATACCAACTCCAGAGATTAAACGAAACGATTCTGAAAGTTATGCGAATTTTCTTCGAATCGTTCGTCTAAATCTACTTGTGTTTCCAATTTTGAATTCAGCACAAGTCGGTTGTAATGCATGTGTTCCACACAAAACAAAAGTATCATTCGTCAGTTCGAAATATGTTCGGATGTAGTTTTCACAGGATGTCGGATTCTGGAGAAATGGTTGAATGTTGGAAAAATGGAAAATTAGTTACCTGGCTGATGGCAGCACAGTTGTTACGAGTTTCTTCACTTGGTGTCCATTCGTATCGACTGGTTTCAGACAACGAAACGATGGAAACATTATATAGACGATTACGGCCACCAAGAAGTACATATTCATTTGGAACTTTATGAAGAACTACCAATTTTTCACTTGGAGGGTATGTCAGTGTTTGGGTTACTGAAACTTGGTTTTTAGGTTTTTGTGAATTACGATATTTTTTATGACCGTACTGAAGCAAAAAGGGTTTTGTTTCTCCACGAAGTGTTCCCCGATTGTAACATTGAACTTTCAGGCTATTATTTTTATTATGTGACAGTATCCTCCATTTCCTATTTTATGATCTTTTTACAACATCCTTTCTTTTTGTACCACTGTCCTTCATTTTCTCTCTATAAGTGACACAATTCCTATTAGAACCAGTTCCAGTTTTTTGTTTTCTCTAATTAAAGTTGGATAAAATGACAACTGTTGTCCGAGAAGTGCAGTAAAAACCCTCGTAGCATTTTTTCCGTTCAGAAAGGATGTTCTTTGAAACTATTTAGTGACGAAAATTGTTTATATGGATGGGAAGAAAAAAGAATTGATAAGGGTGTACTTCACATTTGATTATAGTCCAGAAAGGTAACTTACAATGTGATACATCCACCCGAGACACATTTGAATCTTCATTGAAAAAAGAGGCGGAGCCAAAGGGAGAAAATAGAAAAAGATGGAATATTAGGAGCCACATTTCGAACTTCGCCTCGAGTTCATGGTTTTTGCATTATGATACCTGAAAAACAAATACGTCGAAACACCTGATTAGTGAGAAAAAATAAAGAGAAGATGGGGGATCATTTATCATGCGGAAAATGATAGATTCGACAGATTTGGAAGAGAAAAGAAAGTGGAAGATCATGGTGAATTTGAAGATTGTGGTTGTGGATGGAAGAAGAAGAAGAAGAATAGGAGAATAATATAGAAGAAGAGACGCAGAAAAGAGATTTGGCAAAAAGCCAACTGATAGCCACAGAGAGAAATCGAGGGTGTGAACTGCCCCTCCATTCAAAAGGGTGTCACATTTCGGAATGGAACAAACAACTTTGAGGTCGCCGACTTGGGGAAGGGTAAACATAAAAAAGCATGGAGGGCATGTTCGGAACGGGTGGATACAGTAGTACAAGTAATAAGATGTGAGAGAAAGTGAGAGGTCCGAAAATGGATCTCTTTTTTTGAGTTGTGACACTTTGGAGTAAGCAGAATTTCGGGATCTAGGGTGAAAGGATCATGAAAACTGCTATATTATAGCTGAAATAGCTATTAGCAGGGTCTAGCAAGAGGATCTACAAACTATTTCTCATATTGTAGGTTCGAACTCTTCGTGAACTATTCCCGTCTCAAGTCCTGATTCATTTTATAAGCCGTTGTTCTTATGGTGTTAACCTTTCCTCGAACTTTATTTGAAAATGCCAAAAACAGTTTTCGGGGACTTCTAGATCGTAAAGTGATCGAATGTTCCTCAGCACGAATGAAGAGGAAATGACAACATTTTGACAAATACCAATCGGTCAGAAATTGTGCACGCCAATCACTTTGGTAGAAAACAGAAAGAGGGAATTGGGAAAAAAAGAAGAAAGAGAAAGAATCGGTGTCTTGTTGGAAGAATCGAAAAAGAGCTGATAGCACTTATCAATTACGACGAACTCCTTTTCCTTTTCTTATTACAAACGAGACATTTAGGCATGACGAGATGGAAAAAATAGACAAACTGGGGCCCCGGATCCCGTCCATGAAACCCAGAAGGAGGCGAAAAAGGCGCTGAACGATAAAATCTCGAGAAAAACCATTAATTTCGACACTACGTCTGCCTCCGTACACCACCACACGGAAAATGAGTGTTTATCGAGAAATTCACATCAAAATTGAGACCACACTCCTCGTTACCAAAACTTCACAAATTTTGGTGAAGGGTGTGGTGAAGGTTAGAAAGAATGGGTGAAATCAATCAGATTGAATTATTTGATTGTAGAGAATCTAGGAAAACGGAGAAAATTAGTAAAAAATAGGGAAGGGGTCTGGAGGGAGGTGTTGAAGTGTCGAGATAAATCATGACACTGCCTCAGTGGGTCAGTTTGGAAGAAGAAAGAGAAAAAGATGTTTAAACATCTGTCAACGAGATACTTTAGGATTTCAAATTCAATTTACATCTGGCACAGAGAATATCTATGTACTATTTGGAATCAACCCTAACTCTGAAATTTCCAAAACCAATAAACACGAAATTGTAAAAACCGGAAGTTTTTCAGTATCAAAGAACCTTTCTCTGCACCTTTTTCTGCTTTGAAGTTTTAAACATTTATACTCATCAGAAGATCTAATTTCGGTATTCTCCTCTTCTGCTTGGAGCACACCAGCTAGGTCTTCTGATCCCTTTCAATCCAGATAAAAGCAAACTATGAAACTGTAATCCTAATTTTTTCCAAACTCGCTAACGGCGCAACAACCCGTCTGAACTTTTGGAAAGGAAATTCTGAGAAACGGAAACTTTAGACATCTCTGCCAGCTTTGAAACGAGAGATTCAAGAATTTCTCACAAGTCACGCAACATTAATAGACATGCAACAGTGCGTTTTCACTGATTTCACCTATCCTTTAAATTCTAGGAAAAAGAGTTAATTATGATTCGAAGTTGAAATGAGATTCGCTTCTCAAGAAAATTAGTAAAATCCGAGGAAAGTTGATGTATTACATAAGATGAGAATGTGTAGATTGTGTATGGTCATGTTCCACATTTATGCAAGATTTTATTAAAGATTCGGTAAGATTAGACAAATTTTGCGGAACGGAAAAGGAAAGAAACGAAGAAGAAGAAAATATGGTAAGTGAGATGGAAATAAGAAAAGGGAAAAAACAATTCCGGAATTCGAATTCCAATTTCAGTTTCACATGGTCAAAATTGTTTTCTTTCGCCCTCTGTACATTCCAAAAAAGAATATGTTTGAAGGGACGAATGGAATGAAAGGAAAAAAGAACGTATTGTTTTCTCGCACCACCAAACGAAGATTATCTGGCAAACATTCGAACAAACTATGTACTCTCTCGAAGCTTTCAGGTGTATTGAATTACGGTACACATTTCATGATTTTCCGGCTTACTTTGAAATGCTCATATTTATACAAAGTCAACTACAGCTAGTTTCATGAGCGACGGGATTTTGTGATTATGAAAAGAGATTGAATCCAATATAATATTCCAAGCAATGCTGTGGTCTTGTAGAGATCTCAATATACCTGGTTTAGATCTGATCGGTTCAAATTGAGTGAATCAAACGCATTCAGAGATCTAGAAGAGACCTAGTACGATTCCGAAATATATTTCTAGAAAAGTGTCTCCTAAGTTTTGTTTTATTCTTCGAATACACTAACGGGTAACAACTTTCTTTTTTTTCTCTTTGGTTTAAAAAAATGCCTGTGGACTTCATATCTTATCCGATATACAATATTTAACAGATAAAAGCGAGAAAGAATTTAATCTGACAAAAAATAATCAATCAACTGAATCGCGGAGCAAAAAAGTATATGTGACCTAGGAAATGGTGTGATTCGATTGGAAAAAGATGAAAAAAAAGATAAGAGAGCCGAGAACATATCTCGTCGTTGCTCTAATTGATGTTCTTCATGACGATCAACGATTCTTCCCTCTCTTTGTGTTACAATGTTGCAACAACACATGCTTCGCCTGCATCGACTCGAGAAATGAAAGAAGAAAAAGAGTTTTGGCAGTTGGCAAGAGATTTTTCTTTTCAAAAAACCAGCACCACACACATATAATTATACCCGGGAGAAGAAGGGATTCTGGCTCTACCCGCATCTTCAATCATTATGAGCAATTGGGGAGAAAAGAGAGAAAAGGAGTCAATATAATTGAAAACATTTTGGAGGAGGAACTAGAAATTTGGAGAGATCTATTTGAAGGCTTCGGTTAGATTTCCGTTTCTGCGGGGATACTGTAGCTTAGGAATAATAATCCCAAAATTAATATGGACATGACCATAACATGCTACTAGTTTCTTAAGTTTCAAAAGTACAAAAGTTTCAAACACGGAATCCATTTTTCAACGAGAAAAAGGGATTTTGAAGCTCTGTTCTGCTCAAAAGAGGTGTCCGGTGTCAGAACATTTCAACTTTTTAGTTTGAATGAAAAATGATATTCGAAACTGCCAAAAAAAAAACTATAGCTATTCCGAACCCGAAAGTTCAAAAAAAGTGAAATAAAATAACTATGGATGGAGAGAAGCGCGAGTAATATCACTTCCAAAGAGATGGAGACAAAACGACAATTAAAGTTGATGGTTATTCGGAAGTACCTCTTCTCGTGACGTGGCAACAACAACATTCGGAGAGAGAAACAAGGTTTATGACCGAGAAGATTCGGAATCTGTGTTCTTGTCAAGTACTTTTGGAAGAATGAGAAGACGTCGGAAAATGGTAGAATAAACGGTCAGAGAAATAAAAAGTATGACGGATTTGACAAGGCTAATCGTCTTCTTTCGGTATTGAACAAGTATCACTTCGAGATTTCTATTGTGAGGTCCATGACCTCTTCACAGTTATATTACCTGACGATTATGGGACTTGAAAGTGTGAAAAAGGTTTTAACAGACACGAATTATCAAGATTTTTTGTTTATACCGGAGTAATCCAAGCCAGTCGATCCCAGGCAAATCTTTATTTCAGAAAACTTAACTGTTCAAATTGATAGGACATTCGATGGAAAAAAATGCATACCGTAAATCCTCTGATAGAAGAACACCCCTAATTGAAGGACACCCAAGTGAGCCCGTAAGAGCACTTTGTCAGATTTCTGAGAATCTGACAAATTAATTCCTAGTTGAAAATAAACTAGGATAAATATGAAATTCGTTATGAATTTTTTTTCAAAAATGAAACTTTTGTGAAATTCCAATTTCGATTTTAAGGAGGTTGAACAATAGAAGGACATGTCCCTCTATTAGAAGTTACGGTAATTGATTTCTGGTTTTCAGCTGACTTTTCGAATTGAAAGACTACGGTAGCCTCATCCAAGTTTTGCACCAAAAAGTTTTCGGAGAACCTATCCAAAGAGTTAATCCAAATGGACCATGCACATTCAATAGTCATCTTGACCAGTCACTCTTTTGTTTACCAGGGACTTTTAATAATACGATGAATCATTGGCAAACTTGAAAAGTCATCAGAAAGAGAGTGAATGTCTGTGTGGCCACTCTACGTAATTCACACACAACGAATTTCTAATAACAATAAAGAAATTGAATTGCATATACATATTTATCCTCATTGAGAAAAGAAAGTGAAGAAAGCGTTTCTTTAATGTAACTGATAGAATTAGTTGGATGAGAATAAAGTGGAAGAAGAAGAAGAAATCAAAGAAGAGGAATTTGAATAGAAGGAACTGTAGATCTGAAGTAGAGCATTTGATTGAGTACTGAAAAGGAATACTTCTAAAATCCTGAAAATATCTCGAGAAATCTGGCATTCCTGAGAGAAACACCTAGAACCGGAATGCAATGAAAATGTTCTGATTGGACCCAATATAAAAACAACTGACCGCACTGACACCTGTTGTGCAAATAATCAAGATCCGTCGGATAATGTTGCTGCATTTTCATTGTTCTTATTTAATTTTTATATTAGCTAAATCTTTGATATTCTTACAGGTCCTGGATCAAAAAGTTTCGAAGAGCCTATCCAAAGAGTTACACCATATGGACCATGCAAATTCATTCATCTATTGTGGCGGTAAAATGCAGCTGGACTTGCGCCACCGCACTCCAGTGGAAAAATCAGTTTCGGGAACTTTTACCACAGGAGTGCGGTGGAACAAAGTCCAGCTGTTTCTTAGGCGCTTAATACAGACTTTTAAGCCCACACTTATGGTTGAATTTTTGGAGTCAAGAGACACTTCCGTCAACGAGAATATGGCCTCCGTTATCAGCTGAACTCGTGGCATGGCACAAAAGATAATGAAAAGGAATTCCGTATTTTTCTTCATGCAATACTTTTATTTGTCAAACTTTGGCGGGATTTTCGCAAATTATTATGTACAGAAAACAGAAGAAAATGCGATAGAAATATAGAAATGAGAAGGAATTAGATAGGTTAGTCTGAGAAGTGTTCCTTATCGAAGACGTACTCTCCGACTCCTGGTCCGACTCTCTTCAGGTTAGCAACCATACGAGCGAATTCGTTAATGGATTTGACCTGAAATATGGAACATTTTTAACAATGTGAAGAGAAATCTTAAGATTGTATGATGTTGAAACATTGAATTTTCTTACCTGCTCATCCAAATATTTCTCCTCGATGAAATCGGTAAGATGAGCATCGTTGTGGTTTCCAGCAGTTGCGTGCAACTTCAAAAGTGACTCGTTGTTGAACTTCTCAAGAGCCAAGGCAGCCTCGAAAGCTTTCAGAGCGGTTCCCCATTCATCGTTTTCTGGTTTTTGAATGTCCTGGAGCACAACACGTCCTCCACGAAGATTCTGAACGCGCATCAACTCGGTGGCGTGCTCACGCTCCTCATCGGATTGTTCCTTGAAGAACTTAGCGATGTTCTTGAGGGCAACATCATCACGATCGAAGTAGAAAGACATGGAGAGGTAGACGTAGGAAGCATAGAGTTCAATGTTGATCTGAATTCAATTGATGAAGGGAACCATTTATACCGAAGACACAAACCTGCTTGTTAACGGCGGCCTCGACCTCAGAGTGGTAGTTCTGGCGAGCGAGCGACATTATTGGTGATTGTTTGCTGTTAGTGATTCTGCAATACTTCCCAATGAGCCGATGACATTGTATTTAAAGGGAGTTTGGCGGAGAGAAGTGGGTGGAGACTAGATAAAATTGATAAGAAAAGAGTAACTGGGTAAGGAGAGACAGCAAACTTAGAAAATTTAACCATGATCAGAGTAAAAAAAAAAAATCAAGGCAGACGTTGATGTGGTTAGGTCTAGAAACATAAATGACGATTACTTCGAAATTAACTTGACATCGATCTCGAAAAGAATTCTAGTCGGAAGTCTAGCGGGAAAAAATCGATTAAAATTTTTAGCGCCCTAAAAAGTGAAAAATTACAGAAAAGTGAACAGGAATGTCTGAATTTTTTTCGGAAAATAAAAAATAACAAGAATTTTGGTATAACTTCAGAGTTTGTGCGTACTTTTCCAGATAAAATCGAAAACTACGAGGTACTCCATGAGGCACAAATAAAAAGTTGAAAAAAAATCAAGAAAAGTGGGAAAAATCGTTGAAAATCGCCTACGGTAGCTAAAGAAATACAAGGCAAAATTTAACCTAGGTCTCGAAAGGAAGTTTGCATTACGTCACTTATTCCAGATCAAAAACATACGAAAGAGAAAACGGTTCCGAAAACCTTGTGAAGCTTCGGGAGAGCACAAAAGGCTTCATCGAACCCCTAGCGAGAACTTTCACGAAAATCGAATTCATTCTCGAAAACTAAAAATGAACGTTTTTGGAAGAAAATGAATGGAACAATGAAAAAGGAGATACGTGTGTCCGGGAAGGGTTCTTTTCTCTGATATAATAGACGGACATCATGTTTGTCGATTTAGGTCGTATCCCGTGATTAATCGTTGTCCCTGACCCTTTTATGATCAACACAGACATTCAAATGTAATCGATATCGCTACCTAGCCATCATCGTGACAAATATAGTTGTAATTCGGTCATCATTTTGTATCACATCACGTGAGCTCCAACATTAGAAGGAGCGAAGTATTTGTGTGCGTGCGCTGTCAATATGCTGATAAACTGTTACGTGAGTTTCTTATCAGACGCTACGTGCACAAATCGCCTACTTTCCTCTGCCTTCTTTATTATCAAGATTCATTGATCAATCGGAAAAACGACACACAGAGATGCACGATGCAAGAATCAACCTCAGGAAATTTCAAAAAAACCTTCACAGAAATTTTTTTAACGCTCATCCTTTGGATTCCAGAACATTTTCTTTGACTACAAGCTGCTTTCCAGTTGCTTCAAATATGATAATATTTGCAGCAATTAAAGTTTTGTAGGCTCTAACTAATTGAACACATTATTTATTTTTCTTAATAGTTTTCCATTACCCACCCACATTATCACAACATCAGGAAATTCCCCATAGTGACTAGTTAATTTCGATTTCAATCGTGCATTATAAATTGAAATTTATCCTTACTTTATAAACTTCGAAATTGACCTGAATTTCAATAATGACAAAACTTCAGAAAACGTGCAATTTTTTCATACATTAGAGAATAAATTTAAAATCCTGAAAAGTAATCTCATCAGAATGCCGGTGAATATGCAAGAGCGGGAACAGAAGACGAGGGGAGCGAAGAGCAGACTGAAAAAAGAGAGAGATGTGAAGACGAAGCAAGCTGATGTTATTATGGTCAACGGGAAACCACCATGATGATTTTTGTGAATAAAAGGTTATGTTAAATTATAACCGTAAAAGGTACAAAAATGTGGGAAGAAAGATAAGCGAGTACAAACGGAGAGAAATTGGAAGAGAAAAGATATGATACACTATAAGAAAAGGCAGAAGAGTGGCGAAAGAGACGAGATTATAAATTTAGAGCAGAGAACAACTCCAATTGCTGAAGAAGCTCTTTTTCTGTGTTCCTGATCCGCCAACGTTTACTCGTCCAGTGTTGGAAGCTGACCCGCCAGCACGCATTTCGTTCTGCTCCATCTTGCTCTTGATATCGCGAGCCAAAGTGAAGAATGCTTCGTCAATGTTCAAGTTGGCTTTTGCTGATGTTTCCAGAAACTTTGTACCGTATTCGATTGCCAACTGCTCTCCACGCTCTCTCGTCACTTCACGACGCTCTTCAATGTCGCATTTGTTTCCGATGATCATCCGTTCCACGTCAGACGCTGCATGCTCTTCAATATTTCGAATCCAATTTTTGATGTTCTCGAATGAACGCTCGTTGGTGATATCGTAGACAAGAATGATACCCTTAAATTACAAATTGTGTAAGCACTAAATTCAAGAAACTCTTGAAGACTTACCATGGCACCGCGGTAGTACGCAGTTGTGATTGTTCTGAATCTCTCTTGACCAGCAGTATCCCTGTAAAACAAAAAGTTATATTCATCTCATACTGTTTTTTGACAGACCAAATTTGCAGTTTAATTTTCTTTCCATCAAGTTCGATTGTTCGGATTTTGAAATCGATTCCGATAGTCGAGATGAAGGAGTTGTTGAATGAATCATCCGAGAACCGGAACAGAACGCACGTTTTCCCCACTCCACTGTCTCCGATCAGCAAGAGCTGGAAATTAATTTTTCGTTTAGAACTTCAGGTTGTAAAAAAATCAACTCACCTTGAACAAGTAGTCGTAAGTTTTTGCCATCTCGCTGATCCTGATGAGAGCAACACTCTGAATGATAATAAAATTATTCCTTATTATTTCTACAACACAGAAATTTTCAAAGGAATGAGTCAGACACACATCTTTGTAAACAATGATATAAAAAGAACTTATAAGACTTGCAAGGTCACATTAACATCTGCCGAACAGATTGAGCATCATTTCTTGCGCAAAGACCCAGTCAATATGAGATGGGTCATGTGAGAAGTAATTACGAATTCTCAGGATGTTCCACAAGAAAAGAAGGAAAGACAAAAGAGGGAAGTCTATCTGATTTCGTAACGGAACAAAAAAATCAATTGTTTTTTCACTGTTCGATTATACAGCTCACAATAACAGTGTTGTCACGGGTCCACCGAAAAACAAACTCGAAGATGCAGCAAGAAAAAACGAAAAATAGCCTGCGGCGGTGGGCGAGTGTTTGCCGGCTAATGATTTACGGGTCACCGCCGTATTGCCGGAGTGTCGTTTGCAGAAGTAAAAAACAAAATTGAAAAAATTATTTTTCAGAGGTTTTTCGAGATGACTGATGATGTCGGAGAAAATCAACAAAGTAACAGTGAAGCGATCATTGCTGATCTATTGAACGACTTAAAATCTTCTGAAAAGGTTTGTCATGCCTGTCGAACAAAAATGTTTACGAAAATTATAAAAATTTCAGACTTTCTCTGTCGATAAAATAGCTGGATGTGATGAAACTGATGTTGTGGAGGAAAAAAGAAAGAAGCATCGGAAGCATCATCGATCAAAGAAAAGCAAGAAAGAACGAAACAGAAGCAGAACGTACTCGAACAGTTCAAGGAGTCGGAGTAGAAGCAGAAATCGCAGCAAAGAGCGGAAGAAGCACAAAAAGAGGAAAAGTAGAAGCCGTTCCAGAAACAGAGACGAAAAGAAACAGCTCGAAAAATTCTTTGAAACAACAAGTTCATATTCGTCCAAAGGGTGAGTATTTACTGTACAGTGCGGTCAATATCTATAGGACCCCCCTATATTTGGGGTGTAGAGACCGAACGAGAAAAGATATCAAAAAACTGTGAGCGCCAATCGATTCAGGATGTAAAATAACCCCTAGGGACCAATTTTCATTCATTTGCCATTTTCCATGACCACGTACTAACGAAAAGGTACATCTGCAAGCGGTCAATATCTATAGGACCCCCCTGCCGTTTCAGAAAAACTGGCCATATTTTTCATTGGGTTTTTATCCTGAAATGTAAAGCTTGAAAATTCATGACGATTGATACTGGTTTCCAAACCAAAACCGAAGAATTTTGCAGTTTTAGAAGGGTCAAAGCATTTTCAGCACATTTTTCGGATTTTGCTTGTTCTGTCGCGAAATTTTCTGAAATTACTCGTTGGGTTCTGGTAAAATCTGATAGATGAGTGTATACGACGTGTTTCTCAACATATTTAAAGCGTTTTAAGCTCAGTTGAACTTTATTTGAATCTTTTTCACCCGTTTACAACTTCTCCACACATCCCACCCGAGTGAGTTCGTTGCCTTTGATGAAGTTCTAAAACCAGGTAGACCATTCTTATTCCAAAATTATGTCTTGAATCTGATGTCTGAATCTTTCCGAATCTAATGATACCTCGTTTTCAATATCTAGGCACTTTAGAGACTTTTGGATACTACCCAAACCATGGGAATAGCAAGACTGAAGCCTCGTTTATAAAATTGTCTGACAAGTTTCCAAATCAGGATATTTTGAGTTCAAACATTATATTTCTTCTGTCTTTAATCTACCATTATGCATATCTTTGCGTTTTGGGTATTCTCTAACGGTATTTTCTTCATAAACGGCCTTCAAGTATCTGAATGGATATCCAGCACAGAGCGCTCAAAGTAGAGTAAAAAAAATGGCCAAAATTATGGTTTCCAAAAGACTAGATATTGAAAACGAGGTATCATTAGATTCGGAAAGATTCAGACATCAGATTCAAGACATAGTTTTGGAATAAGAATGGTCTACCTGGTTTTAGAACTTCATCAAAGGTGACGAACTCACTTGGGTGGGATGTGTGGAGAAGTTGTAAACGGGTGAAAAAGATTCAAATAAAGTTCAACTGAGCTTAAAACGCTTTAAATATGTTGAGAAACACGTCGTATACACTCATCTATCAGATTTTACCAGAACCCAACGAGTAATTTCAGAAAATTTTGCGACAGAACAAGCAAAATCCGAAAAATGTGCTGAAAATGCTTTGACCCTTCTAAAACTGCAAAATTCTTCGGTTTTGGTTTGGAAACCAGTATCAATCGTCATGAATTTTCAAGCTTTACATTTCAGGATAAAAACCCAATGAAAAATATGGCCAGTTTTTCTGAAACGGCAGGGGGGTCCTATAGATATTGACCGCTTGCAGATGTACCTTTTCGTTAGTACGTGGTCATGGAAAATGGCAAATGAATGAAAATTGGTCCCTAGGGGTTATTTTATATCCTGAATCGATTGGCGCTCACAGTTTTTTGATATCTTTTTTCGTTCGGTCTCTACACCCCAAACATAGGGGGGTCCTATAGGTATTGACCGCACTGTATGATGAAAAATGAGAAGACCAATTTTACAGCGTTCCTAGTCAAAACGGGACAGAGTTTCCAACTGCTACGGAACAACCAAGCGCAGCAGAAGATGTACCAGTCAGCAAAATCAGTATTCCAGTAGCTGAGAATGAACCAAAGCCAGAAATTGCAATCACTACGACTGTCCCCATGACGGATGAAGTTCCGAAAAAGAGGGAAGTTGAAGATGGAGAGATTGAAGATCGCGCTCACTTACCCGCAGATGGTGTTTTGCCTGCTTGTGACGAAGATATCAGCGATAAAAAAGCGAGTTCGAAACAACATATGCTCTAACAACTAACATTTTTTTCAGGATGATTCTAAAACTGAGAAAAAAGAAGAAATGCGCGAAAAAGAGACAAAGGAGAAGAAAAAGAAAAAAGACAAATCGGAAAGAAAACGCAAAATAAGTGAATCGAGCGATAAAGAAAGGAAAAGAGATGGGTTAGTTCTGATTAACTGTTGAAAATGTTGAGCTTTAAATTTCAGAAAAGTCTCTCGTCGTCGATCAAGATCTAGAAGCCGACAGCCCAATAGAAGACGCACGCCTTCGCCTCACCGTCCTAGAAGAGAAGACCGTACTAGAAGAAGAAGCTTATCTCGTGAACGGAGAGCCAGAAGTAACGACCGTTTAACGAGGTGGAGAAGTCGTTCTAGAGAAAGAAGAATCCGCGATAGAAGAAGATCAAGAAGTCGCGAAGTTATTGATAAAGAAAAGTTGTTAGCAATCGCGAAAACGAAACGTGCACAAATGCTGTCTAATGGAGATAGAGATAATGCTAGCATTGATGATTTCGTCAGTGAGTCTTTCATAATCAGAAGTTTTTCGCTTAATTCAGAATTTTTAAAGCTTACTGTAAAAAACTGCAACGTCGACAGGAACGAGAAAAGAGAAGAGAAGCTGGACAAGCTGTCAGTGATCATGACAGCGATTGTGAGACTGTAAAATACAAACATCCTTATGCGATGCCAAAAGATCCTATTCGAATCAACATTGTTGTAAGTGCCCATTTTTATTTACTATTTTGAATGTTCCTTAAATATTTTATTTTCAGACTGCTTGCTCCGCTAGCCTTGCTCAAAAAGCGCTGATGGGCCCGGAAGAACCGGCGCAGTTAGGAGCTTCCGAGTTACGCATTGTTTATCCAGTTTCATCAGGAGCCGTGCACAAAGAAAATGCAGAATGGATCCCAGTAGAAAAGGAAGACGTTCCTAAGAGTTGCTCAATCGAACAGAAGAAACACGTTGCTCTCACAAGTCTCGAGATTGATCGGTGCAGAGCTCAAGGAATTGTATGTTCTCGAATTTTGTTTTCCGATTCACTTGTCTTTTTTCAGCCAGTTGCTCCTGTACCGGTTCCAAAGTTTCTCAACTCAATTCTGCCTCCTCCCCCAACGCCTCCCGTGCTTTTGACGAACCCCGGTGATCGTACGTATATTCAAATTACTTATTCATAAAACGGTCTTGATATTTTCAGCTTTCCGTCCACCAACTCCACCATCCCTTCCTTCAGTTCTTTATGTTCCCACAAAAGACAAAATGATTTTGAAGGAACCCAAAGAGATTCCAACTCCAGCACCAAGTGATATCGGAAAAGTTTTAAAACAACGCTCGGAAGCTCAGAGAAAAGTATTGTCTACTCCCAATGATTTCGAAGCTCATCGCGCTTTACGGGAAGCAAACGAACAAGTAATATAACTGTTTGTGTCATAATTATGTACGTTTTGAAAGTTTTCAGATTAAACTTTGGGCTGCCTTGAAAAGTTTGCCTGGCGAATATACGGGAACAACTGGTCTACGATTGCTGTCTGCAGATGAACTTCAGCCACATAATCCAAAGTTTCACGCATGGGTTAAGAAGGTGAGTCAGATTGATTTGTATCCACAGACTAGTGAAATCGGTCGGCACATTCTGCCGATCTGTAGTGTGAAAAGTTTGGCATTTTGTATAAAGTGCAATACTTTTCACATTTTATTTTGACGCAGACTGTGCCGATTTATATCTTCTTCAACTTCGTATTCGTCTACTCCGGAACCAACAATTGTAAAATCAACAACACTATGACATCCCAGATACGGTCGTGAGTCGTTTGCAATTTCTATTTCTTTCTTGTTCTGTCTCAGGCTGAACAGGAAGAAATGGTTTTTGCAACGACTATCATATATTTCAGCGGTCGCAACTTAATACAGTACAAACTGTATGTTTGTTTTTCAGGATCAATTCAGAAACGCGGCACCTGCCACTACTGGAATCGGTCGGATGATGTTGGAGAAAATGGGTTGGCGTCCAGGAGAAGGTCTCGGAAAAGATGCGACTGGAAATGTGGAGCCTCTGGTTCTCGATGTTAAAAGTGACCGGAAGGGATTGATGGCTGAAGAGGAAATGACCACAAAGCAGAGAAATAAAATTAACGCACAAAATAATGTTCCAGTCGATTTATCTAGTGAGTCAAATCATAGTCGAATTACTATAAAAATTGGGAAATTACAGCGAAAAATCCGATTTCGCTGATCATGGAACTCTGTGCAAAACGTCGATGGAATCCACCATCATTCACATGTGAAGATTCTGGTGCTGATCATATGAAAATGTTCATCTGGACAGTCGTTGTCAACGACGTACACTATCGTCCAATGTGCGGATCTAAACAGAAGAAAGAAGGAAAAGCCGTAGCAGCACAAGTCGCTTTGCAATCATTGGGTGTTCTTCCAAGAGATCCAGATCTCCCAGTTTACATGTAATTTTATGATTTGTTTTTTGTTTTTTTAATCACTCGATCAGGATAAATGAATTCATTAGTATAAAATCCAAATGTTTGTGAGAATTCAGACGGTTTCAGTTGTAGTTGTAGTGGTTGTCATAGTAGTAGTAGTCTCCGTTCTTTCCGAAACTGACTGCTCCATACTGTCAGAATCCTGCATGTTCGATGGATTGTCGAAACCCTAAATGTAATGTTCAAAAAGGATCAAGTTGTCGAAATCTAACTTCTCTTTTTGGCTTCGTGGCGAGAAAGTTCACTAATTTTACGAACTGATTTCGATGCGCAGCCACATAGAGTTCAGTTTCCCACATCACTTGCATCACTTTTTCCAAATCGATCTCATCGAGAGAAATTCCTTGGGATAGGTGTGGAGAGAATCTGGAAAACTTTGAAATAATATTTGAGTTGAGATGGATCCACCTGAAGTATGGAGTTCCAATTGAGTGACACCACTCTCTCGCATATTTCACCGGTTGCCCATTTGATGCAGTGCACTGAAAAAGTATAGTAATCCTAATTAGTGAAACCACCGATTCCGGGGGAAAATTGGCGGAGTTATTGTGGCGGTAAAATGTAGCTGGACTTGCGCCACCGCACTCCAGTGGAAAAATCACCGTTTCGGGACGTTTTACCACAGGAGTGCGGTGGCGCAAGTCCAGCCGCATTTTACATCCGCAATACGGTGAACAGGGACTAGGATTGGCCAATAACTGAAAGTTACAATGTTTTTCGACCGGAACTCCGCCCTTTTTTTCAGAATCGATTCCTCGGAGACAATTGTAGGCCTACCTCTTTGATAAGAACGTGCAACAAATTTTTGGTACTGGCAAGCGCTTTATAAAACGTCTTGGCGAATTGGAATGGGTTTTTCTGAAACTGAAATTTGAAATTGAATCGAGACAAAAATGTTACCGCATGAGCAACAATCATGTCGATTCCATCAATTTTCTCAGTTGGAAATACGCCAGTTCCCAATGAAATAACACATCCAATTTTCCAATTTCCCTTTGTCGCTCTTTCTTCAGCAGTTTTTGAAAATGATTTTTCCAGCTTGTTAGTCAAAAGGAAATCGGAAATAAGAGCAAGAGTTGGATTATTGGCAATTAGACCACCATCGGACAGACCATTGAAAGATTCGAAGAAAAAGGGAGCAGCTCTGAAAGAATTGAAAACTTCGATAAAGTTTGATGGCTTACGTAGTACACCGAAGTGCTTTCCATAGTTCAACTTTCGAAGGATCCAGAAATTTATAATGTTCACAAGCGTCTTCTGGCATTTCAGGACGATAGGACCGGAAAAGAAGTAGTTGAGGAGGAACCATTCGAGTGTCAGCTACAGTAACAATTGCTCGATGTCTCTTGATAATTGACATTTTCGAATCTTCCCAAGTTGTCACGTGGCGAGCAATGTATTCCATTCCACTGGATGCGTATCTCGGAACTGCTTTATCAGTTAACCGGATGAATACTCGTTCTCTCATTTCCAGGAGCAACTTCCGAGTTTCTTCTATGTTTCGATCTGAAACAGTAATGTCACAGACTGTTTCTAAAACCATATCAACAGACTGTTAGTCGACAGAAGAAGAGTAATAACACCCCCACAACTCGTTCCAGCTATATCATCAATCTTCTCAACTAATTTCCCATCGAGCAAATGATCGATATGAATGAGCATTTGAATTGTGATGACTGCTCGAATACCACCTCCATCAAGTGACATAAGTACTCTTTCTTCCGGTTTCCACGTCTTTTTCTCTTGAACCAAAATGTCATTGTAATGACTATCCACGTCAACGAAACCATCTGGGATTGGACTCGGAGGATTATCGAGTCCATTGAAATCTTCTATTATTCTAAATAATTTTAATCAAGGAATTTTGTTGAGTCATAAACATGCTTCTTATCTGTGCACAGTTCAGTGGAAGTTAATCCATTATTGTTTTTTATCTTCCAGATTTTACACGGTGCACACAATACAACGAGCATTCGAACTATTTTTTGTTGACTGTTCTGTAAAAATGAATTCTTGAATCTGTTACTATTGAAATTTCTAAACCATGACAGCCACATGCATAGCAGTATTTCCAGTTTCATCAGTCATTTTGAGATCTATATGATGAATGTACAGCTGAAAATTGGAAAATGTTATAGTCTTCTTTAAAACCAAGATTCACTTTGTAAAGAAGATCAGTATTTCCATAACGAGCAGCATTCATTAGTGCTTCTAAATGATTGACAACATTCTGAAAGTTCGATTTCTATTCCACTGTGGGTCGTAATCAAATACCGAAAGATCGTAATCGAAAGAAATCGGTTGAGCTCGTCCGCGGTCCTTCGAATTTGGACGTTTCGCAGAATCATTACTCTTCGATCTGTTCCGAAACATCACTTTTCTTCCGAATCGTGACAATGATCTTCTTCGGGACATTTTGAAAATGAACGGATGGACACTCTCTTTGAAAACCACCGCGTAGAAAATGTAATTTTTTTTCACGCTATACTTTCTGCAATCTGTGAACACCGATACTTTGTCAGAATCAGTTGATTTTGAATAGATAAGATGAAGTCAAATAAATTTATATCTTTTCAAAGTTCAACAAGTAATAATGATATAAAAATGGGATCAATGTTTAGCGTATAATCGTTGAACGGTTTAGTTGACCAGGCGAAGAATTGCTTTCCTAATGTCCCCAGATTCAAGAAGTTCCTTCTTCATCTCACTGTCAATTACAACTTTCTTTTCCAGATTTTTCAAGAGTTGAGATGCTTTCTGAAAATCAAAATCTTAGATGTTTTAACAATTAATTATTCGTACATTGATAACATCCTCGTCAAGTCCAACCATTTTTGCGACTTGCAAACCGAACGAGCATTGAGCGATTCCTTCGAAAACTTTGTAAAGCATGTGTATTTGGTTGTTTTCAATTTGAACACCCATCTGAAGTGCAACGGCTCCTGGCTGTTCAGCAAGTTTTCCCATTTCATGGAAATGGGTTGCAAAGATGGATAAGCACTTGATGCGATTCAAAATGTCTTGTGCGATTGCGGATGCAATTCCGAATCCATCGAATGTAGACGTTCCGCGTCCAAGTTCATCGATAACCACAAACGAATTTTCAGTAGCTCTTCGAAGGATGGCAGAACAATCGAGCATTTCAGCCATGAATGTAGAAATTCCTTGCGACTGTTTGTCAGATGCTCCAACTCGAGTGAAGATGCCGTCCACAACTGAAATGGTAGCTGACGTGCACGGTACAAACGATCCAATTTGAGCAAGAAGAATGGAAAGAGCAGCAGAACGGAGATAAGTGCTTTTGCCACCCATATTGGCACCAGTGAGAATGATGAGTCGGTGGTCATCTGAAGGAAAACGGAATGTTTTTTAGTTGGAGATGTTAGAGATTACCAAGAACAACATCATTGGGAATGAATGGTTTCTCGCTGTTTCCTTCAATGACTGGGTGTCTACATTGTCTCAGTTCGAGACGTTTTGATCCGAGAGGCAATAGTTGGGGTCTACTGTAGACTCCAGACGACATAGAGGCGAATGTGGCCAATGAAACTAATACATCAAGTGTTGCGATGAGTTGAGCCATGGATGGAATCAGAGGAATAAATTCTTCCGCTTTTTTGCATAACATCGAAATCACTTCCTCTTCTGCTCGTGTATACTTCAGATGAAACTCGAGAAATCTGAAAATTGTAATGATAAAGATATCATATTCACATTCTCGTCTTACTCGTCGTTGATGTCGCTGAGCTCTGTAACCGTGAACTTGACTCCACTTCCTTTCGTTGTTTCCAGAATGTGAACATCCTTCTTACGAATCGACTTCTCCTCCTGAAAAAAGAAAACTGTGGTATGAAAAAAGATATTTCAAACCTTCAAAGTGACTCGGAAGTAGTATCCGTATTGGGAGTTTTTGTCCAACTTCATGCTATCACATTCAAACTTTGAAGCGTATTTTTTGCGTAACTTCTCAGCTATTTTCTCAATTTGCTCCAACTTCTCACTGATTTCTAGAATCTCAGGAACGAAATCCACACGAACTCGAATTTCCTTGGTTTCTTTTTCGTAATCAAAATCGAAGAACTCATCACATAAAACTTGGAACCGTTCCACTTTCGTCAAGATTCCCGTGACTTCAGATTTCAAGAGACGATTGATTGAACTGCAGAATCTCGTGTCTTCAGAAAGTTGAATCAGTTGCATCTCAACGCTTTCTAGGAGAGTGGCTGCCTGATAGAATCGATTAAGGTCTTGAAGAGTACATTTTCGCATCAGTCGGCGGGCTAGTTGTGAGCAATCTGGCATTCTAGCCAGTAATGAATCACGAAGTTTCTGACGAACTGTCTGGTTCTCAAAAAGTGCCTCGACAACATCGAGTCGTTCGTTGATATGCTCAATTTGACAAAGTGGTCGAGAAAGCCAATCGCGAAGCAGCTTCTCACCAGGAAGCGTTTTGCATTTATTGAGCACATTGTACAGAGTCAAACTATTCGACTTTTCTGTAAAATTTAGATATTTTCACGATTGAAGCTGATTTTTGTTCACCAAGGTAGTTATAATTTAACTGAAAAAGTTCCAAAGCTTCCACTGCGCAGGAATCAATTTGCATGTTTCCATGTGTTCCGTAATTGAAGATACTGTACTTTTCTGAGTTGCTGTATTCATCAGCGACATTGGAATGCAGCGTTTGGAAACACTCCTTCACATATTCGTTCTGTTTATCAGCTTCTTCTGAAAAATTGCGTTGAGATTCCTTATTTTAAACAAATCGCACCTTTATAATCTTGATGGACACATTCTAAGACGTCCGCCCATTCTGATTTCTCTTTTATTTGTTGCTTACAGCGCACTTCCATTTTTGTGAACATGCTTGCAAGTTTTTTAGTTTTCGGTCCAGGACAATTTCCACCAATCAGAATATACTCGGTTGGACAGAGTCCAAAGATGCACTGTTCGACTTGGGAAAAGCTTGGAGTGTCGATGAATTCACTAGTGATCAAACGGACATTTCCAGAATCCCAGGCACAGAGTGTCACTCTATTCTTTAAAGAAAAAAGATTAAGTCATTCGATTACTTTTCACAAACATCGTCTCCAGGATTGATAAAGACTGCAAGCACCGGTGCCAGATCAACGACGCCAATTTCTTGTTCGAATTCGACAGTATTTCCAGGAGAACCACGTTTCATCATTTTCCATTCTCCTTGCTCGCTTGCGAAAAGCTCAACGGAGCATCTGAGGAGTACGATAGTCTCGCGAACGACTTTTTCATATTGTCCGCGATTCACCGAAATGAATTTCATTTGCTGTGAGTCATTAGCTGAAATAGTTCGTCTGGAATAAGAATAATCTGTAGCACTTACTACAAAGTGTGAATGTTTTGACGCAGACATCGCTTTTGAAAATGTTGGTTGCAACAAATTGGGCATCGTCGCCATAAACAGTGAAATACTCTCCTCGAGAGAAAATTGCAATGCTGTTAGGCGATTTGGTTTTCAAAATTTTCAAGAAAGCTTTATCGCTCACTTCGTCTTTTCCACCACTCATTTTAATCTGAAAATATTGAAAAAAATGGATTGAAAAAAAGCTGACAGTCTTTGAAAAAAAAGTCGACCGAACAACAAAAAATCGTTGAAGGAACATACAGTAGCTCCTTAACAAAGGTTTTGGACGGAATACAGTAACTGCTCAACAAAGGTCTCGAAACGAGCTTATTTTTCAATTTATTTTCGAAAGCTTTGTTTTGCTTTCCGGAAATTTTTCTTTCCGAATTTGTTTTCCGAATCGGAACTCAATTTTTCTCAAGAATTCACGAATTCACACTTCAGTTTAAAAAAAGAAGTGAACACTTTTTTTGAATTCTTCAACATGCGCGCGGGAAAACTATCTTTCTTCCTCTCCGTCTCTGTTCTTTCCTGTGAAAATTGAAAATTGCAGGGTCAAACACAATGAAATTCAGTGCACTTCTACAAGACACTGCTGCAATCGACGTTTTTATCAGTAATGATTTTGAACTTTGAAATCAATTGAAAATAAAAGTTTTCAGAGATCCTGACTGCAGCTAGCCGCCTGAGCAAGAAACGATGTTGCGTGAAAATAGAACAAGAAGGTTGAGGTTTTTCCTTGATCTCTAAACTCGGAAATTTTTTAGGTATAAATTTCATCAGCTGCTCCGGACTTCATGATGGAAGCGCATGGTTCAATTTATCAGTTCCATACAGTAGTCAGCTCTTTCGAAAATTTGTGAGAAATCTGAATTCAAATTTCGACCAATGTTTTATTCTATTTAGGACATGGTTGGTATGAATCCCCGGAATAAGGATCAAAATTTGATTTTCATTGAGCTGGAGATCGATAGTTTGGTACGCATTCTCCCTGGAGGGCACTGTTATCTGAAACTAAAACTCTCAAAAAGTCAAAGTGATGAACCAATCCTAGCAGTCGAAGTGAGAAATCCTGAAGCAGATATTGTGTCTCACCAGATTCCAATCACAATTATTCTATCAAAGTACTGGAACATGTATTCTAGACCTTCGACTGGTCATAGAAAGGTTTGAATATTTGTTCAATTTGAGCAAAGGTTAATTTTTCAGATGTCGATTAGCATGCCGCCTCCAAAAGCAATCGCAAGATTCATCCATGCCTTCAAAAATATGAATGCTCGTATAGTGGTAATCTACATCCACTTTTTATATGCTTGAAATCGACAGTTTAGGTTACAGAGATTCACAGCTAGCGTTTCTGGCGACCTAAGAATTTCCACCAAAATTGATAATGGGGAAATTGATGCAAGTTTTTCTGATCTCCAGACTAACCCGTCAGAAACGGATAGTCAAGAGGATACAGCAACAGTTCGATTGATGATCAGAAATATTTCTTCGCTTTTTCAAAGTTTTGCTCATACCAGATCTCGTGTCAAAATGAGTGAGTCTTCAATATCAATGTTCATTAAATTTGGAATTCTTTTCAGATATCATCTCCGATAGAATGGCTGAGTTCAATATTCACAATGAAGACTGCATCCTCTCATTTATCGTTGGAAATGTTTCTGATTGAAAGGCGTAAAAATTAAAACCCGTTTATAGATCTCAAATTAATAAAGTTTTAAGCTTCATCCGTATCGTTTGCCTTGAACTTTTGTGCATCCTCATTCGGGTGAGATCTGTGAACAATTAGTATGTTAATATAAGGCTCAATTAAACTGATGACTCACCTCATATGAGTTCTTACTCCTCTCATACTAAATGCCCGATATCCACATACTAAACAAGTAAACGTTTTCGTTGTCTGATGCGACGATCGGATATGCATTGCGAGCTGTGAAGATGTGGCTGGGACGAAATCGCACTTCGTGCATTTATCCGGTACCTACAAATCTCTTTTTTATTTCTCGAGGAGTCCATGAGAGCCCCGCTCTCACTCTACGGCCATAATTCAAGATTGCAATCGGAAAGAGACTCGAAGAGATTGAGAATGTCGATAAAAACGAGAAGTATACTTAGTGGAGAGAGAAGAATTGAGAAATTCAGTAACCTTTCTCGAAGAATCATTCCGATTGGGACCTCCTCCATTTGATGAATCTCGTACTGTATGACTACAGTATAACTCTCGATGAGCATCAAATGTATTTTGAGATGAAAATGAGACTCCACAAGTGCATGAAAATGGACGGTCCGGATAAAATGGTTCACTGCTTGAACTTTTCGATGTGGGTGAGCAGCTGCGGGATAAAGAATGGACACTGGCAGCTCGAGATGATGAAGAGAGATTCAGTGCTGACGATGTACTTGGAATTCTGAAGAAAGCAAATATATAAAACATTTAACTCTAAAAACATACTTCTCGTCTAAATCAATAACAGGAATATTGATAGTGAGATCCGAATGTGAGATGCTCAAATTTTGTGGCATTTCTAAGTTCATTTTATTATGAACAAATAAGGGATTTGTATTAACTAGATTCGATTTCCGACCGACTGCAACTGGAACTAAAGAATGCAATGGACCCATGACCTGAAATCAAAATCATTTTCAAGAAAATTCGAGTTTTGATTTACCTGAACTGCATTCGGCTGAAGCAAATCATGAAACGACATTGGTAACAGAATAAGATTATGAAGATTCTCCAGAATTGATTTGTCAACAGATTCCACGGTCACTGTTTCCTTTTTAGTACAGTACGACTCCTCATGGACTTTCAAATTTTGAAGGGAGTTGAATTTCGCTATGTGACATTTTGGGCATTCGTATTCTGAAAAAAAACAACGGTTTTCGACTAAATAATTATACCCAGATAGGCTCGGCAACTCTTGGGTCCTTCAAGCCAACGGCCGTTGGAACGTTGCAATGGGAAAGATCTTAGAAATGAATATTTTGAGAGAACCTAAAAACAAAAAAAGACGGTTCTGCGATCTCCAGGAGGACTCTGAAGGCTTCAAAACCATTCTCTAATTTTCCAGGAGAGCAATATTTCGGCAAATACTCATTGGACTCATTGACTTCAGTGTCTCATTAGTTTTCTTTTTTGGAGTATGTAGCCAATGAGTACTGCATGAAATGAGTAAATGCCACGAAATTCAACTGTCTAAATTTGGTGAAATTGGGTCATGTGGGGACTGAGCTAAAGCTCTACACATACGCAGCACAGGCACAGAACTATGAGATTGTTAATAGTAAAGATTACTTTTGTTATTTTCCTCCTTTTTCTCCTGCTCCATTCTGTAGTTCATATCAGCAACAAGAATTGCCCGAAGCGGTTCTGAGCACATTATGTCCTTTGTGAAAAGAATTTGAAACTGCTTCCCTGAAAACTTTGAACCCCCTTTAGATAGAGTCTAGTTACAATTACCTGTTTGGAGAATCACACAGTTTGCCAATAAAGGACTTGATACCGGCTGAATTCTCTTTGTTACTTCATTTTCTTCCAATTTTATATCCATTTTTTCGCCAGTAAAGTTAGAAATCTAGGAAAATATTAAGAAGGTACGTAATAAAAGCTTGGAAAAATACCGTTAATTTCAATGAGTTCTCTTTCAAACAGAATGGACCAGCGAAATCACCAGATTTAAAATCAACCGATTGGACTTCCATTACTTGATTTCGTATATTCTGAAAACGAATTGGATTCCTCGAACACGGAGACTGAACTCACCTCTAAAATAGCTTTATGAAGTATAGTCTGAGCTGCTGTATCCATAAGTGTTCGTATAGAAGAAGCAGTGGAAATGGACCAAATGGATGGAAAGGAAGAAAGGAAGAAGAAAATGGAGAAGCTCTCTGAAGAAAGATGTGCTCAAAAGATAAAATCTCAGGGTGGGCGCAGAGCAAGTTGTGTGTGCTCCGCGGACTCTTTCAAAGATTTTGATGATAAGGTGAAATGAAAGAAGAAATTATATACGGACTGGAAGAAGATTTCGATCTCTCTTTACGTGTCATTTCAAATAACACTAGAGACGAATGTGCTATCTTTCACAACTTATCTATGACTATCACAACTCTCTTATCAATTAAAGAATACAACAAAGTATACATGAAAATTTTTAGTTTTACTTTTTTTGTCAAAAGTGAAAGCAAATATTTTGAGGAACACTCCAAACAAGGTCTCAAATATTGAAATAATTGGAGTCATTTTCATTATTGTTACTTTGCCATCAGATTTTTGTTAACAAATTTGAAGAGTTTCAAAATACAATTTCATCATAGGAATGATTAGAATTTTCCGATTCTTTCTAGTATACTTTTAATGTATACATAGTTTCAGACATATTTTTAAAAACTTGAAAGTGATTTGATAAGGAAGCCCAGCAAAACGCAGTTAACCGAAATTAAAGTGTGATCGAGGAGTATGAAGAGTACTATTTTAGTATTCTCCTTTCAGATACTCTCTTGTATTAGATTAATATCTTCCGGATCAACGATAAAATCTTGATTGCCAATTTGGGGTGACTACTCTCTCAGCTGAATATATCTTCACTAGTATAAAAAAGAAAAATAAGTGTGAGGAAGAGAGAAAGTGAGCAGGCTATCAGTTTGATCGAATCAGTTTTCTGATTAAATTCTTATCAATTTACTGATTTGGAGAGTTGAATACACACCGATTCAAATCGACTCTATCTATTGATACAAAAACATCAGCTGGAAAGGGAAAAAAAGGAAAAGTTACAGTAAAGTGATGAGGTGGCATTAAAAAGCAGAAGAAGAAAGCGGTAAAGGTAATAAAACTATAAAATAAAGAGTATCGAGGTAGAGGAAAGAAAACCGGAAACGATTCAGAACTTTTCGTTTCGTAAATTCAAGATGATAATTCAAAAGATACTGCTGATATGCACAATAATGATTCACAAAGTTGTAAGTTTTCAAATTTTTCAATTAGTGGGATCTGAAAGCAATTTTTTGCTTTTTTGATTTCCATTCATTTAAATGTGACTTTTTAGGAATCCTTACTGGAAAGCAGTTTTCCGTTGATTGTTCTTCCTCTGAAATTCGAGGAAAATCCAACAAATAACAAAAGAATTTACTATTCAGAGAAAAGTGTTCTCAATATGTTCAGTAAGCACATTTTCTGATAATAAAATGCTTATTGCAAAATTCAGAATATTCTGGATACACCGCCTCGAATTCTTCGATATTTTCTGAATTCGGTCTTGCTACACCAGAGACTGATTGTGAAGTAATTGACACTCTATGTCCTCAATTGACTCAAGTCTTCCATTTTTCTGTAAATGGATCGCCTCGTTTAGTCAGTTGGAATGATCTGAAGGATAACGACACAATGGAAATAATCGAGGAAGCTGGTTATGTTGGATCATGGCCAGGATACTGTGGAACATCAGATGGAGCACTAGTTGAAATGTTTTCACCGATTCTCAAAGAATTTCGATATGCTACTTCGAACGAAGATATTCTGAAGGCCAGATGGAATGCGGATAGGCAGTTCTGGCGTCCAACAAAGATTATCGGCTACATGTTCAATGTTTCTAATCCAGTTCGGACTGTGTAAGTTAGCGTTTCTATTTGTTTCACGAAACAAGTTTTACCTGTCATTTTTCAGACACTATCCATTCAACTCAATCAAACCATACGACAATGTCGTTTTTGTATGATCACATTCTTTACAAACATTACTTCATTTGAAACTTTTTCAGAATAAAATTCTCCTTCGACTTCGTCCGATAATTCGAGTCAAAAATGGAAACGGACTTGTTGCATTCACAACTTCATTCCATAATAATGATTATCTGCATGATTATAAGTTTGACAAAGTCTACAACATCTCATTGATTGATCAAACTACAAATGTTGCTGTCATTTCGGATGCATGTGGAAAAATGACATTGATTTACGAATTTATGAATCCGATTACAATGACTTATCGACTGAAACTACGAGACAATGATCCAAACGAAGAGGTTTCTATTTATATCGCAAAACTATAACCTTTTTTCATTTTCAGATGGTGAAAAGAGCCGGGTACGTTTTTCGTGAAGAATCATCTGCTCGTCGTTGCCTTGGCGATATTCAACCAATTTATGAATTCCAAAATCCCGAAAAACAATCCGACATTCATTATGCATCATCTCCGGAAGAGGTCAATGAGTACACTGATACCAAGAAATGGACAAATCTTGGATTAATGGGGTTCACTAGTTGGGGAAATTTCGCATTTGCAAGACGCTAAACTCTTTGATCACATGAAAATCTTTACTTTATTACAGAAGAAACTTGAACATGAAATTACAGAACACTTCAATGAAAAGTAGGGGTTTGAGAAAAAAACATTAAAAGCGAGATAGTTTTGAGTAGGAAAAAGCAAATGTGTGTGTGGAGGTTGTCTGTTGGAAGGTTCATAGAATCAAGAGATTGAAATCTGTAATGTAGAAGTGTAACCGTATTTTAGGATCTACATGGTATTGAAACGCCTAATGCGGTTCGACTAAGGATGTTATTTCAGAATAGAGAGTTTTTTCAAGCACCGGAAAAAAATTCAAGTAAAATGATAAAGAATACGGAATGATTTTGCAGATTAGATGGCGATGAACGGAAAACTGGGTTCAAAATAATGATGAATCTATAGAAATACTAAACAAATTTTAACTATAGGTTCATAAAAAACAGATGGAATGGGCTCGTATAACGGTTGTAGAATCACCGGATTAATAAGAAAACCACAACTCGTGCAACTATTATCTAACTGATATTGGAATTCAGGGGGGAAAACGGGGAAGAGAATGAAGCTGTTCTGATGAAATGTACAATCTATTGTTTTTTGGAGTTCAAGAAGGCAAGACGGTTCAAAACGTTATTGATGTTGTTTCTGGAGTTTGTTTTTTTCCGTTCGTATTCGGGCGAAGAAACATTCATTTGTCCGGCAGACGGAGGATTGTTTGAAGCGGTATCGGAAGCGACTGGAGTCTTTTGTTGCTTAGGAGATGGGTTCGATGGATCGTATGGCTGAAAAATACATAATTAGTGACATTTTTTTAAACAAGGAGTGTTAAAAGAACTCACTCGGAAATCTTTGATTACTTTCTTTGGATGTGAGAACTTCAAGAAAACGTATGGCTGTGTGTTGATCGGATATCTGTTCTTCGGGGGAACCTTCTCGAAAACTCTCTTATTCTTGATCTGCATGTCACAATGGAAAACATCGTTTTCTATGAACTTGGGAACTTTTGGTCTTCCTTTCGTCCATGTTGGTACGTCGACTACTAAACACCTTCCGATGACTTCATCCAAAGGAAGAGTTTCATAATATGGAGTGGCGAAGACCTCTCTTTTACTGAACACTCTTCCTGTATCGGCAATAGTCTCGTGAGGCCATGCATAGAACGATCCGAAGACAAAACGATTATTTCCAGGGCAGACGAATAGTCTCTCCACTCGGAAAATCCGTGCATCTTTTCGATCAACTTTTGTTTCCAGAATTGGATCTTTAGGTGCTTCCGGAAACCGATAATTGTTGGGTTCCTTGTGTTTCGTTCCTTTTTTCTCTTCTCTCAAATTTCGAAGCATGGCTTTATGGTCGTCGGGAGCATTTCGATTAACGTATACAGTCTCATTGAGACGAACTTGAATTCCTCGACGATTCATCAACGATCGATAGTAGACGCAATTCTCAAACCGAACTTCAGGTTGTTCGAGTAATTTCACATCAGCTATTGGACGAAGATTATCTTGGGTTCCCAAACAGAAATCACAGACATATTCTTTTTCCTCATTATCATTCTTCTTGGACTTGCTCTTCTCGTTTTTTCCACTTTCTTCATTGATTGGATATTGACAGCATTCGATATGAAGCCAGAAGTGACATTTATCACATTGAACCATATCTCCATCTTCATCCAGAGCACCACAAATACATCGGACGGCGTTGTCGCTGGCATTCGCTCGATATGATTCCCAAGCTACATCTGGGTCATAAGAGCCAATCTATAAACGTAAGGGATTCAATGAAGGGTTCAGAATTCTTTTAAAATCAAAAACTCACTGGTTGGTCAGATTCGAGGTACGATAGGTCAGCGTCATTGCGTTTTGCCGGTATTGGTGATACACAAGAAGTTGGAACTGCTCTTGCTCGTGGAGCATTATCCTTCAATTTCTTTTGTAGTTGCACAGTCGAAATCACAAATGGTGGCATGTAATATGACTCAATTGCTCTGAAAAACCAATACATTTTTACTTGAAATAATATTCAAATTTCTTACATGAATGCTCTTTCCAAATCTTCGTCATCAATCGCTTCAATCCATGGTTGGAACATAGAAACAAACTCAACTGGATCCACGTTGCTGGAGTTGAATTTCAAAAACGCTTTTATCGATGAATAGTATGGGAGCATATGACGCGGCATGGATCCATCTGCTCTTCGAACACGAAACGAGAATGCTGCCAACATTTTCTTCATTTTCAGAAGTAACGATGAAGCATCATCAGGATGTAGAAGAATGGACGGGATTCCAGATTGACGAGATCTTTCGATTGTTTTCCTTCGGTTTCGTTGAAGGAAACGTCTAGTTGCAATAACATCTTTTTCATTAGCAGATGCTATGACTGCCCGTCTCAATCCTCCAATGATCTTCCTGCACTCTGGTGTTGAACAAGTGCAAGGAATATCAAATGGCAACAATCCATTCTTATCCACAGTGATTTCCACATTGGGGCTCAAATCGTTAAGGGCAAATATGCCGACACGATAAAAACCGTTCACTGACCAGACTTCCAGACGAGAATTTGGTTCGCAGGAATGTCGAGTGAATCTTGCAATGTTACCTTTCTTGGTGGCATCTACAAATAGTTGAGATCCGATGGCTATTATTTTAGACCCTTGATCTTCGATGAATCTCGGTCGAGCATCTTCATAAGTTATAACTTCTCCAGCATATTCACATAGAAATTCTCCTGCTCGTCTTGCCAACTTTGTCTTCAGAGTTCTTTTCGTTCGTGGTCCAGTTGTCACAAACAGTTTGTTTACTGTATCTTCTCTCCAGAAACGACGATTGGAACAGTATGACACCGCACATTCGCTGTTACACTGTACCCGGAGTGCTCTATTGAGACATTCCATATCCGATGTACAAGCTCCTTTCGTGCAATCACAAATCAAGCTGGGAGCTTTCCAAAGAGGAATGACTTCATCCGAAGAGGGAACGCTTCTCGAGATCTCATAGTAATCACCATTAAACTTCTCTTCGACTGGCACAAATTCTGGTGTTGATTCATCGTTTCGGGACCTCCTTGACGGTATCCGAGCTCTTGGTTTCGAGCTACATCCATCTTCCTTAACTTCCTTTGAATCCAACGGTTTGACATCCACTTCTTCGACATTATCCGGCTCTCTGCCAAACATCCGCATCTTTTTTCCAGCTTGAGCTCCTGTTAACTTTTTCAGTTTTTTGCTCTGCTCGACTAGCTGTCGGTAGAATGATTCTTTCCGTTTTCCAGGCACAATTTTGGTATTCGTCGAGTGTGACAGACGCAACTCCGCCATATCTCCATTCATCTTTTCTGCGAAACTTTCAAGTTGTCTATCCACCATTTCTCGTACTTTCAATCTGAACTGAACTGGGTCTACGGTCTGATCGGCGGCAGATTCTGGACGAGAAGGACATGTTGTTTCCACCAAAGACTCCGGATGTTGTGGTTCACTCTGAAAATTTCAACAATTAATTTTCCTACACATTAACGAAAAGGCTCTGTAGTGGAAAAGGTTTTTGTTTCAAAAAATGTCCCAGTAAAGAATAACACCTACCTTGAGCTTTTTGAGATCCACGTCTTCCTGATCCTCATCTTCTTTTCGAACGAGCCGTTTCCTCTTCGGTTTTCTCCCTCTTCTTTTTCCTTCTGCTCTTTCAGTTTTCCCCTCTTCTGATGTTTCTAGTGGAGAAGTACTGGGTTCCACAGGCAGATTGCTAGTTGTGACATCGGGAGAATTTGTCGTTCTTGTCGTGCAATTTTTTCTCCTTCTAGTTCCACGAGCTCGAGGAGTAGATGGTGTGGTGGACGATACCTCTGCTTCCATATCTTTCTTTTTCTTCGTTTCCTGAGCAGTGTGATTATTGATGAGTATGGCGACAGAGCTTGCTTTATCAGGAACGAAAGAAATCAGTCTTCTGTAAATCTCCTCTGGTGCCATATTAGATGCAATGAACGTTCGTAGCTCTTCTGCATTCATTCGACTTGTGAGATCTTCTGTCGTTGGTGGAGGAGGAGTTGTTGGTGTTGACATACAATGAACAACGCTGGTTTTTGGTTTACTCGTCTCATTTTGATAATTAGAAGAACTGAAAATTAAAATTAAAATAAAATCTAGATAGTTTTTTGACTAACCTCGTGGACGGCATGTCGTAGTCATCGTAATCTTCATCTACAGCCCTTAGTGTCGGCATATCCGTAAAGTCCGCTGGCTCATTATCGTCTTGATCTTCCTCAATTTCTTCTCTCTCTTCTCCACCGTTGCGACGTACCGTATCATCATCGTTTTCATTCAGTGCCTCGCAACTGGGACTCGGTGGAGATGTTGGAATGCTCTGTATTCCAGAATCAGGAGTTGCAGACGATGCTGTTGGATGCTGGTTACTGTTATACGGTGCCAAATTCACCAAGTTGTTGACACTTGTTGAAGAAGACTGATTCGACTGCCAATTGTTCAGTGAAATTTGAACGGGTGGCTGAACTGTCAGAACAGGAGTGGGACCAATGGAAAATAGATTGGCGACGACCTGAAGAAAATTGAAAATTATTTCCAATAAAATTAGAAACTTTTCAAAGTTTGGAATACATTAAATATATCCAAAACTTACAGCGTTTCTGGTTCCATTCAATCCATTCTTGATATCTGTGGATGCTTGGAAAACCAAAGTACCAGCAGGCTCCAATATACTATTTCCTAACTTGATCGGCTCTCCCATACGCTTTTGCTGAATCCGTGCTACACCGTTGTTTGCTGATGTTGAAACGGATGCGGTTGGTGGTGTGCCCATCAGAGATGCTTGAATCGGATGTTGATTTACAGTTCTTTGTTGTCGGGAAGTAGTTGCTGCCTGTTGCTGCTGAAATTTTCATTTATTTTCTGAGAGTTGTGAGTTGTTCGAAATCTTTTGATATAATTCTAATAGTAAGATTCTTCAAGTAGAAAACATTCATGTCTCGGTAGTGGGATCCCCATGGAGCAGATATAAATCAGGAATGCGATAGATTGGACTGCCGATTAGACATCCAAGACAAGGAAAAAAGGACAGTTGCATTTTTGAGTTTCGGTCTTGAAAGAGGATGGACTTTGCAACGGATAAAAAAGAGGGAATACAACTATTGGAAAACTTTAATTCCAGAAAAATCGGACTGTTAGTTCCAATGAAAATATTCTACTGGTTAGCCATCTAGAAGGTACCTATGTTTCTAAAAGGTTTGACAATGCAAAGAAGTTGTTTACATAAACAATTTGCTGCGAAAACATAAGGTGTTGAAAACTATCATAAGACTTAAACTGTTGTTTTTGGATAAACTGTTTTCTTTTTAGAAAATACAATTTTGTAACAATTTAGATACTGAAGAAAAAAAGAAGCAGATTTTTCATGAGGAATAATTTGAAACATTGTAACCAAAAAATATTTCCAAAAATGTGAGATCCTTATAGCCTGATTCTTCTTCAGGTTTACGATAGCTCTAGTTATTCTCAAATCAGTTTATCTCAGAATGAATATGAACATATAAGTTTTCATTCAGGAAACCACATACTGTACCGGAAAAAGGTAAACCCAAACGACGATAACAGTTGAAAAAAGTCAAATTCAGGCGTCTGAAAGCGTTGGGGAACACAATCCAATTAAAAAAAAAATCTTCCATTAATAAGTTCATACAAAAAAATTGTCATCTACAAAATGGGAGATCTTGAGTCTCCAACATTTCAGAAAAATCTGATTTGTTCTCCTTTTTAACTGAAATCGTCGTCAGGACAAAACTTTTTGGCCTGTGTAGCAAGTAGCAAGATAAAAATCCTAGCTGATCTTTTCCCAAATTCAACCAGAATGTCGAAACCAATTAAAAAAGATTTTCAGAATATGGGTGCATAAAAAGTTAAGATTCGAAAGAGATAACCCATTCAGAACAAGATTCCAGTTGAAATTTTCAAAAGTTTACCTCATCGTTGCGTACTGGCAATCTGTAACGTTGATTGTGCTGTTGTTGTTGTGCATTTTGTTGTTGTTGCTCGCCAGCTCCGTGCATTATCGGCGGCTTAACCTTTGTCACTTGACCATTTCGTGCGACCTGATGTCGCCCTTTTTATTTATGAAACTGTGACCACAGTTGGGAGTTTGATAACTAAAACTTTGAAGGAATTAGGAAACGATTTTTACGGAAGAAAAAGTGTTAAAAGGGATGTTGAAATAAAATTCAGAATGATCTAAAAAGTTGCAAACGTATGACAGATGTAATTGAGTAGAGGAGAATGATTGGGTGTTTTTATGAGATGAGAAGATGAGAAGGCATACACAAGCTTATTTTCAAGGAAACCCACAAAAAGACGGATGTCAAGGGCCGCAATGGCGATGCGAAACAAGGAGGAAAGCGGTGTTGTTGAGAGACTCAGACATGCTCGACAGTCAGATGATAGGGAGCGGGAACCCAGACGGAGAGTGCGAGACAAGTCTTCGGGGTGTCTTCCAATAGTAGTGAATATAATAACGATTAGAAGGCAAGACGACGCGCTGCGGTCGTGCGGTGCGGTCGTAGGGCTGGCCTGGCTTTTGAAGCAATGAGAAGGAAAGAGAAAAGAAAGAAAGACACCAGACCAAAGCGACCCTGTGTTTCACTTTGGTGTTATTTGCAAGAGAAGAACGGGTGACAGGAAAACTAGGCGGTGAGAGGAAGAGGCAGACATGCTGCCTCTTGTACATTAGAATGTGAGACCTAGACATAACCAGGTTGAATATACCCCCAGCATTTGGCAACGAGCCAGCGTGGAGTCACTCAACTCTTTTGTGGTGATCGCTGAAATTTTGCAGAAGCTCTTCTTTCTCATTCTCAAGCTGGTTTCTTGATAAATTATGAAAGGTGAAGAACGATACGTGAAATATGGGGGAATCTTTTCAAATAAGATTTTAACAGTATCTGTTCTTTCATGACTACAATTATTTTTAGGTATGTCTGAAAATGTGGTTCTAAAAATCAGAATTCTGAAAGACGCCTATTGGGAAATTCCGAACAGACCCTCAAAATGTGTTTCTGAAAAATGAAATGATCAGGAGTGGTCTTATGGAAGACGATTTCTGGAAGACGCAAATTTCAGATCCCCTCTAGTAAACATAATCTTCAAGAATGTTGCCAATCGACAACCTCATCTGGCTCATGGAGAAACAATATCGAACAGATTCATCGAGATGTTATGCCCTTTTTAGGAAACTTCTTCCGACGACACTGCGCTCGTGTCGACGCCGAAAAAGTGTACGAAAACGAGGCAGTTTGAAATAAATATTGACATGTATCTCCACTCTCTATGTCTCTACACTCGCGCTATCGCCCCTCCTTTTGTCGGTTTTTCTTTTTCTCACACAACAAAATGAGAACATCAAATGACACGGTGTTTGAGAAACGCATGGAACAATTACTCCTTTTTCAGTAAGACAACAATTAACGATAGTTGCCACACTTGCTCAAGCTCATGGCACCTACAGTAATCAGATGCAGAAGTATTGTCGTTGTGTCCGTATCAGTATCCTTTCTATGGATTTCACTGCTGTAATTATATCATAATCTGGAAAATAAGAGAATGATATTGTAGAATATTTTACAGGGTGACAAAGAAATATGGGATCCGTTTTGGAAAGGCAGCTTATACAAGTTGTTCCTATGGGTTCACCCTTAGATGAACTGAGTTGGTTGGTTTCGAATGTGAAGGAACTGGAGAGACATTCTAAGGCATATGATTTTTATAATTTCACAGGAAATCTGAGGATACGGTTTCTATTGGTAAGATTTAGAACATTTTTATGGATCCTTAGCTGGGGGAAACTTGAAAACTGAGAAAAACCGACGTCATTACAGAAAGCCTTCGATGATTGAATTTCCTAAAAAGTTGGTTTTTGTGAAGGTGAGACATGACTCGTCGCATGAGAGATACGATCCAAAAAAGTGGTACTAACTCAAACATTAATTATCGTAGGTTTCTGAATTTCAAAAAGCTGACGAGGTAAATTTTAGAATATTATTTGAGTTTAATTTTTAGCATTTTTCTGATGCTCAAATGATTCTGATGTCATTCTGGATTTTCTGATGTAGTATCCGTTGAAGTCAATATGGGAAGCTTGCAACATACGATTTTTGTAATTTTTGGTATACTAGAATCTCATCAAATTCTTAATCGATCTATGGGAAGAAAACTCTAGGTATCAATTATTAGTGTATTTCGACTTCTTTCCAAATCACCGTCAGGCCTTTTTTGGGGTTGAGGAACCATAGATATGTCGACGTCCGCATTTGGAGTTTGCAACATAAAAATTTTCTAATTTTTTCATACTACAAATTCATCGGAATCTAAATAGATTTGTGGAGAACATTTCTAGGTATTGATCATTTGTGAACTTCGACGTCTTCCCAAATCACGGCCAGGTCTTTGTTGAAGGATGATGAACGGAACATGTTAGGCAAATGCTCATTGACTACACTTGGATAATTGAATACAGGCAGCTCGATGACTACACATTCCAAAATAACAAAAAATATACTTTCTGAAACATTTATCTGAAAGTCGGGCTTAGAAATTTTTGAAGTGATCTATTTCACATCAAGCCTACTATCAAAGCGTTTCTGAGTCTGATTTTCGAAAATAAATCTCAATATAGAGAAAAATTGTAATCAGAAAAGTGTAGTCAATGATCCAAGTATAGTTAATGAGTACTGTAGTCAATGAGTATTTGCAGAGATGTTGTCGTCAATATCCGGAGTTTGCAACATACGAATATTCTAATTTTTGACATTCTAGAACCTCGTCGAATTATTGATCGATTTGTGGAGAGAAGTTATTGACAAATAATGAAAAAGTTATGAAAATTCAAGCTTCGTAAGCATCACAATTTGATAAAGCAGTTCGATTTCGTAGCGGTTCCCTTCTGTTACATTTTGTGCCATTTTATGGCAGTTCCATTTTAAGCGGTTCTATTTTGTAACAGTTCGGCTTTTAAAAGCGCTTTTACAGTTCCATGTGGAAAATTTCCGAGTACCCCCGCGCCCCGGTATTATCATAAGGAATTTAAATTTTTTGAAAGAGTTTGATGTGCAGGAGGTGCCTACCGTACTCCAGTAAACATCTAACTTTTTTTGTGAGAGAAATTTCAGAGTTGCAATTTTATGACAGCTATTGTAATTCCATTCAAATTTATTTTTTCGTTCCCTTTTCCACTATTACGGATCAGAAAATTGAATTTTTCAGAAACAGTAAAGTTATACGAAAATCTCCGAACGTCATGAGGTAATAATTATAAACGTTCTCGAAGACGTCTACTTTTTTCAGTTTCTCTGACGATGGCTGGGGACTTGAGGAACCAGAGGTGAATGTAGCTGTTGAGCAGCTAAAGGTTGAGTCAGCTCCAGGTATATGAATCTTTTAATAAGGAAAATTCAATGAGAATTCAGCTGCTGAAAAACATAATGTGCAATTCATGTCGAAGCAGAATTCAAGAACCGAGATTCCTGAAAAGGCTTTCATCAAAATGGAAACTATCGAGGAACATCTGCCCGAAGTCGCGGAGCCACCACTGGTTGAGCCACCTCTGGTAAAGGATCACAATGCTACCGTGTGTATCAACCGAGAACCTCCGAAAGGCAAGAGCTCGACAGCTGATGATGGAAGCGACGATGGATGGGGAAGGTGATTGTTCGCGGATACAAAATATCTACATTTTAAGTTTTCAGTCCACAAAAAGGGGACGGATTTCGTCCGAAAATCGTTAGCAGGCTGCCAGTCAAAGCCCTGTCTCAACCGACCCCAGCATTTGTGGATGATACTTTTGATATTGACTCACCAAGGTCGTTTTAGATAATTTTACTCTAAGAACCTACGTTTTTCAGAGCTCTTTCACCTGTGTCAGGAACCGATAATCGCCCACTATCCCAGCCAAATGCCACTGCCAATGAAGTTGAACACAAAAATGCTGCGTCGTCTGGAAAGTCTTTAGGAACTGAACAACAATTCCGCTCAGATGGTTTTGGAACACAACAGGAATCTGTTGCTTCTACTCATCCACAAGAAAGTTCTGCTAATGTTGCAAAATCATTCGGAGGAATAAAACAATCTGGTGCAGTCGATTTTGGAGAGCATCCAAAAACAAATATTTTCTCGAACACTCATCAGGAAGATGCTGTTCCCATTCCGAACACTTTCGGAGCTCAGAAGCCATTTGGATCGTACGGTTTCGGAACGCATCCAAAAACCCCTGCTACCCCTGTTCAATCAGAAGATTCGACTCAAATTATGAAATCATCCCAGAAACCAAATGATTCCTTCGTCCAAGTTTCTACACCAGCAAACGATAGTTTTGGTTTTGGTCAGAATAAAACCGACGAATTGAAAGAAAATGTAACAAAAGCGGGAGGATTTTTCGGTGCTCAGAAACAATCAAGCCAGGAAAGTCAAAAAACTAGCGGATTCGGTGGAGATTCTTTAAAACCGTCTGGATTTGGAGGAAGCTTTGGCGGACCAAAAGCTGGTGGATTCGGTTCTGTACAAACTTCAGGTTTTGGAAGTGGAAATACTCCATCGTTCGGCAGTATCAAACCCTCCGGTCTCGGCGAGACCAAAACTGATTCTGTCCAAGAAAAACTATCTCGGACTGATAATAATATTGAATCCAGATCTGTTCAGAATTCGACTTCTAATTTCGGAAAAAACCCTTCATCGTTTACGAAATCCGATTCGACGGTTGAAACCACGAAGCAGTTTGGATTCGGAAACAACGCGAAATCGACTGGATTCGGCAATGAGACGAAATCAAGTGGCTTCAGAAATGAGACGAAGTCGACTGGTTTTGGAAATGAACCGACATCGACTAGCTTCGGAAATCAAGCAAATTCAACTGGCTTCGGAAACCAAGCAAAATCGACTGGCTTCGGAGGACTCACGTCAAGTGTTAACAGAGAATTCAAAGCGGAAGCTAATAACTTGGACCCTGAACATTATTCAGACGGGAAAACAACCGGACTCGAAAAATCGCAGACTGCAAAGTCTTCCAATTTTGGGCTTGCGTCGAAACAAACGATCGGGGAAGCTGGAACGAACAACTCCGGCGGTTTCGGAAAAAGTGTTCGTTTTGGAGAAGAGTCAAATACATCGAAAGCAGTTTCATTTGAAGACGATTCGACAAACAAATCTGGTGGGTTTAAAACTCAAGGTTCCAATTTCGGACACGGCTCCCACGCATCATTCGGTGGTGCAAGTTTGAAGAAACCCGGATTTGGGGAGAACAACACTGGTGGATCTTTTGGTGGAAACAAAGCTGAGTCATCCGGTTTTGGATTCGGACGTGGTGCTTCTGGCGAGAAAAATTCTTCGGCTATCGGGGAAACATCGCGTACCGGTTTTGGTGGAAACTCTAATAGTGGCTTCGGAGGGAAGCGAATGAGTGGGTTCGGAGAGCAGTCCGATTCTGGATTCGGTTCAACTGGTTTCAGCAACTTACAAACCGAGAAATCTGCGTTTGGCAGTTTTGGTCAGTTTAAGCAAAATGGCGGTTTCGGTGGTAAGATAGTTTTCGATATCCAACAGTGAAACGTCTCTGTTTAGGTGACAACTCCGCGCATGATGGTGGATGGGGGAACGAGACCCATACAGATGTTGGCGATCAGCCACGTGCTTGTTTCAACTGTAAAGAAGAAGGGCATTCTTCGAGAGAATGTCCGAAGCCAAAGGCGTGTCGCAACTGCAACGAGCTTGGCCATATTTCCAAGGACTGCGATAAACCAAAAGTTCCTTTCGGACAATGCCGCAATTGTCAGAAAGAAGGCCATTTTGCTAAGGATTGTACAGAGGAGCGTGTTCGCATTGAACCAACAGATCCATGTCGTCGTTGCAATGAAGCTGGTCATTGGAGTTCCGAGTGCCCCACTCGGCCACGAGATCGTTAGTTCGGTTAGCTCTACTATTAGGTAGCGTATTTTTTTCAGTGCAAGGTAATATTCTGGTACCCTATGATGTCGTGTTCACTCCTGAAGAGGTCATGTTCGAGGAAGCCGTCAATAATGATGACAGAATTAACTTCGATCAAAAAGTTGTTGCTTCGATGGGTGATAACGAGATTCCTGATATTGCAACGTTCGATGGATTCAAAAACCTCCCACAAAATCTGCATGACAATCTCAAACGCATGAAGATGAACAGACCAACTCCCATTCAAAAAGCTGCTTTCTTTCCGATTTTAAACGGTGCCAATGTCGTTGCGTGTGCACATACTGGAAGTGGAAAAACTCGTGAGCTCAAAACATTTAAACATGAAATATTTCGATAACTCCTTTCAGTGGCATTCCTGCTCCCGTTGGTTATGAATTTGCTTGAGGAACGTGAGAAAAATCCTGGCGTCACCGATGAGAAACCGTCGCCACGGTAGGAATCACTAAATTTTATTGGTATAGTGAATCGGTTACAGTTTGCTCGTTGTTGCGCCGACTCGCGAGTTAGCCAATCAGACTTTCAACACAGCTCGACAGCTCACTTATCAAACTGGTCTCAAGTGCGGATTGGCCTATGGTGGTTACTCTCGTAGTGCCAACCTCCAACATCTCCGTAGTTTTGATGTAATGATTATCTTAGGGTAGGAAGGTGATTTCGTTTGTTTTTTTTTTTCAGCAGCTCGGAATCTTGGTGTCCACAATTGGACGACTTCAGGACTTTTTAGAATCGGGTGACATCTCTCTGGATAAAATGCTGGTCGTTGTTCTTGATGAAGCGGATCGAATGGTAGACTGTGAAGACTTCGGCGAAGAAGTTTGCAAAATTATTGGCCCTCCGGAGGAGCGTACCCAGCAAACTATTCTTTTCAGGTACGCATTTCTTTTTTCTTGTTTATGAGCATCCTTGTTTCAGCGCATCGTTCTCTGAAACACTTCAAGCTGGGGACTTGCCGAAAATAGTCAAAGAGGGATACACTATGCTTCAAGTGGATAAATTCGGAACTGCAAACGAAAACATTGACCAACAATTTCTTCCTGTTCCACGCACCGAGAAAAGAACAGAACTTTACAAACTTCTCGGTTTTGATGATAACACCATGTCGGTACTTCCAGACGCTCGCATTGAGAAAGAGAAAACTTTGATTTTTGTCAACTCAGTGAAGTTTTGCGATACTCTAGCTTCAAATATTGCCAATTGCGGTGTTTCTTGCATTTCAGTGAGTTATAGAAATGTAGATTCAGAACAATTACGGATTAATTCAGATGCACAGTCATCAAAATCAGGAGCAACGCGATCGTACTCTTGAAGACTTCCGTCACGGAAAGTATAAATGCATGGTTGCTTCAAATGTTTGTGCTCGAGGACTGAACATTGCTGGCCTGGATCATGTGATCAATTACGATATGCCTGATAAGAAAGGATTTGACGAATACGTCAATCGAATTGGTCGAACTGCACGAGCTGGTTTTCTTGGTGCATCAACTGCTTTTATTGACGAGGAAAGCGACAGAGAGATTATTCCAAGTCTCGTTGAAGTTCTTACTGAAGCAAAGAAGCACGTCCCTGATTGGCTCCTCAACATAAATAATCAAGAGGAAGAAGCACCCGATGGCGAGGAAGAAGAGCAATGGTGATTGATCACAACGTTCTAATCGAACCTATCGTAATATGCCATCATTTTTCAATTCACTTATATGTATTCACCTGCCAATTTCTCCCCAAACAAACGTTTTATAATATATGCCTGCTTCGATAATGAACCTATTGAACTTCCAGTATTTTTTTGAAAGTTATCTGTTCGGAGTTAAAATTGACAGTTTCAAAATGTAAGTCCCGCTCCTTGTCGACGTGTCGATAGTGAAGATCATATAAATCCTCGAAGAAAATTTTGGCGTAGTTGAGGATTTTTTTTGGACCAGCCTGCTTCAGAAAAAAAAAATAAACTAATAGGATTCCTCAATATGTGAAAACGACAACTTGTTTGCAACAACATTCATTTAGAAAAACAAAAATACATGTACTCTATTAAACGAGATTGATTCAAAATACGGACAGTGAGTACTCACCACAGGAAATGCAGGTAAAACGGTCAACAAAGGGGAAAACAGGCAAAATGGATAATGTTTAGATGTATGAGTTCAACTTGTGTTTGCGGAAGAATAGGATCTGAATGAAAAATATTAATGACTCGAGATACTATTATACAGCTACCATCTTTTTCGCCTCTTCCGTTTTTTTGACATAGGTTGTATTCATTCCGATACAATCAGCCATAACTCGCAACAATTCGTGATGATGTTGGTTTTCGTACATTCTTCGGTAACTCTTTCCATCCAAAAGAATTTTTGTGAGATAGTTAAGTCCGATTTCCAATGAATAGTTTCTGAAATTTCACGAAAAGAGATAAATCTACTGGTATCTTAATATCGTACCTTTTTTTAAACTGATGAGCGTGAAAATTATCTGTAAGATCTTCCAATACCTTCCTCTGAGCAATGAAATCTTCCTCACATACAAAAAGGAAAAGTCCGTCCTTCTGTAGTTCTGGTAGACGTTCGATGAAAAAATTCATTGCTTTAAACATGCTATCTCGTCGAGAGTTCACATCAACTTTGCGAACTTCGATCTCTGGTTTGAGATCTGGACCATCCAACATTTTGATACGTGGATCGCCCATAGCTCTTAACTGATCCATTTTCGCTTGAGCCAATTGTGAATTGATATGTAAAGTTTTCCACATTCCGTAATCTTTTACAGGGATAGTTCCAACATATCGTTTAACAGGAGTTGGTGGTGGTACGTATTTTTCACGTCGTCTCACAAAAAGTGGCATTGGAACTGTGGGAACAACGTCCGAAAACTCAACTACCAGTCTCCAAAACACGAAAACGCCCATTCTTTCTTCCAATTCATCCAAATTTTCGATCATGATCGATGCTTCAACCGGACCCTAAAAATGGACTTCTTTTTTTTTCCACTAAGATGATGTAATGAGACTTACTCCAGCTAATGGTTCTATGAATGCTGAATAAACATGTTCGTCATCCACCTCTGGATCCATTGGTTCAAGACACTTCATCTGCAATTAAACATTATTAGTTATTTTCATTAGTCTCAATCTGAAATACCTACCAAATCTGGTCGTTTTTCAACTATGATGTATCCTGGCAGAATTTCACAGCTCCAAAGTTCAAAAACAGCACTTGGCAGCTCCGGTGTACAAGGGCGAATCACGTCGACTTTGAACTGTAAATACTCGTGTCCTCTACAGTTCTTCCGTGTACGTGCATCGGAAATATTTTCAAGAGGGGTTTCCGGATAAAATGTGGCACGCTGGAGACCTTTCGAGAATCCACCGAATCTACACATTCTCTGGAATAGTACATCTATCGTAGGAAAACGACAGTTATCTTACATCTAATGAAAATGAATAATGCTCTACTTTGTATCGCTCTCCGAGCTGGAAATCCTTTGGCAATGTGGGGAAATCGCCTCTGAAAGTTCTTTTCAATTTAATTGAAAAAGCTTTGAACAAACGAACCCTGTTGGAACGACGACAGACGCGTCACACACATTCATGACCTTGTCCGTCACAACAAATCGAACGAGTGCGGTGTATCGACGAAACTTTCTATCGTAATCGCGTTTGTAGTTTATTATTTCGACAGGTATCACGAAAACAATGTTCTTTTTCGTTGCCGTTAATTTGCCAAATGGCATTCGAACCCAGCTGTATACGGATTCGTTCTCATTTTCGACGAACATTGGCCGGCTATCTCTGAAACAAAACATTCTGTGATAAATGTGAATGTGTCATATCTCACCTGAAGCGATACGCTATTTGATCAACCAAATCTCTATGATCTGTTACGATTCTGAGCTGTCTATATCCATACTTGACAAGTCTGACTTTTTTCCGACCTGACATTGGTAAACACGTGTTTTTTGGTCGCTGACTAGGGGTACCAAATCCTTGCAATTGAATCGGTCGGTTTGTGCCGGAAAATCTGTGTCGCGGTGGTGATTCATGTGTAGACATTCGACTAACATTAATGGCGGCGGCTTTATCGAGACTATCACACGAATAAGAAGAAACAGAAGAAGAAGCCAACGAGGATGCGTATTGCGATTCTGTCACAACATGCCTCGCATTCATATCATCAGAAGGTGTTGAAAATATTTCCGATGCACGTGTCGTAGCTCGCGATCTCCTATCGTGATCATAAGTTTCATCAGAAGCTGTTGATGAAGCAAACCACGATTCCGTGGCAATAACGCCCTCCGAATATTCTACGTTGCTTTCTGCTCTTGTACTACGATCGTTTTCGGGAGATTCGAAATTTCCTTGATTTAGAGTGTGATTGGAGGAACTGTCAGTTGATAGTGGGAAGATTTCTTGAAAAGTGGGAAGACTTGCGAAACGTTGAAGGGTGATTCTTGGAAGTTGGTGAACTGTTGGAGCAACATCGCGAACCCAAAACGCAGGGACGTTTCCATGAACCAAAACACTGAAACGGTAATAATGAGCTGAAATTTGCTTCAATTCTCTCACAATTGCGCCTGGACGGCGATTTCGGTGCCAACTGCTCTTCCTGCCGTTAACTGGCTGAAATCGTTGATGACTTGGGAAAGGTGAGTTGACATCATGTCAATGTTGTCACTGTTCGCATTTCGAATCTTGACCATTTCTCTTAGCTAAGGGAATTTTTCGAAAATTTCAGAAGTATTTCACCCACCCATACGGTTTTATTGAATACAGAATATGCTGCATTCTTCGGTGACCGAGTTACTTCCTGAACATGAACGGCTTCGACAATATCATGATCACCCTTCGGAAGCCTGTAAAAAGTGAAAACCAAAACTTTTATAACTCATCGGAACCTACCTGACTCGGACAGTATAACAGTCCATTAATAACTCTTCCTTTTCAACTTTTATGTTTTGAGCGCAATATAGAACTCTAAAAGGGATAGTGATGAAATCAATCCTGTTTTTAATTCTTTGAAAAATTTCTCCTTCTGGTTCCAAAACCGCGAACAAAGTTTTCGTCTCCTCAGAAATATGAGCCACTCGGCATTGTATAAACTGATCATGATCCTGAATGGAATAATTTCCATAATAAAAAATAACTGTGACTATACCGAGCAAATATCGCAGATAACCGGTACATACGACTCTCCTTCTTTTTGAAATTCGATTCGAAAGTAGTATGTTTTTCCAACACTCAATTTTTCCGAGAATCGGTGCAGTCCACGATGAACTTTTCCGATATGAGGCACTTGCATGGCCAATTTAGGTCCGCCGACTTCCGTCATTCGAACACACTGGGAACACGCCTCAATCTGAAAGTTTTGAAAAATGCGGACAGTGGTACAGGATGAGCCATACAAAAACACATCCATTGCTTTCGTCCGGTACAATCTTCAGTCCATCCCAGCTATGACTTTTTGTTCCGGAAAGTAGTTCGTAGAAACATGAAAAACCGAAAGACTTTTCCGGAAGACATCGTCTGGAACTAGCGTATTATTATTTGTTACATCTCAAATCCTACTTCGCAAGCACAAAGTTGACAGATCCCAAAGACGGCATTACTGCTTCGAGAGTGACATTCGACAAAACGGCGCATCCAATTCCTTTTGTCCAATACAAAACCCCACTGTCATTTTTCGCAATGACGATTCCTTCGAGAACTCCGTAAGTCATGGAGTCAGAAAGGTATGGCAGTGTCTGAAAGCTACATTTGTTTATCTAGACTTGTGAAAACTCCTCACAGAATCTCTGAAATAAAGTTCGAAAATAGGAACTATTGGAAACTCATGGTAGTAACGCCAGTGGACAGTACTCGCACCTTCGATCACAAATGGATCAAAGCAAACGCCGACTCTATATACAAGTGGTTCATTCTGTTTTTGCAATGAAGATCTTCTCGCGAGTTCTTGGTCTATAATCTTTCTTGGAATGGCGATTCTACGGAAATCGGTGTCATCATTCTGAATTATGTAGTACTGCACATCAGATCCCTCCTTATAATATGATGTTGAAAGTGCTTCAGGTGACAGCATGACGATGGCAAAAATCTGAAACAACTCGAAATAAACTCCGATAAATGAATTAATGCTTACCACTGCTTTTGTGTTGACCACTTTAACGTCTCGAACCCATTCATATTCACCACATCTTGCAACAGCCTTAAATAAGTAATGAAAATAAATGAAGATCATCAAACAAACCGATGGTAGTTCGTCACTTTCACTGTCGAACTTCAATTTTACAGAAACTCCCGGCGCAGGCTGAAAACTGAAAATTTCTGAAGGAACATCAATAAGACAATGTCCTTCGACTGCACTGTCGATTATGACGACTTTCCACTGAAAAATTAAAGTTTTTACATTTTCATATGATCGCATAAACCTTGAGAACGCCATCTCTGATTCGCTGGTACATTACAATTCCGTATTTGTGAACAGGCATTTCGAGAATATGTAATACATCAATTGACTACTGCAAATTCTCACTGTTATTCGTGACCTGGATTTCAGGTGCCCAATGCCCCGTGAGAAATGAAAATCAGAAACTAAAAATTTGAAAATCAAAAAAACTTTGAGAGCTTCACTGTCCGGGAATACGGTTTCCTCTGTCTCTTCGAGACCCAATGCAATGCGACGATGCGCCTTTAAACCTACAGTAATCCGTTGTAGTTTGCGCCCAGTTTTTCACCAGCGTCTCTTTCGATCTATTTTTCTCAGACTTGTGATTTTCCGGGCCGGGCCGGGCCGGGCCGATGGAAAAATTTTGCCCGGCCCGGTCGGCCCGGGTTTAAAAAAAATGTGTGATTGGTAGTAAAAAAAATTTCCCAACAACAGAAATTTTGCCCAAATCTTACTAAAACTAAGTTACAAGGGTTAAAAACATATAATTTTGTCTAAAAATCGCTCAAACTACAACAAAAAATGTCAATCACTGGAAGATTTTGAAAGAAAAAAACAATTTTTGAAAAAATCCGGGCCGACGGGCCGACCCGGGCCGGGCCAACCCGGGCCGGGCCGGAGAACTTTTCTGTTTCGGCCCGGCCCGGCCCGGCCCGTGACAAGTCTGATTTTTCTAGACACACACACTCCGACATTTCAGTACTAAAAGTTAAAAAATCTATAATATCTACAGCAACTGTTGTTTGTCCCCTGACGCATATTTGATGATTTTTTAGGAAAAAATGTTGTGGCTTGTGACATTATTTATTTTCGAAGGAAAGTGCAGAATCATAGTGGGCGTACAAAAAAATCCGGAAAATATTTCATGATTGGAACGGAAAAAAATCAGGAATCAGTTTTGAGAAAGTGGATTTTAAAAAATCAGAATTAATTTGTTACACTAGAAATTGGAAAAAACAGAGAATAACTAGAAATTACTAAGTTTAGAGAAAACATGCTCAGGAAGAGGACTAAAATTCATTTAAGTCCTCGATCAGCGGCTCTAGTGCCGTCTCAGTGTCCATATCTTCACAGGATGATGCGTATCCTTCTCCATCACTGCCAATATCGTCGGCTTCGCTGACACTAGGAGATGGAGACCGTCTTTGCTCATCTTTGTGAATTAGCTTTAACCTTAAAAAGAACAATCAAAAGCGTTAGAAGTATATTAGGTGAAAACATACCAGCATTCTTTGCCAGAATAATAATAAACTGGAGGCACGGCGTGTTCGCTATCAACTGGAATTGTGAATGCTCCCATTTTCTCCCAAACCAGCCATTCGCCAACGCGTAACTGTCTGCATCTGGTAATTCTTTGAGCAACGTCGGTGCAATCAAGAGTTGGTCCGAGAATAGTTCCAAAATGAAGCTGCTCTGCGTCATCGGATCCTTCCTCCGGATCCAAAGGTTTGCACAATGGATTAATATCCATCTGTTTGCATCCAAAGGAACCGTAAACTCCATCGTTGGTTTGATAAACAAATCCTACTCCATCGTCAAAATCATCGTTTGTGATAAATTTCGCATCCAAAGCACGCTTTCCAATAACATTTGTGCACAGTGTGAAAGCATTTGTAACGAGAAAACGGCCAATGCTAGCAGAGAATTCAACTTGGTCATCGAATAAATCGCAGATGGTACTGTTGAGAGAATCGCAAAATGAAATAAATCCGTTATTAACAGAACCGTCAGCCTCTGTTGGAATGACTAAGTTTCCCAAGCAAACGTTGCGGAGCTTCAGAAACTTGACTGCAGCTGTGTCGACAATAGCCCGGGCATCGTGTACGGCACTAATGTAGTCATCCAATGTTGCACGGACTCCGAGTTCCAAACTGGAAATAAGAATTTCGAAAATCATTTCGATGGAATATAAACTTACTAGATTCCTGTCATGTTAGCACCCAGTAGATGTGCCATGTTCAAAATCTCTTCCATTTCATCCACGGAACATCCAAAAGGAACTTCTCCAGATGAGTAGGGAAGACAAACGGCAAGAATGATTTCAGCGTCTGCTGAAGCATTGATGACATCATTCATTTGTTTTTCGCTTTCAATAACAAAAGTTGCGCATCCAGCTAGAACAGCAGTCTTGATAGCTTTGCGAGTCATCAATTGCGAACAGAATACTGTTTTGGACGGCTCTGAATGCAGCTTGGTCAGCTCGAGTTCTGCAGAGTTCGCCACTTCGAAAGTGACATCAACGTTGTTCGATAAAACACGAGCGAGTACGGGATCAGCATTGCAAGCGACAGCATAGTTGGGGCGTACGCGAGGCAGCATGAAACGAAGTGCTTCGAGACGTCTTTCGATGGCGGCGACGTCCATAACGAAGAATGGCTGGTGGGATCCACATCGAGCAGCTACATGGCGTGCCATTTCAATTGGATTACGGTATGCTCCTGAGAGAACAGCGATTGACTGCTCTCCAAATGTTTCTCGAGACCATTCCGGCTCCCCAGCCGGAGTGTAGTAGGTAGAGGAAGGAAGACGGCGTCTCACCATCAGTTCTGAAACTGTGATTATGAATACAGATAGAAGAAAATAAGCGACTTACGCTGGTGTTTGATTTAATGACAGAAAGAAAATTTGGGACTTGGGAAAATTATGGTGGAATATGTCGGTTGTTGGAAACTCGCGATGCTAACTCTTCACGAGAGACCCAGGAGACTGCGTCTGGAGGACAGAGACGGACGGGAGAGGGAGTCTGAGGCACTGTAGAAATTTTGAGAGACAAGAAACCAGATGAACGGCAACGAGGCGGCAGGTGAACCGTCTCGATGCTCGCTCCTGGGGAGATATGAAAATAAGTGTCTATATTAGATGGAGGGGCGATGAGACGTCTTTTTCGCTAATCGAATAATATGAAGGATATAGGTAAAAGGTCAGTCGGCCAAGTAGATGTCGTTGGGAATATCTGAAAAAAGGCTGTCGATCAATAATCATTGTATACAACCCAACCCTCCCTAGTCTACTAAATAGAGTCGCATCTCACCTCAAGCTTTCGGATCCGGATCCCAAGGTGGTTCTGCGTTCTTGTCAAGCTGGATTTGACTAGCGCGAAGTTGTGGCTCCGCGTAGATCTTTTCGATCTGATCAGTTATCTGCAAAACAAAGCAGTTTGCAAGGTCTTGGGGCTACAAACTTACTGCGCCACTTAAGGGCGGTATAGAAGACTCGCTAGATTCCTCGACGGAGGGAATCTTGGATGAATTGGGGACAGTTAATACAAGTTTCCATGCACACTCTCTCCCTTGGAGTGCACGGAACAGGAACGATTTGGTGAGTGTTACCACGCAAGGATTAGAGACGGAATCCGGCACAAAGAATGGACGGATTCGATCTGAAATAAAAGTACGTTAAGAGAAAAGAAATTACAGTATACGAACAAAAATCGGAAAAGGCAAGCAGATTTCTATGATACATACTTAAGTAGAACAAAGGAATACTTATCAGAGAACAGTAAATTTCCAACAGAGATCGAAATTCAGAAAAGATAAGGCCATGAAAGAGCATCACGAGACATTGTTGTCGTCACAAAGTTTTTCGTTTTCTAGAGCGACAAAAAAAGAAGAAGAAAAACAGAACCTTCTGAGAAATGATGTCACAACTTTTTTTGAACTGCTAGGGAAGCAGAAGCCCTGTATTTACTGAAAACCACAGAGATAAAGACACCGATATGAAATATGTAATGAGCGAGATTAGCAAAAATCCATAAATCCAAGCAAAATTGATTTCATAACAAAAGTTGGTGTGGCTTGAAATTCGACAATTCTCATATTTGAACAGCCAACGAGCAGATCATTTTCAGAAAGGACAACATTTTGGTTGTAAATATGACAGTAATCATTTTCAATCAACATCTGCATGGACCAGGAGGAACACATGAAAACTAAAAACAGAGAAAGGAGAATTGAGAATTGAAGACTTGATAATTTGAATGATGTTTGATAAAAATTCAGCCGATACCAATCAGTCAAAATTTCAGAATTTACGGAACAAAGTCCGATTTCTAAAATTGAAGAATTTTCGAGACGAAAGAGGTTGTCTGATTGGGAAAGAAGAAAAAGTGAGCGGGCGGTTGGGGAGGGTGAATAGAGGGATCAAAAAAGAGTTAGGAAAAAAGAGACGCAGAAAGCAGCGCCAGAGAGCCAGAAGGGAAGCGCCAGAGAGCAGAGAAAAAGCTCAGCGACCTCGTTTCTCAGCCTATTTTTGCGTGTTTTCGACTAATGGTTCTCGTGAAAGGAAATGGTCACATGACTGTGGCGGTTTCGTAATAATCTGACTCATTCTGATGGATAATAAGAAAGCGTTCCACAATCGAGCTAGTATCATTCTCAGTGATATACCGATAATTGTTACACTAATCGAGAATAATTTCGGAAACATTTACACTTTTCATTAGAAGAATTAAGATCGATCAAATTGATAAATGAATAATAAAAGGAAATGTGAAAGAAATAACGGAGGACGAAAGTTAAAAAATTGAAACAAAAAAATGAAATCGCAAACACGCTGTATTGGTAAAGGATGTCTGCGTCTCTCGACCAGTCGCACTATTTCTCTCAATGACGTCATCTCGATATGAGAAATCAACGATTTTCACATTTTTGTTTCACAAAAGAAGGTTAATTATTTAAAAAAAACATTTATAGAAAGTGACGAAAGCGTTTTTGAAACCAGTAAAAGCAGTAAACAGTAGATCCCTTAGTGAAAATTTCCTCCTGTGTCAGCCAAATTATTGAGAAACGAGCATTCCAATAATTGCAATCATTGACAATATCATTCCAATCATTTGCTTAACTGACGATAACTCCATTCGCTCTCCCATCATCTGTCCTACAATCACAGTAGCGATGAACTGAATCGCGTTCACACACGGGACCACTACAGTAACTGGGAAGTGAACAACTAGTGCGTTGAACATAATCTGAAATATTCTCGGTCAATCATAATCAAAACAGGAGCACAGACCGATCCTAGCTGATTAATAGCAAATGGAATCGAGAATCTCCAGTTGAGAAATGATTCAAAGAACATTGAAATGATTTTCAGAAAGCCTTTTTTATTTTGGGTATCCACTTCGTTTCCTGAACACTTTGATGCATATCTGAGCAAAGGATTCGTAGCTCCCCACAGGAAACCGACGATTGTGATAGAAGCAACGCATTGCAGACCGCAATCAGACATCGACTGAAAATGACTCTGAAGAGGCCAGGGATTCGGTGAGATCGAGATATTTACTTCTGCGTTTACTTCATACATATTTACTTCATTATTCTGTGAATAAAATAACGAAAAATAATTTTATTCACATGTTCATATTTCAGCTTATTCATTCGGGTATTCTATTTCCACTCGTTTGTCTTTCTAAAGTTGTTTGGCCGCTCAATGAGTCTCCATGATCTCCTTTGTCTCCCAATCCGGATTTTGATATCTGAAAACATTGAATAAATTTAAAACTTCAGTTTCTTTTATGAATACCTGTAGTGAGCCACTCTACAGAGTTGCGCAAGACCAGTGCACATAACGAAGAAGTTCACACTGCTCAAGTAATAGTTCACAGGTGTGATGACCAGACAGTAGCGAGTCCAGATGGCCCCAGTGGCAAACAATGCGGAGTTCTTAAACATAAAGTATTAGTCACACCAAAAATATTTATTTGGCTAATATATTTTTGTTATCTAAATACAGTATAGCAACCGAACAAAAACATAAAACATCACCAACCTGGTAAACAGAAAGCTTATCAGCTGGCCTAGCCAAATCTGCGAGACCAGCTCCGACGAGAGCCCATTTGATGGTTGGTGCCCAGAAAAACACAGTTTTTGGACCAGCGGCATGATTCCAGGCTGGTTTTGCGAATGCAGGAAGAATCGGATAGACCACCTTGTCACCAACTTTACATAGTGCCTGGTAAAGAAGACGATGAGGGCCCATTGTAGAATAAAATGACTGAAAAGTTCGAAATGTACTTGGGATAGTTTCACAAAAGAATATCATATGAAAAATTGAATTATTCGAAATTTTTATATAAGAATTGTTTTCAAGATGAGTCTCGTAGCAAAGCCAAGAATGGCTAATCTCAGATAATCTAACTTTTTTATTATAACAATTTCTGTTGGAAACAGTAAACAATACTTTTTCTTTGAACTGTTTCTTGATCGCGTGATATTTTTTCGATAGCTTATCAGTCAGTTCATCACTCGAAAGTTTCTGACAGAACGAATTTCCCACCGAAGTAATCAAAAGATGTGAGACTTTCGAAGAATTACTTCCAACCGAAATCTATCATACAATTTATTTATTCAGCTTTAAATGGATAGGTTTGACAAACAGGGAAAGGAGAAAATTAAGGATCTGTAAAGGAAAGTTTGAAAAAAAATTCGTGATGAGAGAAGAATGAATAAGATTCGGATTTTCACAACATTCTGATCTGATGGAAGGAGTGGAAAATCACAGAAATTTCAGATTATTCACACTTGTTCTATGAAAATCTTGAGAGGAGGAAGATAAAAAGAAAGAAAGAGAAGAAAAAGAAGCAAGCGAAAAATTGATGAAAATGTACAGTAAAGGTCAAGGGTTAGATATCAATATAACTTTGTTGGAACAGGTTTTAACAGGTTGTATCGAAATATCCTGCGACTAGAAGAGTGCCTATCGACATCTGTGCGAAGACAAGAAAAGGGGATAAAGTAGTGAAACTGACATTTTGGCGGAATTTCCTAGGCTTTCATTAGACGTAATATTCTGAAGGAACCCAATAAAATTCACCCAAATGCCAATTTAAGCTTTAAAATAGGAAAAGAAGTAGGTCAAGCCAAGAGATCGAGTTAACAGCATCCAGATCCTCCTCCCAGTCCACCAGAAGCGTTTCCTCCGGGAGAGTTAGGTGAACTTGGTGAGTGTTGTGGTCCTAACTTGATACCATTTGCCTCATTGTTGATATCGAAAACTCCTTCTTGAATCTTGCGATAGATTTCCTTGGCGGTATCAATGAAAGCCTCTTCAACGTTTGCGGCCGTTTTCGCTGATGTCTCCATAAAGACAAGACCATGCTCACGAGCAAAAGCCTCTCCTTCTTCACGTTTTACTTCACGTCGAGCTTCCAAGTCACTGTAAAAAATGATTTTCCTACGGTAATTATATGTAGCAATTTGATAAAACCAATCAGAGCAACTACTTACCTCTTGTTTCCAATCAACATGATGACCATGTTTGAATTACTGTGCTGTCTGGCATCCTCGAGCCACGAAGTCAAATGATTGAAAGTATCGCGCCTTGTGATGTCATAAACGAGAAGAGCTCCAGCAGCTCCCCGATAGTATGAACGAGTGATTGAACGGAAGGATTCCTGACCAGCAGTATCCCAGATTTGAAGTTTGATTTGCTTTCCATCAATTGTAACCATGCGAGCTCCGAATTCGACACCTGAATTTGAGTCTCGTTTTCAAATTCTTATAAGGGAATTTGCAAACACACCAATAGTCAAATCATGAACTGGCTGGAAGCGCTTGTCGGTGAACTGCAACAACAAGCATGACTTTCCGACTCCCGTATCCCCGATGATGATGTACTTGAAAAGGTACGCATACGACATCCTTCTGAAATAATGTTACAATTAGGAATGAATTCAGTAACTAATGAAAAATGAAATCGCATAGAATGTAGAAGAAAAGCAAAAAATTCGATACCAACTCCAATACAGAAACAATAAACATAAACTTCGGAAAAATAGACAGACGCGGCACGAATGAGGGGAACAGCAATCAATACGATCCTCCTGACTCAGGAATATAAAGTTGTTATGAAACTGGGTTAGATCATATGACATAAGAACATTGGAAAACTTAGGCCAGGTACTGAGAGGCTTGTTAGAAAATCGCATGATTTGTTCCTTTGATAAGCTAGAGACTAATCGAGCTAACAGTGTAAATGGGAAAAAAACGACTTTCTAACTATTTTTGTAAAGACACTCCGCAAACTTCCAAGAAATCGACTTTTCTTTCTCCTCTCCCTTTTGCCACAGGCCACCAAAAAATCGAAGAGAGTGAGTGCATGGTGAGTGACTCGTGAGTGTGGTCGTGAGCGGCATGTGAGACGAAGCAGGGTGTCTCTGCGTCTATATTGTAAAAAGATGGAGATGAGAGTGAGAGAGATATGTGACTATTTTATGCCGGATGACGTGGTTTTTCTCGAACTGGCACATATACAAAACACAGAACAGCCTCTTTCCGAAATTTGAGGGATAGGCTGAAAAAGCGGACACGAAGTTATTGAACAACTTCTAAAACCGAAATGAGGATGTTATCCAAATTTTCCCCCGTAATTTGCCACACTTTTGAAGGCGTATTGCGTAACTTTTCTAGAAATCTCGTAGGGAACTGACCTACAAAGCTACAAAGTTGAACGAAGAGACGAGTTTTCTTGTCTCGAATAGGCGGATAGGAGTTGAATAATAGGAATAAAATTACGATATATCAGTCAATTGCTTCCGAGAAACTCAGAATTTTTTTTTCTCAAAAACCATTTATAATCAAACGAAGATAATGAACGAAAAGTTAATACGAATACTATTTCAAATGTTGTATAAAGAGAATTGGGAAAGGGGAAAGCCTGTGAAGACGCATTCTCTCGCTCTCTCTTTTTTGTGATGTTTAATTAGTTTGAGGTCTTCGTAACCAAGCGCTCCGCAAGGTTGTCAACATTGAATCGGAAAGGCAGTCGTTTGTGACAAAGTAGGAAAAAAGCTAGATCTACTTTTTCAATTTATGTGCAACTTCCAGAGAATGTTCAGAGAAAGAATAACTTGAGCGCAGAAATATTTGAGGGCTATTGGAAAGGGTGTAACTGGACATAACTACTTCGTTACTATATTCTGAGGACCAATATAAAACTATCAATGACGATCATACCCGTAAAGAGAAGGCTCTGACATGGCGCTTTAGTCACGTCACGAGAGTCGCTACGATGTTGAGCAGAAGGACAGACGTATTCACGTGGAGCGCGTTAGTTGAATTGTGGGCGAGACGCAGACAAAGACGCCGTCAGTATAACGAGCAGGGAGAGGGCGCGAGCTGAAACGAGTGGGATGTGAGAGCATGTAGGAGAGAAAACTCGAGATCGACAACATTGGGCTCATTCGCCAATTACGTGTAGCTGGAGAAGCAGAAGGAGAAGAAAACGGAAGAATGAGAAGACGGCTCCGCCAATGCAAACCCTTTCTGGCTCTTTCTTTCTTCTTCTAAAAGAGCCTCGGGCGAGATTTTTCCATAATGAGCAAGAATAGAACGAATCGGAATAAGGAAACGAAAAAACAAGTAACGCTGTGTCGTCGGAATAACGATTTTATGGCGTGCGGTTCCGACAGGTGATTGCCACGAAGGGAACGAATGCTCTGTATCTCCTTGTGGAGACGTCAGAATGAGCGAAATCGGAGAAATTACAATTGTGAATGAGAAAGAGTCACATTTAAGAAGTGGGTAATTGAGAAGAAAACAATAAACAGCGAAGAGAAAAGTTGAAATCTACATTCTTATCTGCAGTGTGAGAAAAATTTTCTGACCTAATTTCATGTTTCGATCTTTTTCAAAGATGGAACATTACTCCAAACACTAGAAAAGAAACTACTCGCAAAAATATAATTTTTTTTGATCACAAAACCTCTCTGATGAAGTGATGCTCAAAAATGATAAGAAAAAAGATAAGAAAGTTGAAAAGAAGTTTCCAGTAAAATAAAACGTAGGAGGAACTTCAAAGATAACGAAAACGACAGTAGAAGACTGAAATAATATTTGAATTATTTTTCAAGCTTTGAAACCTGGAGTCCATACTTTCAACAATTTCATTCACAATCACGCTCACTTTCACAAAATAAACAAAACAACGGAATGGGAGAATCGATAGTGATAGTAAACAGCGCTGAAAAAAAGAAAGAAAACAGGTGACAGTGTGGGTGATATAAATGTAATGAATGGAAAATAAAATTAGGGAAGTATAAGAGCGGAAAATCAATCATTCGGTTTTCTGTTTGTTTATGCCTTCGAGTTGTTCAACCGGAGATTGTGATCATCCTTCAACTTCGACAACTTCTCACGAGTGACGTCTGAAACAATTACGAGTTCGTTGCTGAGATAAATATAATTCTGATATTGATATCTCACCATGTTGTCCAGAAAGATCGATTAGTTTTTGTAATTGCTTTTTCATTATCAACTCCGTCTTCTCCAGTGGAGTTTCAGTTTTTGTTTTCAAAACTGTGGACTGTATGTTGTCTAGAGACTGAGTAATTTGATCAAGGTCGAAATCGGCAGACTTCATTTGAGAATCTACATTCAGCATCATCTGAGCACTGAAAACAAGGTGATTAATATTGACAATGTAAAAAATTACTGTACATTTGAACTCTTTGAACATCATGTCTACTAGCGAATCGGCTGTCCAGTGGAAACTTATAATCAAGATTGGTCCAATCGGGGAGATTCAATTTCTTTTCAAGCTCAGCAACTGTCTCTTCAATGTCATTCAAAACCGATGTCATTGAACCAATATTGAAATTGAGCTTCTTGCAGTTTCCACTCAACTCGTCCATTTCATTGTAAAGACCCAAGACCTTCGGCTCCAGAGAAATCAATTCTTTATCATACGCATTGAGCTCCAGCATTTTATTGTTGAAAACACGCTCTTGTTTCGCGATTTCCGAATGATAGCTGTTGACGACTTCTTGAAGAGCAGTGAAAAATGCTTTCGTATCACTTCCTGCGAGTCCAGCCTTAATTTCTTCCTCGGAAAGAGTATCGCTCCCACTAGCACCGATTTTCAGGCTAGTAGTTGTTGTCACGGCTCCTTTCAAACCACCGAGACCACCAGTGGCCCATCTAAATAAATATCATTTTGTTTGTGAAGGTAATTTAGGTAAAGCTTACCCAGATCCTTTTGCAAGCGGAGTCGAAGTGAGCCCGAGACCGAGTGTGGATGTTGAAGCAATTTCTGCTGGCTTCGATGTGATGGCAGCAGGAGCATTGTTGGAAGTCACCACGGCTGTTGGACCTGTTGTTACTGCTGCTGCTGCAGGCTGACCCAGAGTAAGAGTCGGTGTGACTGTAGAAACAGCTGTGGGTGCTGCCCCGAACAACCCTCCAGAAGGTGCGGTGGCTCCTACTGCTGGTTTGGAGCCAAACATGGTATTGGACGATGTAGTTGTAGATGCGGTGGTTGGTGCTGCTGAGTTAGTTCCAAAAAGACCGACGGATGGCGCAGCAGACGTCGGAGCCGTATTCGCCGTAGTAATGCCGAGAAGTCCTCCAGATGATGATGTGGCAGCAGCTGGTGTAGATGTGGATGTAGAATTACCGAACAAACCTCCACTAGCAACTGGAGCTGTGGTGGCAGTAGTAGTGGATGTTCCAAAGAGACCAGTTGATGGTGCGGTCAATACGGTAGAAACAGCAGGAGCAGCTCCGAGCAGACCAGTGTTTGCAGCTGTAGCTGGAGCTGTGGCTGTAGTAGCCGAGATGATTGTGGATGGAACAGAAAGTCCACTCGAAACACCAGCAGGCGCAGTTGATGCAGAACTATTTGAGCCAAATAGTCCTCCACTAGCAGAAGGAGCCACCGAAGTAGATGATGAAGCGCCGAACAAACCAGTTTGTTGGGGTGCCGCGGAAGTTGATGTTATTGGCGCAGTCGTGCCGAATAAACCTCCTGAAGCAGGGGCAGTGTTACCGAAGAGACCTCCAGTGGAAGCTGTTGCGCTTGGCTTTGAGGCTGCTGAAGTTCCAAAAAGTGAAGTAGCCGTTGTAGTTGCTGGTGCAGCGCCTCCAATAAATCCAGTGGTCGGAGCAGCAGTCGTTGCAGCTGCGGTTGTACCGAAAAGACCACCGCCTGCCGCTGGTTGAGTAGACGAAGATCCAAAAATTCCAGTAGTAGAGGCAGGAGTCTGATTGCTGTTCGAAGTACCGAATAAATTACTGACAGGTGCGGGCGCATTGACTGTACTTGCAGTACCAAACACACCAGACGGTTGCGTAGATCCTGTAGAGGATCCGAAAATTCCACTTGTCGCGGGTGCAGCAGCAGTCGTCGATGGGGCACCAAAGATACCTCCCGAGGGTGCCGCAGTTGTGTTTGATGAGGATCCGAACAGTGTTCCTGTGTTTGCGGTGGATGGTGCGGTAGCGTTGTTTGATCCGAATAAGTTAGCAGCCGGTGCGTTTGATCCAAAAATTCCAGATGGAGCAGTGTTTGTTGTTGTTGATCCAAACATATTTGTTTTAGTAGATCCGGCAGTAGAGTTGGTACCAAATAGACCAGTTGTAGGAGCTGATGGAGGAGCAGAAGACCCTCCGAACATTGAAGTAGCTGAAAAGGACATAGAAAGGTTATTTTCATCCGGAATTATTTTGGCTCACCTGGTTGATTGCCACCAAACAATCCTTGTCCTTTGGCAGGTTGCGTAGTAGAGCCAAACATACTGGTACCCGTAGAGGTTGTTGAACTTGCGCCAAACAGATTGCTTCCTAAAATTATTTTTACGAAACAGACGCGGAGGCTACCTCTGATACCTGCGTTAGATGTTGTGCTCGAACTTCCGAAAGAGAATCCTGTGGAAGCGGTAGTTGTAGCAGTTCCTCCAAAAATTGAAGGTTTCGGAGCCGAGTTTCCAAACATTCTGCAAAATCATTGTTTAAAACATCGAATGCTAGAAAAATGTTTTAAAGAAACGATTCATCATAACCCGTGAACGAGCAACATACATACAGCGTACTGCGAAACGTCTGAAAAACGAGAACAACCTGTTTCTTTATTCGAAAACACACGATTTCGTGGTCGCGCGAAAATAGTGGCCTAAAAATGCAATGTTCGGCCGACGGCCGTGGGGAGCACGAGGCGCTCGTCAACGTAAAAGAGAAAATCGAAGATAACGTTACTTGGCGCAGATATTTCAAGACATAACTTTATCAAAACTGTCATGGGAATGTATTTCAGCTAGTCATCGAACACGTTATGCGCAGGTGATTTATATTTCAATGATCGATTAACCTGAAATAGCCAGAAAATACACCAAAGCATGTGTGAAATATAGTTTTCGGCTAGTTTAGATAATGTATCGAAACGATATCAAACGATCAAAGCACTTGCGAAATATTTATGCTCTATTTTATAACTTGAAATTGAGAAACGCGCATGTGAACCTGTCTTTTTGAAAAACAACTGAGCTGAATGCAAAATTTTTGACCAATTCGAAAACAAAAATCAACTACAGTAACTACAGTACTCAAAGGCGCATAAGAAACTGGGAGTGGGTCTCGCAACGCAGAGCTGTTTATCATCCTTCATTTGTTTTTCGCTTCATTGAAACAAATTTTGGATACTTTTTTTTTTATTTCCCACTTCACATATTTTCTTACTCAATTATTCTTTCTAAAGTCAGTGTATCCCTTCGAAAGAGCTCTGTATTCGCAGTGAAGAGATATTCGCGGGAAAAAAGAGACGGAGATATCGGGCGTTCTCTCTTCCTCTATCTCCTCAGCCCCTCATAGTGTCCACTGTCATCATTTTGCTGCCCACAGTGATCACGGCTTTACGTCCGATTTCTTCATACTTTTACATTTATACGGTCAGCAATAACAAATCAATGCACCTCAAAGTAATATTCGTTAATTTTTTCCGACTATTTTTCTACATAATTAAATTATGATATTATTAGTTTCAGTTCCTCTAATGTGATGATTGTTGACTTGGTACAATCAGTTCGACAAGGAGAATGGACTCAAGTGCGCCAGTTGCTGCTGAAGCACTGGCTAGTGCAAGTACCCGAAGTTTTCGTAATCAATCCAGATATGCCTTGGGACAACACAGGAATCAATGAAAAGTTACTCGGTGGGTAATTATTCTGAAATTTCTAATTTTCGTAGTACACTGTATATAAAAAATTTGCAGGAGCTCAAGGAGAATTATTATTTTCTCCTCTCGTCAGCGCTTTCATGCTAGATATTCGTAATACTCAAAGTACGCTGGATGGAATGAATGAAATTGCCGGTGTGGATCCTGAAAAAAGAGGAAAGATTTGTGGACATGTTTTCAAAAATGGAGAGTTGACTTATACCTGTCTGGATTGCGCTACAGATTCGACATGTGTTATGTGCTTACCTTGTTTTGAAATGTCGATCCACAAAACACACAAGTATAAAGTGAGTTTTTCGGTTAATAAGTATTTATATTTGTAAATCTAAAAAAAACAGTAATTGTTGGCAGCTAAAAACGTCCAACGTCAAATTGACTAAAAATTGTATATTATGAATAACGTTCAGATGCATTCTTCTTCTGGATCTGGTTACTGCGACTGCGGTGATAAAGATGCTTGGATCGAAGGATATGCCTGTAGCACCCACGAGCAAAGAGAAGAAGAAGTCACAATGACACTGGCTCCCGATTTAAGAAAACGGTGTGAGCAGTTGGTTGAAATTATTCTTCATTTCGCTCTTACAATGATAACACACAAAGACGATTTCAAGCTGCCGGAGATGTTCGAAAAATTCAAAGCAGAAGCTATCAGCGAATCTCAGCAATATTTAACAGTACTTTATAATGATGAAACACATACATATGAATCTGTAAGTTATCTTTATTATAATTTTTGCTTAATTTGGGAAATTAAAGGTTATCAAAGTCTTGGAACTGTACATACATTGCACTAAAGACCAAGCAATGCTTGTTGCAACGATCGTTGACCGAGAAGGTAGAAGTGCTGTTAAAATTGGTAACAAAGTGGATTGTACGAAAGCAAAAGATGACGTCCAGAAGAAAACCTCTCGTGATTCACTCACAATTCGCAGAGCTTCAACCAATCATTTACCGCTTAGTGTGAAAGTCATGGATACACTACTGTTTTCACTTCAGAGTTTTTCTATTTCCCTTTTAACTTGGCTCAATGCTCAAATGGATATTTTTCGTAAGTTAAAATTATGTATAAAGAAATCAAATATCTTCGTTTTTTTTTCAGCACCACTTCGTGAAATCGTTGGAGAAGTACTGCTGAGTTCGAAATTCCCTCTCAAAAAAGATTATGTTCGCAAGACAAAAACTGATGAGGTTTTGATTGCTGAACTCGTTCGAAACGTTCGAGACGTAGTTGATGAGGAAGAGGCAGAACTGATTCAAATGGCAGTGGAAGGCAGAATTGATGTTGAAGACTTGATGGTAGATGATGATGAGCAAATGGAAGTTGATGCAGATGACGAGGAGGGAATCGTGGCTGCTCTTGCAGCGGTTACTGAACAAGAAGAGCCATCTCGAGAATCTACCACATTCACTATTCTCGAAAATATTCTTCTACAGGACACACAAATGTGGAAAGCCGGAAGATGCATTCTACATCAGCTGCTCATGAGAACTGTCTTCATGATTTATGAGCAAAAAGTTCGTTTTGCCAAAACCTTCATGCAACACTACAACGAGATTTACGAAGACTTCATCAAAGATGATCACGAGATGGAGGTGTCGGTTGTCGGCTTGTCTGTTCAGTTCATGACAGTTCCAAGTTTGGCTCGAAAGTTGATCGCTGAAGACGAGGCACTGAGTATTATCTCTAAAGCAATTCGCGTACAAACGAATAAATACATAAATCGTAAGACAGACGAAAGGGCATATTTTAACGTTTTCGATAGGTTCTTTTTCAGCTAATATGACTGAAATTGGTCGGTTCGACTTCACCAGCCGATCATTTCCTGCCGACTTGAGGAGAGCGCTGCAAATCACACGAGACATGGCGTACATTATGAATTCGATTCCTTCCGAATCCGATTGGACGCGCGGACTTATTGAAGGATTTGTGCAAGGCTTCTCCGATTTTCTAGTTTTTCTTCAACACCTGCAAGGAATGGATGAAGTCAAACGACAAGCTGTGGAACATCAAGTGTGGGAATCTGAATGGGAAACTGCATTCAATATACTTCTACGACTGAAAGAATCTATTTCGCTAATCATTACGTGGGCTGAAACGAATGTAATACCACCTTAAACAGTTTTTCAACTATTTTTCTAATTTCATTGCAGGAGGAAGTTCATAATCGGTTGCTCTTAATGTGTTTGGAATTGATGAACAAAATGCCACCTGTCTACACGAAAGTTGATGATGAATCAACCAGGCTCACAATAACAATTAATGGAGAAGAAACCACAATTTCACATTTCGATGTACTGAAGTCTTCAACGTCTATCCACCAGCCTGTCGTCAGAATAATCGCCGGACTTTTTACATCCCAGGAGCACACCATGTTCTTAAAAACAGATGAACCTGGAACTGAACTTCAAGAGAAAATTAAATCTGCACTCAGAGAAAACGAAGACACGAACCTCTACGAATTGACTGTACGCGTTCTCGTTCTGTGTGCACAAACCAATGCATCTTTATGGAGAAGAAACGGATTTTCTTTAGTCAACCAAATTCACAATTATTTTTCCCCACTTTGTCGCAGTGAAATGTTTGATCGTGATGTTCTAATGATGCAGGTCGGAGCAGCCTTAACGCCGCCATTGAAGTTTATTGTTCATCTACTTCATCGTTTCCGACTCGATAAATGGGCGACAAGTCAGTTTGAACAAGACAAAGCAGCGGCAGCACAAACGAAGCCAGAATCTGAAGACTTGAGCAAAACTTTGGTCACTATTGCTGAAGAGTTTTTCCAGTGCATCATTCTTATTTTGAGCGAACGATATACGTACGGAGTGGGAAAGACGGAATCCATTGATGGATTGAAACGAGAAGTTGTGCATATTCTTTGCACTGGCTCTCATACTTTCAGTCATGTGAGTTTGCTGTTAGTTACGTCGATACGATTGAAAAGGTTACAGATCCAGCAAAAAATATCGAACGATAATAACTCCAAACGTGTTTCACTGCATGACGCTGTAAGTCAGGTCGCTGATTTCCGAAAGCCATTATCTACCTCTGCTGGACAGTTTCACTGCAAAGAATCTAGTCTTCCAATGTATTCACCGTTTTTCATGCATTATTCCAAAAGTGATCAATCAGCTGCAGAGCAATGTCAAGCAAGAATTCGTTCAAAAATGGAAAAGTAGGGTTATTTCTTTTGAAATCACAGTACAGAATTGTTGCAGGTCTATTCGTGCATGTGCTCCACCTCCTCTTCCCGAATTTCTTCCCTTTTTTGAGAATATTCCGGTGCTGCTCAAATCAAATATTCTTCTTCATGTCTTCCGAATCGTAATAGACAGAACTACTCGCCGAAGTCGTTACTCAAGCGATCGAGTATTCCACAAAGTTCTCTATCTAATCGGAATTGCTTTGAATGAAGAAGAGAAAGATGCGTCATTCGGATTTACCAAAAAAGCTGAAGAGTTTGTTGGTCTTCTCGCATTATTGGAAGGACTTCTTGGAAAGCAAGAATCATCGATTTGTCCGATTCTTCTTGAAGTTACAGTCGAGAAATATAGGAAACTCATGAAGATGAAGGCAGGACCACCTCTACCAGTTTCTGTTGAGCAAAGGCCATTGCATCCAGAAGAAGATTTGAAAGCCAAACGAGCTGCCAAGGCTGCAGAAATGAGACAAAAGGCAATGGCAAAAATGACGAACATGCAAACTAAATTCATGAAGAATATTGAAGTGAACGAACCCAAAGAAGATTCTCCAGGAGAAAAAGTGGATAATGTTTCTAAAAAAGAGAGTTATGAAAACAAGTATTTGTGCGATGAAGACATAGTGAAACAAATCGGTAATGATTTCCCCGTTTGTATTGGCATCAATAAATGGCAAACGGAAATCATTAAACCGAGAATTTTGACATGTATTTTATGCCAAGAAGACGAAATTAATGCGCCGCAACAAGGAAAGCCAATGGTGTGTTCAGCCTTTATTCAACAGTAAGATGAGCCCAAGGAAGCCTTGTCACGAATTCATCCAATTTTCAGATCTCAACTGTTCACACACAAAAACAAAAAAGGAGAGTTGATGACTTCTTCCAGTGGAACTATTTCAACTCGTGATCTATTGACCGCTCCTGCCACTCTTCAGTACGGCGTTGACGTTTCAACTTGTTCGCATAGTATGCATTACGACTGTTATAAAAGGTAATTATGCTCACCAGCACCTTACCGCATTTAGTTTCTCTCACCAATCACTTTCCTTTGATTCGTCAGTGTAATTATCTCAATTCACTAAAAATAGTCATGTCCGTTTACCTTCTAACACATCTCCGTTTTCATCACAGCTTGTCGGAATCCAATCGATCTCGTGATAGTTTGAGAGCGCGTCAAGTTGGCCAGCACACACACAAAATGGTGGATACAGAGAGTGGCGAATTTCAATGTCCGTTGTGCAAGAGGCTCTCAAATGCTGCAATTCCAATCTTACCTGCATATCAGTTGACGACTCAGACTGGGTATGAAATTATCGGTTATCTAATCTAAATTTGAATGTTACATTACAGTTTCTCTGCTGTCTCCTGTGCCGCGAAAGAGAGTTTCGAATCTTGGGTTTCGAGAGTTAAGCGCAACTTGGACATGCCACTGAGTTCCGAATCAGTGACGAAGAAGGGTCACAGCAGAAAGAGATCACATTCAGAAAGATCTCTTCTGGATCTGGAGAAACTTTCACAAACGAACAAGGAGACCGATGCAATGTATTCTGGTGTGTACTCATATAATTCTGGGCATAGCAATGCGAGCAGCACAACGCAACTACCAACCAATTCTGCTACAGAATCTCAAATGATTCTGAATGTCTCTCCATCACCGGACGATGTTGATTTTTATAATGAATTGGCTGCTCTGTTCGTGGATCCGGAAACGAATACTATCACTTCGCCAACCGCTACGCCGACTCCTGCTGGGGATTCAACTCCACGAAGTAGCGAATCAACATCCAGTGAAGTTGTGAAAAAGCCGTTGAGCAGTCAGATCCAACATGCTCTCTACACTCTCATTCGACCATTCCCATCACTTACCAAAAGCCGTATATGCTCCACTGCATATGAAGGCTTTGAAGATCCTATCAAAGATCTTGGAAAAAATATGATTAAAGTAAGTTTCTTTCTTTTGACTTATATTGTATGCAAAGAGACAACCTACAATTTTCAGTATCGAAGACGTGGTAACGAGCTGAAAATAAATTTCATTGAGAAGCATTTGAAAGGATATGTGATCTCAACTGTAACGTGGCAAAGTGCAGCTCATGTAGCCAGAGCAATCTCATCCTATTTGTATTATGACAAGAAACCACTGTTTGGAGCCTTGAATACGAGACAAAGAGATTGTATCTCGGCTATGGCACGGCTCTGTGCATCACTATCACATAATATGCAATTCCTTCTACATGCAGTATCTGATATGTTGCGAGTTCTTCTTTGCGATCCGCCGAAAACAAAACTGCCCCATACGCCCGGTTCTCCGTTGCTGGGATCATCAGTACCTTCGTCATCAACTTCTCTTCCCCATTCTGGCACCAATTTCGCCTTCTTCGTGCAGCTTTTCAATCCAGCCGGGCCAAGAAAGAATGTCAATTTGAATATTCTGGAAGTGGATATTCTGAGCTTAGCGGTAAATTTCTTACTGTTATCACAGCGTTAACATATTTGCTTCAGATTTCATTAATGATGACAATCGGTTGGACATGGAACAATGGTGTGCAATCCATGAACACTACGACACATCAAAAATCGCGTTTGCTTACTCCTGACGGTTCTGTTGATGAAGCGTACGTACTTCGCCTTGCTGTTTTGGCACATTATTTCCAGGTAAATTTATAAATTGGTTAGTTATACTTGGAGCCTTTTTTCAGATCTTCGCTACTCATGAAGAATCCGATGGTGATGATGTAAACATGTATGACGAAGATGCATCTGATATTAGCTTAGATCCAGCTGTCACAGAAATTATCATGAAACTTTACTCGATTTGCCATCCTGAAAATTCTCCGCTGAGGCGTGTGGACACTTTATGGAAAAAATTGGAAGATGGAGCACGTTTCCTTCTTCGACCAATTGCACTCCTCTATCATTACATCACTCTTGTCGATCCTCCGGAAGCTTTGAAGGACCCATCGATTCAGAGTTCAGAAGCTCTTTTCCGCTACCTTGGTCTTCCATCCAGAATTGAAGAACAAATTCATGGAAATCTTGTCGAAACTCTGTTTGTTATGTGGTCTGCTGCGATTCCAAAAGAAGCATCACTTCGTCAAGAGCTTGTTCTACAACCAGTTCGACCAAATCTTCTTATCGATCTGCCAGAGAGATACAGTGCTCTGATAAACAGAGTGGCATCATTCAAGTGTCCGACGATACCAATTGAGGAATCTTCTTCTAATGTCCCGACATTATGTTTGGTCTGTGGTTCAATTTTGTGCTCACAAGCCTACTGTTGCCAGAAAATTGTAAGTTTCCCGAATATACTGACTATGTTTCAATATTACTTAATTTAGGTCAACAAGCAATCGTATGGTGCCTGTAGATATCACATGTCACAGTGCTCTGGATCTGTAGGAATGTTTTTGCGGTAAAATCGGTAGCGCATCCTAAATGGTAATTTTTTTCAATTTTCAGTGTCCGCGATTGCAGTCTCGTTCTGATGACAACTCGCAAAAGAGGCTGTTTCCGCCCCGCTCCGTATGTTGATGAGTTTGGAGAGGTCGATCAAGGATTCAGACGTGGAAATCCACTCCATCTCAATCCAGAGCTTTATCAAAAATTGAAGTCATTATGGCTTCAGCAAGGAATCACTGAAGAAGTTGTGAACTACAATGAAATTGACTACCGTAATGTGCAATACGATTGGGCTCACTTCTAATGATTTTCTCTTTGTTAATATCCGTTCTGGTGTATTATCGTTCCGGTTTTTCTGTCTTTGTTTTTTTTTCAGCTCATAATTGATTTTGATGGGTTTTCATTTTCTGAATGTATCCCTTCCCTTACACCTCTCATAGTTTACTGTTTCCTTCTAGCTCTTTGTTAATCAAATTCCTCATATCCATATTTGTTTTTTTAATGATTCGAATCAAAAGCCGATACTTTTGCGTGTCTAGATTATCAAAAGGCGTTTTCTAATCAAATCAAAAAACTGGCATTTGTCACTGTGACCATCAAAATGTGTTATACTCGAAATCCCGAGTTAAGATCAACCCCCTGCAGTCGTAGTTGTAAATTTTCTGTATGCATTCTCCCCGAAACATGTGTTTTCTTCAATCAAACCGAATAAATCCTTGTCTTTTTGTGGTCTTTCTTTTTGTTCGTCCCACCAATTCTGCGAATAGATGCAGAAAACAAAACCCTCAGAATGACATCATTCATGTGAGAAAGCTGTCTAACTCTATGTGTTCTTTTTAGACCTTCGAGCACTCTTCCAACGGATTACAAAAATGTTTCTAACCAGAATTTTAATTTTTTAAAATTGAAATTTCGGCTACTACTAGTTGTTGGGGATTGTAGAGATCACAACCTTTGGTTATCATCTTCATCAGCTTAATGAAATTACGCATTGTTTATTCACAGGTTTAGAAAGACTAACAGTTTACGTTTCATACTCTCACTGCCCTCTGAAACTGCGGAAGATATCAAATTCCGTTGGTGTTTATTGTACTTCTGAATTTGTGCAAACCGACTACTCTCCCTCCATTTTTTCTCCGTTTTCGTCAGAATCGAGTCCCCCAATGGCGTCGTCCCCGCCATTGGCTCTCTCTGTGTCTCTCTATCTCATTTAATCTCTAACTCGGTTCCCGTTTTTCCCGAGGAAAAGAGAAAGAGAGAAGACTACTGCGCGGCGGCACTGGCTGTGGACACCCTTCTCTCTCTCTACTTCTCTCCATCGATTTTCGCTGGTTCGTCCAGCCTCGTCGCCAACACAACTTCTTTCGTTTTTCCACCCACACACAGCTTCTTCTTCTTCTTTCATCCTTTTTTCCTTTTTTTCGAGACTTACTTCCCAGCCCCTCTAAGCACAACCCCTTCTTCTCTTCTTAAGGAATCTTATCGAGGAATCTTAGAGGCATCGATCTGAACTTGCCTTTATAACTATTATTTTGCTCTCAATTAATCTAAATACTAAAAGACTGAAAATGTTTTCGATATCTTGAAATCACAGGTTGACTGAGATTGAAAACCATTACGAAACGATTTGGTGACTCATTTTAATTCCACTCACTATTCCTCGGAATCTTTTTCATATAAAAAAAGTGCTAGAAACTTTATCCGTTTCTTGGACAATGTCCGGTTTATTTTTCCACAAAAAATAAGAAAGAATTTGGTCGTGATCAAAATCGAGCTCGCCACCTTGCGCTTACCGGACCGGTTGGCTATTATAGTTGATATTCGAAAAAAACTCCAAATAGTGCAAAAATTTCAACATTGAAATAAAAAAATGCTCAATTTATTTCAAAATTGATAGAAGATTTTTTTTCGAAAATTCTGTTTTTTTTGTGGAGAAATCAACACAGAAAAAATGTATTACCGTATACTACCGTACTTGTAGGTGCATGTCAAAATTTCTATGAAAATCCTGCCACGATTACCGTAATCATATTTGGATGATAAATCGATTTTTGAAATTCAGCGGCATTTGAGAAATGAACCTATTCATTTGTTTCATAAATCGCAGTGTGAATTCAAGATTTTCGCTTAAATTCCATGAAATTTACCATTCCGAATACAAAAAATCTTATTGTATGACAATCAATACGTATTTTCTAAACTTTTAACCAAACTTCCTCTCTCACTCTCTTTCTGACGCGTTGATTTTGTTTGCTTACTGCAGGTACACCGGCGCCAACTCCTCCTGCTCGACATGCAGACGATTGAGAAAGCGCTGCATCAACCGATGCCTTTCACAACTGGCGGTCAAACCATTTCCGATCGGTAAATTTTTTGTTGCAAATTAAAACAAAATCGGTTTATTTCTTTTTAGATTGACTGCAGCTAAGCATTCTTTGGCTGGAAGTCAACTCGGTAAGACAATATGCAAGGCGACAACAGAAGAAGTCATGGCTCCGAAGAAGAAACACCTGGACTGTAAGTCAATTTATGGGAAGTCACAATCGAACAAAATGGTTCAGATCTTCTTCATTGTACCAACGAGCCAAATGTTTCAATTCCATCGATGGCGAATCTTTTGATTGAAAGAACACAGAATCCAAACTGGACAGTTGTGTATAAGGCGCTCATCACAATCCATAATATCATGTGCTATGGAAATGAACGTTTTTCGCAGTACTTGGCGTCTTGCAATACGACTTTCAACTTGACTGCATTTGTCGATAAAAGTGGAGGTGCAGGAGGATACGACATGTCCACACATGTCAGGCGGTATGCTAAGTATATTGGTGAAAAGATAAACACATACCGCATGTGTGCTTTCGATTTTTGTAAGGTTGGTGAAATTTAAGAGTCGTAAGAATTTCAAAATCGAATCGTTTCAGGTCAAGCGTGGTCGTGAGGATGGTCTTTTGCGCACGATGCACACAGACAAGTTATTGAAAACAATTCCAATTCTGCAGAATCAGATTGATGCTCTTCTTGAGTTTTCTGTCAGCAGCTCTGAACTCAATAACGGAGTCATCAACTGCTCCTTCATTCTTCTTTTCCGTGATCTGATTCGCTTGTTTGCCTGTTACAATGACGGAATAATCAATGTGCTTGAAAAATATTTCGACATGACCAAAAAACAGTGCCGTGATGCATTAGATACTTACAAGGTAAGATTTTTGAAAAATAAATTTGAGAGCCTCCACCAATTTGTTTCAGTCTTTCCTCACTCGTCTTGATAAAGTTGCGGAGTTCCTCCGAGTTGCCGAATCCGTTGGAATCGATCGTGGCGAGATCCCAGATTTGACACGTGCACCAGCCAGTCTTCTGGAGGCACTTGAAGCTCATCTTAATCACCTTGAAGGTGGAAAAGCTCCACCACCATCCCAGCAACAGGTTGCTCAGCAGCAATTCGCAGGAGGTTTCGGCTTCACTCAACCACAACCAACTCTCGGAGATGCGGAAAGACAGAGATACATTGAATTGGAGCAGGAGCGTTTACGTCAATTCGAGGATCAAAAGAAGTCGATAAACTCAGCGAATCCATTTGCGAATGACGTGGCAGCTGCACCTGCACCGCCGACAACACAACCCGATCTTCTTGACATGTTCCAATCTTCTGCAGTTCCTGTCACCGCCGCTCCAGCCGATGCCACGAATCCATTTGGAAACTTTTCAGCTCCGAATGCTTTTCCTACTAATAATGGTGAGTTATTGTTGTGAGCTCAAGCTAGAAACCAATGGACAACTAAGTAACTAAGTAAGTAAGGTTGTGTTATGGGGAAAGTTATGATGGGGTCATTGGAAAAAACGTTCAGAGGGATTCGTGGAAGGATTGATTCATCCTAACGAAAGATCACAACTTCGAAATATTATTGTTACCATCTTTTTCTCGTTCCCATTTCTCCTTTGTTTTCCTTCGTTGACTTCCTCTTGTTATAGGGCCTCATGGAGCTCCGTTTGGAGCACCACCCGGCCATCCATCTGCTCCCTTCTATGCTAATATTCAACAGCAACCCCCAATTCAGTCCCAGCCGACAAATGGTGAGCTTCAGAAATATTGTAATGTGGTTCTCGTTGTCACGGTGTTCGTATGTGATTCTCCCCTGCTTGTTCTTCTACATCTTCCCCTCGTTTTGATCATCTTCGTTGTAACTCTAGCGTGTGCTCATTCGCTAATCATGAGAATAACATTTAAGAACCAGAGAATCCATTTGTTACTGCTCATATACCTGTCCACTCTGCTCCCCCACCGATGCACAATGCTCCACCAGTCCCTCCCCCACCATCTACTGCCTCACTAGCTGCGGCTCATGTTCCACAACCACCGCCACTAGAGGCCGCAATTAACCCATTCGCGGATCCAGGAGCACAGGGTCCTCCTTTTGCTGATCCAGGTGAACTGACATACTATCAGAATAACTAGGATTACTAGTTTCGCTGTTTTCTACAATTCTAATATGTGCGGCAACCTGATCCTGACTTGATATGTGTCTAACTGAAACCAAAGTTTTTGATTATCGAAATTGAAATGAAAAGTTTTCAGGTCACGGTGCTGCTCCTTTCGGATATCCAGGATCTCATCCCGATGATCTCGCTCGCATGACTGCTCAAATGTCGCTAAATCAACAAGGGTGTGTCATTTTACTGTTTGAAAGTCCCCTGAAAAGTATATTAAAACGTTCTAAGTACCCTTTTTCAGAGGACCAAGCGGTTGGAACACGACCACTGCCGTTTCCAGTAATCCATTTGGCGCCTCAACAGCGCCTCCACCAATGTATACTGCACCGATGGGAATGTATCCACAACAATATGGCGCACAACCTATGTGGAATCCTGCGATGGGTTTGTTATTATATTACTAGGATCTTATTAAGTTATTTCATTTATAGCAGCTTATGGGCAACAATATCCATATGGACAACCAGGACAACTCCCACCTCAACAACAGCAACAAATTCAGATGGTCCATCAAGCTATGGCTGCCAAAACTGCGGCTCAAGCTCAACAAGCGCAGGCCTCTTCAAACGACCCGTTTGGATTATAGTGCAACCAAAACTACTCTCCAAAACATTCCCAGAAGTTTATGTAAAAATGATAGCTTCATTTCCCTTACCGAATTCTACATAATTAGTCTGTGCAATATATTCAGCTAGAAAAGTCCAGGTGCCTCTTTGCAATCACTTAGTATTTTGTAACTTTCCTCTTTTCCCAACCCGATATTGCTTGTCATAATTCCCTTTGTAATATTGGGATTCAGCCGCACTTTAAAACTGTCATCAGTCTTCTCTTCGGCCAAAGTATTGTCAGATCAGTGATGTTTTCCCAATCTCTATCTTTCTTTCTATTGCGTCTCTAGCGGCATTTCTCACGTTGCACCCAGTCATTGCAGCATCAAAATCTCTTTATCTTTTTCCCAGTTTATGCTGCTTTTAGCTAATTTATTTTTCAATCCGTTTCCCATTTATTCTCAATCTCTCTACAGTAGTTGATGTTCAATAGCAATAAATTATTTTCTTGTACCAAAATTGGAACTACCCATGCTTACTCATTTCGAAATTGCCAAATTGATATTTCACTTGATGAAATAAACCTTCGTAGAATCTCGATCATTACAGTATCAGCGCAGAATAGAAAGTGAAGTATTTTTGTTTTTTCTAGTTCAAGTGCATTACGGATCGAAACATGGCTGGAAGAATGGTGAGTTTAATCACAGAATATTTTTAATAAACACTATATCATGGCCCGTGCGCTCCATCTTGAACCCATATTATAGTTTTTACGAAAATTAAAAAAAAACCATTTACAGACATCTAAGATTTCAGGTGAGACCATCCGCTGCTCTACTAGAAGTATTCCAATCATGGAAAGGCGGAGCAATTCGAGTGCAAAATAATGAAATATTGAAGAGCAGACTGGATATTGTACTGGATCGTCCAGAGAAAAACAATTGTCTCTCTGGAGAAATGATGCAGCAGATTGGAGAACATGCTGATGTAAATACTCTCTCCACTATTGGTTTATAGCAAAAATTGAATTTCAGATGTTTTCAAATGATCAGAATGCAGTTATTGTCGTATCTGGAGTTGGGAAATCTTTCTGCTCTGGTGCAGATCTCGGACTCATTAAAGATGTAAGCTACAGTAACCTGACCTCATGAAATTTAGAATCATGCACAATGTTTCAGATCTCAGATAAAAAACTTGGAGTTCAGATGTTTGAATATATGTCATCAATTCTTAGTCTGATCAATTCTTCTCCCGCAATTTCAATCTCAAAAATCCACGGTCACGCTCTCGGAGGAGCCACAGAAATCTGCTCGTCGACTGACATTCGTATCGCTCATTCCGGTTCGAAAATTGCTTTTTTTCAATCCAAAATGGGAATTGTTCCATCATGGGGAGGTGCTGAATATTTGGAGAAAATAATGGGAAGAGGAAAAGCACTGGCTGCGATGGGAAGGGCAAATATTATGTCTGCTGAAGAGGCAAAGACTCAGGGATACGTGGATTTTGTATATGAAACAGAAGAAGAAGCAGAGGTGAATGAAGAGTATTCATTATTGTGGTGACTTTTAATAAACAGTTTTCAGACTTTTATCAACCAAATTGCGAGTAGTGGATTGAAGGTTACTAGAGCTCAAAAGGCCATGCTGAATGCTGTCAAGATTGGAAAAGAAGAACAAAAGAAGATTCTGGAAGACGTTTGGAACGGAGAGACACATCGAAATGCACTCAAAAAACAACTGGAAGCTGTCGTCAAGAAATAATTCAAAATACTATGATAATTTGATGTAAAACATTATTATTCTCGAAGTTTAATAAATGGGTTCGTACCGTCTCGAGATTCAGAATCTGATTTATCAAAGATCTTTCAATACTCTGATCAATATGAAGAATCTTGACCTCGATACTTCAGATTCTCATTTAATCCATTATGAAGTCATTTAGGGCAGGGGAAAATGGGCTTTAGGAAGGATTGCTTAGGACATTGTCCTTGGATGAATCTATTGTAGCAATTAAAAACTTGCAACTCGGTGTTTACACCAACAACGACACTCCGCATATGCCGGGGAAGCCACGCCCCTTGCAACCCTGGCACGAGGTTTTTGCATGCCTGTGCACGCGTTTCTTTTTTTGCTGATTTTCAGTACAAAAACACGGTAACCTATAAATTTTCAGCGTTTTTCAGCTAAAATACAAACATTCCGACACATTTTTTTACAAAGTAACAATATGAGCAGTACAAAAACCTATGATTATACATTTTAAACGAATTAATTTTTCGATGTTTCGTTTTTTTTTCTCACTAAATATTTTTTCTAAAACATTCGTAATTATCTCAGCTGAAAAACGCTGAAAATTTATAGGTTTCCGTGTTTTTGTGCTGAAAATCAGCAAAAAAAGAAACGCGTGCACAGGCATGCAAAAACCTCGTGCCAGGGTTGCAAGGGGCGTGGCTTCCCCGGCACATGCGGAGTGTCGTTGTTGGTGTAAACACCGAGTTGCAAGTTTTTAATTGCTACAATACAACTTCATACGGAATGTTTTGATAAGGCTGACTTGAAATTGTTTAAAAAAAGTGGAGTGGGTAGACTCAATTATTTTTCAATTAATAGTCTCTGCTTTTCTTTTTAAAGTGAAATAATAATGGATGCCAACCATCTCTCCGTCTAAAACGGACCGGTATATTTATCCCGGGTAAAATTGAACGAATTTTATCCTTTTGAAAACTTTCGTTTTTTCCCTCACTATTTCTTCTTCTGTTCCTTCGCGTTAGACAGCTTTCGCCCTCATCTGATGACACAACCGCAGAATATTGTAAGAAAGAAGACCGGTCTCCTTCGATTACGCGAGTGACGTGCGCGCGGACGATGCGGACTGACTTCACCAAGGAAACAAATCGACTTTGATTTCTTTTACATTTATTTTGATCTGACAATTTGATCTACGTTTACTTCTTATCCTTATCTTCAACTAAAGTTTTGGAACTTGTAACTTTTAGAAACTGATGTTTTGGAACTTGTTTTTCGCTTTTAATTCATTCAGAATTACTCGAGCTCGACGTAAAATTATTTCTTCGAAGCCAAAACCAAGATAATTTTTTCAAAGTTGAGGTTCACAATCACGTACTGCACAACTTTTCTCATTGTGCACCGTAGCCAACTACGGTCTGCAGCCCGCGAATAAATTCTTTCTTCGCTGTTTTTCAGATTTTTCTTTCAATAATCGTTTTCTCTCACTCTTCGCTTTTTCCACCCAGTGTTTACGATCTTATTTCTAACTCAACTTAATTTATGCGCTTATTTCTCCTAAAAAAACTATAATTTTCTAGAATGGCCTGGGATTGTGTGGAGCGGCGAGTGGCATCGCTGTTCCGACAGCTCGGTTTCATCGTTTGTGACCATCCTCTTCCATTCATCGTGTTTCCTCTTCTCTTCACTACTGCAATGGGAGTTGGACTTCTTCATCTCAATCCACTATCTGACGCTGTTTATCTCTTCACACCGATCGGTGCACAGAGCAAAATGGAGCGAATGTCGATTCATGAGAAATGGCCACTTACGGACAATAACTACATTCCGGGCCGAGCTGTAACCCAGAGCCGAGAAATTCAGGTTACCGCTCTTGCGAAAAACGATTCGAATATTTTGGAAGCCAAGTTTGCAAATGCAGTATATCAACTTGACAAATATATCCAGACAAGGTAAACAATCATGGTAGATTTTCAAACGAAATGTTATTTTTCAGAGTTCGTGTGCTCCACAATGGCCATTACTACAGCTATAAAAATCTGTGCCTTCAGTATAAAAGTAAGAAAGTTCTGAGTTTTCAGTGTTTTATTTCTTCACTTCAGATGGTGGATGTCCTTCTAACAAACATGTACATATTCTTTCCGATTTATACAACCATGGTTTCAATATTACTTACCCATACTTTCGCTTTGGATCAGAGTGAGTTCGTTTCTTTGTTTTCAATCTAAATTCATGACCTTTTCAGAGGTGGCTACATCGGAAGTAGTTTAGGCGGAGTGACTGTAATGAAAGGAGAGAACGAAACTGATATTCTCGCATCTGCCAAAGCATGGTTCATGATTTATCATCTGAAGTTTCACCCTGAAGAGATGAGTTATATTTCCGGAGAGTGGGAACTTGAGCTAGGAAGAATGCTGAAGGAATATCCAGACGATCCTTATATCTCCGTCACTTATTTCCACTCACAAACATTAGCTGACGAATTGAAACGAAACGCTGATACTTTGGTGCCACGGTTCGTAATCTCATTTACACTTCTCGTCGTCTTTTCCACACTTTGCTCGTTATGCTTTATCGACGGATCATTTTCGATCGACTGGGTTCTTTCGAAACCGATTCTCTCTATTCTCGGGGTGGTCAACGCCGGAATTGCCATTTTAACAGGAATAGGATTTCTCTCACTGATTGGAATGCCCTATAATGATATTGTGGGTGTCATGCCATTCCTTGTAGTGGCTGTAGGAACCGATAACATGTTTCTGATGGTTGCCGCAGTTCGAAGAACCTCAAGAACACACACAGTTCATGAACGGATGGGAGAATGTATGGCTGATGCTGCCGTTTCCATTCTTATCACTTCGAGCACAGGTAAGATATTGCAGATAAAATTGGTAATTTTAATGTTTCATTTTCCAGACGTCCTATCATTCGGTGTTGGTACGATTACTACTATTCCAGCTGTTCAGATTTTCTGTGTCTACACTGGAGTAGCCATTTTCTTCGCATTTGTTTATCAGGTAATTCAACGAACATGTTTTTTTTCTAATCTCATATTATCCAGATCACGTTTTTCGCAGCCTGTTTAGCACTGGCCATGAAGCATGAAGCAGCCGGGAAAAACTCATTCTTTTTCCTGGAAGCAGTACCAGCAAAGAAAACGAAGTCACTCAGTACGTTTCAACGAATTTTCAATCTCGGAAGTTTCCCTGATCATTCCGCCTCAAATGACGTCAAACAACCACTAACCGCGCGATTCTTCGGAGAGTGGTATGCTCCTGTACTGATGCATCCAGTTGTTCGTGGAATCGCCATGGTCTGGTTTGTAATCTACCTTCTTGGTGCAAGTTATGGATGTTCCCGAATCAAAGAAGGATTAGAACCGGTCAATCTGCTCGTGGAAGACTCTTATGCTATTCCTCATTATCGACTACTGGAGAAGTATTTCTGGAAATACGGACAGCAAGTCCAAATTGTGATAAACAATGCTCCAGATCTCAGAAATCACACATCTCGAGATAGAGTGCATGCAATGGTCCTTGATTTTGCTACAAGCAAGCATGCTATTGGAATGGAATCAGTTCAGTTTTGGTTGTTCGAAATGGAGAGATATTATCAAAAAGAATTACAAGTTCAAATTATCGACTCTTCCTTCTACGGACTTCTCCAACATTTCCTTGCCTCAAAAACGAATAATCCGTTGGCAGAAGATATCTACTGGGGACCGATGCCAGATGATGAAAATGGAACGATGGTTCAAAGTTTCCGATTCATTGTAGGAATGAAAGACTTGGTGACGACGATGGATCAAACAGATGCAACGATGTCATTCAGAGAGGTTGCGGCCCGATGGCCAGAATTCAATGTTACGACTTTTATGCCAATCTGGATGTTCACCGACCAATATGTGATTATCATTCCCAACACTGTCCAGAATATTATCATTGCACTAATTGTGATGATTGTTATTGCTGTGCTCTTCATACCTCAGCCGATGTGTTCACTCTGGGTTGCACTAGCTTGTGCATCTATCGACTTTGGAGTGATTGGTTATATGACTTTGTGGGGTGTGAATTTGGATGCGATATCAATGATTACAATTATTATGTCAATCGGATTCTCAGTCGACTATTCTGCTCACATCGCCTACGGGTATGTAGTTTCTACGAGAGATACAGCAGCTGGACGAGTGCAAGAAGCATTATCAGCACTTGGATGGCCACTTTTCCAAGGTGCTATGTCGACAATCATCGCAGTGTCTGTTCTTGCTGATATTCCTGCATACATGATCGTTACATTCTTCAAGACGGTAAGTTCATCTTAAAAACACAATTTATATTTTTTTCTCTCAGGTTGTTCTCTCCATCTCCCTTGGCCTTCTTCATGGATTAGTTTTCCTGCCAGTTCTTCTTTCTATTTTTGTACGTGGCTGTTGTATCATTCCAAGCTCCCCTCACCAACACCACAATGCGCAGAAAATTGAGAAGGTTCGAAATTCATTCCTGTTCGATTGAATACGTTAATTTCTTCCAGCAAATGAAAATCGCTGCCATTACATCAAGCCCTCTCCACCTGCAAACGGTCGCGCCCCTTCGGGCGTCCTCGCCGGTCAGCTTTCCACACAGATTCGAATACACCGATGACTCACCGACTGTTCATAACAGATCAAAATCATCCATGAAATCAGAACATCTAGACTAGCACATCTCTATGACTCTCACTAACTTATTTAATACGTGTATTGTAGGATATTATGAATGTTCTACGTTGTTTGTGAATATATGTGAATGAAATTTATGCAAGACTTTCCATGTAATACATGAAACTTACAAGGGAACCTTTTTCAAAAACCCTCATAGAATTTTTTCTAAATTTGATCATTTATAGTTTTGAATATGGGCTTTCGAATGTGCTATGTGGCTAACTGCTAAGATTCCTGGAAGTGACTGAAATTTTGCTCTGAAAAATGGTGCATTTTTCACCATATCCGCCCTCCAAACGACTGTCTCTTTCCTCCTCGTTTTTCAACGCCTTGGGAGACATTTAAAAAATGTGTTGGATGGCCGACTGGATAGTGCGCGGGAATGGTAATCTGGTCATGCAGGGTTCGATTCCACTTTTTGTCATTTTTCTTTTTATGACTTTTTATTTGTTTTTTACATGTTTTTATAAGATTTCATCACCCGTTCTGGCTTTCTAGGGCTCCAAGGAAGATGTTCTGACAGTTTGACAAAATATTATTTTTTCGAAAATTGGAAAGTTTCTCCATGCCAATGGTGGCTAAAAATTTCGAATTTTTTTCTGTTGAAAATCATGTTGAAAATTTACAGGATTTATAGAATACGGTATTGCGAAAGACTATATGATGTTTTTTTTTAGCTAGCAACCTTGAAATAAGTGCACAGGACAGAAAACTTGACCTTATGATCCTCTTTCAAATGTCTCTAGCCATGGAAAAATCAATTATTTGTGTCATCAAACATCATATAGTCTTTCACAATACCGTATTCTATAAATCCTGTAAATTTTCAACATGATTTTCAACTGAAAAAATTCGAAATTTTTAGCCACCATTGGCATGGAGAAACTTTCCAATTTTCGAAAAAATAATATTTTCTCAAACTGTCAGAACATCTTCCTTGGAGCCCAAGAAAGCCAGAACGGGTGATGAAATCTTATAAAAACATGTAAAAAACAAATAAAAAGTCATAAAAAGAGAAATGACAAAAAGTGGAATCGAACCCCGCATGACCAGATTACCATTCCCGCGCACTATCCAGTCGGCCATCCAACACATTTTTTAAATGTCTCCCAAGGCGTTGAAAAACGAGGAGGAAAGAGACAGTCGTTTGGAGGGCGGATATGGTGAAAAATGCACCATTTTTCAGAGCAAAATTTCAGTCACTTCCAGGAATCTTAGCAGTTAGCCACATAGCACATTCGAAAGCCCATATTCAAAACTATAAATGATCAAATTTAGAAAAAATTCTATGAGGGTTTTTGAAAAAGGTTCCCTTGTTAGTAAACTTTCAATCGACAACAAGGAAAACCATTCGATATACGGCATCTTAAACCTATTCGAAAATGTAGATTTGGATTGATTAACTCTCGGTAACTATTGTGGTGATAAAATGCAGCTGGACCTGCGCCACCGTACTCCTGTGGTAAAAGGTCCCGACACGGTGATTTTTCCACTGGAGTGCGGCGGCGCAGGTCCAGCAGGGTTGCAACCGGCCGGGCCGGGCCGAGATTATTTTTTCTTCGGCCCGGCCGGTTCGGCCGGTTCGGCCCGTTCGAATTTTGAAAAAACAGAAATTATTGAAGAATTATTTGAGTTTATGGTATAGATTAGGCCCCGAATATTATATATAACACAATAAAACATTTCGGTGAAAGATGGCCATTTAGAAAATCGTATACCTCGAAAAGTAAGCTTCACCGAACTCAATTTTTTTCAGTGTGGTCATGATTTATCGAGCTGGTGCTTCTAAATTATGATTAAGTTGAATGCATTTTCAATTTAATCTTCATTTCGACTAGCTTTCAATTTTTTTTTTCAAAATTTTCAATTTTCAAATTAATTGCCGGCCGGCCGGGCCGGGCCCTGGTTTTTTTCCCTCGGGCCGGCCCGGCCCGGGCTTTACCGGCCGGGCCGGCCCGTAAGATTGCAACCCTGAGGTCCAGCTGCATTTTACCGCCACAATAGAAATTAATCTTTGTTGTATTTCGCGCCGAAATTTGTTGAAAATCGTTCGAAAAACGAGAAAATTGACCCTCAAACTACGGTGTGTTCCTTCTAATTAAATATTTTGTTCGTGGTGAGATATCTCTGGCGCGAAATCCCGAAAAATTCAGCCAGGACTGACATTCACTGAGACTGGCATACTATTGTTGTTTCTAATTAACTAACTGATAACTTTCATAACAAATTTATGAACAGCGGAAAACAACAACAATTTACTTATTCTCCTCAGCGGCATCTCTGGCTCTCTTCTCACGCTTTCCGCGGTATTTCTTGTCAGCTCGCTCCTTACGGAGAAGTCTGAAGATCTCGACCTTGCGCTCGGCTTCAGTAACTTGGCGTGGCTCCTCGAAAGTGATGGTGTGGGAAAGTGGAAGAACATCTCCGCGGAGTTGGGCAGCGACCTTGAGCTCTTCAGCCTGAAACTTCCGTTCGTAAAATTAATAAGATTTTTTAAAACTCACAGAGCTGTCTCCCTTCTTTGGTGCGCTGAGCTTCTTCGGGAAGAGAATGAGCTTGGCCTTGTACTCCTTGAGACGGTCAGCGTTGGCCTAGAATAACAGTAATGGTTAGTTATTTCTCGTAAGTGCTTCTTCTAAAGAATCTACCTTAAGTCCCTCTGCAGTCTTGTTGGTTCTTCTAACATCAACGGCGATTCCGATGGTGCGGGCCTCAACTTGAGAAATACCGGCAGCCTTCAACTCTTGGAGAGAGAATCCACGTCCAAGGCGAGTCTTGGTGTTGTATCTCTTGTTTGGGCAGCGAACCACAGATCTAAAATAATTTCTGTCAGTTTTTTAACTATTGAAGCAATAAAAATTTTTGCTCGGAATCCTCCTTTAATAGAAAAAAACAACTTGAATACCTGAGAAGTCCAGCGACTGGGCGTGGAGCAATCTCGACAGCCTTAGCTTGACGGTTCTGTCTTCTGCGAAGCTTGCGGGCTGGCTGATTGAACCAGGTCTTTATGCGCTTATGCCAGTGCTTGCGGAAATGGGCATTGCCCAACATTTGGTTTCCACGTGGAGCCATTGTACCCTGAAAATAAAAAATAAATGAAAAATTCTTCTAAGACCTAAAATTCGACGTTAGAGAACAATGATAAATTAACACAATCATGAACGAGAATCTCAGCTAGAAAGGCAAAATTACATTATTTTTGAGAAATTAAACGCATTTTTTCCGAAAAAAATGGGCATTTTGTGAAAAAAAGAGAAAAAGGCAGAAGAAATCTGCTTCCCTAACGTTACTACGTTGAATACTCAGCCAATCATTTAGCTGCGCTGTTGATCGGTGCGAGACCCGTGTGCGTCTGCCTCTGTGTCGAAATACGCAAACATTTTTGTTTCTTGCAGAAAAATTGGGCGCTAGTTCGGTTGGCCCGATAGCGTCAAAAACTGAAGTTGTTCATGAAATAATAATTTTCGAGTATGGATTATGACGTCTTCAGACATATACAATAATTCTTACGGCGCTTATTCGATCAGAAAGTTATCCTAAAACCACAAAAGATGCTCTCGAGATATTATTGTGCATTGAAGATAGTGCTAAGAACACTATCACGCTCTTCTTCTCTATTAAAAGTTTTTTAGATTTGAAGCCTGACTTCTAATAATGTCATGAAATCGATCCTGTAAAATTCGCGAAACGTAAATAGTCATAAATACATCTTTATTACGAAATTATAATTGCTACAAGTTGAGATTTGAAGCATATCGTTAAAATTAAACGTATATTGTTTTTTTGGTCAGAGAGATCAGATTATTACTTTCCATGTGCTTTGTCGTAGGTATCCTTGTTCTTGTAGGCTCCAACATAGCCGGTGTTTTCGGCGGTGTCGTCGCGACCAGATTTTCCCTTTCCTGGAAAATTATTTAATTTATCCCCAAATTGACGACACTAAACCTTTTCCTTCCGCATCGAAACGCTCCTTGTGAGCTCCGGTGTATTTCGTATGATCAGTGAGGCGGCTGTAGACACCGCCTGCATTGGCCTTCGCAGCTCCACCAACGCTTGGTGCCTCCAGTTTGGCTAGTTTCTCCGTGATTGCATCGAGTTCATCCTGAATCGGTTTCTTGCTTTGCTTTGCGCGATCCTCAGCAACAAAGGCAAGAACTTTCTTCGTTTCATCGAAAGTGGCCTTCTTCTTTGGACTGAAAATGACTATTTAGTGGCTCTTCTTGAGCAAAATATGTGCTCACCCAGTGACCTTGCTAAAGGCGATTCCGGTCATTGTTCCCGTGATGGTCTTGTTATCCAGAACACCAGCATCCTTCAACCACTTGTCGAAGTTTTTTCCAGTCATTTCGGTTGCTGTAGCAGCTCCGAACTTTGTGAACGCGTCCCATCTGCAACAATTTGATTAGTTTCGATAGTGGTAAATGAAAACTGCTCACTTCTTCTTCACGTCAGCGTTATCCCAATGGAATTCGGCACTAGCAGCCATGGCTCTCTAAAAGTAACACAAATGTATATAGGAAAAAGAATAAAGAGCGGAAAGAGAATAGAGCTCCGAAGTGAAACCATGGAAACATGAAAATATTCAAAGAAAGGAAGAGGGTGTAAACAAAAAGACGAATGAGCATGAATAAAAAAGAGACGGATTTCTTAGTTGAATCATGTGATCAACCTTATGTGTTAAGCGAGACTTCAATAGGCTCAAATATTTTCAAAGTGGAAGTAAAAATATAGAACAAGTAAAATGTTTGAAGACTAGTATCGGAGGAAATGGGCCAAAACTCAGAGCAGAGTGGAAGTAGCACAATGGAGCAAGAGCCGAGATTATTATCTATTCATTCTTGGCGCAGCCAGTCGGCGTGAGCCCTAATTGCGCCGTCCGCGTTGCATAACGAGCCAAGAGATTTGGACGATGATTAGTGAAAGAGAAAGAAAGCACGAAGAGTTGAGAAAAACGAGAGATAGTGCAAACGGCGTTCATTGGAAAATGAAAAACTTTTTCAACGACTGCTATATCTTTCCCTTGTTTTTTCAATTCGGTTTCGACCTCTCCCTCCCGCTCTTTTACACAAATCATTGGACATGCTCCCCGAGTTTTCAATGAAATACATAAAAAGTAGTAGGGCCAAGTGGAAAAGAAAAATATTGCGAAACATCAAATTTTAGAGGCTTGCGCGAATTGCGAAATTGAGTGGCAAAAAGGGAATTCATGAATGTGAAATGGCCCTTTCGAGGATTGAAATGATAAAAGAAATAAGACGACGAAGAAGGTTCAACGACCATGACCGTAATTGAACCTAGTACTTCTTCTAATTGTTTCCATAGAAGGTGTGGTTATACCTATTGAAGACGTTTTTATTGTGTCTTAGTGCGCTTTGATGTTTTGGAATCATTTTAACCATAAATGCCGCGTACCGGAGAACCTAAATTTTGAGAACTTAATTTTTGGAGCCAAAAGCAAAACTCAGGTTTGAGAATCGGAATTCGAAAAAAGATTTTGAATATCCATAAACCTCACAGTACCAAGTTGATGAGCATCTAAATGACTCTAATAGTAGTTTAGATGAAAACACCTTCATGAGACTACTTCATTCAGAGAGTGTTTTTCTTTTGATCCTGCTATGAGAAATACGCAACACATAAAGGATGGGAGAAAATTCAAATCTCAAAAGAGGCGTCTCCTCCTTTTTTTTTCTCTCGTCACCTGCCACTCTTCTTCCTCAACCATATGTGTGTGCATGGGTAGTAGAGTGCGCACAAGGATTGTAAAACAAGACAACAAACATCGGTTCGAATTTGGAAAATAAAATAACCGACAGAGGTGTGAGACGAAAGAATAGAATTTGAGGCGGAGACTCCAAAAACAACGACTACTGACTGGCTGACTTGCTAGAGAGAGGAAGAGAGGGAACAAGATTAAGGCCGACCCGTCTACGTCTCCACGATCTCTTTCCATAATTGACACGCTCCTAGTTTTCAACGTCTTCTTCTTTCTCTCGGAAAAAGAAGAAGCAGCAGTCAACTCGAAACTTGATATCTTCATTGTGTGCTTTGGGGAGAATGGAAGATTTGTACTCGAGCTGTATACAACTCGCATCTTTCTTGATACTGAATACGTTTACGAGCAGCAAGCGAATTACTAAATGTATGAAGACATTTTTCTGAACCTCGCGAAGAAATTAAAGTTTGAATTCTGACGATCAATTCTGACGTCATGACGACAAAAAGGGAACAGTTCCTGTAGAAAACCTTTTTTTTTCATTGGGCGTGGCTCCAAGTAAAATTTGATAAGAACACTCAGGGCGAGGTTCTCGTCAATAATCTGAGAAAAAAAGGAAAAAGAGCAAGCACGTGGTGATGGGCGCCATAAATGCCGTATAACGGAAAGACGTGCGCATAATGTAGGCTTTGTTCCGCTTCAATACCAAACGCATTTCTGCTCTTCGGGAGAATAGTCTGAATATATAAATTTTCTAACCCTGCGTCATTTCTGCAAATTATCACCCCAACTATCTGAATCTGTACGATTTACGAATAAAATCAAACTGGGAAATACAATATTCATGTCAAACGAGATAACAAAAGTAATGGACTGAAAAAGAGTTAATCAGAATCTTCCTGTTTAACATCGCCATCACCAGCGAGTTCCTCTTCTGTAATCTCCCTCTCCTTCATCACAACGTATTCTCTTGTAGAAAATCCAAACTTGAGCATGTCCTTTTCTTTTAGTTCAACGTATCTTTGCGGTTCGATTTTTTGTTCATTCAGGAATGTTCCGTTTCCACTTCCCAAATCAATAATGTATGGCATGATTCGTCGAGCCTTTGTTCCATCATCACGGGTAAACGGCATTGATCTGGAAAAAAAATTATGTAATTTCTTCCGAAATTTCCAAAAATGTACCTGAACTGCAAAACAGCATGCTGCTTACTACAACTCGGATGGTCTACAGGAATATCTGCGATTTTGTGATCTCTCCCAATGAGATAGGCTGATTGACGATGAATATATAAGACTTGGAGTGCTTCTTCGCCTTTGAAAGGATATAACCTCCACCGAGCATTTGGTTTTTTGGCTTCTGGAGGTTCATTGTACTTGATGACAACTCCTCGGAATGTGTTCGTATCTTCAGTCAATGCTCCGGATGTTCCCAAATTGACCTTTTCTTTTTCTTTCGGTGGTCCCGAAGGTTCGTCACTTCTTCCCCACGGTTCTTCACTTTTCATCTCCCTCTTCTCAAGACCGTACTGTTTTCCATCGTCACGAATTGGTTGATTACGGCGAGGTTCTCTGAAGTCATCTCTTCGATCACGGCGATCGTCGCGTTCTCGGCGATTATCGAAACCTCGATCGTGGCTTCTGTTGTCTCTTCGGTCATTGGATCGATTTCGATTCCTCCTATCCCCAGAGTTATCTCGTCGACGTCTTGGAGCTTCACTGAAAACAAGAAGCATTTTCACTGATTAAAATAGAAAATAAAACGTACTGATCACTAAAGACTTCCTCTTTTATTTCCTTTTTTACAACAGGACTATCATCTCTTCTGTTATCTCGCCGTTTATATCGATCCTTGGAACGAGAACGTGAACGACGCCGTCTTTCTGAAAAATATACACACAGGGTCGCAGCGCGGTACATCGAGAAAGCGCGCTCTGTCGCATGGCCAGGCCAAGAGAGAGACGCAGACAGCATGCGGTTTCCCGCCAAATTCAAATTTTGTGAAGTTTATCGTGGGAAAAACAAAATTGAGTCGCTACGCAGCGAATATGTCGCACCTGACACGCGACGCATCCCGCATGTGAAAATTTGCGTGGCAATTAAAATCATGTACCGCGCTGCGACCCTGTGTATACAGTAAGTTCACTGGAGTATCTCTTGATTTTCTTGCCTGGAGACCTATCTCTGTGTCGTCTGTCGCGTGGACTACCTCGATTCATGTCCTCGACTGAAATAAAAAATATTCAGTTCTGAATGTGAATAATATGCAGCGATTTGAACGAAAAAACAAGGAAAAACTGTTCAAAATCTAAAATCGTTTACAACGACACTCCGGAGCGCGCGCTCTTTAGCGTAAAACCACACAATTTTTGCGCGGAAGTTCAAATATACAGGGCCTAGTGCAGGGTGCCTGAAGGATACTGTAAACAAAGAGATCATAGCCTCTATTTATTTGCACAATAAGTGGTCGTGAGAAAAATGAGAAAAAAAAACTAAATTGAAAACGACGAGCAATCTTCTCAGAAAAAATAACGTAGTGGTTCCGTCTCTTTACTCACATTATCCTTCCAGTAGCGTTTCACTGCGAGAGGAGAAATATAAGGGAAGAAGAAGAGTGTAAGAAAAGAACTCAACGAGCATGATAGACGCAGAGAGTCATGAGAAGAAGTCGATAAGAGAGACGAGGCGTGCTCCGTCGAATACAACGACGCCTGTTCCGTTCCCGAATTTGTGCTCTTTTTCAAAGAGCTCTTCATTTTGAGCATGGCTGCCCAATTTTACGAAAGGAACACTAGGTGAGTCATTTATTCTGACATCGTGATATATTTCAATAAAGACGGTAAATTTGGAAGAAAATTGTTGTTTTTGATCAATTTCATAATTGCTGCGAATATGTTCATTAGATCTTCAACAAAATTAATTGCTGGCTGACCGATGAAAATTAAACTTTCAGCGGTATGAATGCAGATAGATTTATGGCCCGTTTGACGGATGAATCTACAGTAAACACAATGCAGAGGCACTATTGGACTGCCAGGCAATTCATTAGAACCAAATTGGGAAAGAAGGTGATTTCTTATTCTAAGGATTAGTTGAAATCTGCTTTGGAATTCAGGAAGACGAACATCTGGAGGCCAGTGACAATGAATTGGACACGTGTTTGAATCTGTATAGATCAGTTCATGGAACTTCGTTTCAACTTCTCAACAATGTAGATAACTATGCGAACTTCCTGCTGGGTATGTTCTCAGGCTTCCTTCTTCTAAACTTTTTGAAATTACAGATGAGACTCTTGTTCAAAATGTTCTCGGAAAGTATCTGAAAGAAAAAGGGAAAATAGATAAAACAGAAGCTGTTGGAAGGATTCTGATTGCCGTTGGAAGATCACTTCTATTCTCGAGTCATCGATTGAATGCTGCTAGAATTGGAGTATCCACGTTTGTCATTTCTCTCATTCTGATCAAGACTCTTTCTTTTCTCAGATTCTACAACAAGCTCAGTGTATTTGTTGAAAGAGCAATTGGAGACTGTTCTCAAACAATTGAAGCAGTTCAAATGTGTCGAACAGAATACAGAGGAAGTCTTCTATGGATGAAGAAGACAAGTGAAGAACTAGATCCCGAAGTTGATGGTTCAATGGAAAAGTTTAGAGAAGCACAGGCAACAGTAAAGACGAATAAGGAGAGATTGGATCGACTGAAAACGGATACACTTCAGAAAGTGAGTATCGGAAATTATGAGGGGTTTAATAGAGAGAATTACTAGTTTTTTCCAGTATAAATCTTCAATTAGATGAGCGCTTTCTGAGAAAATGTTCGAGAAAAATGTAATGTTCAGATTAGTCGTTTCCCACAAATCTCGTTCATTCAAATAATTTATGTGACATATATTCCCCAGAAAGCTTTCTCAAAGTGGTCTCTTGGTTTTCAAATTAATTAAACTTCCAGGTGGACCTTCTCTCGGCTTCTCGTTCAAATCTACTTTCATATGTTCTCACTCACTATCAAAACGAATTGTACGAATACTATTCAAAAACGTCAAGAGCCTTCGAAACATTGGCAGAGAACATCAATTGCTATAACAACTACGATTTCGAGATCCTGAGTGTAAATTTTTGAAACTGAAAGGTTTATTACATTTCAGCTTATTTCAGCATCTAGCAACTGGTACGAAGCCTGAAAAAAGAGAAGAAAGGGAAAAAGAAGAAACCGCGAAAACAACGCAACCGACGAAAAATAATGAAGAAGAACTAAAAAATTTGCTATTTGGAAGAGAAAGTCCAACATTTGGAATGGAATATCAAGAGGAATCGAGATCCCAATGCGATAGTCCACTTATAGAAGACGTCGACGGAGGTTCAAAAGAATCAAGAAATGGAGATCTTCTCGATTTAGAATCAGCTGCATCGATAGCATTTCCAGTTGGTCCACTTGCTGCATTATTCGATACTTCTTCATTTGTTCCTCCAATTCTCCCTCCTCCGGGAACTTCAACTAAACAGACATCTGATGATATTTTGTCGCTTTTTGATGGAAATAAAACTGCCAAGCCAGCTGATACTTCATCGACTTTGGTTCGTTTCAAATAATCAATCTATATCTATGAGTTTTTTTCAGGACTGGCAATCGCTTATTGACAATTTCGATCGAGAGAACGAAGAAAACTTATTGTAATTACTAGAATGAAAACTTATTATGTGTATTACGGTATATTTGGACCTTTTTCTATTACAAAAATAAATGCTTTGCTGATCTTTGATTGATTTCTTCCTTCTTTTTCCATACTTTTTTCTTATTCCCATAACGGTTTTCTGGGAATCAAAGTCTCAATCGTTCGTTCCTTATATTGTCTTCCCATTTTCATTCATTTCGTTGATCGACATGAAGCTCCTCCAATTCTTCTTCCTTCTTTCATTCATCTTCCTGTCAATCTCTTCATTTCCCCATAAAAATAAAAACGATGCTATTCGGAAGCCATGGATGGTAATATTAATTCTCATTATTGTTCAAAACATAAAATACAATTCAGATTGAAAGAAAACGCCCTCATGGACTGATGGGCGGGAAAATTGGAATGACTATCAAGAATCCAATCGACAGCTCGAATGTCAAGAAAAATAATGGAAACGGATAACTTTTAAAATCTGTGAATAAATATTGAGAGCATTTTCAACGCTTATTGAAGTAGATGTCGAACCAGTTTTCCAGATGGATTTCTTGGTAACTCAGTTACAAAAAGGACGTTGCTCAGTCGTTTATAAGAAGCCAAATTCTCTAAAGATATTTGAAGATTAATCTCTTAGAAAATGTAAAAGTTCACCTCGAACAGCTGTCATAATCTCTTGTTTCATGTTAGGATTACCGATCACTTTGGCGATTAACTCTTCAGATGTAGCCGTCTGAAAATATAAGTTTTTCTTTTGGATTAACGCGGAATATATTACTGCGAAATGAATTTCGATAATTTAATCTTTTAGAAGACTACATTCTTATAAAGACTCAAACTGTACCTGATACACTGCACAATCTACGACACCTTCCAATTTCCTGATGACATCTTCTATTTCATTCGGATTCACTTGCCATCCTCTAACCTTCATCATCTCTTTCAGTCTTCCCACTATTATCAGTTCATTTGATTCGGGGCTGAAACATGCAAGATCTCCTGAAAAATCCATTTCGATGTGAATGAAAGATTCAAAAACTAACCAGTTTTCATAAAACCTTCCTCTACTGCTGTTTTCGACTTGACAAGTAATTCATTGCTCCCGGGTTCTAATTTTAATTTGACAAACGGATACGGGTGTCCAACACATTTTCCATTCGTGATTCCTTTTCCAGTACTGCAAACGAGTACACCACATTCTGTTGTTCCGTACACTAGAAAAATGAAAAATTTGAACCTAGAAATAGTGATATACTAACATTGAATCAAGTTCTCCAAATTTGGAAGTCTCTTGGAAACTTTCGAAAAGTTTTCTGGGGGACTGGCAGCAGCTCCAACATAGATAGTTCGGATACATGATAAATCATAATTGGAAACAAGAGGATGATTCGCGAAAAAATCGAGAACTGGTGGAACTAAAAAGAGAACAGATACTTGATATTTCTGACAATTGGAAAGAAATTCCTGTTCATTCCACCTCTCATTTATGAGTAATGTGCATCCTGAGAATATCATGGAGAGTACTGTAATTAGACCGCCGGCATGGAAAAACGGAAGAACTCCATAACAAATATCAGTTTGCGAAGGTGAGAAATGCGTTGGACTTGACTGAATCGCTCGAATTTGATCGATTTGTGAGCACATCAATTTCTGAGAGTATTCAAAAAGTTTCGGTGGTCCAGTTGTTCCGGAACTAAAAAATATAATGGTACCGGAAGAATTGGCAACTTCTTTCGTTTTCTCGATATTGCATTGAGAAGAATTGTATTCTGACAATAGTTCTGATATGGTATGAATTTCAATTTCTTCGAATTTGTCCAATTCGACATCATCACTGACGATTACAAAATTCGAATTGCTCTCCGAAATGTATTTACTGATTTCATCTGAAACTTTAAAAATAATGCAATTTGGAGGTCAATTATACTCACATGTTTTGTATGATGGATTAAGTGGGATTACTGTAATTCCAACTATTTCTGATGCCACAATCGAAGCAAGAACATCAGGGGAGTTTGAGCAGAAAAGAGATACGCGAAGTGGATTAGGAGTTCTGAAAATCAAAATGTTAGTATACAATAAAAGCTGGAAAAAACCAACTTATTCTTCTTATTGTTTAGAATAGATTCCCATTTGTTCACAAGATTTCGAAACTCTTCGAAAGTGATTTCAGCATCTCTCCAAATCTAAAATCAATTTTTTGAAATTCTCAAATGTTAAAACTTCTTACCAGCGAAACTGTATCTCCAAACTTTGAAATTTCATCCAAAAACTCTCGACCAAAACTTCTCACCATTTCGTATAGTAGGAAGTACCACACAAAATAAAATGTATCTTCTTCTTTTCAATTGCCACCAATTTCCCAAAATGGCTCATATTAGTCTTCACTCGAATTTCTACAGTATCCTCACAGTTGTAATACTGAATGACTCAAATAAATGTAATAAAATAACCTACGCAAGTGATAAAATTGATATAACAGGAGTGATAGCCTATAAAAATCACAAAATTTCCTATCCGAAACAGTTTCGTCAGCGAAAATGAAGCATCTTCTCGTATTCCTGTTTCTCGTTTGCATGATGTTTGTGACAATTTCATCGAAGGTACGGAGATATTTCTTCTTACAATTAAAACATAACAAATAAATCTCACTCAGATCATCATGGGAGGTGTCGCTGGATTCAGAATCGTCACCACTCCAAAACCGTTAAACTAAGTCGATGCTTGCATGGTCAAATAAATGTTGTTTCACAGAAAAAAGTAGCTTTATTTTCAAAAAAAAAACGTTCAATTATCAAGATTGAACCCGTCTTTGTTCAAATTATAATCTGTAGAACATCGAAGAGAAGAACTAAACGATTTTCTAGCGGGACGTCGTTTAGTTCGGTTCGAACTTATGATTGAGATGAACACTTCGAAGAAGAAACATGCCACCTGAAAAAGATTTTTAAAAATTGCCTTAACTTTTCTCAATTCACCTCTCCAATAGTGATAACACTAACTCCCATCCACAAACCAAGTTGACCTCCAAAATCAGACAAAAGATTCGACCATCCATATGCTTCTGATTCCAACAGTGATTCATAATTGAGTTGTTCGAAATATACTTCAATCATGGATCCTTGTTCTCTTTTATAATTTAGACAGTGATGAGCAGCCATTCCATGTGGACATCCGGACAAATCTCCCGCAATTGCTGGCCATCTGGACGCAGAATACGAAACTGAGTAGACGTCTTGGCTGAAAGAAAAATATTAGTTTCATCAGGGAAAAAAGTGGAAACGGACTTGCAAGGTTGTTTGCAGGAGCATCCCAGTTTCTTTGAGTCTCTTGTTGCCACGTGCATTTCCTTCTTGATGCATTCTCCTGAATACAAACATTTAATATTGAAAGTGTTTCATGAATTCACTCTTATATGGGTCATCAACTGGACAATTCTTGGAATCCCGATAGGGAGGAAATCTTGGATCTCCACATCCACATGTTTGGGATAAGTGCTTCTGAATACAACTTCGTTGACAACCCTCCGTATTGTACGCCTTGTGGGTATAGATGAAATCTTCAGTTTTTCCTTCCTTCACACAATCACCATACGGTGCTGGAAGACGAACCATCGACTTCTGGGAAATATACTTTGATAAAATGAAATTGAATACAATTCCATACCAATTTGATACCAAAACTGCTCACAAAACCCGTCGGAGCTGAAAATCCGAGAGTATCTGGAAAGGGTTGTTCATCTGTAGCATGTACTGTCAGTCTGACACCGGCTGCTTCTGTTGTCGGTAAGTATTCAGTCACATTTACGAAAACTTCAAGCCGAAGTCCTGTAAAAATAGAACATTCAGTCAGATTCCGAAATGGAAAGAAACCATAAGCTGGTCCTGATCGTTCATTTGTTATGTTTCCCAATTTCTGACCATAAGTGAAACATGCTCCATAAGTTGGATCCAAATACTCCACGAAATCACTTAAAACTCAATATCTACAAATTTTCCATTAAATAAAACTCACTGCTTTACATTACATTCTTTTCCGTTAAATGAACATTTCATTATGAAATCAGATTTGTTATACGATATTTGCCATTTCTGTGATTCCGTCAAAGCATCCACAGCGAAAATAATGTTCTCCATTGCTTTAGCTCGCAGAGCAATTCTATCTTTTACTCCCTGAAAGTATTCCCAAATTGTTATTAAACATTTCTTGCTTAACTCACAGTATATCCATACGCTTTATCTCGTTCCTCTTTTTTCTTTACTATCGGAGATATTGTTGTAGAAGGCTGGATATCCCAAAATTTAACCACACGTTCATCTGAAATCCTGATGCTTCACACACTGAAATTTCTCTTTTCTTCCATACCCAAACTTGTATCATTCGTTTGTGGAGGATCAATACGAACACACATTTTGATTGGAGTTGCACAAAGACATGATATATTTTGTTTCTTCGGTTTGTCAGTGTAAACACAATCTCCGAGAGTGTTACATCTAAAAACAAAAAAAGACTCAGAGAGTTCAAACAAATCCTATTCTCCCACCTGCTACATTTCCGTTCCTCCCATTCCGGTTCCTTATAACATGGCCAAACTTGTTCGTTTTTCTGATTATAAAAGCAAAGACAGGTCTTATTTGAATTCTCGAGATCCATATCGGGGATCTAAAACATTAAAAATTGAGAAATTATGAAACTGCCAAAAACGAACAGAAGTTGAAACACATCCATGTTGTTTTGTACAATTACAATGAGAATAGACTGCCAGTAAACCCTCATATCTGCTCAGAAGACGTTCGTGTACTTTTCTCTCTGGAGTTCTTCGATTTCTTTTCTAAAGAAAACTCGATTATTATCTGCTTGACTGATGCATTTCATACTTTTGTATTATCTCTAATCTGAAAGCAGTTTCCATGATGACAAATACAAGTTTTTTGATTCTCTTCTATTCCGTTTCCCTCATTTTCTTCACATTTTCCTAACCAATCACAATTGTGACATGAAGAAACTTGAAATTTCTGAGTTGATGCACAATAGCTGGGACCACCCGATTCAGGATAAATGCAAAGTTTTGTTCCGTTCCTTCTCAGATGAAGTGGCCAGGCCATCTGTTTCTGAAATCCAAAGGAAGTTTCTTAAGACAATTAACTGGATTTCATCACTTACTGATCCTCCATTCTCCACACAGTCATCTTCGAAACATCTACATGTTTTCAGTGAATCGTGCTCTTCCGATACATGACAAATTCTGTGATTCCATTCTTGTGTTGGATGACAGTTCCAGAACATTTCATCATCTTCGTATGTTTCCGAGTCATCAAAAGTTACACATGTCTGAAATCTCAAACGACAAGATAATTGCTTCTCCAAGTGATCTATGTTTTTCCAATCAACTTACACATTCCACGTGGCCATATTCATGAGCCATCAACATTCCATGTTCTTCTCGACACATTACATCAACTGGTATCATTTTTGAGTTAGCAGACCTCTTCTTTCTAACGAAATGAGCATTCCCGTCACTTTTATCAATTGCCATCTCGAATGCTTCTAGCTGAAAAAGTGAGATGACGTGTCATAAATCCATTCTTTTTTGAACAACTCACTGCATTTCTGATGGCTCCGAGTTCGCGAGCAGCCGAGTTTTTATAAGGGTTCATATTGCAAATTGTGACCGCTGGAAACTTGATTTCTTCAAACTTGATCTCAACGCCAACGATTATATCATTCCTGGAAAAGTTTCAATGAGATCTTCGAAATCAAAAAAAGTAAAATACCTGTTGAATCTCTCTATAATAAGATAAGCTTGATGTCCAAAACAAGAAAGACAAAAAAGGAAACAAAGTAACCACATGTATCTTCTCCATCCAGTTGACACATAAGCTCTCGGTATTCCATGAGCACTCGTATGCTCCGCGAAATCAACGACATCAAGTTCAATTGCCCGTTTCAAACTGTTTTTGCCCATGGTTAGGCCTAGAATTCAATGATTTTTGAGGTTTTGAAACAAGAGTGGAGAAAAAAGGTAGAAGAGAATGTAACAAGATGGTGTAATTGTCATGGAATGGAATTCTACATGGGACACAATATCTCTTGCACTTGTCCCTCCGGAAACAAGCAATCAGTTTACCTTGTCTCTTTTGAGCTCAATGAGCACGTTTTGATGGGAAAATGAGGTCGAGAAATGGAGGATTGAGACAAGGGAATGAAGGTTGCAATATGCTTCCCTTGGCACAAATCGACAGTTGTTAATTATGAAAACCGAGAAATGTGACCTTAACAAAACTATAAAGATAATTGACTTCAAAAGCTCAAACTTCCGGTTTCAAAAATCGAGTTCTTAGAATTTCAGGAAGAAGATGACTGAAACTTGGTTGCTTTTTGAGAAAAACAAGAGAGGGACCCTCTCACAAAAAGTAATCCAACTAACTGCTATTTCCTTCCTTTTTTTGGTTTCTCCAGACGAATAGTAAGTGACAATCAAGGTTCTCTTTTCTCTCACTTTTCAACTGTTTTCCTTCTTCATTTTTCATGCATTTCTCATTGTTTTCCACGAATTCATTCTCGGACCTCTTCTCACCTTTTGAGCTCATTTGAGAATGCACTTTTAGACGTTTTCAATGTGGAAGTGAGAAAATGATAAAGAAAAAACAAAGGATTCGTTGCAACATAAATTGTTGTAGTAATACTGGAACCCAAAAAAGGATTATAAGTAAGAGAGAAAGCGGTTTCCGAGAAACAAAAAGTAATACATCATTCTTTCAGAAAACTACTTGTTCTGTCATTTGACACTTAATTAACACGAGACCTCCTAAAACTTTTGGAAAGTTTTGAAACTTGGAAAATATGCAAAATTACTTTTCTATCGTAAAGTTCAAAGATAATGGGGGAACCAAGTTTGAAACATATTCAGAAATTGATTAGAAACAAAAAAAATGGGGGAAATCGGAAGACGATGTGTTGAAAGATTGGGAGATGAAGAATGCTCCCTCTGGGATATTCATATGTCATATTTTTTCAAGGTTTCCTTTCTTTCCTCAATTTTTTCGGGAACTTTGATCTGGTAAGTGATGGAAAAGTGATGTACTTTTTGCAGTGTACTTGCAGATGATTGAGAAGAGTCGGTCGGGAATTTGAGGAATCTGAAATCAGGAAGAATCGAAAAAATTGGAATGCTTTTCTGTCTGTCAATGTGAATTGGTCTGATAGTGAATGTAACTGATCGGTTTCTCCAAGACCACTGTATGGTGGTATCTGATCTCAATTTCCGTTTTATGATTGGTGTTGTTTCCAGCTATAATAAGAAGCCAGGTCTGTCAGTGAGCTCACATATTATTGCAACTTTTGGAAAATCTTAAACTTTGAATTCTTCAGAAGTCTTGATTTACATTGACTACTTTTCTTTCTTTTTATGTTTACTGTAGCGTGGGAAAGAAATTATTGCGACATTCAACATTTACTTGTTTGAAATATCGTGGGAATCCCTCAAAATGTACCATGTTTTGAATTTTTTTTGAATCTTACAGAACGCTGTAACAAGCCATCCATGTTGCCCTTCGCAGGTGTACCTCCTAACAAAAACTTGTAAATTTTGTACCTTCCAAAACCGACTGACTAGTTCACACCTTTGTCGGTCACATCAAAAGAATCACAAATTCGAATGAATGGTCGTCCCATTCTCAGGATATAATCGGCTATTCTTTCTGCTTCAAAAACACCATTTTCCCCAAAAAAAAATTGTCGTTTCTTCGTTTCCTTTTATTATATTTACATCGGATGATGGTATGAGTCAAGAAAAAACAGTATTGTGTTGATGGTCTGAAAAAAAAAAGAAAAGAAAGGCGGAATGCTTGCTGGAAAGAGGCAAAAAAGAGAACGAGGAACTATCAAAACATTGGATTTTACTATCATTGACAGTTGTTTGGGGGACAATACAGATTCCAGGAATCAGGTACAATTACAAATTTTTGATTATGAGGGAAAAAAAAGATTCTGATATCCGTGTCAAGGAAATAAAAACTCGCATTACCATACAACTGATTGCTTATCGAGTGAATACCGAGCTGAAGATTGAAAAAAAAGGTTCACACTCCATAATATGAATTCATGAATTCATTATCTTGACAGTATAAAAAATCCATCTTCAAAGGGAGAATTAATAGAGAATAGACGAATATAAATTGGGTCATCCTGCTCCCGAGACATCTGGTTGAGAGTACCAGTTACACGTGCACCCAAAATTCAACAGCTGCTTCCTTCTACGTCGATATTGCGTCATTATTACGATCTGCAGTATTGGTAGAAACGAATCCAGGGAGTTTTTTCACATTATTTTTTATCAATGATATTTTAACCAGTTGAGATCATTCAGGGTTTGGGACTTTCTTTTGAATCCATTTCCAGCTCTGGAACAATCTAAGAAGAGTCCATCGGAAATAAGGGATTCCCCAAGAATCCGGATTCAAAAATCCCTCAATTTGAAATAGAAATCCAACGGTTTTGTTTCACATGAATTATGACTCATGCATATATCTAGAACATTCTTCTTTATCTTCAAAATAGTCTGTTTCTTCTCCTCAATTTTTTATGATTCGATTATTTGCAAAACGAACACTTTCCTCGTTGCCTCCTTCCCTCGTCGTCCACCATAAAACACATCGTTTTTTATCATCAGCCCCCTAAAAGTACAGTTTTTTTGAAACGAGAGGCATTTCCGAAGTTCTCTCGATTGCACCTCATTAATATTCCTACAGTATAATCGTCGCTCGGCATCTTCTCTCTTCATCTCTTTTTCAGTCACCGTTGTCATCTCGATCGTCAGTTTTTGTAAAACATTCTGCGTCTCATCATCGTTTTCATTGGAGACACAGACAGTACCACCATCGGAAGAACCAAAAGAGAGAGAGGCTCCACCCCCATTTCTCTTCTCTTTTTGCTGTTTCCATGTCCAGTCATATCGTTGGCGCGAGACGCAGAGACCGACCTCGAATGCCTCTGACTGCGTGTACTGTCCTCTTCTCCTCCCGTTTTCTCTTCTACTACTTCCATTCAATTCCTCCTCCCTCATTCCAACCTCATTTCAGTTCACTGACATCATCTGAAGTCTCGACGTCCGTGCTGATTCCAGATTCTCGTGGATTCTGAGAATTCTGAATCATGAACGTCATCCAGAATCTGCTGTCGGCAGTTTCTCCGCAGCCAGACGGAGATTTTGTTGACAAGCTCAACTACTGTGCCACCACTATCGGATTGGTTCTGTCCTCAGCCTTCATCACTGGATGGAGGTTAGTATTATTCGAAAATCAAGATTCTCACATTCTCGATGCTTAATCCTATTCTTTCAGTTTCGTCGGAAGCCCAATCGACTGTTGGTTCCCAGCATATTATAAAGGATGGTGGGCAGAATATGCATTAGATTATTGCTACGTACAGAACACGTTTTTTGTCCCATTCTCAGAGGACAAAGCAGATCGTAGCTATAACTGGGAGCAGTTGGTGGCAGATAAGCAGAACACGACATCACTGAAACAGACGAATCAAATTGGTTATTACCAGTGGGTACCATTTATTTTGGCTCTTCAAGCCATCCTTTTCTACTTCCCAGTTGTCTTATGGAGACTATTCTATGGAATGGCCGGTGAGTTAAATGCTCTTAAATCTTGGAAATAATTAATTCTGAAATTTTCAGGACAGAATGTGACGTCCCTCTGCAATACATGTACCGCTACTGAAGGAAATGAAGAATCCAGAAAATCCACAATTTCAACGATTGCCCGATATATCAGCCAAAAAAGGAACAGAAATCTTGTTGTGAAACAACTCTCTGGATTCCAAAACCGTGCCAATGGATCTGCAGTTATCACTGCGTATTTGGTAACTATTTTCATACTTCAACATTTTTCAAAAATTCAAAGTATTTCAGTTCATGAAATTAATGTTCCTGATCAACGTTCTTCTACAATTTTTCCTTTTGAAACGAATGCTTGGAGTTGATTCTTACTTCTGGGGAGCCGAAGTGACCGCCGATTTATGGGCTGGAAATGAATGGCCAGAAACTGGAAACTTTCCGAGAGTGACAATGTGTGAATATGAAGTTAGAAATCTAGATAATATTCATAAACACTCGGTTCAATGCGTTCTCATGATCAACATGTTCAATGAGAAAATTTTCGTTGCTTTGTGGTGGTGGCTGTGTTTCTTGATGGTTGCAACTGTAGTCAACACTATCTATTGGTTCATTAGATCTTCTGGAACTGCTGCCTCCAAGAAGTTCATTCAACCATATGTTGAAGATGTGAGTTTATAGATTCTCGAACACAAGCAACTAAATCTTATTCAGATTGATCCAAAAGTGAAGAATAACCGAGGAAAAGTTCAACAATTTGTGTCCGAATTCCTCTCCCCTGATACCGTATTCTTGCTTCGAATAATCGAATTAAATAATGGAAAGACTCCAGTAATGGAATTGATTCGTGATATGTGGAGACGATTCATCACAGCCGTCCCTCCACCGTATTCAGCTCCACCACTTCTTGTTAAAGACGCAGCTCCACTTCTGAAAAACTTCCAGGATGAGTCTGAGATGTAATGTTTTCTTTTTTTCTTTATTTCTTTTTTTGCCTTAATAACTCTTGTTTCTCTTTTTGATATAATAAAATGTTTTAATGGTTTTGCTAAAGTCAAAACATTTGGCTTTCTTCCTTTTGTTTTTTGTTTCTATATTGGGTTGACTCTTCCCCAATTTTATATCTTTACTTTTTATTTATATTGTTGTTTGCTTAATCATTTTTCAATTATCTTCTTTCTTTTCTTCTCTATTTTTTCCTAATTCATCCAATCTTCTTTATATTCCATTCTAATTTCACTACACTTGACCTTTTATATTCCTCCTCTGATTGTGATTCAGAAGCGATTAGAGTAGTTGAAATGTGTTTTGTAGATAGAAAAGAAACTACACGTTTCGCCTCAAATACTTTTTGTCAACCCTCATCATTCTAGTAGTCAAAAAAGTGGGCGGAGCTTGCACTGCGCCTTCCGATGACGAAGAAATAGTGATTGGTGACGAAGAGACGCAGACACTGCGATGGCGTCGATCTCTCGTCGGCGTGTCCCTCTGTTTCTTTGTAACTATATCGCCGGTTTTGTACGGGGAAAAATAAAGAGAAAGAGAGGGACCGATTCGCTGCTACTACATACTACTATAAATATCTCTGCGTCTCCTTTTTTCTTTTCTCGGCGGAGCCATCCATCATATCACTTTCTTCTAGATTACTGTATTTCAAACTTTCTGAATGACTGTATAATGATGGCGGCCGTGTTCTTTTGTACCATGAGAAACATTATCGGCAATTCTTTTGTGAGCCAATAGACTCATAAATATTATTAGGGACTAACAAACACTCAACTTTCTTTTTCCTTTCAAAGTTCATGGCCATTCATCACTTTCTCTTTTTCATTTTTGCAAAACAATTGATAAATGATCTTTGAAAATGATGACTGATGGGATTGGTTCGGAAACATAAACTTCGGGTTGTTGAATTTCATTATGCAAATTTGAGGACACGAATTACCACGTTTTGATTATCAGATTTCGAAACACAAAAATAGGATGATAGGGACTCGAGCAATAAATTCTGAAAATAGATAACTTGGTCCATCTATCCGGAAAGTTCAAGAATTCTTTCCGGAATGTTATTTTTATGACAGTTTTCACAATATTCCCTTTACGATAATTCAGAACATCTCTTCTTGTAGTCAACTAGAATCCCAGTCATGATTTCAAAAGTTCAAAGTACTGTTCAAACTGATATGTAAATTTTCGGGTCCACCGTAATCCTCTTCTTCTTCTTCTCTCCTCATTCTCCCATCCCTTTTCCACCCTCTTCATCATTTTCCCTCTCAATAGGGCTCTGTACTTTTCGTCTAAGGTTTTCCCTTCCGTATCCATCTTTTTGCAAATCATTTCCAAACATTTCAGTCTCCTTTCGATCGTTGAGACCAACACACAGACCAGCAGTCAAATCGGGAGAAGATGTTCTTCTTGGACGCTTTCCTCAAAGGTCTACACAAACAGGGTGATGATGATGCGATCGACCGGCTCAACTACTATTGGACTCCAATGCTTCTCGTTATTTTTGCATTGACTCTTTCAGCGAAACAGTATGTAGGACAACCGATTCAGTGTTGGATTCCAGCTCAATTCACAGGTATTTGAATATTTGATGGAATCAACTGAAGATATATTGTTTCAGGTGCTTGGGAGCAATACAGTGAAAACTACTGCTTCGTCCAAAATACCTATTTCATTAGTCCCGATAAATATATTCCCGATTCTGAGATCGACAGAGAAGCTGCTGAAATCGGATACTATCAGTGGGTGCCATTCATTCTCGGACTTCAAGCCATCCTCTTCTACCTTCCATCGTTGTTCTGGAGATTGATGAACTTCAATTCTGGAGTTGCTCTCAAGAAGATGCTATATGGTGCGAAGAAGGCGGATCGAGTTGATGAGAAGGCTAGACATGAAGCAGCCAAAGCAACCGGAGCCCATCTTTTCGAAGCTCTCACTCTTCAGTCTCGTTTTGCAAAACACAGTAAGTATTTATTTGATAGAAAGAGGATTCTTTTCTTTTTCAATTAGCCACTATTTTGGACATAAGAGGGAAGTGTGGGCGCGGTTGATGATCCGGAAGAAGAGGCAAATAAGACTGGTTTTTCAGTTTTCATTTTTGTAAGAGAATTAGAGGCAACTACAAATGGTCTTTGAATTCAGTTAGGTTGATCAAACAAAGTGGGGAAACTTCCATTTTCGAGGAAGTCTGTAGAAGTTACTATGCAAACTTTTGATACATGACATAATTTGGGAAAGAAGAAAGTTTGAAGGATGGAAGTTTAGAAAGTCAAGATTTCCGGGGAAAACATGGATGTGCATTTTATCCATAAATCTTTCGAAGATAACAAAAAGTGTCCTTCTCCACGCATTTCTCTCATGATTCGCCTCATTTAGGATTCCACAGTTCAATTCATCTTGTCAAAATAACCTTTATTTCTGCGAAAACCTTTCCCTCTTGATTTGTCCCTCGACTCGTAATTGACCTTGCCGCAGGGAATTGAAATAAGGAGATAATGGGGTTAAAAAAAGAAAATAGGATTGAATGAAAAAGATGTGGCACAACTGGTTTTTACTCACTTGGGAACCACCTTAAGAGGATCAAAAACCGGAAAAATGGGAATTTTGGTGGGAAAAATAATAAAAAAGAGATTGGGCTCGAAAAATAGGATCCTGGAATCCAAAGCCCTTCAGTAAAAAGAAATCTTCTTTTCAGATTCAACCTTCACTTATGGAGGAAGCTATCTGTCCTACTTGTACCTCTTCGTCAAGTTCCTGTATTTCGTTCAAATCATTTTCCAATTCATCATTCTCAATAAGTATGTTTTCCTTATCCCCTCTTTTTCCAGTATCTCTGATCTTTCAGCTTCCTCGGAACGTCGTACACCTTCTGGGGACTCGGAATCCTTTCTGATATTCTCAACGGACGTGAATGGGAAGAGAGCGGTCATTTCCCGAGGTAATGAGAAGTGTTTTGTCTTAAGATATCTCGATTGGTATCTCCTCCAGGCGGAGGTCAAATGCATACAAGCGTAATGTGTGAGGGGAACATTCCGAAAGTGTTTCTCTGTTTTTTTTTTGTGAGGGACTGAGTGGGAAAAGGAATGTAGGTGACAGTACCAACATTCGATTACAACAGAAAGACAACACTTCTAATTGATGACGAAAAGAGACACATTTGGTGCCATGGGCAAACAAAAAAAACGTCTTTTCGTCGCCATTAACTGATGACCAATGTTTGAATAAAGGGTGAAAGAGGGGCGCCCGTTGACTTGGCGCCGTGCCAAGTTTGGAGAAGATGAGATACTGTAGAATGATAGCTGGAGCGTTATGGAGCAACATTGAATTCTTTTAAAAATATTCATTAAGAAAATTTCCTTAACTGAATCCTTCTGATAGAATAAAATGGTTTATCGAAGTTCGAAAAACTTTTGAAAATTTTGGTACCATCAAATGACCTAGCTGACAATTCCATACGAGCGCGCTTTCCAAGTAAGATAAATTGACCACTGGGTTTAAAAAGGAATAGATGGTCATTCTTTCATGAAAACCCAAAAAGAATGGCTCATAAATCATGTTAAAATGTGGCACTTTTCTCACCATAAAATCCATTGTTTCGATTCAACGAATTCATCGGTATTTCCCTCCTGTTTACACGACTTCCAATAAACGTTTACGGCATAGTATTTGCAACGCAAATACGCCCCGAATTCTATTGAATGTGTTTACCGCGTGTTTCTGTAAGGAATCGAATGAATGGTATATTTTGGAGGAATTGAAATACAATTTTTGAGGGAAGTGGAAGGGAAATGTTTGATATTTTCAGAGTCACCATGTGCGATTTCGAGGTGCGTGTTCTCGGAAACAAGCATAGACATACGGTACAATGTGTGCTGATGATCAACATGTTCAACGAAAAGGTAGGAGATAAGAATCTGGGTGTGGAAGAAGGGCCTTGACACCTTCTCGTATTCCATGCATGAAAAAGATCCGTAAAATGTTAATGGTGGGCAAAAAAGAGAGACAAAGGAAAGGGGTCCAGATGATCCAGGGGTTCAGTTCCATGGGATAATGAAAATCAGAAGGAATAAAAAATACAGAAGTATAGGCAAATTTAGTGAAAACGTTTTGAAATTTTATAGGAAACACCAGTTATCTGGATTTGAAAAAAGTTTCCATCAGATCAAATGCTCTGAAATTTTGTTGGGGTATCAATCTAGACCCTATATTCTTGTTTAGCTGAAAATATGTTTTATAGGACTTTCTTCACAATTATATAAAAAAAGTTTGGGTAATGACTATATGAGGCTTGAACAGTTCTCAAAGCTTTAGCCTTTATGAATTACAGTATCAGTAACTACAGGATTAGGAGATTCATCTTTTCTCTCTCTCTTATCATGGTTTTTGTTCAGGTCTACGTCTTCCTCTGGTTCTGGCTCGTCGTCGTCGGAGTTGCCACCTTCTTGAATCTTCTCAACTGGTGCCGTAAACTTTTGTTCAGTTCTGCCCGTAAAGCTCACATCAAGGCTTATTTGCAAGTTGAGGACAACGTCAGCGATGATTCCCGATGTAAGTCAAAACTACTAATTGCGGTCACCCTCTGGTTGGTGGTTCTGGTCATATAATTTGAGTTGACAAGGCCATCCGATTGTGTCCGTTGAATTGCATCATTGAGTGAGATGCGCACTTTTTCGGAAAAGAGAGGAGGTGTCATAATAATGTGGACAAAGGGATGAAAGTGCGGTTACCTGGGTTAGAAACCGATCAAACCATCGAAATCAGGGATCGAAACTCTTGAAAATCGTCTTTTTTTCAGCTGCCCAAGTTCTCGATAAATTTGTGGACTACAAATTGAAATCCGACGGAGTCTTCATCACTCATCTCATTGATAACAATGGTGGATCTGTGTTCTCTCATGATGTAATTGTAAACATGTGGGATAGATTCTTGCAAGAAGAGGAAAACCGATCACAGAAGAAACCAAATGAGTTCAACGAATTCAGTTAAATATGATTATGATATTTCCAATTTCACGAGTCTCTTCATCCCCCAATGTTCATCTTTCTCATCCCCAAAAAACGAATTAGACTTTATTTTTTATTTTCCCCATTTGCACTTTCTCTATGAGGATTCCTTGTTGTTTTTCCTAGCACAATTGTTTCGATTTTTCCAATTTCTCATACAAACTTTTTTCTAATAATGGTAATAAACGGTGTCCCTTGCCTAAACCGTCCTCAAATGCTGGTTTGGCATTTTGCCAAGACAAATAGAGCACCAACTAATTGGTGAGAATAATGCATTTTCAAATGAGAATGTTCTTTATGGAGCTGAACTCAAACACTTTTTAAGGGCACAACACACATCACAGAATAACATTTTAGAATAAAGAATGAATGATTAAATATAAAAGAATCAAAGTTTTCAAGGCTTCTTCCTGAACATTTGTTTTCTTTTCAACTTCCGTTTCTGCTCGGCTGTCACTTTTCCGCGAACAAATTGTTTCTTCCTCAGATTGATTTTTTGGAAGTTTTCATTATTCTTCGAAGTGCCACCGAGTCTTCTAGCTGCCGGCTTGTAAGCACGTGCTTTGGTCACTTCTTCATTTCTGCAGATTTTGTGAGTGAATTTCGTATTCAGGTAGTTGATAAACTCACGTCTCGTCATCAAATTCCTCAGCCGGCTCTTCGTTTTCCAATTTTTCCGGTGTTGGTAGGAGCAGCATTCCAAAATCCTGAAAAGATTCAATTTTGAAACTATGTTCCTATTTTTCCTAGTCCTCCCATGTTCTTATTCTCCACCAGTGCCTTTAAAGGCTTTTCTTTTGAAAGGACTTTTTGATATTGAACGCTTCCCTTTTTAATCTGATCATCATATGTCCTATACTCCAAGTTACATTTTTTATATGATACGACTACAATTCCATTTTTTGCAAACACAGAAACTTCTGGATTATAGTTGTTTTTCATCCACTAGTCATTTTCAGTCTGTTCCAAACGGTTCTTGAATCACAAAATGATGGATAGCCAAACCCAACACATTCAAACGGCAGTTAATCGCATCAATACCAAAACTGCAACTCAATTGCCGTCGGGGTGTGAACCGGAATTCGTCATAATCATCGTTGAGGGTGTCGGGAATCAAAAAGACTGTTTTGTGTTTGATACACATTTTTGTGTTCAATGGGCGATACCACCAAAAATAAATTTGAGGGATTGAAAGAAAAGTTTTTAGTGGGGGGTTCCTAGAACCAAAAAGAAGAGAGAATCGCCCTTTTTAATTAGTCATAAAACAATCTCCGATTGCGGTTTCTGCTTCTAATGGTATCAGGGAGGCTATCAAATCGAGACAGAAGTGAATCGGGGAATCTCATGCGAATCTAATAGAATCGAATTGTTAACGGACGTAATCATATGGTTGGGGACCAGGATTGAATAACGTCGAAAATTATTTTTGAAATGAACTGAATCAGACTTCTATTAAACAAGAAAGATAACTGCCTGATTGATCTCCTTGGAGACATACTGAAATAATTTCGGAATGATTTACGGCTTTGAAAGAAAACTAATCAGAGTCCCAATTTTCAAGCATCAACGTTTTCTATATAAAATTAATTTATAGATATCCCATGCTCACAAATCATGCTCTTTCCCAGAAGTTAATAATGCCTCGGTTTTTTGCAAAATTAATTTAAGAAAGGGAATTCTGAAATGAACATAATATGTATAATATGAATAATATGTAATAGATATTATCTCCTCAGTTCTCTTCTCCGGACTTTCATGTTTTGATATAATTTCTGTTTTTTTTTTGCGAAGTTGCAGCATTTATCAACTATTCGAATTACCTTATTCAGAACTTTTCGTTGGAACGGTCTCTTCGTTGGTGATTTGATCGGTGTGAGAGAACTTTCCACAGGAAGTTTTGACGTGCTTCCGGAGTAGGATTTCAGAGGTGAAAAGTCTTCGAAGCCGAATGGAAGGGTACCCATGGGTTTCTGAAAATCGAAATTGACGCTCCATTGAAAACTAGGATTTAGTTTGGAGTTGAAAAACTTAAATTTCCCTATTTAAATGTTATGAAAGGAGCGAAAAAGAAGTAGAGTTAGCTTCTGGGATTTCATATTGCAAAACGATATAGTCAGAGAATGTTATCACATCAACGACAGATTGTGAAATCAGAAGTCGTTAAATATAAACATTTTTGAGTCATTGCCTACCTTTCTCGGCGAAAAATTACTTTCTTGTTTTTTCGTTTTTGTTGGTGAGCCCTCAAATGACAAATGTTTCTGGAAAAAGAACTATTTCAAACTACGAAACATTTATCCGCTAAGAAACCTTTCTCGGTGACGTTTTAAGAGGCGACACATGTTCAATCTCCAATCCGCTGAAAGTCTGAAGCTTGACTCTCTTCTTGACAGGACTGAAATGCTCATCGTCCATCATTTTTGACTCGAAATTGCTTCTTTTTGTTCCCTTCTTCAGTTGTTTTTCATTGTCGTTCTCAGTGGTAGATTTAGGCTTTAATAGAGCTGGAACAAGATTCAAAACGTCATCGCAAATTAAATTATTTTCTAAAAAAAACCTTTTATGTCGTTTGGTGCAACTGAGAAGTCTGCGGTGGTCGGCGATCTTTTGTATACATCTCGAAATGACGTTTTCCAGGCTTCTATCCTTTCGTCTTCCATTTTCTGAACATATTTAACTACTCAAAACTGGAAATTTTTAATTGAAGAACTAAACAACCCATTGAATTGTGTTTAGAAGTTTGTTTTATTATTCAGAATCGGAAAAAAATAACAAAAAATAAATTCACAATTTCCGACAAAACGCACAATTTCAAAAATCGCGCCTTTTGTTGCTGTGCAAACGCGCTCTGCCAGACACACATGTGCGGCGGGTGTTTCGAATTAATCAAGTTATGTACACAGACACTGTGTTCCAGTTAATTGATCGATTCGAACAATATTATCTACGAGAATAGTTTCCGATATCCTGTTTTGGAAGAGCCATACAGAATTGTGCACAAAAACCAGTATCTTTTCTGCAATAACTTCCTTTTTCGCATATCTCACTTCCAAATTTCATTGCCGACTACTGTACCTCATTCTTTCTGGTTCGTTCTCTAATATTCAGCTTCTTATGACTTGAAATATACTCAACTTTACATTCGAGAGAGAAAAAAATAATTGACTTTGAGTCATCTGAATCCTTCAACACTCGGTCTTCCAGCCATCCAAATGCTTTGAAAGAAATGAGGGGGTTGCTGAAAAGGGATATGCATTTGTGTATCTCTTTTTCATTTCTCTTGCTCATGCGGGTCCCTAATGATGGCAGGAGAGTCCCGTCTCCGACGGCTGCCTTCAGTATATTCCAGGCTTTTCGCTCTAGAAAAAACAATCGAGACGCGTCTTCTTCTTCCTCTTGCCAGTCCCCCTCTGGCCATTGCCTGCCATTCCTCTTCTTTTTTTCTCATCGTTGTCTGCGTACCATCTCATACGTTTTGCTTTCCCCGTCGTCTCTGTCTCTCATCGTCTATCTACGTGTCTGCCCTCGCAAAACCGGCTGACACGACACGGTCAGAGACGAAGAGTGTGGCCTGGCCGCTGCGCCCATCGCCCCTCCGCTCCTTCTCCACCACCCACTTCTCCATTCGCTTCCATAAGTCGGATGACGTGATACTGACTTCTTCGTTTTCTCCATTCTCCATTCTCCACGCCTTCTGTGTTCGCACTAGGAGATGGACACGTTCGAACTCGATTCGGACGCTTTCTACATTTGCACCGAAATATCTCCACAAAACTTTGTGGTTCAGAAGGTTTGTGTTGTTTCACATTCTTATTTCAAGCGTGATAATTCTAGTGTGAGAAATTTTGAGTTTATGTGATAATGCGCCCTAGGAGTTGTTACCCATATTCGGAATCGTTTTCGTTTGTGAGAAGTGTCAGATACTTCGTCGGCTATCGCTTAGTCTTCGCACCTCAACAAAAACCGGATTCATTTTTCTAGTGTACCTACTCGGTTGACAGTGTCTTCATAACTGTAGGAATTTATTAGTTTCACTGTTTCTAGATTTTTTTCTTTTCTTTTTAAGATCTTTACAATTTCCATTCTATCCTTGATTTATCTTACCGTAATAATTTCAAGTTCTCATACTGAACTTTTCTCATACTGTAATCCAATTTTTTTTTGCTTCCAATTCTCTAAAATACATAAAAGATGTATTTTTTCAATAATTAGACGAATAATTTTTTTCTCATTTCAAAGTCTGCTCAGATGAACTAATCAAAATTTTCAAAAGAGTCCAGTTTCAGATGGCATAACTGGTTTGTAGTAAGAGCATCAGAATCTGAAGTGAATTGTCTTCTAACATCATTTCATATGTTCTTTACCACTTATATGTTATTTTTGTCCTTTGAATCGTTAACAACAAGTCTACTGATTTTATGAGCCGACAAAATTTACGATCGTTCGAATTCCCAAATAACGGCGACTTTGATATGTAGAAACGAATTATTATTCTCTTTCATCAAAAAGGACTTATCGTATATTGCTTACCAACTGCGCATTAGCTATTCACGAAAAAGCTCAAAAGCGAAGTTCATTTTTTCTCCATTTTCAAACACGGAAATTTTCTCCTCTCTATTTCCCTCCAAAAAAATCGATCTTTATTTCCCTTCCGCCACTTACGATTCGTCATTTCCGTGGCTTTTGCAGCCCCGAATTTTCCGTTTTCCCACCCTTGATAACACCGCCACAATTCTCCACGAAATAATGTCCTCGCCCAAATATAACACAGTCCAGCTTATTTTCACTGTCTGGGGTATTTAGAGTCTTCTGAGCAGTTTGCTTTTTGCGCTGAAAATTAGTAGTATATCCACTGGGTATCCCTAAACTTTTATGGGTCACAAAAATCATTTTAGGCTATCCAAATCGACAAATCACAACTCGAACGAATGGTTGGGAAGTTTGATGGAAAGTCGAAAGTGGAAAAGGCGACAACATCTCCAGATTCCTCTTTAGAAACTACATCTGCCGATTCTCCTGGTGGAACATCTCCTTCTACTTCAGCATTGGGTGTCACTGGGAATTCCCAGGTTCCACCCATTCCATATTGGTAAGCCTGAGAGTCCAAAAGAAATCGTCTTTACCCATATATTCATGTCCTGATCCCAATATTTTTTTTTCAAACTTGTTTCTTCGTCGTTCAAAAAATCACCACAGTTCTGTTGCTGTTTCTGACGATGCGGCTGCTTTTTGTCCCTTTTTTCTCTTCGTTTCCTGGATCCCAATATACTCTCTCACTTTGTCCATATCGACTGATGAATCATCACTCTGGCTCTCTCTATTCGATCGAACGCATCTTCGACCCCCATCACACAGTCGTCCATTCCCTTTCTCTCTCTCTGTTCAAAAGTGGTTTTCATCGCCTTTTTCTCTCGCTTGTCCGTCGCGCCTTTCATCCGCCTTACTTTCATGTTTTTCCAAAACGGTTACATTGTTTCAACGTACATCATGATCACTTTAATTATAGTCTATCCAAATTTCAGAACACTATTTTAATTTAGATGATTTGAGATTATAAAGATCGGATGAATTATCAGTCCAAAAACTTTGGATAAGAGAATTCCCGCCGAACTATTATACAAAAGTCATTTGTCGGAGACCGATCCTTCTGTCACATCTCACAGCAGGGCGTCTTTTATCCATTCCAACATCCTACGCATCACTTGAATTCTTATTCTCTTTTTCCCTTCCTGGGTATCTGAAACCAAACAAACATTCGTCTGTTCCTTTTCCATATTTTACGTTTGTTCTTGTCTCTTTAATCCTGTCAAAAAAGGGACGAATTAGCATCAAAAACAACATATTGCTTTCTCGTTTCTCATTCCTTCACTCTCTATCTTTCGAATGTACTAATTGAGGATTCAGTGTCTACTGAACAAAAAAAATGCACATGACGGACTTGAGATTGATCCGAAACTCGCGGAGTTTCACCATGGCTACATGTTTCGCTCCGGCCTCCCTTTTTTTCGTACTTTTTGCTTCCGATTCATGTTGTCATCGTCAATGCCTTTTTCATTCCGTTTCAAAACATTTCTATTTTTACACATTTCAGGTTCAATCGTGAGTGTAAGACTAGACTCATGATGCTCGGACCTCAACCACATGGGCCTCCGAACCTCCCGATGTTTCCTTCGTCTTCTACACATTTCGGACCTCCGGCTCCTGCTCCACCAGTGACTCATGAAGATCTCAAACAACAACTGAAAAATCAATTGGAGTATTACTTTTCAAGGTTAGTTGATCTTCCCAATTTTTTTTGCAAAATGGCTACTTACAATGGAGAAGAATGCAAAAAACCAAGCCTGACATAGTTCGATGATTCTTTGATAAGGGTTCTCGGTTCTCATTGAAGAAAATGTTCTGACGGGAAGAAAACATGATTTATTCTCTCTCTAAAAAGCATTTTTTTCAATAGTAGGGACTGATCTGAGAAAGTAAAGTACAAACTCCAGGAGCATATGTTTTAGTCCACATGAACATTAAATAGAACCTATTAAAAAAGAAGCCTTTTAATGAACTTGTGAGATGGAAGTGACTCATGTGGTAGCTAAAAAAGAAAAGCAAATAAAATCCCAATTGCAGGGAAAATCTGATCTCCGACCGATACCTGAAATGCCAAATGGATTCGGAGCAGTTCGTGCCAATTTCCGTGGTTGCACAGTTTCGAAAAATTCGAAACCTTACCAACGATGTTGATCTGATTGTGGAAGCACTAAAAGGTAAGATCATTTTTGCAAAAAGTGCTTCAATTGTTCAAATTTTGTAGATTCTACTGTAGTTGAATTAGACGAGAATTGTGAAAAAGTCCGAGCGATAACTAAAAGGACGACAGTAATCATCAGGGAAATCCCAGAAGATCGGAGAGATGTAATTTTTTTGGATAAAATGTCCTCTCAATAATATTTTATGTTTCAGGTGGTGGAAGGATTGTTAATTGGTTGTCCAAAACATACAGAATTGAATTATGGTCTCAACGAAAGTTGGTACGTAACATTCGGTAACGAGTTGGATACTCAACTTGCATACGTCTGTGTTCAGCATAAGACGAACGACATAACGAACCGAAGAGTTTGTGTGAGTTCACTTTTTAAGATTAATTTGGAACTACGTTCAATCAAGAATGATTTAGGCGAGGATAAAGGCAGGTGGTCCACCGACGACTAGTTCAACTACAGATGCACAAAATGGCGATAAAGGTAAACCTGCTCCAACGGTGAGCAATGGTGAAAACGGTCAAATGCAACTCCGAGAGCTGGGACAGACACTTTCTGATTACGGGTTCGTGCCTGTCGCTTCTTTCCGACCTGGAGAACCGATTTTGAGGCACTTCACTTATCAATCGAAGACGTGCCAATTCGCGGGCAACAGTTTGGGCTACACACAACCACCACCTCCTCTTCTGCAGAATTCTCTTGCCGACGCACAACTTCAACCAGTTCACTTTTACTATCAGTCGAATGTCTCAACCGCCCCTCGCAACTTTGATGAATATTCCACAGCCTCGTCCAACTCCACTCATACCACTGCTTCGAATTACAACAATCGGAGTGGCAATAGCAATGGTGGAGTCGGCGGTTCTAATTATAATAACCAGTATTATGAGTCTCGTAGCAGCTTCTCAAATTCGAATGAATGGCGTGGTCGTGGTAGTAGTGGTGGTCGATTCCAGAATAATCATAATCACAATGAGACGAATGGACGACAGACAAGTGCTCGAGGAAACTGGAGAGGTGGACGAAATGGAACTATCACCAATGGTCACAGCAATCAGAATTCTCGTCAAAACGGACAACAAAACAATTTGAGAAACGAGCAAAATGTGAAACATAACAATTGGAGAAATGACCAGAATGTGCCTCAGAACAACTCGAAAAACGAACAAAATGGACATAATTCGAATAGTTTTACCTATCGTAATCAGCAGAATGGGCATCAAAATAATTGGAAGAACGAGAACAGTAATCATTCTTCAAACCAATGGTGGTTAACGAATAACGGAGAAAATCAAAGTCGCCGTCAATATAACAACAGTCACAATAACCGTCAAAACCCACCTGTGTCGTCTTCTTCTTCTAGTGTTAGTTCGAAGTATTACTCACCGAATGCTGTTGAGACTCCGACTAATTCCGGACCCAGCACTCCACCACCAGCACCTGGAAAGAATCAGCAACAGTACAATCCGCCCACTCCATCCGATATGCCTCCACCACCAGTATGGCCAGCCCCGAATTTCGATAGAAGAAGAAAAAGTTCGGAAGCTTCGTCGACTACAATCACGACGAATACTGCAACCAACACGTTGACACCATCTACTCCGGTGATTTCTGCTGAAGACTTTCCTGCTTTTGCGGATGCTCAAGAACCGATTATGACTGAAAAAGTGAAACCGAAGGATGTCAAAGAGAAACAAAAAAGCATTGATGCTGCCGTGGAAAAACCTAAAATTGATTCAAAGGTGGATACCACGAAAGCAGCAGTGGCGGAGAAAGAAAAAGTGGTGAGGACGTTTCAACTGAAATTCGAGTTTCCATGTTCAATTTACAGCGTTCTCCACCTATTGCTCCAGTTGTTGCTGCTCCAGCCCCATCATTTGCATTCGAAGAGACTGCTTTCCCGTCTTTGCCAAAGAAAGTTGAACCAGTCAAACCACCACAGAAGCCGACATTCAGGTAGACGATGACAATCGCCATTCTATCGGCAATTGTTATTATCGTTGTCACGTGATTTGTATAGTGATGTTGCTTCACAAGGTGTGTACTTTTCTGGGAATTCGATGTCGGTTTTGATTCGAAATTTGGTTTCCTTTAGTTTTATATGCATGAAATTTCCTTTTGTCAAAACCAAAACCGACATTGAAATAGTCTTCAACATTCGGAATCTCAATATTCAAGTTTTTAGCTCCGTTGCTGCTGGTCGGCGAAACATTGTTAAACAAATGGCTCCTGAAAAGAAGACGTCTTATGCTGAAAAATTAAAACAGCGTCAGGCACTTCTTCGTAAATAATTTGAATATTATCTATTTTCATTTCATGAACTCAATCTATCCTCGTTTCGTTCTAGTCGCTTCCCTTCATTAGATTTTATGCACCTATTCTCTCACACTGCCTAACATAAACAGACAGCACAATAAACATCTCCTAATTTCTATCAATTCACCAACATCTGACGTGTAATCCTTCACCCCCGTTCAATTTCATGTAGTTTCTTTCCATATCGAACTATCAAACTCTGTCCTATCCCTGTCCTCCGTGTAGAACTCACCTTCCCTTTTTTCTCGGTCATTTATTGTATCGTCTCTGGATTTGCTTTACTCTTGAATTTGTTCCTTTTTGTCAATTCTCCTTCAAATGTCTTTTTTGATTTTCTGCCCCATTACATTGCCTTGAGCACTAGCTTTAACTGCGTTTTTCTTCTGGATTTTAGATCATTCCCAACGCACATTTCCTCTGGGACGGGACTTTCTATTGCATTTTTGAAATTTACTGTATCGGTACCTTGGAATAATTTAAGAGTATTAAAATGAATGAATTACTGGGTTAAAACCTTTTATGAAATTTTAGCAAACTGAAACATAACACTGAAATTCTTCGTTATAATCTGTGTTAGCATATTTTCCGAAATTCGTAGAACTTAAAAATAGAAATTCGTAGAACCTCAATTGAGGAGGTATAGATAACTACTACAACTGACAAACCGTAAAACCTCTAATAGAGGGACATGTCCTTCTATTGTTCAACCTTCTCAAAATCAAAATTGAAATTTCACAAAAGTATCCATTATTAATTTTTGAGAAGCTATTCATGACGCGTTTTATATTTATCCTAGTCTATTTTTGACAAGGAATCGCCTGAGAATACTTTCGGATTAATAGAAATCTAAGAATGGGCTCTTTTCATATTAGAAGTCTTACGGTATTCAAAAACCCAAAGTCGTTTTCCAGACATGTAAATCACACAGAAAATGAAGTTTTTAAACTTTGTAAAAGAAGTTGTATCTGAAATCTCAAGTGGTATGAGATTGCTCCATCAAAAGTCTGGTTAATTGTGACCAACTATTGAAATGACGTTATCATTGAGCCTAGGGAAATGATCAGTGTCGAAGAAAGGTAATACGTTGAATATTCCGAACTTCGCCATCAAATCATTCAAGGGATGAGGCGATGAGGGAGAAACCCGACAAACACTTCCCAATTTAACTAATCAGATGAGCTCCGGTGTAAAAGTTTTCGAATACCTTGTTATTAGATTAAAAAACCCTCTGGTAAGAACAATCATTATGTTCCCATAGTTATGATGCCTTTGGCTCCCATCCTCAAGTACCCAATATCACCTTATTTTATCATTGAGCCCCAAGATGGGTGGCCGAAACGGTTTCAGTGTCCTGTGAAAACAAACACAAGAGGTTCGACGACCTCCCTTGATCGTCTCGTTTCTTCATACATGTACATAACCGCACAGCAAAGCCTCTCTTCTCTTCTCTCTCTTTTTCTTTTCTCCGCCCTATTCGTTTCTCTCTTTCCTTCAACATACCTGCTGCTCTCCTTGGAGCTCTCTTCGGCTTTTCGCATATCCTCGCGTAGCCATGCAACATCTTCACCTTCTATTTTTTCATTTTTTGCTATTAATAAACCATTCTCGCGGAGTTGATGTCTTCTGCGGACAGCTTGAAATTTTCAACGAAAAGAGGTTTGGGCAAGGAGCAATTACCGTATCCTCCCAAACGACAACTGACATGAAACAGTGCTTAGATGTCTGTTGTTCGATTCCGAGTAAGTTTTTCGTTTTGAAATAACTTTGTTTTGAAAACAGAGAGTTCGACAAAAGTTCTTCAAAGTAATAAACAATAAGAAACTAATCAATCATCTGTCATATACATTGAACATTAATATCTCATTTTTACACCTTTCATTAGCAGAATATGTTATTCACAGATGACCGACTTTTGTGTAAAAGTCTCTGCTGCAAAATTTTAATTAGTACATTCAGTATTACAAGTTTATGCTTGAATTAAAAAAAACCCTAATCAAAATTTGAAAGCCATTTGATTAGACGATACCTTAAACTCGATACCTTCAGAAATTTCAATTTGAACAGTCTACTGATTGTGAGCATTTTTTACCGAAGGTTGTGTATAATACTCTGATTTCTAGAACTTTTGAGTGTCCTCAATTTCCGCATGAAGAACTGAGAAGTGTGCCCAATCTTTATTCTCTCCAAAAAACTGTTATCCGGTTATGTCAGTTATCCCCTCTCTTCAAAATGACAAATGTATCAGCAGCAGGAGCCCCCGAGAGCATCTTGTTGCTCTTTTTCGAATACGAATAGAGAGCTTTTCGAGTTGTTTGCCGACTCGAAACTACCAGTCGAATCGTTCCGCGCGGGAAATGCTCAGAGCTCTCGCTTCGAGGAGACAGTGTCGCGTTTAATCCGCGTGTCATACAATCGTTTGTTTTATCGTCGGCTAAACCGATTCAATCGCCTCTTTTTCTGATCCTGGGAAGAGCACCAAAACAGCAGCCGGAAACATAGACACCTCTTCTTCTTCTTCTTCTTCTTCTTCTCGTCTTCTTTTTCGGGAGCGAATAATAGAAGAGTAGGTGAACACGGTGTGTGTTGTCCTTTTATTTCCGTTTCTATGGAGATTCGATGAAAATAAAGAAAAGAGAGGAGGACAGGGGAAGGAAGAGAGAAGATCATTGAGCCGAGAAAAGGAGTCGAGTAAATAGAAGAAGGAGTAAATGTGATGGGAATGAGGACTGTGTTGTGGTTATATTTATGAATAAGGAAAAGAGAGGGTACAGTAACTGTAGATTGTATGCACACTTTTTTTGGTTGAAGCCGATAGAATTGAAGTATTGGAAAGTTATTGAGTATGGTTTGAAGCAAACGTTATAATTTCTTAATTTTCCATTTGAATTCTACGATCGGAAAGAGCCGTGCCTTAAAATTGTCAAAGCTTTTGCTGTATTTTCTCTGAAAAGGATTTAGTACTTTCCTGATTCATGTCACCTAAGACTGACCGCAGCTAAAAAATAGAGTCTTCAATAATTCCAATCAAATTCCAGATTGTGACGGAGTGACATTCGAAGGAATAACGTCAACAGAATTCGATGATGCCAACTGTCTTCTCGTTTCCTGCGAACCAACATGTCAATTCAATGGTCCCTCAACACTAAACTCTTCTGGAGTATTATCCGTTCTCATCCATCGTATCAGGGTAAGCTTTTTTTCACCCAAAAACCAATTTCCGTTTCCTTTCGCCAAAATATTATGTGCATAGGTTCTCGAGAAATGAAAATTGCCATTTCACAAACATGAATTATTTACATGGGCGGTTCTCTCTTATTCGAGTAAAGTAGAGAGAGGTGCATATGGCTCTCTCCATTTCTCGGCAAAATGTAATGAGTAGTATAGAAGGAAAGGTATATTGGTTACCCTCCCTTGAGAGCTTTATTACAACTAGCAAATCATTTTGGGATTAGAGAGAAAGAAGGGGTACAACAACATAATGAACATAAGACATATACAAGGACATGTGCTTAATTGGATAGGTCTAATGGAAGGGAACACCAAGAAATGTGTTATAGGATTAGATGAGAATCAGCAGGAACACGTTATTTGAAAAAATTCTAAAGGTTTGGAATCTCGAGTACTTTTGAGTTTTCTCAACTTACAAAAATGAATGATAGGTTAGTAATGTTATCAATGAAGAAAAACAGTCAAAACCAGATGCCTAAATTTGTCTTCTGAGTCGGTAGTTTTTTGCGACTTGAACACGACATGACTCAGTTTTTGCTTTGTTCGTTACCTATTATTTCGAACCTTTTAGAAAAATTTTCCATTGGCCCAGAAACCCGAAAGCAAACTATAGTATCCATCAGGTATACTCCATCAGAACATTCGAAAGATGTGTTCACCTTTTCTGAACTTCTAAAATCAATTTTCAGATATGATCCATGAAACTCCTAATTTTCATACATCATATATCAGTTTCAGAACGACACAACGACATCAATTCCATCAACCACAGTCAAATCTTCCATAATTCCTGAATTCCGTGCCGTTCTCTCTCCATTCTGGTTCCTTGCCTGTGCCATCGGAGTAGCTGTAGTGTGTTTCGGACTAAACGTGACACTTTGTTTCGTTTATTGTTGCTATTGTCGAAGGAAAAAACGAAGTCAAAAAGCGCACATATCCACTGTTAAAGGTGGACCAACACTACATGCGTATAATCCTCAAATCTGAATTTTTTGTATTTTTTGAATCCCTCCCAACTCTAGTCATTATTATTATTTCCGGTGCTCATACTGCTCATAAATAGTCTGTAAATATATTCCCATTTCTCAAACGGGTCGTTTCTCACCCTCGTTTTCCCCCAACTTCTTCTCCTTTTCTCCTTTCCATTCTACCTCTTCTTGCCTTATTTGTATTTTGAATACGCAACCTAATTTCCGAATAAACAAATTTCCATCTGTTCTTTTTCATTGAGAAGACCAAATAGAAAAAAATGAAAATACCAAACCCAGTTGGATCCATTTTGGAAATGGAAAAAAGGGCCGAAGCAGGAAAAAGAGGGAAAAAGAAGAGAGTGATTGAATTTCTGGCTTCTGTGGCGCATCTCCCACTTTCCGGGAGAAAGCTTCCATTTCTCTCTTCTTTAAGCTTTCACCCCAAAACATATTCCCTCTTTTTCCCATTTATTTCATTCTTTTTCTCTCTTTTATTCTCATGGGTCGACCATCAATTTCTAACCAATATTTCTCAGCATCCCACTCATTTTTCAACTTTTCAGAACCAACTCATAAAAAAAGGCTTTTCTGTTTTCTTCATCAACTATTTATGAGCCCCTTTCTTTGATTTTTTTGCTCTCCCGGAAGAAAGATGAAGCTCGAAACTAAATAGAACATTCTGAGCCTATTCTTTTTTCGTATAGATTTCAAGTGGTCTTGAAATGTAAAAAGAAGAGTGTATAGAACTGTCAGTTGTCAAAATTTTATGAATTAGTCTAGAGATTCAACGCTTATTTGAATGTCTGGGGAGTCTAAGGCTTAGCTTTTTAAGCAGATTTTACTTTTTTGAAAGTTCAGCTTGCACCGAAATTGTGGAAAACCAATGGAAGTTTCTTCTTTCGAATCCAACTTTGTTCAGGAAACATAAACTGCGAATTCATTAGTTAAAGACAGAAAATGACATTTGGAATCTAGTAAGATCTGAAAACCTGATGAACAACTGTAGTTTGTGACATTCAAATTCTATGAAACCAATTCTACCGGAACCAGTCATTCAAGCAGAATCTCATTTCGTACTAATATTTCTTATACATGTTTCTGTCTATTTCAGGATTCCTTCTTTTCTCAACACATCTATCCATCAATTAAGAATCATTAAAAAAATACCGTACATTCTTCTCTTCGCAAACTGATCCCTATTATTTTCCCATTGGTGTCAAATTCATCAGATTAGCCATGATCTTCCTTTTTCAAAAAAGATTCTTCTCATTTTTCTTCTTCTCGCTTTTCACCCAGAATACATGTAAGTGTGCTATGTGGGTGTGAGTTGTGTCTTGAAAAGAAAGAAAAAAGAGAGGAAAAAGAAAATCTAGAAGAAGAATTATCGAAAGCGGCTCCTACGACTACACTGCTACAACGGCGAAGAATGTGCGCGCCAGTGGTCTTCTTCTTTTTCTTCTTTCACTCAACACACGCGACTCTATCGACTTTTTTGGGAGACTCAGTCTGTTGCTTCTTCAGCAATTTGAAACTTTCAACTTTTTCTTCTTTTTCTGGAAGCAGGTTTTGATTTTCGAAACACATTATTCATGGTTGTGTTCGTTTCTCAAATTAAATTCCGTTTCGGTGAACTGGAAATTCAAAAATTCGAAGCTTTCTGGAAGAGACGGCTTTTGGAAGCACAGAAATTCAATTTCCGTTTTTCAAAAAATAGGTTTGAAGGTTTAGGTTGCGTGTTTAGTTGGGTGACGTAGGAATTCCAGAATCTATATATCATGCAATTTCCTGAGCGAAATCGAAATCCCATTTTTCTATGACCCATAAATTTCAAAGCTAATCTCAGTATCCTACAAAAGGGATCCTATTGAATTGAATTTCTGAAATTCGGGTTTTCTTATTGTTGTTTTCAGACATTGAGCATCCATCTCTCTTTTTTATCGTCTTCTTCCTCGTCTTCTCCTCTTCCCATTCTTCTGATTCTTCCATTTCAATTCTTTTTACAATTCTGTTGTTTCGGTTGACTTTCAAAACGTCTTCTGCTCCAAAAACTTCTTCCCTTATTTTTTCAGAGATGTTTTCGCTTCTAACGGAATTCAAATAATAGACTGATGTATTCATGTGTAAATGTGTTACTGAATCACAAATGATCGACTAATTTTAATTGAGCAAGACGAAAGAAGAAAACAAGAAGTCAATAAGCCTTCTATTCTGATGTTTTACTCTTCTCATTAACTATGACTCGATTGGTTCTTTCTTTTTTTCAAACGGTGTCTCTGGGAATCAGATGACGTCAACTTTTGGCTATTCGATCGACAATGAATGTGAGAATATTGAAGACCAAAAAACCTTTAAAACTCTTCCATCTCAATATTTTCTCCCATTTCTCCCAAATATCCTTTCCAATTCGTATAATACATATCCTTCATTCATTGCTCCTTCTCTTATAATAGCTCCATTTTCTCGTCTCCTTGTTCTCAACCAGCCGTCAACATCCTCTTATTTCTTCTGCTTCTGCTTTTTGTTTTCTCTTACTTTAAAATCATTCAGAAGACAACAATCTCCTTTTTCTTCTCCAAACATGGCATTTTTGAGTCAACTTCAAGGGGGAATTGCCCAATTGAAACAGAAAGCGGAGGCCGCTGCTCCGTCGATTGCTGGATCCCTAAACCAGCTGAAAGAGGCACCAAAGTTTATGGAAAGTGCATTTAAGACCGGGCTCAATAAGGTCAAATTGGACTCATTGGGAAAAGTGTTGAATGTTCCATCTCTCGGAAGAAGTCAGTCACCGATTGACATTGTTCCAGTCATTACTGCATTCGGAGAGCATCTTCAAAATGCTCACTTTGAGTATGTTTCTGTTTTTTGATGGTATAGTTATTGATGGAATTACAGAGTGACCTACGAATCAACTGGAGAGTTCAAAGCTGTAAACGATGGAAACTCTGTCTGGTTGATGAGAGAGGGAAATAGCAGCGAATTGGCCATATCGTTCCTTCCAGAGGAACAATATCATCTGGATGCTGTCAATTTCCACTGGGCAACTGAGCCAATGAATGGATCGGAGCATACTATTGGAGGTGTCGGATATGCTGGAGAGATGCATCTCATTCATCGAAACACTCGTTTCGCAACTATGGCTGATGCTCTCAAGCAACCAAATGGAGTCATCGCCATCGCCGTGTTCTTGAACGTAAGATTCATAAATATCCCTGTATTTAAGTGACATTCAATTTTTAGGAATCTCATGATGACAACGCAGTCTTCACTCCATTCATTAATCTGCTTCCACAGATTATCTACAAGGGAAGTGAGTGCAAACTGTGCTCATTCGACTTCCAAACTTTCTTCCCTGTTGCCGAGAAGACCAAGGAATTCTGGATGTACGAGGGATCGGAAACCACTGATCCATTCCGTGAGACTGTCAACTGGATTGTCATCAGAGCTGCTCTTCCAATCAGTTCTCATCAGGTATTCAGAAATTACTGAAGAAATATGGATTTCAAACTCTAAATTTCAGCTCGACAAACTTCGTGAGGTTCGTGCCGGTCGATACGACGAAGAATTCTCGGATAAGGTTCCAATGAAGCCACTTCGTTCCATCCAGGTGCATCATTTCCAGATTTCCTAAAATAAATAAATGTTCCAGGCTGCCTCTTCACGAACGGTCCAAAGCAGCTTTCGCTCTGTCGCCGGTGCTCCAGATCTCGGATTCAGACAATGAATTGATCCAACCGCCAGTTGAATGTGATACTCGTCTTCTCGTTCAATCATGCTTTCCTTATTCGAAAATTTTGAAATCCTAATTTATTATTTCTCTTGATATTTAAAGATTTGCATCTAATGATTCTTCGTCACAGCAATAACTTCTCCCCACATATTTTTGATTCACTTTCTCCAGACTTTTTCTGATATTTCACATATGCCAAACATTTAAGAAAACCAAAAAACCCATTTAGTTCACCTTCTCTGATCTCATTTATCGTTCACATGCCATTTTTCTAATTTATATAGTTTGCAATAAATATTTGGATAGATTGGATGTATAATTTAAAGATTCATTGAAAGAATAGTATGAAAATAAACATGAAAACATGAAACAGAGTGAGGAAAAGGCAAAAATAAACAACTAATTCAGAGTAGAAATCTAATTTGATTAGTTAAAGGGGGGAGGGGCAACAAATTCAAAGAATGAAAAAACAATTGCAACAGAAAAAACAAAGATAAAACTAAAATAATCAATTCTTAACTAGAAGAACTCCGATTTGGAAAAGTGTCTGAATAGCTGCCATTTTTTCCTTTTTGGTATTAGATTTAGTCTCTCTGCTTGAAAAGACATCGTCAAGAGTTCTCCATTCTGGATAAGCATTTGAAAGAACACGGAATACATCGATTCCAGATGATGGGAAATCAACAATAGACTCCGGACGTCCTTCGAAAATCCGAGAATTATTCATTCGATGACTGATGAAACAAGAATCTTCACTCTCCATCAGAAGACGTTGTGTATGTTTTCGAATCAATTTCACTTTAGTTTTGGCTGTGAAATCGATCAGATCATCACCAAGCAGATTGACCGATGATCCAATCACACTTCTCTTCTTTTCTCCTAAAAATAAACTTGAAATATTGCATCTCAATCTTTAAAACTTACTATGAGTCAGAATTGGCGGCAACGCTTGTTTCATGAATTCTTTAGCAAGACTATCCACAGAACTTTCAAGAAGTTGATCAGCTACCAGATTGCGAAGTCTACTCATATGTCTGTCAACTACAATTCTGAATTTCTCGGTAAAATGATCCTCTTGTGGATAATCCAAATCCACGACTCCTCCCATATCAAACAATCCAATTGGCAATCCTCTACGAATCTTGTGACGTTCTTCAGTGAGAGCTCCAATAGCTTCCGGGATCACTTTCTGCATTAGATTTGCGAAACTCCATTGTCTTCCAGTAGACACAGTGACATGAAGAGAATGAACTTTTGAATCGGTTCTTGCCTGATGAATGTATCCTCTCGGAATATAAATCATATCTCCTTGCTCAATCCATCCCTCAAATGCCGGCTCTCTTCCCTTCATATCATCTTCTGTGAAGTTATCACTTGACTCAAGAGGAAGCTCTTCTTCAGCTGATTCTGGAGCCCATACTCTCCAATATTTACGTCCTTCCACTTGTAATAAGAAAGCGTCAATCTCATCCCAATGTGGAGCAAATCCAGAAGATCCAGCTGGAGTCAGATAGGTGTTGGCTCCGACGAAGCATCCGAATTGCTCTTGAAGAACTTCACAGAGGTACCAGATACGATCATCGAAGGTTTGAGGGTTGACCAATTGAACGGAGCACATGTTCTGAAATTAGGTCATATGAAATGAAATAAGAGACAAACTCTTACATTAACATGTTGCTTGATAATTTGTGGATAGGCACGTCCCTTTCCATTCAGAGTTGTTCTGATTCCATTCTTGTATTGAGCAATATTGATATTTGTTCCATATTCCAAATGATTATTTTCCAAAAGTTCAGAAAGACGATCAGTTGAGAATAAATTACCGTAGTAGGCTGGGATTTTGCGATGAACAACGAGAACATTCGATTGATAGAATTGGCTGAAAACGAGTTGATAGTAAGAGGTACACGAAGAAAAACTAACTCAAAGAATGTCTGAACATCACATGGAGAGATCATGAATCCGAAAGCACGAGAAGCAGTGACAACGGAGTCATCGTCCGTGAATGGGAATTTATCGAAATCCATTGGTTTGGCAGCAAAAGTAACAGAAGATTTCTTATCCTTGGAGATCACATGGGCTTCACGATCTTTTCCAGCAATGAATCCCTCGTCGTCTGAATCCGCATCCATTTCAGAAACAACGGATTCTTCATCACTGACATCTTCTTCTTCCTCCTCCTCTTCATCATCCATCTCCTCATCATCAACTTCCTCTTCTTCTTCGTCTTCATCATCAACATCATCTTCTGGTGATTCGAAGTCGATGTACTTCTCGATATCCCGTGGATCAATAATCATTTCTCGTTCATCGATTTCAGTCTCGTCCTCATCTTCAATCTCTTCATCATCGATTTCTTCTTCCTCTTCTTCTTCGTCAATTTCAAATTCCTCTTCATCGATTTCTTCATCATCCAACTCCTCTTCATCACTTTCCAATCCAGCAAGATTCTCATCATCACTCTCCACAACGACCACTTTTTTTAATTTGGTTTCTTTTCCATTTGAGATCAGTGTCACTTCTCCATTACTATCAGGTTCCTCGACTAGGTACGTGGATTTGGTGACTTCAGACAACGAAGCTGTGGTTTCTGGAAAAAGATAATAAAGACTAGTAACTTTTCGAAAACTCCCTTACGTTTATGTGGTTTCTTGACTGCAACAACTTCCTTTGATTTGGATTCCGTTACTTTTGCCTTCTTGGCTTCTAATTTAGGAGAAACCTCTCGATGTCTTCGTTTTTGCCCTCCATTCTTTTCCACAACTTTTCCATGAGAAAGAACTCTTTCAGGAATATCCAATCCATCAAAAATCTTCTTCTCCTTTGCTAATTTAGCTGGATGAATGAATTTCGGTTCTTTGGATGGTTCCTTATAATGAGAAACCGATGCACTTTTGGCCTCTCCACTTTCGATACTTGCCCATTTATCGTTTTGTTTGACAGGAGTCTTTGATGGAGTTGGAGTAGGATTCACTCCATTTGATCTATTTTTCTTTCCCATTTCCTACAAAAAATCGAGGTGAATAACAATAAAGAAACACAAGACAAAGTATTAGAAAAACCAAATATTTTTAGGCCAGATTCAAAAGAAATCGGTTCGCGGGGAGAATGCACGTATTTATGTGCGGGGAAAAGAGAAAGAGAAAGACTATTGTAGAAACCTAGTCCACGTCCACAGAGAATGTGAGATAGATAATAGGGAAAAAAGAAGGAATAGAGAAAGAGTCTGGGGGAAAAAGGACTTGGTGCGTGTTTTTGGGATGGGTTATGATTGATTTATGGATGAAACATAGTTGAGATAAGATAATAATTCATGTTTATGTTTGAACCTATAAATCGGAATAGTCAGAGAGTTTCAAAAGAAGTTTCTATAAAAAATTTTTATCCGATTGATTAAAACATTGTATTTGTAAAGATGAAATCGGTCAGATATTTTCCTGTTTTGTAGAAAAAATACACCTGCTGGTGAAACTTTTTTGATTTTTGATAGAAACGGCAAATTAAGAAGACTGATCCATGGCTACTATAGTTTTTTCAAATCCTTTAAAAAGATTTTTCGTTCCCATACCTTGCTTTGTGAAGATTTTTTACTTTAAACCTTTTAAAATCTCCTGTTTTCTAAGATTTTCTTCTAATATTTTCCAATAGACATTTTGTTTTCAGATATTTTGTTTGCTGCACGCGAAAAAACGTCTCTTCAATCTGCGTCTCTCCATTTTGTCTTCTAATCCCGTTTTCCCTGGTTTCCATCTGAGGCCAAGCATACTTTCTTCGAATAAGAATGGTAAGATTTGCAAATTAAAAAAAAAATCAACATTTCAATGAGACCGAAATTTCAGAAGTATCACTTTCTCGGTGACATGGAATGTCCGTCATGGCTTCTTGAAGAGATCTGCACCAACTTCTCTAATCTCGTAAGTTTTCAATTGTTTTGCCTGCTAGTACAATCGAATCGATTTATTTTCAGACAGTGCTGAAATTCAAACATCTCTGTAACAGAGCAGCTCATCTGATTGTCCATGACACTGATGAAACAGTACTTGCTGATACTTCGGAAGAGACTAGTAAGTTCCATACTAGAGAAAGTAAATTTATTGTTTTAAATTTTAGACGCTGTCAGTAATCATTCAAATATTGTTCTAATCGAAGACTGGTTTCTTTTGAAACCAGCAGGATACAATTGTCCATCTGAAGATCTTGAAAAAGAAGTTGTTCAACTTGGATTACCACCAGAACACGGAAAACAACTCAGAAAAGTATACGAAGTTTATAAGAGGGAATTGATGGAGAGAGTGAAAAGCTCTGTTCATAAAGGTATTTCTAGTTTTAATATCCTTTTTAAACTAAGTTAATTTTCAGAACCTCATGCAGTGACTGTTGACTCTTCTCCAACGTCGATCACTTTCCAAACAGATTCTCAAGTTTTCGATGTGTCGATGGATGGGAATATGATGAATCAATTCAAGAATGGTAAAGATTTCTCGGGAAATTTAGTTGTCTTGTATCAAACATTTTCAGATATCGAAAATTCGTTAACCAAGATGAGAGACTTTGCTGAAACCCTTCCTACCAACCCGCAATAATATTATTGTAACTGATTGTCAATCTGTAAATAAAGTAATTGTAAATAAATTGTTATTTAGTTTTTTTGATTTTAGTGCCAATTTTTCAAAAATAGTGTGTCAGTTTGAGATTTCATCTTAGTTTCGGCTTTAAATGTGCAGGTTTTTTGTTGAAAAATCAAATTCCGCTTTAGAGTGTTGTGGGGGATTATTTCCGAATTGAAACCTCCCTCTAACACAACAATTTCAAATAAAACCAATTTCATTTTTTTAGTTTTGGGTACTTTCCGAAATTCACAGTCAGAATGAAAATGATGATCAAGTGAAGGAAGATAGACGGAATGTTTTCGCGATTTCAACAATCTGTAACCTTGGAACAAAGTTTTTGAGAAGAATTAAAGATGCCCCCAAGAGAAAACAGAGTGCAATATTGTTGATTATTCCACTCTCACTGATAACGAAAACACTAATAACCTCTCTCTTTCTCTCTTCTCCTATTTTGTGCATTTATTGAACATCGCCAGTATTCTATGTCTATAAATTGAAACCAAGGAGACGTGCAACAAAAAAGTCCTTTTTCTCTTTTAAAAGCATATTCTATTCTTCGCCTTTAGTCCGCTTTTTCTATACTTTTGTTATGATCCATCACCAAATTAGAAGAATTCAAAATTGGCCAGTAAAAAAGAAGTTATTTGTATTTATAACAGGTGTGCTCTCTTCTATGCTAATCAATTTGAATATAGAATTTTCAGGTTTTCTTGCTCTCATTGTAATTACAAATTGGTTTTCACCTCATTACTATGATTATAGCCAAATAAGAACAAAAGTGTATTGTGATAAGGTAATTGTTATATCGAAAATCTTCAAAACTATAAATTAAGATTTTAGAATGAATTATCCATTCGTAAATATCTTCTATTTCCTATGGTAACAATTGTTTTCGATGGAGGAATTGGTATGTGTTTATTATTTTTAGACCCGATTTTGTGATTTGAAGGAAATCAGTTATTCGAAGTATTTTCATTACTCGGAATTGCTCAAAAACTGCATCGAACAGCAATTTTTAATGCTGATGATTATGTACTTCATTCGAAATTGGATCTTCTAACAGAACAAGTTCTGTCTGTTGCGAACAAAATTATTTCAATTCCAGTTGATGTATGTTAATCAACTGTTCAGCTCAAAATCTGAAATTTAGATTTCTGAATCGACAAGGATTATATATTCACCTGCATGTTGTCATTACCAACTTCCATCCATTCTTTTATGCGAACAGACGAAATATTTAGTCATCGATGGGGGATATTTTCAGGTTTGGGCTTTTGAAGAATTTCTTAAATTGTAAATTGTGGTTTTCAGAGTTATAAATACTTTTCTTCAATGGAAGCTTCTATCAGAAAATGGTTGAAACCTTCAGAAGGAGAAGCGATTTCACTCAGAAGATTGGTCAGAAGGAAAGACGAACTTCGGTTTAAGTGGGAGATCAAAAATTATGAATCTTATAATTTTTATCTTCCAGAACCTGTGTTCACATAAGACGTGGAGATTTTCTATCAGATGGACAGCACGAGGGCACTGATAAAGTGTTCACTATAAAAGCGATTGATCATTTGTACACTATTAGTAAGATGAATCATTTTATATACTCCAGAATCTACCCAAATTTTCAGATTCTGGACTTGTTTTCATATTCAGCAATGATCCGGAATGGGTTCGAAAAGAGATTGTGGAGCATTTGGATTATCAAAAAGATGTGAAGGTTATGGAAACATCGAAAAGTGACGCAATCAAAGATCTCTATTTTTCCCAAGTGCACTGTGACGCCGTTCTAATAACAGGTAACACAAACTGATGAGTTTTGAACTTTGAATCGTTTCCATTGTTTTCTCGAGAAAGACACATAACCCACTCGGAACCTAATAGCAACTTTTTTATCCAGTCCCCTACCAGTTTTGAATATTTTTCAACTATCTATTTTCAGCTCCATCTTCGACATTTGGATGGTGGATTGGATATCTTTCGAAGAATCAAACAAACGTATTTTACCGCGATATTCAGGAAACAGAAGATACCGTAATCCTTCTTTTTTCACATTCAATCAAAAACGCATTATATTTTCCAGGTGAAATATCAATTAATCGAGGAGGATTTCTTTCCGCCGAGCTGGAGAAAACTAGGAATGACGAGGAACGGGTTGATAATCTCAAAATAAACTATATTTTATTATTATAAACATCTCTTTTAAAAATACAAACACTGTAATTTTCGGAGGACGAAAAATTGAAATTATATCGTATGAAAGATATGGTAACACACGGAACTGAAATACATAGGGGGACTGAGCGAGGAGTTTTTTTGGGGGAAGAAAATGGAATACAAATTAATTGAAGTTTATGGGAAAACAATTGATGAATAAAGTGATGAAAAATGAATGAAAAGAACAAGTGAGTGAAAGAAAACTTCTAGAAAATCAACTCGTATTTAGGGTGATGTTCAAAAAACTCGGAGCAATTCGAAAAGATGCCAATTTGTTGCAAATAGAAAGAAAATTATGCGAGAGAGATATTAAAAATGTTCGAATCTGGAGGAATTTCACATGAAAAATACAAGAAAACGGTGAGATACTAATATCGATAAGTACCTCTTTCATATTGTCGTGTTGACATATCCATATCATCATATTCATCAAATCCATGACGATCGTATGATGTTTGTCGTTGTGCAGGGGGCGGAGCTTGTTGCATTTGTTGCTGTTGTGGTTGCTGCTGTTGTTGTACTCCTCCATACGATCCAGTTGCCTGCTGAACACTTATACTTGGCATTCCTGGACGTCCTCCTTGCATTGGAGGAGCTAAATACGGTGGATTCATCGATCCCATTTGACCGGGTCCCATTTGAGACATTGAAGCTATCGATTGTTGAGGTTGCATTTGACCAGCGCCGCCTTGGAAACCCTGGAAAATTTAAACGTTTGCATTTTTGAAACGAGGCCGTAGTTGTTGAAGTGTTTCCGTTTCTGAACTAGCTGAATAATTTATACGAAGTCCACTTCGTTATGTCATTAATTTTCTGTATACTTGGCTCTTATTTTCATGTACAATTATTTTCTTTTACAATAACGACTAGGGTCCGTTCCTTTCTAAGAAAACTTTCGAAACGGACCGATTTTGGAACTGTTAATGTTCGCAGTACTAAAAATTTTAAAATTAATTGCAGCCTATATCTTTTAAAAATTATAGGAGTTTTCAGAAGTCCCAGCTTTGAAACACTAATAAAGGAGACTGCAACTACTGGAATTTGTGGAAAATAAGAACGATTGGGCCCAATGAAACGATTGAAAAGTTCGAATGGTATACCATAAAGATATTGTTGAATAGCGGTTTCTAATGCTAGAAAATTAAAACTGAACAGCTCTTCAATCTGATAAGTTTGAAGTCTAGAAAAATCAATGGTTTTCAAAAAATCTTCACAAACCTGCATCATCTGAGCCGGAGTAAATAGTGTACTAGGACCTCTATTTTCCATCGGATTTCTTTTTATTCTTGGCGGAGATCTGACTGGAGGATGTGTTGCTCTCCAATAAGCTTCCATAAAATCAGCAAGATGTTCACATGCATCTTCCAATTGATTTTCATCAAGTAAAACATCGAACAATTCAGCTTGGCATTGTGCCAACTTTTCAGCAGCAACCATTTGAACATTCATATTTCTCGATTGAGACTTTCCACGGGATTTTATTAATCTTTGAAGAACCTGAAATTTTGTTAACATAATTGCGATGAGAACACTGAAAGCTCACTTTTGGACTGGATATTTTGATATATACATGAATGGGAGCGAGACTCGTTTTTGCCAATTGTGAAGGATGATTAATCGTATCACAATCTAAAACAACCAGTTGCATTGATCGAGCCAATTCAAAAATTCTTTCGATTTCAGTTTGAATTTCAGCCAGACTGTTACTTGTCCTTGAATTCGCCCTTTCCATCATTGCTCTTTTGTTCGGATTGTTCAAAAGACTTCGTTTCGCAAGGGAAATATCCGCGGTTACTCTTGTTATGATAATTCTGAAACAAATTATCGAATACTGATTTTTAGCTGGTGGATAAACGACTCACCTTCCTTCGAATCGATGTTTTAAATAATCAAAAACAGCTTTCTGCATCATATCAGTAACTTCGTATCCTTTTAATGAAGGTCCAACTAATACAACTGGTCTCATTGAGGGAACAACATCATACGGTGGCACATTTTCTTGTTGTACTTTTTTGAATATCAACTTCTTTTTTTCTTTTGTGGGCGGAGTCGTCACAATATTTGTCATTCGTTTTGCATTGTATTCGTCGTCATCTAAAAATGTTATTTTTAAATAAATATTTTCCCTTTTCCAATTTATTAAAATAACTAACCAGGAGTCGGCGGTGTGGAACCTCGTGACCCACTTCTTGGCATCATATTGTCCAATGCACCGAGATTAGTTGCAGATGTCGATTGCTTACTGCAAAAAAAGAGCATTCAATCTTCATTAATTTTCACTTTCAATTACTCACAATTTTCCTGATTTTGCAGTCTGTTGTCTCAAAGATTCAAGTTTAACTGGAGATGGAATAAATCCTAAATCATGTCCTTCTTTCACGAGTCGTCCTATCCACCAATCATTATTATATTTCTGAAATACAAAAATTGTATAATTTTCATCGAATTTCCGTCCAAACAAACCTCTTTTACATGCAAAAAATCTTTAACTTTAAATGAAACTGCACATCCATGAACTGGTGAATCATCGTCTACACTTCCATCGTATTCTACATTTGTACATACAGCAAACGCCACGGGTTTGTACTGAAAATTAATACAGGGTTTCAAAGATTTTCCGATTCTTATTGAAGATTTTCTGTTTCAGAAAGAAACTTTCAACCAATACATCTTTCAAGATAATTCTTTTGAACTTTTTTTTGTCCACCTACTCATTTCTGGGAAATCCTCAAACCATCGAAACTTTTTTCTTCTACTTTTTTCCCACAAAAAAAAAACAAATAAAAGGATTACCTTGGCTCTCTCAAGTTGCAAAGCGGCCTGTCTCTCTGCGTCTCTTCGAAGAGTTTCTCTGTTTCCGGCTTCAAGTTCCAACTCATCATGATGACTGAAATTTGAGTCGCCGCTTCCCTGAAATACTAATATATTTTTCAAAAAAACTGTCGACTCAAGACAAAACGAACCCGTCTGCGGAAAGCCATCTAGCGGGGCCCGTCAACTCTTCGACGCAGTGTGACCTTGTCACTTTCTTCTTCTATTTGTTGTCCCGTCTTCAGCTTCTTCGTCTTCTTCTCTTCCTTCTTCTCACCGACACTTCGCCTCCGCTTCTTCTACTTCTTCTTCTGACGACTTCAATTGTTGTCGTTGTCGTCGTCGTCCGTTTCTTCTTCTTCTGCTTTTTCAACTGCTCCTTCTGCCGACTCTCCCCCCGTCGTCGTCGTGCCGTTCTGCTGCAATTTCATAAATCAACTTCAAAAAGTGCAATTGGTTATTCATTGGGTCGAGAAAACGGAGAAGTCCCCCCTTCAGGAGAGCGTCAAATGTCAGTTTTTGGAAATTGAAGCCGGTTTGAGCGGTTGTGCAATGGGGGGAGAGACCGAAATAAATGACAAATCGAGGGCAATGAGAATACGGTAAAAGGAAATGAGACACAACACATTCAGAAGACGTTTTCATTGACATCACAGAATCAGAAGAAATACGGAAATTGCATAATTTTGTGGTGGTGCCGGAAGTGGAAAGATTCGAAATTGGAAAATTGAAATTAGAGAATTTGAGTGACAAGAAAATGTGACAAGCCATCAATTTCACACTGAAAAAGTTCTGAACGGGGTTTTCTTTAAAAATATGGTTGAATCAAAACATTTTAAATTTTAGCAACTTATTGAGTCAAAAAAATGTGTTGAGGAATCCGAAAACTGATATGGCTTCATCAAATGTTACTAGCATTACAAATCCGAAATAAAATAGCATTTTGCACTAATTTTTCTTACGGTTCAATCAGTTTTTGATACCCTAATAAAATCATTATTTTGCTCACTCGATTTTCAGATTGTTCTCAAATCAAAGTTTTTGATCGTGTACTGTATTTTGAGGTCGTTAGAGGAACTTCTTGTTACATTTTTGAATTCAGCTGGATAACTATCTTTCAATGCTTAAAACCAGTTATTAATGTAGGTAAAAAACCCTAAAAGTCAATAAGTCATGATTCAGGATTCAGAATCAAAATACATAAATTAGGCGAACTTTCACAAGGGGCTTCCTCGAACTCTTGAGTTGAACTTTTTCTGAAACTTCGTCCCTAGACTAAGTTGACCCTGAAAACCCCAAATCTGCAATAAAAAGTGGCCAAATGTTTACGTAACTCGAGATATGAGCCCTCAAAGTTGCAGCTAACAGTGCTTTTGGCGTACTTTGAGAACCCATAACTTGGCTCAAAATCACTTTCAGAAGGTCTAGTTTTTTGTTTTGTACTCAGAATTTTATACCAAACAATGTCCTATACTTTTTTGTAGAAAAAAATTTTGAGCCAGAACAACGAAAATTTCCGACCAAATGGGTGCGGATTGCTTGTTTTGCCATTTCTTTTCGTCCAATTTGGTGATTGAAAGTTGAAATCAAAAGATAAATGTTTGCAAAAAAGTGTTCATGAATTTCATGTATTTTTCTGTCGGTTAGGAACCTTTTTATAGGTCAAATGATGACTGAAAATCCTAGAAGGTTTTTGGCCCTAAACAGGTCAGCCAAGTAAAAAAAAGTTCGGAAAATGTCATGAAACTTTAAAAAACCTTGTTACAAACATATATAGTTTGTTTCATTCCATCATTTAGGGAATTGGAAAAATAAAGTTGGTAACTCCAGATTAATCGAAAAATTTCCCACCCAAATGGTGGCAAAATTTCAAAGTTTTGGCTCAAAAATTTTTTTGTTCAAAAAGTATTGGACTTTGCTGATCGGCAAATTCTGAGTCTAATACAAAAAACTAGACCTTCTGAAAGTGATTTTGAGCTGAGATATGGGTCCTCAAAGTACCCCAATTTTAGTGTTGGCTGCAACTTTGATGGCTCATATCTTGAGTTGCGTGAACATTTGGCCACTTTTTATTGCAGATTTGGGCTTTTCAGGGTCAACTTAGTCTAGGGCCGAAGTTTCAGAAAAAGTTCAACTCAAGAGTTCGAGGAAGCCCCTTGTCAGAGAATAAATTAAATAATTTTTGGTTTCCAAAAACAATAATCTAGATCCCACAATTTTCCAAACAACCAATTATTGAAATTCTATTTTCAGTTGATCCTCATTTTAGATAGTCATCGTGATGGCTATTTTAAGGTCTCCTTAATATTTTTAGATTAAAAGTTCCATGAAAAAAAAGAAAGAAAGTTTTGGAAAGAGGAACGAGGAATTGAAGAAATCGATCGGCTTCTCGCTGCTCGTCGCCGTCATTGTGTGTGTGCAAAAGTTGGAAGAGAAAGGGAGGAAAACACTCGAAAAACAAAAAAGTGCCAAAAATTTATGAGCACCCACCACCCCTACCACCACTAGCAGCCGAAGAAGAAGCAGTAGAAGAAGAAGCACAGAAGCTCACAAAAAGAGAGAATTCGAGTATGAGAGAAATGGAATTACAGAGAGGTTCAGAGAAATTAGAGAAGCGAAAAGGAGCAGGGACGAGAGGAGCGCGGCTCCTTCTTCTTCTCCTACACACTACTTGAATTCTGTTGGCTTGGAGAAGAAGATGAAAAAGAAGAAGAAGAAGAGAGAAAGAGATGGGAGAGAGAGAGAGAGAGAGAGAGAGAGAGAGAGAGAGAGAGAGAGAGAGAGAGAGAGAGAGAGGAGAGAGGGAATGGTTGTTATGTGGCTAAAGAAAAGAGAAAAAGCTCACACGGATAACGTAGAGAATGCACAAGTGAGAGAAGAGAGCTCCGAGAAGAATTTTCATCAATGCAAAGTCAATAGAGACGGATGAAAAGGAGGAAGAGAATAAGAGAAAGAATATCCCCGAGAGATGAAACAACAAGGTCAGTGGATTGGAATTATCTTCAAAGCATTCGCAGAGTCTTCTGGTGTAAGTAATCCTCTTTAAAATGTTAAGAACTGAGAGAAAGAGAGAGAAAGTAAGTGCTCTCCAGAATATGTGTCTTCTTTCGTTTGTGTAGTTTTTATGTTTTAGAGACATTGGATCTAAAGTTTTAATGTACTTTCTTTTTGTTATTTTTTTTCTTTTTATGTTGTTGTAAAAAAACTATTATCGTTCATACGAATTTTTTTTGTGTAAATTAATTGAGATCCAGCCTTGAATTTCAATAGAAACTTATTTTCTCTCAAGGGAATAAGCTTCTAAATGTGGATACAGTAGGGTACTAAATTTTCTTTTTTTGTACCGTACAAAGCAAAGTTACAAAAAAAATTCAGGCCAGAGAATGTGTCAAAAAGTACAGAATAATGGATCTTTCGAGATGGTAAGCGAATTTTTGAAAATTTTCGAGCGTTCATCACTGTTTTTTAAGGATAATTTCTTGTTTTTTCTTCCCAGATATCTTGAAAATTTAGGGAAAATTTGCTCATTCCGTTTGTGGTGCTCCATATGTATATTTGAATCTTCCAGATTCCGTTTGTTTTAGGTTCTCTAGAACAATGGAAAGCTAAAATCGACAACTTCACCTGCATCAAAACTCAAGTAATAAAAATCAGCGTTAAAAAGTGTGATATCATTTTCTCATAAATGCTCTGAATTTAGGATTCCAAATTCTCTTCCCCACCTTCCACCACCCCACCACAGCCACCAGTCAGCCAACCCATTTTCATCTACTCAAAAATTCAAAAAATTCAGGTGTCAAAAGAGAGAAAATATATTGGAAGCTGTTTCGAGTGACAGCTTTTGCGTGTCTCACGCTACTCTCTTCTTCTTATTTTTCTTCTTAGTATCTCTTTTTTGTCATTTTTTGGCGGTGGGTGAAGGTGCCAATTTGATCGACATAATTGCATTTTCGAAGGACGGTGATGCGGTATGCACAAAAGAAAAAAATGGAATGAAATGAAGAGGAAAAAAGGAATAAGATCATTTTGGAGGGGAAAAAAGGATGGGCATGCAAAAAAGAAGAGCAATTTGAAATGGAAATTGAGGTTAATTGGTTTCAAATTGACATCTCAAAAACATCTGCTATTTGGAGATGGACAGTCGGGGTGGTATTTTGAATTTGATGGGAATTGATACTTCCTAGGATCTGAAATAAAAATCAAGGGAATTAGGAGAAGTTTTGAATGAATCTCGAAGGACTCCTTGCTTCTGATTATGGGAAGCTTTCAGATAAGTTTCGATGTTCAACTGTTTTTGGAGTTCAGACAATTCTAAGATTGCATGGTGGAATACCAATAATTTCAGAGTCTCAGAAATTTGAATAGACTAAAAACAGTCAATATTCAGCCTCCATCATTATGTTTTTCCACCTGAAAGTGTCGTTATTTTTCATGTCCAAGAACGAAACGTCGTAATTCAAATTATATCATATTTCAAAATGATGCCAACATTCTACTTTCTCACATCTTTAAACAACTTCATATGACACTGTGTGACTAATTCTGAATTCTATATTCTACTTTCTTTCTCTTCTTCTTCTTCCAGTACGACGTCTTCTTCGTCTTCTTCTTTCCGCATACACGGAATGACTCCAAACAGCCGTCGCCTCTTCTTCTTCTCCATTCTTTGCCTATCCGTACCAAAAAAACAATGCAAGCAAAAAAGGGAAAAGAAACGCAGAGCTCTCTCGCTTCTTCATTGTGAATGCGGCTCACACGACGACGTCGGGAAAAGAAGAGGGGCGACTCGCCACGAAACATACATGCAGGGGCAGAGCAGAAACCCCCACAATACTAATGGAGTTAGGCAGAAAAAGAAGCAACGGGAAGAAGAAAAAAAGAAACGGGATGTGTCTCTCACGATGGCAAAGGCGTACTTGCTGTTTTGAAATGAAAAGAAACTAAAGTAATGGTGAAGAAAGTGAAGATCATGAATATGGAAGGAGAAAGAAGAAGGAGAGAAGATTTATATACAAAGAGATTCATATTCTCAGAAAATCTGGGAAAGAGTTTTGAGAGTTTTGAGAGCGCATGGACTCTATTCACACTTCTTTTCAAGGGAAGTAGCTCAATATTTCAAATTGCAAGAGTAAATTTGGGAAACTCAAGAAATACACGTTTGAATTGAACAAAATCATATTCCTGATAACCGGAAAGCCAAAACCTGAGAAAGAGCCTGAGAAAATCTTCCAGTTCCTCCCAAAAACGATAAGTAACTTCTGCAGAAAAAAATAAGTAAAGAGGCCTTTCACTACCTTTCCCCCATCCATTATTGGCTAATTTGTCGTTGTGTTGAGCCATGTGTGCACTCTAATGAATTGCCAAACCAAATAAAGAAAATGTCCTTGAGAAGAAACTCTTTTTTATTTTTCTATATTCAGAGGGACAATCAAATGAACAAAAATCGTTTGAGTGACAAGTCGACCTCTTTAAGAACGAACAATGCGAAGAACACGGCGAACCTTCTTGCGGCGGTATCCTCCTGCTGGAGCAGCAGCGGGTGCTGGAGCTGCTCCTCCGGCAGCTCCACCTTGGTATCCACCGGCTGGAGCAGCGGCGGCAGCTGGGGCTGGTGCTGCTGCAGGGGCTGGTTCAGCAGCTGGAGCTGGAGCCGGGGCAGGAGCCGGTGCTGGAGCTGGAGCTGGAGCTGGAGCTGGAGCTGGAGCTGGAGCTGGAGCTGGAGCTGGAGCTGGTGCTGGAGCTGGAGCTGGAGCTGGTTCGGCTGGGGCTGCAGCAGCAGCACCTCCTTGATATCCTCCGGCTGGCGCTGCGGCTGGAGCAGCCTCAGCATCTCCTCCCTCTGCATATGTACTGGTTCTTGGTGGGCATGGACAGTAAGCGGCGTCTGGTCCTGGGGCTCCATCGGCTCCTGGTGCTCCAGCTGGTCCATCTGGTCCCGGTGCTCCATCCTTTCCTGGTGGTCCGGCTGGTCCTGGTGGTCCTGCTGGCGATGGCTGAGCGTAGGCATCTTCTCCGTTTGGTCCAGCTGGTCCTGGCGGTCCTGGTGGTCCCGGTGGCCCTGGCTCGTTTGTGCTGGTGGTTCCGGCGGCTCCTGGCTGTCCATCTGGACCTGGTGCTCCTGGTTGTCCGTCTGGTCCTGCTGGACCTGCTGGTCCTTCTGGTCCAGCCTCTGCGTATCCTGCTGCTTCACCGTCTGGACCTGGGGCTCCAGCTGGTCCGGCTGGTCCAGCGTTTCCGTCTGGACCTGGTGGGCCTGGTGGTCCGGCTGGGCAGGTAATGCAGTTGCCAGCGGCTCCGGCATAGGTGTCAGAAGCACCAGCCTCTCCGGCAGCTCCGTCTTGTCCTGCCTCTCCTGGCTCTCCATCAGCTCCAGCCTCTCCTGGTGGTCCTGGTGGTCCAGCTGGACATCCAGAAGCTTGGGCGGCACATTGACATTGTCCATCTCCTGCTCCAGCAGCATATCCTTCTCCACCAGCACCTCCAGCTGGTGCAGCAGCTGCAGCTCCTCCGGCATACTGTCTCTTGACACGTCCGAATAGTCCTTCAAAGGCGATTCGCTCGGTTGGTGATTCGACACGACGAGCAACCATCATTTGAGACCAAGCATCGTTGGCTTTGTGCTAAAAATGTCATGTTTTCTTTCTTTCCATTTGGATTGAATTCACCTTGAAAGCACTCATATCCTCAACGAAATCAGTCTCAAATGATTGCAAATCACCAATGATTGAGACCATCGAAACGATAGAAGCAGTGACAAGGAGTGCCGCCACAGCGGTTCCAGCCGACAACGCGTAGAACGTGCCGCTCGACATAATCTGAAAACAAGGAATAAATTAAGAAAGAACTGGTTTCTTATGGAGGAACAAAAGAACTCTTAGATTACCTCTTTTGAATGAATTCAGAGAGTAGAGACGGTCGAGTATGAATCAAGTGCCAATTCATCGTCACTTCCGCTTTTTATACTAATTCATTTTATCTTTTCATATAACTTTTACCGCTGCAAAAACATCCGATAACGGTTCGTGAATACAATAACAAACAAGGACAACGTGTGTGAATCGGAGAGATTTAGAGTTTGGAATCGTTTCGGAGATGGTAAACAGAACCAGTTTCAGTGTTAATGACAGATGGAATCGCGAAACGAACACAAAACAGTTGTTTTTTTGTGAACACGATAGAATTGCCACTTTCACTTATCAGGAACTATTGACTCATTACTAATTGGGGGATGATTAGAAATGATAGAAATATAATGAGAATTGGTTGGTATAAAAGGAAATGATTGACAGTGGAAAATCACTTCATTCAGCCACCACAGCTGATAACGACGTCCAAAAAGGTAAATTTGTTTTTAATTTTAAAATATAAGGTTAAAGAAGTTTAATAGGAGATATCTGGAACCTTACTTTTTTGGAGGTTTCAAAAAAATCACTTCACAGTTTTCAAATGTGTAATTACATAAATCCATTGATTTTCAGATGTCGTCAAGCGCTTCCATATATGCGCTAACCGGTGTAACCGCAGTCTCGGCCCTCATTGTCGCCGGAGTCGTCATCTCCTATTTGTCCATTCTTGGAGACATCAGTCAATTCGAATCTGACTTCTCGAATGATATGACTGTTTTCAAAGTGAAGGCCAACGATGCTTGGTCTCAGATGATGGCTTCAAGAAGAATCGAATCTCCATCTGAGAAAGTTGCCTTCGAAGGACTATTCCGTGTCAAGAGACAGTATGCCTCAGGAGGCGGTGGAGGATCTGGAGGAGGCGGTGGATACGCTACTGGTGGAGGTGGAGGTGGCGGAGGCGGCGGAGGCGGTGGATGCCAATGCGCTGCTCAAGCGTCTGGATGCCCAGCCGGACCACCAGGACCACCAGGAGAGGCTGGATCTGATGGAGAACCAGGACAAGCTGGACAAGATGGACAACCTGGATCTGCTGGACAAGCCGACCATGCCAGTGCTGGAAAACAATGCATTACTTGCCCAGCTGGACCACCAGGCCCACCAGGTCCAGACGGAAACGCGGGAGCAGCCGGAGCACCAGGAATGCCAGGACCAGACGGACAGGCTGGAGGAGCAGGACCATCAGGACCACCGGGACCACCAGGAGCACCAGGAAACGACGGACAGCCAGGAGCACCGGGACAAGATGGACAGCCAGGAGCACCAGGAACTTCCATTGTCAACTCTCCAGGAGCACCAGGACCAGCCGGACCAGCCGGACCACCAGGGCCAGCTGGACAAGATGGTGGAGCCGGAGCTGCTCAACCAGGGCCACCAGGACCACCGGGACCACCAGGAAACAATGGACAACCTGGAGGACCAGGACAACCAGGAGGTCCAGGACAAGATGGCGGACCAGGAACCGACGCTGCCTACTGCCCGTGCCCACCAAGAACTCAAGGAGGAGGTGGAGGCGATTTCTCATCCGGAGGAGGAGGAGGCGGCGGAGGTGGATACTCTGCAGGAGGCGGTGGATCATCAGGAGGTGGCGGAGGATCATCTGGAAATGGCGGAGGATACTCGGGAGGCGGTGGATCCGGTGGAGGTGGAGGTGGCGGCGGAGGATACGCTGGAGGAGCCGGTGGTGGCAGTTACAACCGCAGATTCCATCAATAACAAATTGATTTTCATTGATTGGAAGAAAAGAAATAAATGATTCATTAGAAAAGAGTTACCGGTATTCAAATACACATAATTTTAAACAGATTTTTGATTTATTGTTATGCTTCATGAATGACTGCCGGAGCAGTTTCTGATCGACTTCTTCGACTTCTGAACATTGAAGCAGCTCTTCCTCTTGATATTTGATCCTTGATTTCTTTCAAATCAAATGGAAGTATCGTTGAATCTTTATGATCTTTGTGATCCTTCAGTGCAGAATTTTGTCGTGTAACAGTAGCCAGCCTTCTCTCTATATCCGGCTCATTTTCCCATGCTAATTTACAAACATTCAATTGTTCCGATGTTACTCGGTGCATTGATAGACCCTTTATTTTTTCTCTGAAATCATTTTCGAATATTTAGATTGTTTGTATTTCTTCTCTTACCTCAAATGACTCATATCATTTCCGGATTTTCTGGTTCTGAACAATTTGAATCCAGTGACAACATCTTCTAACTCTTTTTCATGCATTTCTTCATTCTTCTTTTTCGAATACATATAGTCTCTTCTCTTTCTCGAAAATGCAATCCATCCGATTTTCGATAGAAACAAGGATAATTCAATGATTGTGAATACAGACATTCCCATGAACATTCCCATATTTCCTCCGATATCGGATAAAAGTTCAGTTAGAGACATTCCTCTTTTTTGAATGTATTCTGTGTAGGACATATCCCGGAAGAAGACGTTCACAACTTGAAAGTTCGATCTGAAATTTTCGAAGTTTCGTTACATTTTAAAGCCGATATTCTTGGAAAATTCAACTTTTTGTTTTTTCACTGTCAGTACACCAAAACATTTTCTTCAAACTGCAACTTTTCAGACCAGTCTCGCTTTTTGTTTTTGCTTTTTTCTTTTTCAAAAAGCTCACTTCATGTGCTGTATTGTCCAGTTTCCTTGCTTACTCAACCACATCAACGCTCCTCTCGATAATCCTTTTCCATAAGAGTTAAATGAATGATACACTTGACTTTTACATTCAACTCGACACTCTTCACAAGTTGGCATTTCGATATTCAACGTCGTCTGATTCACGAGTTTTTTCATCTTAGTGTCCATACATCGATATGTTTCGTAGGGAGTGCAATCTGTGAATCCTGAAAGATTTTTGAGTTCGTGACATTCCAAGCACATTTCAAATATCTCACTATTCAAATGATTATAAATTGATGGAGAGCATCCACACAACTTTTGAAAATGTTGAGCTTTGCACATTGTGGAACACATTGCAGATGTATAGGGAAAATTGTAATCATATCCAGATGGCCAATGATCCGAACAGTTTCCCCATGAGCTCGACGATAAAAGAATGTATTTGGAACTTGAAAGTGCAGAATACACAACACTATCAGGAGATACAGCGATCCCTTCAGAAGCCAAAAACGGAATTTCTTCAGAAAAATGAACATAATATCTGAATCCATTCTCGAATGCACTTGAGAATACTGGAGTCACTCCGTCAGTTTCCGAATCGAATTGTTCTTCTAGATGAGAATCCAGTATTATTTGTAATCCAGCTGCGATTCCTGGTTCCGTTTGCATTTTCATCCATGGTTTATCACTGCTTTGAAGATTCAAAGTGAAACATTTTCCCAAATCAGAAAATATTGGAGTCGCGTATTTACAGCATTCGAAGCGGCGACCTCCAAATGAGCACATTTTGAACATGTCCTTACATGAGAATCTGAAAATTGAGCAAGGCACACTTTCATTAATATTAATTGAAAACGATACCCAGCATCCATGAAGAATCCATCAGCTGTGAAGTTTTCATGACTTGTTAGATATTGTTTATAAATATTATCTCCAGAATGCAGAGATTGTGCATCAGCTCTACCATAAAGTGTCATCGCATCACTATTGAACATCATCAAGTAATCGAGTAAATCGTCAGAAAGATCTTTGGTACTGTTGATTGCTATAATAATCATTGATCACACTCTCCGAAGCTCATTCCGGTTTCTATTTGTATGCTTACCTTCCACATAACTTCTTTTTATTGGATTGAAACTGCAAACTGTGACCCGTGGAAACTGCATACCACCTTCACTCAAGAGGAATGAAACCTGAAAAGTTGGAACTATTTTAATGTCGAGAAAGAACTTTTTCCTCACCTGTGAGACTGTAGGCTTTGATAAAAACATGTTGATAAGTGAAGTGACTTGTGTCAAAAGCATTATCATTGAAGCTATCATTATGAAGACCCAAAATACAAATGACCATTTCTTTCCGTTGTATATCCTTTTTGGTCCGTGCAGTGTTGTTGTGTCTGAAATGCTACGTTTTCGAAGATGAAAAAACAGTGGAACTCACTAGAAAAATGTTCGGATTCTCTTGTTATCGATGAAACTCCTTCTGTATTTTTAATTTTCCTCAAATGAGCCACAGGAACGTCGACTATTAATTGAGACGCTCTTTTGGAAAATGGCTTCAGTTCTGATAAAAAAGATCCTTTACTTGCAGATGGTCTGAAATAAATTATTTTGTTTTCTGACTCAATACTGAAATTAATTACTTGATTTGGGGCATATCTCCAACGGTTGAGCATGATGAAGAAGGTGAATTCGATATTTCATCGTCAAAACTGTCTGATTGGAAGTGTACCTGAAACGATAATATCGTGTTGAACTATAATCAGTTTCAATGATGTCAATATTCTTATCGTATTTCTTATAATTCAATTGTCTTTGCTTTTGTCGACTGTACAGTTTCAGACCACATAAAATCAGGTACATGAAGGGTAGAAAGAAGTTTGTGTTGTTTTGTTCAGACTGTTTGAACATGTCTATGTATTAGAGACCTTTTTTTTGGTATACTTTGCCACTGAAATATCATGATGGAGAATAAAAATGGGACACTAAATATCATCATTTCACTTCCGGTCATTATGTCACTTTTAAAGTTGTAATACAGATAAAGTTTCAAATGAAAACAAAAATAGAAAATGAAAAGAATAGTCAATTTGTTCGAAAATACTTCCAAGTTACTAGTTTTTACTTTGAAAATGAGGATCATCAAACGAAATGTTCAGATCTTATGGAGCCTATTTACTATTCTAGATCTTAGAGAGCCTACTCAATAAGATCTTAAAATTTAATAGTCTTTCATAATCTGTTCATAATTTTGAGGTTTTTAAGCCTAGCACAACAGTATTTAGAGGTTAGCAGGTTACTGTAACTGTCAAAAACAAATAAGACTCACAGATTCTCGTTTGTTTTTATTCGGTTTATCAGCGGGACTCTCCTGCTGGGCGAACCGTCCCATTGGTCCTTCGTTATAAAGAAGTGAGTGGTTTCTGAACACAAAAATACAAATCAAAACTTTTGATTCTTTTGAAAAGCAATGAAAAGTGCCGAATTGTTTGAACTCTTCGAGTCCCAGAGGCGAGAATTATTGCGGCTTCTTCTCTCCCTGTCTCCATCTACAATGCTATCGTTTGCTCACCGGATTTGGAGAAAAGGAGCCAGAAGAGAGAATCGAGAGAATGAGCACGATACTCTTGCGGAACGGGAACTATTTTGAACTCACCTGACGCGTCGCATCCTGGAATTAATGAGGAATGGTGTGAGCCGATGGATCTGAAAATCAAAAACACTTATTATTGTTGTTTTTTTTTCATTTTCAAAATTGAGCAGACACTGGCAATAGAGAAAAGGTGAGAGAATCGAATTGATGTTGGCCGGAAAATGTATGATTGATAAGAACAATTGATGATCGAAATGGACACACAGACCATTTATTCCTTTATTATCAATTTATTTTGTGCTTCTGTACTCCTCTTCATATCGAATTATTTATATCAGTACTACTATTGGAATTCAAAATTTTCAGACTTATTTTTTGTGCTTTATCTTTTCCGACTTTATTTCATTTGTGAAAATAGGAAGGTATCATTGATAAAGTGTTTTGATACGTTCGAACACAAAACTGTGTCAATTCAAAACACTTTCAAAGTGTGAATAAACTTTAAGAAAAGGAATCGTGGAAATGATTCTTAGACAGTTTTCAATTTGAAACTTATTTTGACAGAGACAATGCATCAATTGAATATTAAAACTGTTCATTTGAGACTAGGCTGTACTTAAAAATGAAATCATGTGAACAAGAGAACGTCAATCAGAAAAAGGGAAATATTTTGCATTTTTTAAGCTTCTCTGCCATTGAAAAGGCGATTAGAAAGGGTAAAGACAATATCAAATAATTTATTATGAGCTGATAAAATGGTCACGATCGATACTATTCCAGCTTCTTCTTTTGTGTTTTTTTTTCCAAAAAGGAAGAAACGTTATAAACGAAAAAGTGAAAGAGCAAAGGAAACGATCTGAAAACATTTATTTTCTTTGGTACACGATTCTGTTACAGAACGTTGTTGTTCATGGAAATTATTTTTATAGGGGACATTTGAACTTTCTAAAGGCAGTGGGTAGCATTTTACGCTCTGTAATCTTTCATGAAAGAATGTACTGTAAAATTTGTATTAGATGGGCATCACAATAAGCTCAAAAGGAGGAGGATTCTTGAAATTCAAAATCACATTCGTGAAACTCAAACGGATTTAAATTAGTCTTATTGGAATCCTGGTCAAAAGTTGACTGCACAGGTCAAAAAATATATTTCAAGTATTTTTTCCAACAGATTTTATGAGCCACCTTGAGAATTGAGAAATATTTTTAGGTGCTGGAAAAATAGAAAGGCATGTCCTTCTAATACATATTTTACGGAATATTATGTTGCCTGTGAATCAATTCATTTCAGATGAAAGACAAAACTCCTGAAAAAAGTCTTGAACGCGATAGATCTCGTCGGTACAGATACGAGAGGGAAAATTGACATTTTACGGTATTTCCAGGAATCTTTAGTTTTTTGATAAGTTCCTTCTGGGATTCTCAAATGTTTGAAAAAGACAAACTGAAAACTGTTGTCAGTTGTTGGAAAAAAAACTCTTTCAAATCTGCTATTTTATCACTTTATTATTCCAATTCACTCTTTCAAGACGTCTACCCTAGAATTCTGAAGCTCTTCCAGAATTCCCCCCGAATATTCTTCGATTCACCTTGGCTCTTTTGTAGAACACCTGGTTCTCATTACATTATCTTCCGATTGACCGTTCACAAATTGATGGTTTCGATTGGATTAGACGACTCCTCTGTCCAGATGTGCACATTTTGACACCGTTAACCTGTGTAGTGTCACCTTCGGCCCCTTTAGATTTTTCCGATCCTTTTCATCTGCAACCTTCACTGTTTTTATGTCTGCGACATGTGTTTTCAGTCTCTCTGATTTCAATGATCCCTCATCCTCTCGATCCCAACTGACTCTTCATCTAGGAGAGAGAAGTGGGCGGAGTCACCTGATGTCCCTCCAGAAGAGATAGGAAAAGAGAAAGAGAGACGCAGATAATTGTCGAGTTTTGCCCCGTTGTGCTCTTTATCACCCGTGTGCGGACCCACTCCTATTCTCAAACAATCATCTCATCATGCGTCTTCTGCACTGCTTCTCTTTTATATTTCCTCTTTTCTCTACTTTTCTTGTCGTTATTGCTTCTGATGAATCAGACGTTGAGGTTGGTTTGAATTTATATTTGAAACGGAAGGAGCTTGCTTTCCAACATTAATTCAAATAGAGACAAAGTGACACCAAAAACTCTCATATCTGATATTCTGTCTTGCTTCCCAGCGTTTGGATACCTTTCTTGTAGTTTGGAATTCATCTATTCCGATCATGAAGATTCTAAGAACTCAGATTGAAAAAAAAGAGTCTCAACCACCTCCATCCTAACAACAGCTGTCACGTTCTAAAAAAATAAACAAGAAAAATAACTCAACATCAGAGATCAGACAGAATCAGATAACAACACTTTAATTCCAGGTAAAACCAGCTTTGAGTCCATGCAAAAGAATCAATCCATGTGGAGCAACAATTTCAACGTTTCCACTTTTGGAGCCAGATGCAGAAGAGTCTTCTGGATTCGGAAGTGGAGCAGTTCCAGTTTACGATGAGATTCTCACGGTTCGGTGTTTACTGGTTCATTCATTTATCCAATTTATTCATTTTCAGCATGAAATTTACGATCTGAATGCCACCCCAGAACTTCAAAACTCAACACTTTGCTCATGTCCAGGAGATTCAACTTGTGATTTTGAATCAGAAACGAACGTTGTCAAGGTCGATTACGTAAGTGCTCTGTTGACCCCAAACAAATCTTATCAATTCGGTACATTTCTTTTAGCACGTCACATTGCGATTCTGCAGTCTGGAGACGATATCAACTGTATGCAAACGGAATGATGTTAACGTTAGAGTTATTGGGGCAGCGCAAGCATCTGGTAAGTACGGTTTGAATGTTGGCAAAGATATTTTAGGGTTCCTCTGTAGTTGTTATTTTTTGTAGTTAGAATTTTGAAGATTTCGAAAATTTGAAAAGTTTGATTTTGAACTTTTTTTAAAATCCAGAGATTTTCAGTCTTCTCACTCTTTTATGATTCTGAAACTATTTTGTACCACATATGATTGAATTCTTGAATCCCCTGAATTTTATTAGTGTTCTCAATCCCTTTATCTTCTAATTTGCTTGTTCCGAATGCTCCGGAAATGCTCCATCTTCTCTTTTGCCACTTTTATGATGAATCATCATCCGTTTGTCCCATCCAAATGACTCATCAAATCAGAGATATCCTCCGATCATTTGCCATTTTGCTGAGACATCTTGCATCATTTGGATGTCACAACAATTGTCATTTAATCAAGTATCTCTCCAGTCAAAATGCTAGTCTCTCCCCTGCGTCCCTTCATTTGAGTACTTTGTGTGCAACTGCAAACAGCAACCAACATCCGAATTCCATTTTTTTTCAGGTGACAGCGTGAAAGAAGTCTCAAACGCAATGATGTTCTGCAATTGTCCCAATGGATTTTCTCGGCAACCTGTTGAAGTTTGGTCGGGTCAAGACATCTCACTCAACTACAAATGTCTCTGAAGTACAATTTTAATATTAGACATATTTTCTCTTCGTACGGGCCCGTTCATCCCCACTCATTGTTTTCATCGTATTATTTCTCGTAATGATTGCTAGATTTCCTATTTTGTACGGTGACTAAAACGTATACTTTTATCAATGTTTCTGTCAGTAGAGTTGCCATTAAACATCTCTACAAGGCATATTCAGGAACATTTAATGAGATCGAATTGAGTTCAAAAAATGAAGTAATATTACAATAAATCAAACAATAAAAATTATTCGGAAATATTATTCCAGATGTACTTAGTTCCTGCGTTTCAGTAGAGATCCGTATGTGGCAGGCCGTGAATCCCGTCTTTTATGATGTCTGTATCTTTCACCCGAGCTTCTTCGTCCATCGGGTGATCTGCGCGATCTTTCCCTTTCGGATCTGTGCCGACGAGATCTATCGCGTTCAGGACTTTTTTCAGGACTTTTGTGTCTGATCTGAAATAAATTGGATATGAAATTTGAAGCAAAGAAAAACTCACTTGTCTCTCTTCGACGACATATTTGATTCTTTCTCTCATCGGTTTTTTTGGTTCTTGTTTGACGACTTTTGATTCGGCTTCTTCCTCCTCTGATATTTCCCCGTCTTCCAGTTGATCTGTCTTGTTTTCAGTGTCATCTGTTCTATCTACGCCATCTGCAAAAAGAACGGATCAATGTATAAACAAAAGTATTAAAATTTGTCTGAATCCGATGACACATTGCCGCATCATCAGGTGTTCGTTCGATTTGTGACCAAAAATTAAAAATAAAGGAGTGTTCGAGAGAAAACGTTTCTTTGAGAAAAAATTCGAACACCGTTTGAGCGATAAAGGCAAGAAAAATGCTCTATGTGTTATGGCTGGTTAGAGGAGAGCGCATAAAAGTGAACCGCGTTTCCGGTTAACCTCAAAGATTGTTGCAGAACAACGGTTGCAATGATTCTTTTCTGTCGGATTGTATTGGTTTCTATTCTTCTGACTTTTGCAGTTGCAGAGGAATCAACATGTTCTACTATGGACGTTCCAATACTCAGGAAAATAGCGGAAGGATTGTGTACAACTAGCTGTACTAAACAGGTTATGTTCTTAGCAAATCTAGTGACTTTTGAAACTTCTAGAAGTTATTATATTATTATTATTTCTAAAATTGGAACCTTGTAAGATAATTATCTAAACTTCTTCTTCAGAAATGTACTATTGGAGCATGTAAGAAGGTTAACGCTCATCCGACATGTTTCTGTAGTGACTGTTCACTTGGAAGTTCTGAAGAAGTTTCTCTCGATTCTCTGATGACGAAGCTCCCACATTAACTGTTGAATAACCACGTTTCCCATTGATGTTTGCGAAATGAAATGTGACCTTTTCATCTCACCTGTATTAGTTTTTTTTGTAATCGAGACACCTGTTGAATAAGTCAACAAACACCCTAGCAAAAAACCGTCATATCTATTTTTTGTTATCAAAAACCACCTGTGAATCCCGCCCCCGACAGTAATACATACTCTTATAAAAAGCGGGAATGTGGTTCACTAACTCAAAAAATAACTAACAATGCTCTTCCGTGCTCTTCTCTGTGCATTTGTGTTGGCAACATTCGTTGCAGCAGGAATTGATTTCAGCACTTGTGCTAGAATGGATGTTCCCGTGCTTGACAAGGCTGCTAGGGGATTGTGCATCACGAGTTGCAGTATGCAGGCAAGAGCACTTTTAGTAACTATTCAAAGTAACTATTTTCAGAACTGTGGAACCGGTTATTGCGAGAAGAGACGCGGACGACCAACATGCGTTTGCAGTAGATGTGCAAACGGAGGAGGAAATATCCCACTGGACTCTTTGATTAAAAGAGGAAAGCATTAAATTCGAAATGAGATCAACTCACTGACTGTATATTTTTCGATAATTTCGGGATTTATTTATATTAAATAAATCATTTCTTGCCGCATTATTAGTCAACTTTTATAATGTTCAGATCATACCTGACGTTCCTCTTCCATAAATTACTTCTTCGTTTTCCCCGTCTTCGTCTTCATAATCCGTTCCGTAATTCCAATCTAACTCATTGATAAAATTATCATCATCTGGTGGGGCTTGTTTTTCGATGTTTCGCTCTCCAGGAGATGCGCTGAGATCTAAAGAAACTTACAGAGAAGGGTCAAAAACTTTAAGTCTGGGATAAGTTACCATCTGGTATATCGGAACGACTTGGAGTTGAAGTCCTTGGAGATTCAGCATTTTCATCATCTGAAAGGCGGAAATCGACGTCCATCTCCAGTGGGACGGATGTCGGGCGTCTAGTTGGAGAAGATTCTGCATCATAATCCTTTATTTCAGCGAATTGTGAATCCTCGTGGTTTTCCTCCTTAGGTTCATCATATTCTTCATCTCCGTTTGTTTGATCATCTTCTTGACTAGCAGTCCATTCCATATCCTCTTCGACGGTTGTTCCCAATTTTTCCATTTCCGAAATTTTTCGTTCTCGTGTTGATTCGTCGATTTCTTCGTCCAAGTCTTCTAAACAAAATTCCTCCCAGTCCTCTTTTTGAGTGACTTGATCAATCTCCTGCTCCACTTCTGGTTCTTTAGTTTCCTCGGGTTTCGGAGTAAAGTCAGATAAATACTGATCTGAACTATTAAGACAATCGCCATTTGGAGGGACAGCAGAATCTTCTCGTATAAGAAGTTGTAATTCATCTTCCTCTCGATCCATCATAGAATTGAAACTTCCGGTAGAGAACTGCCGACGGGATGAGTCTACTTTCGATGACGTAGAAGGTGCTTGACGGGCTATTACCAGGTCGGGAAAGAATTCACGAAATTCGTCATCTTCCTCTTCAGCCGCTTCTTTTTGTGCTCCTTTACGAGCTGCATCGGAGGTTGACAAGTTTTGTAAACGAGTCGTTGAAACCGTATTTGAAACTTCATTAGCCGAAACGGCCGAGAAGGTCGTTTTCAATGCAGATTTTGTCGAATTATCAGTTTCTAAAAGACAAGAAAATCACATAATTGTCTTCTAGGCCTTCTTACCATTCGCAGTTGATTTATCTTCCAAATTTCGAATATTAAGTCCAGTATGCTCTTTAGCTGGGTTATTATTTGATTTGAGTAGTTGGAGCATCGCAATTCCTTCTGAAAAAAACTGTTGATTTCAAAAACAAAAGTCGATTCAAACCAGCCGATATTCCAACTTCTTCCAGATTTATTTTGTTGATACCAATTTGAGTTTTATTCGATAATAATGGATCGTTGGACTGAGTATTGACAGATTGTTGCAAACTAGAAGCAGTAGAGTGTTCTGAAAACAAAGAAATTGTTACAATACTAGAGATTGTATAAGCTGTACCGATGACACGAGATGAAGTGTTTTCAAACAGCGAACAATTCTCATTATGATTGGACATCTTTTCGGACCACATGACTCGAACTTCTTGCGAGCGTTGAAAAAAGGTAGCTGGTTTCCGTATTGACATCAATTTCCATTTCATGATTTCTCTGCTATTTGTTGCAATTTGGATTGAAGGGCGCTCGCCTTTGATGTTTGGGCGATCAATCGACACTTCACCCACAGGTATTTTCTTCGTAGGACTTCCCGTTTTATCTTCATGTTTTTGAGAAACAGTTGGCATACAAATCTTCTTTGAAGTTGGCACGAACTTGTACTTTGAAGAAGCAGACTGTTGAAGCTGTGGACGTGTCGAAACTTTGTCACCGGATACGGTTTTTGAGTCGAGAGCACCTGTTTTGCCAACTTCTGAATCGGTTTTCGCAGCAGAAACTGATGGCAACGCGCTCGAAGATATTTTCTTTTCCATGGGCTTGACTTTAAATTCGAATGGTATAGTGGTGACTCCTGACCTGTTTGCTTTTATTTCTGGGTTAGAATCAGCCCAAACAATCGGTTGTTTCTTTGTCTTCATTGTTTGAGAAGACTCGCCATTTGAAGAAGAATACTGATCAGACGATTTCCTCGTTTTTTCTACTGTGCTCGATATTTCCTTTATTATTGTGTCGAAGGAATCGGGAGAAACTTTTTTATCTCCTGGAAATTGAATTCTCTCCGAAATCGTCCTTTTCTGTATTTTCGAATCACGTGATTCATCTTTCAGTGGTGAGAGTTTCCTTTTATTATTGTCAGAAATGTTGGATCGGTTTTTACGATGTTTTTCATCAGCATTTCGTTCCGAATCTCTACTTGGTTTTTCTTTATTCACTTTGCGATCTTTATTTGTATCGTCTCGAGATTTTCGAACTTCGGTAACGCCGCTTCGAACGACCTCCATTGACTTTCTACGATCCTTATCCCTGGATTCTCTAGACTCTGGTTTTTTTGATTGATCTTGTCTGGGATTTCGAGATTCCTGCTTCTCGTGAGATCTGATGTTTTTGGTGTCCTTTTCCGTATTCCTCTCCACAGTTACTTGCTTGTCCTTTTTCAAATCTTCGTTTTTCTTCTTCTCGTCATCCTTCTTCTTTTTGTCGTAAAACTCCGGCAACAAGCTGCCTACTGTTTTCAGAGAACATGGTTTTTCTTTAGACGGTTTTTTAATATCCATGACAGTGGGCATCCCATCGTTGTTCGTTTCCAGTTGGTTTAAGTAAAGCCATGATTGTAACTCTTCGGAACTATTGAACTCCAACTCCACACAGTTTCGAGCTTTTATTTTCTGAGAAATTACTTAATATTTCATGAGATCATGTTGATCTGATAGCTCACCTTCATCGTTCGTGGACGCAACGGAAAATGACGTTCCTTGAAGTGGTGCATGCAATTTGGACAAGTAACAACGCCACTGGAGTCAAGAGCATCTTTGAGGCTGAAAAATGATAGACTGGCTTGAATGGGTAATGTGAATGATAGGCAAAAGCAGCTAAAAACTTACTCTTTTTTGAGCTTCTCGTTATCTCCTTTTAGTTTCGTGATTTGACTTCTTGACCCGACGAGAAGTTGTCGGAAAAGACCCGTGTGAGCAGATGAACTATTTGGTTGTTTTTGTCGTGAAGATTGATTTTGATTCTGAGCTTCGACTCCAGTAACTGGAACGGTGGCCGATGAAGTGTCACCAGATGGCATATACTCTTCCCCTAGAGCTAACGCATACATTTCCTCGTCATCGTCATCCATTACGTAGGAAGTTAGAAACTGAAAAGCACGGGCAAGGGGCCACACAAAAGTCAAACTAAATAAAGTAGTTAGTGGTAAAAAAACACAATACGCAATTCACAATCACAACAAACAAAGACATGAAGAGGCTGAAAGAATTGAAGAAAAAACGGTTTTTATTTAAAAATACTCGGTCAAATTTCCAGAACGATAAACAGAAGGAAGTAAATTTGAAAAATAAATTAGGCATCTGTTTCATCAGCGAGTTTTAAAGAACCGAAAATTTGAGCGGGAACTGTTTTAGTGGAAATGTCCACGTCCCCTTCTTCTCCATCCTCGTCGTCATCATCATCCAGGTCAATCTCATCCGGATTCTCGGTAGTGTCTTGTTGGACTGTTTTGCTGGCTCCGCGGACAAAGGAAATATTACCCTTATTCATTGATAATTGCGTCACAGTGCCGCCATCGTTCGAACTCTGAGCTTGTTGATCAAGGGATTCCATTGGGTTGACTGTTCCACTAGTGGTTTCTTGTGCCTTACGTTCAGCATCAACGCGCATTTGTACAGAAGTCAAAGTGACGTTCACATTATAAGATGCTTCAACTGAGCGACGAACACGTAGCATATCACGAACGGTTGCCTCGTTTCCGTGAGCAACTTCGAAGTTTTTCCAGGTATCCCAGAATTTGACATGGACTTTCGGATCCGAAATTTCAGCAGCATGCGCATAGATAGCTCTAGCTCTATCGATCTCTCCAACGGTCGTCTCCAGCTGGGCGTAACGTAATGACATTGCTCTTGACTTGTCTTCCGGAAGTTCCGAGATTGCACGTTCGAAAATCGGGCGACACTGGGCGATTCCGTACATTTCTTGAACTTTCTTTATGTAGATATTATACATCTGAAAATTAGATGTGTTGCATTTGTTTTCTTTTTTCAAGAAACATACCAGGTGCATATCTGATCGATCAACTCCAGAAGTAGCTCTATTGTAAATGGAAAGGGCATGACGAGCCAAACCATGTTCCTCTTCAAGTTTGGCATAGAGCAAAAAAATGTCTGCAACAAAAATCAGGCTTGTACAATCAAAACAAGAACAACTTACATTTCGAATGTGTCGGTGGACAGTTCTCTAGGCATTGCTCGAATAGGTCCCTCGCTCTTTCCAATTTTTTCCCACCATATCTTTTAATAAATTTAACAAGATAAGTATTCCAAATGTCAAAAACGCTCGGCCATTTGAACAATCCGATTCCTTTTTCGTAAGCTTGAAAAGCCAATTCAAAGTATTCGTTCTCCTCGAGGAACATTGCGTAGTTCATTATCATTTGTGGAGAAGCAACACGCAACTCGATCATCTTGTCATAAACTTTCCTGCACGACTCTACAGTTCCACAACATTCTTCATAATCAGCATACATTGCCCACAATAACGGACTTCTGTGAACTCTGGCTTGTACCGATTGCATGTTTTCGTAGTCTCCTGGTCTTGGAACAGCGCAAGCTCTTTGCATGATCGACAGTGCCGCCCTTGCACGTTGGTGCTTCATCTCCATTTCGGCATAAGCACACCATACATTGGCCAACTCACTCACTCCACCAAATTGGGATAAAACAGCAGTTTCGAAAGTTTCTCGTGCAGCATCCAGATCATCATTATCCTCGTATAACTTAGCGAATCCAATCCACAAGTCACGAACTTTTCCGACTTGAATTTTTGGGTTCACAGACTTCACAGCCTCTTTGAAAGTCTCAACTTGTTTCTTGTAGTTCCCTTCATAGATGTTAACGCGGTTCAGCCATTCTCCGACATTATGAGGATTCTGGCGGAGAAGAACGCTGTTCATCAACTCATTCTTGCGCTCCATAAGATTTTGATATCTGAAGAAATATTTTTAGCTTACAGAACAGTACAAAAAATATATAATACCTTTGGAACATCCATTCCAAATCTACTTCTTTCTCTGGATCATTATTTTGTTCCACGTGTTCCATCATAATTGCAACTTCTCTTTCTTCGAAGGCGGTGTAGGCCTCATAAACTTGAGCGAAATCTCGCACAGTGGCTACTTTTGCAATTGCTTCCTCGTAAACGTCGCGTGCCTGGAAAAAAAGCATTCTGTTCATTTTTCAGCGAGAAAAAAAACTCACTCTCTCAAATTCAGTACTACGGATATAGTAATTTGCTAGAGAGCACCACAAGAATCCTACTTGATCGGTATATCGATAAATTCCTTGTCGGATGATAGCATCAACATTCAAGGAGAAAATCTTGACCGGGTTTTCAGATATCAGTTTACACAGTTGAGTCCACAACTGGTGTGAAGTTCTTCCCTTTTCGGAAACGTTTTGGTCTTGATTGACTAATATCGTCAATTCTTTCGCAGCTTCATCAATTTGATCTCTTTCGATCAGATATTCAACATAATCCTCGCGTACCTTCGGATTCATCTTTAAATACCTTCTGTAAACGCGAATTGTGGTTTCCGGGAGGTCGTGGCTTGTTAGGAAATCGATGTACATGGGCCAAATTCGCATATGCTGAGTAACCGGCAGAGAACGAAGGGCTCTATCGAAAACTCGGCGAGTTTCTGTAATCAGCCCACGTTTGATCATCACTTCACAATAACAAATCCAAACACGAGGCATCTGAAATATTAGAAATTTATTCATGTTTATTCGGTATTTTTTCTCATTGTCACAGGAATGAGACAAAACATACTTTGTGCAATCGCATAAGACATCTCTCGTATGTGTCGCAGAGAGCTCTCCACGAGTTTTCAGTGGGGCATTTGTTTACAATTGTACTCTCTCTATATTTGAGATAATGATACCAAAGTTTGTAACTTCTTTCAAAGATTGCGAGAGCGCGTTCATAGATCTGGAAGAAAAAAATGTGAAGATGTGCTTCAAAATTAATATAACTTACCACGAACACTTGCTTAGCCGGGGAATTGTTCTGCAATTTGTGATCAATATATCTGTGCCAGCAGTTCACTGAAGTCGGATTCCGAATAATATCCTCTTCGAACGGAATATCTTCTGTCGCCTGAAATAATGGATTTGAAATTGAAAAACTTCTACACACTGACAATTCCTCTAATTGTTTCGGTAATCGGAACTTTATCCAACTTCATTGCAGACTTGTTAATGCCGGAAGATGTACTATCACTGTTTTCTTTGTCTGTCATTCTGAAAAACAAAAATACCAATGTTCGAAGCAGATTTCAGGAGTGAAAAAGAAAATATTTTTCGAAAATACTGCTTTGCCCGTAAAATGCGATGCATGCAGACTGATGCCTACAGACAATTGCGGACCGTAGTATTTCAACAAAATTTCGGTTGGCGTTGAAGATGAGATAAAATCAAGACAACGATTCTCAGAATAATTCTCTCAGGACTGGCACATATTTAAGAAAAATGTCTTCGTTTCGGCAGTTTGTGTGGGATCCTGTGCTTCTAATCAGCCAAATGACATGTCTTCAAGCTTTTTTTTACGGCTCACAGATGTCATTGATGTTATTCTGTAGTTTCTTCGGATACGAGCCACTGATTTCTTCTGTATTTTCAATACAGGTAACTTTTAGTGAGAAAAATCGTAATAATAAAAGGTTCCAGACGCAACGATCAATGGCCCTGATTCAACTGGTCGCTTCAGTTGGAGTTTCACTTGCTCTTTCTTATTTGGTCCAACGAGCGAAACAATGTTTAGATTTTGCATGCACAGTTCACTTTTTTCATTTGATTTGCACAACAATTTATAATCGAGCGCTTCCAACTCAATTTACTTGGTAAGTCTCTTCATTCGGTTTTGTTTCGGCGTAGAACTAATCTCTCATTTTAAATTTCAGGTGGATTTTACAAGTTATCTCAACAACAATTTGCACGGTCCTAGGAGAATATCTTTGTATGCGGATAGAATCACAAGAAATCAAATTGGAAGGTGGACCATCCCGCTACGACTTGTAGCCAAGCACACATGTTCTTCCGGTTTACGACTAGCGGGTAATAAGTGTTTCTGGTTTGTCCAATCTACACTGTACACATCTGTGTTAATTTGTTCTGAGAAACAACTGTGTTGGCAATGATTTTATTAATAAAGCAAACGGAGTTCAATCACAGAAATGAAAATTTTCATAATATGCAAGTGGATTAGAAGACATTTTTCAAAAAATAGTTCCTAGAACGGAATAATTTATGACGTTACAGAAGAAGAGACTAGTCCATGAAAGCGGGTTTCAGACCTTTTTTAAGACTGAAGATCTGGTTGGCAATAATTATTTTTTATCTTTCAATTTCTGTTCCATTTTTTTCTGCCGATCCTCCTCAATAAGTTTCTCTTTGATGTTTTCCATGAATTCCATGCAAACAGCTTGAGATGGTGACAGCTTTTGCTCGGTTTTTTGGGCAGCCTCGTATGCAAACTTGAGTCCGGGAGCAACGTTGGACGCTTCCGATGAATTAGCCACGACTGGCTCTGACTCATCTACAAGTTCAATTCCCCAATCATTATCCTCGTGGACGACTGGATCATCCTCTGGGGCTTGAATTTTAAGTGAAATTGGCTCTGCAGCTCTTTTCTCTTGATACTCTTTCTGTCTGATTTTGCAGTGATGATCGTCGCATGATGGATTTGGTTTGATGCTTTCTCGAGGGAAAAAGTCAGCCAATGCATTGTATCCAACATAATGGGAAACTTCTCCGAAATTGAGCAGATACTTGAGTGTATTCATTACTAGAAAACCGGCCACCACGGCCATCGTCGTTGGCAAAGATGCAGCACAAACTCCCTCCCGTTTGAGAGTACGTTCATCAATATTCGAAGCAACGACTAGCGGAGGAACGCACTGCAATGCAAATTAAATAATCTTTACAAAACTTGATCAATCTCACTGCAAAACATGCTGTTTTTCCTGGCTCAATATACTGAATATGACCCGAGACGGCGTTCTCACTGACTCCTGACTCCATCCAAATTTGATTTTCTTCATTACACGCCATATTGACGGCCATTCTAGCTTCGAAATTGTCAACACAGCTGAGCACCAAATCGATTTTTCCGTTAGTCAAGGAACCATTCCTAGAAAATATAATTTTAGATGTTGTCAAATTTTAAAAGAAAAATAAAAACCTGATCCTTCCAACGAATATTTCAAAGTTGTCCATAGTGGTGATGTTGAAGTTATGAACTTCGATTTGCACATCAGGATTGACATGGCTGAAAAAATAATTTGATCAGAGATTAACATCACAACATGCATACATCAGAGTATCTCTCGCTGCTTCGACTTTACTCTGTCCTGCTTGATTTGGTTGATAGAAAAGACGATTCATATTGGCAATCTCAACTTTGTCATAATCAAAGAGGATCAGCTTTCCAATGCCACATCGGGTAAGCATTTCCGCAACAACACTACCGACACCTCCGACTCCCACTACAGCCACAGTTCTGTCTCGAATTTTTTCATAATCCTGAACAATGCCCATCCGTTGCAGAGCCATCAGACGACTGTATGGATTCGAATCTACGACCTCTGCACTCAATTTTTCAATTTTCTGACGATAAGGTGCAGGTTGCTTTGAACTTGAAATAGTTTGTTTTGTAGCGATCTCTGTAGCGTCGTTTTTCTGTTCTTCAAGTTGATTCAAGGCATTTTTCAACCGTATAGCGATGTCATCGACTTGAGCTGCTGTATCAATATCGGCCATTTTCCCTGTAAACTAACATAATCAACAGTACATGAAAAAAGAAAATGAGCAAAAGTGTGAATTCAGACGAGGATGAAGTATACTACGTGTCGATTTACGAGGACCCGCCCAGTCTTGCAGTTTTGCAATCCGCCGCGCTCTTTTTTCGCAATGTTGCCGCATGTTTTTGACGAAAAATTTCAGGTGAATTCGCGCTGTGTGGTGATGGCAATGAGCGGACAGAAGATTTCAGGAGTAGTTCAAAGTAGTGCGCACATGCAAAATTTATAGCAAGCAGGTGTTACAAATAAAACGCAAAATTGCGCGCCTTTATGCGACTGTTCGTCGCGAGACCACTCCCAAAACCGTAAGCAACTTGTGAAAAACCTATGCGCCTTTTAAGATCGATACGGTTTTTGTAACATTTCGGTTTTTCACAGCCCAAAAATTCAAAGTGTGTCGAGACAGGTCGCAAGTTTCAATTATTTGTGAACAATATACTGTGAAATTCGATTAATTTATTATTTCAGTAAAGTTAAAGCTATGAAAAACAGAGAATGCTGCCAACTTAAATTTTCTTCGAATCCCGATGAAATCATTTTTGCTTTCACTCTTTCCTTGCCATACAAATGAGCCACATTTTGGGAAGGCTCACTGATTTCTCTGAAAATTTCGTTAGAAGTTGTATTTAGTAGCACACAAGATTCATACACTCTACAAACTCCGGTGTACTTGCAGATATGTCTAGAATAGTAATAAACAGACATGTGGAGATCCACTTCTTTCTTATTACGTATGTCACATGCTTCGCCTCTGCTCAACACCGTTAGCAATGTGATTCTGCCGTTCTCTTGACGAACACCTCCACCACCACTGTCTCCCTAAAATAATTGGGGTTTATTCACTTTGCAAGCCACTGCATACTTTGCAAGCTAGCTGAACTTTGTCCCAACTGTAAGAGCAAACTATCGTAGCACCGTATTCGCATTTGATTATCTGAAAAGCGTAATGGGTGATGTGATATTTTTCACCCACGTACATAGCTCGATTCATATCGGAGAATTCCAGTTTGGATCCGTTGATCAGAAGCTGAAACAAAACAAAATTGAATTACGACCTCGAAATATTGCATCTTACGATCGTAACCGAATCCGTAAATTGTAACATTCGAAAAATTTTCTCTGCTGTAACCGTAGACTGAAAGAGATTGAATTTGAATGCCGCGAATATTCAACAAGGATAACCTACAATCCACACATGCGGGATGTATTTTTTCAGAAAAGAGTATATCCTCATCAAATTCGACTATGGCGATGTCATCTTGATTTTGATAGATAGCAGAATCGTGTGAGCAAATTTTTGGTAGAACAACCTAGACTTAGGAATGCAAAATAAAGAGTCAAACTTATTTACCATGACTGGTTTCCTTGTGATGAGATTCGTGTTTAAATTAATAGTTTCACATGCCTCTTCATCTCGACATCGCGTGGCGAAATGTATGTCAGCCGCTCTCTTCTCAGGAGGAACGAAAAAATCTCTGAAATTAGTCTGGGGTCATACATAAGCACACTGGTGGCGTATTCAACTCTCCACGACAGTTCGACCGATCAATTTTTTCTCCATTGAAAACATAATTATATGAACCTTCTTGGAAATCTTTCACAAAACAATGCCGAGCAGTGATCAAGTGTCGGGGAGAAATGAGAGTCGCAGTGCAATGCATTACGCCTTCTTCTCTGTGAACAGCAATCGGAATAACCCAAGGAGCTTCGTTCGATTCTGTCTTCGTTCCAAACATGACCTTGTTTCTTACAGCGAGTTCTGTGATTAGTTCAAAAGTTAAGAGCATAGTTAGTACCTTTCTTACTCTTGCTATATGCTCCACAAATTTGTTGTATTTGCTCATTTTCCAGTTTTGATAATTGTTTCCCAAAAACTCCAGTCAAGAAAGCTATAACTAAGACTCTTTTCAAAAGAGGGTTTAGCATTACTACCATCTAATTACAAAATGAATAATTGTGTTAGTTTTATTCTCCTTTTTTCAATGAAACCTTGTTTTTTTCCACACGTTTCACAATAAGAGACCTTGCAAATCGGAAAGAAGCGAATCGGAAAGTGTGCAAGACCATCACTTCAGAATCAATCTGAATAAATCACCAAAAATACAGTAAACCGTACTTTTGATAAAATACGAGTACGGTTTAGAGAATTTGTACTGTGTTCTTTGGTGTTTTAGGTGCATGCTGGTGTGATGGTGTATAAGGCTTCTGCACCATCTTGCCGATTCGTTTCTTTCCGATTTGATTCTTTCCCATTTGGACAGTCCAAAATAAATAGTTTTTTCCATACATGTCCAAACCCGGGCCGGGCCGGCGGAGGAATTTCTACCGGCCCGGCCCGGCCCGGTCGGCCCGGGTTTTGAGACACAATTTTTTCAAAGGTCAATTTTTGGAAAAAAATTCAATTTTTTGACTGTTTTCTGTTCAATTTTAGAATGTTTCATACTTTTAGTACTTTCATGATTTTTCATGCAATTCAGAAACTTTTTCATGAAAAATTGATTTTTTTTCGGAATAATTTTGACGAAAATTTTCTACCCGGGCCGACCGGGCCGGGCCGGGAAAATTCCCCTCTGGCCTAGCCCGGGTTTGGACATGTATGGTTTTTTCGGTCTAAAATTTGTTTTTATGAATATGTGCAATTTGTCGTGACGGTGTTTGCACAAAAAGCCCGAAAATTTCACCGTACTTCAGCAGCCGTCTGTGTATTATTTATTCGAAAGTTTTTCCTTGAATTTCTGATGATTTCAGAATTAATTTTGTGTTAGAACCTTGCAGAAACTGCTTTTGTGTATGTTAATCTAAATATAATCGTCTTTATCACTATTTCTTCAGGTTAACATGAATTTCATCATGTTTCTCCCTCGTATTTCTCCTGTGATTTTAATTATATTCAATAAGTTCAACAATTTGCAGTGAACATGTGGAGATTATGCCGAAAATCGCCGAAACAGCTGAGAAGTTCGTTGGAGTCCTGCTTCAACTCATTGAATACACGACAGTTCTCCTCTACCTCATTCCTGTCGGTCAAGGATGATGTAACTTTCAAATTTAGTATGTAAAAATCACTGCTATGTTTTCAGAAGGCAGTGCTCAAACAAAAGGAAGTACTTCATCTTCTCGCCAAAGATCAGCGATTTGAAGAACAATTTTTCAACAAAATCCAGCAGACAGTTCGATATTTTGCGCAGAATCCAAATGGACTGAAAAAACTTTATAAGAAAGATTCAAACAACAGCTCCGCCGAGAAAAAAGGTAGATAAAAATACGACAATATCTCGACAAGATTTTGAAATCTTTGTTTCCAGAAACATCGTCAAACAAGGATAGTAGCGGCAAGAAAAGTGAAGATAACAATCCATTCAACCAGTTGTAAGTGTTCTAGATTTATTATTTGTTCGATTGTTAAATTTCAGCCCCGGGGGATGGCAACAAATTGCGGTCTCAGCTGGTATTCTTATTGCTCTATACTTGTTCATGGATTATCAATCATATCGGGAAATTTCCTGGAAAGAGTTTTATAGCGATTTCCTGGAGCCAGGACTTGTCGAAAGATTGGAAGTTGTTGATAAACGATGGGTTCGAATTGTCAGTTCGTCTGGAAAGTATGCTGGAGTGAGTTTTCGATCTTTAATTTCGATTTAGAGTCAATTCATTTGTAGCAAACATGCTATTTCAACATTGGAAGCGTAGATAGTTTTGAACGCAGTCTAGGAGCTGCTCAGCACCATCTCCAATACGATGCTGATCGTCAAATACCAGTTCTGTACAAATCTGAATTCAACTTGTAAGTTCAGTTACTATTTTCCATTCTCATTCATTTTTTTAGCAAACGTGAAATTCCGAACCTGATAAGTGTCGCCTTCCCACTTTTGTTTGGATACTACATCTATCGAATGCTGAAAGGAGGCGGAGCCGCAGGTGGAGCTGGAAGAGGCGGTGGTGGTGGATTGGGAGGAATGTTCGGAGGCTTCGGACAGAGTACCGCTCGACTCATCAACAAAGAAGACATCAAAGTGAAGTTCTCCGATGTTGCTGGATGTGAAGAAGCAAAGATCGAGATCATGGAGTTTGTCAATTTCCTAAAAAACCCACAACAATACAAAGATCTCGGAGCGAAAATTCCAAAAGGCGCTATTTTAACCGGGCCACCTGGAACTGGAAAAACTCTTCTAGCTAAAGCGACTGCCGGAGAAGCTAACGTTCCCTTCATCACCGTTTCCGGATCCGAATTTTTGGAAATGTTCGTCGGAGTTGGACCAGCAAGAGTTCGTGACATGTTCTCTATGGCTCGTAAGAACTCCCCGTGTATTCTCTTCATCGATGAAATTGACGCTGTTGGCAGAAAGAGAGGAGGAAAAGGAGGAATGGGAGGACATTCTGAACAAGAAAACACTCTCAACCAGCTTCTTGTCGAAATGGACGGTTTCACAACGGACGAATCTTCTGTGATTGTTATTGCTGCCACCAACAGAGTTGACATCCTTGATTCTGCCCTCCTTCGTCCCGGTCGTTTCGATAGACAAATCTACGTGCCAGTTCCGGATATCAAGGGACGCGCTTCCATCTTTAGAGTTCATCTTGGGCCACTTCGTACATCTCTCGATAAGACTATTCTATCTCGTAAACTCGCAGCCCACACTCCAGGATTTTCTGGTGCTGATATTTCAAACGTGTGCAATGAAGCTGCTCTGATCGCCGCCAGAGATGCAAATGATGAGATCTCAAACAAGCACTTCGAACAAGCCATCGAGCGTGTTGTGGCGGGAATGGAGAAAAAGACTCAAGTATTGCAGAAAGAGGAGAAAAAAACAGTTGCATATCACGAGGCGGGACATGCTATTGCTGGATGGTTTCTTGAATTTGCTGATCCGCTTCTCAAGGTTTCAATCATTCCCCGCGGAAAGGGGCTCGGTTATGCTCAGTATCTTCCAAAGGAGCAATACTTGTACACAAAAGAGCAACTTTTCCATAGGTAAGTTCAAAAATGTTTGAATTCATGAATTCAATAAATTTTAATTTTCAGAATGTGCATGACTCTTGGAGGACGTGTCGCCGAGGAAATTTTCTTTTCAAGAATTACTACTGGTGCTCAAGATGATTTACAAAAAGTCACTCAAATGGCATACTCGCAGGTAAAAATAAACTTTTATTATTCAAACGAAAAAACAGAGATTCATATAATTAGAAACATTTGATGTTTAGACGTTTGAAGTATTTTCCGGGCAGAGTCTGTAAATCGAGAATTTTCCGTGTCAAACTGGCTGACTATTTACTTAATCTAAAATGGGCGAGTTCTTGTCCAGAGCTTCTGTCAACCCTTCGCAGATCGTAGAAGCGATCCCAGTGTTAGGATCAACGGTACAAGTACACTTAACTGGGGATGCCGATGCAGTAAAGACAAGTAGAGTAAAAAACAACAATAGTAAAAATATTTTCCCCATTTTGCTGACCGAATGGATTGAGAAGAATAGAGCTACTGCGTGAGCTTTTCAGCCATATGCGATTGATTATGTTTTCGTTGGTTTTGAAGGAAATAGGGAAAGGATTAGAAGAGGTAATAGACATTGAAGAGAGCAACATTCGAAATAACATGTGGGCGCTTGTCTTGGGAAAAAGCATTTATTTAAAGAAAAAAGGAAAGAGAGTGAACTTTAAAATAAACTTTAAGCAACAAAGAACGAGAGAGAAGTATTATTTGTGAGAAGTAGCATCGAATAATGCACATAATTTTAAAGCAATCTAGTGACGACGAAGGGAGTTATATGAATGCGGCTGGACGTAGGCGTTCGTGTTTGCAGATGACTGAAATGAGTTAAACTCTGGATGAAACGAAAAATTTAAACGATAGTACCTGCTCTATAAGCTCGATGATAATTCCTTCTGGGACAACGTATTGGTTGTGATTGACTGGCAATGCGTATCCGGAAGGAGTCGATTTATTTTCTTCCTTGAGAGTCTTGATTTCCGCTTCAAGAGTCTTGATTGTCTCTTTGAGTTGTTCAATTTGGATCTCCTGCTGCGCTTTGATAGTAAGGGTATTTTTAAGCGCGCTAAGCACCTGTAAACCTACAAGTGTTGGGGTAAAGTAAGCGGAGACTCACAGCTTCTACAAAGGGGTTAGACGATTTTGAAGATGTTGTGGTACTTTTTTGAAGCTGTCTGAAATGTAGCTAGTTTTTTTCTGATTCACTAAAAATACTAGTATTTAGGTACTCACTTTGCTGACTTTTGAACTACTGGATTCAAGAGTCGGTTGATAGACGTCGAGAGAAAATCGTTTACATCGCTAGAGACGTCAGAGAAGGCAGGAATCTTAGCAACGTTGCTTTCCCCGTTAGTTGAGTTTGTGGCGAGGCTTGTAGGAGCACACAAAATGTACTGTAGGCAGTAGGTAATAATCACGAAGGCTGCAATCTTCATGGTGGGAACAGTAAGCTGATGAAAAGAGTATCCCAGTACCCCTTTTATATCAACATGGGCGGAATTTTGTATCGGTGTGGTACCAGTCAGGGGAAAGGACAGACACGAAATGAGTCAGAAATTCTGGCTCAATTTGGTATTATACCATTGTTGTAAGTATTCTTATGATACACGGATGTATCATTAGTCACATTTTTTTAGTATACATGAGAATAGGATGAAATACAGACATTCATAATTTAACGTTTGGATTTTGCAGGTTGTGAAATACGGAATGAGCGAAAACGTGGGACCACTTTCATTCGAAACGCCGGCTCCGGGAGAAATGGCATTTGACAAACCGTATTCGGAAGCGACCGCACAGCTGATTGATCAAGAAGTATGATTTAGTAAGCAATTGAAATTATAATTATACAATTGCAGGTTCGAGATCTCGTGAATGATGCGCTTAAAAAAACTCGCACCCTTCTAGTTGACAAAAGTGCTGAAATTGAGAAAGTTGCTTTGAGGCTTCTAGAAAAGGAAATTCTGAATCGTGAAGATATGATCGAACTTGTCGGAAAAAGACCATTCCACGAGAAGAACACATACGAAGAAATGGTATCTGGAACCGGAGGTCTTGATGAGAACGTCGAGTTGCCGAAAGGTTTGGAAAATTGGAACAAAGAAGGCGAAAAAAAAGAGAACACAGAAAAGAAGAAGGATTAATTGCTTTGTTTTTAGTTTTCATATTTCTGGACACAACGGATCTCTCGCTTTATGATATTTTAGGTTCACCCAACATAGAAGTTTAGATTCTAGATGTTCTTTGTTTTTCAAAATATATTCAGTATCGACTGGTATCACTTCTCTATATAACCTTTATCATCGTTGTTTCTCCTTAAACGAACTGTCCGAATAGGGTGCCATTTTTTGTTTAGACCTTGTAAATCGAACAGTTTCCCATTTTTCTTGATCTTTGTTTGTTTTTTCTCTAGCATAAAAATGTTTTCAAAAATACAAAATTGACACCGTTCCGCATAGTCGTATTGATTTGCGATTGATACTTTTATATGTTCATTTATGCTTAAAAGTCTGTTAAACTATGCTTAGAAAAATTTAGATGAGTGGAAAGGGTCGTGGAGGTGGTGGTTCATCCAACACAATGCGAAGTGTTGCAAATGCCCTGGGAATTGCTCGATACGACATGGCCAAGATGATGTCTCAACAGAAGATCGAATCACCAGCTTTATATCCTGTAAGAAATTGTGAAGAATAGCTAAAATTGAAAGAAATGACCGAAGTCGCAGATCAATTCTAATGAATCATGATTATTGATAAATGTTGCAGAAAGTGAAACGCGATCCAGTTCCTCTTGAAATGACCACGGATATGCTCTATGTCTCTCGATTAAAAGTTGAACTTGATCAGCGAATGCGTGACTCTCAGTTTTTCATTGAAGCTGAAAAGCAAGATGAAATAAAACGGTACTTGGATAAGTATTCTATCATCAAACGCGAGAAGCTTGAGTTAGGTAGGATTTGTTCGTTCTTTCGAGCTTCATCAGTAAAATATTTTGTAGACATGTCTCAAATGCCTACTGAACTTGTCTGGCGGCGATCCAACGCCAAGTCAGCAAAAAGCTCTGAAGCAAAAAAGCGGAAACTCGCCAACGATGACTCTTTAATCGCTGAAAAGCTCAATAAACTGGAAGAGAAAGAAGGGCAAAACAAGGAAAAAGATGACGATGAAAAACCAGATCACGATGTGAGAAATTCAATCTAATAGAGTTCCTAAAAATGGTTTTCAGAACGACTCGGAAAGTGAGAAATCAGCAGCAGAAGAAGAGGAGAACCCACTTTCCGACGATGATAATCAAGAAGAAGACAATGATTATATTTCTAATTATTTCGATAATGGAGAAGGTTATGGAGACGGCGGCAGTGATGACAACATGGATGGCGATGAATACTAATTCTTAGCTAGTACAAGACTATTATCGAAAAAATAAAACGAGCCTTAGTTTTAAGTTTTCGATAATAGTTCCAAAAAATACGGGAATATTTGTTAATTGTTGTTGAATTTGTTTTCTGCTTTTTGATAAATAAAAATTTCTAATTGGTTTCTTTTCATGAAAACCAAGTTATTTTCCCTCCAGCTTTGGATATTTTTCTAATTCGGGCAAAATAGGTCTCGAAGCTCCGCCTCCACTGCATAAGTATGCCCCATTGACACTTATTCAAACGCACTGTTTTCGCGCCAACTTGAACGAAGAAATTGACATTTTTTGACGAAAAATGTTATAAATTTTTCACAGCTTCAGTTTAGAATCCTCCTGTTTTCTATTTAAGGATTACAACAATATTATAGAAATCTTATGTGAAACTTGTCAATGCTCGTTGTTTTCTTTTTTTGAACCTCCGCTTCAATAGAAGGATATGCTTCACATCAGATAATTTCCAGACACACATTTACAAAACTAATTACAAGCACAATTCGCTATGGGAATTAAAGGACTCTCTCAGGTGATTGCTGACAATGCACCCTCCGCTGTCAAAGTAAACGAAATGAAGGCATTTTTCGGCAGGAAAGTGAGTTTATCTCAATCGCTCTTTATGACAATTAATTAAATTCATTCTGATCAATTTCAGGTGGCGATCGACGCATCTATGTGTTTGTATCAGTTTCTGATTGCTATTCGTCAAGATGGATCACAAATGCAGAGTGACGACGGAGAGACGACAAGTCATTTGATGGGAATGTTCTACCGTACCATTCGATTGATTGACAATGGTATCAAACCAGTATATGTCTTCGATGGAAAACCACCAGACATGAAGAGTGGAGAGCTCGAAAAACGAACAGAGCGACGTGCCGAAGCTGAGAAAGCACTGACTGAAGCAAAGGAAAAAGGAGACTTGAAGGAGGCTGAAAAGTTTGAGAGAAGACTTGTTAAAGTAACGAAACAACAAAACGAGGAGGTGAAGCGATTGCTCGGATTAATGGGTGTGCCGATTGTTGAAGCACCTTGCGAGGCTGAAGCACAATGTGCGCATCTTGTGAAAGCAGGAAAAGTGTTCGGTACAGCTACCGAAGATATGGATGCTCTCACTTTCGGATCCAATGTTCTCCTGAGACATTTGCTCGCACCGGAGTCAAAGAAAATTCCAATCAAGGAGTTCCATTTGGCCCGTGTTCTGGAAGAGATGAAATTGACAGAAGACGAGTTCATCGATCTTTGTATTCTTCTCGGATGCGATTACTGTGGAACCATCCGTGGAGTTGGACCGAAAAAAGCTGTCGAGTTGATTAGACAACATAAAAACATTGAGACTGTTCTAGAAAACATTGATCAATCAGTAAGTGGTTTATTAACCTATTGAATTCTTTCAAAATATGTCGTTTCAGAAGTATCCAGCACCAGCTGATTGGCCGTTCAAACGTGCTCGTGAGTTGTTCCGTGATCCAGAAGTTGTGAAAGGAGATGTGGAACTCGCATGGAAAGAACCCGATGTCGAAGGCATCGTGAAATTTATGTGCGGAGAGAAAAACTTCAGGTTTGCTCTCAAACATTCATTATTGAAATTCATTAATCATTTTCAGCGAAGATCGAATTCGATCAGCTTTGACGAGAATGCAGAAAAGTCGCAATGCTGGTACGCAAGGTCGCATCGACTCTTTCTTCACCGTCTCATCGCAAGTCAAGTGTGTCACTGCCGCCAAACGCAAAGCTCAAGAAGAAGCTGAAAAAATGAAGAAAGGAAACAAAAAAGGGGGGCCACCAAGAAAGAAAGCCAAGTAAAAAGTAAATGCATTATTCAAGTTTGATCTCATAATTATCTTTCACACTTTCTGAATTTCAATGAACTTACTCTGCAGTGTACTTTATTCTTTTAATCACCAGGAAATAATTATTAAATAACAAAACAACGAAATTAGGTTAGGGACAACAAATTAGATTCTCTACAGTAAGAAGATAATCTATCATTTGAAAAAAAGGTAACTAGAAAATTCCTTTGAAAATCTCAACCAATATAATTGGCCAGGTTTGGATCAAAGCGAAAATGGTCAAAGCAAGAAGAGCAATAATGAGAATCCACAAAAGGATTTGGAGACCATAATAGTGCCAGAAGTATTTGATGCACGGTTTGATACGAGACACCAACCACGAATTAGCCCAAGTTTTTCTATTGGGTTTCTCCAAAAATGGACTCTGAAAGTACAAAAAGTTACACTTCATATCATTTGATCAATTCTCACATGATTCGGTTCAGATCGTTTTTTGCCCGCTGGTTCTTGATCTGCTTCCTGTTTTGTCAACAACATCATATCCATTTCTACAAGTCCCATTATCCATTTCGGATCTTTCCCAATATCGTCATTCTTCTTTTTCGCATTTTGAGGCTCTTCCTGTAATTTTCTGAACATTATCTCTATTCTTAAAAACGAAAACCTACGTGTGGATAGTCATCAGTGAGCATTGGCCACCATCCGTACAAATTGCGAGCTTCAAAAATATTGACAGTCTCATCATAGCCTTCTGGCTCAACGAACAACTGAAATTAACAAGGAATCCTAGTTTTTGGGATTTAGTGATTACCACAGGTTTAGGGAACGGCTTCTTTTTAACCTTTCTTCTTCCGCAAAGGCACTTGGTTTCGTAGCAGAAAATACAACAACGACAGAGACATCCACGACTAGTACAACATTTTGGACATTTCACCTTACGCTTTCTTTGTTTTGTGGAATAAACACCAACATCTGCCGGTGAACCGATACCCTCTGTAAATGATATTTTTCAGGATCAGGAAAACTTAAAAAATGGTACCAATGAAGTCTAGAAGATCCAGCTCGATATCCCCGAGGAGTCGATCTTTACGAAACTTGTTCTTGTCCCAGAGTTCAATAACGAGAATCGGATCAACGAGTTCCTCGACTGGCTTTCGGAAATAACGAGTCTTTGTATACGCAACCACTTTCTTCTCCCACGGATTGTAATCGAAATTGAGCAAGAAGCGCCAATTGAACTCTCCGGTCCCGTCAAGGACTCTGAAAAACTTGATACTAAACACTCAATAAAAACAGGTTACCTGAAATGAGTATCCGTTTTGTGTCCCTTTGTCATTCCATTTATAAATGCTTTGACATAGAGATCGGAAACTGGTTCCGCAAAACTTCGTTTAACAGGAATAGCACCTCGAACATCCATGACAGCGATTCGAAGTTGATAACTGACTGGTTTACGAGGAGCAATGTTGAATGGAGCAGGAATAGAACCGTATTCTTTCTGAAAGTATGTCAATTGTACATTTACAGAACTGAGACCATACCGGGAATATGTCAACGAACATTCGAAGTTCTCCTTTTTGAATCCTTCCACACTTGTCAGAATACAAAGGACGAGATTCGACATGCTCAGGTACCAAATTGATTTGTCTCAAAATGAATAGAGCAATCGTCTCAAGTTGAGTTCCCATGATTCTCAATTTCGCTTTCTTTCTGATTTCTCCTTCTGATGTCTCAGTTTTTTCCGGAGTTCCTTTCTTTGGCTTTTGATCTTTGCTTCTCTGCTTTTCCCAATTTTCTTTCTCCTTCTCCATTTCTATATCCACATCATCCCAGCTTTCCGGAGACCGTTCATCATCTTTCTGGTCGTTTCCAATCTCCTCTTTACCAGCTTTTTGACGTTGAGCATTCAGCATTGCTTCTTCCTCACTGCGAAAACAATAATCTTTGATAAACCTTTAGCTACGATTACTCACTTTTCGATGACGTGGATAACATCTGAAAACCAGAATGTGATTTTCTCAATGGTGATCCCCTTTTCCTCTCCTTTGTCGGTTGGCCTGCTCTCAATCTTCGGAGTGGATAACATCATTTTGTAGCAGTAACTGAAGAATCATTCGGATTAATAAGTATTGAAAGTCGCCGTTCTTACGATTTCAGTATCTCCAATGGTGTCATCTGATCTCTCCACTGTTGTTCTCCTTGTACAGTATATTGCCCGCTGAGACCGCAAGTAGCTCTCCACTTCGTCAGAAGACGATTCTCCAAATCAATTGTAGTGGAACCGATTTCTTGATCCGTGAGAATTCGTCGTTTATCCATTACAGTAATTTTGAGATCCTTCTCCAATGGAATCGTCACTGTCATATCGATTCTCTCACCGAATATTGGATCACAACATTCAGCACGATAATTCTTTTTCAGATTGACTTTTTGTTTGCCACAACGAAGTTTGACATATGAATCAACTCTTCCTTTCCGAGCATTTGAAATTAATCCATTTGCCTCGATGATGTAAATTCTTACAAGACATTCGGTGGGACCAACAAAGTCTACGACCGGATTGATAGCTGCTGGAGGTTTGTCTTTCTTGATTTTCGAAATCAAAAGACGGCATTTCAATTCTCCAGCTTTCTCCTTTTCCTCTGGATCATCGAAGTCTCCTTTCATCGATTTCACAAATGGGAATGTATCCAAGAAATCAGAGAAGTTGTTGTATCCGTTCATTTCTTCCACTGGACGACGGAAGACTCGCAAATACTCCATTCCAGATCTAAAACATTGGACATATAATTTTATCTTAAACAAAACCAACTCTGGATATCCGGGAGATCGATGAAATTGCGACATTGAAGCGTAATAACGACTCCACCAATCCAAAGGAACCATCGGATCAAGAGTAAGTGTTGGAAGTCGGACCATCTTTACAACTTTCTCGTGTTCCTGTGTGATCACATCTTCAAGTACTTCCCACTTTTCAGCTTGGTCACTTTTCGTCTGCAATTCTAATATTATACTGCGTGTGAATTGAAATGAGCTCACCTTTGGAATAATATGAGATATGAATTTGTGAAGATCAGAAATCAAGCAAGAGCCAACAAGTGGTTTTCGGTTGAAAGATCTGGCATCAAAAAGGTTGATAATGAATGGAGGAGAGAGTTCGAGAGCAGATGGTAGCACGACTTCGGCAAAAACAATCATTGGTTCGGGGAAATTCGGATTCTTTCGGACATCTTTCAGTGGCTCTACCGTAAACTCTTGATCACCAATAGCCAGCTCCACGAATGGACGACGAACAGCAAGAAGCTGAAATCTTTACTATTAACAAACGCAAAATTCTGTGTGTCTGTGTGTCTGTGCTGTGTCTGTCGCCGGCCCTAGCTCAGTCACCACTGGACCGTTTTTTTCCAAATTTTGGCAGGTTATCAGAAATTCCTTCGAGATGATGCCCGTCTATTTTGTTTTTCGATTAATTTTAAAATAAGGTCACGAGAGCGCAAAAACCTCCATTTTGAGACCATTCAGTAGTTTTTTCATATCGAAAAGGAGAGAGTGACGAGTTCACGGAATTATTTTTTCAAAATTTCAAAATTTTCATTTCTAAAAATTTCACGTTGCCCGAAGGGCCCCAGAGGGGCGTAGCCCGTCTGGTTACTCTTATTTGAAAACATTTTGTTTGTACCAATTACCTTATGTTTCTTCAAATTTCTCACTCCCCAACACAAAAACTGAATGTGATACTTGTCAAATTGTGGACGGAACTCCGAAGGAATCTCTCTTCTTTCTTTCGCGTTATGCTTCAGTCCGGGTTCCAAAGGAATCAAATCTTTCTCTTCTTCCTGATACAACTCAAAACAAGCTAAAACTGCTCCACGTGTACGTCCCTTGGAGAATCTCAACGGGAACCATTGGGGAGTACCACGATAGTCCGTGTTAGAGCAAATGACAGTAGGTGTTGTCTCAAATCTTCCGAGATTCGCCTCTTCATTGTTGGTGCATTCTCCAAAAACTTCAACCGAAATAACTGGAGGATATCTCATGATATCGTGAGTGCCACCAGCTATCAATACCGAACGGAACATGACAGTTTCGTTCCAAATTGGATTTTGAGAGTTGTCGACTAGCATAGTTTGCTTTGTTTGATGGGCAAATGATACGCGGACGAATGCACGAGAGGAGTTTTTGACAACTGGAAGTAGGTCATTTGCCCACATAATGTAACAACGAAGTTGCCATTTTGCAGTTTCCATTTGGTACTCGTACAACCGGAATCGGGGATCATCCGCATCAGGACTGAAAATAGAATTAATAAAAATGTAAATTGAAAATATGACATACTCTTTATGTTCAACTTCTCGAATGTAACGTCTTCTGCGAATCTTATCTGATCCATCTTCTCCATCATGATAAGGACCATCCTTCTTACTTGCAGTGTACTGAAAAGCGCGTTGAGAAAACGATTAACACTCAGCTTCTTCCCGCTTACCTCCCAATTTTCTTCTCCCAACGTTGTCCGAAAATGATCAAAATCTTCCAATTCCTTGTTATATGCCAGTAGTTTCTTTGAGCGTTTAATGTATCGCATTCGGAATTTATGATTTTCCTTGGCTTCTCGGTTAGTAGCCATTCCGTCTCCAAAGAATACTCCGTTCGTCGAGTAAACCCATCCTTTCTCGTCACCATTATTTCTAAACTTATCAGGAACCCAATCTGATGTTTGATATCCTTTTGACGCTTTCTCAAAATCTTCTTGCTTCAATTTTCCACCGAATGAGTCCTGGTACTTCAGATGCTCCCACTTTCCACTTTTTGACTTTTTTTGAACTTCAATCGCTTTGTCGTGAATTGTCTGATGACCAAGTTCAGGAACAAACATTTCTCGAGTATTCATCACAATCCAATGGCCGATTGGAGACCATCCATTCTCAAACTCCGGCATTTTTTCTGTCTTCTCCCCTCGTCCATCATACATGACTGAATCATTGTCCTTCCATTTGAGTGTAATTCCTTTCGTTTGCATTTCGTACATCTCTAGGAAGCGTTTCACTTCTGCTGGTTGTACATGATCCTTCCACTTCGAAAGTCTACTCGTATGTCCAAACCACATCTTGGCATGCAGAACTGCGACGAACTAAAATTCAAAAATTCGAATTCCAGCAGATTAAGCCAATTCTCACCTCTTTCTTTCGATTTCTCTGATCAAGAAGAGTCGGCCATTGAATGTTGATTGGTCTTGTCCTTCCACACCATTCACCAGATTGAGCAGCCTCAACAGATTGAAAGATTTCAGAAACTGGAATTTTTGCAAATCCAATCAGTTTTCCATATGACATCATCTTTATCATAACCGGAGGAATACTGATCTGAATGTCTTCGGCTAAATCAAAAGTGAGCGATCTCATCTGAAGAAGCATTCGAAGCAATTTGGCATCTACTTCTTCATCAGAATAATCGACATTGAAAAACTCCTTCTCGAAATGTTCCTTCAACTTCACGATTTTCTCTTTTCGGCCAGAGAGCAAATTTCGATCAAGGTCACTTCTAGCCACAATTGTCACACGTCTGAAAAACAGCTGGTATGAATGGGGAAACTCGTCGGATCAAACTAACTTCAAGTAATTACTGGCAGACTCTATCATCTGATCCAGGTAATTCAACGATTCAATTCCAACAGAAGCGACATGATCAATTGCTCCATTTCCAATTCTTCTGACTTCCCAGATCATTTTATCCAACATATTTGTCATCTTCATCAAAACATTGCTCATTTCGATTCTGTATTCAATTGACTCGAATGTTCCATTCACTTCAGCAACAGGACGTAAGTTTCCCCATGGCATGGCGAAATATTTACAACCATCCCAATTCGGTTCAGCCTGGAATATGATTTGATTGATTAGGAGGTCTGACAGTGAATGCTATACTGGAAGTGTTGAACTACTGCATAATTTAACTTCCGAACTGATACTTCCGTAAGGGCCGATGGACATTAAAATACAAATTGGATCAGATGCAAACTGAGGATTGATCATATTGAGAGCACTCATTGAACAGAAAGCATTGTATGATTCAACATTCCTCTGAAAAAGGTCACGATCTGCTTGAATAAAGTTTCACTATAGCCTACAGTAATCGATTCGGCTTCCATAATAGGAGAATGATCAAGATGCATGCGTTGAGCAGCAGATTCACCCATATACTCAACACAATCGATTGCAAGAAAGAGGCGACCAATGAATCTGATAATTCGAAATCGTTAGTCTCTAGTTGAGAAATATCTTAAACCTGCTTCCGTCCTGCTGTGCTCCTCTGCTCTTTTTTGAAAACAAACTGAATCGGGTGACTCTTTCACAGTCGAAAACATTCAGATATGCTGGACCAAATGTCGGAAGATTTCCAGTTTCTCCTGGTTCGTAGATCTTTCTCATCGGAATAGTTGCTTTTCCAATACAGGTTTTGCTTCTTCCCCGCTTGGAGTACAATGAGAAAATTATCTGAAAAGTTTGGAAGTTTGAAAATGGATGTAATCCTAGAAATCAAACCTCTGAGATAACAGTCGGCCATTGAATGGGAATGTAAATTTCTTGTTGGAATTTGATAGAAGCCGTGCCATCCTCATCATCTAAATATGCTGTCTCCTGAGTTGTCTCAGTTCTGTGTGCTCCACATTCAACGATCACATAAAACTTTTGTTTCTTCTTCAACTTCTTTTCGTTTATCATTTTCCGAATCAGTTGTTCAACAGCGAAAAATCGAATCTGGAAAAAATTTGTTTTATTCACTATTCACCGTGATTCTCTCACCTTCAAGGTATAGTCACTCAGATGTGCTCCACTCCAGATCTGTTCTTTTCCGTCATCATCAATCAACTGTGGGGGCGATTCATCGATACGATAAACCGACAGTGTCACTTTCAGGAATCCGCAATTTTCATACGCAAAGTCATCCGGTTCCTCATCGTCCGTTCCAGGGAACCCAAGAGCAACCCATTTTGCGACAACCGAACGATCAGGAGAATGAATCACTTCGGAAAGATAACAAGAGAACTCGCCGATGCTTGTCTCGCCGAGTGTCGTCGGACGAACCAACTGGAAATTGATGGGTTGGGTAATTGTATCAAAAAGAATAAAATGAATCTTACTTTGAGAGTAAGAACTTTGGATGCCAACTTCTCCAATGGAATACTCTTCTGAGTATAAAGAATATTTTGACGCCATTTCGGAATCGCATGAGTCACTGTACGAGTCATCTTGGATTTTCCGTCGAAAACTGTACGAACTCTCGCTGATCCTGCAAGCAAATCATTAGTAGACTTCACACTCCATTCTTTAAACCTGGGTTAACATCCTTGGCCTCGATGACTCTGATGAGAATATTCCATGTACATGGCTTGTCTGTATCCTGTAACTTTCTCTTCCCAAAGTTCTTCCCATCATCTGGCAACAATTCAATATCTGAACCTTCATCTTCTGATGCATCCTGAAACAAATCGACGTTTTTCTCACTATCTCGGATTTTTTTTCAAACCGTCATTGCAGATCTTCCGTTGCTGCTCTCATTGCTTCTTTTACTTGATTTACTCGTTTTACTCGTTTCGTTTGTATTTTTTGACTCATTGTCTGTATCTTCTTCAGCTTCATCCCTGTTACGATCATTCGACTGTAAACACAATTTTATCCCATTTCCTAGTTATAGTCTCGTACCGCTTCACTTGATGATGCTCCTGGTGTCAGTTTCTGCTTCACCTTTTTCAGCTTGTCTTTGACCGCCATAATTGCTTGAAATAGTCCAGAAAAGTTTTAGTTAGCAGAGGTTGATTGCTGGATGACGTGGCTGCAGCTCTTCATTAGCTAGATCATGAACACGTGGAAATTGGGGTTCACGGAAGAATTGGGACAAAAATGACGTGATCGTATTCATATTTGAAACGTGGAATCAAAACATTTCATTTTAGAGTTTGGGGTAATTTTTGTTTCAAATGACGAGCTAATGATAAGAACATAGACAATTCAAAAACTTTGTACTATTTACTCAAATTACTCAACCCATAAGATACATACAATAATTTTTATTCGTGAATGAGACCATTTAATGTTCGTTCAAAGAAAAAAATCACAATTCGATTTACTTCTTCTTATCGAAGCAATCGTTTCCGATTCCAGCCAATGTCTGATAATTCGGATCATGAGTAGCTGCCATTCCAGGCCCTCCCGGTTTTGGTGCTGGAGCAGCCGTAGCAGCAGCTGGTGTTTTCCCCTTCTCCTGGAACACATTTCCATCGACTCCAGCCAATGTTTGGTAATTTGGATCATGAGTTCCAGCAACCGCATCTTTATCAGCTGGGGCTTTTGGTGCATTTGGCTTCTCTCCTTCGCCTGGTTTATCACCTTCTTTCGAACTTTTCGATTCATTTTTTGGAGTCGCTGCTCCACCTGGTGGTGGAGGTGCCGGTTTCTGCAGAACTTCTCATCTTAAAAATATACGAAACTACAAAACCTTTCCACATTGAGAAATTGCGAATCCTGCCAAAAAGAATGGAGCGAGGAAGTTAACACTGATATGAGCCAGTTGGAGAAGTGTATCAATATTCTCTGTCATGTTCTTCTGAATAAATCTGGGTGTGGATGACTTGCTAAAAACTTACTAAAAATCAGAAGAACGTCAGGAAATGTTGTTGTTTACTTGGAAATCAATGTGTTCTTCGAAACAAGCATTTAAAGTGTGTATTTTGAGAGAAATGTCACGAGATAAATATAAGTAGGATTCTTTTTTTTGAGGTTTCAGGGTGTCTTCTGAATCAGTTCCATTATTGAATACGATTTATTTCATTCCTGAATAGATTGAAGAACCAATAAGTAATCGTAAAGAATACAAAATTAAGAGACTCCTAAAATACATTATAAAAAGTAAGAGAGACTAGAGTGGCAAGTGTACGGTCCTTTGTAAATGAGCAATGTGATTTTTCTGAAACAAAGGTTCGATGGATTCACAAGATTTTTGAAACCCACCAATTGAGAAATTTCTCTATCTTTTGCTGCCAGCTTATCAGATAATACTAACACAGCTCCAGTTGGTTTCTCTTCTCTTCTTTCCGAACGAATTCTTAATCTTTCGAACTTCTCCAAAAGGGATGCGTAGTCTCTTTCCATTCGAATTAAGTTTTCTTGACTTTCCTCAAATCTATCACGAGTCTGAAAATCAAACGGTTACTTCTTGGGATTATGGAAAAGTTGGATACCATTTGCAGACTTTCCCTCAATTGATAATAATCCAATTTATCGAATTTTTGAGATGTATTTAATTCTAAACTTTCAAGATTTTGCTCCAAAGATAATAATTTATCGAACGATTTTCGAGTGGACCGTCTATCCGATTCTACTGGTGTTCGAGAAGAAAACTTTGCAGTTTTCGGAGGAGATTTTGAGAATGAAGAAGAAGTAGAACTCGTTGAGGAAGTAGAATTTGATGATTTCGTCTTTGGTTGAGAACCAGATCGTTGGCTTCTTCCAGAACTTTCCCCTGTTCCTTTATCATCCATTTGAATAAAATCGGTTTGAATCTCAATGGATTTTGTTGATGAACGAATTACAGTCATTGCCTTCTTGACTTCTTCTTTTGTTTTTGACACTTCTCTTCTGATTTTTTCAATGTTATCCGCTTTAATTATTTCAATTTCCTTTGAATGTCTTGATTTCACTGATTCCAATTCTGACTTTACACGCGAGAGGCTTCGATTCAACGCAGAGAGTTCCTTAAATCATACTTTTTCTGATAATTCATTTCAATTCACTAAGCTAACCTCATTCTTTTTTGTTATATTCCCTTGTAACTGTTCCAACTTCAGCTTCCATTCATTCTCAACTTGTAATTTGATTACAGCTGGGTCATTCTGAAAATGCCTTCTTGATGTTTACCCATATTTCCAACTCACGATTTTCAGTCTTCTCTGCAACTTCTCAATCTCAGTGCTCCTAAGACCTTGATCATTTCTCATAGTTTCGATGACTACATCCCTCTTCCTTAACTTGTCAATATAATCTTTCTCTGCAGCATCTTTTTCTGAAAATAACAGAATGTGTCACACAATTGAATTTGGCTCACTTTTCAACTTTTCTCTCAACGAAGATACAGTTTCCTCCATACGTTTTTTTCGTTCCCATTCATCTGGTTCATTCTGAAAAACAGTATATTTTAAAGAGTCTTCAAAAACTCTAAACTACCTTGTTATCCTTCTTATTCACAATTTGCTTCAATCGATTCAACTCCACTTTCAATTCGTCATTTGCGTTTCGTAACGTTCTATTCATAGTTCTTATTCTTTCAAGTTCGACTCTGAAAATCATTTTGTTGAAAATTGCCTTCCCAATCTCTCAATACCTCAAACCTATCATTTTCTTCTCATCACTGGTCTCATTATTTCTTCTGAAGGTTGACAATTCCAAAAGAGCATCTTCTTTTATCTGTTCACAAGTTGCTAACAACTCTTTATTTGTCTTTGTTAATCTCTGAATCCTTCCTTTCAAATCTCGTATTTCTGATTTCTGTCGCATGTTTTCTCCGTCTTTCGAATCAGATTTCGCAACTAATTCTTGCAATAATTGCATTTCTTCTTCCTGAAAATTGTTCACAATCAATCAAATCTAATTTGTTTGCAACATACCAATCTTCGAACTTTTTCGCTTTTCGCAGATTTCGGAATTTCTTCCACATTTTCATCATTCGTATTATTCAACTGTGAACGAGCTGATAGTGGTGGTAGAGACATTTCCCACTCTGTCTGTACTTCTTCATCTAAATACTCTTTCAGACTTTTCATTCTTTCAGATTCATCATCATCCAGATTATCGTCATTCTTTTGTTTTTTCCCTCCCTTCTTGATAGTTGCTCTCATCGTTTTGATCTCAGATTCCAGTTCTTTCACTCTAGCTTCCGATCTTCTGAGCATTTCTTCTGTTTCTCTGTCAGCTATTTCCACTTCTTGATGAACAACTTCCACTTTCTCAACAATCTGAAAAATCGATTTTGATCCCTTCATTTCCAAATCATTCCTACCTGAACGCCTTCATCAATTTTCTCTCGAAGTAACTTTTTATATCTTTCGATTGCGATTTCCTTCAATTCGAGCTGTTCCTTATACCCCTGTACTGCCAACTGAGCCGACGCTTTTATTTCTTTTATTCGGTTTTCAAATGCATCAACGTTGTCTTGAACAATGGTTCGAACAATGATTCTATCGGATGACGCGTCTGTAATAAAAAAATTTGAAGATTCAAAACAAAGATCAAGAATCACTTACCTGATGAAGATGTTTCACTTCGAATATCCATTTCATAATCGCTTTCTTTATCCAAACTCTCTTCTCCGTTTTGAGGAACCACAGCAATGGATTCACGAGGTTTCAGAATAGAATCTGATCTGTGATGGGATTCTCTTCTTGTCTAAAAAACGAAACTTATAACTAAAACAAAAAACAAAACGAACTCCTCTGAAATCTTTCATATTCTCGAAAGTGGTTATCAGTTCCAGATTCCATTTCTTTAATTCTCTCATTTCCTCATTCAACTCTGCCATTTTTTGTTCCTTCAAATGAACCAATCTTTCCATTTGTTTCGCTTTTGCACTCTGTTGAGATGCATTGAAATATGCCATTTGCATTTGTCTCTCAGCCACTTCGTTATTGTTTGGAGGCTGAATTTCATTTCCATCAAATGCAGATAACACTTCACTGAAAATTAGATTCTTAGAAATTCGATAGAAAAAGCAAACTAACTTTGCCGTTCGAAGAGCTCGAATCCTCAGAATCTCTGTCTCACTCTCTTCTTTCAACTTTTCAACATTTTCCATCTTCATAGCAATTTCAGCTTCTTTTTGTCTTGCTTCATAAATATTCGATCTTAGCACTTCTAGCTGTTGTAGACTGACAGTTCCCACTGCTTGATCTCTCAGAACCTTATTCTCTCTTTGTAGAATATTTATAACATTGATCAGAGCCACTCTTTCCTGACGAAGTCTTTCAGTATCCCTTCCCGATTCAACATCATTTCCTCTCTGCTTCTTTTTCTCTCTCAAATACTCTCTTTCGTTTTCTCTCAACTCTCGAATCGTATTCAAAAGACGTCTTTCCACTGCTCCAAGCACACTTTTCAAATCACTCTCGTTCTCCACGTCTTCTATAAACTTTTTCAATTCTTCGTTCTCAGCTTGTAACATCGCCGCTTCTTGATTCCAAAATTCACTCTGATCCGACACAACATCTATCATTTTCTGAAATTATACAGAATGCTATATATTTTCTGCTGAGCAACTGAATAACCTTGAGCATATTTTCCCTTGCTTCAACTTCTGCTTCACTTGGATTCCCTGCATAAACCGTCATTTCCTGTCTCGGAATCTCTTCATTATTCGTTTCCACTCCAGTTGTTTCTTTTACCAATCTTTTATATTTTCTCATCAGTTTATCATATTCTTCCGTTGGAACACTTTGTAATAATCTCGTCTGAAGTCTTCCTATTTCGATTGTTGTAGTATCGACTTCATATTTCAGACGAGTTATCTTCCGCTGAGAAACCAACTCTTTCTCTCTCAAAAGTTCTCTTGATTTCCTTGTCGCTTCTTCCAATCGGTCTACTTTAGTTTTCAGAATAGTGCATTGTCTCGTATATCTGAAAGTTCTTTGTTTTACAACAAATTCTTTCTTCTCTTCGATTCCTACCTCATTCTCTCCATTCTTTCTGTCACCAACATTCTCGTTGCTTCTCCCATTCTTCTTTCGATTTCCGTTCCACCAACATTAATCGATTCTACGAATCTTTGCAATTCTACTGATTCCACATTTTTCAACTCATTTAAAGTTTTCTCTTCAATAATCAAATTCTCTTTCTTCAATTTCTTGATTTCATCGTAAGCCATTCCCAACTGAGCTTTCATTTCTTGATAAGAATTCTGGGTGGATTTCCATGATTTTTGCATTTCAACTAATTTTTCATCTTTGTAGGACACTTCCTGAAAAATAGATTATGCTAAACACTCAAAAAGACATAATAAATACCTCAAGAAGTTGCATCAATTCATAATAAAGATTTGAAATGAGAACAGCTTGTTGAGCGACATCTGAGTAATCTCCGCTTGGTTGAGATGGTTGTGGTCTTGATTTTGAAGGAGGAGGAGGAGGAGTAGCGATTACTGGTTTTTTAGTCTCCTCATAATCTTCCACAACTCTCGGAGATGTTTTCTTTGGAGATTCGACAGGTTCTCTTATACGCTCTTCTTTTTTTGAAAGAAGTATATCTGGTCTCTTGATTCTTTTTGGAGTTGTGGGCCTGGCTACTGGCTTGTAAGATCCATCAGCATAACTGAATACTTCATTGAATCAATATTCTTCTCACTTTTACTCACCTTCCCAACTCGACCTGTAGAAGAGTACAATGCTGTTGCAGTTTTCCAATCTGCTCATCTCGGAATTTTAGTTGTTTCTCTAACCTTGAAATTTCTTCCCGGGCACTTCCGAACTTTGCCTTAAAAATAAGTTTAGTTTATGTAGTTGATTTTCCATTGTCTTACATCTTTTAACCGATTCAATTCGCTCAACACGTCTCCGTTATTTTCGTCCTTCTGTTCAATCGTAAACTGCATTTCATCAATCATCTTTTTCTGACTTTCCTTCTCTTCATTCAACTGTTCTATCGAATGTTCCAATTGCAATATTCTCATCTGCAGTGTCATCGTTGGATCTTTTCCAGGAACCTCCGACATTGCATCTCCAAAAAGGTTCTTTGCAAGAGTTGTTGCCTCAACCAACTCTTTTTTCAACTGCTCCAATTCTTGCTCCTTTTCCCCCGTTCTATCCTCTCTTATCATTGTTCTCATTTTTGCGCATTCTTCCAAAACTGCACTCAATTCCTCTTGCAATGACTTTATCCTCTCATCAGCTCTTTCCAACTTTGCTTTTTGTTCTTCTGCGTCCGTGAGTCCAGTTGCATCTTCCATCGCTTTGATATCATTTGCATTCAAGAATTTCGGAGCAAGAAGTTCAGCAACTTCCATCAAAAAGTTAATCTTATCCACCGGTTTTCCAGTGAGCATTGATTCAGCTGCCGAAATGCATTGATTCACATGCTCAACAAGTTCTTCCGGTAGAACTTGTGTCAATCTTCGATTTTGATTGTAAAGTTCTTCGATTCTCAGTTGACTTAAATCTAGTTTGGACGCCATTTCAGTATGCCTGGAATATCTTGTGTACATTTTACATAAAGGAATACAAGGAAGAAAAGTTTGAATATCAAGAGAACACACATTCACAAATGTTTCCAGTACTTCTTCTCTATTTTTTTCTCTCAAAAACTCACGTAGCTGTGCTTTGTTCAATAAGCCTGGTTGACTCCGTGAGAGCATCACTGATTCTATCGATTTCCTCTCTCAATTCCTCATTTTGATTAACAACTGCCTAAACTTTACTTTTTCAAAGATGCCCTATTTAGATTCCTCTCAAACCTGCATCTGTCTACTTATCGTCAATACTTGTTCATTCCTCAATTTCAGTTTTTTGCTTTCCCAATCTCCTCCAGTATCTTCTGTTTTCGCAGACAACCGACGATTCAATTCTCTAATCGTGTCTTCTAACTGAGCCTTCTGAAAATAGAAGGTATAAAAAATTCATCAAAAATTCAAAAAACTGACATGGTCTGAAAGAGCATCTCGTTCCCTTGTCAAAGTGTCCACCCGAGATGCCAAATTCTCAAATCGGTCTCTTTGATCCGCCATCTCTCTATCTCTATCCCTATTCGACTGTTGTAATTGCCTATTTTCTTCTTTCAAACTATCAATTTGTGCTCGAAACGCTTCCGTCGAATCTCCGATCTCTGCTTTCGATGTGATTCGATCTCTCAATGACTCTATTTCTGAATTCAAAGATGCCTTCTGTTCTTCCCATTGATCTTCTTTCTCTGCCATTGTTACTGCTTCTTGTTCTGCTACATCTCTTAATTCCTCTGCTGCAGTGAATCCAAAACTCATGAGATATTTAGCTCCATTATAAAGCAGTTCAATCTCGGGAAATGCTTCCGTACCATCAAGCTCGTACTGAAAATTGCAATTTTATATACTTCAATGTCTCTGACAACTCACATCCACCAACTTGTCGTACCAGGCTCTGGCTTCATCCTCTGTCGATCCCTCCTTTTGTAGAAACTCTTCTAATTGAGGATAATTGATAACAGCGGTTTGAGACATGTCAAGTAGTACATGTATGAAGTAATATTTCAGGAGCAGAAACGGCGTCCAGAGAGTTGGTTGCCAAGGGAAACAAGAGAGACTCAGAGAGAAAAAGAGTTTCGGAGAAAAAGAGAAGACGGAGGGGACATGGAGAAACGCCTTCTAATTACACGGATTCTCGTGAAAATTTGGAAGGAGAGAAGGAGAATTGAGCAGTTGTGAGGAAAACCTGATGGTGAGAACTTAATCTTATAGTTTGGATCGGAAACCTTTTTATTTTGAATGGAGACATGTAGCTGTTAGAAAAAAGGACATTTCTTGAATTTTCTGATATACGTTCTGGTGTTGTGTTGTCGGAATTGTTCCAATTGTGTTTATATTTGAAGTACCAAATAGGAAAATGACAATAATTTTCCATTTTCCTTGTAAAATTTTTAAAAACATTTTTTGTCTGTCAAAATTTATACAAAAGGTGCAGAGTTGGATGTCCTGTAGTTTAGATATGGGGATGTTTTAGATTATGTAAACTATTTCAGTTTGTCGTTCAATTAGTCTACTTTAATTTGTTACCGAAACATTTTCCGTGGAGGTGTTCAAAGTTGAATGTAGACTACACAAAAGTTGGAACAAGTAGCACACAGTGGATACATTTCTTGAACACTTAGTACGAAATATTAACTTCACTCCCAAAAAAGTGAAATTCAAAACAACTCTACTATTTTCTCTTTTATCCCTCTCATCCATTACATGACCAAATATCCACATCACTTGATCCGTTGCTGGCCAAACATGTCTTCTCTCTCTCTCTCAATCTCTGTCTCTCTACATCCCGAGATCAAACTCTCATTCAACTACTCTCTACTTCCCTTTCTCCTCTTTCTCTGTGTTTTTTCTCTTGTTCCACCCGATTCTTGCTCTTTTTTATCATTTTTCCAAAATGGCTGATAACTCTTCCAAACCGTTTTCCCCCTCTCTGTTTACCTCAAAATTTCCTGTTCGCGCACTCATTCATTCTTCTTCCCTTTCTGCTTATTATTGTCTTTTTTCTCTCTTCTTCTTCTTTCTCTCGTTCCTCCGTCTCTTCAAATTTCTCACTATTTCCTTTACTCATTCTTGGAAACTACGCTCCAATCGATGTGAGCATCGTTTTTTTATAACCTTTTCAAGCATCTGAGACTTTAAACGTTCTATAAACTATTCTCTCCCTTCTATGTCATTTTCCATCACATTTATCGTAGAAACGCATCGATTCTCAATCGATCTGCGTTTCTTTCTCTCTCTTCTCGTTGAATATAAAGTCGTAGATTCATTCGTACAGATATTTATTGTCTTTTTCCTGTCACAAAACACTTTCGGTTTCATGAATTGGAACGAGAAGAAACTATGAACAGATTTGTTGGGAAGAGAACCTAAACATAGACTTGAATTCAGTTTTTAGGAGAAAAAGAAAGAGAAAAGAATTTTGTCATTTTTGGATGTTTAAAATCCATCCTCTCAAAAACTCGAATTCTATTCACTCAGGAGAATACAAAATAGACTTGTCAGATAAATAAAAAGTCAGAAAAGTAGCTGGACTTGCAAAACATATAACTTTTCAAACTATCCGAAATATCGAGTTTTCGGAAATTGTGATAAAAACATCAACAACACTCAAACAAACATTTTTGTTTTTGTTGAATTCGGATCAATTTTTTCCAACTTTCCACAATATTTTGAATTTGTTCAATTGTGTTTCGATGCTATCGACTGACTCTTTTTCTCTTTGAATAAACTGGAACTTGCTCCTTTCCCAATTCAAAGAAAATTTTTCAGTTTTTTTTTCTTTTTCTGCGCGTTTATTCCTTGTCCTTATGGGAATGAAACTCAAGTTCTTCACTTTTCTATCTATCGGGCATACGTTTGGAGTAAAGTATTTTAAATACAGTACTCCCTCTGGTAGTGGGTCACTAAGAGGGCATTCATGTGTGTTCAAAAAGACAATGTTTTCGAATTTCTGTGCAACTGAAAGTTGTATCATTTGATGTGTCAAAAGTCGTCAAAAGATGGTCAGACTCCATACGAAAAAAACCTATAAATGGTGTCTAGTAGTGGTGTATGCCCCACTATTCGAGTAAACACTGTTTTTTACTTTTACAATTGGGTAAAAAGTGCATTGAAATCAATACGTCTTTCTGATTATGTGTTTCCTTGAATCTGAGATAAATCAAGATCTTTCCCATACTCTTATGTAATTATCTCTCGTACGTTTCCCTTCTTCTCTTTCTTCCCTTTTTATTTTTCCTTCCACTTTCTCATTTTTCAATCTAGGTCAGTTTCTATTCTGACAACTGCTCGATTTTCAAAGGTTTCCTTATGTTTTCTCTCTTTATTGCAGAACTCAAACCATTGCCATCGATTCTTTATTCGGAACGATTCAACGAATGGAGGGGAAAGATTGAGAGGAAGCCGAGAAACAAAGATAAAAGTGATTGACACGTGTGACTGTGAAATTAAAATTAGTTTTGCCCTTTCAGTAACCCTTTAATGAGATTCCCTTCTGCTTTCTCTTCTTCCACTCACCATTTGCTCGAATCTTCACCAATCGACGACGATCCGGGTCCATCAGAATCAATTCAATTACAAACACGGGTATCATCGACTGCAGAGAAACTAGTCGCTGAAATAAGTGACGATAGTGACGAAGAAGAAGAACTTCACTTCAGAAGTGTTAACGAATTGAATCCAAATCAAACATTGCGAGAAATGGTTCTTCGAATTGCCCTCATTGCCATGCTCTATTATCCACTCTCCATTGGACTTACTTTTTATCAGAAGTGGTTCATAAAAGTGAGGAAACTCTAGAATTTCGAAAATAATAATTGAAGTTTTCCAGAACTACAAACTGCCATTACTTGTAGTCAGTGGACACTATATTCTGAAATATTTGTTCGCCGTAATAATCAGATTCACATATGAATGCATACGAACACCCCGAATGCGAGTATCATTACGAGATCAATTAAGATGGCTTGCTCCAATCGGAATATGTGCATCAATGGATATAGGATTATCAAATTGGGCATTAGAATATGTAACTGTCAGTCTGTATACAATGGCCAAATCGTCTTCAATACTTTTTATCGTAGCATTTTCTTTGCTTCTACGATTAGAAAGATGGCGTAATTCTTTGGGTTTCGAAACGGGATTAATTGCTGCCGGTTTATTTTTATTCACTTGGAAGTCATCACAACTCGATTTGACTGGTCTTTTACTTGTTGAATTGGCAGCTGCTTGTACTGGAATCCGATGGACAGTATCACAATTAGTAATGCAAAGAGATGATTCAGCAGTTAGACATCCATTGGATATGGTTGCTCATGTTCAACCGTGGATGATGATTCCAATTATTCCGATGATTTGGTTATTCGAAGGATCCGAAATAAATTGGAATTCAGTGTTTTCATTCCAAGGGAAATACGATCCTTGGCTGGTTGTTGGATTGATTTCTGGTGGAGGACTTCTCGCTTTTTGTATGGAAATGAGTGGTTGGTTTTTATTCTTACTTTTTTTGGAAGAAGATTTCAATCGATTTTCCAGAATACCTCCTCCTCGTGAATACTTCTGGAATCACTCTCAACATCTTCGGAATCGTAAAAGAAGTAGCAACTCTTCTTCTTGCTCATCTTATCAACAAAGACAGATTGACGGAAATGAACATTTGTGGTTTGGTTCTTTGTCTTTCTGGAATGCTTCTCCACGGAATGAACAAAAGGCGACAAAGGTATGTTTTCAGATATTTTCGTTTCTGCTAAAATGCATTTTATCTATAATTTCGTGCAGGCTGAGTCGCAGTCTCGTTGACACCGACCATCAGTACTCGCTTCTTTCCAAAACAGTCTGAAATCTTTATTCTTAATTGACCGTAAGCTATGCTCGTCGTCGTCTTTCGTTGTCCTCTGTCGCTTCTCTCCTTATTATTCAGTTACAGTAATATGTGCAGTGATAGTTAGTACTCAACTTGAAATATTTTCTCATTAGATTCAGACTTTAGTTATGCTCACATGCACTTAGAATGTTACGATCTGTTAATTTCAAAACCTAGCAAATCCAACTTCCTTGCACCAATTCTCCCATATTTTATTTGTGAACCAAAGACACCGAATATTAATTTATGATAATTTTTGACTAGTGTAATATTTACCAATGTGCAGCTTTCCGGCCATCCTTCCAATTTTAAAACGAACGGAGTTTGGTTTTTTTGCAGAACCCATCGCCCACTTCAATCATCTTCAATCACTTCCAGAAGTGAAGATTCTCGAAAGTTACTGTCTTCTGAAGAACTCGAAGCATGAGTTGTTATTTATTGTTTTCTTGTTTCATACCGGGTCCCCAATAAAAATTTATTTGTTATTTGTCAATTTTCGAACTTTCGAAAAATACATACAATCGACCCGAGATCCCATGGGCGGACAGCAAGATTAAAACATAACTAAATAGTACTTCTATAAAAAGGACAACAGAGATATAATAAAGAGCCATTTATCACAGAAGACTAATAAACATTTTGATTAAGATTGAAAACGCGAGCGAGAAAAAAGTGAAATCCCTTCTAGAATCAACATTTTTGATTAAGACAATACAACAAGAAGAATTTTCGGAATATTCCGGTGATTCTCATTTCAGGAAAGGGCGTGATAAGCGACCGATAACCTGCAAAAGCATTTCCAGCTGACGGTAAAACAGGAAAAAACACAAATGTAAACTCCCCGTATATGTACAATAAAACTAACGGGCCACTGAAAACATGCTAGAAAATCCCAGGAACGAAAAACGAAATGAGACTGAAAGTATGCGCTGCTTTGAGAAGGCTTGATGTGAAGTGACAGATGGATGAATACAGAAACATCCCAGAAAAACTCCCTTCGAAGCAGTTAGCATACTCTTGAACTCTATCACAATGTTTTTAAAACAAAAGAGACAATAGAATAAATGAGAGGTGCGTGTAAAACGAAGGTGAAAATAGAAACCAATAAAAATGAAAAATAAATACGATGAAGACGCGGGAAGAGAAGGATGTACCGGTTTCGAGTTGATTACAGATTGCACGTATATGCTTGTGACCTGAAAAGAATAGTTACTGATTATTTTAAAATGATTTTATAATACTCACTCAATTTTTTATTTGCTGAAGGCTTCAAAGACCGCCCACATCACATCGTTTCCCTTCTTCTCCGCTTGTTGATCATAATCAAGATCGAGCAGACTACGCACTCGTTTCATTGCAACCTATAAATTACTTTTGAGAAATCAGCATTCAGTGAATTTCATACCTCATAATCTTGATCGGATAGAGGGGCGAAGGCATTCTCAAGGACATCACTAGCATGAGCAAGGACAATTAGTGATAACATTTTCTTATCCATCCGATGCACGTCGTTCGTCCATTTTCCGAGAACAGCTTCCTGTACTTCTTTAATCAGTTTGGTCTTTTGATTTCCATCAGAAAGTGGATGTGTTGTTATTTCGAAAAGCAAGAAGTTTTGCTTATCGGTAGTCAAGACACCTTTTTCGACAAGATTCTTTGCAAGACGTTCACGCACATTCCGCAATTGATAACGCAATTTCAACGGATTCCAGGTTTCTCCAGATAAATATTCAATCCAACTAGTGACTGTTTCCGGTGGATTCGTTTCTTTCATGTGACGAAGGGCTTCGTCAAGAATGACGTCACCTGTCGGTTCGCTGCTTTTGACTGTCACCTGCAATACTGTTTGTTCGTGAATTACAGCTTTCAAAAATAACACTGCATTTTCTGAAGCGCAAATATTTTCAAAGCCGACTCTCAAAAATTAGATTAATTTACTCACCTTTCTGTTTAACAGATTTTTGCGTCGCATTCCGCCTCCTTCAAGTTGAATCCGTCCACGCAAGACGAGTTCGACAAGAACGCAACCACGAAGCCCAGAAGATATGCAGTCATTCCAGAATGAAGTATACCCTTCACGATCTTTAAGTCCAAGAAGAAGAATTTGCTCCATCAATGTCAACCGTGTTCCTTTGTCATTGTCTTCTTGGTCCGATGAATGAGCTGAGTCACCACTTGCTTCATCTGGTTTTTCGGTGGTCACTGGCTGGAATCGTTTTATTATATTCGTAATTCAGCTTTCAAAACAACCTCCTCAGCCTTTCTGCGTCTCTGCACCAGCTGACCTTCTGACATGGCCGATTATTACAGTATGATCAAACGAGAAACCTCAGCAACCGGAAACAAGTTCGTTGAATAAAATCTTCTGAAATAATTTTTTGAAATGATTGAAATTTCCTCTCATCGTGACACGGTATACGTAAATCTGACCATAACGTAATCAAGATTCTTATTTTTCACGAAGCTTCCTAAAAAGGCTTTCAAAATCGGCTGGCTAGGGAAGAATAAGCCTGCCTGCAGATATTATCTTTCAAAACCAGTCTCTGAAAGTGGAGCCTCCAGAGATTTCAAAAGATGATAGACTTTTAAGACAACGACGATGCGTAAATAGGATAAGAAGGAATGGTGTCCGGTGCAGCGAAAGTTCATTACTTTTTATATAACAGAACTGTTGCATAAGCAAACAGAGAGATGTGAGTGCAATGAATGACGTGTGAAATCAATATCGACCAAAGTGCGAACACTCATGTTGGCTGAATTTCTTGTGAAGACTAAAAAGCTGAACACGAGTATAAAACATCTCTGTCAGTGTTGGCAAACGTTTCCATGAGAGCGAAAAAAATCGAAAGAGGCGCTTTTCATCTTTGTTTGGTCAGCTTTATTCTCAAAAAAGCGAAGTTTCAGTGTTCAGATTTCACTGAAAAATAAATCATTTCAGGATGTAGGCGACAAATTTTTATGGTCCAGAGCTGTTGGAGATACTAAACAAACTGAATTATTTAAAATGGCAATCGAAACGCATAATTCTAGATTGAAGTCATCTTATCAAAGGGCGTTGTGGAAAAAATTTTATCTAGAAAGGGAGTGAGAGGAGAATAAGAGCACAAGAAGTAAAAGTAGTATCGATCGGAAAATTTACTGAAAAGACACGACTTGTTTTATAGATTTATGTGAATAAATGTAATGAATCGTTCAACAGGGACGAAGCGAAAGCCAGTATCGGGAGAAGAGCGTTTCGATTGAAAATACGGAAGAGAGATGGTCGAGAAGAAGGAGACACTAGAGAAGAAACGTGGCGAATGAGAGAACAGACAGCATTGGAGAGGGAATGAGAAGGGAAGGGAGAAAGAGAGACCAGGGACGAGCCGAATGATAGAGACGGGGAATAGGGGAGAAAGACGGTGACGAAGCGGAAGACATACTAGGTGGTGGAATTCACGTGCAGGAAAAGTTATAACAAACTTTAAAATCTTGATATTAAGAGGATCAATATCCTTCAACAAGACGAGTTTTCCTCAACTGTTGATGAAACAATTCTGCAAGAGAATTTGATGGTTAAAACTCTGATCTTCCGAAAATGAAGTTTAAAGAATATAGGAATTTGCCTTCTGTTGGAAAATTTTATGTTCAACTACCTATTTTCGGAAATGAGGAATAACGAGGTGCTAGCTCTGGACAGATGTTCTTCAACGAACCGATGCAGTTTCCGATGAGAGAACAAGAGGCAACGTTGGATTCTCAATTTAATCTAGATAATTGATTGAATGGTTTCATTCGAAGCAAACCAAATTTCTTCACTACTTTTTAGTGCAGTTAATTTTAACTGTAATAAAATGAATTTAGAATGCATATGTCTACGGGTGGCTCTTCTTGTCGTCAATTCTTTCTCTTCCTCTTCTTTCTCTGGTACATTAAATCCGCGCGGTGTTTGCAGACTCCGCATTCAAATGGTACATACCAATTGCAGTGTTTCTTTCTGGGCACTATTCTAGGGAATCTAATAATGAAGCGACGTGAAGTTTTGGATGAACGACGAAGGCAGCTAACCTATTTCACAGCTTGTAATGCCGGAACCTGCCAATGCAGAGGATTTCGTCCCGTTTTGAATATCGAAGGAGAGGTTCGTGCTTTTTTTTAAACTAAAAACTAACTATAGAGAATTTCAGACTAGTGAAAGAAGATCAACAAGAGCTGAACGTGAAAATGACTATGCTCCAATGATCAGAGATTTGGAGTCTTTAGCATCAGAAGAATTAATAGAATGCCGAACATGTGGACACTCAATCTGTGAGTAGTCTGCAAAACTTTCTTTTATAAAAATCGATACTTTACAGCGTTCCACGCGGAGCCATTAAAATTACTTACTGAAGAAGAAGTCGACACCTACACCGATAAAATCTCGGATCTGCAGACTTGTTGCTCTGAATTGAGCGAAATTGATCCTTCTAACGAATCCCTTCAAGTGAGTTGAGGTTCAATCCTTCAAAACGTACAATTTAAAATATCAGACATTGTACATAACCATGCAAATGCTGCTTAAATCTTTGCGGACTTTGGCACCGATAGAAGTACCTTTTATTGGGAAGCCAAACTTCGAGCCAGACTCCCTTAGCCCATACATACTCGTAAAGAAGTTCATTGTTTCAAGACCCGTTGATAATGCGTAAGTTTTCTATGGGAATTTCTTGAAGACTTTACTTTTTCAGTGAAAAATATCGACTCGCGGAAATTGGAACTCTTTTCTTGACTGAAATGAATCACTGGAGGTTAGAAAGTTACGAAAGCTTAGCTGCGAAATGTAAGCACGGAAATTAGCATTTAACAACTATCTAACAATTGATTACTAATTTTCAGTGAACGAAGCATTAGAACAGGGAAGATATAGAAAAATGTACGCTCGCCTGGAATATTATGTCAATATGCCTTCAAAATATTTGTCGTTTAAGCAATACCAGGTAATTAATCTAAAAAAACATTAACTGCAAACGGAAAAAAAGTAAAAATTTGCAGCAAACAGGTGTCCAAAATAAAAAGCAAATTTTGTGTTTTTTTTTGCAGCTGTTCGTCGCGAAACCAATTCTAATACCGTATCAAATCTTCAAAGGCGCAGAGATTTTCAAATATACAAATTTCTTACGGTTTTTTGAGTGGTCTCGCGACGAACAGCTGCAATTTTGTTTTTCTTTTTGACATTTATTTTCTGCAAGTTTTGCATTCAATAACTCGTTCACCATTCGGAAAAGTTTTTCGTGGTTTCTCAAAAAAAATTTTTTTTCGTTCAAAAGATTCTTATTTACTTATTTACTTTTTCAGACTGTTGACATATTCGGCGAGAAGTTCACCACAACGTTTTGCAACTACTTAATCAACGCTCTAAACTCTGAAAGATATATCCCATTTGAAATTTCGGAAAGCGATTTGGAAGAAAACGCAACTGAGTTGACAAGTTTTGCTACGGACTTGAAGTCTTGGATAGAAATGGAAGATGTCACATCTGATGTCCCTTCTTCATCACGACAGAGAAAAGATTCGAGCGTCTCGGTTGAAGATCTGCAGCTGAAATACGTGAAACGGAAGAAGTCGACTGATCACTCCGAAAGTTCTTCACCTCGCGACACTACCATGTCCCCAGTTGCAGATTCAGAGGAAAAACACAGAAATAAGAAAGATCAGCCGTCGACTTCACAACCATCAACTTCGGCTTCAACGAAAAAATCACCTGAAACCGAGGATTCAATGCAACTTTTACGAGCTTTGGTGTATTCGATCAAATTGGAGAGTGACATGGATGCGATGGTGCCACGAACAAAAGCTGATTTCGAAGAATTGAACAAAGAAGTGAATCGTGGATTGGGCGCTATCCGTGATGAAGAAAATGGTCTTATCGAGTTTCGAGTGATTGGAAATGACCTTAATCCATTCCAAGAAAGCGAACATCTTGCTCAACTTGTTGAACTTCAGAACTTATTCGGTGCACAGCTTCCAAAAATGCCAAAGGATTATGTCACACGTCTTATTTTCGACAGTCGTCATCAGAACATGGTCATTCTAAAGAAAGAGGTCGGAGTAATTGGAGGAATATGTTTTCGGCCATTCCACAATCGTGGTTTCGTAGAAATCGTTTTCTGTGCAATCACAGCTCAAGAGCAAGTGAAAGGATACGGTACGCATTTGATGAATCACTGCAAGGATTACATGATAAAAAATAAAATTTATCACATGTTAACATTTGCCGATGAATTCGCAATCGGTTATTTCACGTAAGTTTCATGTCATTAGTTTACACAGGCGGTTTATAAAGATTCGTTTCAGGAAACAAGGATTCTCTGATAAACTGGAAATAAACTCGAGTGTGTATCATGGATGGATAAAAGAATATGAAGGTGCCACATTGATGGGATGCCACTTACATCCTCAGTAAGAAAGCAAAAATCCATCGGCTCAACTTATTAAATAATGTTTTCAGAATTTCGTACATCAAATTCCCAGAGTTTTCAAAAGGAATTCAAGCATTAAACTTGGGCTACAAAATGGAGAGCGGTTCTGATACACAAGGACGAGTTTACGGAGGTCTCGAACATCTTTTCCGACAAAGTGAGGTTCATTGTTTTTTATCAGATTATTCACAACGCTTCAGGTCAACAAGATGCCATAGGATTGAAGCAAATACCTGGAACAGACGTTCTGAAAATGAACAAAAAAACATGCTATCAACTTGATGAGCTCGATGATCAACTCGAAATGAAAATACAATCGATCTTGAAAAAACTGGGATCGGATAAGAACGCATGGCCTTTCGCCAAGCCCGTGGATAGAGACGAAGTTCCCGATTACTACGAATATATAAAGCATCCAATTGACTTGAGTGCAATGAACGAAAAAGCTAGGAAAAAAGGTTATTGTCATGTGAGTGATGGCATCAATGAGTTCATCCAAACGCCATATTGTTTTCAGCAACATTTATTCATTGCCGATCTTACCAGGATGTTCCAAAACTGTTATTCCTTCAACGGTGCCGAAACAATCTACTACAAGCTGGGATACAAATTGAACGAGGTTGCGCTTAAACTAGTAAAATCCGCTTTTCCGTACAGTGCTCTGTATCCGGAACTTCCTGATCGCTCCCCAATCTCCTGATTGCATCTCTGTGTACTCTATTTATTGTTAATAACCCACATGTATTGAAATAGACGAATTGGATCCTCTAATCAGTTTACTTACACATACTAACTTATTTATATATTTATGATTCCATATTATCCTTGTCATGAATAAAAAGTATTTTATTTTGTTTTAAACAAACACATGTAAAGAAGAGACCGAAAACGAACAGAAAGATGTGACCGGTATATACATAAAACCAATATGGTCTGTGAAGTATTAGAATATTTAGGAAATTAAATAGACTAAACTGCAATCATGTGACAAAGATTGCAAGTTTTCGCACAATCACGGATCATGGTTGATTGAGAAACTCTGAAAGAATAGTTGAGTGCTTAATAAGAACCAGAAAACAAACCTGCAAATATTAGGAGATGACTGCAGCCAATATGCACAACCGGGAAGACGATCTGCACACTTTTCTTCCCGAATACGGCTCAATTCACTCTCCCGGACTGAAAATATTCTATCAAAATGTGTTGAGAACATTTACAAAGCAATTTAAGTATTGGCAGTGAAACTAACAACTACGGTCATGCAGTTTCTTTCAAACCAACTTTTCTCATCAGACTGGTGTCTCCGCTCACTATTTTACGGTTTCGGCGTCTTTGCTCTGAACTTCTCGTTTCGTATTTGAATACAAGAAATATCTCTACTTTAAGTGCGATTCACATAATATTTTTTTCTATGAGGAAACTCTAAACTGTTTTTGTAAACCTACGTCTTGAAGATTTCCACTGGTTTGTAACCTCATCCAAGACTACAGTAACCCCGGCCCAAGTCTCCTTTGCAGTTGGAATCAACTGATTCTTATCGAGAACAAATCCGTTCCACTCTGAAATTCGTTTTGAAACTGTTGTAATTTGACTGGAAAAGACCTATGATACCTTCGTATCCGGGTCTTAACTCGATAGTGTACGAGTATTTGATTTTCAATGTCTCTTTTGCCCAATCAGTGGATCCACCCGAGAATGCGTCTGAAATTATTGATCTGTCTTTTATTTCTGAATTAAAAACTCACAAATAATTTCAGGTCCTGTTCCATGTCTATATTTAGTTCCGTACATTCGACCGAGCTCTTGAACGGCTTTTGCAGCAACTCTTCTCTGTAAAATTTTGAGGTTCTCGGCATTTCAGATAGAATTCACTTACGGTTTCTTCAATATCTGGAGCATAAGTAAACTTTCTATGAGAATATGAATAAATCCAAAGTTGGGAGTATGAGTGAAGAGTTATATAGGCTTCCAATCGTCCTTTTAGAGATGTCAAAAACTGAGAATACGCTCTTAAAATATAAAATGATTCCCACACTTTTTCGATTTAAAGACATACTTAGACTCAGGTTCACTGAAAGCAGATGGTCCGTGGTAGATCTCAGAACATGGATATCTGGATGCTCCGATCTCGGAAAAACGGAAATCAAAATTTCTATTCAAATCGACTCCCATACAACACGAATTACGGACTCCATCAAATGCGCATGCTTTTGGAGAACGAGATTTTCTCCACATTCTAGCCTGAAAGTTTCTGGATAAGATGAGTTTTCTTCCTGCGAGAACATACTCTGGGATTTGTTTTGTCAGTTCTTGTGTACTCGTAACCATCTGGATTCAGAACTGGGATGATATACAAAACAATGTTATCAAGATAATTTTGAATCTGTGGATCTTCTTCACGACTGTTCACAATCTGAATTTTTTCTGTAATTGAGAAATACTTGAATAACTAACCAAGTTAATAAAATAAGAAGCTGTATGAATAGCTGCCCATTCTCTCGCATGAATTCCCGCATCAATCACAACAACCTTCTTATCTGGAGTATCTCTTCCAAACTTCAATCCCAAAATATCTCTTCCTTCAACAGTTGTTCCCACTTTGATTAGTTTTGCAATATCTGGCATATTCTCTGCAATTCGTTGAAGCCATGTGGCAAGAACAGAATATGAGTAGTATTCGCCCATTCTGAAAACAGTATATTCAAATGGAAAATCTCAGTTAACAAACCTTAATCTCGAATGGAATCCAACATCATCGTGCAATCGTTTCATGAAGAATTCACTGTCAGAAGAATGTGTTGAGATGTTTCCTTCTTTTTCAATCAAAAGTTTCTGCAAATCTTCAATTGCCACTTGGAATGTGTATCCATGCTTCTCCAAATAGCTCTGAAATTGATCCGTGTGTTCTGGAGCAACCATAATATCCACAGTTCCATTGACCACACTTGGAGCATGCCAAAAATCAGCACGATCTGTGTCAGCTGTTTCGAAAAGACGTATCATTTGAAGAAGTTGTTGATTTGTAGTTGGAAGAACTCTAAATACTTTGAATCCACTTGCATTATCTGCAGAATAACACGTGGAAATGCACAATGTGATGGCTAGAATCACCCGTAGAATCATCTGAAACAATTAAGAAAAATTATGGAAACGGTCATTGATGTCTGAACGGAAATACGCTTTGAAGAGAGAAGAGAGGAAGTAAAAAGAGTGATACGATTAGCTGAATTGGTTTGCCATTCGTAGAAGAAGGTACTGACTGATGGATGAAAAGACATCGTATTACAACAACGTCACTGTCTGAAGGTTGAAAAGAAATGAGAGAATTAGGTAGAAAAAAAGAGGTGGAGAGATACATTGTAAGGAGGTGTTCAGTTTAGATTAAACACCTTACTTTTTACGAAGATAAGACATTACAATTGGATTTCGTTCTCGTCTTGATGATACAGTATCCTTTAAGTTTCTTGATGTGTCCTGTGTTTTGGAACGATGGAGCAGCCAATTGAATGTTGGAGCTTCGAGCATTTCGTTAGAAGTAGGATGTTATTGTGCTGTCACAATTTATAGAATTTTCGTTTCATGTCAGCTAAGTATTCAGAAAACTGAAAACCTTTCCAATCTGGTTGAAACAACGAAAACTTACGAGTACTCTCATAGATCAGAGATTCTCAAGACACGCTCAAATTGAAGTATCAGGACTACTGTACATTCAAAGAAAATGTGTCAAGTACACCAGATAAACGCGTAAAAACAATGAAGATCATGTTTGATTGATAATCTGGTTGTAGATGACTTGAAGAAGAACATAAAAGTAAAGTCCATTTTGTTATAGAGTCGCCCTGAAAGTGTCCTTTCAGGGAGACACACTTCCAAAAAGAAGAAAAAAGAACCGGTCTCGAGACAAAAAGATCTTTCTACAACTACTTTGTATTCAATCTACAACTACCATCACTGAAGTCTTGAACAATTCATTTCGACGATTACCAGGTGGGAAGGACATATACAAGACGAGGTGGAGGGAATCAGAAAGAGGAAGAAAAATGCTTGTTATCGAAATAAAAAAGAGTGTTTTAACCTTGAAGGAATAAAAAAAAGCGGGCCGTTATGTCGCACAAGACACGGGGACTTGTTACGAGACGATGGCTGAGGTGTGGGTCGTCAAGTTTTGGCAGATTTTGTTGAAAGGAAACAGATTACGAAAATGGCAACACGAATCAAGGAGAGAATGACCTGAACGGGTGGAGAGAGAGAAAAATTGCAAAGATTTGGAGTAGTGGTTGATGTATTTGGAACGACACAATTGACTTGAAAATTGAACAATCAAATAGGGAAACACAAAATACTCAACTGAGTCGATGAATGCAATGTCTTCGAAATACAAAAATCAGAATAAAAAAGTGATGAACATTAAAAATATATAGTTCAGTTTCTAGCTTCATACGAGCCTCAAACTTCCAAACTCTGCATTGTATTAATGTAATGTAGTTCTTTTCGATCATGATTAAATTTCATTTGAGAAAAAGGTGAAATAAATATTCAAAGTGAATCTTCTAAATGTTTTAATTCAAGGAAAGACAAACTTCTGAATCTGAAAATCTTTTATTCCTGGACTCTTCTGATCACTGATTAACTCTTTGATTACCAAAAGATCACTTATTTTCAGCTCCACAACACAAATGCCAACTTCTGTTTGCTCCCAGTCCAAATTCTTCATATCAAATTCGTCCCTATCCAAATAGTATTGTTATCAATATGTACTGAAAACATGAGTCAGTTGTTATGATTGAAATGCCGTCTGAAACCCAATTTGTTGCACTAATCTTCTATCAAAAATTCTTGTTTCCGAGCAATATCAGATTTCTGCCATATCGTTTTACTTTTTGATATCTCTTTTCGAATGTTTGTTCATCGAAAGTGTAAGTGTGATGATGATGAAACGATTAAGTGTACTGCAGAAAATTTACAAAAACCAGTTCGTTCCAAGTTCTTGAAATGGAGAACCGAGACGACATCTTCATTTGAAAGCTCCTGAGAGTACACAATCTCTTACGTCATTTCGAGCCATTTTGTCATACATCTCGAGTGCGATGAGTAATTTTTAGTCAACAACCGCACATGGAGAGGCTTATCAGAAAAAAAAGGGTAGGGGAAAAAGAAGAAAATGAAAAAGGAAGAGTAGGAGAAAGAGAAAGTCAAACGGAATATACAGTGATACGTCAGAAGAGAGTTTCAGTCAGTTCGGTGCTCTGCAAACTATTTCTTTACAATTCGCAACTCGTCTCGTTATTGATCTAAATGGGTCACAAGCACTCACATCCGGAAAAGGAAAGCAAGAAGGAAGGTAACAACAATAACAAACCAAAAGCTGCATTTTATATAGACAATGATGATCCCATTTTTCAACCGAATTTCGGAATGACTCGTAAGTTTTTGAAAAGAAAACCGTAACTCTGGCCAAATTGTTTCCTTTCATGATTTTCTTCCAATGTTATAGTCTAAATAAGATGTATTTTCTCATCAGAATATCATAATTGTTCTTTTTTTTCGATCGATTAACAAATTTCAATCTTATAGCTACGAGAAACAGATAAAATCAGGATGTGAATATGGTTAAATTCAAAACTATCCTGAACTACAGTAAGAAAATTAGAAATAGCTAGATCTGGAAAACCAAAATTCATGATTTTCTGTTTCTCAAGAACCTACGTCACTTTGTGTTTTCTAACCCTTCGATATAATTTTTGTGTTTTATGACTTTTTATTATAGTAATTACACCCATGCTTCTAAATCATCCAGTAGATGTAAACAAATCTCAAAAAAAAATTAGAAAAAAAAACACACATTTCATAATTTTTCAGCACGGCCTAAAATGCCGCCGTCAGCTCCTCCAGTTGCAGTCCCTAATAAACCTCCACCAACTCGATCGTCTACATCTCAAAGTCAATCCGCTTCCAATGATCGACCTCCGATTCCACCCAGAAGATCAGAGTCAACACTAATACCTCCTCCTATTCCATCACATTCGACTACGAAAAGTTCAAGTGAGATGACGATCTGGGGATATTTCATTTAGATTCATTAATTTCAGGCAGTGGGTTCTCTCGTCATCCATCAGCTACATCCACCAAAAGTGTCCCAAATGGTTCATGCACTCCGCTTTCAGTTTCAAAATCAAGTTCGCGCAGTGGTTCAGTACACTGTATGCATGGAGGTTTGCGATAATTGTAGAAGAAGGATTGGCAATTCATTTTTTAAAGATCCCGATGACAAATTGCTTGTGGTAGAGAGCCGATTTCTTGCTCAAACTCCAGGAGAGATAAGTGTAGAAGAAGGAGATTTGTTGTATCTTCTTTCACAGAGTAATAGGTTAGTTTTAATCGTCTGTTTAACTTTTAATAATCTTTCATTTTTCCAGTGAATGGTGGTATGTATCAAGTAAATCGCGTCAATTCAAAGGATTCGTACCCAAATCGCATGTAGTGTTCGCAGAGGTTCGAGAACCCTGGTTTGCTGGAAACATTTCTTCCATCACTGCCGAACAAAGAGTAATGCAACCTGGACTTCCGATTGGAACCTTTCTTATTCGAGAAAATATCAAAACAGGAACATTTGTGTTAACAGTAAGAAGTTCTAGTGAGTCAATATTCTTAATTAATTTCGTTGCCTCGTGTTTTTTCCAGATAACGAATCTCCCCGCGCCTACGTTATTCATCGAAGACAAAACAATGATGGATTTGATATTCGAGATAGACACGATCAAGTTGTTATCACTTTTGGATCTTTATTACAATTAGTCAATCATTTCAGTTGTGGGTTATCAAAATATTGAAGCTTTCATTAAGGTTTTAATGAATCCCAAATGGTTTTTCAGGTGATAAAGTACCAGGAGAAGTACAAATTTGCACAAAACTCACAAAAGCAGCACCTCCACTAGCTGAGCCAACAGAATATGTGACCATGAGGCAATGGCAAGTCAACAGAAATGAAGTGAAAAGAGTTCAGGAAATTGGAAGAGGACAATTCGGAGAGGTGATTATCATTAGGATGATATTTTTCAAGTTTTCTTTTTCAGGTCTATTTGGCGAAATGGAAAGGAATAGATGTTGCTGTCAAATCTTTGAAACCAAACCATTTGGAACAGTTAGCCGATACTCAATTTTTGGAGTCAATAACAAAAAAAAAAACGAATAAAATCTAACTTTTAAATATTTCAGAGAAGCGAAGACGTTGACAAAACTTGTCCATCAAAATGTGATTTGTCTTCTGGCAGTGTGTGCAATGGATAAACCATTTTTGATAATTACTGAATTCATGAAGAATGGTTCATTGCTCTCTTGGCTTCAAACATTGGCCAAAAAACTACAACCGATTCCTTTGATGAGCGAAGAAACAGAGATGAAGAATGTTTTGGTTGGAGCGAGTATTTCAGCACAGGTAATTTGATAACTAGAACAGAAAAGAAATTCAACCTTGATGTTTAGAACTGGGAAATCCAAATTAATTATTATATTTTTCAGGTTGCCTCAGGGATGGATTATCTCGCTGCAAATCAAATCGTTCATCGTGATTTAGCTGCCAGAAATGTTCTTGTCGGAGAGGTCTCATCAAACGGTGTTCCACGTGTCAAAGTGGCTGATTTTGGATTGGCACGGAAATTTGATACTGGTGATCAGAACTATGTGATAAAAACAGATAATCTGTTACCTTGGAAGTGGATGGCCCCAGAATCATTCGATGAACAGATATTCAAGTAAAAATTTATTTCCCTATTCCCAACATATTTATAATTTCTCAGCACAAAAACGGATGTTTGGTCATATGGGATTCTTCTATGGGAAATCGGAACACTTGGAAAGACACCGTATCGAGGATGGGACTCTGAAAGAACCCTAGAACGATTGGCACAAGGATACGTCTTACCGAAACCAGAACTTGTACCAGATTATGTTTACGAAGATGCATTCAAAGTTTGTGTTCATCTGAAACCTCAGAAACGACCTACTTTTGATAGACTATTCAAATATTTTGATGACATCAATTTTGAAAGCCTCTCTGTTATGAGAAGCATATCTCGCCATTGATTTGTTTACTAAAAAGCATTTGAAAGCATTATTTTTCATTCGAAACTCAATTCATTATTTGACAAAGTGATTGTGAATTCGGAAATAAGTTTCTTCAATCAATAAATTAGATGTAATCGAATAATTTATCCGGTGTAATCGGCATGGTCAAAAAGAATTTGATCATAAGCTTCTGCTTTAACAGTATTTCCTCCGAAAAACCGTCCATCCAATGCGGCTTTAGCTCGATCTACCTGCATTGAATCAGCATATTTAACGAAAATTTTAACGAGACTACTGGAGGCGAAATTGGCAATGACAACGTCCAAAACGGTCCCATACTTTCCACATTCTTCTCGGATTTCCTCTTCAAGATATTCATCAATATCATCCGGTGTAACCATATTTCGTAAAACGATGACACTAGAACGATTAGTCCTCATCAGTTTGGTCATCAGAAGATGGCGAGCGTCGTTTCCACGAATTTCGAGGCCTTCTTGAGAAGCAAGAGATGCATCTTCGCTGTTCATTACTTCGTTTTTCAATGCATCTGACATTTCTCCAGCTTTTGCAGCTGCAGCCAATGCTTGTGCAGTGTTGAGCTATAATTATGCTGTATGGATAAGGATAAGTATCGAAACCGTACCTTTGGTTGAATTTTCTTTCCTTCCTTGACTTTTTTCTTCTTTTTTGGTTCTAAAGCTAGAGCAGCAGCTGCTTCTTTAGCTTTCGCACTATTGGCCAACATGAGAGATGATCCTCCGTCCATCAACGCAAGCGCCATACTGGCCACATTGTCACCTCCTCTTCCAGGACCCATGATGGCAAGCATCTTCCCATCTTCAGCAGTTTGTTCTTCGTTTGATGGATCTTTCCAAGCCACATGCTCATCCAATGCTCCGAAAGTCACCGGATCTTCCATTCTTTGATTTTGAACTGCTTTCTGTTGACTCAAGACTTGAGACATTTTCTCTTCAAACGTCATTTGATTCAACTTCTCTCGTTTCATTTTCTTTCTTTGTGATGTCGACAGTTTTACTCGCCCTGTTACTGCCGCATTTCCAGAAGAAACATCTTCTTCCTCAGCTGGTTCAGTTTTCGGTTCAGATTTTGGAGCAATGAAAGACGGTGTAGGAACAACAATTCCAACTCCGGGTGGTGCGACCAGGCCTTGTGAGGGGACTATTCCGGGAAGAGTCAATCCAGGCGGTGGAATTGAAATAGGAAGAACTGGATTTATTTTCTCTTCTATACTCTCTTCCTCTTCATCAATTTCCATGTCTTCTTGTTTGACTTCATCAAGACTAGGCGGTGGAGGTGATACATAAATTGGTTTTGCTGATTCCTAAACAACATTTTTTAAAAATTTGATGCAATAAACTATACTTACTGAAACCTTTTTTGGGGAATCAATGACAGCTTTTGTTTCTATATCTGATGGAAGAGTGGAGATCGGTGTCAGTGGTGATTGTGACTGTGGTGGAGCTGGGCTGGAAGCCCGAGATCCAGTTTCAGACGGGGGTTTCTGAAAATATGAACTATTCCGGTGTAACTAATGTATTAAATATGTTTTTATGCATATGAGTTTTAAATTTTTCTACAAAAGAATTTATGACAAAAGGTGGATTCAAAGTGCTCAGAAAAATAGTGTAAAGAATTCGATAAGTGTTTTCTCTTCTAAAATTTCACTCACTTCCTTTTGCACGTACGAGCTTCCACAAAAAAGTTTATTGGATAAATAGTATACAGTTAATAAAACACAGTGACCATGACAGTTTAACGATATACATGTCATAAACATCTTATCTCGGCGAGTTGGGGAAGAGCATAGCACCTACCGGTGAGGAACCGGAAGCGGCGGCCTCTGCAGCCATGACTTTTGCTGTAATTGCAGCACAAGCAACTGAAACACTGGCAGGAATGGCGTTGACAGCAGCTGGTTGGAGATATGACAGCGCGTCCGGAGGGGTGACGCATTTACCAACCTGAAATTATGCGTGTTTTAGTATATATCAAGACTCGTCGACAACTTACTCTGAGATACTGGCCTCCAAGATCGAACATGTTCATTCCGGCAATCGCTTCGTTCTGCGAATTCGCATTATTAAATTCAATGTATCCAAAACCACGGTGACCACGACCAGTCGGAGTGCGAGCGAGCTGACACTTTATAATTTGACCGAAAGCTTCGAAAACTCCGGCAAGTTCGGACTCTGACAAATCTGGATGAACAGACGCCACGTACACTCTGAAAGCCAAAGTTGAGAAAATATAAACTGCAACCTAAAAAAATCAAATAATTGTCATTGAACTCACCGGAAATACTTTTTTGCGTCTTTTTGTACCATGTCAATGATTGGTTGAGCCTGTGGCATGTTCTGTGGAAGTCTCATTTCCTGGAACATCATCGAGTTTACTTTCAGATTACGTCCACCGAGCATTTGACCGTTCATAGATTCTTGAGCGAGTAGTGCAGCCTCTGGAATCTCGTATTCTACGAAAGCGAACGTTTTGTGATGCTGAAATTTCGATTTAGACATTGTTACAAACAATATATTTCCCAACGTACCCCGGTAGCAGGATCCCAGCTCATATTGATTGATTTGATGGGACCGAACGGATCAAACGCCTTTCGCAGCATGTCTTCGCGTATTTCAAAAGAGATCGAACCAACGTAAATTCTTGACATTATTGAAAGAGCTTGAGCGTACATTTGCTGTTTTTGTTGCTGGAAAAAAGTTTGATATAATATTTTAATGAATTTGACTCACATTTTCCTGCTGTTGCTTCTGCTGGCGAAGAAGAATTTGCTTGATGGATATGTCCATTGCATACTTTCGCGCTAGCTGAATATCGTCTTTTCTCTTGGAACTCAACTTCGATAATCCCAAACCGATTTTCTGCGCATCTTTCCTTCCTCCAGGGCCAACGAATACCTGCAATTTCTCATTTTCAACACATGAAACATACGATAGAAATATCATATTTATTCTAATAGTGGAGCATGCAGTTTTATTGTTCAACCTGCTCGAAATGAAAATTTGAATTTTATAAAAATACTGGCATACCTCTCCATCTTGGGGCAAAACTGGCATTGGGACGGAAATGGCTGCTTTGAATGCCATGACTGGCCTGTTTTCACTGTCTCCGTTGCTGTCCTCCATTCTGTAATGTCTGAAAATGAAAACGTTTTCAATTGGAAAAATTTGACACAAATTCAATGAAAACTGTGAGGGGGTGAATACGCTGGTGTACTAAACAGAGTGAAATTCGAAATTGCGTGTGGAAACGCGACATGCACGCTCTACTGACGATGTGAGGTAATCGATAATGTTTCGAAAAAAGCCACGACATCGCACAGCAGAGAAAATGTTAGTCCGCGGCCAGAGGAAATTAGCCAATATAGCTTGCCCTAAGTTTTGCTTTGGCTGATTATAAATGCTGCGTCCGAAGCATTCAAAATTTGCAGAAAACATGTGTCGAAAAAAAAAATAATGCACCATTTTTGCGTCCTTTTTCGGGCTGTTCGTTGCGAGACCAATCCTAGGACCGTACCAAATCTTCAAAGACGCATAGTTTTTTCAAGTTGCGTACTGTTTTATTTAGAAGTGGTCTCGCGACGAACAGCAGCAAAAAACGCAAGCCTTTGAGTTTCACTTTGGACACCCGTTTGCTGCAAATTTTGCGTGCAAAAGACTACATTGGACACAATATATAGGATTCAAGCCTTGTCAATTTATATCGTTTAATGCTTCATTTCACATCAATATCATTCTCAAATTCCTTGAAAATTTAGGGCTCAAGAGGGAATACTTTTTCGAGAAAGTCCACGATGCAAAGAGGAGACGTCAGACATTATGAAAGGTGCTTTCTGAAATGCGCCCAGAGTTTTTACATATAATTTTTCAGACAAGCCAACAATGCGCGGTCGTCACATTCGAATGGTAACAGAATGTCGGTTGGAAAAAATTCAAGCGGAAAACGAAATTTGTTTATTTTGTTTCTCAATAAAGTGGGACGGTCTCAGTAATACAAAACCTAGCTTTGACAGAATTGCTTAGTGCTAATTTGCAGATTCCGGAATATCTATGGAGAAAAATATGACGACAGTATTGCAGACCATAAAGATTTCATGACCAAGCTTTATCAGGAATTCAGGGTATGTTTTATTCCCATGTAAAACTCTGAATATGAGCAAAAGTGTGAATTATGTGAGTATATATTTAGAATCCTGTTGATGAATACGGAAAGGCTCAGCTAGCAGGTATGGTGCAAGAAATCGAAGATCATAATAGCGATACTGCTGCAGTGAGGGTTTGTCCAGACTTCTGAAAATTCATCCATACCATATACTTGTAGATGCGAAAACAACAACAAGATCGTGAGAGACGTCAACAGCGGCATGAAAACCCGCAAGGGTTTATTGAGAAAAGATCCGTACATGTCACAAACCTTCGGAATCAACCCCGCATTTCAGTTAACACTCCCTCGAAAATCGATGAAATTATCACTGATGAGGATACTGTCAAATTTTATCAAAAAAACAAAAAAACAATGGAACAAAGCGTCCAAGCATTGATTCGGACTTCTTTGGAAAGTTTTGGCAATCCAATTTGCAGTAGGAATTTCAATGTCCATGTGATTTCTTTGTTCCCCATCCTCTATTTGCACAAAATCAACATTGGCCGCATCTGTTGTTTTCCTGCCGAAATTGCCGTTACATCATTCAATTTGGTAGACGGCATACTATCCAATGAATCGAAGTTCGTGAAGTTCGATCAGGTGTTTGCTTTTGGACCTCTCAATGAAGCCACTGATGGAGGAGAAATAGAAAACCTGGAAAGAAACAAAAACCACCTTGGTCCGTTGCATATCTCTCTGGAATCCATCTTATTTTTTGTTTCAGGAAGCATCATTGGCGCAAATGAACTGCAAGAAGACAGAACGGAGGCAGCGGTGGATGTATTCCGGTGGCTGGAAACAACTCTTGAAAAATATCCCGGTTCAAAGCTTGTTGTTTTTCGAGATCAGTTCAGATTTGTGTACAATGGTATAAAAATGTTGGCGGCGTATAATGGATTCAATGGACAACATTATTTTGTGACTAAAATTGCAAACCGATTGGTGACCATCGAAGACTTCACCAACGTCATTTTGAAGGAAGCACCATTCCACGATTCGACCGATCTGGAGGATGGCTTTACTGAGAAACATTTCCAGGACTACCAGATAGTTCCCATTGCGGATAAAGGATTGTTCTGTGAGTTTCACGAAAACTCACCAAAACCAACGAAGTACCACTGTATGAAAGCCCAGAATGCTCGTTTGATGTAAGTTCACTCAGTTTAATTTTTCAGTGACATTTTTTTCCAGACATGTGTTTTTTCGCATCATGCGATTGAGAAAACTACAAAACTTTGATTTCTCGCCAGTTCATGATCTATGCATTGTGGATAGGAATGACCCCTCCCTACCCCAAACGTAAGACTTTCTTGATGTTTATCGTAAATTATAATATAAAGATTCGTTTCTTATTCATATATTTTTTGATTTCAGGATAATGGAACCGTCGATTAAAAACGCGAAAAGACCGTCAGATATACATCAAAGTCACCCACACATCACTACACCTCATCAGTATGATGATCGGGACAATGATAATCATGGTGACAGTGAATTCGACGAAGAAGATGATGACTTCGACATGTCTGTCCGACCTCATCAAACTCAGAATATCGTGCCCTCTCATTATCCTCACCAAGAACGAAACGATATCTCCAGCCGTTCTCAACAATTTCAGGATAGCGTTTTTCGTAGTTTTTATAACTACGAGCATCAAGAAATTTATGTTGATCAGCTCCAGAACGGTTCTCGCGCCGATCATAATGTCAACTTCGAAATGCTTCGTCACAGCGATGAGCGGCTTGCACCATCGAATAATTTCGGATATCAGAGTAGAGGTGATGTTCCCCACAATAATAACGGGATCATCGATTATGGAGCCGGAACCAGTACCGGAGAAAGAAGGTTGGCTGATGCTCCAACAAATCGCGCTGAAGATTCTAATCAAGAGCATGAAAGTCTTGCCCATCGAATGGGGGAAGTCGCATTGAATTCACCCAAAGCGTAAGTTGCAGGACAACTTCTTCACACGATAAACTATTCTACTCAATACTTACAGATATGTCGAAAGCCCGAGTTGTGAAGACTTTGAGGTCCCAACATTGTCAAACTATGTGTTCAATTCTGAGGAAACCTCTCGGTATTTAAAAATGGCTAAGAAAGGTTCTACTAAAACCTTCACCAGGTGTGTTCAGAATAATTAGTTAAATGAATAATTTAATTTAATTCGTATTTCAGAAACGTTCTTCTAGAAGAAATTATCGAAAAGATGTATATCTAGAAGTCGATGTATAAACTAACAATAAATTGCTTCTGCTTATTAACAAAATATATTTTCTCTTGTTCCATGTCTTGTCTGATTGTGTCTGTCTGATCTGCTGCTTTAAAAAATAAAGAAAATAAACCAAACTGATCCATATTCATATGAGTTTGCTAAAAAGAAAAACAAATAGGTCGAGAACAATCTTCTTATCGCGGATGCATGATGCCGCGTCCACCATCTACTTTGAGAAGTTGCCCTGTTGTGAATGAACTTTTCTCCGAAGACAAGAATAAAATAGCTTCGGCAACTTCTGAGGTAGTTCCTGGGCGACCAAGTGCATGAGTAGTTTTGCTCTTCTCGAGGAACTGAATAATAATTTCTTTATCGGAAACAAAAAGTCAAACCTACAGCAGCATAGGTAGCTTCGTCTTGTCCGGAACTGCGATGAATGTTTGTAACAATTACTCCAGGGCTGAAAAGTTTAAAAACTATGAACATACATCATTGAGACTCTAACCAGACAGCATTCACCCGAACTCCGTTTGGTGCCATTTCCAGAGCCAAACACTTTGTGAATTGATCAACGGCAGACTTTGTCATACAGTAGTACGTCACGCCTGCGAACTGAGATAAAAACATTTCATCATGTCAGGTATAAGAATTTAACTGTACCGGGCATGGTCCATTGATACTGCTGACATTGACAACAGTTCCTTTCGTATTTATGATATGAGGAAGAGCAGCACGTGTTAATCTGACTAGACTACGAACATTCACATTCATCAATTCGTCGTAAACTTCGATTACAGACTCCAGAACTGGTCCAGCACGGAGAATACCAGCGGAGTTGATCTGATCATATGAAAAATGGATCAGAGCAAAAAAGGAAAAAAAATCATACCAATGTGTCGATTCTGCCGAATTTCTGAATAGTTTTTTCAATGATTGTTTTCGGTGCATCATCCGAACTTAGTTCAACAGCTGTTACTAGAACCTAAAATGATCTTATATTAAATTTGAAGGATCATCCAGATTCTCACATCATCAGCATCCAATCCGCCTTCCGAAATGCAAAGAGCTGCAACTTCTTTCAGAGCATCGATGTTCCGACCAGTTAGAGATAGTTTATACTTATTTTTGGCAAACAGAAGGGCAGTCCCTTTTCCGATTCCTGAACTCGCACCAGTGATAATAGCAACTGGCATTGTAGTTTCTCGTATCTGGAGATGCTCATTGATCATAAACATGATGGGGAACACAATTAAAAAAAATAAATGAATTGGTAAGCCAGACAAGAGTAAAAAAACAAATCTCAAATAGTGTCAGAATTTATGGCAAAAAGAATTGTTGAAAAGTATTCTTAAGACTATTTGATCTAGCGATAATTTGTTCAAACGTTTCAACGAGGATGCATAATTCCTCTTCCACCATCAACACGAAGTAGTTCTCCAGTTGTGAAGGAACTCTTCTCCGAGGCAAGAAAGTAAATTGCTTCGGCTACTTCGTTGGCATCACCCGGACGGCCGAGAGCGTGTGTGGTTTTGCTGCGCTCCAAGAACTGAAAGTGAAAAGAGAGATAGAACGATTCTCAAGGTCAATAACGGAAACATACCGCTGAATAGGTCGTCTCGTCTTGTCCCGATGTACGATGAAGATTGGTCACTGTGACTCCTGGACTAAAACAAACAGAAGTTTATAGTGATTGAAACAGAAAGATCATACCAAACAGCGTTGACACGTACTCCATTTGGTGCCATCTCCAGAGCCAAACACTTCGTAAACTGATCGACGGCCGATTTAGACATGCAGTAATAAGTCACATTGGGGAACCAAAAAATTAATCGTTGCTCAGTCACTCTATCTGAAATCCTACCGGGCATGGGCCATTGATACTGCTGACATTGACAACAGTTCCTTTCGTATTTATGATGTGAGGAAGAGCAGCCCGTGTTAATCTGACTAGACTACGAACATTCACATTCATCAATTCATCATAAACTTCGATGCCTGACTCCAGAACTGGTCCAGCACGGAGAATACCAGCGGAGTTGATCTGAAATCGGGAGGCATATTTAACTGAACAAAAGTAACACCACTATACCAAGGTATCGATTCTGCCAAACTTCTGAACAGTCGCATCCACAATTGATTTCGGTGCCTCATCTGAAGCCAGCTCTACGGCAGTCACCAACACATCATTCTTATCACTTCCTGCACTGACAATTTGACCCGCAAGTTCATTCAAAGCAGCAACATTTCTGCCAGTCAAAGAGAGTTTGTAATTATGTTTGGCTAACAGGAGAGCTGCAGCACGACCGATTCCAGAACTTGCACCTAAAAATATCCAGGATTGATATTCAGATCAAAGAAATTTGACGAACCAGTAACGATTGCTACAGGCATGCTGATGAAATAGTGATTCTGAAATATTAAAATTTGAAAATGATTTTTTATTTTGAAAGATGATAAAGGGACATTGAGAAGGCTTTAACCAAGAACCAAGGCGAAAAAATTAGTAGAAAAACACGACAGGGAGAAAGGAAGTGTAATGTGAAAAGAGAAAGATACAAACTACTGATAACAACTCGGAGAATCAAGAGTACTCTCCCCATTCCTCCCAGTCTGTATCTTGAAATTTCCAGTATTCGTGTTCTCTTTTTTCTCCTCTCTGTACTTTACCCGTTCCATATATCGGAACCCTCACTCCACAAAATATTCGATCATCTCCGATTTTTTATCTTTCAATTCAAACAGTAATCAATCAATTCATTTAAAAGGAAGTGCGATGCAACCACTATGGGCGGGGTGAATGCCTGTTCGAAAAAAACCGATGATATATAAAAGAGACAAGGAGACTTATCTAGGTTCTAATGTCAAAATGTTCAAGATCATTGTCCTACTCTCGGTGTTTATAGCGACTTCTTACGGTAGGCCTTTGATTTATAAACGTCTAGGAAGTATTCAAGCCATGCTAACATAGGAAAAATTTGATTAAACTACCAGAAAGTGCATTTCAAGTTTTCAGGAGGGTGCCCAAGTATCTCTACGATTTATCTGCCACGCAGAGTGAACTGTCCACTATGTGACTTTGTTCCATCTACTCAAGCAGTGTCCGGATCCGGAAGTCAATACTTTATCAAATGTCCGTCTGGTTCTGATGTTTGGTATTACAACGAACAAGGAAAAGAATTTGTAACCCCGATGAGTAAAGTTGGATCAAAAGGAACAATCAAATGTGAAGGATCCAAGTGGAAAATCAATGTTCCTGGACAGAGTCAAACACTTTCTGCATTTGCTTGTGGATCTTCATAAGATAAGAAAATATATTAAACCTTTGGTTAAAAGGATACATCGTTCAAATAAAAATATTGCTTTAATTTCAAGATTCATTGAAAAAAAAACTTCAAGCAAACACAATAAGCAGTATCGCAGAGAAAAATGTCCTGAGATTTCAAAGAAAGCCGCAAGAACCGTACTAAAGGCAGTAATAGACTAGAATAACATATGAAAAAATTTAATAAGGAATTCGAAATTAATGACTTGACGAAGAACCATCGGCAAATTTCGCTATGATTTCCGGAATATCAATTGAAACGTCTTCGGTAGAACGACGGCTTCTTTTTGGAGTGCTTACAACCGAGTCAGCACGACTCTGAAATTGGAAGATTTGAAAGAATCTCAATCAGAGATGTTTACCTTTTTGAACTTTTGAATAGTCTTTTTGTTGTCAATAATTTGCAAAACTGCAATTACTGATGATGCCAGAGTGGCATCTAGTGGATCGAGCACTGCTCGCTGAATTACTTTTGGAATAGTGTTCCGATGATCGAATATCTGCAAAAGTAAATAATGATCAAGATCCAAAACACATGTTTCAAACCTGAAGTTTCTTCAGAATGTCGTCGATAACGGGAGGTGTCCATTTATAGCGATCGATAAAACGAACTTTCGGTTCCACTTTCCAATCGTTACATTTGTAAATTCTCATATCCTTGTTTACTTCCGGTGTAACAGATTCTTTGCTTGACGAAGTCGCAGGGGAAGCATGAGATGATTGAGAAGAAGACGAAGATGGAGTGTGAGAATCTTTCATATAACTTTTCAGAAGCTCCGGCAGGAATGAAACTTGAGCATTGAAATTGGTTTCAATAGCGACTTCGCTGAAGAAATCACAAATGAACGATGTTGCGACATTCATTTCCCCTTGGAAAGCAGATTCATATTTGTCGCCGTCGTCCACTCCACATAGCTGTTCAGATGTCATTGTAGCTATTAGACCAGGGAACTGGAACAACTCCATTACGTTATGATTTGTGGCTGAACTAGCTCCTTTACTCTGAAATAAACTATGAATCGTATCAATCTGAAAAACGTTATTACTTACCTTCGTAGATGCAGGAGACCTGAATCGAGTAAACGAACTTAATGTCGTTGGAGATTTAGCTGTACTCTCGTTATCGGAATTCGGAGATGGAATTACCTCGATTGGTTTTTTCTTTTTCTCAGTCGGATCGGAGCCAATCGCTTTCATCACATCTCCAATAAAGAAATTCAATATTTCTTCCGTCGTTTGCAACTTGATAGAGTCATTGAATCTTGTTACCACTCGACACACATTCGCTCTATTCTCAGTTTGATGTTGATCTCGGGAACCCAACTGGAGACAGAACTCTTGTTTCAGGTGAATTCCAATTTTCTGTTGAGCAGTGGTACTCTTCAAAAAGTCCATACGTGCTTCAGGATCGAAAGAGATGCAAGCGTCACGAAGATGGAATACTGCCCAAGTTTCAGCAGAATTCATTTCTCCTTTCATCAGAACCAGAGAGATTCCTTTTGCTTTTAATTCCATGTGACCACCGACTTTAGCACCTTCTCTTTCCATTAGTCCCATTAATTGCTCATTTATTTGCATCTCCGACATATAATCCAAAACTTTCTCCCAGAAATGAGTGGCTGGTTTTCTGGTCTCATTTGCAGCCTTCGATTGTTTTTTCGTAGTCATCGGACCATGGAAGTTTCCAAGAAGGATCCGCGAGTGTTTAAGCTGCTCCTGAATAACAGAAATATTAATGAATTCCAAATTTTCGCAAGATTCACTCACGTCAATGAAAGATGTAAGTCGCTGAACGATCGAAGCAATATTATCTACAGTAGTGTTTGTAATCACAACTTGAAGATCCTCCCATGATGATTCTACATTCATTCCCAGTTTCACGAGCACACTCTGAAATATCATGTTCAGAATACTTCACGGATTTTTGAATCACCTGTTCGTTCTCTTTAGCACCGTGGAAGAAGTCATGTACACTAACTTTCGGACCAATCCATTTAGCAACCAACGCTCTTCGACTCGTCCATTCGACATTCGCCGTAATCCAATCAAGACGAACGGTCAGTTTGTTCTCTGGTGGCCGTTTCACATCAGCTGCCAATGAGTGATGTGCTTTTATTTTCAAACTTTTCAGTTTGATGCCACCACTGATCACACCTTCTTTTGCACAAAGCTCACTGGAACCGAGATCGAAGTTTACATTAATATCTCGTTCATTCAACGAATTGAGCTTCGAATCTCCCCACAATTTTCCATCGACTGCTTTCCACGTTGTTGATCCCATCACATGTGACATGTTGGCTGATACTTCAAACTCATTCCACTGTATCGCAGTTAATACTAATGCTGTCCATGGTTTCTTCTGGTGTGGAATTCCACTTCCTGAACTGACACTGGCGGTACTGATTGGAGGATGCAAAGATTTTGGATCAGTTGGGAATCGACTTCTGGTTGTTCCTGTGATATCACTTGCGTCATCTCTTTGCCGTGGTGCTGCTTGATCTCCGAAGAACACACGTCTTGCAATAGCAGATCGATACCATGGTTTCGGGAATTGAATCAGCTCTCCTAGCCGACGGAAGTCGTATAAGAATGATGCTTTGCTGATTTGAGAAGACAGAACAAACTGAAAAACATGGTTAAGTGGAAACAACTAGAGGAGCCACTCACTCTGACACGATTATCCTGTTCAATTGAAGAATTTTTGTTCCTAGAAATTACAAATGAAAGAAGGTCCAGTGATAATTGGAGAGCGCATGATGCATTCGGGTCTGGTAATAAAGGATTGAAAATTTTAAGTAGGAATCCTTTGAATTGTCCAGAAATGTAGATTCCTCCAACATAGTTATCAACATTATCCTTGGTTCGTTTCGAAGTGAATTCGAGAGTAAGTCGTGGTAGCGTGAGCAGACAATCGGCCTGTGTAAGACTTCGCGATGTTGGTTGTTTTCCATCAAATCGGATTTTCGAACTTTGAACATCCAAATAGAACACAAAGTCGATTGGGAAGGCGGCAGTATCCATTGCCACAATGTTGTGAACTTCGTCGTTTGCTATAAAACGAATCGTTAATATTTTTATTGAACCTTCTCAAAAAAAAAAACCTTCTCCTTTGCCATCATCTAAAATAGATGTTTCTCGAGTGTTGTTCTGCGATTGGAATACTGCAGATGGTGGAAGAGGTTCTAGAACTTGTTCCAGGTAAGTAGCCAAATGTGGAGTAACAACAGTCTCTTCTGGCATTGATGCCAATCCAATAAACATGTAAAAACATCCTCGTTTCGGAGATGGCGTTTCAGACTTTCCATTGGTATATGTGTTACTGAACTTTGATTTGAGATTCAGTTCTCGGTATAACTTATCGGCAACTCCAGCAGATTCTTTGGATGACCTCGGTTTATTTTCATTTTTGAATTGATCCGAAGTCCGACTGGTAGGATCCGAAACATGATACGCTTTGATTTCAACACTCGGAATACATACGGTCGTAGCGGTTATGACCTGGGGCTCGAACATCGATTTGAAGTCTTTCGTCTGTCCCATATTCAATCGTTTTAATGGATCTCTTAGACCAGCTGCAGTATAAAGAAATTACGGTACTTCAAATAACACAGAAAACTTACGTAGAGCTATTTGCAGCGATCCTTCCTTTTTACCGGTTCTGACTGTACATGTTCCCGATGTGATGTTCACTTTGACATCCAAATTGAAATTCACCGTTTCATTGTCTACTGTCGTTGCTTCTTGTGTGGATTCTTCTTGTAACGGAGTTCCGGTTGTTGCATGACGAGCAGACGAATTCCTCCTCGACGTAGATCCACCTGGTGTAATTGGAGGTGGTGTTCCCTACAAGAGTTCAAGTCTTTTTTCAAAACATCAAGCTGACATAGAAAATGATAATACTTGAAACTTAACTACACTAATCTTCTAATGCCACTTACCGTGTTTAGTTTAGTTGAATTCGTTCCTCTTCTCAGTTTCTCAACCATATTCCTTCTGAACGCCTTGAACCGAATCAACTCATATTGGCGTAGTTTATGCTTTTCGGCTTCAATCAATTTCGTAGACACTCCACGAGCTGCTAGTTCAAAAACTGCTCTCGAATGTTCATGCATCTTGTTCTCCATCCATGGAACTTTTTCTTCAGCTTTCAGTTTCTTGAGTTCAGAAGCTCCTTCAACTTTTTCCTCATCTGAATCCAATCCTCCTTGATCTTCCCATATCGACATGTCATCTTCATCATCTTTTCCAATCATCGAGAATGTGTTCACCATAAGTTTTGCCAATTTTCCGATCCGAGTATCCAAATCGATGGTGACTCCCGTCATCACAGCAGAAACACTGAGAGTCCATTTTGCTGGTCCACTTGGTTTTTCTCCACCGGCTGCTTCCGCTTTCGAGCAAAGTTGATAAGTACCTTCCGGGAAGAAGATACAGTTGGATTGATCGCTTTGTGTGGCATCCAGGAAGCTTTGAGTGAGAGCTTGCTCGTCAAAATCGTCTATAAAAGAGCACTTGAATCCATTGAAAGATGCCATGCACGTTAGCTCTTTTTTCACAAGAACGGACAGATTTGACTTTTGCAGTGATAATACGAGAGCGGGCATTCCTTCAGTTACGTCGTGGCTGTAGAGTGGCATACAGAGGTACATTCCGTTGTTGATTGCAAGTGTCAAATTCATATCAGCATCTTCAGCAATTTGAGTTGGCGAGAACATTGCTGCGTTTGAAAGCTTTTTAGTCGTCTTCTCTTGTACAACCTGCTCTCGTTCTCTCCTCCAATAGTCATAAGCGTTCTTGTAGTTCAACCACAACAGAATAGCTTTGTCGATAGCAACCGCTTTGACCAAGAAAACTGGACGATTGAGGGATACATGGTATGAGTACGAACTGTTGACCATATTTCTCTCTTTGTTTTCTACTCGTACTTGTGTCATGAATGTTGCAAACTCTTGAAGATCGGATGTCGAAGAACCGTCAATTTGTGTTGGCTTCAGGATTTGACCAAGTTTAGCATTAAAATGGATCACTGCATTTCCATAGATTCGTTCCTTTGAACCCTCTTCCTTCACCACCCATTTGTTCGTTAATTCTCCTTCTAGACTATCAATAGTCAATCGAATAGCCGTTTGAGTCGGAGTTGCAGCTGTCAATTGTAACCATGGAGTGGATTTCTCGGCTGCCGAAAGAGTCTGATTTTGAGTCACACTTCCAGCTTTAGGTGTCTTCGACTCTTTCTCTCTTCTCTCTTTATCTTTCTTTTCCTTTTCCTTACTCGTGGATTCTTTGGTTTGGATCTTGATAGAAAAGAGAAGCGGTGGCTTTGTAACGTGAATCACATTTGGATTTTGGACTGGCAACAATAGCTTCAGATTGGCTGCAGAATCATTACGATTATTGGAGGATTGACTGTTCATCGGTGACCAAGTGGAGGTTACGAACGAGGATGATCGAATTCTGAAAATGCAACAGTTTGCAATGCAGTTATCTTACTTATATATAATTAGAGACCGCAGCAAAATTTTCAAACTTGCCGTATTCCAAAAAAAATTTATATCATTGTGTTCCCCTTCTCGAAAATAGACAGATTCCAAATTTTTGTCGAAAAATATTTGCCGGTAACAAAGTTACAGCTATTTTAGTGCGCAACTTTTAGTACTGAGTTTCTCTTGGGGGGAAGGCGGCGGGTCGGGACAAAGTGGATAACCACACAAAACTGATCACTAATGAAGTTCAGAAATAGTTTTTATATGAAAACAAAAGAAGAAAAAACTATCTGGACACTTTCGGAGTTGAACCCCACTTCAATTTTTCGATGGTCAGAGTCACTATCCACTACGCCATGGAGGCGAAATCGTCGCGCGGCGCGGAACTTGTATACGAATGAGAGACTGTCGGCGGTCGGCAGCCGCCATTTTTTCAACGAATTTCTCAATTTTTGAGGGATTTTTTCTCCTAAAAATGCCGCACAATTTTTTTCGCGAACTCGTTCAAACAAACCACATATACCATTTTGTAGGAAATTTTTTGTAGATTCAGATCGTAGTAAGAACTCATGCGAGATCGACCAGCGTCATATATAAAACATGGAAAAACTGATAAATTTCAAAAGCATGCTTCTTTTAGACACGGAAAAAAGTAACTTCAAGATGGTTTACAGCTATGAAATTTGGTATATAGGTAGTTAAAACGTTACTTTCTTCACTGCTCAACTAAAAAATATGGGTCATCGCTGAAACATTTTCAGAAAAATTGTTTGAAGTTTGAGCGCATGCTGAAAATTTTCGCGAACTCCTCATGATTATCCATTCTCAAAATCTATTAATGCATCTCTTTGGCTTTCAGAACCCATAAATAACTCGACCGAGATCCCCTATAGCTGAGCCAGAAAATAAGATTTTCTAAAGAAAACTTTAGTTTTTCTCATTTTTCAAAAAAACTGTTTGTTTTCAATAAAAACTGGTAAGATTTTTGAAATCTACGTATTCGATTACATAAGGAGACCAAATTTCGAGATGATTGGTTGATCCTCCGCCGAGTTACAGGCCTTCAAAGTGCGCAACTACCCCCCAAGAGAAAAATCGAGAGGCCACGCCCCCTTTCATTGCGGTGCCTATATATAATCCGCTAGAAAGTTTGTCCGATGTTGGTCACGATGTCCGCTTTAGTTTTCCGAAAGTTAAAGAATTTGGTCGCGCCACAAAACCGAACCCGCGACTATCGCGCGGCCGACCAGCGCGATACCGACTACGCCACACGCGCAACAGAAACGAGGTGGTCGGGGGCGTATAAAAACGCGAGAGTCCTCAGCAAAATTGAGCGGCGAAGCCGCGAATCCAGCCTGCGGTAAGCAGGCTGGTTCTATAATAATTACCTATTGATCAGAGCAGCAAGTTCAGTTCTGAACGACTGTTCAGCAAACATCAACTGATTCAACAATTCAGTTGTGAACATATGATTTACACTTCCGAGAACGACACTCATCTGAAGACTTCCACCTTCCCGATATACAAGTTTCTTATCAGTACTTGGCTTGTGTGATGAGGTCCCTTGTTCAGCTTGATATATACCATCACTTCTCACAGAAGGCAACTGAAGTCTGAATGTTTCGGTTTTTCCTTTTCCACTGACACAAAATTCGAAAAAATGTTCATCGAGTAGAATAGACCAGTTTGCTTGAACTCCAGTTATTCCACTGCTCGTCGCCTTGTTGATTCGATATTTTGCCTGTAGACTGGGCAACAGCTGGATGTTCATTTCAATACTTGTCAGTTCGATACTGAATGAAATCTCGGCTACAGGAACTCGTTTTGCCAGTTGTCCGTTTAGCTTGATACCAGTGGAATAAGCAACCGCAGGACCAACAGGAGTATTTACTGGAGACTTGAATTGAGGCGTGTTAACTGATGGTTCCGGAACAGTAACATCCGATATCTTTGCAAGAAGCTGCTGATCACTTGGAGGGAAGGGAGTGTTGTTACTAAGCGGTGTTGATGCTGGTTGAGCCACCAAACGATTCAGCTGTTGCCCCAGATCTTTTCCATGTCTCAAAACAACGTCTGTTAGAGAATACGCAGCCATTGGCATGTTTCCGTCTAGTGCTCCTAATCGTAATGTAGCTGTAGTTGCGATGTTATGGCTGACGTTGGTGCTGAAGCGGTTGCCTTCTTTAGCTGATCCCAAGGATTTCAAAGTCCTAAAAACAAAAATGTGAATTATAGAAGACCATTTCATTAACATACGTATGAATATTGAAGAAGCTAGAGTCGAGAGTACAACGAAGAATGTCAGATTTTTTGTTAGTGTTGTCTGCTTCGGATAGTGTCAATTTCACTTTCCTGAAACATTTAAATTGATCCTGATAGATCCGCACCGTTAAACTTACGTTATAGACACAGTCAGATCGTCCACTTTGAAATTAGAAGAGACCGACTTTTTCGTTAATGTTGCAGTTTTTCGTTCATCGTGCATTGTGGTGATTGTTACTGCATTCTGGTTGACGATAGAGACATCAGGCAGAGGGTTTTTGGATTGAGTCAAATCGATTTGTGATATTGTGATGGAAACATACAAATCGCTCAAGACAGACTCCAGAATAACTGATGATACAATGACTTTCCCATTCACCATCACTTTCACTTTCTCCATTTCTTTGTTGGTACGCATTCTCTGCATGTGCTTCTCGAATGTATTTGCCATATCCAGAACCTTTTCGTCCCATTCAGAGGATTGAGCGTATTCATTCCTTACTGGCCTGAAAGCCTTCACCTCGTTCCTTGGAGTCTGAAATAACATTCTTTCTTTGTAACTACACACTTGAAATGGCTCACTGATTCAGCTGTTGAGTGCAGTTGCAACTCATTTTTGGCTTCCATTGCAACTCGAAGTACCAATGACAATTCCTTTGCAAGAGATACAGTACCCATCCCAATCAAGAATCGAATTCCTTCCACATTGGCATTGTAATGAATGCTACACTGTCCATGTACTGGTACTTTTCTTCTTTCATCTCTCTCCATTTTCCAAACCATTCCTCCACTCACAGCAGCATTTCGAAGTTGCATTACTTTCTGTTGGGATGGAGTTATGAATTGTTTTTGTTGGTCCGTTGAACATTTGATACTCTTTGCCATCATTCGAATATCAACATCTCTCAAGAGAACCGAATATTCCATATGCCAATAATCCTTATCAATACTGTCAAGTGATGTCCATTGAAGTTGTGCCCATCTATAGATACTGTAGTAGTATGCTTTCTGTTGAATATCCATTATATTCACATCTCCTTTCAAATTCAATTCTTCTGGAACGCTATCTTCCCCTCCAGCCGTTTTTCTTCTTCGTAATGTTGATTCTCTCTGAGCATTTCGCATCCATGTGTACAAGTCTACGTTCTGATCAATTTTCGGTTCTGGATCCTCATCATCTTCGAACATCTCATCATAGTCCTCGTCATCGATTTCCTGCATCTCCTGAAAGATAATTGTCAATTCATGTTTCCAATCAACACTAACCAAATCAGTGAGGTCATTCATTGAATCATCTCCATATTCATCTTGTCCAGCCTTTCCTCGAAGTTTGTTCAGAAGAGGTGCAGGAGACATTTTACCTCGTTTTGGCTTTGTTCTGGAAATAATTAATTGAATGATCCCTTACAGTATACCAGCAGGCGGTAAAAACAACTTACTGATCAACTTTGGGTTCCATGACCACACGAGTCTCCTTCTTTTTCTGTCCTCCGTTTTTCTCCCGTTGCTTCCTTCCTCTTCTTTTCTCACTTTTAGCCAAAGCACTCAGTGCTGCCTCTTCCGACCGAGCCATTTTGAACTTGTGAGCGTCTTCTATTGATGCTAGTTTCAAAACTTCTCCAACAGACGGTTGCCAATGACTGAGAAGTGACATAAGTGCTGCTTTTCTGGTTTCTTCGATTTCAAACTCTGGACGAATATCCAATCGATGACGCATTGCTTCAGGAGCATTCTTATCATATGCGAACCATCGGAACAACGTCTTCATCAGTATGCAAGAAGGACATGATGCCTGGTGGGAAGCGAGAATTCTCGTACATTGCATTCGGTTTTTACCAATTTTCACAGCAACCTTCTCATCCATCGAGTCATAGGCGAACTTGAGTATTTTGACCATTGCTACACTTTTCCAACATTCAAGAGCATGTAATGTTTTATCCACAGTTCTTTGAAAGTTGTCCAAAACACTGAGCCAGGATACCATGACTGGAGCCAATGCGTCGTAAATCGGAAATTCGTCTCCTGCGGTCAATTCTTGAGGACGAGCCATAACCAGGGAAGTTGTGACAGAGCCTATTTCTGCTCTCAGATAGTGCTCACATTGGATTTTTTGTTTCCTTTTTGGTAGCGGCATTTCTGCTCCTGCTGATGGAGTCAACAGTAGAGTGGATGTTCTATTTTGTGGCGTCGGAGTTGGCGTTGGAGCTTGAGCAGGCGAATTGATTGGAGTTGTCGTAGTTGTTGATTTGACAGGAACCAAAACTGGACGTCTTTCTAAAACGACAACAGTGTCCGAGATGTTAAAATCGAGCATAACTCTAGGTTCCAGGTTGCTCATTCGTCGTGAAATCGAACATTGATCCCAATTGTTGGGTGTAGTCGTTGTTCCTCCACTACCAAAATCAGGAGCATCTCGATTTGTTAGTTGTAAAAGTTGAATGGTGATGGCACTTCCTTTGAGTTGGTACAGCGTACTTGCCAAATTTGAATCGTCTCCGGAAAATCCAATTACAGTGGATTCTCTCGGTAGTTTTGATTGGATGAAAGCTCTGTCAATTAGGAAAAGTCCCATGTTGGCAGTGATATGATCCGTTCCGTTCGATTTTATGACACTTTTCTTAACTCCACACTGGAACAATCCAAATGTCACTCGAGGAAGATCAACTGTTATATCAACTTCAGAAAGATGATCAGTATCTGAAAAGAGAACAAATCATTAACGGAGAATTCATTATCCAAAGACATACCATCATCTCCATTAAACAAGCTTTCTGTCAACGGTGCTCGATGTTTTTTCAATACACATTCTCGATAGCACATGTGCACTAGAATACATGGATTGATAGCTGATATCGAATGATTGGCAGCTGTGATGAGTCTTTCGATTCCTTCTATTCCAATCGGAGTCACAAATACATCAAGAGATGTTGCAGCCACTCCACTGATTGCCAAACGACGTTTTCCAATTGAATCTCGAATAGTTCCGTATTCCAAATCTTGCTCAACCGGATCTTTCTTATTCACCACACTGAACGCATTGTTTGATTTCTCGTTGTTTATAGGGAATCTCAATTCGTTCACACCTCTTTTAGTAGAATCCTAAAAAGATTTATTGAAACAAGAAATTATTTCATCACTTACGTAGATGATTCTAGTTGCAGGATGTGCTTGACACCATTCGAAAATAGTTCCAGGTTCTCCAAATGTTGGCATTGTCACAGAAGCTGGCATCTCGATTCTAACGTTGTCTACAAACTTCGAATAACTAGATGTCATTTCAGATGACTGTAGAATCCGAATTCCCGGAGACTGCTGGGACCGTGCAGAATGGAAAGATTCTGTGTCATCATCCGATCGTCTTCGCATATTTATCGCCACGTTGTTCCTGGACGGTTTTTTGTAGTACAGATGAGGTTCCTCACTTAATATTGAGCAATTTGGTCGAATCACACTTTGTAGAACTTGTGGTTGCTTTTCGGGATTTCTTTCAATTCCAGGCACAAAGAATTTTCTCTTCTTCATGGTTTCCATGAATGTCGATCCTATCACATCAACATCTCCGAAGAAACAAGTGTTCCCAAAACAAGCGCAACCCCACACTGAATGATCTTCCCAGAGAAAATGTAAACGTTTTGTGTCAGCATCATGGAGTTTCGCAAATTCAAGTCGTTCCTTGACTATTGTCGGAGATGCCAATTTCGAAATGGGAAGCTGAAAAATGGAACATGTGTGTGGGTAAATGCTTTTAAACGAACCTCAATGTCTAGAGAAACTCCTTCAATAGCAGCACTGGCTCCTTCAATCCATACAGTATCCGGTTTTTCTCTGATTCGTATTGCTTGACGAATTGAGATTCCAGGCACTCTTACACATACATGTTCCGTGAACCGTCCTTCGTGAGCGTTACATACAGTAACTCGGACAGGATCAGCATTTATCTGAAAATATTCACTTTATTCCTGTTTGCTAGCAACCATTTTCATACCTGAAGGATCGTTTTCTCTTCCACAAAAGTCAAGTCAACAGAATCGACTGATATTCTGATTTGACGGTACTTCATTTCTTCTTCCGTACGACATAAAGCTAAAGACTCATTTTGCCTTTTTCCAGCAACTGAACACGCTTTCATCAACTGCCCATGTTGACAGAATTGCATACGATCAGGAACTTTTGTTGCGTCGTCCGGAGAGAGCACGAACATCAGCAAAGATTCGACGATTTGGTGAAGAACGAGAGCCTGGAAATAATTTATGTTTAAAATGTCGACGGAGTTTCTGACATACATGAGCAGGGAAATCGAGTGTTCCTGCTATATCACCAACAAGAATTTCCATAATCCAACCGTATTCCACTAGTCCCATATTCCATGCTACATCTTTTGAAGAGTACATCGCATGGCCTCTGAATTCGAAAAGTTCATTCTCAAATAATTGGAGGATTTGTTACCTGAATTGGAAACCAGAAAGTGTTATACATCCAGGTCCAGACCCTGTACTTGACTGGTCCAAATAAGCACATGCAGGACTGACTCCAACTTGAATCAATGCTTGAGTCTTCGTTTTCTTCACTTCAACGGCAACTTCTTCAACAAAAACAACCGGCACTCTTTCAGGTTCTGCTTCTTCGTCAACCACTGGTGAATACACGAGCATTTCAGCTCGAATATTGCACACACGAACTGTAACGTCGACATCCATCGTTCGGAAGTATTCGATGGGCTTTGTTTCGTTCGCATTGTTCTTGTCGAATGAAGCTTTCAACTTTACTGGATCATCTATCTTGGTACTTTCATCATTCAATGATGTCATCTAAAAAACTCGTTGGGATTCGTTTAACTCATAATAAAACTCACCGAATCGTACCATCCAAAGTAATTATTTTTGAGTTCAAACAACAGTTTTACTAGGAGACCAGTGAACTTCACATCACTTCCTTCAATCAAGATGTCTACTCCGAGAAAATCAGGTTCGAGCTGGAAAATGTTTAATTAGGAATCAAAGCAATTCCAAGTACTGAAAAATTTCAAACTCACATCCCATGGATGGGTGACTGGTGGAGGTAAATAATCAGTAAGGACTGAAAATGGGATATCGGTTGGAATGTTGGATTTGACGACAAGTGGACGATAGCGATGATCAAATTCCATTTTCATAAGTTCAGTTCTCCAAAGTTCAAACCAAGTATCTCTATCGAGAGAATGTGTTCCATGTTTTGATGGTGGAGCATATGAATTACAACGAGCCAATCGAGACAATGCTGCTCGCATTGGTGCAGTTGCAGAGTCAGGAGGAAATCTGAGAAAATCTATTAGGAAAATACAACTTCATTGAAACTTACTTTGCTCTCATTGCGACTCCTTTCTCCCCTTTCAATTCATATTTCATCGATTGCAATTGGGGTAGAAAATCAACGAAAGGAAGCTCGCAATCGAATTGAAGTTTCTCTCCAACAATTGCCACTTCCACGTTTTCTGCACTCATATCATCTGTATCGACCCAATTCGACTCATTCAATAACAAGATCACCTGAATAACCTTTCGTCCTGGGATGGCTATGAAAATATCTCACCTCGAAGTCATCGACTACTCTCATACGATTATGCACACGGAAAGGAACGAATTTTGAAATATCCGAAGGTTCCTCCCCAATCCAATCGTTCACCAAATCAGTGAACAGGCGTTTATGATCCCAGACAAACCAGGCGACAGCATTTGTGAAAGTGTAATCAAGTGTCCATGATTGTTCGCCATTCCAGGTAAGAGGATAGACAAAACTTCCATCAACATTGAACTTTTGACAAGTGAGAAGTTTAGTGAATACAAGTGATGTAGTTGCTTCAAAGCTGAAAAAATCATCATAGAATTATTATAAAAAATTCTGAAAATCAGTTACTCACTTCAGAAACTCAGCTTTCATATTCCAGTAGAAACCTTTGTCTGTCGTGATCCACAAGATTGTCATCTGAAAATCGAGGAGGGAGTTTTCAATTTTTTGAATAAGATACTCACATCGAGATTGCTCTGTGCTCCACATCGAGTTCTAATACTTTCTAATTGATCTCCACGCATGAACCATATATCCATGCATGTTTCTTTTGTAAGAATAATTTTCACATCATGTTTGATGTGAATTCTTTTCTGTCCTCTTGTTGGCATGACTGTTGAAGAGACATTCTGATAGTCCATTGGATAGAAGAAAGAGTATATCAGGAATCGTTGTTGCTCTGTCCATGGACCATAGGATAAAACTGTGTTGTTACCGAATCTCCATTCCGATGACCAAACAGGAAGTTTTGCTGAGATGCTCTGAGGTTCGTCGTCTGTTACGTAGCCAAGTAAATCCTGTTTATAGATGAAATCGAGAGAGGCTGATTGTAGAATGGGACATCCTCCATCATTTCCAGTTGTTCTTGGTGGATCTTTGTCTTTTGATGTGAACTGATATTGTTCATTTTTTACAAGTGAAATGGCCACATTTTCGGTTTCGCCTTCAAACGTCAACAAAGCACGATCATTCGCTGATTCCGTCACACTTGTTTTGCCTATAAGTTTTTTAAATGAAATATTCTGTGAAAGGAGTCAACCTACTGTTCATGTTCTCAAATCGCGTCCACAGAGCATACGGTAGATATTTGTTTCCGACGAGAACGCATCCAGCAGAGACTTCAACATGAACGACACCCAAAAGATTCCACATATTCTCCCATACTGACGATGGTGGCGAGCTGAAACTAGATGGAGGTTCTTAATGTGAGAAAGTACTTGGGACTTACCTGTCTGGAGGTTTACTTTGCGATCGTTTTGCATCGTTCATGTTTGCACTCTCGAAAAACCAATCGAATCTACGCATTCGAGCAATTTCTGTATATTTCGTCAGATTGTTGTAGAGGTTTACATGCAATCCGTTGAGAGATAGATGTAGTCGTGATGCTCTTTTTCTGAAATTTGAAAATCTTTCAACATAGTTCTCGGGGATTCACATACGTGGATAAGTTCAGGTGACGATTCTCGACTGATCTCCAATACTTGAATAACAGATGTCCATCGTTGACCTTTATCGTCATATCACCATTATCATAAATCACATTTCGAAACATAATTTTTCCTGCATGTAAAGATGAGATCGAAATACTTCCTATTCTGAAGTGAATTCCATTTTTGGATAATCGTAGGTATCTGAAAACTGAAAATTAATCAAAACAGACTATACTGAAAACTCACTTGTCGATTACAAATGTGAAAAATAGAGCACTAGCTCTCGAGAAAAAAAGAACGACAAACGTTCCCCATGCCAAGAAAAGTGTTACGGTGGCAACCGTCAGCCAGAATGAAACTTCTTTCGGATCGATACGGGCATCATCTATTTCGATACGAATGTCAAATGGTTCCGACATTTCCCTGGCTTGAAACCCGTATTAGGCACAAGGCATTGACTGAAAATTGCAAATTGAGATTATTTAAAATACAGATTTTTCAGAGGTTTGGATGGAGAGAATATTATCAAAAAATTTTCTATAGTCAATTGCAACAACCCATAAATAGAATGAGAGTCTTGAAAATTGAGAAATCGATATATTTTTTGAAACAAGTACTATAGATCAAAAATGTTTGGAAAATTGAAAAGTTCCAAAATTTTCCAAAACACCCACAATATGATCAAACAATTATTTTCTGAAACAAGGTGAGAAACTCTTTTGAAGGTTGTAAAAACAATTTTAAGTCAATGTGAATCTACTATTTAAATTTTTTGAAAGAATTCAAACAACCTTGCATCTGAAAATAAAAATCTGACTCTAGTTGTATATTTCTTTTGAATTCAAAACTAGATATAATAAAGATGTTCATATGGAGACGGTCAGAATTTCTCAGAAATATGGTATTTTTATATTTATCATAGTTCTGAAATTTGTTGATTTTTTTTTGTTTTTTGATGGCAGGATTCCATGACCAAAGTCCAAGTAAATTAAAACCGTACAATCTAAAAGAATACCAGTTTCCAATCATTATGGCAGGAGTTTCGATATTATGAGTTTTTATTGTTTTCCTAACTCAAGAAGATGTTATTCACTAGTCAGCAATGTCAACTTAATCCAAAATATTTCCAAAATTGATTTTTCGTAGTGGAAGGTGGAGATTACAGAAAATTCATAATTCAGAAAACTTTTATGGATGATCCTACATTTCTTTCCAGTCAACTTTTCTGTTTACGAATTTCATGCTTTCTATGGCACTTCTAGTTAAAAACAAACAAAAATCAACAAAGTGTCGTGATGCAAATACGCTCCACTGCCTAGTCTAAAGGAGAGGGAGTTTATATTCAGTCCTTGTTATACACTGACTATATACATGTCAATAGATGTCAATCAAACAACTGAAACTCAATTGAGGGTACACAAAGCCAATTAGTATGATTTTACTCAAAATCTTACCTATTATAAAAGGTTCAAAGTTGAATGTAAGGGATACGGTGTTGTAGGATTTTTATCAGTTGAAGCAACTCCAATTAGATCTTGATCTTGTCTGGCAAAGATCCACTTCACAGAACGGACTTCAAAACGCAATCCACGTGTCAACGTTCCCACGTTTACAACTCCGGTTGTCCTGAAATAATTAAAAAATAGTTTGAGTTACGTGTTCTGAAGAAAAACGTGTTCTAGATAACAGGTTTGCATAAGATCCAAAATGGACGAAAATGATTTTTTATTGATCAAATTTAAAAAGTGAAGAATGGTCGAATGCAGCATAAGCAGATGTGCTTTAATCCTACTCATCGTTCAACTCTTTCTGATCATAGTTGAAGGTTCGCTCCGATCTTTTTCATGTCTCAATTCAAATTTATCAGCTCAAAATAATCCAGCCGGGATTTCTCCCACAAAGATAGGAAAACCAAAATTCGCATATGACAGAAAGCAGATAGTTAGACATGCATCCATATTTCGATTCAAGTAAGATCTGGAAGTGTTTTTTTTGAGTAAGAACTGTTCTATTCCAGCATCCTGATACTCGGAGGAATCTTCAATATGACACTTTCTTTGATTAATCTCATTCTTGGTCTTCTCAATTTCTATTTGATATTTGGACGGGTTTGGATTTGATTTGAAATTCTTTGTTTTTAATTGAAAACTACAGTATGACACTCGACTTCGACAAATCGCAGCCAAACTCAAAATCGCTGTAGAGGAAATGGCGAGCAGAGATTTGCATCCTAAAATTAAAAGTGACTAAGCTATATTTTCCCTTGTCTAGTCTAATATTTCAGTGTCCCTATCCCGTGTCATTCCACCAAATACCCCTCTTTTGACGGATATTATGAAACTTTTCAAGGAACCCAGTAAACTTTTCGATAACACGAATGGATTACTTGCCGACCAGAAAGAGTCACGTCTTCGAAAAATGAATATGAAAGTGAATAGACACTCGTAAAATAGTAAAAATAATCACTATGTTTTCAGAAAGAGAAAGAGGAGAATACAAACACCGTGAGATCTCCTGCCCCAAAATCCCAACAATCGAGTGCTAAAAGCGCTCCGAAATCTACAGTATCGGAGGCAAAGAAACAGAAATAGAGAGACACTCAAGTTTTGAAAAAATGAATATTGATTTTGCCTCTTTCTAGAATCGTAGATTACTGTAGGGTTTCCTTTCATTGTCTAATTTATTTTGTGCCGTGAACAAATCAATATTCCCTTCATCATTGCTTATGGGGAAACACAGAAAGGACCACAAGCTGTGTGTGCTGGACCACCGCACGATATCGCGACCTCTGAGTGGACGATCGATTGGAGGTCTTCTTCTTTCCATTTGTACTCATTGCATCTGTGTTCAGTGCATTCTACTATCCTCTTTCTTGTTCTCTTTTCTGCCCAACAGTCTGAATACAAAATGGTATCTCGTCTTGAGTGCTCTATTTGCTTCTATTTCTTTGGTAAGAAAAATGAATTCATTAGTTTTTCTAAAAACAATTTTCAACATTTAGATGATTTTGAACGTCTTCCAAAAGTTCTCGATAACTGTGGTCACACATTTTGTTATTCATGTCTCGATAATTGGCTAAACAGCGAAGAGTCGTGTCCAATGTGTCGTGTACCAGTCAATTCAGCCCAGGAGATTCCCACTAATCTGGAATTACTTGCAGTTTTTGAACAGAAGAAGGCCAATCCGAAATGTAATTGCTATGAATCGAGGTAGGTGGAGAAGATGGAATCCGAATCAAGAAAAGTTTACTATTAAAATTTCAGAATGTATTACTGTCCAACTTGTTTTGCGGAAAACTACGCCAACTGGGATGAGCGTCGTGAGAGTGGAGAACACATGTTCTGTTATGGATGTGCGTGTGATCACTTTCATAATATGGAACACAAAATCAAACATTTGGATTCGGAGAAGTATGATATAACCATTGAGTCAGGAATTGGAGGAACGAAGAAAGAATGCAATGAATTGATAAAAACAAGAGGAGGAGGAGGGAAATGTCGACAAGTTCTAATTGGAGCAGCACTGACGACTCTTGCGGCTCTCTTGATTGCGTTCGTTATTGGAATGTGCATATTTTTTGAAGTTATTAAACTCTGACAAAGTACCAATTGATTCTTGTCGATCTCCCGGTCGTAGTTCTGTGTTTTCTTGTATCTTTCAATGTTTATGCTCAGCTGCTTATTCATTTTTCCATTCACAATTTTCTTGTTTTCTTTTTTTTACGTGTATAAAATATGTTCTCCAAAACCTGAACTCCCCATTTCTAGTTTTTCTACTCAAGTTCAAATGTACGCTCCAGGATATACTCCAACAGTTGTTCATGCCTCGCCCTACGGTGCACCAGTTTACGGACAACCAGCATATGTTCAGCCTTGTGTACAACAACCCGGACCAGTTATAGTACAAGGAGGAGGAGGATCTAGGGCAGAGTAATGTGCCAAGCTCCTAGTCCATTACTGAAACAAATATATTTTAGTGACTGCTGTGCGGGTGCATGTTGTATGGCCATTTTCTGCTGCTGCTGTCTGTGATTCATATGCTTTCATCGCTTTCTCGATCTCATCTAATAAAGAACTTGAACACATCGAAAAGAGAATAATCATGTATTGAAAAAAGAATAATCATGTATTGAAATTCAATTGAAACAAAAATGTTTGGAACAGATCGTACAGGAAAAGTAGAAACAAGATTAAACGGGAGACATGAGCCTAGTTGGGCTTTTTGGAACTGATTTCGTTTTCTCGATAAGCTTCTCTTGGCTCTTCTCCATTACATGCAGCACTTCGATTGCTCCGTTTATCGAGTCGATGTCAATTTTCCGTTGAGCAATTTCGATACGAAGCTGAAATCTAATTATCGTTGAATCATGCACTGCCTGCACCCTGTTTAGAAAAATTCACGCAAAATCCTTCAACTCACTAATCGAATTTTCTCAAGTTTTGCAGCGAATTCTTTCTCGGCTTTAGACTGATTTTTAATGTCCCTTGTGGACGCCATCAACATGTTTTTCTGAAATCGATATCGTTAGGCTGAAAGATGTTGAAAAAATTTCTTACACATTCTGGTAGAGTGACAGATGGTGGAATTTGGAAGATCTCAGTAACACAATACCTCTGAAAAACTCTATTCAAATCATAACTTTTAAATGACACCAACCGTCATCAATTTGAACATTTTCCCTGTTGTTTTGTGGATGAATGGGAATGAAAGCAAACCGAGACGGTCATTGTCGGTAAGCTGAAATGTTCTTTTGAGAATGTAGATTGAATATGAATCTCTTCGGGGAACAGGGATCCCTCCGGGATTTTAAAAGGGAATTTTGGGCAAAATGAGCAAGAAAGAATTCTAACATCGATTTAAAAAGTACCTTTTTCAAAGATCCTCTGAACTCTTCGTTGCAGACTTCTTCCCACGAATTGACGTAAGCGTTGAACACTGAAATCAGAATAACTATTTGTCAGAAAGATATTTTTGAAAACTACCGCAATCACTGAATGAAGTGGCAGAGAATCCGAACCACGCAATCTGATTTTCGTTAGAAACTCCCGAGAGCTCGCTTTCCATATTTTGATTCTGAAAAAATTCACGTATTTAGCGAGAAGAAAACGGGGAAGGACAACAACAATACATGGGGTCCCGAAAAACGTGCAGTATTGTTCAAAAAATATTTGTTCGCGCGTAAATTGCCCGCAAACACTAGTACGCGAGGCTGTGTAACGAAGTGACCTCATCGGTCGGATCGACTGTGAAAACGAGGAAAATAATTGACTACAAGCGGAAATGAGTAAACGGACATAGTTGAAACAAAACATTGTTCAGTATTCAAACCAAACAATAAAGTATCTTCGGTTCCACTCGGTCTTCAAATAAGATAATTATGCTGGAGCAAGCTATAAAAAGTACATCGGAATAGAAAATATCTCAAACAGGGACAGTACATTAGTTTTCAGATTATTTTCTCAATCACTTTCTAAAATTCATGAAAACCCACGAAAAACACCCAAAATCGTTACTTGAAGTCAAGTCTTCCAAAAAAACCCAAAAAGAAAAAAGAACGATAAATAATTTTTTCGCGAAACAAACTAAAAAATTTCAGTTTGAAATGGCGGGTTGATTACTGTAGGCATACACCTGCACATCAAACTGACATTTCAGTTCAAAATTTCAGTTCAAAAGTTTGTGGAATATTTCGCGAGTTTCTGATTGATAATTTTCTGGAAAGTTTTCCAAACAAACTATGAATATTTTTTCAGATTCATAAAAGTCAAACATTGAGTGATCAAACCACAAAAACATTTAATAGGTAAATCCTTGATGAAACTTTGTATTTTTGGTAACAACTTGAGTTCCAGATGGGGTTCACTACCGTGGATAAGCTGATCCGACCGTTTCTGCAACTCCATGAGTGGGACAATGGAGCCGAAAGAATCGTTCACACAACAACAATTCAAATTCTCCTGTGTTTCGGATTTTTAGTCACTTCAAACATGATGTTTGGGCAACCTATCACATGCCTGGTTCTTCCGGAGACTCCCGATTCCTCGACGAACTATTTCCATGATTTCTGCTTCTACCAGGACAAACTGCGGATTTCACCAATGCAGCCGTTTGTTAAAAATAGGTTCCTCGAAATAGACCTCATTTCAGAGCTGTGAAACGGGAGCGAGATAAAGGCACCATGCACCTGAACTTTGTCACTAAAGAAGAAATAACTGTGACATATTATCAGGTTTGAGATACTTGAATAATGAAAGAATAAAACTAGCTTTAGTGGACACCGTTCATCATCTTTGTTCAAGTCGCAATGTGTTTGACTCCGGCGTTAATGTGGAAATTCTTCGGTCTTCACTTCTTCTATGGTAGCGATTTTGCTGCGATCATTCGCTCGCTGGCTTCGAAGAAAAATGACGACAAGATGGACTCGAACGATGCGGACTACAAAGTCGATGCCCTAGCGACTCTTCGATGGCTTGAACACAAAAAGCGCGATCGTTGGGGAATGCATACCACCATGATGATTTACGTGACTATGAAATGGATGACTTTTGCTTCGCTACTTCTTCAATTCTACATGATGGCCAATATTTATGCCTCTGGCGAACTGTTGTGGGGTGTCCATGTAAGAATGTGGAATATTGACTGCTAATGAAAATACTTCCCAGATATCCTATGAACTGCTTAATGGAGTCCACAAAAATGTGTTCACTGGTGTGTTTCCACAAATAGTTGGTTGCAAAACCCATCGAACGGTAAGATTTACCAATGAATTTTCGATAAAAAAGTTTTTCAGCAACACGGAGATGTCGTCAACGAATTCACTATGCGCTGTATTCTCCCACAAAATTTCGTCAATTCGAAGGTTTTCCTGTTTTTGTACTGGTGGTACATACTCGCTATGCTTGTCAGTATTTTTTCCGCGGTTCAATTTACTGCAATGCTCTTCCTCCCAAAATATCAACGCTACGCTACTAAATCCCTTCTCCCCACACTCGAATTTTTCGTCGAAGAAGCTGAACGAGACCATCGTACTGTGGTTCATGGTCATAGCGACCGTCTTGATCATTTTGTTGACTACATGGGAAACGATGGATACCTTCTTCTTCAATGTGCCAGTGTTCCTTTGAGCATTGTTCGAGTTCGATTCTTCTTAAACTCACTTTATGAAATAGTGCTACCTAAAAATCCAAGAGGGAAACAAGATAAGCCTTATGGAAAAAAGTTGGATCATATGTCAGAAGAAGAGTACGACAAACATCATGATTGCTATTCTACAAAGTTAGTGTTTTTAATTTGAAGCTTATTTTTGAGTTATATTTTAACACTAAAAACTCTTACGTTCTCCCACAATCTTTCAGAGGTTATAACAAAGAGAAACACAGGATGATGGCTGATGGGGATCCGTATTCAGAGCGCCTAATTTTGTATTCCTCGGTAAATGTTTAGTTTCAGTTGACTATTACACCTATATCGTTTTAGCCATCATGCAGTCAATCTTCATCAGACCGGTACATCCATGGAAAAGTTCAGAATCACTATCAATAACTCATCCAGTGTAGCCTACTTCCTCACATTCACTCACATTTCATGTTATATACTCTTATCATATTACACTTCTAACCAATATTCATTTTCACTTCGTTTTTCATGATTTTATGCAGTGTTTTATATTATGTACAAAATTCAATCCATTTTCAGAGTGATTTTAGTTTTTGCCCAGTCCACATTATATTTATAAAGTGAATCCAAATTCTTGATGACTACAACCCATTGACAGTTTTTTACTTCACCCATATTGAAAAACTTGATATTGAAGCAAAAAAGTTATTATTCAGATGACCAAAGATGCAGTTAAGGCATTCACACATCCACTGCGACGTGTTCCGGGTCTTCAAGGTGTTGCTGATAAGCTGATTCACAATGCCACAATATCTATCCTTGTATTTTTGTTCGTCCTGACAGCTTCAAAACCACTTTTCGGAAGCCCTATTGTTTGCCAGTTACCAAAAGAATATCCAGAGTCTGCTGTTGCGTATTTCTCCGATATGTGCTATTTTGGTAAAAGGCAGAAAACCAGTGTTCCAGTTCTGAGTAGTAGAGGCTCAAAGCGAGGGACGATGTGGCGCAATGAACTTACTGGAACTTCAGATTTTTACATGGTGAGGTTACACTAGACGAAGTTTTCATTTTTGATTGTAGAATATTTTTTTCAGTGGGTTCCTCTGCTTCCCATCCTTCATGGCATTCTAACAATGCTACCAGTTTTCTTTTGGAAATTCTTCGGACTCGATAGTTTTAATGGAGCCGATATCATTGCATTCATAGAATATTATACATCAGGACGCGAAGAAGCAATAAAAGAAGGAGCCATAGTTTATCCAGAGGAGTGGCGCTTTTTAAAACAAGCTTCGCAATTTCAAGAGTGGATCAAGAGAAAAAAGTAACTATTTGCATCCGCTCGATAATTCACCAGTGGAAAAATTCTTTCAGAGGTTCTTGGTGTGGTCCATCACAGACAATGTGCCTCTACGTATCGATGAAGTGGTTCAGATTTGCCATTTTTAGTCTTCAATTATGGATGGTTGCATATATTTTTGGTGAAGGAAATCTGTTTTGGGGTTTGCAGGTGAGGACGTTTTCTCGGGGCTAAACTTTAAAAATTGTTCAGGACATCATGCAGATTATACAAGGCACATTAAGGAATCCACTTATTGGTGCGTTCACACTGATTACTGGCTGTGGAGTTATCAGAGTGGTTAGTTGTTGAGACCGCTACATGACGACCACATTGATTTTCAGCAAATGGGCATCGATGAAACCGTACATCCCAGTAAACCGAGTAGCAATATTAACAACCTCCAAGCAAAATGCATGCTTTCTGCAAACTATGTCAATGCCAAAGCATTTCTATTTCTATACTGGTGGTTCTTTTTCGCAACATGTGTTTCGTTGTGCTCCGCTGTCTACTACACATTCGTTCTGATCGTTCCCCCGTACCGTCGATACAAGATCAGTACTATGATCAGGGTGCTTTTTTAATATCCGGATCAAAATAATTACCCTCTCATTGCAGAACGAAGAATACTTCAACGAAACCTGCGGTGAGCCCCATCCTGAAATAAATTTCCACAATGTAGCCCCACTGGATTACATGATTCACAATCTCGGGTGAACCCATACTTTGTATCATGTCAAAATATTCTTCGTTTTTCAGAAATGATGGATACCTTGTTTGTCAAATGATTTATGATGTCAACCACTTTGGGTGTTATCGGTTTGCGGAGCACATCTGGATGTACTCAATCGTACATAACGGGAAAATGCCATCTCCAAAAGTGGAAAACAGCGAAAAAGAAAAACCTTCTTGTCCGATTTTGGAAACAGATATGGACGGAGCCGGCGATCGTTATCGTGGTGGAAAGTCAGCATTTCTAGAGTCTCCCAACTACAGAGTAAAACTTTTACAGAGACAAACCGAAAAAAGTTAAAACGTCGTCACAAAAACCTGAGATCGTATCTGTCGAAGATTCTTCTTCAAATTCACGCTCAAAAGTATCTCTAAGTGGAGTATCAGTAAGTTATCTAATTCATTTTTATGAAAATTGATACTTTTAGCAACCATCGTTGGCGAGTACGGAATCCGATGAAGAACCACTGATTGACCCAAAAATTTTCGATGCTTTATCAGCCTGAAGTGCTCATCATTCTTTTTAGGTTTCCATCATTCTTCGTTTCTAGTTTATACATTATACTTTATCTAGACGCTCTCAATTAGCTTGTATCTTTACTATTCTGGGTAAAGAAAAAATTGTTGTTCTACTGTTCAATTCTTTAGATGTTTCTCCTGTCACAATTCATTACTCTTGCAAATTCTCGTCGTTTTTTATCAATAATAAATTTGTTTATTCACCGCACATATTGTTTTCCATTGATGCATAATTTTAATAAATCAGGAACTGTTGGCACGTCTTGAATTTTTAGCCGACAACAATTCTCGCTCCATACTTTGAATCCGAAGACGAAGATTCTCGATCGTTTTGGTGTCTGTTTCGATCTTATCTCGACATTTTTGTAGTTCGGTAGCCTGATCCTTGAGAAATTCGCCTTCCGCTTTTATTTGTTCATTGATATCAGTTTTCACGGTTTCAATAGTTTCTTCTACACTTGGCTCACGGAGGACTGCTTCAATTTGAGCCGGTGAAAAACTGGTGACAAGAATGGATGGAGGATCGCATGATATCGAATGAATTGTCTGAACAACTGCATTCCTTTTCGTTCCATCGATTTCTGTTTTCGGAACTTCTGGTTTTGGCTCATCAGATTCAGAATCGACACGATACAATTGTTCCGCCAAAGATCGTTTTTCCTCCTAGAAAAAGATCGGATGAAAATTGGAAAAAAATGGAAGGAATACCAGAAGCAAGTCATAGTTGTGCCTGAGTGTCTCAGCTTCCTCTCTCGCACGATTTCTCTCATCACGGACAGCACTGTAAATGGAAGATACAGTAATAATAATAGTTACCGTAAAATCTGTGTTAGAGGGGCACTACTAGGAGCTCAAAAAATATGTTTCAAATCTCTTCTCGTACAGATTTCGTGATTCATTTTGAGAATTAGGTAATGGAAAAAAGGGGGCATGCTCTTCATCTAATACTCAGCTACAGTACTCATTGACGGAAAAAAGTCAGGCTTTGAAAAAAAAAATTTAACTATTTCGTATCAAGCCTATCAAGGCGTTTTTAAACGAAATTTCGAAAAGAAGTCTCAATTCAGACGAAAATGTTAATCAAAAAAGTGTAGTTATTGAGCCAACTTCAGTCAATGAGTACTGTAGGTAGTTTGAGTTCTAATACAGATTTTACGGTATTTTCATAATTGAATAGAATAATTCCTACTGAAATACAGTTTTGCAAACTACAAGAATCCATTATCGAAAAAATCAAACTGAGGATCAACGTTCGCTCTGTACCGACTCATGGGGCCACGCCCACTAAACACCATGCGCGGTATACCGTAGTTTCAGTTTTGTGGGCGGGGCTTCGTAAAACGACACCGTGCGAACACCGAGCCTCACTCTCCTTCAGTAATAGATTGCGTTAGAAAGTTTTGAACATTCATCTCGCTAACCTCCACCGACTCCTCCATTCTGCAGTACAACTCGACCACCATCTCATCGTCTTCTCCATTTGTGCAGCACGATCTCTCGCCTGAAATCAAAACCTTACAAAACCCTATCTCGCGAACTGCGAACCTCTTTCAATTCACACAGTCGAATTCTTTCACAAACATCCCAATCCGTATGCTGACATCTTCGTACTGCCCACGTTCGGAGAAAGTGCATATCAGTGTCTGAAAAATGGAACAATCTCACTAATACTCAAGATCTTTTCAAGTACGAACCATTGCTGTCAATATAACGATTACCAATCGACGCTACAGAGTCGGCCATTTTGTTCAAAAAGACGTAAAGTGTGGAAGTGGGAAGTAGTGACCGGTTGTCTTCCGAAGAGAGTCAGCTGTTCAAAGTGTAACAGAGCAGTCGTTTCAAGTTTCTCCCCAAGAGAAAAAAGGATCTTCAATAATACGTCATTAAAATCTGAAAAAGCTTCTCCTTTCTTCCGGCGGTCATGCTTTCTGGCTGGAAATGTGAGAACATTCGGTGATCATCCGAAAAATGAACGATCTAGTTGGTCTCTCAACTTCAATAAACACGTTTCTGACTATTATATCTATAGAACAATCTTTTAACTATATAGCAGTCCTCTTATATATATATTTATAGCAGTTGGACTCATTTAATAACTCTCAACTTTTTTATTTGCAAAACATTATTCTGTCAACACACATGAGATGAAGATGATTTTTTACAATTCAGTACTTACAAACTTGCATAGCAAAACAGCAAGAATAACAATAGAAGATCATGAGAAAAATGTACAAGTTTTCGAACTTTTCAACTTGAAGTTATTTGCATCTGACTGCACGAAGAGAAATCGTTGATTTGTATGGCTGACTGGTTGGATTTCTGCGAGATTTGGTTACAGGAGCATTCAGTTGAGCGAAGAACTCTTGAGACAGATCGATCTGAAAACGATAAGATTAAAATCAAACTAAATTAACTCAAAATTACAAACCTCATCGTGTGGAAGACTGCAGTGGAAATGTCGGAGGTTTGGAGTTGAAACATGACACTCATCAACATGGCGGAGAAGTACTTGCTTCATTTCATTCTCATTCATTTCTTTTAGAGAATTTCCAAATTCGACAGTCAATGTTTCGAGAATCGGCCTTCCGGAAAACGGAAGTGCTGTTTGGTACGCTTTTTGGAGAGCGAGATTCACATCGAATTTGCTTCCGATCTCAAGAGTGATGTTTTTGATTTTATGAGCTGGAAATTTAGAATATTGAAACTATTGTATTTGAATCTAATAACTTACCAGCCAAGAATGCATGGAATACTGTATATACGAAAGTATGACTGCTATTATGCTCATCTCGCTCACTTGGAGATGGTTCTTCTGCTTGATTGAATGTGAATCTCATTGATGATTTCACAGTATTCAGATTCAAATAGACATTTTGTCCATCAGAACCAGTGATTTCCAGATAACGAAGGGAAGAACGATGTCTGGTGGCGAGATCAAGGCATCTCTGGAATGTTATAGCATTCAGAAGATGTCCGATTCAATCTGAATACCAACCGTTCGAAGCTCATGAGTCTTGGATGGACATTTGTCTCCTCCTTTTGGAATTTTAATTTTCAGCGATCGGAGATTGAACGCTGAAATATTTTCGTAAATTAGTTTCATTTCAATTAGATTCAAAAACTTACGAGCTTTTCGGAAAGCACTGAACAATTGGGAAGTAGACATTCCTTTAGAGACAGTCAGCTCAAGTGAGTCAACACATTTTGCAGAGGAAACAACTTCTTCCCAAATAAAATCTGTCAGGTTCAATTGAGTGATTCTCTTATCTTTGTTGACGAAGCTAATTGTAGATTCTGAAAGGAAAACTTGATTGAAATGTTAGCCCAAAAAATCCAACTAACCTTTTTCATTAATTTCCACTTTGAGTGCTTTAATTTCTCTATAAATGAATCTCCTGACATGTTTCTCTAGATCATTGTCTAATCGAGAAACTGTGACGATGTCTCTCATCGGAAGATGGCTGCATACTGTGGTGAGCACGTCAACTGGTAGGGCACCGAAAACTCCAAGGGGACTCGACATTTTAGAGTTTTCTGAAACGAAAAAAGTTTTAAAAATGTGTTTCTAGTGTTCCGCACTGTGACGAATTGGGTTGATAAGAGCAAAAAAGGAGAGGTGAAAAAAGAAAGTGAGGGTAAAAGGGGCAGATAGAAACTGATAATAGAGAATTTTGTGTCATTGAAGTTTGAAAAAAGGAAACACGTGCGAGTAGAAAGAGGAAAAGATCAGACAGTAGACAAAGGTACTTGTTTATGAGAAGACAGACGTTTTCTCGAAATTTGAGAAGTACCGTACTCTACGAAGATCGAATAAACAACCTGAGGGGGGGGGGTCCAGTTACAGTAATCGCAAATGGTTTAAAGTTATGGGAATGAAAAACCAGGTAAGTCCAGAGCAGAGTTGTAAGAAAGTGAATTTTCTTATCCGGAAGTCCGAAGGGATTTAAAATTGGACAAATCTATGGATATCTCGGCGAACTTTCACTAATAGAGACAGAGATGAAGAATATATATTAACTAATATTTAGTCGATCAAGCTGCACGTGCAAATAGAAAAAAGAGTATGTTAATAGGTCAAGAGAGGTTGATGCTCCTTTGCAGATGTGGACAATCCAAATACAAATAAATGAGTGAAGACTATCGGGGAGGACCCTACTATCTTCTCAAGTGGGCGGGGCCAAGGAGAGGGGAGGTTCGATTTTCATGCAACAACGACACAAGGCAACAAAAAAGAAAAGATAGCTGGAGAAAAGACGATGACACCGGTGCAAATGTAAATTTCTTTGACAGGCGCGTCCGATTCACGTCGACCACCACCACTCGCATGATGACGTCTCGTTCTCCATCTGGCGTATGCTCTCTCGTTTCGTTCCCCGTAAAACATATGATTTGGAGTGTATTAAAATGAAGAGGAAGTTGAAGAATAATAAATATCTGAATATCTGTAGTATTGTTTTCTGCTTCAGTCTCTTATCAACTAGTACCAACTGGAACATGAGAGTTATCAGTTCGTCATTTGGAGTGACCACAACGTGATCGTATAGTTTTTTTGAAACGGACACACACTTGTTGACATATTTTAAATTCAAGAAACAGGGCTGTTTATTTCATGGAAATTGAATTGATAACGGAAGCAATGTGCTCAAAATTGATGACTTTTTGAATTCTACAAAATTTTAGGTAGAGAAAATGGAGGATCTTTGTAGACTAATTCCTATACAGAAACAAAAATATAGACCTGTGACTTGTGGTCTTTGTAAATATGTACATGTATTAAAAAGTGTGTTTTTGAAATAAGCGAGAGTTGTTTTGAAAGCAAGAGTAAGGTGTTAGAGGCAGATTTAAAATATAGTTCTCTGGGTTGCCGGGATTCAACTAAATATTTAATTGGAGGCTGAAACACAAAAATATTCTATCTTGAATAGTTTCAAAAATATGTCCTTGATGATCGCAACTGAACAATAATAGATGACAGTAATCGCAATTGTTTTTAGGTTGTGGGAAGACAAAAAGCAGATAAGTTATGTCCAGGAAGCATAAAATTTTCCATAGGAAAAATCTCAAATGCAATGTTCCTTTTAGATCAAGTTCTCCATCATTCCTTTTTGAGAGATTTATTCAAGTATCATTTCACAAAATCTTCATTATAAAACACTTCAAAACTACAGTATCCCATTGTCTAATCCCTTCCAGAAGGACCATCTTCTAATGACGCAACCATAAAATTGTGTCGTCACTCAATCACAGTCCCTTTCTGTCGGCTCAAATCCTCCACTAACCAGCTGTCTCTTTCTCTCTATCGTATTATTATCCGTTCTCTTTGTTCTCATTGCCAACGGACCATCATATCCCGTCGACAAGACGTTCTGTCCCGGACACACCAATGCGTGGACAGAGAAAATGAGCGGGTATTCCCGACAGAATACGCTCTCTTCTTTCTCTTCTTTCCCTTCTGTTATCTTCGTTGTTTCTTTGTGTGGCAGGTATGTACCCGGTACGGACCCAGAATGACGTGAACACTCAGAATTTTCCAAGACAAAAATTTAGAATACAGAGGAGAAGACGACGTGGGATTGTTGAAAAAAGGTTAGGCAGTCGGCAACATCAAAGTGTCGGAAATTATGTAAAGAATTTCGGCGTGCTTTAAAAATAGGATTGAACAAAGAATGGTTCTCTGGAATATGTTTTAGGAATGGGCCGGTAGCTAAGAAGATGTATGGACTAAAATGAAAAACTTTTGTGATCGAAAAAAATCATTTGCACAGAGTCTTGGAATACATCTCAAATCGAGAAACATCCCTTTTCAAATGAAAATAAAATTTCTGAACTGCTACATCTGTGAAAAGGGCTCAAAAAAGCACAGTCTTGATTTCAACCAGACAAAACAACAAAATCCAAACTCTCGCCATGATAAGTTTCGTGACTACCGTAAAATCTCACACCTCAATGAGCTCGAAATGATATTCTTGAAATTCAAACGGATTGAAATTAGTCTTATTATAATCCTTTTTAAAAGTTGACTGAGTTCTGTCTAATGGTAAATTTTAAATTAGAGAATACTCCTTGAAAACATATTGGTAGAATTCAGCCACTCGAGAAGTCATATCCGTTCATGTTTCAGATTTTTTTTTCCAGATCCGGGATCCGAGTTGTGCCTTTTTCATTTCGCGTTGTCGAAGTTCACAGTCTTTCAGTTAGAGTGAAATTTTCTCTGCTGACTCATACAGTATACTGTATTATCCGAATCCAACTCGAAATTGTTTTGATTGAGACTATTGTTAAATGACACCTTTTTTATCATATCTCGCGGCAAGGTTGCATTTGTTTTGAGCAACAACATATTTACAACTCCTGTCTTATCTCTGTTCACACCTTCAAAAGTTTCAAGTTTCACCGAAAAAAGCACTGATCTTATCTAACAAAAATCCGGCATATTCATCATCAGCAACAAAACAACAATTTCGTTCCCTTTCTTGTTATATCCTTAGTGTTTTTGGATTTTTCTCTCTCTCTCTCTCTCTCTCTCTCTCTCTCTCTCTCTCTCTCTCTCTCTCTCTCTCTCTCGGATGCTCCGTGGCTAACCGAGCTTTTTCCGAAACAAACAATGGAAGATAGACGTGGAAAGAAAGACGTTTCGTGGAATCGTCCTTGAGTTTCGGGTCGAGTGGATACCGTCTAGAGACGACAAGGGAAGACAGCTATCACGAGAGCAATCAGAAGAACTGAAACTGTTTTGAATCAAAAGTTCAAAAGTCATCTTGGTTTTTGGAATTGAAAGGTAGGAATGTTTTAATCGTTTTCCTTCTAATCAATAGAGGTAAGACATGAAATCTGTGTAGATTTGAAAAATCCATAATGACACATCATACACATTAAAGTATGACCCTCCGAGTATTCTGAAGCTTCGTAATGTTAATGGTTCCATTTTTTGTGAATTTTTCCTTTGTTCGTTGTTTTGAGATGTTTTCCAATAGCAAACGAGTTGTTAGGCACAATTATAAACATCGACTTTTGAAAATTCAAATTAGTAAAACAAACAAAATACGAAATTGACAAAACATTCCATCTTCACTGCTTTTCTTTTCGAGACTCTTTCTATTTACCCACTCGGCACCTCCCGCCCCCGTACCGTTTCTTCGAGTTCTTCTGTCATTCTTAATTGAATTTTTCGTCATGGCTTCCTGGGGTAAGTACTGTCTCTTTTTGTTGAATAACTGAAAGTCTACTGTTTCAGAACATGAGCTCCGTGAGATGTTCTCTCTCCACGATAAGGATATGAGTGGATTCATCAGCAAAGATGATGTGATCTGTATGCTTCTTGGAGCTGAGAAGGACGATAAGAAGGATCCAGTGTTCAAGACCAACCTCAAATTCCTCATCCAAGTCATTAAGGAGGCTGACAAGGATGGAGACTCCAAGATTACTTTCGATGAATTCAAGGAGTACATCAACAAAGTCACTGCTTAAATATTATGATTTCATTCGTTCTCTATTATTGTAAAGTTCTTTCAGACTTCCAAAAGGTCCATTAAACAATGTAACATTTTATTTCCAAAATAAAGATATAACAATCAACAAAACTAAACCTAAACTTAAAACAATGAACTTTAAAAAAAGACTAAACATTGAAGTTCCTGAGCGACCACTCGTTCTCATCCGATTCCAGTGGTGAATTGAAAACTGGAACGGGAGGTGGAAGAGCATTCGGTTGTTTCGATAGATTTTCGAGAAGGTGTTCCTTGTTTGTATAGTCGTAAAGAAACAGTCCGGGGTATCTGAAATCATATTTTTCATTGTTCTGGAGACGTACTGTAGGTTCTTATAAATTACAAGGCCTTGATAGGGTAATCTGCCACCCAACCAAGTGTGTTATGCTCTTTGATGTTTCAAACCTAATCTCCGTGTTTGCGCAAGAATGTGTCTAATCACGGGATTCATTCGCACTAGCTTTCAAACAACACTGTTTCTTTATCAAAAAGAAATTTCACAGAAGATTGAGTATATTTGCTTTCATGACCCATCACGTGTGGATATTATGATTTCGAATGAACCGATCAAGAACTCGTTTGTACTCACCGCATACACTGTTCATGGTATCCTTCCGCAAGATCCGCAAACTGTTCCATTCCTAATCGAATGGATGTTGTTGTTGGATCAACACGACATTTCTTCAGCAACTCATCCGTCAGTTCATCTTCCAACTCCGGGGGAAATAAAGTCTTCAGTCCTTTTTCCACATATTTTTGTCTATAATGAAAAACTTGTCTACAGAGTTTCTCGAGAACTTCAAATGATGTTCGAACGAGTGGAGTCTTCCGAGGAACGAAACGAACTACCCCAACATCAACTTGCGGTCGGGGAACAAAGCAGGAGCCTGAAATTAGTTCAGGCTATATTGTTTCCGTTCTGTAGACTCACCAGAAATCTGAAATACCAGTTTCGGCTCTGCTACGTATTGAGCCATAATGGAGATACGTGATCGTGTATCACATGCGATCGGAGAACACAATCGTTTGGCAACTTCCAATTGAAATGTCAAAGTGAGAGGAACACGACCATATTGCCAGACACCTCGCTGATACGACATGTCACGGAGGTATCTGAAAACTGATGAGATAATGATGATGGATGTGGAAAGCGATTTCGTACTTGATAATAAGAGGAGAAGCAATGTTGAACGGTAAATTTCCAATAACGTGCATATGTGGTAGTTTCGAGTCATACCAGTTAACTGACTTTGGGCGATTTGGTTCTAGCTGAAATCATATTTCAGTAATATGTAGAATGACTATTGTGCCGCACCTTCCAAATGTCACCAATTTCGGTTCGAAGAGCATCCTTATGATGAATGAACATCCTCGAGTCTGCAGCTTCCGCAAGGTGCTAAATACAGAACAAAACTTTGAATAGCTTACTGTGATTCATCTAATTTTTGTAAGAGATGCGCATTTTTGTAAATTCTCTCTCCCATACCTATTATCCAACTTTCCCAAGTTTCATCGCGCTCCATTGCGAACTTGGGGAACTTCAAAATTTTGAGCTTTCCCGCTCATTTGTTTCCCATGTAGGTCACGTCAAATATAAAAATTTTGTTGATTCTGTGGTTTCGACGTGACCTTCAAGGGAAACAAGTGAGCGGGAAAGCTCAAAATTTTGAATTTTCCCAAGTTCGCAATGGAGCGCGGTGAAACTTGGGAAATTTTGATAATATCTAATTATGAAGAGACGTTACTCCCTTGTATTGTGGCGGTAAAATGCCGCTGAACGCGCGCCACCGCACTCCAGTGGAAAAATCACCGTTTCGGGACCTTTTACCACAGGAGTGCGGTGGCGCGCGTTCAGCGGCATTTTACCGCCACAATAGAGTTTCGAAAGTTTTGTCATCAAACATTTTTTTCCCGCAATACGGTGTGCCGTCATTATTCGTTATCAATTGGAACAGTACCTCCATATGATCGATTATCAGCTAGTGATAACTAATTCCAGGAAAAAAATGACGTACCTGTAATGGTGGAATGAATCTGTTGTCTATTTCAACTACATCAAGTCTCGACGCTCCAGATTCCAAAATCGCTCTGGTGATACCTCCTGGACCAGGTCCGATTTCAATGACCCAATCGTTCTCATTGACCTTCGCGTGTTTTGCAATCTAAAATGAGCTAAAAACTACTGTAATTTTTCCATATTCTTGCGAACCTTTCTAGTGATATTCATATCCATCAAATAGTTCTGTGACAAAATCTTCTTTGCTCGCAATTTATACATGTGAATGAAGTCTCGAAGAGCTGGTAGCGGTGGTAATCGTGATGTCATTATTCTTCGGCTGTATTTTCTTCGAAAAAAATCGTTCAAATGTTTTCTTCGATCGTGAAATACAGTTTCTGTGTAATTACAGTATATTCTTTGTAAGAAATCACCAGTGGCTAGTTTATTATAACAGAAGGAAATTTGAAGACAAATTATTATGAAGAATCAGAGAAACTACAACGTTGGAATCATACTAATCTTAGAAGCAATAAACAGAAAATTTTGTGACTGGAATAAAGCAGTTTTGAAAGATAATTTCAGCGAATCGAGTACCACAACCAACAATCATTTGCGACACTCATGATAAGAAGTTCATCAAGTAAGGGAGCGGAATGAAACTAAAGAGGAGTATTGAATGGATTTCGGAACATTTCACTTTTTGGTTGTTTTGTCGAGATCTTCACGGAGCAAATCAACGAACTCATTGTATGCACGCTCGAGATCATCATTCACAATGACTTTATCGAAGAGTGTCGGATCTTTTGCAACTGAATAATTTTCATGTTTACTGGAGATATATACTAACTTGAACTTACTTTCAACGAGATCTTCCTCGGCATGTTGTAGACGCTTCTGGAGGCTTTCTTCTGTTTCGGTTCCTCTAGCTCGTAGTCTTTCTTCGAGTAGCTTAATGGATGGTGCACGAATCAAAATATATCTGGCATCAAGATGACTGTTCTTGATATTGCGAACACCTTGCAGTTCAATGTCCAAGACGCAAATTTTTCCGCTGTTTTCGATTTCTTCGACGGTTTTCTTGCTGTAAAAAGGAACATCGAGTAAATTTAATTAATTATTGAAAAGATCACACTGCGAACACCGAGAACAACGAGTTTCAGTTCTATTTTTTCGCCAGTAGACAAAAAAAACTAACCTGGTTCCGTAAGTATTTTCACTAAATGTAGCGTACTCGAGAAACTCGTCATTCTTTATCATTTCTTGCATTTTCACTTTGTCCGTAAAGTAGTAGTGTTTCCCATGCACTTCGCCATCTCTCGGCTTCCGTGTAGTATCTGAAACTTGAACTTATTTTCATTATTAGGCTATTTGGGAACTCACGAGAGACGCTGAACGCAAAACTATTCGGATACTCCTTCATTGCTCTCGTCAAAATCGTACTTTTTCCTCCACCGGATGGTCCCGAAAGTACGATCGGCCGGCATGGCATTTTGCGAACTGAAACATTAACAGTTTAAAAGTTCTATCAAAACAAAAATTATTATTTAAAGCTGATGACATACCAAAACTGTGGACTATGTTTGTTATTAGCTGCATAACAAAATTGATTAAATACTAAAATCCAAAATTTGTTAGTAGCGAATGACAAAGTTTAAAGACACACGAGAAAAATATTCAAAGTGGCGCATGTTGCAAGCTCTATGGAGCGCACTTATCACACGCTGACAACTGGAAGAGTTTGAGAATGTTCGACCGCAGGCCTAAAAGCCAGTGATATTAAATAATTAAAAAAAAAAAACAAGATTTTCCATGTCGTATGCCGTGGAAAACTGTAACGGGAAATCGCTCGAATTACTCCTACAGAATCCTACGATTTAGAAATAATTTTCGCCAGAAACAATAAAATGAAATTACGGCGGCAAACACTCATTGATTCCAAGTGGCCTAAAAATCTTTTCTCAGCTTTGAAAATTTCAATGAGAATAGAAGCGATAAGTGATTTGAGCATGAGATGGAAAGGGTCTCAGCCGGAAGATTTGAAATTTGAAAGAGTTGCTGACGGTGAAGGATGGATAAGATGTTTTCAATTATATGTTCAAGCACTGTAACGTGGGTGGATTTTTCGAGATGAAAATCTTTTTCAATATAGCCGCAATGTAATGTATTTAATTGTTTTTTGTTTTGTAAATATAAATGTGAACCAAGCGGAAGATGTGAGATAAATGTACAGCAAACTTGCGGAAAACACTAGTCATCTCGTTACCAGAATCGAGATTGAGAGGAACCTCTCGATACATTGCGCACACAAAGCCGGACATATAAATTCTCGCCACGTCGCCTTTCTCTCGTTGTCGGATGTCTCGCCGAACAATGCGCTTTCTCTTAATGATGGTCCTCGGAAGGAAGAGTGGAAAAAGAGACGCAGAGCTTTTCAGGAAACAGTTCAAGTGAAATAATAGAAGCTTACTGTGCTCTGAGGACTACCGTAATACAGAATTTCATGATTGGAAGAAATACGCATTAGTAAGAAGATTTCATACCTTCTTGGACACGATTACGTCTCTGTTTTTTAGCTTGGTGGAGTAGGAAATAGGTGTACATAATAGAGAATATCTGACAAGAATGAGCTCATCCAAATATTTTTCTAATCCTAAATATACGCAGCAAATCACGCGGAGGATTATAACTGGATAAATTGAAAAGGATAACAAAACTCACAATAACTTTGAATAAGTGTCATAATTCAATCTTTCGTATACTAGCTCCTGGAATAGTAAAATATGCGCGTTTTCGACACAACCGAGAGCACGCAAGTGTTGCAATTTGATGACCTTATCAGCATATTTCTTTCTATTAAACATATCACGTGTACTCCAAAACAGAGACATTACGAAAAAAAGAGGTAAATAGATTTAATTGAGTTGAAATACGCGTTACCAGAAACTGACTGGGTTTCAGTTTTTGAAGAAATAACTTACTGGATGATCGAAAGATAGATGTGGCCCAAAACCAACCAACACGAGAGGTGGCGTGCATGAATATATAAACCTTCCTCCCCTTATTTATACTTTTCCCGGTTGCTGTGTCTCTCTCCTCAATATGAATTCTATTTATCCGGCACGATTATGACGCCCTAGTGATAAATAAGGCTTAGCCCCCAGAAGTCTTACTGCAGTCGGATATACAATCCATTAGAATAAATTAAAAAACGAATCTCGGATGAGCCCGAAGGCGTGGTAAACACATTCATCAACAGATATTATTTAGATTCGGGAAATGACTGGAATCGGATTAAATAACTTTTAACGATTTTTCCTGATAATTCGACTAAATTCTTCATTTGACACCATATTTACAAGTAATGATTAAAGTCCTTGACAAGAAACAAATAAAAATTGAAAGCACAAATTTACTCCTCATCGGTATGAATATCATCTTGTGATACATCTAATCGTCTTCCTCTCTGATGATCTCTAGCCAGTTGTTCTCGTTTTATAGCAGCCCTACGTGCTTTTGCCTTTTGCTCACGCTCGGTGGCCACTCGAAGATCCGCAGTTTTGTATCTGCACAGACGCTTATCTTTGATTATCACATCAGTCACTCCAGTAAGCCGCTTTCCACCACTTGGCGAGTTGACGTATACCGGCTGCTCTCCAAGCCACGAGCGAACAGGCTTCACTCGAGTACGCTGTGATCGCCTGACACCATCAGATGTGTCATCCGGTTGAACTGAAAGAATAAATGCGAAATACTAATATGATAGGTGGTGAAAACAGTTCCACTTACTGATTTCTCGTTTTTTGAGCAGAAGACCAACTTCTCGTGAGTGTCTACCACTATTCCGACGTCTTCCTACCTCTTCCGATTCGTCGTCCACCGAAGAATCGTCGGAAATCTCTTCGTTTCTAGGAAGGTGTCGTGTTGGACGACAATCAATTCCCGGAGTATTGACCGTTGCAATTGAGTCACCTTAAGAAAAAACATGTTCTGTGAAAATGCAAGAAAAAATCTCACTGAGTAATCCAACGCGGTGTCTTCTTCCTCTTGACGGTCCTCCTCTGCTCGCGTTGCTTTCATTTTCTTCTAAGCCCTGATTAGGTTCAATATCGTCATCATAATCCATATCCAAATTGTTGTTCACATGCTGATTGGAGTTGGATTGAATCGTCATTTCACCAATGGGTAGATCAATGTCGTTTGGAGGCTCATTCACGACATCGAATGTACTATTTCGCGTTTCATTTGTATTATAGGCTCTTTCTTCGACTGGTTCAGTTTGGTCGTTTGTTTCCTGATGGTCTAAGTTCGCCGACGTGTCGAAGTTAAGTATTGGTCTTTGTGAAACTTCAATTTCATTATTCACAGCCGCACGCTTCCCTCTGGGGGTAGCACTTAGCAGAACATCGCTGTTGAGACCGCCTTTATTTTTCAACATTGAAGATAAGGTCGGCTTCTGATAATGAAGTTTGGGACTGACCAATGAAGATGTATTGTTCTCAGTTGGTGCTGGTGGTGTTGCACATAAGATTTCGCTTCTGGCCTTTTCCATCAATCCTCTTCGAATGGAGAACGCAGTTCGACTGTTGCTGGATCTAAAAAAACATTATGGAAACCGTTAAATAAATGATCCCCGAATTCAAAGGATCACAAAATGTTTTCAAAACCGGTCCCTGAAATTCTTTGGCAATTACTCATTGGCTACACCCACTCTTTGACTCCACATTCTCTTTGACTACACTTTGCTCTTTGACTACATGTGCTCTTTGACTACATTTTTCTCTTTGACTACACATTCAGTAATATGAAATTACCTCATTTTACTGAAAATCAAACTTAGAAAGATGCAAAAGTTGTTTATTTCGTATCAAGTAACATTTTAAGGCATTTCTAAGCATGATTTTCAGTAAAATTAGGTAATTTCATATTCCTGAATGTGTAAAGAGAAAAATGTAATCAAAGAGCACATGTAGTCAAAGAGAAAAGTGGAGTCAAAGAGATTCTGAAGTCAAAGAGTGGGTGTAGTCAATGGGTAATTGCCAAAGAATTTCTGGGACCGGTTTTGAAAACATTTCGTGATCCTTTGAATTCGGGGATCATGTCTGAGCTTACTTGGGCGTGGTGGTCGCAACATCCATGGGTTCATCAATTTCCGGGATCGGTGACACTTGTGTTGTCCCATTGATAGAAACAGGATCTACATATGAAGAAGAAACTGACTCGGTATCGATTGAAGCTTCTTCGGCAATGGAAAGCATATCGATAGTTTTTTCTTTGTCAGAATCCGTACTCAATCGATTGATAGCCTTCGCTTTCGATGGGCTCTTAGCAGTATTTCTCAACTTCTTACGCGGATTTTTGAAGTAGTTGGCACCAGGCGAGGGAATATCTTCGATCATACTGGCCATCAGAGAATTGCTCATATTTGCCCCTCGCTTCTCTCTTTTCTGGGCTCCAACTCCATTGAATCTTCCTTTTTCTCCACCTTGCATTGAAACTTCAACGATTGATGGGTTCACTTGAACAACGACGTTTGACATCGTCTGCTGAGAAGTTCCCGGTGAATCCACTAGTTGCACGTTGTCAACCTTTTTTTTCGAGAGTTCAGCTCCGTGTTTGTCTTGAGTAGAGATCAAGCAATCGCTCCAATCCTTCGAAAGGACGAAAGTACCTTGAAGTGAGGATTCTGGATCGTTTTTATCAGCTTCAGCTACAACAAAAGTTTTGTTAACAGACGTTTCAGCGACGGTGAACGTTTTTTGAAGAGTTGAGTCTTCTGAATTCTTTGAAACACTCTCACTTTTTGACCCGGCACCTTCAACATCGTTGGCCACAGTGAACGTCCCTTGGAGTTCAGAAGATGCATCTTTTCTAATTGTATGAGTTTTTTGAAGACTCGAGATTTCCTTATTCTGTGAAATACTTTCAACTCTTGTTCCACCAACTTCATCATCCTTGGCCACAATACACGTCCCTTCGAGTTCAGAAGACACATCTTTTCTAATTGTATGAGTGTTTTGCATAGAAGGCTTTTCTCGACTTTCCAATATTGGTAGCATGATGTTTTTCGTATGAGTAGTCTGTAAAGTGTTATAGTTTGGCACAAATATTCACTTTATAAATATACCGTTCTGGTTGGATTTAGTTTATCGGTACTAACGACATGCGATATATCCAAAGATCTCAGCGATCGCATTGAAACATCGTTTCCACTTTTTGGGGTTGAACAGCTCAGACCAGCTTTTCCGCTCTAGAGAACAACAGAGCACTTTATATAATACAATTTTTGAACCTACTCCTTTCGAGCCTGCAACAGGAGATCCCATGATTGACTTTTCACTCAGATGTTTCGGGAGAGCAGGAATAGCAAAAACTTGTATTTCGATGTTATTCGTATTTTCGTCATGGTACTCATCATCATCTTCACTCTCACGGCCAGAAGAATACTGAGGAAGTTGCAGCATCTCGTCGAACCCCTTCGCTCCATATTTCTCCTTGTGCAAACGATCTCGTGCCTGCAATTATCTCGTTGATTGTTCCCAATCAGAAGAAACTAAATGTATTAATTAAATCTTACATCTTTTAGTTGTTTCTGTTTTCGATCTTCATAAAGGCGTTGGATCTGATTTTCAGTGAACCCTTGTCTTTTCCACTCTCTTTCGTCTACGTCCACAGTATCGTTCACTTGGGAAGATTCGTCGAGAAGCGATTTCTCATTCATGTATGACATGTTTTGTGCGATTCCGACTTCATGCAAAGCAGCAATTTCAGTGATCGGCCTCTGTAAACTCACGAATAATTTTTGAGTTCTTCAGTTACTGAAACTCACTCTGCCTGGGACAATATTGCTACGGATAACACGTTTTCGATCCATTTTGCAATTTCTACGACTACCCTCGTGGAAAACTGCGTGAAAACCTGAAAACAATGCGAAAACGTGAAAAAAATTGTGAGCGGTAAAAATGCCAAGGCAGTTTGAATCTCCCGGGCTAGTTTCCATGGCACCGTAGAGCGCACTTTTCACTCGTGGCCGAACTTTTGTGAGAGAACTAGGCCAGGCTTGCCTAATTTTCACCGCTCTCTTTGTTTGTTTTGATGCTCGCTTGATGTTTTTTCATGTTTTTTTCTCATAAATATTTCTCTTCATTTGTTTTTTTTCTGCCCGAGTTAGTGACCAGTTCCATTTTTGCATCTTTAAAGTTCATAAATTCTGTCAGTCTGCTCCTGTAAATACAAGACGAACCAGCACTGCCCGAATCAAACTGACTCGAATGAGAGCTGCCGCGGATCTGAATTTTTTTGCCGCCTTGCCAAAGTTTTTTCACATCGATATTTATGTTCTGGCTCGCGGTTAACAATAAGACATTTTGACTAAATTTTCAGTTCCCTCGGTTGTCAAATTGATTGTTTACAAGTATCTTCTAAATTTTATTTTCCGTTGATCAATGGTCTCCGAACATTGTTTTGCACTTGCCCGTTTTAGGGTTTTCCATCTTGTGACGTCTTCATGAAAGGGTTTGCTGGCTTGAATCTCGTTCTCTACGCGCGGTTCTTTGACAACTCTAGGTTTCTCTCGTATCTCTGCGTTTATGTAGGACTGGAGAAAGAGAGCAGCAGCGAATTCTATCATTTCTCACGTCGCCCTCCCAAATCAATGTGTTTTCCTGTTTTTTTCATTCGCACTTTTTGTCTCTCATGTTTCTCATACGTAATCAAGAAACCGATTTCAGGCTGATAATGAGCTCTTTGAACAAGTTGGCTATCGACCAGTTGAGTCTTGCTGGCAAAAGAGTTCTCATTCGTGTTGACTTCAATGTGCCACTCAAAGACGGAAAGATTACCAACAACCAACGTATCGCGGCTGCAGTTCCAACTATTCAAGTAAGATCGACTTTTAAAATTTGTCAATCGAATGATAAATAAATTTTCTTTAGTATGCTCTGAACAATGGGGCCAAGTCTGTGGTTCTTATGTCCCATTTAGGGCGGCCAGACGGAAGACGTCAAGAGAAATATACGTTGAAGCCTGTAGTCGAGGAGCTCAAGTCGCTTCTGAATAGGTAATTGATAGGTATGACAATATCTGATAACCGAACAGTTTTCAGGGAGATTATCTTCCTCAACGACTGCGTTGGATCCGAAGTTGAAGCTGCGTGTGCCGATCCGGCACCAGGAACGGTGATTCTGCTTGAAAACCTGCGTTATCATTTGGAAGAGGAAGGCAAAGGTGTGGATGAGGCCGGTGCTAAGGTTAAAGCGGACTCAGCCGCTGTGCAATCTTTCCGTGAATCGCTCACAAAACTGGGTGACGTTTACGTCAACGATGCCTTTGGAACCGCTCACAGAGCGCACAGCTCAATGGTTGGAGTTAAGCACTCTCAGCGTGCTAGTGGTTTTCTTCTCAAAAACGAGCTCTCTTATTTCAGCAGGGTAAGCAAATCATTGAATATTCAGCTGATATTCATGTATTATAGGCTCTCGATAACCCTGCCCGTCCATTCTTAGCTATTCTCGGAGGAGCCAAGGTTGCTGATAAAATTCAACTGATCAAAAACTTGTTGGATAAGGTCGATGAAATGATCATTGGCGGCGGAATGGCTTACACATTCCTCAAGGTTGCTCAAGACGTGAAGATTGGAAACTCTTTGTACGACGAGGAAGGAGCTAAGATCGTGAATGAGCTTCTCGAAGCTGCCAAAGCTAAAAACGTCCAAATTCACCTCCCAGTTGATTTTGTCATTGCCGACAAGTTCGCTGAAGATGCTTCGGCTCAAGTTGCTTCAGCTCAAGAAGGTGTTCCAGATGGTCACATGGGACTTGATGTGGGACCGGAGTCTTCCAAAATTTTCGCCGCTGCAATCCAACGTGCTAAAACTATTGTCTGGAATGGGCCAGCCGGAGTTTTCGAGTTCGACAAGTTCGCCACTGGAACCAAGTCATTGATGGATGAAGTTGTCAAGGCTACCGAGAACGGAGCTATTACTATCATCGGAGGAGGTGATACAGCAACAGCTGCAAAGAAATACAACACGGAATCCAAGGTTTCTCACGTCTCAACTGGAGGTGGTGCCAGTTTGGAGCTCCTCGAGGGAAAAGTTCTCCCAGGCGTTGATGCCCTTTCTTCAGCCTAATTTGTTTCTCATCTATGCTTGCCTATTAGCGGCTATGTCGCTATTTATTCAGCAATGTATTAGTTAGATTCGGTTTGCTTTTTTCCATGTAACATAAAGTACTTGAATAAACTGTATAAATCTATAACTTGTTTATGGTAACATGGAACCGTTTGACATCGACCTTATTCATCTCAATAACTCTCCTCTACGAAAAAAAATCTTTGTAGAATATGTCGGCTCAAAAGTTGTATGCCTCGCATGTTCCATTGGCACCTCTATCGAGAATGCTTTTGGGGATCGGTTCTGCGGTTACAGCAATAACTGATCCACGACGAGGGGATATGGTTGCTGCTATGGGTGAAACTACGGCCATTGGACCAATTTTGGAGAATATCAGGAAAAGAATGGATTCTGATGTAGTTGGAAAAAGACTCCTCAAAGAAAAACCTCGTATCTCGAATGAAACAATCGACCGAAAATGGTTGGCAAGCTTACCAGAAGGAACGTTAGGCAAACATTATTCGAAGTTGGTCAAATTTTAATTTGAAAAAATACGGTAGACTACGATTTTCAGCTTTCTCGAACGTTTGAACACTTCACCAGATGCTCGTCCAACTGTCAAGTACATTGACAATTTGGAACATTTATATGTCATGCAGAGGTGAATAAAAGAAAGGATTGCATTATATGACGATTAATGATTAAGATATCGAGAAACCCATGATTTCACTCATATCGCACTCGAACAGAAAACGAACATGTTGGGCGAAGTCACCGTAAAATATTTCGAAGGAATTCAATATGGTCTCCCGATGTGTGTTTCTGGTGGAATATTTGGAGGCGCCCGGTTGTTGACAAAGTATTTCTCATAACATAAATACCGTAATCTATGATTTCCGAATTTCAGAAATCGGCAAGATTTGCTGCAACGAAATCTTCCCTGGGTCATTGAGCAAGCAGTCAATGGTCGATTTTTCATGGCGTTCGACTGGGAAAACCATTTTGAAAAACAGTTATGTGAGGTTCAAGCAGAGCTAAATATAGTTCCATTGGCCAAATAGTGACTTCCTAATTTTTATATCTGGTTATAAATGTTTTCCTGAATATAATGTCTGCATGCTAATCAAAAAGAAACATTCCAAGTTTTTTCCAGACCGCACAGACAGATTTTGAAGTCTCAAGATTTGAACCAAGAGTCCTTGGCTGTGAATTTCTGCAATGAAAAACGTGAAGAAAAACGTGAAACGTCTCCAGAAGAACGAACTTATTGTTTAATTCTGAAAATGAAACACGAAGTTCAGAAGTTTAGATGAGGACCACTGATGAAATTCACTTATCAGAAAATAACCAATAATTCGATCAGTTTATTCTTTACCACAACACATAAGACCAATACCAAATTCTACTTCTTCTCATAAAACTCTCTCAATTTCTTGTGAATTGCATCCATCGTCGATCTCTTCTCCGGATTCTTCTGCCAACAAGTTCCAGTAACAATATCGGAAACCGTAGCAGGTGTACCATCAGGCATTTTCATTCTGTAATCATTGACAACCAATTTGGCACGAGTTTGAATCTTTGTCAATCCTGGATATGGATCAGCACCATCCGCATAGATTTCCCAAACGAGAATTCCAAATGTCCAGATGTCCGTTTTGTGAGTGAAGACCTTATCTTGAAGAGTTTCAGGTGACAGCCATTTTACAGGGACCTTCTCAAGAGCTTCGTCTTTGATCTCATCTTTGTTGTCCGACATTCCAAAGTCGGAAATTTTCAGTTCCTACAATCAGTCCTGTGTTTTCATATTCTTATAATTCATCTCACATTTTTTGCTGACAAGAGACAATTTCTCGCTGCAATATCACGATGGATACATTTAGATCTCTCTAAATAAGCAAGTCCATCCGCAGCCTCCGTAGTGAATCTCAACTTGTCTGCCAACGACACTTTGTTCTTTTTGAGATGACTCAAAAGGGATCCATTTGGGCAATATTCCATGACAATCATCAATGGATGCTCATGAATTGCCACTCCAATCAGTTTGACGACATGTTTATGTTGATATTTTCTCATCAGACGAGCCTCTTTCATGAAACGAAGGCGTGCTTCACGGGTTGCTTCAGCACGCATCGTCTTCACAGCGACTTCTTGTTTTCCTCCTTGATCCAATTCAGCAATGAAAACGTCTCCAAACGCTCCTTCTCCAAGTTTCTTACTAGCAACGATGCTGTCGTGGTTGATAAGCCACGGAGAACGTTCCATTGGACGACGTATCTTGGCACCAGAAGCTGCAGAGATGGGAGTCTTAGTGGTCCTACAATCATTTTTGAATCGATTTAGTTGGATGTTTCATTATTACATATGCCAATTGATGAGATCAGGAATGGTACTCTCTTGATGAGTGGCCTCGAAGTAGAACTTGTTGGTCGTCGGATCCATATTGAGCATGAAATGACGACACAATTCGTCACTCACCCGAACAGACAACGCGAGAACAACTTTTCCCGGAGTTTGTTCAGTTTTCCGGACGAGAAAGTCTCCTTCTCTCTTCAAAAAGCCTTCCGCATCTTGACGAGGAACCATTCCGTGATAATATTCTGCACCACGGATATCGTCCGTCACAGATGCATCGTTGTTCGATGATTTCTCCACAGTTCCCATTTGGGATGACTCCTTTTTGGTCTTTCTATTCTGTAACAATAGATCTTTGACTTGGGTCCTCATCGAGGGAAACCCGACTCACCGCCATAGCAGTTTATAAGAACACTACTAGAAGTTTGGATTCCAAACTAAGCGAAGAATCAAGGACTGATTTGGTAATTACTGAAGAAATCTCGTGGCTTGTTTTTTGTCATTCCAGGTTTATTCATTTCACATCGTTCACGTGTTTAAATACTTTAAAAAATTTTATTGATAGTGAGTGTACAGTATACTGTATCGCCGAAACGAGCAGACGAGTTGGGGGATAATGCTATTTTTCCCGTTCCTCACATATTTTGGTTCCTGTACACATTTATACTGTATAAAATTTTCCCAATGTTCTGGTCAATTAGCGAAAAAAGCTGTGTCTTGAGATGATCGTTTGCTGTTTCGGAATCCACCCTCTCATGTCTTCTTTGAATTATAACTCAAACTGAAAACTTGAATTCAATTGATTCCAAATCATTCATCATGATAAATAACAATTTTATGTCCAAAGGGGTAACCAAGTGGTTCAAAAAAGTGTGATATCCAAATAGGGTTTGTTTCATATTCTTCCAGAACAAGAAAAAATGAATCGATCTTCTAAATATCTCACTTTTTCGAAACACTTCAATACCCTTTTAACAATAAAAAGATTATGAGTATGTGTATGCATGAGAGACAAAAAATGAGGAAACATCTTCAAAAATGGCACATTTGAAGAATAATTTTCTCATTTTCTTTTCTCATTTTATACGAAGAGAAACGGAGAAGAGTGATAAGTATAAACGATAAACCGCATTTCAACTGAACATTTTTTGATTGATTTGAGCAAAAAATATACATACGAAAAGTAGAATAGTGTCAGGAAAGAACATTTTAAATTAACCGTCCAATCGTTTTCGAGAGCCAAACAGTGAGTTTTTGAGTCTAGCTCCGAGACCAGTTTTGTGATTGTTGTTCGCTGAAAAACATTCAAATTTATATCATGGGCTTTTCCTAAATTCATTTTTCTTACCTTCTCTAGGCATACTTGCACCGCCGCCAAGAACAACTTTTTTCCATGGTTCATTGCTCAAACTATTGCTTTTCATAAGACCTCCCGGTTTGATAATTGTCTCATTTGAAATCTTATTCAACGACATCAAACTGGCTGCACTTCCCGGTGGACGACTTGTTACTCCTCCAATTTTACGTAAGAATGACCCGATTCGATTGTGTTTATGACCGGATGACTGGTTAGAAGCTGGTGGCAACTGACGGAACGATACCGAATTTTCGAGTTCACTACCACGAGAATAACGACGATCGTCATACTGAAAATAATTAGTTTTATTGAAAAGAGAACAAAAAAGGAACATACGATTCCGATGTTGTCGTAGAATCCATCATCATCATCATTTTCTACAGAAGGCATTCTGGAAGATATTGATTGCTGATCGATGATGAGACTGCGTCGTGGATTCTGTAAGCAATAATGTGAAATTATAATTAGAAGCAAGTATTCAGAATCTGCTAAAATGCAAGGTTCAAAATCTTACGTTATACTGATTCTGCTGATTTTGAGGATAATTGGAACCGATTCCTGAACTATTCGACGAATAGTATCCACCCTGAGAAGAGTTTGCAGATCCAGGAGGTCTTTGTGGTGGTTGAGTTGTTGGTAGTTGAGGAGTGTATTCATGGTAGGAAATCTGATTCTGTGATGAATTCCGTGCCATTCCATTTCCATTTGTCTGATTCTGAGGGGTGGGTGAATAGCTGTTCAGTGTTGCATAGGTGACCTCTTGTAGTGGTGACATCTTCTGAAAACATTCAGTTGAAAATTGAAACATTCAAAAGTGAAGATCCTCAGTTTAATGGAATTCTTCAGGTTTGAAAAGTGTTTTTCTGAAGAATGTCCAAAAGCTTCGACAGACACTCACTTCTCAAAATGAGCTCATTGCGGTCTTGTGATCATTGAGATGGTCCGGTATGGAGCTGTATTTCATTATTATTAATGCATTTTTGCATTGGTATTACACCGCATATTATAACTATTACTAAAAAAGAAAGAACGGAAAGTGTGAAAGTCTGATCTACTGAGGAAAGGACACCGCATAAAAGGAGATCGAAGTTTTGATTTGAGCAGAAACAAATACCTGATTTCTATCATCATAATTATCTTTTGGCTGTTGCATTTTCCATGAAGTTGGAGCAGTTCCTCTCTCGAACATATTATGCATTGCTTCGACTCGACTTGGATTGATTTTCTCCTGATTTATCGTCTCGAATGCATTATTGCTATGAACGGAACCAAATGACTGTTGACTCAGTTGTTTGTATACTGATGGATGCTGATGAGCTTGTCTTTGATCACTTCCGAATTGGGATACTGCTCGATTCAGCATACTTGTCACCTCATCCAATGATTTCTGTTGTTGTCGGATTGGTTGAGAATAAACTGGAGCCTTTGAAACAGCCACGGATGCTTTTGGGGCAGATTCAGATGTAGCAAAGTTTTGTGCCCTTCCTCTTGTCGGTACATGTCTCATTTCAGCTCTATATCGGTTTGGTTTTTCATAATCATTTGGAGCATGATGTTGTTGAGCTTGTTGAGCTTGTGGTCTACCGAATGATGTAGGAAAAGAGCGACGTTTGTCAGCAGAGGAGAAGGTCTACAAAATATTAAAATTGTTAATTTTAGTTAAAAAAGAAAACTCACACTTTCAGTATTGAGTTCCAGCTCGGCCACCAATTGATCTATTGATAATACTGGATCTTTGACAGCGTCGTAGTTATTTTTCTGTGGAACCCGTTGTCGGATTGGAGAATGATCAGGAAGTGATCGAAGTGACGATCTCATGGAACTTCCACGATTGAAAGGCGATACTTGTTGGAATGCAGATGGAGATGGACGAGCTGAATCGAATCCATCACCTTCTGAACGCATTGAACGAAGAGTGTTGTATGGATCTTGAGATCCAGATCTCTTCATTTCATTCGGTATTTGATCATTTGAGGCAACACGTGGCAATGTATGAGATGCAAATGGTTCGAATGCAGATGGACCATTGAAACCATCAACCATTGGGTAAACTGGTTGTGGACGGAATGGACGAGGACGAATCATATCAGAAGAATCGGATACTTTTCGAGAATTCTTTCCATTCTTTTTCTCTTTTACAGTATTGAAAGCAGCCACTTCTGCACTGCAACTTCCGAGGGAATGCTCGTCAAAGTCTTGATAGTAAGACTGAAAACAAGAAAATTAAAAAAGTATCGAAAATCAAAAGAAACTCACCGCATTTGGAGCAATATTAGCTGGTGGAAGATGAGCCAAAGACTGTAAATCATCTTGCAACCATCTTCTCGTGAAATCCATTTTATCTGTTTTCTTGGCAAGAACGATCGTCTCAGCGACCGTAGGCTGAAAAGAAAACAATAATAGAGAAAGAAATGAAAAAAAAGATGAAATACCTCTGGTTGATTGTTCGAGGAAGCTCCTTGTGAGATCTTTCTAACTGGAATCACAACTTCGACTGGCGATGGAGCCTGAAAAGCATTTTGTAAGAGCACTTATCGCACGTCGCATTTTAATGTATCTCTTTTCTTTTCTTCTCTACTTTATGATGTAAGTACAACGATAAACTTTATGCGTTGAGAACACTGGAACGCGATTCCGAGAAATTCAAGATTTTTTTGAAATGAAAGTGATGTGAAGATGATCTACATTCATGTGATTCTGAAGATATAGCTAATTCAAAAAAAGAAAATGTAGGCTGATTATTGAACAAAGGAAAATAGGTATTTTCAAATAAGCAAGCGTCTTTTTCTTCGATATTAACCTTCTGCATCATGTAAAAATGATGCACTTCATAATCAACTTGTTATTTCTTTCTAATATTTACTCAACAAAAATAGTCTTACGAACCTGTGAAATCTGCTTATTCGATGCAGCTTTGACAGTAGAAAACGATGAAGTACTACCAGTGGTTTCAGATGATTTCTGTCTAGAGACTGCCGGTTTCACTGCAGTCACAACTGGATTCTTTGTCGTCGTCCTTCTGGAAATGTATACATTTTTGTATTCTCTTCTTTTCGACTCTTCAAGTGTTGGTAATAATAGTAAAAAAGTTGAAAAAGTGATGGAAACGACGGAGCATCCTCACGTCGCGGTCGACCAGTGTCCTGCTCGGGTCTTATGTCGTGTGTAATGTATCACGAGACAAAATATAATACGAATCAGAGAGACGCAGATAAGGACGAGTCTGCTGCCTTGAGATTCCCGAGTTTCTTCAGAAACGAGCCCCGCCCGGAACGAACGACTTACTTCGAATCGGACGCAGATGCGCTTTTCGTCGCAGAATTTGTAGTAGAGGGTGATGACGTGGCATTTGTAGTCGTTGGCTTCTTTTTGACGGCTACGAAAGTTGCAGAAGGTTTCTGAATCGGTGCAGCTATTGACTGGTTCTCGGTTGATGGTTTGTTGTTCTCATCGTTGTTATTTTTGTCTTCAGGCTGAAAATAAATTAGGATTCCAATGACCACTTCCCGATGAATCTCTTTTCTTTCAAAAGTTAGGTTTTCAAATAGCGTTCATCAAAAGTTTCTTAAGTCCAGGTTTCAGTTGACCTTATTGCATCCTTAGCACTTCTAAAGTTTTATAGGTCCTCTCTAACAAAAAGTTTAATTATACTTTTGAGTCTCTCTCTCATGACACCTTATCCACCTTATGTTCTTCACGAGTTCACTAACTCATCACAACTGTCTCTATCTATGTCCCCTCCACTCACATCACACTCTTTTTTCAAATCCTCGAATATCTGATCCAAGTAGTCGATGGCTTCTTTGAACTTGCTTCTATGTTGATGGTGACGATGTCGAGCCTGATCTATCACATGATCGATATTCTTGGATGCAACGTCAAGAGTGCCACCACTGGAAATCAAATTTGTTGGTGTTTATCTCGGGACGTAAAGATCTCGAAGTAATCACACTAGATATCAAAAGGTTTTCAGAAATTACCTCTGTTGACTGTCCACACTTCCTGTACTCATTCTTCCACTGGCTTCTCCATTTCTCACAGGAATATGAGCTGCATATCGTACAGATCCATGTCCGTTTCCAGCTGCTGCAGCTGCAGCAAACTGTTGAGAAATGGCAGACATTCCTGAAATTAAAAAATGTATTTAGAATACCGTATTCCACAGTGAGCTCACCCTCTTCCTGAGATCCACGGCGAGGCGATGGATCGCGTGTCTGCAAAATTGAATCAAATAAGTTTAATTTTTGATTCATGGACAAGTTTCGCTTCTGCTATTCTGTCTGTTCAATAAGTTGCTCTGTGCCTCTCAATCTATCACTTGCCCTACTGTTTGTTCGCCGCCTTCTCAAGCAGATAAAGAAGCAGAAAATACTTTAGAAAAACAATCATCACATGGAGAAAGAGAAAAGGACAATGATAATGTGTTGGAAAATGCTTGCGTCTTTTTTAATTATATGCATCATTAATCTGAAAGAAAAGAAGCCGCCGTTTTGAACCCGAAAGAAAAACGAATCGAAATTGAAATGGATGGATGAGTGGCCATTCAATGTCAACTTATCATTGTTCGTTTTATAAAACTCTTGAAATCGGCTTGGGTTGTTCTCAAAAGTGGAACATCGTAAAAACAATCAGAATCAAGTTCCAATGAATTGGAGTCCATAACTTTCAAAAACAGTTGGTGCAGTTCTCTGCGCTTTCTCAGAGTCTCGAAAGCGTTTCACGTGAAAGTCACAGAAGAGATAGAACAGAATCTTGCACCTAATTTTAAGCATTTTTTGCAAAAAGTGGGTGAAACAGAAACGGACAGTGAACTATCTTTCTTTTCTAAGATAATGAGTTTGGAAAAGATGCCATTTTTCATATTTACATGAACAGGAAATACTAACAGCTCATTTTAACATGATCAGATTGCTACAATACAAATCCAGAAACCGTAATCAAGTTTCACTCAGCTATCAAAAGAACGGGTAGTTCTACAAATATATTAGAATGGCCAGTTATCCAAGAGTTTCAAACAAAATAGTAGTAATTCCGGAAAGATGCATGTATCTTGCTCAGCTCACTGTCGAAAGAAAAGGAAGGAAACCGAAGCGCGAGACTCTTGAAACGTACACTACTTTCACTTTTCTTGTTTACACGCAAAATGAGAAGAGGATCAGCTGGCTGATCGCAAGTCAATATTACTTCGCGGACATTTTGAATATTTTCATGCATCTCTATCTCTTCATCGAATTCCTCTACAAAACACATCTGGTCATTTTTTAGTAGTAGATTTGTTAGCGAGGTGTATGAACACTTTTCTCTTTTTTAACAATTTGTCATAAGTGTCTTCACTCTTTTTCTCTCTCTTTCCGGGAATCAAAGAACGGATGTTTCTGACTCACACTCAATTCAACTTTCTATGGAACACTTACTCGCAGGATAATATTATAATCTCTAGCCATTCATGAATACGGTAAATGGAACAGTAACAATCAAGTGGAAAACGTGTAAATGCTCGATGAGAGCACACGTACTTGTCGCGGCTATTCGTTAGTGTATGAGCCGGCTTGTTGCCTGGCTCTTTGGCTTCTTCTCTCAGAATTCCCCTCTTCGAAGTGCGGTGATTGATACATTACACTAAATGTCCTGGAGGCTCTCCTCACTGATACGCGCCACTCATTCTGCTCTCCAAACCGATATCATCATCATCTTCATCAGCAGAATCATCTCGCGTCCACACTTCACAGTATATTTCACATGTTCCTTCTCTTATTCTTTCAATTCATTACATCTTTTCATTTTCTCTCTCTCTCTCTCTTTTTCTTTTCCTTTTTCTCTCGGATTCCTGATTTCTTTGTATATACCTCTGAGTTTGCAGTTATTCTGTTCCGGTTTGCTTGATCTTGAATCATCTTCTCGAACAACGTCTTCGGTGCTTCGAATGGAACAGGTTTGATAACCGGTGGAGGTTCTTTCTTTGTTGTAAATCCACGTGGAGTTGAATTTAATGGAACTGGAGTTACGCTAAGATCCATTGGCTCAGCACTGTATTGAGTTCGTCGTCGGGGTTCATGTACCAGAACTGAAATTTTAGGATTAGGATATTCCCAAGTACTCTCATTAAAAAACCAGGGGTGAGAAGGTTTTAACAAAATGTGAGAAAAAAACAGTACCTGAAGATGGAAGACACAGTTCAGATACTGTAGATGGACATGGTGAAGCACAGCTACTTGATGCATATGAGCACATCGAAGATGGCCGGAGTCCCCGATATCGATCGATTTTTCCACGTTTTCTCGAAATATATTGCTCCAGAATTGACTTATCAGGGAGAACAAGGATTCCGTCATAATGATCTAAATCATCTTCATCATCAAGATCTCGAGTCCATTCTACTGCTGCTTCAGTTCCTCTCATTTCATCCAAAATAATAGAAGCTCTTGTATCAGAAGCACGGGAAGCGACAGATACTGAACGAGACATGTTTTCAGAATCGAATGTGACTGCGGCAGAAGGAAACTGTGATGCAGTAGAGACGACGTCAACAGGTTTCTCACTGAAAAGAATACGGAATGAAATGGAAGAAAAGTCAAGGGGAGGTAGTTGTGTTTGAGGTAGATTCGACTGGTTATGAACAAAAAGTTTCAGAGAAAAATCAAAAAGACTATGGGGAGAGGGAGGAGGAAGAACACACGCATATTTTTAAGCTATAAAATCAAAAGAGAATGACTTTACAACGAGCCGGAAGATAGAGTTATGAACTCTGAGGGTGTGAAAAATACCTATTTTTTCATGATTCTAAATAAATTTGTCTACACTTACACTCGTTTCCTCTTCTCCCGCAAAGAAATACAAACAGTACTGTAGTTGACATCAAGAATGGGAGTGTCCACCAATACCTGTAACTTTTTTTTGGTTTCATGAACTAGAATTTCAAAAATACCGTTGCTCTTTCATCTTGTGGTCTTCTTCTATAACTTTCTTCCACATCAATTTTCTTATTGCCAACAGATTTGCATCTCAGTGATACTCCTTTTGCATCGTTTCTCAATTTCAAAACTTTGTCTATTTTCTGAGAACTCCATGATTTTTTCGAGAAAGTTTTCGAGATTTCCGTCTTCTGTTCTTCGAGAACTTTTGGCTTTGGAGCAACTTCTTCTGCCTCCTTTTTGTTATCGTCTAAGGGAATGATCTTCTTTTTCTTGAGTAGCTGAAATTGAAATACAATTTTTTCAGAAAAAAAAACAGTTTGATATTATTGCTCACCACTTTTTTCTTTTCAATTCCTGGTTTTGGTGGTTCCACTTGTTTTGCAGATTCTTTTGGAGTTTCTTTGGGCAATTCTTTTGACTCCTCTTTCAACTTTTCCACAACAGGAGCTCCTTTTTCAGCTGGCTTCGTCTCTGGTTTTGACTTTGTCTCGATTCCTGTTGGTGATTTTACTTTTCCCGATTCCACTTTTGTCACAGGTTTAGCTTCTTTTTCAGGAACAGATTTCGCTGGGATCGGTTTTTGAGCTTCCTTGGGAGCAACCACTGGAGTTGGTGTTGGTTTTGGTTTAACAGAATTTTGAGCTGGAATTGGTTCTTTTGGAGTTTCTGTAGCTTTTGGAGTTGTTGGAGTTTTGGAAATAGAAGTAGTTGCAGTTGTTTGTGGAACTGTTTTTGCCTTGTCAAGAGTTGGTTGAACTGGTTTTACTGCAGTTGTTGCTGGTTTTACTGTAGAAGCTGGTTTCACTACTTCTTTTGGTTTTTCCGGGATTGTGGTGGCATTTTGTTTAGCTGGTGAAGCTGGGGTGATCGGTTTGGCAACTTCTTTTGGGGTTTCAGTAGGTTTTTCAGCAACTTTCGGTGCGTTTACAGCTTTCTTCTCCACAGGTTTCGCAGGTTCTGGTTTTGGATCCACCTTTGTTTTCAACACCACAGGCTTCTTCTTCTTTTCTGGAACCTTCAATGATTTCGAAAGTTTTTCCAATACTTTCAATCCGATGACCTTTTCAGCTTCACCGTGTGGGCTTTCTCTGGAAATTGTGAAGTTAATGAATAATCACAAAACAACGTGGGCAAAATAGAATGGGTTGCAAAGTGTTACAATAAGAAGAAGTGGAAAAGGAAATGAGGAAACAGAAATATTCAGAAGTGACAACAAAACTAAGGTTAACTAAGGATGTATGTGTTGAGATTACTTATTCTATTCACAGTCCTAAAAACTAATCTTGAGTGAACCATTCTGGTAAGTCATACTTAAATTCACAATCTGTCTCCGTTAAATTTCAATCAGATGTATTATCTGATTCAGAATATCACCCTATTTCGTAATGGGATACTCACAAACGCATGCAACTTTCTACACTAGGTGATACCGACTTTGCGAATCGTTTGTTTCGCGAAATGAATTCTTCGTTTTCAGCTCCTGACTTCCATAATCCAGGCACTGGCGCCAATCGTTTCACCTAAAACATCTTATATGATTTTATTTTTTTAAATAAATTTATGATAAACTGGGACAGGACATACCTTATTAGGTTTAAAATGAGCAACGGCACTGTACTGAGACTCATCATCAATTCGGGAAGATTCGGACACCTGGGAAGATAAAATAATGGATAGAACGAGAAAGAAGATGAAGGGAAATAAACAGAAGGAAAGTAACACGAGGGTGAGTGAAAAAAATAAAAGAGAAATCTACCTCGAAGTCATCTATATCGTGCGTTAGTTGATCGTCGTGCGTTGTTTCATCCATTTCTATTTGGTACTGAACAGAAAAAAAGAGTCTAACTATGTGAGTTGAAGAAGTTTCGAAATGAACACGAGTTAAAATGAAACTTACCTTCAGACTTCCCTTTGAATCACTGCGTGGTAATCCAAGTACTTCGATTAGAGATGGTGATTCTTTAAAGTTGAAATTGGTAGCGAAAATCAGCACTTAACTTACTGATAATTTGATTCTTAACAACTCCATTCTTAGAACTGCTTCTAGAAACGGAAGGAGCCAATGGAGAAGCAGCGCATGACTGGAATCCTTCACTTTCAGCTGCAACGGCCAACGCGCTTAGAGATTCATTGATTTGAGATGTAAGTGATTGGATCAGAGCTGAATCTTCCGCCCCTGTCTCATATAGTGAGGACTGCATTGATCGATTCTAAAAATTGATTTCGTTATATTTCTTTCAACTTAATATTACCATCAAAGTGTCTTTTTGTTCGACGACCACCAATTTTTCAGATTCAATTTGACTCTTCTTTCTTGGTTTTCTTCTCACTTGTGAGCCTGATCTACTTCTCATTAATCGGTTTATTTCCTCGTCTGATGAACTATCCTGCTGACTGTTTTGTCGAGAATTCCGACGCGCCGCTAAATTTTTGAACTTTTCAAATATACGAACGAATTCCAACTCACTTCTCTCTTTGGCACTTTTCTTCTTCTGTTTCTCTGAATCTCTCTCTTTTGATGATTCTCGAATCGACGGATTTTTAGGTGCTTGAGATGGTGTGCGAGATGGTAAACTATCCCGTGTTGGAGATTTCGATCTGAAAATTGAAAAGGTTCATCTTTTTTTTCTGACAGGGAATTCACCTAGACGTGCTTCTATCTAGAATACTGCTGCGAGTCGTTGGTGGATCATCACTTCTATTACGGTAAGAGTACGGTACATACGATGATGAATTCGTGAATCTCGTGGACGGTGAGAACACTGAACTTTCCACTGAGCTTTGTCGTGATCGATACTGAAATAGGGCTCAAATGGTTATAGAAAAATTATGTTATCGTGGTAGAATGGGGAAGGGATTGTGAGTGAAACTGAAAGTTCGTGTGAGTTTCAAAGTTAGACTATTCTAAAAGCATTCTGGAAAGGAACACAAAATAGCTAGATTCGAGAAATTGACATGTTATTGTGGCGAAGAATCTAGAAACGGCACACTAACCGAATTGGGTTGTTGTACTAATGCACTATAACTAGGCACACGAGTTGGCTCGTAAGAAGACAGTTCGTCTTGGGACAACGAGCTTCGTCGTGATGAAGCATGCCGAGCTCTTCGAGCTGTGTACGCCTCACTCACGTCGTCACCGAGAGTCGAACGGATTCGGGACGACTCGGCCATTCGTTGTCGCCACGGACGTTCCGCTTTCGGTGTCGTACTGTAAACATTTAAATATTTGAGGGGTTATAAATTTGAGGATTACTGTAGAATAGGTGTCGGAGATGGAGACAATAAACTGTTTCTCTCAGTCGAATATCTAGATGCTGTTGTTGAAGGAACCACTGTCGGACGAGTTGGTGTTAGGGAAGTTGATGTTCGATATGCTAAAATAAGAATATTTTGTAAGTTGAGTAAATCGGGCAAACCTGTATTTGAATAGGTTGACGCTGGCGTGGGTCCAGATGATGATAAAGAATCAGTCGATCGAAATGTGCTTCTCGGAGCCGGAGATCGATATGTATTGGATACTGAAAAGGATAGAGAGCGTTGAAAAGAAAAGATGATTGAGAGTTTTTGCGAGCAAGAGTTCTCGATTGATGTTGGGTCGAGCACCCATCACAAACAACAGAAACTCATGAAGAAAGTTTCATTGCGTCTTCACACCTGTGGTCCCAGTTAAACATGTTCTGAGAGCTCTAATTTTATTTATCCTAGTTTTTGCCCAATGATTATAAGGGATCTTTGTAACAAAGCTTATTCGTTTTTTCATTATGAACACGTTCCCAGGGATCAGAAAACGAACAGTTTCGGATGTTCATAAAAAACACTTACTATTGCTGTTTCTCTCTCGACTAGACCACTTATTGATGAGTTCTCGTGCCTGTAACAACAAACATTTTTTTGATTTTTCAAATTCTCTTTCAACTCACTTCGTTTCTGTATTTTTCCTTATTTGCCATATTCGTCGTATCGAATCGTGATGCTCTTGCACTTACCGATGGTCCGATACTGGCAACATCGGCTGCATTTTTGGCAGCTGAGCTGAGAAATCTGAAATAAGAATTGTTATGATTATTCTAGAAAATCAGTTCAGAAAACAAGAAAAAGAACGAACATCGTTCGTTGCTGCCAGAAAATGATGATTTGTCAGAAAAACAGGCATTCTGAGTCTTATCCCATCTAAAATCTGGAATCTCTTCTTAATACACGAACTCTCACAGAAACACCGCCACGTTTCAAAACCATGTGGTTCTTGGACCGATTCAGTTTGTTACACAGAGAGAAAGAAAGAGTGGTTGGGGTGGCACCGAGACTCGTTGTTTCACAGCCGATTTTTATTTCAAATGGATGCCATTTCAACTATCAAAACATTATGAATAGTGAGGGTGGGATTCTAGATGAGAAGATTCGAAAAGAGAGGGAAATAAAATAAAGGGACTTACCTCGACGATCTCTGTGGAGTGTAACTTGAATTACTCGATGGATTATTCTCGAATCGAGATGCCAAACTGGCTCGGTAGGATGTCGATGGCTTGTTCCATCGTACGGAATTCCAGCTGATATTTAGATTTTTAATTATTTCTCATACGATCATCATTTCCCATTTGTTAACCTAATTTTAGTTTGCGGTTTTACTGCTATAGAACTCTGAATACCGTAAAATCTGTATTAGAAGGGCATGCCCTTTTATTTTTCTATCACCTAAAAAAAATATTTCTGCATTCTCAAATTGGATCATAACATTTGTTGGACAAGAGATTTAAAACATATTTTGTGACATGTTCAGTCAACTTTTGATTAGGATTCTAATAAGATAAATTTCAATCCTTTGGAATTTCTAGAATGGGCTCATTTTGAGCTCATCGGTATGCCCTTCTATTAGAGGTGCCCTTCTAATACAGATTTTACGGTATATTCAGAATGTATTAGTTATTATTTTTCTAATCATATCACTTTTTGTTTCACAATTTTCGTTCTTTTGTAGTCATCAATTTCTCATACTAACCTGGTTCCGACTGTCGAGGGCTCAACTCCACTGGTGAGAACATTCGTGGCAGTTGGTGTGTTTCTAGAAATCGAAGAAGAAGGCGAAGCTCCACTTCCTACTGACGACCATCTAAAACTATTTTAATCGTCTTATCTGTCCCTAATTTGAAATCACAAACCTCTTCTGATAAACTGACATATTCTATAAAAAATACAAGTTTCGATTTGTCTCTATTTTTTGCGGACTGCTGATCAAAATCTGAAAAAAAGAAGGTGAAGTATTTTATTGTTTTCTTCTTCTTCTCTCTCTCTCCAATTTTTCATTGTTTTTGCCCCCGGAAGAAAATCATAAAAGCTTGAGGAAGAATGAAAGTGATAGTTAAAACACCTGGGAGAGTGTGAAAATTCAGAGAAAAGAAAAGAGCAAAAGAGTTTCTGAACTGTCAATTCATTTTTCGGGTTGAGAGGGAAAAAAGAACGGCGGTTGGGAGAGGAATTGAGGAAGTTTGAGCAAATAATTGTGAGATTGAGTATAAAAACTAAGGTGAAGCTTACAGGTTTGGCATGAAAAAACGTAGGTTTTTCTTAATCATTGTTCCTGAATTTTCGGGTTTTGGAAATTTGGTTTTTATGAAGATTCAGTGGACTACGATATTTTTTTCAAATTTGAAGTTGTTTATCAGTGAAAATACTTGTCAAGTAAAAAGTTAGTTTCTGTTCGGAAACAGTACTTTTCAACTTACTCATAATTTTTCTTGCGAAATCAGAATTACAAAAAGCAAACGAGAACTTGAGCTTTGTAACTCTTGGCTGAAATCGAACTTTCCCGTTCAAAAGAGGTTCGAGTACTTTTACAAAATCAAGGATTAACTTCAAAATTCTTCTTGGATTCTCACTTTGTGGGCCTTTCAAACTTGATTAATATATCAAAATTTTAGAAGGAACATTTTTCCAACATAGAGGCAAAAAAACTGGGGACACCGAGTGGTCCTCCTCTAGACAAAAGAGAGCAGATGATTGTTTTGAGAGAAGTAAATCAGTTTGTGAGGAGTAGACCAACAATCCAATAGGTTTTTGAGAAGATAGAATCAGAAGAACTTGGAAAAGAAATGGGGAAGAGAGTGAACATACAACTGGAAATCAAACTGTAATTAAATGGAAATCTATTGATGACAGTTCGGAGATTGTGTTCCCTTTTACTACTGTAATTGGATCTCATGTACCGAAACAACAGGGATGGTGGAATAAAATAGAACTGAAACTGAAAATGAAATTTCGAAGGGAAGGCGTACGCCATTATGTTATAAGACATAAGCGGACGTCGTAAAGTCAAATGGACTTTCTAGATTTCATCTTTGATTTTGATGAAATCTTGAAAATGGAACTAGAAAAAAAAAAGTGAAACTATCCATCTTTGAAACATCTGAAACATAAAAAAATCTAGAATACTATCCAGAGACTAATCAAAAGTACAATAATCATGAAACAGTTTTTGTAACGAGGTATGCTTATCAAAAGAGAGATGATCTCATCAGGGTGTCACATTACAAAAAAGAGTGTATAATGTACGACGACGGGCGGAGTGGCAGTGGCTATCAGTCGAATGAATGTGAACACAACTAAATATATCAGTGAGGTGTTTCTGAAATCAGTAGAGCCGTCTGAATCTCCGACGCTCACTTGATCACTGATGGGCTCTCGCTCCCTTCTCTTCTTCTACTCGGATTCCTGTGAATCCTAGCGATGCGTGAAATAGTTTGATGGGTAAGGAGAGCCGCAGACGAAGGATCCCTCCTCCACTCCAGGACTTATTGTGCAACACGAAGGAGTCAGGTGTTTAGGTTGGCAAAAAGAGAGAAAATGAGTGTCAAGTCATTGAGAGACGCAGCGAGTGTTTGGAGAGGATGATAGAAGAAATGAGAAAAACATTTTGAGAAGATTCACTTTGGAGAGAAGGGTCCTGTCTCGAGGCAAAACATTGGTGGATTTCTTATTAGTGATCAAAGGACGGTTTTTTTTTGGGAAATGAGGTTTAGAACACAAACCCGAATGAATGTTTGAAGTGTTTCATTGGAGAGCAAATAGTATTACTGTAGTCTGTACGCTTTGATTTACTAAACTTCAAACTTCTGAGCCAGAATGGTTTGAAAAGGATTTTTACGACTGAAATCATTTTGAACCTCTTTTTGAAGACAACTTCGTTAGACTTTTTCCAGAGAAGTTGGAAGTACCAGAAATTCCCGGTGGGGTTCGATCTATCTTTCAAGTTCTCCATTCTTTCTCCTTTCTCTCAAACTATAAATTTCCTCCTTGCACCTCTTCCCAACCTCTGCACTTGTCGCCGCGAATCTTTTCAGGTTCCAGATCTCCAACAGGATCAAGGTTCAAATGGAGGAGAAAGAGGGAAAAGGAACTTTATCAGAGCACGAAAAGCACACTCTTACCTTTAGATTTAAAAAAAACCAAGTTGAATGAAGAAGATTCAGTTGTCAGCAGCCGTCCGATCGTAATCTGTCGTTCGCTGGAATAGAACAAGAAAGTGAACATATGTAATTGGGCATCAATCAAATAAAGCGAAGAAGAAAAAGCGGCATGTTCGATGTGATGAATGGCAGAAACGGTCACAAAACAATGACCACCGCGCCCTTTACCTGATTTGGAATATTTTGTGGCATATTGAATTATAATGAGATCAACATTTACGGTCGTTATTAGCTATTTTGGATATCTTGTGTATGAAAGTCTAAATTAATTAATGATCGGTATGTAAATTTAAATCACGAATCCTGTACTTTGTCTACTTTTTTCATGCTTCCCATGGAAATTGTAAATAATACGAAGGCATATTTCAGCCCAACAAGACAGTCTAGAAAATTCAAAATTCATCTCAGTTTTTCAGCTCGAAATGTATTCTAGTTCTCTTCTAAATACATATTACTCCGTCTACCAAAAGAACAGAAATGAAGAATTTGAATTCAAACAAATCAAAATAAACTTGGTTGAGATGAACTTAAGAAAAGAGCCACCACTCGGTCACTTGAATCCATCATCTCGGACGACACTGAAAAAAACCAACGAGAAAAGAGATGAGAAGAAGAATCACGGAAAAAAGTTCTCTCATCAGGTGTTACAAGTTTTTGATGCAAAAGAGAGTCTCGCCTTTCTTTCGTACCCGCCTTTTCTTCTAAAAGTGTAAAGTAACGGACACAAAAATCCATAAAAACAGGCGAAATTACGAGAAAAAGCATGATGACGGGTGAGGAAAAACTAGAGAACATCTGGTTTGATTCGATCTTGAAATTGGAAATTCTAAGCAGGGAAGAGAAAAAGTGCATCAATGAAGTAACAACAACACGAGATCTAAAATCGTCGAAGAGGATTCTAGACGAAATGGATATCGTCTAATTGAGAATTTCCGAATGCAGCGGCCTCATGGGAAATATTTAATTGAACGCGAGAGATTTACGGCCTTTATTTTTTCTCTTTGCATCTTTTGAAGAGACCAATCCTAAAATTCACTGTGAGGAAATAAATTTGTCCAGAAAATTTGAGAATTGTCTTACTGTAGCTCACTATCTCTTTTTTTGAACTCCCTCTTCTTAATTAAGAGTGATCGTGGGTACCGATGAGACGCAGAGAAATGTTCTCTTGAGCGAATTTACAGTGCGCGAAATCGAGTTAATTTTTTCTTGTCATTTTTTTCTAAAATCTCGCTGTATTTTTTTTGTCTCGAAGCAAAAACTTTCTCTGAATGACATATTATATGACTTCCCTTTTACCAAAAAAAAAATTCGGACTCAAATAGATATGATTTCTTGAAATATGAGGCTAATTCGTAGGCTCGATGTTCTATTTTGACAATCCGTTTCAACGCCCGCCCCATGTTCCTAACGACTGTTCTCTCTCCTTTCTTTCACTCATTTTATTGTCTTTGTCCGGTAACCGCTGAAGACAGTTTCCTTGTTCTTCCTGTCTCTCGTGCTGCGTCTCCTTTTAATCAAGTGTGACTATGGGGTAGCGCGGGAAAACACAATTCAAACTAATCTTCACAAAAGCTTTCAATATCCATTTTTTCAGCCGAAACCTGGATATGCCAACCGAAAATGTTTCTGGTATGTTCAATATACACTATGTGCTATGTACAAATCTTGCTCGTTGCAGAGAAAGACCTGAATGGTCGCTTCCGATCTTTGAGGAAAATTGGAGAAGGCACGTATGGTGTGGTGTTCAAAGCAATTCACGTGCGGGACAACGTGAAATGTGCCCTCAAAATGATACGGACCGACAGAGATGAGGAAGGTATTCCGAGCACATGTCTCCGCGAGATTTCCTGTATCAAGGATCTACAGCATGATAATATTGTGACCCTCTTCGACATTATCTACTCCAGTGAGTATATGCTTATGACGGCCCAATCAACATGTCTTTACAGACAGCCGGTTATATATGGTGTTCGAATACATTGACCAAGATTTGAAAAATCTGATTGATATGCTGGAATCGGAAGAGATGATACTGCCACAAGAATACGTTAAGGTGAATTATTTGCTTCCTGGGTAGCTTCAAAGACGTCAAAAATTCCAGTCCTTCATGTGGCAGTTGCTCTCTGCACTTTCGTATTGTCACCTACGGCGAATCGTTCATCGAGATTTGAAACCACAAAACATTTTAGTTTCTGATTCGGGGATCGTAAAAATAGCAGATTTTGGACTAGCAAGGTAATGTAACCGAATTGATTTCAACCATACATAGGAACCACGTTTACAGAAATTTCTCGTTCCCTAGTCGAAACTATACGCACGAAGTTGTCACTCTCTGGTACCGTCCCCCTGAGGTATTTCCTTAATCAAGACCTTTTGAATTCCAAATCTTTCAGATTCTCCTTGGTTCTCAGCGATATTCAACTTCATTGGACATGTGGTCGCTAGGATGTATTTTCTCAGAAATCGCTTCAACGAAACCATTGTTTCCCGGAGAGTGTGAAATTTCGCAACTATTCAAGATATTTGAGATCGTAGGAACACCGAATCAAAGAGTAAGTTATTTGTATTTGTGGTTAATCAAAGATTCAACGGAAATTTTGTAGAATTGGCCTGGAGTTGCTGAATTCCCGCATTTCAAACCGGTGTTTCCGCAATGGCCATTCAGTTTGAAAAAACTGGAAGAGACGTCACGCCTGACAGGACATGGGCTCGACATTCTGCGAGAAATATTACGTTATCCACCGGAACATCGATTGACTGCGAAACAGGCACTTTGCCACCGATATTTCCTCCAAAATGACTTTGTCCAAAATCGACCGACAGTGACTAGATTGAAAGAAGAAGTTCAAACATTGAGAGAAGCGAGACGACGATCCGCCAGAGTAAGTCAGAATGATTGTCTGTGTTATTTTAAATAAATGATTTTCAGTCCCCAACGCCGGATAACCACATTTTCTAGCAGTATCGAACATCCCCTTGAACGACATGTACCATGCACTCTCTTTTCCATTTTACCGTGTCTTTCAACCCTTGTTGATCCCCATACATATTTTGTACAATAAGCTCCCCTCGTTTTGCCAAAAGTTTTATCGCATTATTTTCATCCTCCTTTCTTTCAACCTGGTCCTTCAGAGGTGCATTCCATCTAGCTTGAAGATGATTCAATTTCGGGATGCTCTAGCTCATATTCATATTAATTTTAAACGGGTTTATCTTTTATTGTTGTTTTCTGAATGTTTCTCTTGGATTCCTGTCTCTGCAATCTCCGATAGCTTTATAGATGTATTTTCTTCTTGATAGTACAGGAACAAAGCTTTTCGTTTATCTTTTTCTATTTTTTACCTATAAATCGCCGAGAAAAACTTTGATTTGCGTGGATATAGGGATCTTTTCACGAGCGATTCATCTCCTTGTGTTTGCTCAGGAGCCGGCTCAACCCAACCGACAGAGACAAACCGCGCACCCGTTTAATTGGTTTTTTTGTTGAGCTCGGCGAGGAGATGTGCTACGAGCCGTTATGCCTATGAGAGAGAATAAACTTGAAGTTTTCCGATATTTGATATCAAAATCTTTGCATGAAAGGATTGGGGGAAGCCGCGTGGTAACGAGAAGAAGGCGCCAATTATTGAAGTTTTTTGCTATATTGGGAGAGTTGTGGTTAGAGTGGCGAATGGCTAATGAAGAACAAACAAAAATAAGAGAAATATGAAGGTTTGACACATAAATAGAGTACTAAAAACTGTTCAAATTCACGGGTATAGTTGCTTTTTGTTACTTATCTTCTGTTTCTGATTTCTCAACATTATCTTCTGCTTTCGAATGTAGAGAAATGGGTTGTGAAATTTTCAAAATAAGAAATAAGCAAAAGTACCAACTTTCAAATGATTGAAATCAAATTTGACTCGGATGTCAAAGTCTAGTCTCGAACTGTCTAAATATCAAAGTTTCGCAACATTTTATCGGATCTCCATTCTTTTTTTCTCAAGATGCAGGATTTCTTCACACTTTCCGTCAACACCGATCAAATCGGTGGGTGGTAAAAATCAAAGTGTCAGTTGGTCCGTGTTTTTTTGTTATTTTCTCTGGACGAATTTTGAAAAGATGGGGACAAAACAGATGGAACCAATTGGTGTATGGATGACGGGGGCAAACGAATGGGGACAAAACACATTGAGCTTCCTCTTCCGACCAGGAGCTCTTGATCTCCGATTCTCTAGGATTTCGACATGAGAAAATGAAGAATCAGAGAGAAGAGGAAGAAAGAGTAAAGACAACGGGGAAAACCCAACAAAATGATGTCATCCGTTCTGAACATGCTTTAAAAATCTTACTGTAGCAGGAATTGTTGAAACTTTACTAGATGGTTGGATTTTTGGATTGTTTTTGCGAACAGTCTGATTCAATGAGAAAATATTTTTTGGAAGAATCTTGAATCAATTTGAGATTTGGTAAACATTGGCGGATACAGTACTGTCTAATGACTTGATAAACCCGAAAACTTTAAAGTTTTTATTCTAATGAAGTTATGATTAGGAAGCGAATCTCAATTAATTTTTCATGCACACAAGAACATCTGAAAAATTATTCTAAACCATTAGAACATTATATATTTCATTTGGTTCAAAAATTCAACTCATATGTTTTCAATTCTTCTGTGACTCACTTTGTTTCTTTTCTTGTCAAGAATCATCCAAAAACATGCTTTTTTTCTGCAACGAATGAATCAGCACAACTATCCTTAGTACTGTCCTTTTTCTCATCATCCCTACTTTCTCTATTACTTTCTTATTGTCTCTTCGCGGTATTCTCTACCATTTTTTTGTGTCTACCTCTATGAAACAAGTGCTTGTGGGTGTATTCTCAAACCGATCGGGGAGCGCCCCCTCTTTCTTTTTCTTACCAACATTCTAGATGATCCCAGGAGACGCAGACTGTCTGAGCAACCCGAACGACTCCGCCCACTTCGCCATCGTTTTCGTATCGGAGCAAAAGCAGTTAGTAACCCGTCTCGGGAGCACACACTCAATCCGACTAGAGAAATGGCCTCCCCAGTACCACCAACACAGCAAGGTGAGTCATTCATTTTCAGATTTGGATACTTATTGAAGCTTATTCAGAAGCTGGACTCAAAATTGCTGCCGTTGAAGTTCCAAGCAACGATTCATTGGAGAGAAGGACCCGTGATGGTATAGTTTTCTGATGTTTACTTTTAAAGAGTAGGAATGGATGATTCTAGTTTATCTAAAATCATTTGAAATTAGATTTTTGAATTTCTGAACAATGTTTATGTTGTGAATCCATTCAAGCGGCTCGTATCAAAATTTGTTCGAATTTGAACTATCATAACATCATTATCGCTTTACTATGTTACTTTTTGTTATACTCTCCATCTATTTTATGATTCTCGATTACTGAATCAACATCTTATTGAAACAAGACACTTTTCTTATTAAAAATTCATCAGCTCAGTTTTTAGTATACATGGATTTGCTTTCTCTCCAACTTTACAATTTATATCGACTATCTATGGGAACCTACAAAAAAGTAATGTTTTGGATTTGAAAATTTAAAACTCTTCAGACACTTTCAATTCGCAATCCTGTTACCGTGAGCAGTTTTAGTTATAAAAAGAATCTACAAAATTTAAATAAAAATGTTTCACTTCAACTTTTTCTTTATCCAGGTAAATGGACCCTTCGCCAACTCCGTCAAACAGATGCAATGGTACCACTCCAATCGGGAACCAACCAGTTTGACAGTCAAAGAGTGAGCTTTTTTTTTAATTTTCAATGGGAGATGTGTGCTAAAAGACGAGAAAGTGAGCTACCCTTCAAAAGAAAAAAACAGTAAACTCGGATATTTACAGTGTGGAAAGAGAGACATTGTATGAGAATAAGAGAAATAGAGAAAACGAGATTGATCTCTAAATCCAAACAAACCTCGCCACTTAGCCCCCGTGAATTTCAATCATCAGTTCTTGCCGATATCACAAAAGAATATGGAAAAAAGTGTATCGGAAATTTTTGAGATTTAAAGAAAAGTTGAATCTGAGGATGAGGGTTTTCCTACCCAATATAATACAAATGATAACATTGAGAATATTTGTTTTAATCTCTCACAAGAATACCGTAAAATCTGTATTGGAGTGACACTTTTAATAGAAGGGTTATTAGAATTCTCGTCAAAAGTACTTCACAAAATATGTTCCCAATAACTTCTCCAACAGATGTTGTGATACATTTTGAGAATTCAGAAACGTTTTTTTAGGTATTCGAAAAGTAGAAGAGCATGCCCTTCTAATACAGATTTTACGGTAAATATAACTTTATTGTGACACCATTTAGAACTAAACCAAATTCAAAAACATTTTCAATAAAATTAGCTTCTCTCAATCTAATTAGTTACTGTCAATATATTTCATGTCACACTGTCTGTCTGTCTGTAACTCACAACGTCCAAATGTCCATTCGTCCACTTGTCTTTGAATGTTCTTTCAGGGAAAAACTGGCTTCGGAATGCCACGTAACACCCAAACCAAAGTAGATTTCGCTGATCACGACAAACAATGGTTAATTGAAGAACAGAAACAATATTCTGATGCCATTGTACGACTTCAATCCGGAACGAATCAATTCGAATCTCAGAAGGTTTTCATACTTATTTGTTTGTTCATAAGCGTGATTCTGTCTGTCTACACCTCCTGAAAATCCCTCTGTTCTCTGATTTTGTTTTCTCAATCCAATTTTCCTAATTAACCACTAGCAATGTGTGCCTGCAGTTTTTTGATTGTTCGTTTACAGGGAAAAACTGGTTTCGGAATGCCACGTAATACGCAAACCAAAGTGGAATTCGCTGAACATGGATCACGTTGGCAAGTTGCCGATAATTCAGCACACGATTCCATCGTTCGTCTGCAATCGGGAACTAATCAATATGAGAGTCAAAAGGTCGTGTTTTGAAGCTGGAATTAGAGAGAAAGTGTCTGTGTTACTTGTTATGTTATGGTCCCTTGTTCTCAAGTTCCGAATCTTGATTTTTGATAGAAGGAAACAGAAAGAGCATAGAACTGAGTTATTTGATCCCATGGGACGGTGTTGAATATGGTGGTCTCTCGAATTGGATTACCAATCGAGTGGCAGAGGCATTTTTCAATTCTTGACTCTCAATTTTTGTTGGAATGGTTCAATCCTTCGAACCATTCCGAAATAAAAGATTTCTAAAGCATGAAAATCCGGTTATGACGCGTCAATGAGTTGAGAGTTCATTGGTAATCACTGATTACCCTTCCTCCGTTTTTTTTTCCATTCATCGTGTTTACTATCGGATTAGTAGTAGTTTGCCAGAGTCGTCGTTTTCCTCGTTTCCCTACCCAATCCCAACCCTTTTGCACTTTTTTAAAACTTTACGAAAACTGCAACATTAGAAAAAACGTTGGTTTCTTTCAGGGAATGACTGGATTCGGAACTCCGCGCGACGTCAAAGGAAAGCATCTGAAGAGAATTTGGGAGCTGGAATTCCCAGAAGAAGCCGCCGATTTCCAACAACAACCAGTTAATGCTCAGCCACAAAATTAAGAAATCTTCACTTTTATTGTTCCCATTTTCTAAATTCTTGTTCGTTTTTCCATCATTTTTGTAGATTTTGAAATGCCCTTTTCTCTCTCTTGTTTAGTGATTCACTTTTCTTGCAATTCCATCTCCAGAAAGCAAGACATCAAAATGTTCATTGTACTCACATCACTCGATATACAACTTCTTGGTTCTTACGAGTAAATATTTTTGAAATAAGTTCAAGTTTTGAAAAAAAAGGAAAAAGAAGAAGAGGTAGCAGAAAGAAAGGAAGTGAAAAGGATTTTATGATTTGATTTTGAGGGAAAAAGCATAACGAGAAAAAGTGCGAAGGTTATTCACTTTACATATGTTGAATTTCTTTGCATAGACTTCAGAGGCTTTCACAGTTCACAACGCCTACGTTTTCATGTGAAAACTGAGTTTGGTGAATCTTAATTTCAGCTGGGACAACCATGACAATTAGGAAAAACTGTAGTGCTCGAATTAACTAGAATTACCGTAAAATCTGTATTAGAAGGGCGCTTTTAATACATAGAAGGGAGCCCCAATGAGCTCAAAATGAGCACATTTTTGAAATTAAAAAAGAATTTAAATTAGTCCTATTAGAATCCTCGTCAAAAGTTGACTAGACAGGTCACAAAATATTTTTCAAATCTCTTCTCCAACAGGTTTTATGATCCATTTTGAGAATTCAAAAAAATTTTAGGTGATGGAAAAATAGAAGGGCATGCCCTCCTAATACAGATTTTACGGTAAATTCTGTAAACTGAGAGTCTCATTAAGAGCCTATTATAAAACTTTGGAAGAGGTAGATGTCATCGCTATGAACATTCATACATTTGAAGGTTAGCGTTATTTTCCAAGAACCGTAAAATCTCTATTAGAAGCGCATGCCCTTCTATTTTTCCGTCACCTAAAAATAATATTTCTGAATTTTCAAAATGGATCATAACATCTGTTGAAGAAGAGATTTGAAACATATTTTGCAGCTGTTCCAGCCGAGTTTTGACGAGGATTCTAAAAAGACTCTTTTCAATCCGATTCTATTTCAAGAATGTGTTCATTTAGAGCTCATCGGAGTGTTCTTCTATTAAAGGTGCCCTTCTATTAGAGGTGCCCTTCTAAAACAGGGTTTACGGTAATATCGAGAACCATACTTATTATTTTCCGGTTTTCTTTCGGAAGAGAAAAAATTGGAAGCAAGTTTGTAGAATTTTTAGGTTGAAGAATAGAGATACCCAAAATGTTCGTCATGTATTTTTTTACCTTAATTGTTCTAAACATGAAGCAAGAAAGGTAAGGGCCCAAGAGTCTCAATCCAATTTTGGCACTATTCCTAATATCGGTATGTATCCCCCAGCAACACAAAATTCGAAAAGATTCTGAAATTCACAAAAAGAAGTTCGTCAAAAATAATGTCAGTCTTTGCTCAACATCCCTATTTTCCAACCTTTCTTTTCATTTTCATCGCCTTCTTCCAGACGTCTTCCCGACTAATGGACGAAGCTCTTCCTCCTCATTTTTCTCTCCATTCGTCGTCCGACCTAACCGCCGCCAAAAACGATGTCTTTGTCGTGAGCTCCCCTCGATTTGGAGCCCATTCTACTCGACGCAAACTCAATTTTCCATCTCTGCGTCTGAAGCCCTCTGAGTTCCCATATACTCAACTCATCCCACATCTTCTCTTACGTCTTCTTCTTCTTTTCATTGTATGCTCTGCATTTTGAGCAAGAAAAAGGAAGAAGAAAAGAAAAAGAAGAAGGTGGAGGAGTAGAAGAACACCTACATAAACAGCCTTTTCTTTGTGCTTCCACTTGGATGAATCGCTTTCTGAAAACTACCTGTCCCTTCGTTTTCTCTCTCTCTCTCTCTCTCTCTCTCTCTCTCTCTCTCTCTCTCTCTCTCTCTCTCTCTCTCTTCCCTTTTCCTCTTCACGACTTCTTCACACTTTGATCTTTCTTTCTTCTTAAGATTCTCGGTTTCTTTTTTCCTGGTTTAGTTCCATAGGTTCTATGAGCTTGAATCTTTAGAACTGGAGACTCTAGGTATCCACAGTTTGAGAATTTACACAGAACTCTATTTGGTTTTTGAGTGTTCACTCTAAAAAGAAGTGTTTCGAACTCAGACTTTTGTTCTGAATTAATCCTTTTCTGGATTCCCACAACTAGCCAAGCATTCCCATTTTTTACGAATTCTAACCAAGTAATCTTATTCCCATTCACTCTGTTTTTCTCTCACTCATTATCCTGTTTTGTTGTGTTTTTTTTCTCCTTTCGTTTTCCTGCCCAATCGGTTCTTCCCTTCATCTTTTTTTACTATTCCAGAAATTCTTCTCTTTTACTAACCAAAAAGAAGTGTTTATTTGTTGTCGAATTGCAAAACAAGCATTCGCGCATGGTATCACTTCATGCGATTCATTTTGCCGGTATTGGCTTTGTGTAAGTTTCCCAGATCAAGATTCAATTATTTTTGAAATTTCAGTATTCTTTACAAATGGAAACCCACCTTCCCAGTTTGATCAGTGTCTATCAATTAAAGGAATAGGATTACAAAATTTCAATATATTCACTTCTCCCAATTTTCCAGATAGGTATAATTTTTCGTTTACAACCCAAAACGAATTGAATTGATTCAGGTATCCTCCGAACGTTGACTGTGTTCGTGTGATTCATTCTCGTCCACAGCACGATGTCATTGTTAAATTTCATCACGTATTTCAAGTAATCTGGAACAGAATGGCAGATAACAAATGAAATGGTTTTCAGATTGAATCGACATACGACAAAATAGAAGCAGGCGAAGAGTGTCCCAATGATTTTATTGTGGGTTTTCAATTACACAAAAAGCTTATTCCTTTCTGGATCAAAACACACAACTAGGACATTCATAAATTGATCTTAACACATTTAAACAACGAGGTTACAAAAAAGAGAATGTTATCATAAACAAGAAACCATAAATTTTGTAAATGTCAAACAACAGACTCCTAATATTCTTGATAGAACTCACTTTTTTTCCAGGAATTCCGAGATGGTCGTTACGGGTTCTCTCCACTTATCGCTCGATTCTGTGGTGACAGAATGCCAAAAAGAGAAATCAGAGCAGTTTCGGGTACTCTAAGCTAATTCTGTTCCAAAAATCCAGCATTTATTTAGGTTTTCTTTGGATTCGTTTCCGATCAGATGCGATGTTAGAATATCAGGGATTTTCTGCAGAATATGCCATCGTTCCTAGCAAAACCGGAAGATTCAACAATCATGGTCTGATTTTTTTTTGAAATATTAATTTGACAACTTATTCAATCTCAGAATGCCTGCTTGAATATTTGAATGGATTAGACGGCTTCATTCGAACAAAAGATTTGATTGCAAACCTGCCCCGAAATGCATCTGGAACATTGGATTGTGTCTGGCGTCTTGCAGTTCCATCAAATTTCAGAATTGCTTTTTATGTCAAGGAGTTCACTCTGAAGGCACCGAATCAATGTGCTCATAATTTTGTGGAAGTATATTCAGGAGATACTTCTGATAAACCATTGCGAAGGTGTGTATTGTCTCTAGATAGATTCAAAATTTAATTTTTCTCACTCCAATAATTATGATTCATTTTCAGATTCTGTGGATTGACAGCCAATGACGTGTTCTCTCCTTCGAATGAAATGTTTGTCCGTTTCTACTTATCTGATGTTCGAAGTCTCAACACAACATCCATATCAGCTTTGTTTTCATCTTATACAAGAAGTGAGATCAGCAGAAAATGGGAGAATTTGTTAAACTTCTTAATTTTTTTTCAGTGAAAAACTGCACCCAAGAAGGTCTTTTTGCGTGTGGTGATGAGAACTGTGTTCCTAAATCCCTGGCATGTAATGGTCGTCCGAATTGCCCCTATGGACGAGACGAACGCGTGTGCTCAGTAGGTCAAGATACGATATTCAACTTCTTGGCCAGTGGATTTGCTCCTCTCGTTTCCATTATTCTCATCGTGCTCATCGTAGTTTCCTTGATATGCTTCTACACAATACGAAAGAATCACTGTGGTGAGATTAGAACTTCTGAAACTGTTCCCAACGTTTATATCTTTCAGCCCTTCCACCTCTCTGAAACATGAAAAAACCGGTCGAATCTTCAAAGTTTGTTTTTTAAATTTTCTAACGCGTCTTTTGGAGGAATCATATTAAATACATCATATAAATAAGAAACTTTTCATTTCAACTTATTTGACAGGGAAACTTTTTTCATTTGAAATTGAATTGACTACTATGAATACTGCAAGCATGTAACATGGAAGAGATCGGGTGGACTACAATTTATGATTCCTTGGAGTTTTAGTACTTGATCTAGTTGATCTGGCGGTTGTACTTGGGGCAGACGGAACTACCGCCAACGGCTGAATTCGTGAAATTTTTGAACGGATCTCTCTTCGTTGTGGAGTAGAAGCCGAATTGTCGACAGTCGAGTTCTTGAGAGGCACTTGGAGCAGATCACTTTTCGAGTTTTTTTCAGCCGTTTTTACTTCGGATGAATAGTTTTTTCTGGACGGCGTCATTGTGGAATCGGTTTTGTAATCTCGTCTTGGTGTCTGGCACAGATTTTCTTTTTCCACGTCAAGCTTAGAGACCACTGGAAGGCCGTACATAACCACTGCTGCCCCCGTGAGATACTTCAATTTCGCCTTTGATCGAGCTTCGTGCATCGCTTCAGAAAGCTGTCGAAGTTTGTCGATTCCAGAGACCGTCCTTGTTTTCTCAAAACAGTCATCAACCATTCGAATCAAAAAGCGATCGATCTCTCCGTCGGTGACTGTCCACAGGCAGCCAACGATCAGTGGGCACTTGGCCATGGCGTAATCGTGGAGCGCAGACTTCCCATCGAATCCAAGAGCTTGTGGAATCGTTCTTACGCTGAAAAATATTTATGAATTTGACTTTAATAAATTAGTAAACCTTCCACATCCCATCAACATACTGATCGCATTGCACGTCGATTGTTTGATGACGGATCGGGGCATAACTGAAGAGCCGGATCCATGACCAAAATAGCTTAAAAATAGTTTGTTAATTATTTGATAGAACAATAAAACTTACAAAAAGGCATCTCGATTAGAGAGAGCAGTTGTTATATCAGTTGAGCTCGGTGCTTCTCCGACGGTTCCTTCCCATTTGAACTTGTTGATGTAATCGAGCATTCGCTTCTTTGTTTCACCTAGGTTGTTTTCCGGGTCAAGGACGTAGTACGCGTTCTGCACATCAATTTGGAGAGGAATCTGGAATTATTACTTTTGCGGATTTTTCTATCGACTTCCCGGACCTGCTTCTCTTGATTTCTCAAAGCCTCCAGTTGACTGAAAATCGAATGAATCGACACTTGACGTCCAACGTATGGATACTCCTCGAAAATAGGAAGACGCTCCCAACAAAATTGCGAAAGATGTGGACAGATGACGAGATAAGTGTATTTTTTCTCAGAAACTGTTTTCAACCTCATTGTTTCGTTGTCCTCAAGCATTGCATTCCGACATGAGCTGTGGAAAGTAGGAAGGTATGTCACAAATGCTTCGTCAGTGGTTCGCATTGCACAGAATCGAAGAATGAGCTTCTCCCACGACTCTAGCTCCATTCTATTTGCCAAATACACCACTTCTTTTGCTTCTCCCAACAAAAGACCTCCTTTCGACAGCTTTCGAATCTTTTCTGCCAATTCTGCAGCCTTTGCACCAATTCGTCCTGATGGCAATAGCAAAAACGAAGCCACATCTAGGAAGTTTGTTTGGACCTCTTGCACAAATTCCTTCATGCGAGCATCTACTACTTTACGACGTTTCCAAAATTCTTCTGGTGTCATTTCTCCGGGAAATTTAGCTATGCGTTCATCTTCGTCCAACATTAATGAAAACTTTTCCATCAATTCCTTTGCGTAAGTTTGATGGGCGACAGGCATGATAACGGGATCTCGGTCGGCATGTAACTTGATGAGGTAGATATTTTTATCATCGCCCATTGCAATTTGAATCAGTGTCATATCGTCCGGCATAGCCTCGACACATTTCCTAAATCGATCTTTTCCAGAAATGGTAACTACTCCTTTTCGGCATTTTGTGAGCCTGCATTGAACAGCATTTCTAGAACCGATTAGTGTCGATTCAGCCCATGCATATGCCGCGAGCCAAGGCTCTGTTGAGGTTCTTCCAATGTAAGGGAATAGTCGAGTGCGCCATTCTCTGTAGAATAATCAAACTTGAGTAGGAAAACAAATTGGTACGACTTACCTGTAAAGAATATGTGTGTAATAGGTCATTTCCCGATGCATTTCTTTAACAACTATATCGTATCTCTTCGCATTAAACGGTGGCTCTCTGGCGTTGGAATCTCGCTTTGGACGACGTCCGAAAGGAGAAATAGCTCGGAACAAATCAATAGCGTTGCCCATTCGAGGTTTGACGAGTTTTCTACTTTCGACGGGTTGCATCCAGCTGTAAGTACATTCACGAGGAAACTCGAGTTGTCGGCCTAGTTGTTGGACCGCTAGCAGGAGATCGGTTGTTCTCAGATTGAGATATTTGACGATCTGCAAAACAATTGACTACATCATAGACAGGTCAGTCTTCTACCTTGAGAGCATTTTTGAATATCTCCAGGGACTCAGCGTCAGCGAGTTCTTTCGCATCGATCTTCTTCGTGAGCCACCGAATCACACAAAGACCGAACACTTCGTTTTGAATTATATTTGGTCTCTAAAACGGAAAAATGTGATAATCTAAATACGCTCTATCTGAAAACATACTGGTCGTACGCTGTTGTCACGATGCATCATAATTTGGCTCTTTATCCCCCGTTCTCTGATTTGAATGAACTCATCGTTGAAGTGCTTCACCGAAACCTGAGTGAAATCGGAGTTTATACAGTATGCCATCATGTACTCCGCAGCGAAGGTTGTGCTGATCGGATACTGAACACATACATTACAGATACATGTTCTGGTGATGGGGTGAAACAATTGATCGTCGTATCTGAATAATAGCATATAGATCATACAATATGAATTGAGCGCTTTACAAATCTAGCTCCTCCATTTCAGTAGTCATTGTTTCCATCATCGTGTCTGCTTTTGGGCTGATGCCTCCATTTTTTTCATTCGGTAACGGTGTATGAGCTCTCGAAGGCACTTTAGATTCTTTGGGTGTGCTACAACGAACAACGATCGGATTTTTGGATAACATGTTCACACAAGAGATTTTCATCAACTTCGCGTTTTTCTCAGTTCCAGCTTCTTCAATGAGACCCGTATAGTAGGCTAGCAGATTGGTCATTTGAAGAATGCGGAAGAAGGAAGCCGATTTCAAAGCAATACGAAGATTCAGAATCATTGCCGAAATTGAATCGCGAGACTGAGCTGTAGAAACGTTGACCAAAGCCAATTCACGCCGCATTTCGAAATGCCAGGCAAGACTGCTTCCAAGATGAACTGGAAGAAAAATCAATAGTGTTTCTAAGCTGAAACAAGACTACCATAATCCGTGCCGGTTCCGTGCCCCTGGTTCAGAAATGTGCTGATTTGGGCACTCACGGAGTTGTCGAATTGGTATGCAGCCAGACCGGAAACGCGATTCCGAATGATAGCCTCCGCTTTACTAGAGGCCTCTTGAGCTTGTGACATGCGATCTGGAAACTAAAAACCATCATGATTGTGATTCTTAAATTTTTATGAATCCTACGTCGCATCCACTGAGAGAACTTCCCACTACAACGTTGCTGAGTGTAGAACAAAGCCACGACACATATGATGCGAGCTCATACTTGGGAAAGGAGCGAATGTTATCCGACTTTATTCGATCACGGAGTTGTATCAATTGTCGGAGCGATTCTGAGCGATTGTCCGTAAGTTTCAAGTAGTTTATGCTGATTCGAGTTGCTTCAAATATATCGGCGGAATGCTTATCCATTTTCCACGTCTTCATTTTCTTGTCAGCCAATTCGGATTCTCCTAGGAACATCAGCCATCGAAGTCCTGCTTCCATACATAGAGCATCTTCCGGGATCAAGTCGACATAGTCCAACAAGCAGACCACTGCTTTCGTTAACTCGCCATTGTAGAAGTAAAAGAAGCACATCTTGGCCGGGATACTAGCGAACCTGGCTTTGTCCTTGCCGGATAATTCTGCGACTTCCTTCCGTAGACATTGCCATGCATTGAACAGCTTTTGAACGTGATGTTGGTATTTTCCCAGCTTAACGGAACTCTCGGAAGATGCGAAGTGCGATGTGATTCGAGCCAGTTTGCTGAGTGAGTTCAAGTCAATCGATCCTGCGACTCCAAACTCAGAAATAAACAGCTCTTGCACTTCGAGTTGTAGCTCGTCCACATGTTCCGTGAAACTTCTGATGGTTACATCCACAGAGGTGAGCAACTCCTGCAGCTTTCCAATATTTGGTTTGTTCGGATCATTGCTAATAATTCTCATTAGCGTTCGTTTCGTCCTGAAAAATTCTAGGGTTGATGAAGAAATGAAAAGAAAACACAAGACATCTGTTGAGAAAATGACATTATTGAACACAGGGGGGCATGAGATTGCACGAAAAACGGAGAAGGAAAAGCGATCTTGGAACGGAAAGCGGGAACAGTGGGCGAAGCATTCAACTTGCAAGGTATGGCACGCAAGCTGAAGCACCGAAAAATTAAAAAATACACGAAAAGGGCCCGGCTACTGGCATGTTCCGCCCTCTGTCCCCGTTTTTTGGCTGGTTGTAAGCAAGTAAATTACATTTAAGCTCCGCCTTGACTAAAAGAAACACGTGGATATTCGCGATCACAATCTTTGCGATCTACGGGTGCCACAATACTCCTGGTATAACTTATAACTTATACCGTATAAGTTTGACAAAAAAAATTAATCCTGAGAAAAAATTGTTTTCTTTTCTCTTCGCTCCCAGAGAATACGTGTTTTTTTTTCTGTTTCAGCACTCCGAAAAAGGAAAAGATATGTTCATTCAACAATAGAATGTACGTGAAAATAATAAGCGAAATAGGCCCGAAAAAACGACAAAAAATTTTTTAGAATGACAAATAATTTGAATTTCTTACCCGAAAGCAAGAGCGATTCGAGACCTTAAATTTGGAAAAATGCGTGCGCCTTTAACAACAAAGGAAAAAACATGAGACCGTACAAATCGGAAAGAAATGGAAATCGGAAAGAAACGAATCGGAAAGAAATAAATCGGAAAGAAACGAATCGGAAAGAATGTGCAAACTCCACCACGTCTAAATGCACAGACACCGAAAATTCTGTAAACCGTACTTCTTTCAATTCATTTTTTCGTTTCAAAAATACGGTTTACAGAATTTTTACAGTACTTTTGGTGTTTTTGGTGCATTCAGACGTGACGGATTTTGCACATTCTTTCCGATTCGTTTCTTTCCGATTTGTTTCTTTCCGATTCGTTTCTTTCCGATTTCCAATTCTTTCCGATTGGTACGGTCTCAAAAACATGTTTTCAATTTTCCCTCCTTTTTCTGGGAACACAACAGTGCATCGCGTACAATGTGTCAGATATGACGACAGTGCGGTAAAGAAAATTTTTTTCAAAAGCATTTTTTCTTCTAGAATTTATTTTTATTTTTAAATTTGTTCAGATTGGGAGCTCATGAATAAGTTATTAGCGAAATACCAAATTGATAATCAGAAAATCGCATTATTTTTCAAACATATGCTGTGAAATTTATTACACACACTTCCCGATTTGTTTTTTAGGTTCGACAATGCCGCGTGTAAAAGTAACTCCTAATAGGCGCTCGTCCGGCAGAAAAATGGGCGAGTCCGAAGAGCTGGATGAGGTTTGGTGATCATACTAAGTATTTACCTGAAAAAAATGTGTTTAGAGCACTCTAGACGACGAGGAGATCAACCGATTAGAACAAGAGCTGAACAGTTTGCGACGTGAAAAAGCCAAACAGATCAGAAAGATGCGATACAAACGAGAGGAGAGAAAACAAAATGGTATGATGAAGAGGTCGGGAATAAACAGAAACAAATTCATGCTCAGAAGTTGATTCAGTTTACTACGAATCAGTATAGACATTATAATCAGCGTCCAGTAGATTTGTCGTCGATCAGAAAGGGATGATGACCTCAGTGAAGTTGCTAGGTGCAATTGCCGGGAATACAACAAACTGTAGTTCTTCTCCTGAACAGTTAACATATTTCAGATAGTCAGATAGATCAGCCTTACTTGGTAGAGCTTTTTTCGTTTTATATTCTGATTGATCATAGTCAATTGCGGTTTCCATGTCGTTGAAATCCCCAGGAACAGCTGAAACGTTATTGTGATTTTTTTGTGGAATTACCCACTCACTGTCTCCTGCTTTCTGTGCAGTACCCATATGCGAGTTTTCGTTTGCATCCGAATAGCTACTGGCGAGATCTTTTGCACTTTGCAATTTGCTACACTTGTCCACATTCGATGTGTTTTGCTGCTCATCTGAGTCATTTACTTTCAGTTTTTTCTCTTCGTCTGCTTCTCCTGCGATTGGTGTTTCAGATGGTTTTGTAGAATTTGCTGTTTTCATGGGATCAATTTTCTGTTCCTTCTCTTTTTCTTTCTCCCTTTCTTCTTTTTCCTTTTCCTCTTTTTCAATCTTCGCCATTTTTTCGATTTCCTCATCTTCCCATTCATAGGGATCCATGAAATTGATTTTCAATCTGTTGATAGAAGCCATTAACTGAAAAATAATTCAATCACTCACTAGGGAATGGTCAGAACTGACCGTGGCCTTTCAACATGTGTGGTATACCATTCGAAAGAGGAGAAAATTTTATTAACAACGCAAGTTTCAAATTTTGCTAAGGGCACTCCTGAATCGAGATATTTCAGTCTGAAATTGTAGAACTGAAACTGCATATTTTGCACTGCCTTCCACCTCCCTTCCTCCTTCCTCTTCCACCGCACACTTGTACACATTTCGAACCCACGTATTTCAACGGTTGGATGGCCGACTGGGTAGTGTCGGCGGCTGGGGAAAGTAAGGTGTTGGTTCGGTTCCCACTTTTTCAAAAACTTTTTTGTTTCTTTTTAAAACACCTTTCTTGTCGCAATGAGGACTTTAAATACGATTTCGAAGCTTTTTGGACCTATCGGAAGTCACAGTAAAAATTTGAACACTTTTAAATTTTTGGAATTTTGAGAATTTTTCCCCATGCCCTACCCTACCTCAAAAAATCGAGAAATTTTTTTTTGTCTTGAAACCTTTAGAAATCATCAATATTTCATTTGTTGACATATTCGGACATATCCTGCTCTTTTATGGACCTATCAGACAACTCTGAAAACATTTCAATCTTTTTAATTATTTTCTCTATTATGGCAGTCTCAGTCAATGTCAGTCCTGGCTGAATTTCCCCGAATTTTCGGCTGCGATATCTCGGCACGAAAATGCTACAGTAATATATTAAAATTTAAAGGAACATACGCTGATTTTCAGGTCAATTTTTCAATTTCTCATGTGTTTTCAACAAATTTCGGAGCGAAATGTTATTTTCAAAGAAAAAATTACATTTCACTCTGGAATTTGTTGAAAATCGTCCGAAAAACATGAGAAATTAAAAAATTGACCTGAAAATCAGCGTATGTTCCTTTAAATTTTAATATATTACTGTAGCATTTTCGTGCCGAGATATCGCAGCCGAAAATTCGGGGAAATTCAGCCAGGACTGACATTGACTGAGACTGCCATAATATCAGCTCTTGAAATGTTTGAATCTAATTAAATCATGTATTATTGAGATCTCGCTTCTGAAATTGAGCAGGATATGTCCGAATATGTCAACAAATGAAATATTGATGATTTCTAAAGGTTTCAAGACAAAAAAAATTTCTCGATTTTTTGAGGTAGGGTAGGGCATGGGGAAAAATTCTTAAAATTCCAAAAAATTTAAAAGTGTTCAAATTTTTACTGTGACTTCCGATAGGTCCAAAAAGCTTCGAAATCGTATTTAAAGTCCTCATTGCGACAAGAAAGGTGTTTTAAAAAGAAACAAAAAAGTTTTTGAAAAAGTGGGAACCGAACCAACACCTTACTTTCCCCAGCCGCCGACACTACCCAGTCGGCCATCCAACCGTTGAAATACGTGGGTTCGAAATGCATACAAGTGTGCGGTGGAAGAGGAAGGAGGAAGGGAGGTGGAAGGCAGTGCAAAATATGCAGTTTCAGTTCTACAATTTCAGACTGAAATATCTCGATTCAGGAGTGCCCTTAGCAAAATTTGAAACTTGCGTTGTTAATAAAATTTTCTCCTCTTTCGAATGGTATACCACACATGTTGAAAGGCCACGGTCAGTTCTGACCATTCCCTAGTCAGCATATTATAGGGACAAATACCAAATTATAAATCTTTTCATAGTTCGGTCTATCAGTGTAGCTCAGGGTCTTCAGATACTCGAAAATAGTCTTAAACTCCTCTGGCAGATCCTGGGAATCAAAAATGATTATAAGAAACATTATTTATCGACGGTACCTCAAAGAGTGTAATATCCTTCGTCGTTTTTTTCATTGACATGATCTCCTTCTCGTCTTTCAATTGAGACCAGGGTAGACCGAGAGTTAGAAAGATGATAGTGTATATCATTGCAATCAGATCATCGCATCGTCCCTGTTCAAAACGTTCATGCACATTCATAGAACAATACCGAACTGTTCCTCTCAACGGAATCCGTCTTCTCATTGGACGCAACTTCTTTTTTCCATCTTCACCAGTGAGCACAAAGGATCTTGCCATTCCGAAATCAATAAGAACAAGAAAGCGTGCATCGCGCCCTCGATTTGCAGCAGTCATAATGTTCCCTGGCTTTACATCACGATGAACAAATCCAGTTTCGTGTAACTGCTTGAGTCCGTATAGGGTGAACAATGCGACGCGTAACGCTGTGACATCGTTAAATCCTCGTTGTATTTTCAGTCGTAATGCCATAAGATCTTTCCCACAAAGGGTTGTTACCATGTAACTGAAAATATTGGTTTCGAGCTCAAACAAACGGTATGCTCACGTGTAGTGTTTTCTCTTTCCACAGTCGATTATTTTGAGAACATCTTTAGCTTCTTTCAATTTGCTCAGGACGTGCACTTCGATTTGCAGAGTTCTATCGAATTCTTGCGAATCATACTCGACTTTCATTGCAGCACAGTACCCCTTTCGGTTCTTATCTTCTACCTTGTAAACTACACCACATGCACCCTTTCCCAAAAGAGCTTTGATCCGCCATTTGTCGATAACCTATGCCCTCACATTTTGAAAATCATTATTCACGACTTACATGTCCTGGACGCATCACTTTGACAGCGTTTGGAGTTGCAGAGTTTTCAGAGTTACTGGTCATTGTGAACAAATAATCAAAGTTCTAGGAATGAGAAATATTTCTGTTTGTTAACTATCGAAAAATTGTTACGTTTTTTTTTTTCAAGTAAGAAATATATTATTTAATGCCGTGAAAATTTCAGACTATTCGTCGTGCTGTTCTTCTGATTTGGGGCAATATATGGACGATGATGATGATGATGATGAAGACGAGGAGAATGAGGAGGCGGTAATAGTAGAAGCACGTCAATCGACACGAGATCTTGCCGACGGTTTTGAGAAAGCCCAGAAAAGATTCATGTTCAACGTTGGCCACATTGAAGAAAAATATAGGGAGCGAGAACGTCGGGGTTTACCTGAAACTAAAATTGAAATGGATTGTCAGGGAATGTTCTATTTTCCGGAAACAATGGCTGGAGGTCAGCAACAAGCTTTCGTTAATCGATTGTATCAGAATGATACAATGTTTGGAAAAGGATCCGTTTCGGCTCCACGGAATTCTATTCTGTCATTTGATGGAGATCGAAGAGCTTTGACGAAGTCTTTAGAGTTGGATGAGCAGTTTGACCGAAAATTGAAACCTTCCAGAAATTTGCACTATCAAACAGATGGCAGGAGAGGAAGAATCGTTAGTTCTGCTCAAGGTTCAGACGCTTCTGTGGATTATTTCATTAAACTATCGTTTTTCAGTTTCAGGAATTCCTAAATTCGTTCCTTGTTCATCCAGTGCAAGCAGTGGTACCAACACCGAGTTGACATTATGGTGAGCAGTTCGAAATTTATTTAAATACTTTTAGCTTTCAGTGACTACGACGATGATGATGTCTTCGAAGCGGATCATCTTTTGCGACCAAGTAGATTCAAGGATAATAATTTTCCAACTTCATCTAAAATGAATTCGAGAGTTGCAGAAGAAGAAAGTGAATCAGAACAAGGGTCAGCGGACGATGAGGAAACTACTGACCATGATTCAAACGAGGAGAGTTTGTGTGAAGATGACGAGGATGAGGAAGAATCAGAGGACGAAGAAGAAAGTGACAATGAAGCTCTACAAAACAAGATAAAAAAGCAAGACATTCGATCAGGTGACTTTAATGAGTTTAAATTCTATTTCTATTCTTCAAATTAAGATTCAATAGAAGATTCAACTTCGGAAAAGAAAGGAAATTTTCCAATGGAATCCGTAACAACAGAAAAATCTAACTCTCCAAAGTATTCAAAACCAACAGCTACACTGACGGAGACGTTAAGTTATGTTAAACCTGAATGTTTAACAAATGTGAAACAAGAGAAGCTTAGTTTGGCTTCCGAACCGAATGAATTGAAGAACGATCCATTAACAAATGGCCAAAAGGAGTTAGGAAAAGAGGGTACTTCAACTCAACGACAACTCAGAAGCAATTCAAATTCAAACACACCAACAAGGCATGATGCTCCTACCGGTTGTTCTGGTTTTGATCGACATTAATTTTTTTTTTTCATTTACAGAGAAACTTGAAAATGTCACTTTTAGTACTGCTATCAGTAGTATATCAATCAAAGAAGAGACTGATACTCGAAATACTCCAAAATCTACCCAAGAGAGACCCAGAGAGGATATTAGAAAGTTTTTGAAAGTTATGCCATTGGAAGAAAAAAACAATGAAAATACCGGAAACGGTACTTGTTAAACAAGCTTCCTAAAATTATTCTCAACTTTTATTTTTAGGTCACTCAGAATCTGTTTCATCTAAGACGAAAACAAGACATTCTCAAGTACCAATCGACGATGATGTTATAATCGTACATCCGAAAACAGCGTTATCAGAAAGGCCATCGAGACTCAGAAAGCCCACATCAAAAGTTGCAGTGGAGAATGTTGACGTTGTCAGTTGTGCCAATTCTTGTAGCACGAAGGATTCTGAAGGGAATAATTGTGGAAAAACGAAAAAGAAACCGAAGAGAAATAGCAGTCCATATTGCAAACATTGCGTTTTGCTTGAGGAAGAGAAAAAGCAAGGTTCGTGTTCAGAGAGTGATACTATTTATTGCACAAAAGTTTTCCAGCTAAACTGAACGCAAAACAGGATAAATCACTTTCTGCGAAAGTCGACTCATCTGGCGAAATCGAAATTGTGCATTCATCTGTGAAAGTACAAAGAAAACAACGAAAATCTGGGAATAATAAAGCTGTAAAGCCTCTGAAACAAGCGGACAGCTCGTGTCCAAGCTCGAGCGAAAGACCTGGCCACAGTAAACGGCGATCAGCAACTGTAGCTCCTGGCGGACCGGATAAGAAAAAACAAAGTTGAGGACCAGACTATTTCGATCATTTACTTCGTATTTTGCAGGATTAACCGATTCCGATCTTCTGTCAATTCCCTCTTCGATGGCTATCGTAGTGGATACAGAACTGTAGGTCAAGCTTATTTTCTTTAGTTTATTAGTTCATTTTCCAGGATTAGTAATCAAAATACAACGCTCGATGTTTCAAACATTCCCATGTTTTCTGATAAACGTCCATCTCCTTCCGCTTGGAATTCTAACATTGATAAACAATGGTTACAAGATTTCAAAAAAAATCAGTCGAGCGCAAAGAATGCTCAATTTTTCGGTGTTCAAGTTGACGAGTATCCAAAAGATTTGCCACTTATTAATTTCTGGGTCGACAACATCCGTCGGTGAGAGAGGAAATGCTAATGTGCATTCATTACTAATTTTTTTTAGTGATACATCTGACAAAGATCCATTTGAAACTGATGTACGACGACTACTCGCGCAGGACAAAAAAGCCCGATTAGATGTGAAAGCAGGATATGATGTCCGTTGAATTATCTGTAAAACCACCGTATCATAGATATATAGAGTCTCTATAATAGAGATTTATTTACAACATTCTGACCATTTTTCTGTGCATGAATTCTCTTTTAAATCATGTTTTTTTTTTCAATTTTCGGTTTCTTTAAAGACCTAATATCTTATTTGCTGTGTTGATGTGCTCTTAGTTTCCTCTGTATTTAGTCAGGATGTCTAAACGACAAAGTTCTCTGATGTCGTTTTTTTCCAAGACTCCAAAGTTGGAGAAACCCGGAGTCGAGCAGGAAGGAGTTACAGCGGCGAAAGATGAAAAGACAGGAAATGGTAAATTCTTAAAGTTAACTGTTTTTTGTATGCATCAGTCTTTTCAGTTGAAGAAAAAAAAGTTCTGAAAAGAACCAATTCCCAAATGGTTGAATCTCCAAGAAAAACCCCCAGAAACGCTTCGAAACGTGCCAGAGTTGTAGTCTCATCTTCATCAGAAGGAGAAGATGAAAATGATGAAGATTTCGAAATGAAAGATGCTGAAGCAAACCACGAATCTTCGGACGGTTCAGAATCTGATGGAAACGATAGCGATGAATGCGAAGTTACTTACGAAAGTACTCCTCAAACCACACCGAAGAATACTCCGAAACGAGGCAAAAAACTGACGGTGAGGAAAAACTTTTATTTCGCAAAGATTACGATTTTTTCAGAAGACTCCAGTTGACACACCAAGAGCCATGAAATCTTCGGGAGTCGCCAAAATCAGGAGAGTGATTCCAGAAGCCGAAGAGGTTTCGATGGTGGCAGTCGAAGAAAAAATGAACAAAATTATGGAAGGAGAGGGTGAAAGAAAGAAAGATGCAGATAAAGGAAGCTCAAAAAAGAAACATCAAGAGGAAGAGCCTACTTTAAGATTTGATCATGAATCATTCGATTGGTTGAAGCCTGATAAAATTCGCGATGCTTGCAAACGTCCGATGACTGATGCCGAATATGATCCGAAAACTCTCTGGGTTCCACCTGATTTTCATCAGAAGCAAACTCCGGGTCATCGTCAATGGTGGACCATCAAGTCTCAACACTTCGACACTATCATTTTGTTCAAAGTCGGAAAATTCTATGAAACATATCACATGGATGCAGTTGAAGTCGTTCGTGCATTGAATATTGCTTTCATGAGAGGATCATATGCACATGCTGGATTTCCCGAACATGCTGCTTCTAAGTTCGCTGATCAACTAATGAATCATGGTTACAAAGTTGCCCGCGTTGAACAAACTGAAACACCTCAGATGCTTGAAGAACGAAACCAAAAGACAAAGGCGAAAGACAAAGTGGTCAGGAGAGAAGTTTGTAGAGTAACTTCAAACGGAACAAGAACGTTCGGAGTGCTAGACGGAGTCGACTTGGGCAGTGCAGCATCTACTCTCGATCCAACTGCGAAACATTTACTGGCTATTAAAGAGTTATATGTGAGTTGCGCTCTACAATACTTTCCATTTGTTGTTGCTCAAGGTATCGAATTTTTTAATTGCAGAACGTCGAAACGGGAAAATCTTCATATGGTGTTTGCATGATTGATACAACTACAGCCCACATTCGAATCGGACAGTTCGAGGATGATGATTATCGCTCCCAGCTTCGCACCCTTCTCGCAAATGTCATCGTTGTTCAGACATTAGTCGAGAGAAGTTGCTTGTCCAACTCGACAAAATCTATTATTAATGGAATTCTTTTCTCTGTCCCTATCGAGCATCTCCTTGCAAAAAAACAGTTCATGACCGCTGACGACTGCATCAGAATCATTTCAAATGATGACTATTTTGGATCAACAGTTTCTGAGTGGCCAGATGTTCTCAAATCGATGCTTGATGAGTCGAGCGTTCTTCCGAAAGCTTCAATGGACTGGCAGCTCGCTTTATCAGCTTTTGGAGCTGTTATCTGGTACCTCCGAGACAGTTTGATTGATGTGGACATGCTTTCGATGCGTAATATCACCCACTATGTTGCCGATAGTTCGAGAGTTGGAAAGGAAGAACTTCTTGATGAGAAAGTGGACTGGAAACATAAAAATCTCATTTTGGATGGAACTGCTCTGGAGAATCTTAACATCGTCCCGAACGGAAGAGATTCTCATTCAACATCTCTTTACTATGTGATCAACAAGTGTTCCACTCCATTTGGCCGTCGCCTTCTTCGTTCCTGGTTACTCCAACCCACATGTGATCCCAAAACGCTTCGTCTCCGTCAAGAAGCCATCAAGTGGATGATTTCTCCAGATGCCGCATCGTTCTTTACCACAGCTACGACCATAATGAAGAAAATTCCTGATTTGGATCGACTACTCCAAAAGTGAGAGATTTATATATAGGCTAGCCTTTTAGAGTTTTTGTTTACAGAATTCACACCATCGGTCTAAAATATCGATCGGAAAAACATCCAGATAGTCGTGCAATTTTCTTTGATACTATCAAAACGAATCAGAGGAAGATTGGAGAGTTGTTGTCCGCAATCGATGGATTCAAACAATGCAACAAGCTAAGAATGGAATACCAGAATGTTCAGCAAGAAGGAGAAGGATGCGAACTTCTCGATGAATTACTGGGAAATGAGCAGCAAATGGAAGAAGTTGAAGAGAACATTGCATATTTTGAGGTGATTTTTAATTCTATTGCGCTAAATTATTTCTAATTTTCCTAGAAAATGTTCGATCGTACAACAGCCTTGAAAGACGGAAAGATCGTGCCAAACAAGGGATGTGATGATGAATATGATCAAGCCACCGAGAAAGTGAAAGAAGCAATGAGTGAATTGAATTCATATAAAGATACCATCGCCAAAAAGTACAGCTGCTCGGTAACATCGAACTCACAGAAATGTTTATGATATACATCGCTTGCAGATCAAATTTGTGGATTCTGGAAAAATCAAATATTTGCTCGAAATGCCGGAGAATACTAAAGTTTCGTCCTCCTTTGAATTGAAGTCACGAAGAAAAGGATTCATCCGTTATTCGACCCCAGATTCAGAAGAACTTGTTTCTGCCCTCGATGTTGCCGAAAAGGAAAAAGCAAAGCTAGGAGATGATGCTACTCGTCGTGTCTTCGAACAGTTTGGAAACAAAAATCCTATCTGGCTTGAAACTGTCAAACTTGTGTCAAATTTTGATGTGCTCACTTCCCTCGCCACATTCTCCAAGTCTTCTCCATTCGACATGTGCATGCCAGAGTTCGATTTCGAATCTTCAAAGCCTTTCTTGATTGTCGAAAAAGGACTTCATCCATGTCTTGCATTGCAGTCGAGAAATGAAGTCACTCAAACAACTTCTTTCATTGCCAACAGTACTACTATGGGTGAGACGGAGGCCGCCGTTATGCTCCTCACTGGTCCAAACATGGGTGGAAAGTCGACACTCATGAGACAAACTGCGGTTCTTGCTATTCTTGCGCATATCGTGAGTTCAGTTTTTTTTTTATTCCTGACAAAAATTCTTTATAGGGATGCATGGTACCAGCTGTCTCCATGCGCTTAACCCCAATTGATCGCATTTTTACACGAATCGGAGCCAACGACCGTATCATGTGTGGAGAATCGACATTTTTCATTGAGTTGAAGGAAACTGATATTATGCTGAAAAAAGCAACGAAGCACTCACTTCTTCTAGTGGACGAACTTGGTCGTGGTACAAGTACTTTCGATGGAACAGCGATCGCTTCTGCTGTTCTCCAAAAAATTGCTGATGACCTCGTCTGCCGAACATTCTTTTCTACTCACTATCACTCAATTTGTGATTCATTCACTAATCACTCTAATGTTCGACTGGCTCATATGGTGAGAATCTATTTATTAGCACTCAAACGTTTTCTTACTATTATATTTTCAGAAATGTGTCGTCGACAAAGAGAACAATGAAGATCCTACAATGGAGGATGTTACATTCCTCTATGAGCTAGAATCTGGAATTTGTCCAAAATCATATGGTTTCTACGCTGCTAAATTAGCCGGCATTGATCAACAAGTCGTCCGAAATGCGTATGCTGAAAGCAATAAGTTTGCATCCAATCTCATCATTGATCCGAAAATCCGTCAACTTGTGGAATGTGCTCGTGACGCGACTTTCGATGTCAGCAAGCTCAAAGAGATGATCGAAGCTATCTGACACCCCGTATTTTTTAAAATTTAAGACCCGCATCTTCCAATATTTTCAAGATTTACTATGTTCCCAGTTGATTTTTACATGTGTGACACCTCTCCCAGTTAACTTCATTTATTGTTTACCCATCATAAACTCTTCCATGTCAAATTTATCTCTATTTTCAAAATATCATTAGGGAGAGAATACAACAGATCTCAGTTCAGGGAAGTCATTCTCGAAGACCACTGTTTCGTCAGATGGCCGTTTTCTCGACATCGATTCCTTCCTTTTTTCTTCTTTAGGACTCTCACTTTCTTCGCTCTCCTTCTCTAATCGCTTCATGTTCTTTCTTCGAAACTCTTGAAGACGTGACCAGTAGAAATCAGCGAAAAGAAGAATCATCACAGAAAGGCCAATTTGTAAGGTGAAGATTCCCAAAGCGTTGGCATCACATTGTGTGCCACGAGCCATTTTCTGAAAATATAAGTGATTTCTATTAATTTTGAGTGAAATACCGCAGTTGCTGATAACGATGCAATGAACGGTAGTATCAGCTGAAGCATCTGCGACGAACATACAGCGACCCAACAGGGAGTCCACCGGTTCAGAATCTTGAATCCAGACAAATAGGCATAGAGGAAGACATGAGCTGTCAAATTGAAGAAGACAATCCAACGATGAATTGCAAAGTTGAGAGAATAGAAAGTGAATGCATAGGAAAGAGAAAGAAAATGATGAATGATGTGGATTGTGAGAGGACGACGAGCATCATAGAGGAGAAGCATCGTCTCGAGAAGATCCACAATTTTAGTGATCGTCCAGATGAAGACGACGGTTCCGGATAGAAGACCTTCGAGAAAATATTATTATTATTCATAAAATATAATTATTATACAAACCTGTGTAAAGAGTCCCAGATTGACATACAGAGTAATGCCATCCACTGAACAAACTGATCAAAACGTCTGGAATCATTAGAAGACCAAGACCCAACTGGAACACGCAGTTGTAGTAGTACCTGAACCCTTCCATTCACACAGTCGATCAATAAAGCAATTTTACCATTCTTTCAAGTAAGACCGATCAGAGTTATGGGATGGTCTGAAGTTGAAAGCAATGAAAACGTAGAAAATTCCGAGAAGGTGAATGGGAATCAGAGACAAGTTGACAGCAGATGAGAACCATGAGTATGGGAACTGGAAGCAATGAAAGTTTGAAGTTTACGAGAATACCGTATACCATTATTGCTTTAGTAGAATTCCTAGTAGTCTATGATCACAGAATAATTTGCTTCTGATTTCATATTTAATAAATCAAAATCGGAGCACGTCTTTTTGAAAACTTCACTGTTTGTTCAAGGATAGTTTTTTTTTCTCTTTACTTCTGAACAACTTTTCGAAGCACCCACAATTTGCTAATGTTTTCTTGCGACTTTCAAAAAAAGACAATAGGATTTCTTTGTTGAAGTTAGTGAGTTTCGAATTCACAAATTAAATAACCGAATCAGAACATTCATTAAAAACTATTAAACGACAACAACAAAACGTATAACAACAACTATTATTTGGCGGGGCTAGTATCTGAGCTTTCTGGCACCTCGAAGATTCGAACCTGAAGCGGGTTCATCATACCTGGAAAATAACTGTTATTGTGTTTAAAACTTTTGAAATTTACCATTGCAAACGTTCAAGACAAGGTTCAGTTTTTCGATTTCGGAATACTTCATCGCGACAAATGCTGCGTTGAGTGGCTGATTGTTGTAATTGTAGATCATTTGGATATCGGATTCAGGACAAGCGCCACGTAAGGTTTTCTGAAAGCGCTGAATAAAGAAGTTGAATAGGCTAGCTTCAATTATACAGCCCACCTCTATCATTTCCGCTGGCCAATCATTGGCAAACTGCACGTACGTGTTGACTACATTATCAAGGTTTTCGTTCGTCACTTGTTTCTCTAGGGGAAACATTCTGAGAGCTCGCCATTTCCTATCAGCTGCATGATTCTTAACTCTCTCTGCGTACTGGTCCCATACGCGGAATGTTCCTGAACCGAAGCGTTCGCCGGTTTCGCGATAATGGCAGGTAATTTCATCCACGTTGAAACGACCATATAATCCCTGAAACGAAAAACGTTGTCCTGAATGCAAAATAATTCACTAATACAGAGAGAGCACTTTCGTCAATACTTCCATCGCTGAAAGCTACTGGTAGAAACATCAATTCATAAGTTCTTTCTTTTTCTTGGCGCTCGAACTTTTGCCTGACAGCTTCCTCTATTTGATTCAAATTTGACAACCAATCCTGAAAACAGATTTGTCAAATGATGTATAAAATTAAAAAAAAAAAACAAACTTTATTTTCATTCTTATCATCAATTGAAATGGGGGGAAACGTGTAGCTCTTTGCGTGTGATTGGCTTTTTGGAGCGTTAGATTTTCCGCGAGCGGTTTTGGAAAAGTTCTTGAATTGCGGTTTTGGGAAAGGTTCAATTGTTCGATTTTTCATGGGAAGATCGAGCTGAATTAGAAATATAAAAAAATATAAGAAACTCTCATACTAACCGATCTACGGTCATGTTGCCAAGAATTGAGCGATGAAGAAGATTCAGAAGACTTATGAATGATGTTCGTCGCATGTTTTGTTTCTGGGGCGACCACAGCGTCTTCGGCAATCACAGCCTCAGTGGCGCCAACATGTTCTGTGACGACCACAGGCTCTGTGGCAATCACAGTCTCAATGGCGATAACATCATTTGGGGCGTCAACATATTCTGTGGCGACATCCTCTGCAGCAACCTCAGAAAACTGTACCACTACATTATCCTCAGTAGACTGCTCATTGATTGTCGATGGAATTTCCGGAATCTGTAAATTGAGTATGTTGACTGATTAAATATTTCAATATAACATCTTCGTTGTTATGCACCACAATGTTATCGTTTCCGTCTTTACTAATTCTAAGAAGCTCCGCACGACAAGGAGCCATCTCGATTGTTTCATTATTTGATTGCGTCTGCGATATCTGAAATATGTATTTAATGTCAAATCGAGATATCAGGATGTACATTAAGTGCAGTTTCAGTGCTTGCTTCATTCAGGTTCTTTGCCAACTCCGGTGTTTCCGAATCTTTTGTGAAGAGAAGATTCTCCTCTAGTAAATTATTTTTTCTTCGGTTCTGGGATTCTGTTTCCTTTAGTTCCAGTGTTTGAGGCGCTTCATATTGAGGAGAAATTTTTGGATTTTTGGATGGATAATGTTTCATTGGAGAAGTCTGAGGGCTATTCGGAGCATGGGCGCCAACTCTTGGATTGCATTTTTTATCTTCGAACTTTCTGGAGCTCCAATTATTCCTAGTGTTATACGTTTTTGCTGGCTCCGATTTCTTCGGCACTTCTCTAGTGCTGACCTTAATTTTATATCGGTGAATTTCGAATACTTAGCGTTTTTTTTTTAAACTTACATGTATCCGATCCGATTTATTACCGTTTCGTGGCTTCCCATTTTGTCTTTGTGATGCTCTCTCCATCTCTGGACGAGATTTCTGTACAGAAGTCTTCATTCCCGGCGCGCCTCGTGTAGGACGTTTTGCTCCATCGTTTTGTGGCGAAATGGAAGATGTTGCATTTTTCTGTTTTGACATTGGCTCTTCTTTAGATTCTTCAATGTCGATTATGGGTTTATGAGGTTTTCTGAGCTCGTAACGAGTGGTTGGATTTGTCACCGACGGCTGGAAGTTACGTATTGAAGTTTTTTGACACAATGTTCAATCCTCACCTGGTGAGCGGTGGCTTCTGCAGACGGTTCACTGCATTCAGACAGATTTTCATTTACTTTCTGGTTTTGCATCTCAATCTGGAAAATAACGAAGTGAAATAGAATTTGAACCAATGAATGTCGGAAAACTGTTCGAAAATTTACGGAAAAACGCCGAACGAGTGAACAGAGCTACAGTACTTTTAAAGGGACACGCAATCTTTTCGCACTAGGGTCTCGCAACAACATTTAAAAATATTTGTACAGTACTTACCCGCTCAGCATTTATCCACGAAATCTTAAAAAAAAGAGAGAATTCAGACATACTCGGTTCGAAATAATGCCGGGAATTGTGAACTGTAAAGCCCGCGATGGCGGCTCATCGGCGGCAAAATCTGAATTTTTCATGTGAATTGCAAACAAAAAATGCCATTTTGCATTTCATATTCACTTGCTGTCGGCAATCTCAGTCATATTTACACCTCCGTTTCACCACATTTTTTTCTGCAGATGCGTTCTCTCATTCTCGTTGCCTTGGCGATCAGTTGTGCTGTTGCTGCATCAGTTCCAAAGTCGTCTCATACGGAGCCACATCGCATTGACAAGAAGGAATCGATCGAACATGAAATCAGTGAAGCACTCAAGGATATCAAGGCGTCTAACAACATTATTCATATGACTATGAATTTGTAAGTAAGAACAATAATTTCAGGTTGACACTCTCTTCTCATTTTAGGAACGATACTGACGATGCCAGCTTCTTCCGTGACGTCGAAAATGCATTCAGCGGGTTGTTCGATGCGATTCAGAATACACATGTGCCGTTCTGGGGTAGCGAAACAATCTCTCCCATGAATGAAACTGCAAATCAAACCACCCAGGATATATTGACTCGTACACGTAACGAACTCAAAGAGGACATCGATATTCTTCGATCGCGCATTGTTCATATCCGTTCTGACATCAATGAGTGGGTAGCTTCGAACGAAAATCAGGACACGAGAGCTATGTTGATCGGTGGATGTGCAGCTGTCGTCGTTCTCTGCGTCTTTTACATGCTCCGTAAATGCTGTCTCAGGTATTGTCGGATTTAATGAAGTGTGACTCGGTGACTGCAGGCTTTACAGTTTCTCAAGCCAAATTTGGCTTTGTGAACTGAAAAGTCTGCAAAACCAAGTCGCAATTCGATCGATTATTTTGGCAATAACAGTCGATGTAACTCGTGTATTTTTCCCGATAACCTTTACAGACGCTCTCGCCTCAACCACCTTGCTGCCTTCGCAAACGATGGATTCTCGGGATCACAAGGAGATACTGACAGCCTTCTTCCAACAACGAAGAACAGCAAAAGAGGTCGTCATTACCCATCTAACAGTGATGAAGACATTTAAGCTGATCACTCATCCCAACCTCAAACTGCCTCTTCCCCTAATCTAACTCACACTTTTATCGCTTGAATTGTATATTTGAACCTATTTGCATGTATAAAAAACTAAAGCCTTCGAAATATCAAAATCAGTTTAAGAAACCCTATTAATATAGAGGTTTATTAACAGTAATATGAGCACATGACTGATGACTTCTTGTACATTTATATCCCAATTTCCACACAAAACTTTCAACCTGTTATCGGACCACTGATAACGCTTCCATTCCATTCGATTCTACCAGTTGACGGTTCAGAGGTTGCATTGTTAACTATCGGAATAATCACACTGGCGATATTTCCAATGGTATTCGAATGAGGAGCTGCGGCTAAAGCTGTTGCATTGGAAGACGTGCTTCCTCCAACAGGATCTTTTGCTCCATCGATAAGGTTTCCAGACTGTTCTTTCGTTTCATTCCATGCAGTTGACAAGAATTGTCCAGTACTAAAATGAAAAGATATCCATAATTATTATCGAAAAAATGAAACTGAGACTCGGTGTTTGCACTCTGTCGATTTACGAGGCCCCGCCCACAAAACAAAAACAACTGCGCGCCCGCATTTTGATTTGTGGGCGGGGCCTCGTAAATCGACACAGTGCAAACACCGAGTCTCAGTTTCATTTTTTCGATAATAGTTATTTCATATTTTCTAGGAATTACCTATTGACAGCTCCGTTAACCCATGTTTTTGTGTCCCCAATGATGGAGTTGTTACCAGAACTCAAAGAATTCCACGCATTTGATAGGAACTCTCCCGTGCTGAAACATGATCATTGACACCCAATCTGTCACCTGAATACTCACCTGTCGACTGCTCCTCCGACCCACGTGCTCGTTGTATTAGCAACAGATCCTGACGATGAGTTTTTCATATCTCCAAGTGAATTCCAGGTGTTTGTAAGAAAAACTCCGGTGCTGAAATTAAAAGTTACATTGACTTTTTGAATACCGAGATCATTCAAAAATGAACCTATTCAAAGCTCCTCCAACCCATGTCTGAGTGTTGTTCACGATTGATCCAGTAGTATTGCTGGTGCTCAGAGAGTTCCATGCATTTGAAAGAAAGTTTCCAGTGCTGAAAATATATCACTAACTAAAAAGATTAAAGTCTTTATAGAAACAAACCTGTCAACTGCTCCATCAAACCAAGCCTCCGTTTTGTTCACGATACTTCCAGTGGAATTGTTGTTGCTCAAAGAGTTCCAAGCATTTGTCAGGAATCCACCAGTGCTGAACAATACAGATAAGTTGAAATTTCATTTGAAAATTCTACCTGTTCATTGCTCCATCGATCCAAGTTTGGGTGTTATTCACAAATGATCCACCAGTATTATTGTTGGATTGTAGATAATCCCATGCATTCGAGAGAAACTCTCCCGTACTATTCATTTTTCCATCAAACCAATTTATAGTGTTATTCACGAAACTCTGGCTTGAATTGCCATTCAATTGTTGATCAATGAAGTTACCAGTTGTGTTCAAAAACGATGAGATAGGATTTGTCGAGTTTGTAGAATTACCACCTGAAAAGAAATAGAATGTGGTTACACTTGAGATGAAATAATACCTGATGAGTTAATCAGACTTCCAACAAGTCCACCAATCGGTCTTGCAGTTGTAGTAGTGGTTGGAAGTGATGATGTAGATCCAATATACTGATCATTTCCTCCAAACACCGAATGCCATGCATTGCTGATCCAATCTCCTGCTTTCCAAATGATTCCTTCAATTAAAGTTTTTGTTTTCATTTCAGCAATTAAGATGTATAAAAATAGTTTCATTTCAACATACTTCAAAAAGTTAAGAATCAAACAAAGTTATTAGTTTTACCTGGATTTTCTGTAGTTGTAGCTGTTGTGGCAGTCGAAGGAATCGCATTGAGAACCGGTTGAGTTGGTTGAGATAGGATCGGTGCTGGAGTGGAAGAAGCGATGGAAGAGCTTATGAGAGCAGCAATTATTGGAGAATTAGTGAAAGAATCGAGAGCTCCACCAACAATAGAGTAGGTTGGAGCAGCTTGTGCCACGTGTTGAGGAGTTGGTGTGGCAGGAATTGCATCAGATGAATGCGTTGTACCGATTGAAGTCTTTGGAGAAGAAGTTTCAGAAGAAATTACTTTCGGTGTTGTGACAGAAGCACCTGGAGTAACAGTAGATAGCGTGGAAACAGCGGAAACCGGAGGATCAGTTGTTAGAGGAGGCACTGTGGGTATAATCAAAACCAGTGGTCCTGTTACCATAACCTGCGGTACAATTGTTGTCGTTGTGGTTGGGATCATAGTAGATTCAGATGATCCGGAAGACAATGATGGAATAGTCCCAGTTGGATTCGGGACAGCGGCTGCCGAGACCGGGGAGACTCCAGACGGTATTGTTGTTCCAAGAGAGATCGTGGATAATGTTGACATTGTGGAAGCCAGCATTCCAGCACTGGTCATAACCGATGGTAATGAAGGTGTGGTAACTGCAGGAGGTGCCCCGGGAGCAGATGAAGTTGTTGTTGTAAGCCAGAAGTTTGAGAGCGTAAATGTCTCTGGAGTTGGATTGAACTCATCATCTAATGGAACTTCTGTTTCTATATTTGGCATCGTCACTTCTTCTACCGTCACTGGGTTACCATGTGTGGTCCCCATAGTTACAGCTGGATTGACAGGAATTACAGGATTTACTGGAATGATTACGGGAGTGATACCTCCAGAATCTGACAGGTGTGTTGCATTTGGAGTTGTTCCTGTGGTGGCAGTAACGGTAACAGTGCCGGAAGTTGCCGTCGTTTCCGTGGCTCCCGAGACTGTTCCACCAGCTATAGTGGTCCCGTTTGTGATTGGTGTGCTTGGAGTAGTGCTCGTCTGAGTTGCAGCAGACATCGTTGTTCCAGTTGTTTCCATCGTGGTAGGACTAGCTGTTCCCGAAACACTGATGGTGGACATATTGTTTGCAGCAGTGAATACAGTAGTTCCCAAAGAACTTGGGATAGCGGAAGTCATCGAAGTTGAAGGAGTAGAAGGTGTTGATGCTGAAACTGGAGTGGATGTCCCCGATACACTGATTGTCGAGGAAGTAGATGTCGACGTTCCCTCAGAGCTACCGATGGCTGTCACTGGCGTAGATGGAGTTGAGGAATTTGAAGAAGCTGTAGTTGAGGTATTAGTACTTCCAGTTGTAAATGTTGATGCTCCTGTTCCACCGATTTTTGTACTAGAGCTCTGTGTGGTGGCCGGAACTGGAGGAGCTGGAGCAGCAGTTCCGGTGACAATCGTTGAAACATTTGGAGCGTAGTTCGCAGGCCAAATGTAGCAGAGAGGAGTCTGCGGATACAAGTATGCCATGGGTAGAGGAGAAGAATCAGTGGTGTACACGGTATCTGAAAATTGTTTTGTTAAATCGAACTGCAACTCGACTCACCGATATCATAAAACTGGAACTGTTTCCAGAGCGGCAATGTTGCTCCGCAATCTCCAAGTCTTTTTGAACAATAAACAACTTCTCCTGTTTCTACGTATTCCTCTAATATTCTGTTAGGCTCTTGGCCGGTAACAATCAGTTTATGGTCAATTCTTTCTGAAAATCAAAAATGAAACATCTATCTGATAAACATGACTCACGAAAATATCCAGTTTGATTGTCAAATTGTTGCTGAAGCTTAACAAGACAGCTACAAGCGGTGCTCTTCGAAGAAGTTAATACTTTTCCGAGAACTCCAGTCTTATTATAAGTAGCTAGAGATGGATCAGTTGAGGGGAGAGTTGTATAGTAATTGTCTTTTAATGTTCCAGCTAAATTGTTATTATAAATGTTCAAATCAGACAGCATCTCGGGGGGAATATTGAAGTTCAATGTTCCACATGTTGGTCTGCTAGCCACTAAAAAAAATTTTTTGTTCAGAACAGTAAATTTCAAATTCACCTGTCGCCGTTGGAAGTGTCCAAGCATAGCATATGGGATTTGATTCTTGATTGTATGTATCATAAACAACATCCTGGTCAAATGAGTACGCATGGACTAAAGTTTATTCTCAATGCGTAATTAGTAGAAAATTAGAAAAACTCACAAACGCCTCCATTTGATATTTTGTAATATCTGTAAATGGGTACTGTAGCTCCACAAGATCCGTTGTTTGCCACACAGACAAATGTAGTGTTGTTGTCCTTTCTGAAACTTTTTTTCTATCAAGAATAGCAAAAATTTGTGTATGAGTCTCAATTTGAATTCCTACCCATTCAATGGACCACCACCTTCTTTAAATCCCAACGCAATTTTCTAACCTGGATTTACAGAAGGATGGGGGTTCTTTTTTTCAATTTTCTAATAGTGTGGGGCTCAAATGATATTTGTTTTTTTAGTGGGAAAAGCAAGAGCAAAGTTCATAAAGGAAAAATTGAATTTCCGCTGTCTGCAGGTGTCTGAAACATGACTCACATGTAATGACTGGGTAAGAGGAATGCGTGATCAGTGTCGAAATACAAGACTGTAGTTTCGGAGCCTGAAAACTTCAATTAGTCTTCTGAGTTTCTAGAATTCGAAACTTCACCTTGAAAGGAGTCAGTGTATCGATTGAGGGTTACTGTACAGGATGACGGACAAGAGGATTGGTTGTTTACCAGAATACGAATAGAATCCGACACTTGATCGAACGAGTTTGAAGGGACGATTGGAGCGATTTCGTACGATATATGATCATTATCTAGGGCGTACTCGTTACTGTAGATTTGGACGGTTTCTGGAAACGAGTGCTCAAATCTTTTTGAACAGAAAAAACTGGTTCATCAAATTTATCAAACTATTCAGCCACTCTATAAATGCATCCAAATGTAATCAAAACGTAAAACTCACCTAACACATCATTTGCACCCAATTGAGAAGATGAGCAATCTTGAGAATATGTTCCAGAAATAAACGAAGAACATATCAACAAAGTCACCGCAATTCCTTGGGCGGAACCCATCCGTCTTGCGAATCTTATCCGTCAAATAAAATTGTTCTGAAAGTGAATGTCTATCATATTCTCGACTCTCTTTCTAAAGGGCGGAGCCTATATCTCTATGGTTACAGAGGTTTGACACATTGCTCCATCAAAAGTCAATTCAAAGGCCAAAGAATTGATAAGGAGCAGAAAAACAATTTCTCTTAGAAGAAGGCGTGAGAAATCGAAAAATGTTCAAAAAAGGAAAGGGAAAACTTTTTCGACGATCAAAAAGTTGTTGTCTCTCTGTGAAACAAAAGAGAAATGGATAAACTAAAAGGGGTTTCGTTCGAGTATTTTTCGAAATTGGACGGTCTTTGACCGAAAAAAGACAGGTGAGACGTAACGAAAAGTGTTAGAACACATGTTGAAGGTGGGATAAAACTGACTGGTCTCGACTACATCGTGTTTTTGACAGATAAACGGAATCGTCCATTTGAGTCATTTATTGAAAGTAGAGTTCATCAGGGAGTGTACGCAATTTTCATGAAATTTGAGGTGACATTGACATCAATTCGCAGAATTTCCTAAGCCGGACAACAAAAATACGAAATCAGTCCCTCCAAAACTTGTGTTTTCAAAGTTCAATTCATCGGAAATATATTTCGAGAAAGTGTGCATCGACCCACGACATCCGGAGTTGGTTGATCGGTTGACTTCAAATTTAAGCAGTCTCTCTCTTTTTCAATATTTTCTTCTCGTTTTTTGAATGCTTATTTTGTATAACTTCATTTTATTGTTGAGTAAAGAAGCTGTGAATCTAGCCCCAGGAATTGAGATGCAGATTTCATTGAGTATAGTTTTAACATTATAAATTTTCTGAATACCGGAAGGCTGAAAAATTCTGTCCTCGGTTCAACTCTTCGAATCCGTCGTAAAAAAACGACGGATTCGAAGAGTCCCCTCGTTTGTTCGATTTCATTGCGTTCCTCCAGCGCCAAGTCTCTTGCGGAGCCACCTGTCGAGCGTCTTGCCGCCAATTGTCGTGCCACGGCAATAGTCATCATCATCATCTTCTTCTTTTTTTCCTGAGGACTTTGTGTTTTTGTGTGTTTAGTGTGTATGTCAAACTGATGATCTATCGACGCAAAGCGACACACGGACACCCCGTGTCTTGTCTATTTTTTCTATCATTTTATGGAGAAAATAAACATTTTTTATCGAGTTAAATTATAATATTTTCAGTTCCTTTTATACTCATATTCTTCAATTTATGTGCTAATTTAGAGTCGTGTGTTTTATTTGGTTCCAAAAAGAAACAAACAAAAAAGAAGAGAAAAAAAAGAAGAAAACGAGGAAGACGTTCTCCGTTCTCTGGGGAACGACCTGCCATCGGGCGACAAATTGAGCAATCCGGAGCACGAGAGCTCATCTTCTTTTCTGCTAATACCCCCATAATGTACTTGTTTCGATTCCTTTTTTTTGAAAGTCTTGAGAATGTTAGGGGGAGTTGAACAAGAATGGGTTTTCATCAACTATGCTGGGAAGGATACCAGAAATACTGAAAGGATTGAAAGCTAAAGAATTGTATTGGCTTGGTGCAGAAGTAAGGAATATGTTGTCAATCCTGAAAGATTTTCGTTCAAATCCAAACATCTTGAACTGGAAGAGTTTACAAAAAGGTTAGTGTAGTTTCCAGATATTAAGTCTGGTCAGAAAAGAAACAGAAAAAAATGGAACACCTTTCATTTTCTTCTGCTTTAGTGGCATTCTGGGTCCTAATACTTCCAATACCGTAGCTCTCAATTGTGAGTTTTCGATATTTTTCAACATTCATATAATTTGAAAATGAGAATACCGTACTCAATTTCCCCTATCTTCTTCGAAGATCATGATTTTTGCAGTCATCTTGCTCTTTTCCATATATATTTCCGAAAAGGAAGTTTTTCTTCAAGAAGACGACAGCCGAGACAAAATAAGTGTGTTCGGATTTTCCGATGATGATGATGGGCTCTTTCTCTCTCTCTCTTGGCCCCCCCGGAGCACTCGTTTCGGGACCCGGCTCCCTGTTTGTGGAGTATTCGGAAGCTGCGTGGAATCTCCGGGGAGTCAACTCTTTTGGCGGAGCGGACACTGCAGAAAAGGAGAAAAAACCCAATGGGGTCGACCCATTTCGGACTCTTCTAATGCTCATTTCCAACATTACTGACACTCTTCTTGTCACTTTTTTTCATGAATCCTTTTTTTCTCTCTTGCACTCATTCAATCATCATTTAGTTTTTGGCTTAACTCTGTCGTTTTTGTCTTCATCATCATCATAGTCTTCTTTTCATTTTTCTCCATATTCTTATTCTTCTTCTTTCCTATCGTTTCCCACCTCCTCCCACCACTCCTTCTTCCATTCCAAATTCATCTTCTTTTTCTCTTTCGTCTCCACGTCTTCTAGTCCGTTCCAGTGATCTCGTCCCGGAGCATCGAATTTCACAGCTTCCTCTAACTTTTTAACATTTTTTATTTCATTATTTCCCTTTTCAAGAGCACAGTTTTCTCGGTTTTTCAAGCATTTGATCTTTTGGAGATCCCAATATTTCAGTTCTACCGTAATCCCCTTCAGCTTTCTTTTCATTCAAAAGAAGGATTTTGAAAGGTCAAGCTCTCAAATTACAGAGTGTTCCATTCATGATCTTTGGTCTTTTTGTCTTGGTTTATTTACTGAAAATGATAAGATCAGAACTTCCATATCCCGTTTTCAATAATTTTTTACTGATAATGAGAATAGGCCACTTTCGAAAACCAAGATCAAGAGTATTTTGGGTTTTTATTTAGTTTGCCTTTCTGTTTTGCGTTTCAGTGAAAACTGAACCTGCTTTTCAGTGTATTCATGATGATCCAACATTTTAGGATCACGGATTTTTACATCGTACAGCTCAGCCCCCCCCCCCCCCCCCCCACAACAGATACAGGATTTCACTTTCCCAGAGTCTTCCAAATCTCTCTCAATAACTTCTAGTAGATGTTCTCGAACACACATTGATTACACTAAACTCACCATAATCATGTCATTAACAACATCTGCATCTCAAAAAAAGTTATGTTCTTCTTAGTGACAACTGCCAACCTGAATGGGGATTCGGAATAAAAAGAGAGAGAGAAAGGGAAAAAGAGATTTCGGAAATTCGAAGGCAACCTGATACCTGGCATATACACAGCAGACTTTTTGCATCTGTGTTGTAGGTACGTCCATCGTTTTCCACGTCATTGGCCTCTTTTTGTGTGAAAATTAACTTTAAGGATCCCAAGGCATGTCAAATGATGTCACACCTCAAATTGAAGGATCATCAGATGACCAGAAAGATTATTCAAAGAAATGAAAAAAGAAGACGTTGACGATACCGATTCTTTAAAAAAACGAAGAGATAAAAGAATTAAGGGCCAAAGAATTGGCGCCACGAATAAATTATTCTAACGATTTATGACGATGATATCCGAGAGAAAACCTCGTTTTAGGTGAGAATTTTGGGATATCCAGTCAAAGAATTTGAGAGTTTTCTGAAGGCAATCCTACTAATTTGTGTTGTATTTTGTGCCTTCCATTATACTCACTCTTATCAAACCCATTTTTATTTGCTCTCATTGTCCATTATGTTGACATGCACAGGTAGGTATCATCACGTGGAAGTGAGAATCTGAAACAGATGAAGTATTTCAACTGTAATTTCTTCAATCCAACCTCTTTTTCTTTTATTTTTAACCTTAATTCCCACGACTTCTTATCTTTTTCTCTTCGTCCCTTGTACATCTCATTCTCAGCCCAAGTTCTCCTCCTTTTTGCTACTTTCTTTTTCTTTTTCTTCAAAAATTCGTAGAAAAGTTCGCAACATGAGCAAGCTTTGTTCAGGATTTTTGAAAAAAGAACGGTGAATAGTTCTGTTTCATTTTTCCCGTCGAATAGATCAGAGTGTGTCTGAAACAGTTGTTGCTCTTTACACTGATGGTCATTTTCCTTTTCAGAGAAACAATTGATTCAGGGTTTTTAAAGACTAGTGTTTTCAAGAAAGGAATCGTTAAATTGGTTTTCAAATTCTTACAGCTCCAATAAAGAATCGGAAAAATTAATGTTCATCATATTTTTGGCGTGAACTCTTGAATAGAGTAAAGCGTTCAGATTTTGCTCCGTGTTGACCTGGATTCAAAAAGTCTAGGCGATTCTAAACGAACAAATATCTCAGAAAGCCCTGAATATTCTAATCTTATAAGTTATACGGTTTTCGATTTTTGAAAATATCGGCTGAAAACATAACTTTTTAGTGATAATTTCAAACAGTTTGAGATGTCCTAGAAACATAGCCGTGACACGTATTTCCATTTGAGAGTGTCGTGTTGCTTGAAAAAAGTTACTGATTTCAGTTTCAAAGTTCGTCTTTATTCTGAACACTTCCAAAAGTAAGTAATAATGCTCTGTTCTTCTTCTTCTTCTAAAATGACCAATATAACTCCCTCCCATCATTTCTCTCTTTCTATTCTTTTCACAAGGACCTTCCACAACACTTGAGAATACTCTATGACCAGTCAAAAACCGTGTTCCCTTCTCCAAAATTTTTGTCCATTCCCTTCATTCTTCTGCCCCTTTCCAAACTAAAATCTCCTTTTCAACCTATCCGTCATTATTCGTGGATATAAATGTCCTTCAAAATCGCCACCCATCTGCAACATTTTCAACCTATTTGCACACGATTCGCTCGTAAAATTGCCCGATAAAACTTTCAGTTTTTTTTCTCTTTTTTCATTTTTTCGTCTGTCTGTCACCGCCCCTTCCTTGTCACACTCTCGCGCACCCTCAATTGGTTTTTTCACACTTCGAGATATCTCGTTTTTGTTTTTTAAAATTCGAAGTTACAACTTCCTTATTTAGAGACCTTATTTAGAGAATACATTAGTTCTCTGAATCTTGCTAATTATTGAAAGTAACGAAGCAGAAAAAATTGAAATTATGAACGGTTCGTAGCTTTGAGTATTAGAATACACACTCCCAAAAATAGAATTTCTTCTTCTTGAGATTCTACGTCACGAAAATATGTTTTGATTCTAAACATTGCTATCCTCATTACTATTCACCCATTCGAGAACATTTTTGTATACCGTAGTATTTAACTTGTAGATTGGCTAATTAGTCTCCACATCGTTCAGTTTTCTTATTGAATTAGTTTTTCGTTCCATTTCTATGCCCCAATTCCAATAATTCTGATCTTGCTTATTTCCGCTCCAATATCCCATTTCATTTCCGTACGCAGGTGCTCCCTTCCCTTCTCTACATCAAACCTGATTACCTTCTTCTCTTGCTTCGTCATTTCAATTAGCATCCATTCCGTATCCTTATATAATTATTCAGATCATCAGACCGCCTACTTCTATGTGAATGCTAGGTGCGGTACCACACGTGATCAGAAGCCGCCGTCGTCGCAGCTAGCCTTCAGAAGAAGACGAGAATCTCCGGGGCAATGCGAGCACCCGTCATCCGACGGCATCTTACCTATCACGTCTTCTTATTACTAGTTGCTCTTATCATTAGAAATGTCGAAGGTCGATCCATTGTCAGAGGAGATCATGTTGTGCATACTCCACTCGGAACAATTCGAGGGATTGGACAGGTATGGGAATACCGTAATTTTTGAAATTTAAATATTACTGAAATTTAGAATCCAGAAGCTCTTGGAAAATTATTCAAAAGCGCTTTTGTGTACTTAGAAATTTCTTTAAAGTTTGAAGTTCTTGCAAAAAATCTACAACGCTTACATTTCAGACATTTGACGGTGCAAAGGTATCTGCATTCCTCGGTGTTCCATATGCAAAACCACCAATTGGTTCGAGAAGATTCAAAATAGCCGAAATGATAGACCGATGGAGTGGAGAATTGGAAGCAAGAACTCTGGCAAAAACATGTTATCTGACAATTGATTCTGCTTTCCCTCAATTTCCCGGTGCTGAAATGTGGAATCCTCCTGGGGTAAGACATTAAATTTTATATGCATAATTCATCGGTTAATTTTCAGGCAATATCAGAGGACTGTTTGAATATGAACATATGGGTACCAGAAGAGCATGATGGATCGGTTATGGTATGGATATATGGAGGAGGGTTTTTCAGTGGAACACCTTCTTTAGATTTGTATAGTGGATCAGTGTTTGCGGCAAAAGAACATACGATTGTAGTCAATGTTAACTATAGGTACGCCAATTTTAAGAGTTTATTGATAACAAGTAGAACATTTCAGACTGGGTCCATTCGGATTCTTGTACTTTGGAGACGATTCTCCAATCCAAGGGAATATGGGATTGATGGATCAACAGTTAGCATTGAGATGGGTTCATGAAAATATCGGAGCATTTGGAGGTGATAGATCAAGAGTGACTTTGTTCGGAGAATCAGCTGGATCCGCGTCTGCAACTGCTCATTTATTTGCTCCAAACTCTCATAAATACTTTCGGAACATTATTGCCAAGGTTTTCTTAATCATTGAATCCATATACTTTTCTTTGTTTCAGAGTGGTTCCATAATAAATTCCTGGGCATCTGCACCCCCTCCAACGATGCTTGACCTATCTCTTCGTCTCGCAAAGAAAGTGAACTGCACTTCGACAGACATGAATGTGATTGCTAAATGTCTTCGAAGTGTTCCAGCTCATTTAGTCCAAGCTGAAGCCGACAATATCTCGGGAGATATTGGACCTCCGATGACATTTGCTTATGTTCCTGTTTCCTCAGATGCCAATTTCTTCCAGGTTTTCATTTTATTCAATTATCAATAAAAACCGGTTATTTCAGGGGGATGTATTCCAAAAGCTGAACAATAAGCAATTCAAAAAAGATGTGAATATAATTTTCGGAAGTGTGAAAGACGAAGGAACGTATTGGTTACCGTATTATATGTCCCTTCCAAAATATGGATTTGCTTTCAATCACACAATTTCTGCGGAAGATCCACATAATAGAGCACTTATTACAAGAGAGCATTATGAAGAGTCGATGAAAGCATTCATGCCGTATTTCGCCGGATCGAAACTTGTATTGAATGCATTTATGAACTCGTATGAGCATGTTTCAACGAGCAATGTACCAGAAGAAAGATATCGAGATGGAGTTGCCCGATTCCTTGGTGATCTATTCTTCACTTGTTCCCTCATCGACTTTGCTGATTTAATTTCTGATAACATTTTCGGAAACGTCTACATGTATTATTTCACCTACAGGTCAGTACTTGTTTTCAAAATATTTGCAAAACTCAAATCTTTGATTGCAGGTCAAGCGCGAATCCATGGCCAAAGTGGATGGGTGTAATGCATGGATATGAAATAGAATACGCATTTGGACAACCATTTTGGAGACCTCATCTTTACGATCAGACTCAATTGGAAGATGAAAAACGACTTTCTTCAACTATAATGCAGATTTGGGCCAATTTCGCCAATACCGGGTTAGTGAAATTAACTGTTATTGAAATTTGAGTTAAGACTGTTTCAGAAGGACCGACGTTTTTTGGCCGCAGTATAACAAAATCGAGAGAAAAGCAATAGAACTCGGAGAATCGACACTTCATGGAAATCATCGAATCATTTCAGATGTTCATGGAGGATTCTGTAGAATGATTGATGAAGCAAAAGCATTTGTAAAACAGAAAAATGGTGAGGATTTGGATAGAGATGTTACTAAATCTTTTGAGAATGGAATTTTCAGCGAACGATTGCCGTACAACTCGAAAATCAGATTCTTCATCAGCAGAAACCAGTTCATCCGTTTCATGTCTCTATCTTTTTTTAATCATTTCAATCTCTTCTCTTTTCTCTTGTTTCCAATTGTGATAAATTTAGACTATTTCCCTGTTAATTCTATTAGTTTTCAGCTGTTTTCCTCTAAATTCTGGATCTCAATTCCTTGTTATGTTTCACTTTCCTCGCCTTGCTTCAATCCATTTCCATTTTTGCCAAAAAATCCATCGAAATTTGAATTTCAGTCCCATTCTCCTTCTATTCCAAAACGGTGTATCTCTTCATCATTCGAATCAACTGCTTACTGCTTCTTCGCATTTTCAATTATCTCTCATTGCTCATCAAAAGAGTCTCACTATCCCTGTTTTAGTAAATAATTTGTCTTTCTATTTCAGCAAGTAATCATCTATAGCTGACTTTTTAGCTCACCACACGTGATAGTTTTTATGAAGTCGTTTTTTTCAAAAGATTTGTTCTCAACATGACAAACACTGCAGAAATAGACAACTAATAAGGAGATAAGCATCAAAATCATCTTCAGTTGCTTCAATTTAAAAAAACGATTATGAGCCAAAAGCGAAAATCTTTTCAAAACGTTTTACAATGAAACCTGTCTCGTAATTTCATATCGAAAAAAAAACTGTAAGAAAGTTTCATCTGATACCGTATCAGTGATCCGATCTTCCAAAAAAAGAAAAAGAAAAAATGAGAGCGTGTCGTCCAAAAAATGACCAATCTCGTCTTCGGTGTCGTTATTATCAACGATACGAACTTGGAGAACTTCTAGCCAGTATAAAAATGAATAGTGAGTATTCAAGAGTTCGAAGTATACGAAAACCAGTATCCTTAGGCAAGCGATCGCAAAGAAGTACAAGGACAAAGAAGAAGAAGTCTGGGGATGAAGAGAAAACTCAAGGTGGAACTAACAAGTCCCTCTTCTCTCGTCGTGGCAAAAACGAGGCTCCGAACCCGGAAGAGACTGAGGCTTTCGCGGTAGGATTTCGATCCAATTTCAGATTTTAGATATTTCTTCATTTCTAGAATATTTGCCGTTGTCTGATCGAGCATCGTTGGTATCATGGCGTGATGCCACGTGGTGAGATCAGTACACTTTTGGAGGATGAAGGTGACTTCTGTGTTCGTAAAACGACCGAGAAAGGAAAGCCGATCGTTTGCATCTCGGTCAAATGCCAGAAGGAAGTTCGCCATTTTCCGTTGGTTTTTGAAAATGGGCAATGGACTTTGAAAAATGTAAGGACAGATTCTCAATTTTCATTATCCATTTGTATACTCAGCTTGCCAAAACTCGTCGTTTCTATGAAGTCGTCGAGCTTCTGAACGCCCTCGTCACTGAAAAAATCGCTTTGTCTGGAGCAGTTCTGGTTCGTGCTGTCCCTCGCCCCGATTACTACATCCCACATAGCGATATTTCGCTCATCTGCAAACTTGGAGGTTCGATATAGTAGCCGAAAAGAAAAATAGTCATATTTCAGAGGGTGCATTCGGAGAAGTCTGGAAAGGATCTTTGAAACGTCACGAAGATGAAAAAGAAAAAAAGAAGGTCGAGGAGAAATCGGCACCAACTTCAGCTGTATCCACTCAATCGAATAATTCGGAAAAGGGAAAATCGAAATTGTATGTGGCAGTGAAGAAGATGAAGGGAAATGCAACAAAGGCAATGACTGAGGAGTTTGTTATGGTAATAATCATGATTTCGTTAACTTTGAGAGACTAAATTATCCTTTCAGGAGGCGAAATTGATGCGTCAACTGGTTCATCCGAACATTGTGACTGTCTATGGAGTTGCACCATCTGAAGAGCCTCTCATGATTGTTCTGGAACTTGCTGGCAATGGTTGTCTCAAATCTTATGTCGCCAAATACCAGTGTCCTATGGATCAACTCTTGCAATTCACTGCTGATGCTGCTCGTGGAATGGCTTATTTGTCATCGAAACTTGTCATTCATCGTGATTTGGCTGCTCGAAACTTGCTCTTGGGAACTTGGGTTGAAGTCAAAATCTCTGATTTCGGATTGTCTTCCTCTGGAAAATCTGAAATCAAGGTGAAGCAGATGAAGGTTCCGATTCGCTGGCTTGCTCCGGAGACTCTTGAGGAGGTAGGCAAATAAAGAATGACAGTACCATCACCGACTGCTGACTATGTATGGCCTCCAAGTGGGCGGAGTGAACAATTGGTCATGCGCTGTAAAATCGTTGGTTCCGCTGTAAAAAACTGGTCCCTGGGAAAGTGGCTCATGGTACTTTGGGAAATCAAACAAAAAAACGTTCCTTAAGTGAAACAATAAGACTCAATTTTCAGGGAGTTTTCTCTACCAAGACGGATGTTTGGGCCTACGCTGTTACTCTCTGGGAAATTTTCACTCGTTGCCAAACTGATCCGTATCCAGGGCTCTCCAACCAACAAGCGAAAGATTTGATCCGTGGTGATGCTCTTCCAATGAGTCCACCAGAAGGAACTCCTGCAATCGTTGTCAAAATCATGGAAGATTGTTTTAACAAGGTATAAATTATTTTCTTCTTAAATCTTGAGATCTGTTTCAGAATCCTGATGATCGTCCTTCCTTTGCCGCGATTCTCAAACGTCTTCGCCCAGAGGAAGACATCACTGCTTACGAGTTGAAGGATCTCTCCCAGACCAGTCCAGTCAAGAAATCAACAGCTCCATCTGCTGAACCTCTTTCTGCTCGTAGTAAAAAACCTTCTCGGAAATAACCTTTCGAAGTTAAACTGAATAAACTCGTTCATTGAAGTCTCTAATTCAGATCCATCTGCATTTTTTGGAATGTCGAGATTTTGATGTGTTTTTATTTTTCATTGAATGAAATCTAATCTCATTGACTCAGAAACTGTTTGAATTTGATTCCTTACTATTTGGGCATGTCTGGAAACGTGAGACGGAGAAGAAATATTTTTTGGTACTTCACCTCGATGCCACCACCTCGAACACGAAAAGTTTGTATCTACGCGGAGCCCCGAAACTAGAATTCTGAAGGAAATTTTCCAAATGAAGGAAGTGGTCTCAACATTGAGTCAAGAATAGGAGACACCACGGAAATCGGGGAAGGGGAAACAATCGGGGAAGGTGGGCGGAGCTAGCCAATCGCTGAAATCCCAAAAACGCAAGACTGCGGCGCGCTTAAATTTTTAGCGCTGAAAATTCAAGTGCGCCGCAGTCTTGCGTTTTTAGGATTTCAGCGATTGGCTAGCTCCGCCCCTTTCCCCGATTTTCGTTCCCCGATTGTTTCCCCTTCCCCGATTTCCGTGGTGTCTCAAGAATAGCCAAAATACGGTAGCAATACTACGTTTGTTTTTTTTTTTGGACTACAGTACTCTTGGACTAGGATCCATAGGGTCTTTGACTATTAGACAAAATGACAATAACTACTTTTTTGATTCTGTTTTTCCACCGTAACTCTGTACATTATTCCCCGTAATCGGTTCCTCTGGGACAACCTTTTCCGAAAAAGAATTTCCCCCATGGCGCGACAATTTCTTCTCGTCCGCAAAGTGTCGTCAGAGTGTAAATAAACTCCGCAATGTTTTTTTTTCTCAAAGTTTGCAAGCTTTTTTTAATTTGTTCTTTGCTCGAACATTTGTATCTCTAATTTAAAAAGTTCGCTAAATTTGTAAATTTACATAATGTAAATATAGCTTCTCGGATATCTTGATTTGTTCATCTTCATATCTTTGAAGTTTCAGGGTATTCCGATGGCCGATTCGCACGGTTTGCAGTCGCCGGAGGTGGTTGTGGAGAAATAGTAAGAATGAGCAATCGTGAATTTCAAAAATAATACGTTTTCAGTACAATTTCGAGAGAAAAATCTTCAATCGGGTTCGAAATCGGCAACAATGTGACCGTGCAGTTGAGCGCGCCATCGGATGTAGATAACGGGAGAGAACGGGATTCGTCGAATGTTCATACAAAGGTTGTTATGGATCACAAAGGAGATATACAATACTTGCGTGGGCGTATTCTGACATCAAACGGCCCTGTGGTGGGATTCCGCTCAATTCATGAATCTGTCGGCGAATCACTCAATGTGATCAACTTGCAAAACAAGAGAAGATACCGATTCAAGGATTTCCCATTTCGAACTGTTGACCTGGCTTTTGCTCATCACCACAAGTTTCTAGCTGTGCTCAATGCGGATTTCTCACTTTATATTTTCGATGTTTCTGATAATTGCGAACCACAGAAGTACATCTCCATTAGCAATTGGCCGACTCACCCATCCTGTGCCAACGATTCACAGCCACATCTCTCCTGGTGCCCATACGTTCAAGGTGAAGATGAAGATGATGAAACCAGTCACATGGTGGCTGTGTACTTGGGACGCTTTCTGTATATTGTGAACATCGGCGTTTTGAAAGAAGCGGGTCTAGGTGACGATATCGATTTCGAGAATGCCAAGAAAGAGGAAGGCGGTCTCTTCACACACTATTTCGATGAACTGAGTGAGAGCAAAGATTTTCGCATTGCCGCTGTTAGTATTTCACCTGATTCTACTGCTGTGGCTGTTGCGAAGACCGAGGGACCTGTTCAATTTTTCACCTTCAACGAAGAAACGAACACACTGATTGGTGCACACTGTTTCGAGCCGAGAGGCTTCGCAAAGAGTGGTTTGATTGATGACCTCATCTTTCTCGACGACTTGACTCCAGATCGTAAAGGAACTCAGTTTTGGCGATCGTGTGTTGTGGTTTCGGATAACGGGCACAAAATTGCACTGTATGAATGTCAGGGTTGGAGGTGTCTCGGAAAAATACGGTTCGAGACTACACGAGATGTCAACAAGTTTATTAGCTTTTCCGACCCATCCGCTAACTTCGTCCACCTTCTCGATATTGATGGAATGGTGAGGTTAATGAAAAAAATGTCTGGTTGAATATGTATTTCTTACAGAATGTCTTCACCATTGAAGTAAGGAATTCTTCTCGAAGCGGACAACTACCTCGTTTTTCTGGAATCACGCAAACTTCTTTCTGCCATCCGATTTACTTCATTGCCCCTCTGTCTTACAATTCTTTTGAGCAGGAAGACTCAGGTGACGATTTGTTCCACAGTGGTAGCAATGGCGAGGAGTCGGAAACCGAATCAGTCACTAGTGAATCAGGAGAAACGAGGATGAAATATACTAAGGCCAAGAAATGTTTCGTTGCCATGGGAAAGCGAAGCATGGTTGAACTGCAGATTACTGTGAAGAAATACATTTCATCTCCGGTGACAGCGGTTGCAGAGTCTGACAAAGATCCGAGCCCCTCTGTGTATGTAGATACCGAACAGGATGTACATGAGACTGCTCCTCTACAAGGACTTCTGATGCAAAAGACGCAATCAGCTTCCGGATTAAGTCTCGAAACGGTTAATCAAAAGTTGGACTGTTTAATCGAAACATTGGCTCGAATTGAAACAGAAAGAAAGGAAAACACGGAAGTGATGGTTCAGCAGATTATCAGTGCACTCGGTTGGTTTTCAAATTATCTCTGTTTTTAATCTCGTTTTTAATAGTTTTAGATGAGAACATGAGAATGAGAGAAGGATACATGCTAAACCGTATTGAGCAACTGTGCGAGAATGGTCGTCTTGATACACTCACTACCCTTCGAAATGGCATCAATAGCCTGAATGATCAAATTGTAAATTCCGTCCATAGTAACAGTTTGGAGGCAACTGAAAATATCAGTCAACGAGTGGGAAATTGTGCCAGAAATGCATTCACTGAGTGTCTGATTCCATCATTCGAACGGAGCTGCGAAATCCTTTTTGGTCGACTGAATGAAACTTTCAGCCTTGGCATGAGCGAGGTATGGATTTTTGTGGAAACTAAACCAATTTAAAATACTTTTTTTCAGTACATTGCAGCCACTTCTCAAATGGTTCAAGGAACCGCTATGGCCACTGTTCAAATAGCACAACAGCAACAACAAAAGTTGGAAATGGAACGAATCTCTCTCCTTCAGATGGCTGAAACCAATCCAGAAGGCGCACTTGAAGCTGCCCTAAACAAAGCTAACGAGTCGCTATTAGAATGCGTCTGCTCCAAAATTAATCCAGAGAAAATTATCCTCCCTGGAAACACTAAGCTCAGTCAAACGTGCCTCCTGTCACTTGTCCAACAATTCACTGTGTCTTTGCACAGAGATAGGGACCTAAAGTTCCGATGGATCGAACTGGTCATTCCCGAAATAGATTTGAGTTGTCCAGAAATCAGCCACGTCGTGCAACCAGTGGCGCAGAAGCTACTAATGGCTCTGCAAGGTGAACTTTTTTTTCAAAAACCGTTAATTTATTATGATTTTCAGAGCTGATTGAAAGTACACAGGATGAACAGGTTCGTCGATATATTCGTCTTCTCTATCAAATGACTCGCTCCTCACTGATCCAGCCTGTAACCCCGTCTCAGAGAACTTGTAAGTGTTGATTTTCTCAGCGTGCACAATTTAAAAACGTTTCCGTCATGAAAATTTACAGCTGCATCAGTGCTCTCCAAATTTATCGCAGAACATTCTCAGCAATAATTGGCCCTTAACTTACCCATCCCACATCTCCGTCGCTTCCCAGTTTTTCTAACAAAATCTCATTTTCACAGTTTCTCCTTGACTTTTTGATATTTTGCGTCTAAAAGTTTGAGCCTTGATTTTATAATATATCACCGTTCTAGGTCGTATTCGTGTTCCATATTACAGTAACCCAGTTTGTCAGTAGTTGAACCTGTATAGAATTGGGATGAGAAGATCATCACAATTAAGCTACGATAATTCACTGTCTTAACTTATTTCTAATTTTTTAAAATTTCATACATTGCACTTATGATTGAACGTTCACAAAATAAATAAGTTTTGAACGAAGCAAATACGTCCTGAGGGAATCAATATGTACATACAAAGTGAATCGATTGTTTCAATCACTGTAGAGCTTGGTTTCGTTTTTCTTTTCAGCCGACAAAATCATATTTCGGATTCTTGCCTGAAAATACCATTTTCAGGGAATATTTTTTATAAAACGTACAATAACTCCTTCAATTTCTTCCAGCTTTCGTTGCTCATGAGCTCTCTGGGCAGCGGTTATAGCGTTGTTACTGAAGAAAATGATGTAAAAAATAACATGATTTTTTAAAAAAACTTACAAGGAAAGCAGGAAGATTTCATGAATCTTTTCGTATCTATCCAGAATTCTATAATTGAGCCTCAAAAAGTCAATGTATAGATTTTTCTCCTGGTTGTTTCGCTCATCGTGTATCGGCTGGAAATATCAGATTATAGATACCTTTTGACGATTCCATTCAAGATTAAAGATTCTGTTAGTACACTTCAAATAACTAGATAGACTTTCGATTTCTGATTTTTGGAATCTTAATTTCGTTTGTATGTTTTTTCCTGGATTCATTCAAATTTCAAGGCAATAAAAAAACTCACATCAACTACTTCATTACCGTTCATTTTTCCTAATTCATACTCGTAGGAGTGACGGGAAGATCTGAATAGGGGTAATAAATATGTCGAAACAATGAAAAATTGAATCTTCGTTCAAGAAGTGGTACAAATGGAAACCAATTTTCAGTGCCAGTAGAATGCACAATTTCGAAAAATAATGAAAAAATGTGACACGAATTCTCGAGAAGAGAACTCGGTGGAAGAATCATGTGGCACGGAGCATGAACAAGAAGACAGAACAGAGAAAAAAGGAACGGATTTCTGAATGGAACGGAAATTAGAGAGCATTGAATAAACAAATGTCGAAATTCTAGCCAGGTGTCAGGTTTTCCAAACAATCTTTGGATACAGATTGAAGAAGAAGAGAAAGTTCTCGAGAATTATAGAAAGTAGAATAGGATATTGTAAACCTAGTTGTTGGCTGGAAACGGTTTTGATATAATAAAACAAAGGAAAACGTAGGGAGAATTCAATGGGAATAGAATGAAACGACATCGCGTTCACTCCGCAACATCATCTGCCATAATGCATAATTGGTCACGCGGAAGACTGGCGGAACAGCTGTGCGGAAAGGAGATGAATAAGATAGATAGATAGAGAGAAGGAGAGAGAATAGAGAAATTAGGTGTTGTGGTGGTTACTACTACAGAGAGTAACAAGAGCAAGATTAGGCTCTTGTTATTCTGGAGTGGTAGATTTACAATAAAGTGAGAGTGAGCAGTAGAGACACAGAGAAAAAATATAGCTTTGAATTTACTTGTTAAGGTTCCCTGAAAAAGTTTGTGGAAGCATGTTTTGGAGATGTATCAACTATTCAAAATCTTCAGAAACCTTTCCATGAACTTCAAGATTATGTTTGGGCAACTACGTTTCGACTTCAAATTCTCTTTGACTACACATTAAGAAATATGAACCAAGTTTTTTTCTGAAAATCAGGCTTAGAATAATGTAAAATTTATTAGTTTCGGAATACGCCATGTTTTAAGGGGTTCTAAGCCTGGTTTTCAAAAAATGAACTCAATCAATTGAATGGAACAAATTTAGAAGTGAAGTCAAAGAGAAGTAGAATCTAGTAGAAAGTGCAGTCAAAGAGTAACTGATGTTTCCTTGAAAAATACAGCGAATCAGATTGGAGTACATTCCATTCTTCCAAAAGCAATATTATTTTATTATCTTGAAAAAAATATAATGAAAATAAAAATATGTTTTTGTTCTCCCTATGCCAAAGAACGAAGTGGTACACATTGGGACGACAAAAAAGAACCAGCTAAGCAGAACGTACTGTTTTCTAAAAACAAACAAAGAAAAGTATCGACGGCCTGATTCATCACAAGGTGGAGAATTTGTATAAAATAACAGTATATGTCAAAGACCGATTCAGTTTTCTTTGTCTTATATACCAATGAACAAGAAAACGATTGACAGAAGTACTGCAAACACTGATGAAATATTTCCATGCTGAACCTGCTGAATAGGAGAATCATAAAAATACGAAGAAACTAAGTGATTTATAGATGAATCGTGAGAGATAAACCGGTTGAGAAAAGAACACTTTATCAACTATTTTCTACTCTATGATTCGACTTGGAGGGTACTGTAGTTTTCCGTCTCAATACGAATTTGTCTGTTTCAGAAACGATATTCCCCAGACAAATTTGCTTTTTTTCTGGAAAAGTTAAATGATCCAAGAACAAAAATGGTTTGAAAACAATTCAAAGAAAGAAAACTAATAATACTTTCGAAAACATGAGAGTGCAGACAAAAGTGAAATGAAATTGAATGATTTTATTGAAAAGTACGAAGAATGGAAGTTCGATCCAGAAAGAATTGCCAGTGTTCGATCAATCAATTGTCAATACAACAATGACTTTGAAAAGTGACATTGAAAAGTTAAGGTTGGCAGTGTAAAAAACAAAAACAAAACAACTCGAAAGAAGGCCTTTGAAAATTGAGAGAGAAAATATGTTATTTGGAACACAGTTTTCGGCATATTGAGTGCATTCGTTCACTCTCCTGTCTCTCCTCTCTTCATTCCTGCTCATCTCTGATCTTTCGATTTGTTGACTTTTCGTGGTTGGTGGCCAGCGTATTATTATACACTTTATTGGACTCTTTTCCCTTCAAATTTAGAATATTGTCTTTGATAAGACGTGGAGTCTCACGATACTCTGAAGTCCTATTTCATATGTTCAATTTCAGACAGTTTCTCCAAATTTAGACCTTCCTTTTTCTTAAATTTGCTCTGCAAATATGAGCGGTGCGAGCGGGAGTGGTCGATTTGTATAGGCTCTTTGAGTAGTTCACTAGAAAAAAACTGCCCATTAAATCGGTGATCTAAGATTATCAGCTGTAATACAAGATCATGTGGATTACGCTGCTAGATTTATAGAACTTCCTGATTTTGATGTTCCCTACTATCTTACTCTGAATTTTAAATTCAAAAAAATTATAAGAACTTTTTCAGTACTTTTCCCTTCTCATTCTTCTCCTTTGAGTCTTCTTTTTTCTCTCCCCCAAAAAATATTGATGTTTTTCTACATTGTTGCTGCCCTCTCAACCCAATTATTCACTCCTATTGCGAAACGGACATCTTGTTTCCTCTATTAGATTCCATGAGTTCGCCGGTTCAGGGCTCCTATGGCGGTGCGCGGACTGCATTCTCGCATTGTGGATGTCTGTGTCTTCTTCAAAATACCCGATATTTTTCATTCGCCGCATCTACGCGCTGTTGTCTGTGTTTCGCGGTTCTCGCGCACGAGAAGAGCGAAACCAAACCGGCGACCATCAAAATGGCGGCCAGTCACTGCCTTTAGCCTCCCATAGGCCGCTTTTTCATTTAGCTCCAGTCGAATCTTATTCTTTTCAATTCTCATGTGCACTTCTAAATGGCGAATCTGGCGCCCTGACAACAGATGTGAACGCAGCTGCTGACCTCACTCTGTCCATTTTTCATCTAAATTGTCAAGATGCGGCTTTATGGGAAAAAAATCTATTCTATTCTCGTTTTCACATTTCCAATATCTTCTTGTCTGTCAATTTGGGAGCGAAAAAGAATTCAGACCGTTGATAATTTTCAGAAATCATAAAATCTCAAAATTTTGAATTCCAAAATTATTTGAGTCTGACCTCAATATTAAAATTGTTCCTAGAATTTCTCTGAAATTTCGGAAACTCGAAAAACTCAATTTTTTCTGATTTTTTTTGAATCTCGAAATCGTGTCGAGACCTTCCCAAGAACAGTGTGCGCCTTTGAGTAGAGTACTGTAGGAATTGAAATGCTTTTTTTTGTTTTTTTTTTGTTTGAAGATGTTTCCGATTTCCCCATTCGAATGATTTCAACACCTTATAGAGATTCATAGGCGGTTTCTCGAAAATTAAGGTAATAATTTTTTTTCGATTTCCTTGAAAAAAATACATACATCCAAGCTTTAAAAAATGTGCAAAATATTAATTCGTGAGTGTCAATCCAATTTTCATCCAAAATGTCCATTCTTGTTTTTTTAATAGAAGTTTAGTAACAGTTCTGCAGTAGGACATTTATATTTATAGAACTCACATTGAATCCGTGTAGGCAAACAGTCCTTTTTCGACATCATTGTCTCCTAAATTGGAAAAGTGTCTGAAGTTTGTTTCTGATCAACTCAGCTGACTCATATTGCCGCCTCTTCGCACTTCCATTTTTTCGGTAAATATTTCCACAATTTTTTACTTCAACTCGAACCTTTTGCCCAACAATTTCGCCGTGTTCGTACGCTTCGAATGCGGTGACTGGTAATGTATTCTTTATAATAAATTCAATGTATCCTCGCCTGGCCGTACACCTGTCCTCATCTTTCCTTCTCTTACGTTCTCCGCATACTCTCCATTCGATTCCAATTCTGTTTATTAGCAAACGAAACACAGACACATATATACACTTACCTACATACTACCCTCATTCCTGAGACGAAGGCGATGTTTTTTAGTACATTACAAGCATCCTGCGTTTGCTACACCTAAAAAAAAAGGGCTTGATAGTATTTCTTACATTAATTTCATCTAGTTTTCGAGTTTAATCTAACCCTAATGTCATCCTGATTCCGATTTCCGCATGATTTTATTACTTTGACCGCTTTTTTTCACAGGTCATCAACGCGAAAGCTTCGGGTGTTCGTAGTGATTGATCTTCTCTCTCGATAGGAAGAGACCCGGCGCACCGATTCCACCGTTGACCGCTGCGCCATGACTCATTGCGGAGAGGGTACATCAGGCAAAGAAATCTGCGAGAAAACGGCCTGTTCTGCAATGCACCGCTCTTTCTCCACACGTTTTAAAACTATCTGTGGTCGCCGCTGAGTCTTTTTACTCGATTCCTGCCTCTTCCCAAATTGATAACGTAGTCGCCGTCATTGGCGTTTCCTTTTTCATACGGCAAACAGTCCTATCGATTTCCTTCATTAAACTTTCAGTTGATCTGTTATTTTTTTCTCTTCTTTTTCTAGATGAACTATCTTGAGATTCGTTTTTAATTAATTTTTTTTTCAGAATTGTATCGACACTCTCGCTTTCCGATCCTCGACTGATCTGATCGGGAAACGAAGTGAGATATGGCACAAGTCGAAGTAAGTGTTTCGTAATATCAAAATTCCTCTTTCATAAAACTTCAATACTTCTTTTCAGTCAGATATTGTACCTGGGAATGTGCGGGATATGGTGAATAGATTATCGAGGGACATGACCAACCGGAATCCATTTTCTGTTCATCAGCAGATTGATAGGAGGCGTGAGTTCATCACTTATTCTACCTCCACACAATCATCGTTTCAGCTCTTCCCAATGCGTCCACACAACTATTTGTCGCAACGTATGCATACAGTTCAAAACAAGCAGATGAACTTAGTTTTGTAGTAGGAGATATTATTGAATTGATTGACGAAGTCGAAGATGGTTGGAGTAAAGGAAAATTAAAGTCGACAGGAGCAGTTGGCATGTTCCCGACTAATTTTGTCACTCTCAAACCACCTCCTCCAACGCCAAATACTGGTGCTCCCATAACAACGACTGCGCATACATCCCGAGCGAAAACTGGAAACAGCGAAGTTGTTATGAGAGTAGAGCCAAAAGCCATTGATAGGACTCCATCTACGGTAATTCTTTTTTTTCAACAAAACTTAACTTTATTAAACATTTTAGATTCTTTCTGATCAATCACCAGTGCTCAAAACGTCTGACTCCAAGTTTAGTAGCATTCCCGCAGTATCACCACCATCTGTAAGCACCGAAACGTCGCCAGCAGAATCCGTGAAAACGAAAGGTGTGTAACAGTATCACTACTTAATTTCATAAAAACTATGTTATAACTTTCAGAAATGGCAAGAGTGAAATTTGTGTACAACCCACAGCACGATGATGAGCTAGCTCTAAAGGATATCGACATGCTTCTAAACATTACAAATAAAGTGATTTTTTTTAACTAGAAAATAGTACACTCAATTTTTTTCCAATTTTCAGAATCCAGGTGATGCTGGTTGGTTCGAAGGAGAATTGAATGGGAAGAAAGGACTATTCCCGGATAATTTTGTGGAGTTGGTTCAAGTACCAGTTGGCACTGAATCTGGATCGAAATATTCGTCGATATCAAGAGCAACTGCACTCAATTTTGTTACCCACAAGCCTCCCCCAGTGAACCCACCGCAACCAGCAGTTCCTCCGAAACCCGCGAAAATTGTATCTGTGAGTTTTTTTTTGCTTCGAGCTTTAGTCGTATAACGCGTGCTCCCATTCCCGAGGAGAAAATCCACTATCTCCCCACCCACAATTTTCCCTCACCTCCTCTCGACCAAAGACCACGAGAATTCGAGAGGCCCAGACGATTCGCCTCCCACGAAAAATGATCGTCTCTCGAATTCTCAGTTGTCAAGCCGTCGGCGCCTCCTCTCTTTCTTAGTCATGATTTTCTCTGACAATCATTTTCATTGATTCACTATTTTTTCCAGGCTGACACAGTCGCATCATCGTCCACAACACCCTCTGCTTCTCAAGTCCCCGTTGTTCAAGCGTCAACAGCACCTTCAACTGCCATGCCTTCGGTTAATACGTCTACAAGTCTGAAAACTAATAACTTTGCTGCACTTCGAGAGAAAATGTCGAACGTTCGTCAACTATTACGCATTCTGAAAAAATCTCATTTATATTTCAGAATCTGAAAGTAGTGGCTCCTGAGAAAGTGGCTTCTATTCAACAGAAGCCGTCCGAACAACGGGATCGTGCATCGACAGTTGAATCATCGACTGGAGAAACTTTGATTGATAATCACAGTAGCGGAGACCAAGTTACTGAGCTGCAGCACATCACTAAAAACCGTGCACGTCCGCCAAAGAACCGCCCAATGAGCATGGTGATGAATCGCAATCGAGTAAGTTGTTTCGATATTCATTTTACGGGTAAAATATATACATGTAAACCTGTAGAAATTCAGCAATTTCAAATAATAAAAAAGGGAAACTGCGGTTTCTGATGATTTAAAATGCAAAAATCGTTTATCTACAAACGGGCGTCGCTTACTTTCCAGAGTTTTACTATCGGGGTTTTCAAACAAAGGGCTTTCATTTGAAACAAAAACTCAGAATTATTTTTTCAGTCATCCGACGAATCCCCAACAGGTCGGCTCAGCTCTCCTACATCTGCTGCTGCTTCCATAAACCAGATGTCGGCTTCTATGTTCGTTCCTCTTGCAACTAAGGAAATCTCAGTTCCTTCCAATAGCAGTGCTGTGTCTTTCAAAACTTCATCGATCGCTCCAACTGTTGTTCCGCCATCTTCTGCTTCAAAGCCTGCGCTTCGACCAATCCCTAGCAACTCCATCTCGGACACAAATGGTAACTCATTCAAATAATATACGTTTTCAACGACATCATTTTCCAGAGTCATCTTTTGTCAGAAAACTGGGTTCTCCGGACAGTGGAAAGTCTCCAGACTCTTCGTCCGACTATGTCAGTCGCGCCGAGTACGACGAGCTTCTAGACAGATTCCGCGCTTTAGAATCCAGAGTTATCGCTTTGGAGAAACATCGTTTTTAGCCATTATTCTTCTTGTAAATTTTCCATCGTTTCCCAGTGCAATATCGATTCTCGAGAGAGTTTCTCATAGAATCCATCAAACATTCTGTGATACTTCTCTTTTTCATCTTCCCACCAGTTTCCATCCCTCAACCGATTCGTTTGTATTCATTCACTTATCATTTATATGCTCCAGATTTTTTGCTTTTTCGCTTTGTTCCCACATTGTTGCTCAAAACGGCGTCGTTCCTTTGCTTTCCCACCTATTTTTCCACTACATGTTGGCCAGTCAGGACCTTGTTATTAGTATCTCCTTCTAGGCCCTTTTTTGCACCCAGCCAATTTATGTTCTTATTATTTATATTATTATTACACTTACACCATGAATACTATTGTGATTATGCGTCGATTAAGGTAAACATGATTCTAACTCTGAACATTCTTCAATCCTAGTAATTTTAACTTCCTGTCGTTTCGTGTAATTTACATTAAATTCTAAACTAATAATCTCTCTGAAACTCGACTTTTTGGACTCAAGAAATCATGACGTTCCTCATCCTCAGCGACTCAGGCTTCAATATGTATTTTGAGAAAAATAAGCAACTTCCAATAATTCTTTTCTTTATGGCTGATTGGTAAGTTCTGGATTTCGGGAAAACTCCAAATCAAACTGGTCCACTGTAATCTTTAAAAATTTTATAGGTGTGATCAGTGTAAAAATATAAAAACTTTTGTCGAACGGGAAGCTACGAGAAATAGACATGATCTGACCGTTCTGAGAATCGATTCGGCTCAGTGCGACGAGGCTGTCGTGAAGTACGGTATCACTTCTATTCCAACATTCGTCCTCGTCATCAATGATGTCGTCAAATACAGTTTCAACGGGGCAAACGAGGAAAAGTTCTTGGCGATGATTGACAAAGCTCTGGAATAACTTTGATAATTTTATTTGAATCGGGTATTTATTTGAATCTTGTCTTACAGCTCAATAAACAGTATTGTTTAATAACTTTTAAAAAACGAGGGTTGTGATCAACAAACACGCTCAGAAACTTCAAAAACTACTCTCACTACAGCTTTCGTGACTTCTGTGTTGCACAAAATTTTTGTGTTCAAACGAAGAGGAAAAACATTTGAAAATTTTTTTAAAAGAACAGTTTCTTTAGTTCTCATGTCATTGATGAAAAGCTTGTCCCACATTCCGATATCCCACATTCGCAAAAAAAAAGACTAATAAAAAGAGTTTCCCTCTTTTTTCGGATCTGCTCCTTTTGCTCGGCGAGCAAGAAAACAACACGATGCTCAGTGAGTAGAAGTGCAAAAAAGGGGAAATCCCCCTCATTTGGACATTGCCAGAAGCAATCTTCTAGATGTTTTCTTCTTCCTTCTTCTCATGACAAAACGTCTTCTTACGTGATTCTTCGTCTCATTTCGTCTGACATCACAAGAACAATATAGTTTTTTTTTCTGAATTCTACGAAAACTTGATCGCTTATCGCTCAGATTTTGATTTTTCATGTGAATTCTCACAGTAGGTTATTTCATGGTTCACATGCCCCTTTTCTATTTTTTTGTAGATTGAAACCAAATCAAGTTAGTTTCAAGTTTTTCACTAATATTTTGGAGCTTTGAATATTGAAAAAAAGTTGAGGCAAAATTTTGGATTTCGTTTCATAAGATTCCACTTCAAAAAAATAGATGAATTGGCTATATGCTACAGTAGTACAAAACTACAGTAACCCAAATCAGTAACCCAAACTTACCCAATAGTACAGTAACCCAAATTAGATGAGAATAGGAGGTATCCAACATGACTATTGAATAGATGCAATCAAATATCCCTTATCTTCCTAGTTTTTTCTCATTTTTTCCGATTTATCCTATTTTCTCTAATATTTTCTTTCTATTCAAAGTTTCGTTTTTTTTCAACTTTTCTTTATTTATTGTTTATTGTTTTTTCGTTATCACATGGCGGTCTGATTCAGGGTTATTTCGTGATGATAACGATACATTTGATAAAAAATGTCGCCGATTCGTACCTTTCTGATTGAGAAGGTTTCATTTCACGTGCTGTCATCGGTCCAATTACTTGTCATTCATGTATAAATTCCATTCAATTTTAGTTCTCGTGATTGTCATTCGGATGAATAGAATTATGGTTGCATCGGTTTCCAGTTTTTTTGAAAATTTAGTCTCCATTGAAACTAAACTTCTCCAATCCATTAGAGAATAATATGTACAGAATGAGTTTCCAAATTTGAAACATTTTTCTTAGAACAGGTTTCATCTATTTTTTCTGGAATTCTTCATCTTTAATCCATAAATAACATTGTTTAGATAAACAAAAACAAAAAAGAAAAGTTTCCGATTGATGTCATTTTTTCCGTTCAAAAACGTTTATTTTGTGCGAGAATTGATCTTTGGTGCCTGGGCCCCACTCTTCTTTCCCATTCTTTTTTTTTTGCAAAGAAACCCTTGGCAACATTCATAAATGTATGTGCTTCACTGAATTTCAGCCCAAACTTTTTTTCATTTTTAGTGAGAATCCGTTTTTTCTCATGACAAGGAGGAGAGTTGAGATTTCTCACGTTTGTCTCATATCCATTTTCAGCATTCAGAAATTGTATAAAACTAAGCCAGTTTTTATCCATATCGAGAAAGCTGAAATCGTCTTTTTCATTTATATCCTTTTAACTCAAAAGTATTTCTTGACTAATTTGGAAGAGTCCAAACTTTTAGTTAACCGAAAATCGGAATGTTTCTCCAATCTTCTAAATCATAGATCTCTTTGCTCTTTTTTTTTCTTTTTTCCACATGACGGTGGTCCCTTCTTGTCTATCCCACCGCATTGAAACACTTGCTGATTGTCTCTATTTTATTTATTTTTCACAAATTTATTTTTCCAGAATGGTTGTTTATAACTGCATCAGTGACGAGGATTTCCTACAGAAATCTGAACATGGAATTGGAAAACGAGCCATCTACTATTTCTACACGGAAAAGTAAGTTCCTTATATTGGACCATAGTACAATTCCATTTTTTTAGTTGTCCATCCTGTTTGCGCATCAAACCACTTTTTGAGGATTTGTGCAAAAAATACGAGAAGACGTCGTTGGTCTACACTTATTCATGTTACAACGATGATCAATGTAAGAAAAACATTTACTTTTGATTTCCAAAAATGGTCCTTAAATGTTTCTCAAATATTCGAATATCAAAGAAAAAGTTGATTATTTTAGCCTGAGTTCTGATAATCCACCACAATTTGATGGACTTTGGTATATTTGGGACTAAGCTAGAGTGGGATCATCTATGCATCCAGAGCCGAGGATTTTTTAATTGCTAATAGCGAAGAGAAAAATTACTATAACTTTGAATTTTCAGTGACTGGAGATGCTTTCGCAGTCAATGAAACTCCTACTTTTGTGGTGATGGATAATGGGTAAGAAAATCTTTCAATTTCTTTTGTTAACATAAGTGAACTTTTCTGAGATACCGTAAAACCTCTAATAGAAGGACATCCCAGTGAGCCCGAAAAGTGCACTTTCTCAGATTTCTGTGCATCTGAAAATAGTCTCAATCGATCCTTGTCAAAAACAAACTAGGCTCAATGAAATACGTTATGAATTGCTAATCCAAAATTAGTAATGGATACTTTTGTGAAAGTCTAGTTTCGATCTTGAGGATATTGAACAATAAAAGGACAGTTCCTTATTAGAGGTTTTACGGTATCTAGAAATACATCTTTCAAATAATTCAGAATTCAGCAAAAATACCGTAGTTCTTTTGAACATTTCTCTACTCTAATTATACGATGTGTTCTCTGCTTGATTTCTGAGCAATCATAACGCTGAGTAAGTCTTATTAAAAACGTAAACGTTCATTTTCAGAGAAGAAATCACACGGCACGTTGGAGGAGAAGCTGATAAAGTTCAAGAAATATTTGAAAAGTATGCTGTTTAAGATTCTATGTACTACGATTCTCTTTCCCGGATTCTTTTTGTGATATTTTTGAATAAGATTTTTTCGCTTTTAACTCATTTTTATGTCAAATTGATTGAATAAGAAATAAAAAGTTATTAACGTTTCGACCTGGGAAAAATTAGATTTTGGAAATCCACGTGATGAAGATCAATTGGGAAAACTTTTTCAACTGATAAATTGTTATTTTCTATTCACGAAGGCCAAGAAAATGTATCGTCGACTGCGTACCGATTCGACAACAAATTTCTCTCCCCTCCCGGAGCTCAGCACTCAATCTCTCAGTCCAACGGAGACAAAAGGGATAAATAAGGAAAAGATAATTTTGAGTCCGGTTCGGGAAACTCCAGCAGAGTCGGTTATTCTTTTGGGGAAATCGATAACGATCTTTTTGATTTTTTAGAATGGTACCATACGACACAAATTTGATTTTAAACTTCACTAAATCAAGGCAAAGCGATGTTCCTGATCAGGTCATTTATCACTTTAATATTTCTTCGAAAATCGTATTTCCTTTCAGACAGCGTTCGATCAAATGTACCGGTTCAATCCTAAAAATTTATCACATTTCGGTAAAATTGCATTTCATTTAAAAAGTATTGGAAAATGGAAACGGAAAGAGTGGTGTAGATTTATGAGAGGATTGATGCCCATAACTCTGTGGTTACCACAATACACGTGGAAATCCAGTTTCTTGTTTGATTTTTTGGGTGGATTGATGGTTTCAGTGATGAGTGTTCCACAAAGTAAGACATATTCAGATTACTAAAAAACAACTGTTTTATGTGAAAAGGAAATTGCCTCACAGCTCGAAAACTTGTCTAAATCTTGTCTAAAGAACTTTTACTTTTACTAAAGAGTCCAAAAAAAGGATATGCCTTCAGGAAGAATCAAAACTAGTGGACCGATTGAGAAAATCTCTCGGATCATGTAACATTTTTCAAAACTTTTTAATTGACAGGTCTAGCATACGGAATGCTCGTCGGTGTTCCCCCCAACTACGGTCTCATCACTGGAATTGTTGGTCCATTCGTATATGCTCTATTCGGAACTTCAAAACATGCATCGCCTGGTTCATTTGCAATTGTTTCTCTGATGGTTGGAGCTGTTGTTGAGAGTATTGCTGTTTCGAGTTCTGATGATTCATCTACTGCAGTTCTAACTCCAGGATTATTCATGAATGACTCAGATCAACTATGTTGTCGAGAAGGAAAAACGAAAGTATCTGACGATGAAGCAATTACAATAGCAGCATCTATCACTCTTCTAACTGGAATCTTTCAAATCATTCTGGGATTGATGAATGCGGGACTATTGGCTGTTTGGTTATCGGATCAGTTAGTGCATGGACTTATTTCTGGAGCAGCTGTGCATGTTTTAACATCTCAATTAAAATCGATGACGGGAATCACGAATGTGCCTCCAACAAGTGAACCTTTCCAGCATCTACAGGTAAATACAATGTTTCGTATTGCCTTCATATTCCTTTTTTTCAGTTCTACACTTGCTTCTTTTCTCAAATACAAAACGCCGAAATCCCCGCTGTCTTCATCTCCATAATCAGTGTGACACTTCTGTTGATGTCTGCATACGTAATTGATCCCTGGATGTGCAAAAAAGTCCCAGTCAAATTTCCGATGGAGCTAGTTCTGGTTATTGGAATGACGTTAACAGTTCATTTCACTCGAAACACTTCTTATGAATTTTCGGTGAAAACGGTTGGTGAAGTGGCAAGTGGAATGCCTCCCCTGGTCCTTCCACAAAAGGATTATTTCTTTGGAATGATTGGATCTGCCATTTCAATTGCAATTATATCTTTTGTTATTCACATTTCTCTCTGTAAACTGATTGCGAAAAAACAGCAATACGTTGTGAGCTCCAACCAAGAATGGTATGCTCTTGGATTAATGCATTCAGTTTCTTCATTCTTTGGATGTTTTGCTGGTGGATCTTCTCTTGGTAGAACTATGATGCAAGTGAAATGTGGAACTAAATCTCAACTTTCAACAATTATCGCTTCATGTGTTCTTGTTATTTTCATAATGGGAGCAGCTGGATCCATTCAACATCTACCAAAACCAGTTCTTGCTTCAATTGTGGTTGTCGCGATGAAAGATCTCTATATTCAAATTTTTACATGTTCCACGCTTAGAGGGAAAAATTTTGTAGACTATGTGAGTCACATTCCAACTGTATTATTTGAAATTATGAATTTGCAGCTGATATTTGCTGCAACTTTCACTTCTGTAATCGTATTGAACGTTAATTTTGGTTTGATTATCGGTGTTGTCTTCGAGTTGTTGACTGTCGTCTTGAGATCTCAATGGCAAGTTTTTCTAATTCAATTCAACTGAAATTCTTATTTCAGGGCTGATAGCACTCTTCTGGGAAGAATAAGAGGAACAAATCATTTTCGACGGCTGGGTCTTTATGAAACTTCATATGATATTCCTGGAATCAAAGTGTTTCGATTCGATTCTCCACTGTATTTTGCGAATTCAGAAATGTTTTTAGGACGAATTCATGAAGCATGTGGATTAAACCCCCTTATTGGTAAGATCGAAGAATTTAGATAATATTCAGGGATTTGTTTCAGTTCGGGGAGAAATCGCAGAAGCGGAGAAAAAATTGAAGGCGGCTCAAAAGAGAAAAGAGAAACAGGATGCTGAGAATCAACAACCGAAAGAAAAAGAAACGAGTTGGTTTTTTCCTTTTTTCTTATTGTTGTACAACTTTGTTTCAGAATTGGAAGTGACAGCTCATCAAGCAAAAGTATTGGATGAGAAACAACCCGAGACCGCTCCGGATCCAGCAATAAGATTTGAAACCACACAGCTAACTCATATTATAGTTGGTAAGTCGTTTTTGAAAGTAATCTTCCTAGCGTTTTATTATAAGTACGGTATGCCAGAGTTACTGGGCACCTTGGTTTCATCGTTTTATGTACAAGTAAGAAGTGAGATTCATTTAGCTTTAGTAATTTTCAGACTGTTCTGCTATTCTATATGTTGATTTGATGGGAAAAGATGTTCTGGTGGAAGTATACAATGACTACAAAACAATTGATATTTCCGTTCTTTTTGCTAATACACAAGGTTTATTTTTCATATCAGAATGACATTTATCTCAAAATTATTTCAGAACGAGTACGCCAAATCTTTGAGGCAACAAACTTCTTTGATCAAGTTCCTCGAAATCGGGTATATGTTAGTGTAGCGGATGCAGTTGATCAAGCAGAATTGGAGCAACGAAGAAAGAATGATGCCAATATTGTAATGGTTAGTTATAATTTATGTTTTGGAAAGACTAGTTGATCTGAATTTCAGATGAAAGCAGCTCCAAAACCTGCAGTGGCACAACCTGTTGCCAAATCAGTTGGACAGAAATCAGTTCCCTTTGGAGATAATACATTGATGAAAACGCAGAGTTTAGGTAATATTCTAATTCGACGGATACTCTCTCATATTTGAATATTTCAGCCTCACTTGTCACTGGCGTGGAATTCTCATCCAAAGAAAATACAGCAAGAGAAGGAACAATACAGAAGAAGCTGAAACCCCCAACGAAAGTACCAAGTAAATCAAATATATTCTGGGATGATTTGGATAAAACTCAATGAGCTGTTCACTTTTTGTTCAAATAAACTTTTTTCAAATCTCGTATTGTGAATTATTATAGTACCAGAAGAGGTGTGAACTCCGATGCAGTGGATCATCCCGTAGAAGGAAATAGGCTAAAAATTTCAGAATTTCAATGTTGATATTTTTGAAAAAAGAAAAGTATGGACATCATCTTCAGACGAATTTTCAGTTTGATATAATTTTGACCAGAGAAAATGGAAAAATCGATCTTAATTCTTGGTCACTTGTTAGGAAACTTCGAATGTATCATTCACTTGTTTCAAGTTCCTAATTTAATGAAATTCCTTACTGTTTCCATTACACTGTAATCGTTGACCTTGACTCAAAAATAACATGATATATAATGTGATTCTTCTCCTTTCTTCTTTGATTCTGTCTTCTGCAATGCCAGTGATTTCTGTCGATACTAACGAACAACTTTTGGAACAATATCAAGCAGCTGGAGCCACTCCTGTCATTTTTTACTTCTATTCTGAATGGTAAGTCTTCTGAAATGAAAATTCTAAACTGTGTGCGCTTACAGTAATCTTCTATGTGACGATGTCAATCCACTTTTCAATCAGATTGCCGAAGAATATTCTGATCAAACGATTGTTCTCTCAGTTAATTTGGCATGTCAAAGTATCGGTGAGCAAAAAATGCAATTATCAAACCGTTTCATTCAAAAAAATTTAGTACAAGGAACTGATTTCACTGTCGAGGCAACACCAGCAGTCATCGTTGGAATCAATGGAATCGAGAGCTGCGAGGACAAGCTAGTGGAATCTCAGATCACAGAAGAGTCCCTTCGTGCTCTCTTCCAGAAATACTCTAATTGAACAAATTTCATTCAGTTCCTGTGATAAAGTTTGTACTTGTTTCATGAAAATAGCTATTAGAAAAAGATGTAAAACTTTGATAATAAAAGACTTCATTAATTTCTATAAAAATAATATAAATGCGACTTGATGTTCGCGCTGTGTCCATATACGAGACTTCTCCCACAACGTTGCGTACGGTAGGTCGTGAATACGTACGGTAGGTCGTGAATACGAAGTTGGCATTGCCAACAATATCGGTGCGCCCCGTAAATCGACACAGTGCGAACAAATAGTATTATATTGTGGCGGTAAAATGTAGGTAAACTTGCTCCACCGCACTCCAGTGGAAAAATCACCGTTTCGGGACCTTTTACCACAGGAGTGCGGTGGCGCAAGTCCAGCTGCCTTTTACCGCCACAATACTAGACTGAGAATCTGACCACCATCAATTTAGCTATGAAGACTAGGGTGGATTTACCGCGTAGTCAATTATAGAGGCATCATGGGTTTATTTCATTTTAAAAAAGTGTATTTTCATCTACGGTCATCGGAGAATACAAGGTTTTCGAGCCACATTCCGTATTTGTCCCAGAGTGCTTCTTGAAGAAATAGAGCATATGCAACACCAAACAAAGATCCGCCTAGATGGGCTGCATGATCGAATAAGCGGAATCTGAAAGAAGCATATATTTCAGATGCACTCGAAACGCGTAATTTACCTTAGAAGGAGTCCGAGCAGATCAAAGGCAATAATTCCGTAGACCGCACTTTTTGCAGAAAACTCAAATCCAGGAACAAATATCAAGGATAGTTTAGCTGAAAGAGTTAATATGAAGCAATAAAATCATCTACACGAACCATCAGGGATTTGCATGCATGTATAAGTGAGCACGGCTAGAATTGCACCACTTGCTCCGAGTGCTCTGATTCCTGATCGCATCACTGCCTTGTCGACGAGACTGATGAACGATGAAACTACGGCGGCTGTTATGTAGAATGACCAGAATTGCTCGGGGCCCATGAACTTTTCGATTATGTGAGGAGCGAATGTAGACATCACGTACCTGAAGACGACTTGTTTATGGTCAGTCCAATTTTAGATTTTACAAAAATAATTATTAATACAATGTAACTACTCACATGTTGAGTCCAAGATGAATGATAGAAGAGTGTGAAAATGCACTGAGCAGCATTGGCGAGCAAAGAGATTTTGAGGCGTAGCTGTTCGTGAAGTAACGAGTCATGAACGGTTTCAGTGATTTTCCTTTCCACATCAAGTACACCTGGGAACAATCGTGATCAGATATTTTCCTTGTTAAACACTCACTTACCACAACATTCAATCCTATCAGTAATGCTAAATGCTTCTCGCCAGACGACAATTTGTATTCAGTGCCAGCTTCAACCTTAGGATCGAAATACAGTTTCACCTAAAATAGGTGCGACGGTGATGAGCTTCATTTTTTTTTTGCCACAAATCTCGACTTTGACAGAAATGTTGATCTCTCGTCGCTTTGTAAAAAAAAATTATGAAGACAAACTCACCGCTTCAAAAACACTAGTCGGCAGTGCTGCTTCTTCTTTCCTCCGTTGATAAACTTCTGCTATGATGGCAATTGAGAAAGTAGTTGCTCCTGTTGCCAGAGTGAATCGCAAAGCCTTCCATAAATCTGATAACGGTCTAACCGATCTAGAATCGGGTGTGAATGCTTGCTTAATGTTGAACTGAACTTCTCGTTGCTTCGAGAGTTCTTTTATTTCTTGATGTCGTAGTCGGTCTCTTAAACCGTCTCGTGTGAATCGGCTGGTCAAACTTGAGCATTTACTGAACGACCGTGAGCTGAGGTATCCAAGTAACCGACCACTGAACATTTTCTGAATTATACAAAAATGATGAAAAGGTTTCAGAGAACTCCCAACGACAAATCGAAAAACGCGCCAGTGTTACACAATAAACGCGCTAGGCTATCATAGAGAAGATTGCGAAAGTATTTCAGCTATATAATAACGCTTCGAGAACATTTTTTTGTCGTAAAGAAAAAAGTTGTGATATTTTATTCAGCTTTGAAAGTGAAAATGGATATGTGACAGATTAAGTTTATGATGTCGTACTGGAGTTGAAGTATACTAGGTGGTAAATGAGAAAATATTTTGAATGTAGTATTTAACGTGGCGATATCAAGAGCAAAATATTACAATTTTCAGGCAAATTTCAGAGATCTAGCAGCTTTTGGTCTTGGAGTGTGACTCATTTGAGCAATGTGATGGTTTGTATGAGCATAAATCTGCTGCTCTGTTTTTTCCATTTCTGCATCAATTATTTCGTAAATTTCTTTGATGTTATTGTCGGTGAACCGCAGATAACTGAAGAAAAAATATGATGTTTGAAATCGTTAGGCAACTCACCTTTTACCCATAACAGTAATCTCTGCAACGTACATGGGCGCCACCTCACACATTAACTTCAAATGGTCGATGATGTTTGGAAGAGAAGTTTGGTTTGAAGAGCTGAATTGAACGAACTTGGCAACATTCTCCATCGTCATTGATTCGGCTTTCTTTTTTGTATAATGATTACAAACAACGCGAACATATTTGTCTTTCAGTAAAGTAAGTCGTTGTTTCCTTCTTTCGAGATCCTTGTCAATACATGCGTTTGCTGCTTTTTTGATCGCTTCCTTGGCACGAATCCTTTCCAACATCGTCATCTTCTGTTCAGCTTGCATTTCCGAGAACTTCTTTGGAGATATTGGCACCGTTCCAGATGTTCCAGTTGCGACTTTTTGTGGACTTTTTAAATCGCTGAGAAGCCTCTGCACGGAGCTGGGCAGATATACTTTCTCCAACTCGAACTGTTTGTCTAGTGCTTCTTTCATCCCAATGTGACCTGAATTTCTCTCCACTGGCGGTTCCGGGAGCGTGGCCTTTTGTAGCACCGGGCAGTCTTTTTCAGGACGGAACAAAGGGTGCAACCTTTTGCCCATACACGGCACTAAAACAAATCCTATCAGAATTAAATTTGAAATGACAATAGCTTACATCCTTGTGATTCAAGAAACTTGTTGTGATGCTCCAAAACAATATCTGAAAGCTTATGTCGAAAAATATGGGCACGATCTCTTTTCCGAGCTGCATCGAGTCGAATCCTTCCGTCAAAATCTGGTTTTCTGAGAATTGGATTTACTTGCTTTCGAGGGCTCTTTTTTTGAGAGAGCAATTTCGAAGGGCGAACCAGCGGCAACTCTGAAGTATCTGGTACGAGACTATTCTCAACTATATAGCCGCGCAGATCTGTAATTCGGTATATATGATATTTGAAACGAAATGTTAGCTCACCATCGACAAGATTTGGTCGTACTTCCAATTCGTATTTTCCACCTTGACCGAATGCCCTTCGTTGTTCTCTCATCTCTACTTTATACGATTCTGGGTAAACATGAAGAATTTGGGATAGATGCTCCTTGGAAAAAACCTTTCCGGATGCGATTTTGACACTTTTAAACAACTCATCAGCCCAGCAGGCTCTGTTTTGACCAGTAATAATGGATGTGATCTGATCGACTTGTTTGAAGAAATCAGCGAGATGTGAGTATGAAGAGGGCAATTCAATTCGCTGACGGGCACTTTCTTTGACTTCTTCTGTCAGTTTTGAAGTTTTCAAGAATTCCGCTGTCATGCTCTGTCCTTCTTCCTCATGCGCCTCGTCCTGTTCTTCGCGAAGTTTCTCCGCAGATTTCAAAACTTGGTGTCCAGGTACAACATATTCCGGCACTGATTTCTTTGGAGAAAACAAAGCTCGAGCCGCTTTCGATTTTGTCGGGGAGGATGACTCTGCTATTTTCTTTTTTGGAGATTTCAGCATCTCAGCGTGCTCATCGACTAGTTTCGTCTTGTTCTTTATGTTCTGAGCATGAATTGATCTTGCCGCTCCTTTTGCGGCCAACATTGATTGCAAGTCGGCTACAGTTCGAGGCGCAGATTTTTTCTTCGTCGGTACAGCTGCTTCTAGTAGCGCATCTAATGCTGATTTCTCTGTGGTTTTGCTTTCAAGAATAATGTCGTGTTCTCCAACTGGAAGCGATGGCACTTCAGCAGACGCCACAGTTTCTTTTGCTTTTTTTGGCGGAGTTCCCGTTACTTCCGGAGTAGACAGTTCCGCCTGAGGAGTTGGAGTACGAGCTCTTGTACGCGGGGCCTTCTTATCAAATATTGGAGCCGTTGAAATTTTTTCGGTTTCCATCGTGTCTCTTTTTTCCTCCTTTACCGGTACTTCTTCCGTTGGCACACTTCCGAACGGTACATTCTCTTCGATAATTTTCTTTTCTCCTCGTGCTCGCGTTTTTCTGGTCTGTAAAAAACAAATCAATTCAGCTCATTAAAGTTGAATTACCTTGAAAAAATCTGTGACCACAGTTTGTGGAGTTTCTGTCCGTGACCGGGACCTAGTTACTCTCGACATTTTGAGAATTTCGCAGTGTTGTGCTCCGATAAAAGAAAAAACTTCCCAGTCTACGTCGAGACAAAAAAAATTGAATAATTTTCGAACGCTGCCGAAAACTACAAATTTCGCGCGCGCACGTTTCGGTGGAGCACGGATGCGTACCCTGCGTCTCTCGTTATGTCACAGTGTTTTCGAAGTGGCGATTTTCAATGCTGACAATTGATCGGAAATCCACGTTTTTCCGTTTTTCATATAAACTTTTAGATCTTGTTGAAGAACCTTATTCTCTTCTATTTTTCACAAAGAATATATAGCTTTCTGATATATCGCTGGAATCCTCAGCCAATAAACATCTCCACTACAATGTCTTCATTATTTGCCCGTTCAGAAAAATTTATTTTTTAATATTCAGTTAAATATTTCAGCCTAAAGCTACGATGCCAGTTATCAACGTAAAGGATGATGAGGACTTCAAAACTCAGCTTTCTCTTGCCGGGTCCAAACCGGTCATTGTTGATTTCACTGCCGTTTGGTGTGGTCCTTGCAAAATGATTGCTCCAACATTTGATGCACTCTCAAATAAATTCCTTGGAGCTGTTTTCCTTAAAGTTGACGTTGATGTGTGCGAAGCGACATGCGCCACCTACGGCGTCAGCTCAATGCCTACTTTCATTGTTTTCCAGAATGGGTAAGTATTCAACAAATTTGTAGTGAAATGTATATTTTTTTCAGCAAAAATTTGGAAACCATGAAAGGAGCTTCAAAGGACGGCTTAGAATCAATGGTCAAGAAATTTGCTGAGAGCTCTTCGAGTAATTCTCTTGTGGACGGCCAGAGTGATCTCACTCAGCTCATCGATAAAAAACAAATGGAAAGCTTGAATGGAAGTGACGACACTCCTCTGGATCGGTTTATCGAAGGAAACTGCAATTTGGTGTCCGACTGCGATGAACAACTCATCGTATCTCTTCCTTTCAACCAACCAGTGAAAGTTCACTCCATTCTTATAAAAGGAGTGGGAGATCGTGCCCCGAAGAAGGTCAAAGTATTCATCAACCTCCCGAAGACCATCGATTTCGACAATGCTTCTGGTCTTGAACCCACACAGCTTCTGGAGTTTGACGATTCCTCCACCAAAGGAGAAGGCCAAATCTTGCAATTGAAATATGTCAAGTTCCAGAATGTCCAAAATATTCAATTCTTCATTGAAAACAATATCGGAGGAGGAGATGTGAGTTTTTACTGTTTATCACAGACGTCGGTTTTTTACAGGTGACTGAGCTCGTCAAACTGACTGTCTTCGGTACTCCCCTGTCAGCGATGAACATGAACGAGTTCAAGCGAGTCGCCGGAAAAGCTGGTGATGCTCATTGATAACCACGACCGTCATACTGCCTGTCTACATATTTTAAACAATTCATTGAATACACCAAAATACTTCTGATTCTCTTCTTCATCTTCTCCGAGTTACCATTTTCTCTCCGTTGCTTCTCGTATGTGTTCGTATAAATTATTAAACATATTCTGTATTCTGTCTCACGAATAAAACAGTTTGCTCTATCAGTTTCCCATCGGTTAACTATGTTTCTTGCATTCCTATATCTATAAAAAAAGAAATGGAAACTGTAAATATAACGGATAGTATTCAGATGGACGTTGATCGATTAATGCGCGATCTGACGGTTGAACAGCTGGAGAATATCCAGCAGAACCTAGAGTAAGAGAGATGGTTTCATGATGTGTACATGTGCTTTTGTTTTTTTTTAGAAAAGAAATGGAAAGCAAACGAGAAGGTCTTCGTGAAATGGTTGGAAGACGTTACCGGGACGTTCTTGAAGCATCATCTGAAGTTCGTCACGTATGCTCCTTGGCAGAAAAACTGGCTTCAGACTTAGCGAACAGCAGAGTCACTTATCAATCTGCTCATATTAGGTACAATACAATTTAATCGAAACACATGTCGAAATTCTATGTTCCAGAACTGGAACGAGAGACGAGCAAAAAGGCGGCGAGCATCTTTATGCGGTGAACTATTTGGTTTCTAGCATTGGAAACGATAGTAAGACGATTTTCCGCTGACTTTTTATATTATTCTTTTTCAGGTGGAGAACCACTAGACGATGTAGTTGCATTCTGCATGGTAGAACATTTGCAAAAACAGCTTATCAGTAATCACTCGTCTCCGATGGTTCGTTATTCATTGTTGTAATATACAATTCTTGAATTTTCCAGATTCAAAAGAATGCCAGAGCACTTACAAACCGTATCGTAGCTACCAGATCTGAACTCGAGTTCCAAAACTCTGAAACACTCCTTGATATTTCTCGCTCTGATTGGGCCACCAATCAACTATCTGCTATTGCACTGCTTGAAGGAAAAGACATCGGTCAACTTCTGGATCTATATCTAGAAAAACGATTCCAACATATCACTCGACTTATAGAAGATTCCGCAACCATTCTCAGCATTGTAGACGAAATGAAGAAAACTCTGTCTGTAGTCGAAGAACTGTTTGTTCATGGAGAGCTAATCCACGCTATTCATTCAGTCTGCAATGGTCAATACAGATGTGGTGAGTTCCAATGCAATTGAAGCGATTCTAAATCGATGCAGTTAACTACAGAATTAATTCGTGAAATGTGCGCTGATCAATCGTATTCCTTTGAAAGAACAATTAAAGAAGATTTGGATCGAGTTTGGAGACATATGCGAGAGAAGCTCAGTGGAAGAGGAGCTGGAACACTGCCGTCTCAGTTAGTGGCAGAAAAATGTGACGCATGGATTGTTAAGTGAGTTTTTACAATCACTATTTTAAAATCATTCGAAAGTAACAGGACCTGCTCGGTGACTCATAAATTAGTGGCAGAAGTCTGTGAGTACTTTGATAACTTGGATCAAGTCATCGATCTTCTCCAAGCAATCACCGTGTCTCTTAAACAAGATTGGCCAAGAATAGGATCTAATCGATCAGTTTACGACAAGCTCCTTCAAACTGCAGTTATGGATAAAGCAAAGGTACGCTCATTCATCAAATGATTTTTAAATTACGTTGTTTTATAGGTTCTTCTGATTCAAATGATAGAATCAATAGAAATATCTGCAAAGAAGCGATTTGAGTCTACTGCTGATGGACCAGCAACTGCTATTTTCCACGAACGAACTTACCGCCCGGACTCGCAGTCTCATATCGGAATATCAACCCAACTTTACAAGTAAGCCACTATCTCTTCTGTGACATGGTTTCAGAACATTTTATAAATTTTTCGATGAAATAGAGGAGTTAGGCAGAAAATGGTTGCAACCTCTTCTGTCTATCACTTTTTTCAAATGACTCCAAATTAAATTGTATAAAAATAATCCCAGTTTTCTCTCAGCTCTGGACTGCATCCTTTTTAAGTAATTTCGTGAAAAAAAAGAGATCTCGACCCAAAACGATCTAAATAATAGATTCATAATAAAGTACGTTTCAGGTGTGTCGAAACGCTATGGAAATCTCTGGAGCAAATGAACGAGAAATGCTCTCAATTCGAGACAATTTGTGCACCTATGGCGGATATGACAACACCTTGTGCTATGAAGGAGACGATGGCCACTAATGTCCTCAAGTTATTACTGCGCCTCTGTGAATTTCATTCAGAAAAACAGAATGGATCTGCCCGATTCTTGTCTAGAGCTCGATTAGCTTTAGCTCTTGTTCATTCGGAGTCGGCTCTCATTAGCACACTTCTCGACAAAGATTCACAACGCATAACTTCTCTGAATCAACGTCTCCATTCAGTCATTGAACAGAATCTTGGGTGAGTTCGAAATTTTAAAAATATTCATCACACAACGGTATCGATACGAATCACATTTTAACACAGAAAAATGGGCTCTCGGTTTTAATAACGGTAACAAAAGATTGCAGGAAAAAAGATATTGCATGAAATGGGCTGTACAAAAAATCACAGATTTTGGGTGCACCTAATGAGATTGTTGACATGAGAGACGACAAACAATAAAACTTAGCGGATTTTAAGGCAAGTAGCGAGAATGATACGTGAATAACTATAGGGAAAAGAAGATTCTGAGGTAAACGGGTTTACGACTAGAGTCAAAACTAAGCAAGAAATACGAAAGGAATGCAGGAACGAAACAATTACTTCTGATAAAGAAGACGGATTACTCTCAGCAGATGGTTGAAGCATTTGTCGGCAAAACAGCGACGGAAGAAATATTCGTAGGCATAGGGCTCCTGGTTCACATTTGGAACTTGGTTCATTTCAGTCTTGATGAACTGTTTGGAACGTTCCTGCTCGTTGAAATCTGGCCACACGTCACAAATTGACTTCACCTTGTAGTGATTGAATAAGGCGTTTGAAATCTCTTCTTGCTGACCAAATCGTTCCATGAACGAGTCACGCATCACAACTATACTTCCTGGCTGAACACATTCAAGGAGCGCTTTCTCCAAGTCGTTTACGTTGTGCTGAAATATTTTAAGTAAAATCTGAGAGAACTAATAATCACTTACCAGTGGGAAGTCTACAGATTTGATTTTATCATCGGCCAAAGAAACGAAAACAGTTCTCGTTGTATAGTGACGAGTCCTTCGGTTTCTGGTCTTGTTGCTCAGCTGCTCCGTTGACAACGTTTCAACAACTTCCACGACTCTATGTGGTCCTCCGATCGGGACATTGGACGCAATTATGGTATCACACCAATTTTGAATGATGTCCCGCATGAATCCAATTGTATTGTAGATCGTTTCTTCAACTAGTCTATTTTCTCCCATCAATCTGTTGTACTCCGTGATGGAAAGCCCTGGGTTTTCGCACCAGATTAGCATGAAAATAAAGAATTTGTTCAGCGGCATTCGGGAGTAAAAAAGAAAGGTTCCTTCATATACAGAAATCTTCGTGATTATTCTTTTCTCTCGCCGTTTTCTGCAGGACCGGCAACGCCACTGAAATCTTTTTTTTGAACTAAAAATTTCCAAAACTACCGTACTCACCACAAATCCGTTTGCATGTTTTATCAAGCTCATTAGCTGATCTTTTGGGCAATCCTGTACTCGACATACTCTAGTGTTTGGGATGAGACCATAACGAGCCAGAAATTGGATTCTGAAATAATATATTAATTTCCAGAGATTTAATGTGATTATCACACTCACCCAAGTTTCGGGTCAGAAAAAATTCTCTGCAAAATATCACTGCTGAAGTCGACATTTAAAACTTCTTCTGGACCAGCCACTTCGGTTCCATCCAAAATCGTGAACTTCCCACGATCTGGTCGGCTTCTGGAAAAAGAAAAGTAATTTTTGGGCCAAACATTATTCTAGTACCCTGGAGTTTTTCGGATGGGCGTGTTTGTACCACTGTTAGAGCGAGGAGGAGATGTATTGGGAAACCTTCCAGTTCCCATTGGTAACTGCATGGCATTGAAAACACTTGGGTTGATGAGAGCCGATATGTCGATCTTCATTTCATCATCACTGTTCACTTCCATATCGTATTCCTCTTCGTGGTTTTCCATGTTAGGAGAGTTTGCTAAGGCTGACAAAGCATCAGCTAATGATGTATCGGTTAATACATGAGGATTGGCGATAAGATACTCCAGAGAGTTCATGGCTTCAATCACCTAAAACTTGAACAAACTTTTAAAAAATTCGAGCAGAGCAGCTATTCTCATTTCCTACTTCCTTGTTCTTTTATCTTAACCATAAAAGAATAAAAACGAGGAAGTGGAAACTGAATTCAGAGTTAAAAGAGGAAAAGCAAGAGCGGGAAATTTTGGCCGAATTTTTACAGTATGATAACGTGGCAACAGCAAAGCGGTCCTAAACAAACACAGCCAACCAGAGACACACGCTCTGACGCACTGTATTATGGAACTGTGGGGACCGTGTGGAGCGAAGCGGCAAACTTCGGCCGAAAGGAAAGAGAGAAAGAGAGAACCAATGAAAAGAGAGGAAAAGATGGTCGAGGACATTTTGACTGTGGTTGGGGCTGTTAGTTGAAACGGGAGTGAAGTGACTGGAGTGGTGCGCAAGAGAAGGGATCTACTGAACGGGGCCACGACGCCGAAGGGAGAAAACGGGAGAAGAGACCATTGAAGACAGTCAGTCAGTCGGCTGGTGGCTGCACGAACAGGTCTATCCTCCATCTCTTTCGGAAACTTCTCATTTTGCGCGATCTCTCACTTCTACCGCACTACTCACAGTCCTCGAGAGACACTATTCAAAGAGAGAACGAGACGATACACGAAAGAAGACTCACTTTCGCGTCCCTTTCTTGTCCCGATCCGTATTTAATTGCAGACTGTATTCGAAATAGGTTACTCCAAAAGTGGTGGTCCCCTAGTTACGATTATCGTATAATCGAAATGACTGGGTGGGTGGACTAGAAGAACCGAAGAGAAACTCAGTTTTTACAAATGGAACCTTCATCTATATATTAATTCAGAAGCAAATCTCATGAATTAAGGGACCTGTTAATTTTGCTCACTACAGTAATCCTTCGTGAGAAGCAGCAAGAATACTTACTCTTTTTAAAGGGTATCTTACCTACAAACAAAACGTTAGGAAGCCTGTGGTCAAGATGTCCACTTTTGTTTTCCCTGAACAAAGTTAAAGAATTTTGCAACGATCAAAATGAACGTTGTAGTTATTAAGCCAGTATGAGAGAAAACATGAGAGTATGATGTTTGGGAATGAAGAACGCGATTGGGCAGGGACAGACAAGAGGGACCTGACATTTCGAAAACATTTTTCACTCTGTCTTGTATCACGGGACAAAGAGAGTTGAGGCCAGATGCGCGAAATTTCGGCAGCCGCTGCCAAGGTACGGTGTTTGTCCATGACACACGTATGAATCACACGGCACTCTACACATTTTGGAAACGGAACCATGATAGGCGAGAGCCATAGACACGAAAAAAATTGAAAAATGTGAACCTCAAATTTCGACCAATTAGTAGGCGTGGTTTTTTAACAAGTTGTGTTCCTCTCCTCCCTCCTGTTCTTCTCACTGCTCTCTCCGTTTTCTTTTCGTTCTTTTCTGATACAACTATGTAATAGGCAGTTTTGGACACGAAAAGCGATGGGCGCCAAGCCAGTATCGATGATCGGCGCTGATAGCAGCAATAAATGGCAACATTTTTGGAAGAAAGAGCTTGAGAAACTCGAGGAGTGACATCTAATGATAAGGTGAAAGTTAGGATAGAAAATAAGAGCACTGATAAGAAGAAGGGAGTATTGTATTGAGGCAAGGACCCGAGCTGTTTGTGTATTAGGGACAGCCTGCTGACAGACAACTAGAGACAGAGAGTTGTTTGCGGGGGAGGGGCTGTCCGTACCGTCGGACCTTGGAATCGGAAAGATCTACACGAAAGGCTTCTTGTTTACGGCGCTGAACGAAACGAAAAAGGGACGCACTTATGTTTGTACTCGACGGCAAATGATGGTTCCGTCCACCGGTTGCTGCTTTTGTTTTTATTGATCGTTCGATTCTCTCGGAAAGAACGCTTCATGTTCGTTACATCAGAGGCAAACCGTTTCGGGCGCCGCCGAGAGAGAGGAAGAGAAGTGTTGGCTGGTATCCGTTATTTTTAGTTGTCGAGGACCGATGAGGAACAAAGACACCAGCCGAATTGCTATGCAAATCGTACCCTCTGCGCCGCAGGCTCGCATTTATTGTCCAGTTTTGAAGGTCTTCTTTGTGAAATGGGGGGAAAGGAACTTTGAAAAATGATGACTGATGCGGTAGGCACCAACCAGCACATTCTTATCACTTTGTTTGGTCCAGTGGTTTTTCAATTCTCAACGTTTTCTGTACGGATGTTTTCGTTTTGAGACACATATGTTATTCATTGTCAAGACTAAAGTACAGTAACCTCGAAACCATACGCAGAGCTATACCTAGATTATTGAGAGTATTTCTATGACTTTGGAGCACAGTGAAGTGGAAAATCCTAGGTTTTTTGTGGAAAATAGAATGATTTACAGAAAACGAAGCAGTCGAATGACAGTGTTCCCAAGAATAGGGCGGGCCCAGCGACAAGGCTAGTGTTCGAGGGCGCCCGATGGAACCTCGAAAGTTTTCTTCGAAGGTGAAATAGAAAATTGTTGCGAATTTATTGTGGTCTCTTGTATGTCTCCATGTATTCTGCGTCTCGATCTGTTTACTGTGGAAATATGTTGTATTTTGGCGCCCACCCGCGTCGTCGACGACAACGAATCACATTGCGCAGCATCAACAGAAATGTTTCTGTGTGCCCGCAGGCGGGGCGGACGGGTCTCTCTGCGAATCTATCGCTATTTTTCAATCACCAGTGCCTGGTTGGACCGTCTCCTCAATTCTGTAGTTTTCCTATTTGTCTCTTTCATATCTCCGACCGTCTGAGTGTCTTTCGAAACAGCCTTCGCGCGATCTACATTATTGTGTGTCTTCTCTCGAGTACGGACCTCGAGGGCCCATTGCGCAGTGCGCGCGCGCATTCCGAAGGATCGTACAAATCGAGGAGTCGCCGACGATTTTCGTACGGCGGTGGCGCCGCAGCCAGCCATGTATACACAACCGGCCCCGTTTGCCCGTCGATTCGTTTCGATTCGTTTCTTCACATACACACATAAAGAGGCACCTCTTCTCTGTCTCTCTGTCCGATCGGCCGTCGATTTCATTTCGATTGTGAGCGTTTTGTTTGGAGGCGCACCTACACGTCACACGTTCCCACATTTCAGTTAACATAAAAGCCCAGCTCTGGAATGTTCTTGCGGATAGGGAAGATAGGAGTGCAGCGAGAAATGGATGAATGGAACGCGAAGTTTTGAAAAAAAAAGAGGAGAGAAGCTGGAAAAGACAGAGAGCAAAAATATAATGAGTTCGTTCTATGTTTGATAAGAAAGGGTATAATTTTGAATAGAAGAGATGGTGGACATGGAATCAAACTTTTGGTATCTAAGGGGGTGGCACCGCCGGTCTTGGATTTTTGATGGAACAGAGAAGAAAGCAAACATTGAATTTTTGTTTGTGCATTTTCACAGACTCTCAGCGATAGTCTCTCCACCATTACTTTCATATTGGGTCTCGAAAGGTTAGATGTTCCAAGGATCTCTGAGAAACATTATATAAAAACCTCATATGTCATAACTCTTGTGTCTTTCTTAATTCTCTCGTAATCACATTCTATGTTCACTCGAATGTGCCGATGCTTATCACATGGAACCTTTCCAACTATGCGAAGCGAGCGAGGGCGAGGTTCTCTCAAAAGTGCAAAGACAGTACTGCTGACTTGGCAGATTGACTGTCCTCCGATAAGATACTCGTCGTCACATGAAGCGCGGGACGAATGTGCATTGGTGTGTTTCGAACCCCTCAATCAGCAAAATCATATGCAACAGTCGCACCACTTCTTTTATACTCGCAGGCAAACAACCTTGAAAATTGAAATTTCCACAACTGAAAAAAATTTTTGGCCCAACATTTCTCTCTTTTTTTTCGACATAGCGGACATAAAAAGAGAATGCACTTTAAGGGCATTGTATGAAGGGACAGGAGGTAATGGGATGAGAGGAATCTGTACGAAAGAGCAAGACATTTACGTATAATTGTTTTTTGTAAAGTTTAATGAGATATGCTCGTTAGGTTTGAAAATGGAATGGGAAAATTGAAAACTCACCTCCTTCATGGGAGCTACCGTACCACAAAAAGGTATCATAGCCATGCTATGACTAAAAATATACTTTTCAGAAATCTGTCATAACAACTCGTAGACGGACACAACAAAACGGAGCTGCTCTGTGAAAGAGAGCTCCCTAATCTGGGCGCCACTGATATCTGCTGATATCAGGGCTCGTTGTGTTTTTCAGTGACGACCAGGTCCTCTCTGCTTTTGCCTTCCTTTTCGCTTCAAGAGGGCCCCTTCCCTTTTCTTTTTTTTTCGCTCACTACTCGCCTTTTCTCTACCCCTATCTAGTCAACGGCCACACAAATCCCCAGTGAGAGACAAGCGAGGGAGGCGTCGGCTGTGATATACATATTCCGATATATATAATAAGTCGCTAATCAGATGTGGTAGTCGTAGAGAAGGAGTCGCCTTCCTTTTTTTCTGGCCGAAAACGAGATAGTATAGAAGGAGAGACTCAAAAAAAAAGCAGGCACAACACAACCATGGAAACGGGGCCCTGGCGAGAAGACGAGGTGCCCGCTCGGCTTATCACAGCTATTTGCTTTAGTCTCTGCCACAAACACACATTTTTCTGTTGTCTTCTTCTTTTGCAATGTGTTTGAGGGGTCCGAATTGATATGGCTCCAAGCAAACCTGGAACAAAGACAGAAAAACAAGGAAAGTTGGAACCGTGCATCTTGTCAGTACTCAGATCTCTGGATAGATTTTACTCAACACCAAGACATTTGAATTTTGATTCATTCTTACGGGGATATAGGAAAGCGTTGCCGTGATCATTTTCAAGGTCTCATTGCGATAAAATCAAAGAGAGAAATGGTCCTGGTTGCGCAATTGTATGCGTATTTGAGACAAGAAAATGAAAGTTGCCTTGTCGTGATTCATAATGAAAAAGTATGCCAAAAAACGGAGAACACTCCCACTGATGAAAATGATGTAACAAATTGTTAACAACGGAATCAGTTTGAATCGAAAATGATAAACAGATGGACAAGAGATAAGATTTTCTACAATTTATCTGTGTTTGATTATTTTGGTAAGTTCAATCCATTTTCAAGTGAAAGTTTTTGAAATGTAAGGTGCAAAAATAATAGATACATGGAAAGCGATAGAGAAGATATTATACAGGATCCACTTTTTCCCAAAAACAACAATGGTATTTACAAACCCATAATCTCAATTTTCCCCGTTTTCAGAGATTTCTGCGAGTTTGTTGTGGAAGAGTATATTACGGCTTCCAACCTGACAGAATATCTGGAATCGTTCGAAGGTGGAATGTACGCTCTTCGTCTTGTTATGGTATCGAGCTCTAACTTCCAGTTTAATTAAATCGTGTCATTTTCCAGGAGTTTCAAACTGTTGAGCTTCCGGACGTAGGCGAGGTTACGGTACCAATCGCTCTTTCTCCACCACTTCAATCAGTTTTATTCGATATTTCGTGCCGCCTTGCTGAAGCATCTATTGCTCATCTTCTGACCAAAAAAATTCGAAAACGTCTGGATGATTTTGTATCCACGAAATTTGCTGAATTGATCGGTGCGCGGTTGGAAGAACTGAACGAGGGATGGCGTCTACCAACTCGTTCTACTCTCCAGATTCTTTTCGATTGTCAATTGCTCAGTTTCATGTTTCCCGGAGAGAAGTAAAACCAACTTTGAGAGTTCACTTTTAATAATTTTCAAGTTCAGAATGCGTTCTGTTTGCTCTGCCATCGAATCTCATCTGGATCCATTCGATGTATCATTGCTCTCTCCTCTTCTTGCTACTAATGTGAAACTCGTATATACGAGAACTCAGGTGTGAAAAAGTATTCGAAGTACACAAGTGTGCAAGAGCACCTAATTTCCTAATGTTTAATCAGCAAGATTTTTTTCAGGTACTCTTCTCTAGCCTCGTTGCTGACACACTTTCAAACAAGGATATTCAATTACCACAGTCATTCTCGAAGATTCAAGACTTAGCTGTGCACATCGAACAACCTTCTCGTATTCCTACAGTACCCAGACTCGATAGAACGGTGAGAGAGATAAAATCTGATTTTAACTAGCTGCATTTCGATCATTACAGATGAGTGGAGACAAGAAGAATGGTGGATCGAGACTAAAGAACAACAAGTATTTGGCCAATCCATCGCATCAAGGTATCTATTGTTTTCATTTTTTGTAGCAGTTTTTCCGAGTCTCAAAATCACAACTTTTATAGGATCTTCCAAGAGCACACCATCACTGAGTGCTTTCTACGATCGAATTTCTTCGAGTTGGTTCGGTGGAGCGAACAACTGAAAGCCTATAATTATTTGATATTTTAATGTGTATAACAAATTTGGGATATAATTTATTGTGATTTAATTTATTAGCCACGGGGGTCTGAAACTTTTGTTTTTATGCATGTGATAAAATTCTCAACTCTTACGAATGAATGAAGGGTTATTTGGGACAAACGATGTTTATTATTGTTCCGTTTTTTCTCACTACCCCAGACCAGCTGATTCATCGACCAAAAAATGGCCCACTCCGTATCAGACAAAAAACCCAATTTCAGGTTATTTGCGATTACAGTCCCGCGGTGTTTTGCGCTGTTCGCCAACTAATCACTACAAGATCACTAGTCTTGATTTTCTGATTCCGAATTTAGGTGAACAAATGATGTAACTTTTTATTTTCTGTAGGCGGTTTATCGCTTTCCTGAAGAATTGTTTTATGGATAGGTTTCCGCAGAAGCACCAAACCATCATTGCAACGGCATTTCAGTAAGAAAACGTGCATTTCTCTTGGTTTCTGAGGTTTTGGAAAGATTTTTGAGATGATTTGTGCTTAAATCTATATTATTTCAGTATTGTTTTCAGTACTGTAGTGGGTACTGTAAGTTCTTCTAATATTCATGAGTAAGAGGATCCTATAGATTTCTGATTGTAACTGAAACTTCATTCTTCTTGGTTTAGTTTAAAATTCCAAGTATACTGTAAGTATACTGTATACTGTATTTTGTTCCGGACCTTGTTCCAATTCTCGAATTCACACAAAGATTGCAATGTTTTTTGAAATCAATGTTTTGTTTTCCTATTTTTATTTCGAATAACCTTGATCTTGTGATTATTTTCATCTTATGATGTCAAGTTGGAAGAGATGCAACCCTTTAGTGTTCTTCTCGAATTATTGAATTAGATCCATTCGATTCAAAATGAGGTTTTAATGGAGAGAACGTGTCGTATTCAGAAATATAGTTAAAATTAGGTTCAACATCCTGCTGAAGAAGTTGATCGACTGACGTGATTTTCGTTGCAATATGCTCTCCTAATGTTTGGGTTTCTAGAAATTCTCCAAATGTCCACATAATTATTACTTTCAGGAAATTTACGATTCTAGGTGTCTTCTGGAACCAGAAATAGTTCCGCCTTCTTCAGAAGTTTTCTACTTTCTTTTCCAAACTTTAAAAGTTGTGGACTCTGCTGAAGACACAAAAATAGTGGAACTTGTTTCACTTCCTTATTTGACGAATCCTTCAAATTACTCAAAGGTTTTTAGCGATTTCCTTGTACTCCTTATCCTCTGATTCTCTTCTTCTGATTCCGCCCAATCATTGCGCAATGCATTCAGAAGCTAGTCAATCGCTCTTGTTTTTTTCCTCCGGAATCAACCGTCCCATTCACTTTTTCCTTTTTTTTCCGTTGTACTGGTAGTGACTGAACTGCCGGTGAAGAAGAGGCTGTAAACTCGTTTCTCTTGTGAATGACGACGTTCGTATCTGCTTTCTTCTTCCGGGCGTTCGGAAGAAATGCCAAATTATTGCTGATGAATGAATGTACACATGTTCTTTTTGATTGCAGAAGCTACCTTCCGGTGGGCGGAGCCTTCTTCTTCTCGATATACGTGTCACTGATTCATTTCTGAACAAATGCATATACTACTTCTTCTGAGTTTTCTACTTCTAGAATCTACTACAGATGCCTATGTGACCGTTACAAAATATACGATTGGAAATAAAACTTATTATGAGAAATTCGAGCAGCCTTGGTTCAGACATATGCATTATGACCATGATCCAGTAAGTTTCTGAGAGTGCTGTATTTTTTCAAAATATCAGATAGTTTTGTTATAGGCAATACAACCAAACTCAAAATGAACTTGTAGGTCGAGGCATCTGAAAAAGATGAATCTGCATTTGGAAAACACTATGTTCCAGAAGATGATGTATTCATTGCTCCAGATTGGAGTGCACATGAAGCTAAATATATGTCATGTCTAAACAGAACATGTGTCTGTGGATACTTCAAAGGAAATGTTAAAGACGGAGAATGTTATCTTCCAAGTGGAAAAGTTCTGAAAAGAGCACAGAGAAGAGAGTTGAGACTTCTGAAAGATGATGATAGACGGATGATTGAGGATGCTTGGAATGCGATGAAAAAAAGTGGATTATATAATAAAATTGGAAGAGTTCATAAGTATTCCGGTGTTCATTCAGGGCCTGCATTCACTTTATGGCATCGAGAGTTTTTGAAAAGGTTCGTAGAAATACTGTACTTACAATCTTATCAAAATACATTCAGACTTGAACTCGCCCTTCGAGATCACATGAGAAACCCTGATTTCGGTCTTCCATTCTGGGATTCAACTTTGGATTCACTTCTTCCAGAACCCAAGGATTCTATCATTTTCTCTGAATTGTTTTTGGGGGAAGTTGACGATAAAGGATTTGTGAAGAATGGACCATATCATAATTGGGAGACAATGGAAGGACGTGCGCAGATTTACAGAAACTTTGATGAAGATGAATCTGGAGAAATGTTGAATGATGCGAGAGTGGATTGGCTTATCAATAATCCAGATATCAACATGATTCTTGGTGCAACTATGCCGCTCACTGTGAGTTTTTGAAATCAGGAATCAATAGTACTATTCGAAATTCAGACATGCCCAATGAACCACACACTAGATGCAAGAATGCTCGAATTCTCTCATGACTATGTTCATTTTTTTGTAAACGGAGACATGAGTAAATCATATTCATCGTCTAATGATGTATGTTTTGTCTATCATCATGGAATGATCGACTGGATATTCGAGAATTGGCGCCAGAATATGCAGACTCGAGAGGAAAGAGAGAAACAGTATCCGAAAAGTGATGAAAGATGTTTTCCGTTTTGGCATAATGGTGATAATTCTATGCCACTACTACAGGTAATAAATAACTTATTTTTGAATCAAGTTCTGAACTTTCAGCCATTAAAAAACAAGGATGCACTGTCAAATGGATATACTGATTTCATGTATGAATACTATCCCAGGGCCACTTGCAGTAAAGAAAAACCGGACTGTCACTCTCCGTGGGTTTTTGAAATTGATATTATTCAAAAAAAAACTTTTGTTTCAGATATCTATTCTGCTACATTCCTCCAAATGGTGATCATCCTCCAAGTTGTGTCAGTAAAGTTAGAAGAAACGGTGTCTGCAAAGGATTTGAAGAATGGCCAATCTGTTATTGGGGTCAATGCGTTGAAGGGAAATGTGACGAGAATGCGAAGCCAAAGAAGAAGACTGGAAGTTACGAAAAGTTTGAGAAGAGAATCGTACCATTCATCATGTGAAACCGTTGATTTCTATAATTTGTTTTATTTCGTTCATTTTTGTAAATTCTGATCATACTAACTTTCTAGGGTCTAGCTTTCCTCATTTCAGGTTGTGTGCCTTGATTCATGCGCCAAATAATCATACTTGATTGGTTTCGTGAAATCTTGAATATCTTTTCGTCTCGATTGCACTTCATATATCCATGTCTAACGGTTCTAGTCAACTTTTGGTTATAATACGCACCGTGAAGCAGTTTTTGGTCTTGTAAATGATCAAATAAAAATAAACCATTTGAATTTGAACCATTTGAACAGAAAATTACTGAAAAAGAAACAGACTACTGAAATAGTACACTAGATTGGTAATGTAGCTGTGGATACAGCCTAACTTCTGAATAAAATTATTAGGAGAAACAATTCTGGCATTTTCAGATGAAATAAAATTCTGTGACTCGATTTCAAACCCGCTCTTCGAAGCTCTTCCAACAGCTCATGAGAGAATGAGAGCTCATGAGAGCGAATTGGCAATGTTTGTCCACGAGGAGTACACCGCCTCACAGTCGATTTCGAATTGCCGCTCGCGGGTCTCGACACGAAAGATTTCTTTGGCTGTCTGCCAGCGATATTTTCTCTTTTTTTTTCGTCTCAAAAATCCTAATTCAAGTAAATACAGGAGTAATATGATATTTTTTAGTGATTTTGACATCTTATCAGTGCTGATTGTGTGTCAAAAACCGCAGCATTCGATGTCTCACTCGAACTCATCACCCTTTTCTAGAAAACAACCAGAAACCTTTATTGATTTTTTTCCCAGCGAAGATTTTGCTGAACCACTTTTCAAACGTCGATTGATGTTTTTTATATGAAATTACTTTGTTTCGTTTCAGGTAAGATGCTCGTCCTGTTCGAGGTCGCAGCCGGTTATGCAGTGTTCAAGCTCAGTAACGAAAAGAAACTGAAAAATGTTGATAACATCTGGGAAGAGTTCAACACCGCCGAAAAGGCTCAAGAGAAGTGGGTTTTTCATTCATCGTTTTCTGAATAATTTTATCTTTGCAGTCTGCAATTGGTCTCTTTCAAAAAGTTCAAGACCACTGCCGGAGCTGTTGAAGCTGCTTCAGAGATTACCGAGGGAAAGCTCAGCAAAACTTTGAAGAAGCTTTTGAAGTCGAGTGTTGATGAGGCCGAGAAGTTGGCTGTTGGAGACGCAAAGCTTGGAAACCTTATTAAGGTAGGTTATTACGAATATATCGGCTAAGTGTGAAAACGTTGTTTCAGGAGAAGCTCTCGTTGAACTGCGTCCATGACAGCTCTATCAACGAGTTGATGAGAGGAGTTCGTGCCCACATCGAAGACCTGCTTGCCGAACACAAAGAAGAAATGAACGCGATGAACCTTGCGGTGGCTCACTCTCTCGCTCGTTACAAGGTCAAGTTCAACCCAGAGAAAATCGACACTATGATCGTGCAAGCTGTTTCGCTGCTCGATGATCTCGATAAAGAGCTCAACAACTACGTGATGCGTACCAGAGAATGGTACGGATGGCATTTCCCAGAACTTGGAAAGACTATCCAAGATCATCAAGCTTATGCTAAGGTATTTGAAACGAGCCACATTGGGATTATTTATTAAAAGTATTTCAGATTGTGAAAGCCATTGGCATGCGTCAAAACTGCATCAACACCGACTTGTCCTCGATTCTTCCAGAAGAGTTGGAATCTAAGGTCAAGGAGGATGCTGAGATTTCAATGGGAACTGACATTTCTGATATCGATCTCATCCATATCAAGGGACTCTGTGAGCAGGTCATCGAGCTCTCTCAATATCGGTTAGTTATGAAGAAATATAATGTAACTGTTAGTCTTTTTTTCAGTGCTCAACTCTTTGATTACCTCAAGAATCGCATGACTGCTCTCGCCCCTAATCTCACTGTTCTTCTCGGAGAGCTCGTCGGAGCTCGCTTGATCTCTCACGCCGGATCTCTTGTTTCGTTGGCCAAAGCTCCAGCTTCCACGATTCAAATCCTCGGAGCCGAGAAAGCTCTTTTCCGTGCTCTCAAGACCAAAAAAGATACTCCAAAGTACGGTTTGATCTATCATGCACAACTCATCACTCAAGCTCCACCAAAGGTCAAGGGAAAGGTTCGTTGTGTAGAAATGTGACACTAAATATATTGTGTCGTTTATAGATGGCTCGTAAGCTTGCGGCTAAATGTTCTCTTGCCACCCGTATCGATGCTCTTTCTGATGAGACCGCCAACAACGAAATAGGAATCGAGTGCCGTGCTGCTCTTGAAAACGTTCTCAGAACTGAATCGGAGCGTGGACCATCCAAGAAGCAAAACTTCGGATCTCACAGACACGACAAGTACGAATTCAAGAGCGAAACGTACGAGTACGATGCCTCTGCAGACGCCCCAAACAGTCGTAAACACAAACGATTTGACGACAATGAGGAAAGCACAAAAGGTATCAAGAAGATGAAACTCGAGGAGACTGAAGATGACGAATCGGATAAGAAAAAGAAGAAGAAGGAGAAGAAAGCAAAGAAGGAAGTCGATTCTGATGATGAATAAGTGCACGGGGGGCGAGAATGATAATCTTTTTGTTGTGATTCATGTTTTCATCTCACCAATTCGGGAGTTTGAAACATCGAAGTCTGTATGTTATTGTTGATTTGACTCGTTATTCCTTGCTAGAATATCTCATTTTTCATCGTTGTTCAATCCTACTCAAATCTCTTCTCAATTATTCAACAAACATTTTTTATCGTAATTACTTGTTTTCTTTTTTTCTCCCTTGTTGTTCCCTTATTTGTTATGTTGATTCCAAAAACGTTGAAATGAAAGTTTCGAAAAACTTATAACAGTTGTCTTGAAAGGAAAGCAACTTTATTGACAATTAAGAATCGAAGAACCCGCAACAAATTTTGGAAATATATCGAAGAGTCACTAAATCTATTCTAGGCGTGGAATGAGTATCGTGCATGTTATTCTGGCGATTATTATATGAAGAATACGTAGAATCAGTCAGAAAATCACTGAAGAAGTCTTCGCAGCAAATGGAGTCGTTGAGCCACTTGCAAGAAATCAGAAGAACCATTCAGCTCGTCAACGATGTCATCAGAAGGAGGCATCGAACCGGGAGGACCTGCTTGGAGAGAAGAAGAGAATTCATGTGGGGGAGCAGGAGGAGACGGTGGAGCAGGAGAGGAAGATGGAGATGGTGGTAGAGGGGATGGGGGAATCGGAGAAATTGACGATGTTGGGGTGGAAAGAGCTGGAATATATCGTTTTCACTGGTGATTCTTGGTGCTTATTTACCTGAAATCACATTCTCTTCAATTTGATGCAGTTGATGATTTTCTGATTTCGCATTGATATCCTCGAATTCTTCGTCTGGAAGTGCAATTGTTATACCTGTCACTTGCTCCGTTGTTGTTGTTTCTTCAGTCGTTGTTGGTACTTCTGAAGTTGTAGTTGTTTCTTCGGTTGATGTTTTGGTTACGGGTTCTGAATGGTATTTTTTCGATTTTAGGATATTCTGAAATCTCACCAGTCGTAATCTCAATCGTCGTTGGTTCTGTTGTCGTGGTCTCTTCAGTTTTTGGGAATACTGTAGTGGGACGTCTGTGGCCGTGTCTTCTACTGGCAAAAGCGGGGAATAAAGATGTTGATTCTCAAAAATTATCATTAACAAGGTTATAGTAGTCTAGACATGCAAACCTGTTTTCAAAGTTGTTGGTTCTGGGGTAGTCGTTGTTTCTTCAACAACTGCCGTCGTCGTCCCGTCTTCTGGAGCAGATGGTGCTGCTTCAAGAACTGCTCGGAGTACGGCTTCTTCTATGGCATCTACACGGGGTGGAGATGATGCAGGACGATGTCTATGTCCCGGACGGATTCTGTGAAGTCGTGGACGATGAGTAGTGGATGGAGGTGGTTCAGGAGACGAAGATTCTGAAATCAATTAATTCATTCAGCTCAGAATAAGAAAAAAGCGACATACCAATGACTGCTAAAAGGATAGCCGCCTCAATATCATCTACTTTTTTCAAATCGGCACTTTGTCGTTGGATTCCTTCTGAAAAGTGTGATTCTCCACAATTCGGAGATCCGTTTTACCTGGAGTTGTTCCTTGAACGATTTGAGAAACTTCCTCTGTGGTCGTCGTTGCTTCAGTTGTAGAAACTATTGGTCTCGTTATTCTGAAATATTTTATGTTACAACAAGAAGACATTTCTCTCATTTAAATGTTATTAATTGTTAGAAAACCTATCAAACCTATCAGGTTTTGTAACTCGATGAGTTGGTTGATGTCGAGTCAACGGGAATTTCGAGTTAGGTCTTCTGAATTGTCCACGTGTCATTTGAGGCTTTCTTCGTAGATTTAGTTGAAGTTGCTGGACACGAATCGGACGACGAAGGGATCCTCCAACGGAATGAACTGTGGCAAGAGGAGTGGAAGAGGGAAGGGAAACGGGTTGGGTTGTTGTAGTTTGGATGGGAATGGGAGTTGTTGTAGATGGAGAAGTGGGAATTGGAGTGGTAGTGGTGGAAACAGGGGTTTGAGTTGATGGGATTGGAGGTGGACGAAGTGACAGACGATTTGATGGACGTCGGAGAGAAGAAGATGGTGTTCTTTGAACAGAGCCAAATGGCATTGGAGATAATGGAGGTCTGATCGCAAATGGGGATCTTGGAACTCCTTGTCTCACAAAGAACTGTTGATTTGGAGCTCTCTGAAATGTCTGAACCCTTTGAACTCTTTGAATCGGTTGTTGGAATCGAAACTGTTGTTGTGGTTGTGGTCTCTGCATAAACTGTTGTCGTTGTTGGAATTGTGGTCGTCTGGAAATGTTAGACTTGATTCTCATTGTTCGTTGATTAGAATTAACGGTGACATTGGGTTTAGTGCGGGACGATGACGACGAAGACACGACGACTCGAGAACGAGTTCTTTTTTGGGATAGAATTGGAATGACACGTCGAGATGTTAGATGAGCTGGATGAGTAGTAGTAGTAGTAGATCGAAAGGATTTTGGAGAAGATGTTGACCTTTGACGCGGACGATGACGATGACTGATTTGTCGAGTGAACAGATTCCGTTGTCGGAGTGGAGAAGCGGATGGAAGTCTGAAATAAGTGATCAAGGGAAAGCACACACAAGCAGCAAGGAGCATAATTGGGAAGAGCACATTCAGAAGCTGATTTCTAGCGAGCATCATTTTGAAGTGATGACTTTGATCTGCTTTGTCGCATATCCGAAATTTAAAAAAACTTGAAAATTGGATGAGAGTATTCTAATTCTAAATTTTAAAAATTTGTAAGCCTAATTTTCGCAAAAAAGTAGCCACTCATGAAGACGAAAATTGATAAGGGTAGTCTGCTCCACTGTTTTCTACGGAGCCCCGAATTTTCAATAAAACTGTCTGACTGAAGCCAGAAGAACAATTTCGAATTAAAAAAAGTGATTTATTGGCGGTCATTTTATTCGTAATGAAAAAAAAAATTATTGGTGTTTCTTTGTCCCTTCAGAAAACATCTTCAAACGTCTCCCTCTCCAAAAACATTGTCTTATTTCTTCTTCTGATTCCATTTTTCCCCTAATTAACCTTTTCCTACTACCAATTTCCGACTGAAACGATACACGACATAACAGATGTTATCATAATCATTTGAAGAAGCATTGTTGTAACGCTTACACTCGTGCGCCAATTCATTTGCCTTCAACGAGAAAAAGATGACATGGATGATGATAGGTTTTAGAAGTATAGTAATCTTCGTCACTTTTTCTCGAGAAGGGAAAAAAAGAGAGGAATTTGGGTTTAAAAAGCAGACAACGCTAATGTTTGTGGATTCGAGATAAAGGCAAAGCATGTGGCAGTGATGAAATGGAAAGAAAGACTTACACAAAGTTTCGATTTGGCTGGAACTGAACTTGATTCGGTTGTTGTTGAGAGAATACTGTCTGAAATCAGTAAACATTTATTTATCAGCGGAAAACCTTTTGAATTTTTACGATCTTCGAGATCCTGGATGCTAGAAACTTACCTGTCGCCTCACGAAAGCTGGTTGTCGATTTCCATCAAAAACTTGTTGAGCCTAAAAATTTGAATCCATTAATGGTGACAATCAAAATAGGAACTTACCGTAACTACGGAAACAATCAAGACTAGAATAGAACATGCTGCAACAGTCACCGGAAATCGACGCTTTCTGACTCCATTCATCTGGAAATTAACTGAAATTGTCATTAGGAAATAAAAGGGAAGAAGAAATAGAGAAACAAAAGGATTCAGGAAGAGGGAGAAAATGAATAAAGAGGTCCATGGTAGATGCGAGAAACCTATCATTTATTGGTTTTCTTTCTCTGAAAACGGTAATTTCGGTTCTCCGACTAAATAGGTGGTCAGATGGAAACTGTCGATTTCAGACGATTCAGAGAAAGCATCTGATTGAAGACTTGTCTCTGTTTCCCGCACACCCGAACACTTACTTTTCTCTCTTTTTCTCTCTTCGATATTCAGTTTCTTTTTTCGATACCTTTCCTTTTCTTTACACAATTGGAGGGGGCGCCAATGGCAGCGTCAGTTTTGGCAGCGTCGGAAAAAAGGAAACGAAGGTTTGACTTATCGATAGAGATACATCAGATCACGCGAGTCGGGAGTGTGACTCTTTTTTTTGAATGAAATCGTTAGAACTGAAACAGAGAACAGAGAATAAGAAATAAAAGGTCAGTTCTTAGATTGGAATAGTCGATTAAAAAGAGAGTGAATGGGTTTACCGTAATTTGATACGAGGAATATGACAGTTTAACCGTTATTGCAACAACAAACCGTGGAGGAAAATTCCGATCTCTGGAATTGTGATTGGTACAGAATTCAACGTTTCAGGAGTGGAAAGTTCCTTTTTCGTGCAGAATCGGTTGGATAATGCTCTATCTTACAATACGTACCCAATAGAATTTGAAATTCGAAACCTCAATGGTTAAACTAGCCCATGGGCGCTTTATACCGTCACATCTATCATTGTACTGTTTTTTTCGAACACTTTTGGGTTCTGAATTTGATAGAGCAAATCAGAATTCCGAGTTACAAAAGCCAATTGAATTGACCCCGTCCAACATTGGACAAACACTCGAGAATGACGTTCTTTCTGAACAAAATGAAAGAATATTCTATCTAAATTCTGAAGAATGGAAAGTGAGAAATGTAGATAAAGTCTCCCAATAAAAAACTAAGAAGTTGTTTTACCAAAAACCAGTAATAAATCCCAAAAAAGTTTGTGAAAACCAAATGAAGTTTCAAATCGGCCGGATGAATATCAACACCATTTCATCTAGATAATTCAAAAAAGAATTGAAAAGCGTAGCTGTGTTTTGATTGGAAACACTTCAATAGTAATCTCTTTTGAACATTGAAAAAAACGAAGAAGAAGAAGAAGCGATCTAGAATCAGAAGAATGATATGAACCTAGAGATCTCGAAAAAGAAATGACTATAAAAAAGAGAATGGTTTCTTATCCAGTTACAACTGATTCTTTTTCCACCCATTGAACATCGACAACCCCATAATAATTACACACTTTTTATCTCAAAATACGTACCTTTTATCATAAATCTTTCTCTACTTTTCTAGTTAGTCAAGATGAAGACTTCAAGGAAATTGAACCGACAACGGGTAATGCTTTCTACATTTTTCCTCAAAAAACCGACCATTTGATACCAAACGGAAGACAAAAGAAGAATGAAATTGAATTGAGAAAACAGAAAAAAACAAGGAAAGTGCTAAAAGAAGGCGGTCCTTTTAAGGGCAAAGTGTGAAAAGAGAATACACAAAAGATCATTTACAGATGCTAATCGGGTTAATATTCAGAAGAAACTCAAAAACTGAATCGAGCTTTTTTCGAAATGAAGAAGTGGAAAGAAGAAACCGATTCGAAACTGAGATAAGAAAATTTCGAAGAGAGAAGTTTGAAGAAGTTGTCTGAAGGTCAGCTGTCATTAATTTCCATGTTGTAAAAAACGTATTTTCAGCTGAGAAAAGGACAATGAAAACGGAATAAGAAATGACCATGAAAACATATATTGTTCTTCGATTAAAGCCCTGCTAAAAAATATCATGATGACAGTCTGAATTCTGAAAATCAACCACACCTACAGAAGCGAGATCGAGGACTGATAATTAAGCATTAAATAATAGAAAAAGAGAGAGAAAGTGATGATGATGACACTTATGAATATTTTGATCGATGAATAATGGGATATATGACAGAGGGATTTACGAGGGTCAATTTGTCAGAAAAGCTGAAAAGGGGCAAATTGTTCAACTTTCTAGAACAATAGAGTATGTCATTTTCCAGCAGTTATAGAATTCATTTATTATAGTTGTTGGTATCCTAAGGAAAGCTACTTGTACCAACTTGAACCATATTTCAGACATTCCCTTGCCGTGTGTTTTGTTGTAGTCAAAAAAGGAAACTGAGACAGTATTGTTTTTAGTTGAAGATCGAATTAGAAATCCTGAGTTAGAAGTCTGTTAGAAGCCTGAAAACATCTTCAAAGGTTAATTAACGGTTAATTAACACTGTACCACTACCCTTGCGCCATCCATCTGTTGAAAAATGAAGAGAGCGGAGACGGGGATAAAAGCGGCAAAGTTGCGTTAGAAAGAGGAGGAGTTTCTAGAGTGAAAGTACAGTAATCAGTTCATTTCAGTACTAAAACTTTGAACCGAGATATCTCAATTCTGGGTGGTGAGCGGATTCCAAAATTTTTTAAACCTGTCTAAGGAGATGTTCTTTAATCATCCCTTCAAATTCTGAATTTGCAAGGCGTTGAAGTTCCTTTGTAAAACTCCCATTACCTTACTCGGAAAACGGACAGCATAAGATTATTTTCGGGTATTAATGTTCACTTTATTCACACTTTTTTATCCGTAGGAGGTTTACAAGTGAAAGATTCTGCATGACTCATTTTTATATCACCCCTCAAAAACACTTTCTCTTAATCAGAACCCACGACGTCACTTAATAATCAGCTCTCCTCCCTGACCTTGTAGATTCCAGTCTTTTGTGGAAATGCCATTCAAAAGTCTATTTTCTCTTTTTCTGTTTTACTGCCCCCATCTCAATCTCCCGCCGCTTAAACCATAAAAAGTGTCGTTCCAAAAGAAGCAATTTAGATGAAGTGACCTGTTGCTTCTTTGAAGAATTGGCAAATGGCCAAACCTTTCTCTTTCTATTTCTGAAAAAATCAAGGTTGCTCCCTTTTCTGGTAACATCTTTGTTCCATTTACTGTAATTGAGAAGTAGCTGATCAAAAAGTTTTAGTGACGTGGCAAAAGTGGTTATGTCATATCTTGAAAAGGTGATAGTGACAAGCCTGTTTTGATGTGAAACATCAAGATCATCACTTTCATTTACGACACGGGCGGCTGCCTTTTTCACGCTTTCACTTATCAGAACACATGCTGATTTTTCTTAATCAGAAAAGTACTGTATAGTGTTGCGAAGGTGTTAGCAGAGAATAGCCTGTGTCTGAGAAAAAAACGGAAAGAAAAGTTGCAACAAACATTTTCAAGTGGTTCATTCTTTTAAAAACGGTTTTCGATACTTGATATAATTTCGATTTGCATTTTGTGTGAAGTGTTCGTCGACACCACGTGAAGTTTGATCGGAATAGTTTTCCGGTGGAAGCAAAGATTTTTGATGATTTAGCGAACAGTGAATATAAGGAAGTTAACTGTAACTGGTAATAAAGTTTCTTATCAATATATGAATCTAAAAATTATTGGGGAAGGAGGAGCGAATAGAAGGCAGAAAAATTTGATTTTATGGTAACTTTAAGGTTTGCAAAAAGTAATAGATAAGAGTGGACCACCAGTAAACAAAGCGATATTAGAGAAAGAAAAAACGGTAAATAAAATTAGAGAAGTATTTTTGAAAGGGAAAACTATGAATAGGAAGTTTTTTAATACGGCAGGAACGGTAGGAACCGGTGGGGATAACACAGGAATCATGATGGCTTGTCAATAGTTACCAAAAAACTAATTCCATTAGGTTTTCAATTATATTAGACTTCACGGTCTCCTCAACTCAAAACTCAAACTGCAAGAAAACGTGAAAAAATTAAATAAAAATTTTCACGTTTTTATTCAACTCTTATATTTTTGTACTGAAATTCTAGTTTTTTTGAGGTTTTCAGCCGACTGGTCAGATGAAATTTCGACGTGTTCTATAAACTATGTAGAAAATTCAAATCTCTATCTAATGATCTACGACTCGAAAATTTTGACTCAAAACTGAAGGACCTGATTGAAAATAACTGAATTTCAGAAAAATAGTTCTACTTCTAACACCTATCATTTTTTGAGGCTGAAATTTTCTATATATGCTCAAGGACTGATTCTGAATCTGTCTTCCAATTTCCAACCTCAAAAAAATGATCGGTGTTAGAAGTAGAACTATTTTTCTGAAATTCAGTTATTTTCAATCAGGTCCTTTAGTTTTGAGTCAAGATTTTCGAATTGTAGATCATTAGATGATTTCTGATACTGAGTTCAATCTGAGCAATGAAAACTTAAAAATTTTCACTCAAAAATCTTCGAGTTCCCAACAAATATTTGGGATCCCTGGTGAAACCAGTTGACCCGAAACTTTATGGCTCTCTGTACTTGAGCTAAATAAAAAACTAGACCCACACAGACTGAAATTCAGATAAGATTTCAGAAAACCGTATTCATTACAACCACTCTTGTTGAAATGGTAGCTCGTAGCTATATTTAATCATAATTTTCGAAGCAATAACAAAAAGAAAACAGATGGCTAAGGTAACAAAATCCAAGAAAACAAGAGATCAAGGGAAAGTGTAATTTCCGTTAGGAAAATTGGAAGACAGTTCATTTGGTTGGAACTCTTCTGAAGAGTTCTCTTTCCTATTTAATTTGTACTTGAGGGTGTCACCTTTCACAGGAAAAGGGCATCCGATACAAGCGTCTGTGGATACAAAAAAATCTTTTTCTCCTGACAGAAAAAGAAACAGCAAATTACATAAATGTGTTGCATGGAAACATGCCGTTGTTGCTTCTTCATTTCGTTTCCCGCAAAAATCAACATAGCGGGTTATGTAAGTGAAAGAGAGGATGAATTGGACAGTTGTAGTGAGGTGGTAAATTGGTTTTTCTGGTGAAAACTGACCGGTAGAATTGAGAAAATAACCGAAAAAAAGAGAAGAAGCTGTTGAAGAAGTTACACTTTGATCTCTTATGATTTGTTAAGCAAAGAAAAAAGAGATGAAGGTAACGAAGAAGCAAATATCAGAACAAAAAGGAAATTGAAAGCGAGAGTTTCAGTGTTCAAGAATTGACTGATTTTTGAGTTTTGATAGAGAGGAAATGGAAATCATTTCTGCAAAAGAACTCCTTAAAATAGTAATTGTAATAAATTTCTGACCAAAACACTAGAGACTTTCGAGTAGTTAGAATTACTGAAAACTAGTAGGATAGTTTGAAACTAACTTGATTATGACTCTAATTTGCTGCTAAATGGAACGTTGGTTTTGCTTCTAGAAAAGTTTGCAGGAATTGTATATGTACGCTGAGAAAAAGGAAACTGAAATAACAAGATTTCAGAACTTCTGAACATCAGCAAACTATGTACAACTTTCCGTTGCAAACCCACTCAAACGTAGAAGACACTTTTTGATCAGTTGTAAGATCCAGAACGATTTTCCAATTATTTGATCAAGTATTTCTTCATTTGGCAACATTCTGATTGATTGCTTCTATTAATCAAAGTGTTCCACACTTGAGCTTTTGGATTCTTTAGCGGATATTTGCAAAAAAAAGTTAGAAAATAAAAGTTGCCTGAATTCTTCGATCAAAAAGATCTCAAAGGGAAATGGACGGATTCAGAAAAAAGCGAATTCTGGCATAACCCAGCTGTAATTACTTCTGCTAACGAAGTGGACGAAGCTGTTCCAGGAAACCAGAACCTTTCAAGTAAATCTGTTTATACCGTCGGAATCGGCAAAAGTTTCCTCGGAATGGAGGTTTTGCAGAGTTAGTCGTTTGGGTGCATTTTGAAATATATTCAATCGTTTTCGAAGTTCCAACTTTAATTAATCTAAACTCAGATTTTCTGATGCCAATCGAAGATTCTTTCAGACCTTAAGCAGGGCTTTAATTTTGATAATATGACTTCACTATTGAATTTTAAGTAAATACCGATTGAGTATCAAAAATAAGTTTATTCTGATGTGAGAACTCCACGAATTAATGAAGATTGCAGGGCTGTTCAGATTTGGTCAAATGAGAAGACGAACAGGATTTCAGATTACCGTAAAATCTGTATCAGAAGGGTACCTTTAATAGAAAGCCAATGAGCTCAAAATGAGCACGTTCTTGAAATTCAAAATCATTGAAAATAGTTTTATTAGAATTCTCGTCAAAAGTTGATTGGGCACGTTATACAAAATATGTTAATGGGAAAATAGAAGGGCATGCCCTTCCAATACAGATTTTACGGTACATCCTTGTGAGACAACACTAGATTTCAGGAGATGTCGTTTGATAATTCATTTGCTCCAGATATCATAAACTTCCTAAAGTTTAATCTTACAGGAGAACTGTGTTTTCTCGAACTCTTTCAATTTCTACAGTAATCCTCTCTAATTCTATAAAAGTTTCCCTGTCATTCCTGTTGATCCGTTAGATATTTTTCTGTTTCAGGACGTGCCTAGTCCGTAAATGTTTCAACGTGTAATTGGCTGTGAATGCAGTCGAATCAGTGTGGTCCAAACTCGTTAGGTAGTCGCTTCTTTTTCGTTTCGTCTTTTTCCCATCCATCTATTCTTATTCTCTCTCTCTCATTTTCTCTTTTTTCCATTCCCTATCCCTTCGAATTCTCCGTCTCTTTCTTCATTCATCTTCTTCTTTTCGCGCACTTTCTGCGTCTCCTATCTTTCTTCAATATTTTCTAGATTTCTTCGAATTTCCGCCAAACACACACATACTCAAGATGACCAACCACCGACGATATATATATTTTTGGTTTTATGAGCCATTTCCTTTTTTGAGTCTAATGAAAAATATTGAAAAAAAAAACTTTAGAATTCTGAGTTGTCATTCTATTCTAAAGACGAAGGAAATGCGTCGTTTCGAATTCCACTTTGCATTTTTAAAACGACTCGAATGTTTCCCGTTTCAAACTTTTTTTTGTTCAACTCTTTTCGTTAAGTTGTTCGTATTGTGGGTTTTTAACCGTTCTCGCTTTTTTAGGAAATAAATCAATTCCCAGATTTGATCCAGCTTTTCAACACAGTTCCGAAAGAATCCGAAAAATTTGGAAGTCTTGAAGTATTCTCTTTTTTCTTCCCCAGTTACATCTGAATTTACTTCAAATTGTATGCCTTCAAAAAACCTGTAATCTCCTGAACTTACTTACCTGATAGTCTGTCGTTGACATTGACTTGATTTATGATAAGTGCATTTTTTGTCTTTAGACCACTTTTTCCCTGAACAGAAGAAAGGTGAAAATTTTTAAACTATTCTTTTGGTAGAAACTATCCCAGATCTAGAAATTTATAATCTACACTTTCACTTTGATAAATCACTCTCAAAAAGATACAAACGGAGAACATATCGAACATGTAATGACAAACAAACATCCATCTCACCACCTGAATCTCGTTTTCTCTCTCATTTATCCGATCGAGAGATTTGTACTCGACGCCATCGTTCAAATTTAATGCCCTCATAAAATAATATGTTTCTAATCGATTCAAATCGTCGTCACCCATCTCTTTTTCTTTCTTTTTTCCGTCGCCATCGTCTGATGGCGGCTCCGGCGGCGACGCGAAGAAGAGCACGGAATACTCGAATGAGAAAGAGAGAAACAGCCACTTTACACTCTTGTAGAAAGACTCAGGAGGCAGAGGGAAGCAAAAAGAAGAACACAAAGTGCCCTCTGCCTTTTAGTCACCCTCTGTTGAGCACAACAACCACATCTCTTCGAGCTTTTTCGACCACAGTGGTCAGTTTCTTGTTTTGAACTCTCAGGAGAGAGGTTTTTGATACAATCTTTTTCATTTTTCTTCTAAGCCTCTCTCGTCTTGTTTTGACGTGCTTTCAAATTGTTAGGTTTTGTTTTTATTCCAAAAAAACGCATTGGTTTTGAAATACGCTTTTTGTTTGCATCCGGATGTGGATACTGAGATTCAGATTTTAGATCTAGCCACTATTCCTTTAAATTCAGGTTCAATTTCGAACAAAATTAATGGTTTAAAAAGATTCAGAAGTTTGTTAAATTGGTAGTATTTGGATTATCGTATACCTTACCTTGATTTTCTTTTTTTTTTTTCCGAAGATTTCGGATTGATATTTTTTATATCTATACAAATTTGCATTCGGGAAACACTTGACAAAACCCTATTCCTGCCATCCATTATCCCACTCGTAACAGAATTATATATTAAAATTAATGCACCTTATTTCTTCATTAACCTCGTTTATTCATTTTTCCTTTTCCACAAGAATCAACCTTTGATATTTCCAAATTAAGGACTTCGGCGGCCAAACGATGGCGACGTCTTCGATGTCATCGTTGACGTCTTCATACCACACAACGGCGTTGCCTTCCTCCAACTCAGTGGTACCTCCATTCGACGCGAGAAATCTGGAAATCAAAACAAAGTCGATCGAGCAAACGCTGATTCCACTCGTCACTCAGGTATGAATGACATCATTTGTCTGGTGTCCGGTGCTGCCGAAAAAAGAGCGATTATCCATATTTGTTTCCGTTTTCCTCACGACGGCTCATTTGACACGGAAAGAAAAAGAATGATTGAAGGTCCTTTGTTTATTTGAATTGTTTCAGATAACCACACTTGTCAACTACAAAGAATCATATCTGACAAGCGGGAAACCGAAATCGGAAAGAGCCATGAGAGCAGCATTGAAGGTATTTGAAAGTCTGAATTTGATAGAGAATCTTCTAATTTTTCAGATCGGTAGCGCGGTCGAAGCAGCAATAGAACGATTTGTTTGTGTTGGAGAAACGATAGCTGATGAGAATGCAGATATTCAACCGGAAATGTATGATGCGTGTACTGAAGCTCGTCTCGCTGGTAAGTCCTCAATATTCCTTGTACTTGAGAAGAAACGCTCTTCCTATTCTGCTCATGCACTAAATCCGCCCCTAACCCTTAGTGAATATCGTATTTCATTGAATCAAAGCACATAGAAATGAGAAGTAGGATGTGATTACACGACGTCTCCTAGAATCGTCATCTATGTACAATGTGGTAGATCAGAAAAAAGAGCATCTAGCCGACGACGCATACACGAATCCGCTCCCTTCGTATCCGATTACCCCTGGCTTCTCTTTTTTCTTCTTTTTTTTGCTGCTAAGCACAATTCATTCTTTTTCAGGAGCATCGATGGCCAACCTGTCGTGTGCATGTACTGATGATCCGAACTCTGTTGTGGATAAGGCTGTTTTGGTGAGAGCAAGTAGACAATTATTGAGTAGTGTTACTCGAGTACTTCTTCTGGCGGATCGTGTTCTGGTGAAGCAGGTTTTGAGAGCAGAGGATAAGGTATAGTTCAATTAGGGATTATTAATTCGAATCAGAATACTTTCAGATCGCTTTCTCACTATCCCGACTCGAATCCACTCGATCTTTCAATGATTTTGTCAAAGTTTTTGCTGTATTTGGAGGTGAAATGGTTGAGTTAGCCCATAGAAGTGGAGATCGTCAACATGATTTGAAAAGTGAAAAACGAAAAGCTCAAATGTCGATTGCCAGAACTTCTCTGGAAAGGCTAACAATGCTCCTTTTGACGTCTTCTAAAACATATCTGAGACATCCTGACTGTGATTCTGCTCTTCAGTGTCGAGACGGAGTATTCTATCAAATGAAACTTTCACTTGAATTGATTGCCATTTGTGTTTGTGATGGAATTTTGACGACGGAGAAGAATCGATATATTCAAGATGAACCTGATATGCCTATTGATATTGCATTGCAATTAACCGCCAATGCAGCGATTAAACAACTTACGGTAAGTTTTAATTTTAGACATTGACTGTCTAAGGAATTAAAAATTTCCAGGAAATGCTGGAAATGATCCGAATGACAGTTCGAGTTGGAGCTGGTGTTCGGGAAAGGATAGTATCTGCATTAGATGCACTTTGTCAGTTGACACAAGACTTCACAGATTCAGCTTACACTCCACACCATCAACGAGAACAGATTCTTGATTTTCTTGAAGAATGTCGATTTGAAATGACGAATCTCATTCAACCAGATGAAAATGAACAATTGGCGGCGAGTGGATTAGAAGTAACTGTTGAAAGATTGAATAGAAGACTGAAAGATTTGAGCAAACAACTTCAAATCGTTGCGATGGAACAAATATCAGAAGTTTTAAGAGCTAATGAAGATCAAGTTTTGTTATCTTCAATGAAAGCTTGTGCGGTGTCTGGAGACATTGATGGAGTTGAAAAGTATATGCACAAATTCAGAGAGCATGCAGATCATATGCAAGAAGTAGGATTCATGATTTGGAATCATCTTTTAAATGGATAGTTTCCAGGTTTGTCGACTTCTTCATCATATTTCGATCACTGATGCTCTTCATGTTCATACTGGACACGTCGAGAGGAACATGAGAGCTCTAGCACCATTGGTAAGTTATTTGTTAAAACAGTTTAAATTCAATGATAAATAATTGCAGACAATTCTTGCTGGAAGAACTCTCTGTGTTCACCCTTCGTCCAGAATAGCCAGAGAAAATCTGGAAGTATTCTGTGATACATGGGGACAGGCTGTAAGTTTCGTAAGGCGATGAAAATTGCCAATTGTAATATTTCAGGTAAATGATCTATCTCGAGTGGCAAAAGAATCAGATGTGGCGGCAAATGGAAGAGTTGCGGCTGAAAAGCAAGCATACATGTCACTTCCAAGACCAGGGGTAAGTGGTGTGAATAGTCGAACTTCTTCGGTTTGTCGTCGGAAAAAGCATGCTGGAAACTCTTCTGATTCATCGAACGAACTTTTACCAAATGGAGGAAGACGTCCGAAACAGATTGGAATGGGACCAACACGGGTTGTCAGTCAAACTGGTGATGAAGAAAGTAGTGATGAAGAGAGAGCGGATAAACAAGAAATCGAAGCATTCCAATATCGGATCAGTTTGATTATTGATGATTTGCAGAGTGATGTGGAGGGACGATAACCTTCTCTTTTTTGCATGATTTGCTTTTTTACTTCTTCTTAATTATTTTCTTTTTTTTCGAAACCAACTTCTTTCTTTTTCTCTATCTGTGTTGTGCTTTGATGTCGTGGTGCTGTTTTAATAAATTCTGTGATGACTGTATAATTCTTTGTGTATCCAAAATGTTTCAGAAGCACGGAACCACACAGAAACCATCGAAGCCAATCACTTTAGATGTTGAGGTATCACTTTTAGTCTGAAATTACATTTCAATTTTCTTCTTTCAGGATCAACAAAAAATGGCTAAAGTTGGACTGGAGATGAAATTGTTAACCTCAGAAGTAGATGCAGAAGCTGAAAAATGGGATGAGTATGCTGAAAACGATATCGTGAAAAGAGCAAAAGCGATGTCTTCAATGGCATATAATATGTATCTATTCACACGTGGTGATGGTCCATTAAAAACGACTCATGATTTGTTCACTCAAGCTGAATTCTTCGCCGAACAAGCCAATCAAATGTATCGAACAGTTCGAGAATTCTCATACGAAGTTCCTGGATCTGCTGAGAAATCAGATCTTTCGGCGATTCTTGAGAGAATCCCACTTCATTGTCAACAATTGCAAGTGATGGTCAAGAGTCCAACAGTTGGAAAAACGGCAACGTTTGGGAAAGTGGATTCGGTGATTCAAGAAACAAAGAATTTGATGAATGAAATCGCGAAATTGGTCACAGCGTCTTTCGTTTGTGCCACAAAGGTTAGTTAGTAGATTGATTGAAAAGAAAAAAAGTATCGTATTGGTTATCGAATTTTCTAAACAAGAAACTTCAGATGTTCCAGGATTCTCAACAGGGGTAAGTTTGTTCCTAGCGAGTCTCATTTTATTTGAATAGAAAATGTACCGCCCCCAATCCCTCAGTTCAAATCCAAACTGCTCTTTATTCCCTGAATCTCATTTTCTTTCCAAAAGAGTCGTGTTCATATAACTTTTGTGTTCGTTGAAAGTTCGCAAAAGAGAATATACGATATTTATGATTAGGTTGCAATATGTGATCGTTTTGTAATAGCTGAGTATCTGTTTTTCAATAATTCTAACTGGAACTATTTTCAGTACGAAATCGAGTTTCGCGGAGGTTCTGTCAATGGGAGGACGGGTGCCGACGGTGAAAGGACTAGTCGCGAATCGACTGTCAGTTTCTTCTTTTGATTGAAATTATTTATTCTAGTAATTTTCAGGTTTGGCGCAGGACACCAAGTATCAGACGAGCCGCGCCGCCGCCCTCTTCGCACCTTTCAGCCAACAACTCAGCAAGCATACACCTTTAGGTGAGAGTTTTGGAAATACTAACAGGATCCTTCATCAAGAACTAATAATGGTTTTGGTGACTGATGCAGAGTTAGAATTTCGATAGTTTCGTCAATAACCATCTCTCAAAGCGTCTGTCCTACTAATATCCAATATTACAGTAGCACAATAGCAAGCTGAAATCGAGTGACTCTTTCATCCTTCAGGATCTCTTTCTCTCTAAATTGCTTCTCTAAACTCTTTTTTCTTTCCAACTTTTCTTTGTTTCTTTCATTTTTCCATGTCATAAAATTCGCCCAACCTCGCCCTTTCAGAAGCTTTTTCGAGCTTTAGTCGCCTTTCGTTTTCAATGACTTACGCCCTCAAATGCTGGTTTCTTTCCCATTTTTTCCCACTTTCCTGTTTCTAGTTGTTGACTATAATTCAAATATGAAAATAGTTATAAAACACGTGTGGAACTTTCAGAGTTTTTTTTTCGATTCCGGGGACAAATTAATCTTTGATGAAATATTATTATTAATCGAAGTCTCTAGAACACCAAAGCACAGAAATATTTTGGAATCTTGCGAAAGCAACAAAATGGCGTTAGAAAGCATCGGGAAAGGAAATTATGAATTCGGTTGGTTTCGCTTTTTTTTCGAAAATTTTGGAACTGAAAACTTGTAGATCATGCAGGTGGAGATAGTAATTTCATGAAAGAAGCTTTTTCTGATAAAGGGGAAGATAATTTGAATGTTGAAATGGTTGAAAGAGAATCGGATATTGAGCAAGGAGAACGACGTTATCTTGGTGGACTGATTGGAAATAAAGAGCTCAGCATCATGGTCGGAACAGCTGTTTGTATGTATTTGGTGAACGGGGAGTATGCTCAGGTATCGGTGGAATTCTGATTCTGAAACAGACATCAAGTATGTTTCAGTCTGTCTGCACTGCTCTCACTTCTGTTCCTCCTGCAATTTTCTCCTATCGAGTATTGATGAATCAGCAAACCACGAAACAAGGATATGTGAGTCAACGTGCCCAACAACAACTCTATCTTTTCGTTTCAGCACACAATCCTTTTCTACTGGACTATTTATGGTCTCATTGCCCTCGTGGATCAATTTGTTGGATCTGCTCAAGGATACAATTTATGTAAGGGTGGTCTGCTCAGTGTTGTCTTCTTCCATGCAGTTCGTTCCAATTCGATAGCCATTCCACCGTCATGGAAGTTTCTGGATAAAGCGAGTGTTGATATTCTAACAACCCTTCTCTCTCGTTACGATTCAAATGCCTTTCTTCCCAACCACAACGAAGCTGAATCTGTCCCTAGAACTCCAACCATGACTCAATTCTCAGTTGATGATTCTTTACAGTATATTTTCCCGGAATCAGAAGTTAGTAGAATTAAGAATGTGGACGTCAGTACAGCATGTAGCTTCCAACCATCGCTGGATATGCAAAGCACTCAACGTGGCTCATCTGGATATGTTCAAAAGTCAACTGTATCGTCTCTGAAAACCATGGTTCTGGAGGATTACGAGCTTTCAAACAAGACTACCAGTTCTGTTAACAAGCAAAATCACTTTGAATCGATGTCAGCAATGACAATGACTTCTGGAGAAATCGCTGATGTTGTGACTTTTCCAGCTGATCGCATAGTCTTTACGGAGAACCGTCGTGAAGAAACTATTCAGGTTACGAATGTATCAACAACTCATATCATGTTTGCTCTCAAGGTACCCGTTCAGTTTTTTTAAAAAATTTGATTATAGTATTTAGACAAACGCAGACGCCTATCTTATTGCTGCTCCAACTTCTGGAATTTTGTTCAGTGGTCAAAGCATGAAGATCCGAGTTGGAGTCACTGAGCACTTTTTCGATAACTGCCCGGATTTAGGTGGTTTTATCGATAAGGTAATCCCTTTAACTCTAATAATAGAGCATTATTCTTTTCTAGTTGGCTTTCGACTACACTCCGATTCCTGCATCGGTCTCGTCGAAATACTCGAATTTTTCGGCTCAATTCTTTCAATCTCAACCCAAACGTCGCCTCGCTATTCGTGTCTTTTATCAATGATTGAACTCATGTTTTTATTGGTCTTATTCTGTGTTTTTATTATGGTAAATGTTTTGCATCATCCCGGATTTTGTTCTGAACTTTTACCGATTTATTCCAGAAATCATTCAGAAAATCAGCTAGCTGCAGCTGAATTCAGGTCAGCCCGCCGCGCTCCGCTGGACAATTTCAAAAACGCGCGAAAATTTTATAAACGCTTCGATTTTTCAGTTTCGCGTTTTCACAGAATTTTTTGCTCTTTGTCTCTCTCGATGCTGATATTTATAGTTTTCAGAGATGGTTGCTCATCGCAAATCAGATTTCAAGTCGAAATGGGCGATGGTCGTGTCTGTGAACAACTTGAATGAGGAAAAACGTGCCGATTTGAAGTGAGTGGACATTAATAAAATTGGCAACGCAAAAATTGATTCTATAATTTTCAGAGATTTTGCTGAATGGTTCATCGAAGCTTTGAGACTTGAAGGTGCATTCATTGGACATTATTTCAACTATGAGGTAGTCCGAATTAGTAATATTTTCGCACAAATAAAAATTTTAGAGCGCCCCGGTCACCATCGTCGAGACTGAACAGAATAGTTTCGAGTCGTGCACTAACGCCTATCAAAAAATTCACAAGGTTTGTAGTATTCAATCACTCTTCAGTCTGATCTTTTTTCAGGAGCATCCGCAAGTCGTCTTGGTCGTTCACATTCTTCCACAAACTCAATCAAATGAGTACGAATGGATGAAAGTGCTGGCCTCAAGATATGGTTTCATTCGCCAGGGTATCCTCTACGAAAACTGTGTGAGCCGTTTCGAAAATCTCGATACCGATCGAAACAGTGTTTTCCGAAACATGTGCCAGTGGATCTATCGCAGTGGAACGGCGATAGTGAGAAACGAGGGAAAGTGAGTTTACAGCTTGTTCTCATAATTTTTACAAATATTGAGTTTCAGTACCTGTGGAATTCTCCACGGAAGAGATCCTAAACCAACTTTCGAAAAAGTCCTGTTCAATAGCGAGGACATAAAGGAAGCCGTTTACAAAGTGCTTCATAAAGAGGAAGAACCGAGAGGAGCTGAAATGGAAAATATCGTCAAAATCAGCGGATATCCGGAAATGCTGAACGCGTTCGGCGTGGCACAACTGCTCAGTCCATATCGTGTTAATGGAGTCACAATCACAGGACCACAATCCGCTGTCGTCACTCTTGAGAACAAATTCCAAGTTTTCCAAGCAATGCAAGAGTTTCACGGCAAGAAACTTGATCGTAACCATAAACTCCAAGTATCCAGCACCGTCCTCTCATCTCCTGCCGTTCAAGTTGAGCCCCCATATATCCGAGATTCAAAAAAACACATCGAAAAGCTCATGGGGAAACTGAAAGTTTCTTCTTCTTAATTTCTTCGACTATCAACTTTTCCATTATCCGTCCCAATGATCTTCTTTTTCCGTTCTTATCACGCTTGTATATCAACCTGACCGGTTTGAATTGGAATTCAATTTTTCATTTTGTTTGTACCTGCTGATAAATATATTCCGATATCTTGTCGACATTAATATTATCCAAAAGGACTGTTAACATCAGATTCAATTTATTGAATTTTTCTCACTTCAAAGTAGTTTTTTTTGTTTTTCGACCGAAATCCCTACACCGAATGGATAACAGCTCTCCGTCTAATCAAAATTCCTCTCAACCAACCTATTCTGGCAATGAAACTGATCTGCCTTCGACTTCTCAGGCAGAAGATTACGAACCCAAAGCAAAGCAACGTAAATAGTCGTTGATTCGTTTTTCAAGCTACTTTGAATTTTTTCCAGCAAAGCCAGTAGGAACGTCTCGTGGCAGAATTACGCATCAAATGCGATATCCCATTATACTTCCGAAGTCATCACAAAAACAGTCGACATCTCAAGGAAATGCAATCCGATTGATCACTCCCCCACAATCGATAACTCCGAGTTCATCTAATCCGAGGCCACTGATTTCGCTACTTGATCGTACAGAATTCAGAAATCCTTCGCGTGTTATTATTGCAACACCACCACCGCAAAAACCAAAGAAATGCTACTATACAGAACTGAATGATATCCGACGAGAATTTGGAATACCTGAAACGTTTGATACAGCAAAGCCTAATACAATCAGTGCAGTAGGTAAGTTTTGAAGTATAACCTTGAGCTCTTCTTTCTAATTTGTTCTTTTTCAGCTCTCTCTGAGAAACTCCAGTTGCTGCAAAGATTGCGCGGAGAGAACAAATTTCTACACGAGTCAATTCACAAGAAACAAAGTGTTTGCGATGAGCGATCTGCAACTATTGATCAAGTTCGCAGAACCACGGATAAAATTTTAGTTCAGAATCAGCTGCTCCGCGAAACACTGCATTCCGTTGAAGAGGAAAATACGCGACTTAGAAACCAACTGGATTAGGTGTAGATTTATTCCGAATGTCTTGCAATGTCTCCATATTCCCATTTACATTACAATAAAAATGTAACCATCGGTTTCGTCAAATGTATTCACTACCCAAGAGATATGTAGAACAAGTGAAATACAAAGAAACGGAAGCAAACGAGATAAAGGGCGGGTGCATGGAACTGCGTGGTAACGTAGTTCATATTAGGGTCCGTTTATACTATATGGGAAAGCAATATAAAGCACATTATAGAATCCGTGAAAGAGCACACAGGAGAAACGATCATTTACCATCAACAATGAAACAATAAATTATTAATTTTGAGAACACTAAACTTCTATTCTTGGTACTTTTTCTTCTGAGCCTCGAACATTTTTTCCAGTTTCTTCAACTGACTTTTCGAGATCTGAAAGTTGCTAAAATAATTCAATACTCTAGTTGCTGAACCCCACCTCGTCTCCATTGGCCAAATGTGTTGGTACTCCTCTAGCATCAAACTTTGAGAATTTATTGGCATGTTCTCCCTGTTTGAACAACTCCTCTGGCTTGATTTTTTTCGATGCCGCTTCTTTGTCAGCTTTTTCACGAGCCTTTTGATCTTTTTCAGCCTTTTCTTTCTCCTTTCTCTTCTTTTCGGCTTCTTTCTGCTCTTGTTCCCTGAGCAAAGTTACACGATCCACTAATTTGACAACAGTTTGCCCGTTTCTATCCTCGAGTCGGACACCTAACTCAATCAGAGTTTTGTCTCTGAGCACGTCACATTCCTAATACGAAATCAAATTAAACGAAACTATGTTTAATAGTCAACGCACCTCCAGGATTCCATTGACCTTGTGCTCTTTAGCAATGTTGCGGACTTTTTCACGGAACTGAGCCAACGCATCGAGATAAGGTAAAACGATATCCTCTTTGTTGAAAGAAGTAGATGCACCTTCGCCATTGCAACTGAAAAGTCTTCATATTAGCCACGGAAAGGTGAGTTTTCAACTCACTCGTCCTCGGAGACAAATCCAATTTCTTGACTGCTCTGTGGAATAGCTCCGAAAATTTTGAGAAGATTGGTGATGTATGCAGCCACATTTCTCAGTAAAAGGCAGTTAGGTACTAGACCTTCCTTTTCTTTTTCGGCGATGTATGCATTTCCAAGTCCAATCAACTCGCGGAACTTTTCGATAACAGTTCTTGTATCGACCGAGTCACAAAGAGCAGCATGAACCTCAGATTTCAGCTTACCAAACTCTTCCATGAGCTTCAATTCTCTAGCTTGATACTTTTGGTATCCCTCTGATCTGTCTGGTTTGTAGTGCTTTCTCAGATAATCTTTGACGAGAAGGAAAAACTCTTGAGTGATCTTTTCAAATTGTAGCGCCCGTTCCATAGTTGAAGAGCTGAAAGTTAGAAGTTTTAAAATATTCGCCATTTATTCAAAAATCTCTACCTGTAGTCTAGCACATCAGCCCAATTATGCATCAAGAAAAGAAGACGGAGCTGACGAGGAGTGTAATCTTCCAGAGCTTTACGAATCGTAATGAAGTTTTTCAATGACTTTGACATTTTCATTCCTTGAATACGAAGAGTTCCGCAGTGAAGGAAATAATTAACCCAGTGTGGATCATCGTAATGAGCTTCAACTTGAGCTATTTCATTGTCATGATGAGGGAATTTGAGATCGAATCCACCAGCATGGATATCAAGCTTTGACCCGCAGATGGCGGAAGACATGACAGAGCATTCAATATGCCATCCAGGTCGTCCATTTCCCCATTCCGATGGCCAGAAAGGCTCACCGTCCTTCGACGACTTCCAGAGAGCGAAATCAGTTGGATTTCTCTTAGATTTAAGTCTGTCGTCCGACATACTCAACTCTCCCTCGCCCTCGCGCATATTCTTCAAAAGTTGCTCACTGTCATCGCCGTATGCTTCTGGAACCAACTTTGCATAGAAGTGTTTGGGATTTTGTTCGAAAGCTTTTGTGTCAAAGTAAACACTTCCGTCTTCGGCAGCATACGCATATCCATTCTTGATGATTTTCTTGACGTATGTGATAACTTCAGGCACATATTCAGAAACACGCGTAAGGACGTCGACGGGGAGAACATTGAGTCGAGCCATATCGGCGAGGAACTCCTTTTCGTATCTGAATTTTAAGTAAAAAGTTGAGCGTCGACAAAAAAAAAAAGAAAATTACGTTTTAGCAAGATTGTCAAAAACACTATGATCTGTGACATCCTTTCCGTGGTTATGATCGAGCCATTCAGAAAGAACATCCCGAGATTCATTCAGGAGACGACCCTGGAAAGGCTAGAAATGTATTGAACCGGAAGAGAACTCTGAGACCGTACCTTAGCCTCTTCAATGGCAATAGGATCCTGAGCTTTCATTGCTTCCTTAAGGGCATTGGATTGTTCTTGCACTTTTTTGATCATGACGTCGAGCATCTTTTTCTTATCAGGATCAGTTTCGGCCAAAAACTTTTTTTCGAAATGTTCCAACGCAGCAACAACATCTTGTACAACTTTGACGACTGACGGTGCTTGCGAATCATTGAAATACATTTTGAGCAAGTGACTTTGGCGCGCTCTCTTGATGATTTTGTCATCGACGTCCGTGATGTTCATGATGAACTCGACATCATATCCAAAATAATCTCGGAAAACTCTTCGAAGAATATCCAATGAGAGATAGGACCTTGCGTGTCCCATGTGTGAAGAGTCGTAAACAGTTGGTCCGCAAATGTACCATCTCACCTGTAACAAAATGATATAGAGCTCCGAGATTATCGATTAGATGATACTCACTCTTTTTCCCTCATTAGGAACGAAAACTTCCTTTTGTCGAGTCAAGCTGTTGTAGACAGTCAGTTGAGGTGGTGGCGTTGCATTTTTCGGCTGATCCCAATGTTTTTGAGCACGCTTGACCGCCACTGCAAGTTAAATTTTAGTTGTTCTCGTTCTACAGTTTTTTTTGTACCTGGTCTTAAATTTGGGTCCATGTTGCAGAAAGTTTGGTGGTGCCGCACTAGCAGTCCCTTGTTGGCAGTGAGAATATGCGAGTTGTTGCGATTGATCGCCGCCGATAGGAGACGGACCAAGTTTTTCGAACGCGTTGTGCCTGACTATGGAGACAACGAAGACGCCTAGAAAAAAGCGGGTTTCGATACGGAAAGATTCGACGATCGGCGTTGGCGCGATGAGAAGATAGTGCGAGCCAGGAAGAGAGAACAGACAGCGGCACAGCTGTTTGCAGTTCGATGACAGAATGAGAACGGAAAGAAATATTGTGAACGGACTGAGCTATTGGCACGGCTACTTCCAAAAAAAAATCGAATAGGGGAAGCCGCTAAAATATCGCGAATCAATAATTCTATGGATATTTGTTTGTGGGAGATCTAAGATAGAGGAAACAAATGATAAAACAGGATATTGAGAGAAGTATTGAAAAGCAGCGCATATGTCTTTAGATAGCTAGTCGACAAGTAACCCGCAAACATGGAGGAATGAATGTATTTAGAAATATTAATCGAGCCTGACTTTATATATTTTACATAGATTTCGCTTTTTTTCGACTAAAAAGGAGAAAAAACATAAAAGGAAATGTAAAATCTTAATTGAAGAGGTAGCAGCGTTACGAATTGTAAAGCATATTATCCTTCTCTTATCAATTTCTGTTTCACTTTTGATGCGTACGTGATTATTGAAAGAAAAGTATAAGATGATTAGGAAGTAAAAAAACGAAGCAAATGGAAATCATTGCATAACTTCGGAACGGCTGAGTTATTTAGACTAGTAGCACAAAGATTCACTCTTTATTTCTATGCCCTGCTCTACGCGGACCGAATTAACTGACGAAAAATACATTTTCGATTACATCATCTCTCAGCTGACACTCTCGTTATACTTGCTTTATTTTCAATCATCCCTCCGGGTGTGTCATTATGAGTACTACTATTTTATGATCGCAGAAGATAATTAATTTAAAATTAGTTTTCTCTTTCAGTTTCGGTCGTATGAATATTCATATTGTCCTAATTTTTTGTTTTTATTAGAAACTAACTCTTCGAGAGATTCCTCCAGTAGTGTTAAAAATGTACTAACCCTCAAAACCTAGAAACAATTATCAGAAGTATATTTTTGGTTTCTAGAAATCCAATTTGGGGGAGAAAGAAAAAGCTAGAGAAACGAAAGTAAACGAAGTTCAGTGCGCCTTTCGAACCGCGCGGATAGATGCTATTTGAACTAGTGGTCACGAATTTCACCGTCTCTCAGCAGAAAGAAAAATTATATAGGAAATGAGTTCGTATTTCATTTTTTACAACGAAAATGCTGGAAATCGAAGGCTGAAGCAACTAGTTTGCACTATATTTCAAACCAATATAAAATCAACACCTAATGTTTGATCAAGCTCAGCTGGATTTGTTTATTATGTCAAATCCGAAATTGCACAAATACAACAAAGAATGGCAAACATCATCAAAAAATACACCCACAAGCCTTTGGATCCTTTCATCAAAAAAAATTCCGCATCAAATGAGAAGGAAGTCAAAAGAGAACACAGAGACGAAGAGATACTATAGGTAACTTGTTAAACTATTCAGAAAAAATTAAAAATCCTTTAGAGAATGAGAACGGCTCAAGAGAATGAGAACGTTAGGATACCGTGCAAATCGGGAAGAAACAAATCAGGAAGACGGGTGGAAAGCGTGCGCACATTGCAAAAATTGCGCGCAGGGATTGCAGATTGCTTTTCGTTGCGAGAATTTTAGTTAGGTACAGTAACCTCAAGCAATTTGCAACCTCTGCGCACAATTTCGCAGTGTGCTCTCAACCCCTTTTTCCGTTTTTTCTTCCCAATTCGTTGCTTTCTGATTAACATTCTTCCCGATTTGCACAATCTCGCACGGCCTCGTTAGCTCGCTTAAGTTTTTTTAACTATGTGCAATTTCGCGTCAGTTCTCGTACATTCCGTATTACACCGCGCCAAAGTCGAAGGTTCAAATAAAAGTTTTTTGCGCGAAAATTAATATTTACTTTCCCAATTTATACGAAAAGTTATTATCGAAAAAATGAAACTGAGACTCGGTGTTTGCACTATGTCGATTTACGAGGTCCCGCCCACGAAACAAAAACAACTGCACGCCGCGCATTTTGATTTGTGGGCGGGGCCTCGTAAATCGACACAGTGCAAACACCGAGTCTCAGTTTGATTTTTTCGATAATAACTAAGCTCAACGAATGCGATATATGAAAACATGGGGCAAAAAATGTTTATCTGACAGAAGGTAATATTTTATAGTTTCCAGGTTTCGGAGGATGAGCGACGATGATGCAACTCAAACTTCGAGAGAAGTAAGCCTTCTTATTGGAAAATATTATGAAATCTCATAGTGTATTTTCAGGACGATGTTCTTGCTTATGAAATATATTTTTGGATCGTCCAGAGCATGGTGATTTTAAGGGCATTGATTTGTCAAATTTGATTTCTTCAGAGCGAAAAAGGTGTTGTGAAAGTCAGTGACCTGCGAAAGTTGTATCAAAAAGCTATTACAAAGGATAAATCTGTACAATACAGAACGCTGCAGGACATGTTGAAATTTGTGAACAAAAACTTGGCTCATTTTCAGGGATGGAACGTAAGCTCTTTTTTCTCGCGGAAGTGCGCGGAAGAAAAATTTTTTACAGGCAGTTTTGCAAGACGATCGTCTTACCTATGTGAACCTGAATGAACAGAAAACGTTCAACGAAAGTGTAGCGAACCAAACAGAACGAACTCTCGGTGTCTTGAAGAACGCTCTCATGTACGTGTTCATGGCCACTAAGCCAAACGCTGCTCATCCAGGAGTGACCCACGATGAACTAATGACCTATATGGTAAGTGAAACAGTCAAAAAAGCTGTGCCAAAGCATTTTTGAAAGTTCATATATACTTTAGGAAACATCGTTGTCAACTCACGCCGATCATCAACTGACTAAAGAGCATCTGGATTTGCTTAAGAAGCAGATAGCTCCCAACACTCGGGCTGATTTTATCAGAAAAGGCTATCTCGCTTTCTCTAAATCTGTCAATGAAAACGATGAAGAAGTTTTTCGCTACGAATGGGGTCCAACCTCTTTTCACACTGTGGATCCGGTACAATTGGTTGAAGTCTTTCGAAAGCTAACTGGAATGGATGAAACACAAGTAAAAGAACAAATGGAAAGAGCCAAGATTATCAAAGAAAAGCAGTTAGACGCCATCAAGGTTAGAAAATCACACTCATCAAGTTTTAAAAATATTTTTTCAGCGTGGAGTCATTCTTCCATCACGAGGAAAGCAAACTTGATTTTTCTTCAGCGCGTGTTCATTCGGGTCAAAAAATTATTTAACGCTTTATTCAATTAAATAAAGAAACTCAACATTCAGGGTTTAATCATTACAATAAACTAACATTTTTTTCCGAAAAGCTAATGAGACAGTTAAAATGGTACATGATAAAATCAAGAAAAAAACAATTACTTCGGGCGGATAGATGGCGAATGTCCATACTTAGTTTTTTTTACCGTCTCCGATCTCAGGCTAACAACTCGTCCATATCTTCTTACACTAGCCACTTCCTCAACAGCAGCTTCCATTTGACCTGACTGCTCCGTGTGTTCTATGGCAATACTTTGCTCACTCAGTCCGAGAACACTTGATACACGTCCAAACTTTCGCTTGGAGCATGTATTTGGAGAATTACGACGAGATTGTTCTTGGATAGGAGCTACTGTGTTCGTAATCGTGCTCAGAATGGAGGCAGCACGACCAAAGCGCTTGGCTGGCTGCTGAAGCTGCACATCGTGAACTTCAGGCGTGTTATTCTTATTCTTCGATTTCTCCGCGAAACTACAGGTTGATCCGTATCTCACCGATATAAGCTTGTCGCTTACTTGATCATTTGCGATCCCATGTGCCACGCTACGTTTTCTTTGAGTTTCACCAATTTCAAGCAAACTCTGCACTCGACCGAATTTTATGGATGACTTCGATGCAAGCTGTTCTTCTGCAGCTTCTTCTTCTTGAACTTGATCAACTTCCATCTTATCTTCCTTGTTTTCCTCCTGTGGAGTAGGTTGTTGCCCATCATTTTCTTGTGGATCTTTTGTTTCTTGAACGCCTGTTGATTCGATAACGTCCGTTTCAGCTGATTGAACTTGTTCGCCGTCCATCGCGTCATCGACAGCTGAATTCTGCTCATCTTCTATGTTTCTCATCGACTTTTTCTGCGTACTCGGAGAACGACGGGAAGTTTTCTGTACATAAAAAAGGTTAAACTTCACATATGTCTTATTTACCTTTTTCTGAGGAACGTTTGTTTCAGTGACTGCCTCGCACTCCTGTGTAACAACCTTTGATGGACCGCTCTTTCGTTTTCTTCGATTTCTGTCAGCAACCGATTCGTTTGCTGGTTCAGAAATCGTTTTCTGTGAAGTCATCTTCGCCGAACGGGAGCGCTTCGTCAGAACAGAAACTGTTTTTTGCTGATCAACCATTTCTGGAACAACTTTAGCATCATGGACATTGTTCTCTGAGAGAAGTTCGTTATCTAATTCCAATCTGGACTCCGGATTGTTATTTTGTATGGATGCATCAGGGAAATCATCAATTTCTGAAATAAATTTTTAGAAATTGGAATAACTTTAACAAGTATCACCGTTGACAGGAGGCATCTGATTCTCGAAGTCTTCAGCTGCATTGCTGTAGTGCATGGTTTCATTGCGTGGGCCTTCTATTTGCTCAACGGACGTTTCATCTTCGAGCAAAGCATTTCTTGAATGAACCTGGCCACAGTGAAACGATGAGTGATATTGCAAATGGAGTCTAAAAATATATATTGGAATAAAGAAGGGAAATGACAGAACTCACTTCATTTTTTCGGGAAATGAGACATGACCAACATCGGTTAGTTCATCGACATTAACAAAAGTGTTTGTACGATCAAATCCTTCAGGTGCCGGTTCATCTAAAAATTTCACCGGAATTTGCAGTTTTCTGACACCACGAGTGATTTACCTGCTCGAAAAGCAACTCGCAATGACGGAACCATTCCGTGTGGCATGGGTAGCAGGTTTTTAAAAATTTCTTTCAGTTCAGAAAACATTTTGCAAAACTGTTGACACGTTTCTTTCATATTTCGAGCATCCACGTTGAAGGCAGTCGTGTTCCTAAAGACGTTTTATTCATAGCGAACAATACAATTAAGCTTACTTTCCACCCGCTGTTATATAGGCTCTAGCCGAGGACGTAGAATCGTATGAAAATGTCCAGATGAATGTTTCCATCACATCATCGCTGTTTAGAATTTCCTCGACTACAATAGCAAGTTTCTGAGAACATAAAAAATATAAAACAATTAAACTGATAACAACCATTACATGAATTCTCTCGCTCTCGATTCCTTTTTGGCAAGTCCGTAATTTTAAAGCAAGTTTCGAACCGCCCTGATCCGCCTGATTCACTGTGTATCCGTAGACATTGTCTGAAGATGCATAAGTTTAGTGTTGAGACAGAATTAAAACATTTACCGAAAACTTCATAGTCGCAGAACATGTTATCGGGAAGCAATTTTCTCTCTTTTAAAATCGTAGAGTTCACAAGAAAGACGCAATTGGCTAATATAGTAAGTGATTGTTCCTTTGTTTTCGCATCGAGAGCAGCATCATCGAAGAGGAGCTGTAATTTGTTTGTTAGAACCTAGGAAACGGAAAAATTTACCGTATTGCCGAGATTTACATCGGAATCCGTAAGAGCACTGCCACAACCCATTTCAGAATCCATGATATTCAGAATTAAACGATTTGATATTGAATAAACCGGTTAATACACCGAAAATGAAGTGAAACTCTCGAACCAGTTTGAAATCTCTGAGCAGCTACAGTAAACTTCCTCGTTCGTGCCGAGACCTATTTGCTTTATAAATCTAAAGTCCTTTAAAATTTTTTTCGTATTTTTTTTTGGAAATTATCGTTTTACTCATTGTCCAAATAAATATTGTTCAGAAAAGTTTTCCGTTGTGAGTGATAAACATTTTACAGTTTTTCCGATCAAGAAATATACGATTGACAGTTTCCAGATGAAACGAAAGACTCGGCTCCCAGAAAAAGGCGAAACGAAAGTAAAAGTTGTTAGTCAAGAGACTTTGTTAGATGCACCTAAACCAAGGGTTACTCGATCCAGTTCTCGCTTAGCAAAAGCGGTTCCAAAAGTTACCGAGGTATCGACGACGAAAGTACCGAAAAAGACTCACACTGTAAAAGATGTCACCGCTTTAGCTACAGTGGAAAGCAATGAAACAGCTTCTCAAAATATCGGGATCGATTCCAAGAAGCATAAGACGAAAGGAAATGAGGCTGTAGAAAACATAGTTTTTCACGATGCTTCATCGGATTCTGATGGTTTGAGTAGCTCCAGCTCCAGCGCAGAAGACAGTGATGATGATTACGAAAAAGAAAAAGATATTATCACAGTTTCTGATACTGAATGCTCTTCTGATGAGGACAAAGAAGCCGAAGACGTAAGATTATTTATTTGAACTATATATTATACTCATTTTTTCAGGTCATGAAAAATGTTCAGAAGAAGATCGATCGAGAAACGAAGAAGAAGAGACTTTTGAAAAAGGAAAAACAGTACTATGAAGATATCGCGTCGGACAATGACGACATTGTGTGCGAATTCGAATCTTCTGATGTTGCTAAACAACGAAGAAGACGTCTTTATCGTAGAAGAATGGTGAGTATACATCAGTAATTCGATCAGACAGAAATCGTTCAGATGAAATCGACCGCATCAAATAGAAGACGTCGCATCCAGCGAATTTCTTCTGATGTAGTTAACGAGCATTCCTGTGATACATTCGTGGGATTCGGAACTTCTGTGAAAGTAAGTAAATCAGTTCGTTTTGAAATAATAACTTTAAATTTTTTGTAGCAGCTAACGACTGATATAGATTGGGACGACGTTGAAATTGATCAGAATGCAGTGAGAAAACTATTCAAAGAGATAGACGCGGAGGATGATATTTCTGAACAATCGGGAGAAGATGAAGCTGACATCATCGCTCACAGTTTTCAGTGCTATCAGTCAAGAAATGCTAAAGAACGGGTGTCCCAAATGGTGGAATTGAAAATGACTCCATTTTCAGAAAAACTCGCTGGATTTAAGTAAGTTTTTGTTGGTTAGTAATTGACAGAAAACGTTTCCAGTTCTCAAAAAGCGGTCCATGGACCGAGTCGTTCTTCGATTAAAAATTATCACCCTGGATTTTTCATCAAGCAAGACATTAAACTCCCGGAAGAGTTGATATGGGAGCAACCTTTCACGTTAGTTCATATTTTACAGTTATTTACTTATCAAAACAAACGAAATAAATAATACTCGGTGCTTGCGGCGTTTTGTTAAATTTCGGTTTACACCGCATTTGGATGCCGGACATACCGTAAAAGAGGGGTCCTTTTATAAGAGGTTTCACGGTATGTGCACTTTGAAACTGTATCGAACCGAAATTAAACCGCCAACACCGAATATCACTTCGTTGATTTTGGTTTCAAAAAATTGTAGTTATAACACGATTTTCCAGGCATCTGTTATATGTCCGAAATCAATTTGATGCTCACGAAAAATGCAACAACTATCTGAACAAAGTTTATGAAGATAAAAAAAAAGAAACGGAGAAAGAATTGTTGGAAGAAATTCGTCAAACGGTCCATCAAAAGGCAGTGGCTCAAAAACGCGAGAAACTGTACAATAAAGATGAGCTAGTTGAGCCGAATTTCAATCCACTAGACGAAGACTTCGCCGCTTTATTTTCTGACGATCGAATGGACTATGAGGATGACGATTTTCAAATCAAAGAAGACCCAGATTTCAATATTGACGATTTTTGATCTTTGTTAAATTTTATATTGTTCTTGTTCTGTTGTTTTTTTGTTACCGTATGCCCTTTTTTGATGATAGTGATAAAATTTTCGAGGTAATAAATACTTTCGAACTGGTATAAAAGTGCGTTTTTATGTGTATCAGGTATTCGTTATTTAGCAATCTTGCAATGATCTCCTTGGCTGAAACGTTCTGTCTCTTCGTGCATCTTCTACTCTTCGTAAGATTTGAGATTTCTCAAAAAGTTTAACAAAATAGATTATTTAGGTAATTGTGCAGACTGATCCGGCTGGTTGTACCGAACAAAATGGAGTTCATTTTTGTTAAAATCGAAAATTCGTTGTGAAAATAAATGAGTTCAATCAAACCACTGCATTTCTTCCCATTCCTGGTTTCACGAGTTCTAATGATAATTGCTCTCCTTCTTCCATTTTGTAACGAACGAGACGACCCTGTAACTATGATTATACAGATCATCTGAACTCTGAAAATCTCTTTACTTTATCTTTATCAATGTGTAGTGCTGCTGCATAGTTCCGAAAGTTATCCAGATAGGCGACCGCAGAAATCAGAGTGATCACTTCTTTTGGCTTATTCAAATAACCATCATCAACCATTTGTCGTCCACGGATAATACATTTGAGACGATTCTTCTTGCAGAAATCAGTGGCATGTTGCTGGAATAGTATTTGAGAGTCCAATGAAATTCAGATCTTTAAAAGATTATCAAAATTGATAGAACCCTGTTGTCAGATGTCCCATTTACAGATACTAACCGCAGTGAAAAAGGGCATTCCGTGCATATCCTTCTGTGCTTCGTTCACTAGCAAAACCGACCAAGCTGCCTCCATAATCAACTTTTTGTCTCCAATCGCCTGCATTCCTTTTTTCAAAGACATCAACGCCTTCAGTCCTCTTGCTCTCATCGTTGGACCAGGTCCCCCTGGCATACATAGGATTTTTGAGTTGATGGTTGCGGCAGCTGACATCATACTACATGTTCTTTTCATTTCAACTAAAACCTCTTCCAAGTGAACTTCTTGAATGATTCCTCTAGCGTAAAGCCAATCTTTTACTTTCAGCATTTCCATTGAAATCGATTCTTCATGATGTCCCTTGAGAAGAATCACTTTTTCCGGATACAACATTTTGTATGCAATCAAAAAGAAGATGCATTCAAGTTGAGCGAATCCGTGACCTAGATAGCAACCGAGAAAAATAAGAGTAACATTTGGAGGCAACTTCTTTGCCTGGCTCATCAAAGTGATCATCGAATCGCCTTCTCCATAGATCGGACCGAATACGATCGAAGGTCCCGTGACCTTCACAACCATTTCATCCCTTTTCAGTACGTCATGACTTTTCTGTAGAAGTTTCACAAGAACTTCTGGATTATATTGAGGTCGCGGAGAATCTGGAGTATAGCTTCGAATATAATTCCAAATTGTGCTAACCAGTTTTGCTGAAAAAAATTGGAGCAATTTTTGGAACTAATGGGCCTATTCACGTGGAGTAAAAGTCGCCAAAAACTTCCAAAAACCCTATTCACAAAAACTACCAAAAACTGCAAAACTCTTCTTGGCCTCCACGTTTTTTGCAGTTTTTGGTAGTTTTTGTGAATAGGGTTTTTGGGAGTTTTTGGCGACTTTTACTCCACGTGAATAGGCCCATAAAAGAGGTGGCTACAGTAATCTATTTTTTCCGGATCAATCCCTTCGGTCAAATTCGTAAATCTTGGGCCCAAACCATTGCCTCCTTCGTCGCTCATTTCCAATAAAAATAAATAAACATGACTCGCGAAAAATCTTTATAGAAGACTTTGAAAATCACATTTTTAAAAAGTTCACGGAAACTATTTGATCCTTTAAAAATTTTAGCTTTAGAGCTGGGACCATGTGACCGTAGAGTGAAATAGGATAAAAATTTAAAACTTTCGAAATTGGCATTTTCAAAAAGTCGAAGCAAGAGCACCACCTCAGAAAAACTTCCAGTCTATTGATATAATTTTTATCCTAATTGGTCCACTGGCAGTCGAGTGACGGAGTAGCACGACTCCCACAAAGAAATCAGCAAAGATAACTGATTGTGAGCTCTCTATTCGGAATCGGTGTCTTTAATAAATGATTCTGAATGATTTAAACTGATTCTGACCCATCATTGGCTCATATAGTCTGCCATAAATGAGGCCTACCCTTATCTCATCATCACGTCGGTCTAGTTTAATTTTGATGACAATGCGTTAAAAGTTTTGTGTTCTCGGCGGGCTGTGCTGTAATAAATCTGAAAACCTTCTTCTTTTTTTTCGCCAGGAACCCGTTTCTCGGGGTTGAAAGGGAGGTCGTGGGGACACAAAGATACCTGCTTTTTTCGTGTTTCCCGCATTTTTCACCTTTACCTTTATTTTCTATTTTGAATTTGAAAAATAGAGTTGTCAGAATTTGACAACTTCTAGATTAGATCACTTCATTTTTCCTAGAAAAATTTCTTTGTTGTATGGTTTCAGAAACTTTTTCGGAACTAGAATACCATGTGCTATTTATGTCAAAGGTCGATTTAGCTATTGTTCTAATAAGGGTTCTATTCGTAAGTTCAATAATTTCTATATCTTCTGATGTTTTTTTGGATTAATCTAAATCAAGAAAAAAGTGAAAATGTAGTCTCGTAGTGTCTCTAAACCGTTCATGACCGTCAATTTCTTCTCAATCTTCTCAATTATTTTCTTTCCTTTCTGATTACAACTTCATCTCCTTTTTTCTTTGTCCCCTCCTACGTTTCTATCACTCCCGAATGAATTTGTTTCTAACCTTTTTTACCTTGTGACCATTTTCACTATATCATGTCGATTGACCAAAAACAAAATTTGGGTTTTTTTTCAGATGATCAAACATCTTCTAATTCTACTATCATGCCACGTATTACTGATTTTCACTGCTCCATCCCCTCGAATGTGTGCATCTTTTGCGAAATTCGCAGAGAGGTGGAATCCACTTCCGGAAACATTATTATCTTGGTCGAAAAATAATTGTGATAAGATTCAACCGAGACCCAGAGATATGACATGTGAAGATGTCGCTCAGGTATGATCATTTGAATCTTGACGGATTCTGTACTGCCCAAAATATGATGAGTATTTGAAACTACGGTATACAAACTATTTTCAATGATTCAACAACTTTCAGTTTGTTGCCGATTGCAATTTCAGCGGAGGTGGTCCAGGCCCAGGAAAACTGGCGGATACAACTAACAGACAAGTAGCAGATACATTTTACCAGAGAACATATGAAAACTTCCCAAGAGTTCTTCCAAAATATATCTATTACAATGAGAACACAGCTCGAGATTACGGTCAGTTTGGAAATTGGTATTATCCCAACTACTATCCACCCACTTATCTTGGATTCTTCGATGGTAGACCAGCCAGTATGGCACAGTTGGAAAATGACTATAAATTTGCTCGTTCTGGTCATTATCCATACAATCGGTGAGTACAAAAATACTTTTGATTCTCCATGGTTCTTTTTTTCAGAGCAGACAATATTGTAAATATTGGACTTCAACAAACCTATCTTCCAACATGTCTCCATGATTTGTTTTATTGTGTTCGGGCAAGCAATGGACAGAGACCTCAAGCCTATTTGGTTAGTTATTTCGGCTGAATATTTTCTTATGAAGATGTATATTTTCAGAACTACAAAGAGTATCGTCGTGATAGAGATTTAGCAGCTGAACAGATGTCTCAACGGGATCAGGATATCAAGACACTTCGTCGTCATCGCACAAGACATCATGAGGACGATGAATAACCAATTGAATTATATTGTTATCTACAGATATCCTAATAATCACGCTCAATGTTGTATCCATGTTAATAAAATGAAGATAAATTGGTTATCGAATTCCTTAAACCTACGACCATGTGCATACTCTTTGAATGGGGTACCTGGTCAAACGACTGAAACCTACATTTATCTATTTTGTTGTTAATAAGAATCCAGATCTGAATCTGAATATCCAAAAAAATATTTTTTTACTCTAAAAGAAGAGGAAATCTAATTTAAACTACCGCGCTTTGTCCCGGTGCTGGCCTAGAAATCCCCTGCGCAATTGCGGAGTGTCGTTGGCAATTCACATTTATTTCAACAAAAAAAAATCAATTGCAATTCTTTGTTTCATTCGCTTTATGATGATTTGACAAGCAACTTAAATTCAATTTTTTCAGGTAGAGAAACCTACCATGATTATCGAGGAGCGGAAAAGTCATGCGCAGAATTTAGAGTCGATCGATAATGATTTGAGATTGGAAAATGTTAGACAGAATGCAGAGAAGCTAGGCTGGGATTACTTCAACAGATCGATCCGACGGAATTTAGTGGTAAATGATTACATGAATTGTAAAATATAATTTAATATGTGATTTGAAGGAGAAGCGTCAAACTTTGGAGCCTAATATCCGTCTTGATGTAATAAGTTCGCTCGCCTTTATGAAAGAGCATCTGCCTTTTGAGACCGTTGCCAGTATTGCACGAAAAATTCAACAACTCGCTGATGGCTTGGGGTAAGTAGATTTTACATTTCCTCTGCATTTAGCTTTTTTTCAGAGAAAACTGCACAGTGTCTTCTCACAATGGAGGATTTTACATCAAAAATCCAGACGTTACAATAGACATCGGGGTCTCTGAAGAAGCGGTATGTTTTGTTCATTGTTTGTTAACTGACATTAAGAATATGCAGGTCGTGTCGTGTAAAATTGGATATTTCGGTCAGCCTCTCTTTGAAGCACCAGAAGCGCTCGCTATGATGAAATCTGGCCAATTCTCCCAACTTCGAGATGCCGTTTCAGGAATATTGCATACGATTCCGAGAGATCTCACTCTGTAAGTTAGACTGCATTTATTTTTGAAACGAATAGAAGGCAAATTGAAAATATAATTTAATTGATATTCAAACAACGAAGGGCAAGTATTTGGTAAATCCAAAGATGCTCGTGATAGCGACTACCAGAATAATAGTAGACCGGACGTAGTGTACTGGTTGAGAAATCTTGTCCTGTGTAAGACGGATAAAGCTGATAAGGAAGGCTCCAAATGCAACCTGAAAAGAAAAAAACATTTATCAGTTTTCCGAATTCCTATTTACCGGTGGAATGTGCTTTGCCTCATTCGAGTCAAAAGTGGGGGCTGATTCAATAGACGAAAAAGTCCAAATCAAGAAGGCTGTGTAGAGTCCACCAGCAACAATTGAGAGCGACGAGAGCGTACGCCATGTAGAACGTCTCGGCATTTGAATAACTGCGAGTATGGCTGGAACCAAATACACAGGCACATAGGCCCACCAAGATGGGCTGGTTCCGATTTCAGAAAGGCCATATCCGAGAAGGCCTATTCCCAAAACTGCTTCTATGAATCGAAGAAACATTCTGAAGAATTACAATTTTCTTAAGATATGCATACGAGTATCATATTAAAAAAGAGGAAATCGAAGTATGACCACTTAGGTTATTTTTCGATGTTTTGTGGAACTGGTTAAGAGACGCAAGTAGCAAAGAGAATATGAAAAAGGAAAGTTAGTAGACGCAGACAGACACAGACAACGCACAACGCCAGATAGTTGTATGTTGTAGTTTGATAAGAACGAGATGTGAAATACAAGGTCAGCAGGCATGTCAGAAAAAATGTTGAAAACGAGATATATAGGGCTATACAAAGAAGCTATAAAGATTGAAAACCGAAATAATTGCAGGACTGACAAAAATGCGTGCAGAGATGCTCTGCGAGCAATGGAACATGTTTTCATCAGGGACGCATCCGATTCTTCATTCTCTGCTATCAATAGTAGTAAATATGGTTTTTATTCTCCACGTACAGAATTACGCCCTGGACGTCTATATTATATCGTTGAGCCAGTGGTGATCAGAATGGCAGCAGAAGATGGAATCTCGCACGCGGACAATTCTTGTAAGACAAATTCATTCTTATCAATATATCAAACTAATTTTCCAGATCTCGACATGTTGCCTTATCTCGAAATTTCGTTTGCCAAATGCGATAAAAAGTGCATTCTTCCAGTATTCGCTCAGAGTGGAGAGTGGTCTCAGTTCAACGAATTGAACGCATGTGTCCGCATTCGTTTCAAACACTCATTTCTGTTCTCACAACACACTACTCGGAAAATTGCTAAAATTGTTGCAAAGGCTCCTCTAGTACGCAGTTATGTCAATTTCTATCAATATGCAACTGGTCGCTCGTCTAAGAACTTGGAATTACTGACACAGTTCCCTGATGTCACGGATATTCAACAACATTACGATGTGGACTCATCGAAATTGAGCAATGAGGACGATTCTCTCGTGGTCGAGATGTTTTTGGATGATTTGAGGAAACTTCCAGATATCATTCAAGTGTTTCGCAGTGAACGTAAGCATTCAAGTCTTTGGGAATCAATCTTGGCAATGTGTGAAAGCCGGCCAGAATCTTCTAAAAAGGAGGTTCAAGCTGTGAACATTCAACTTTCACCGAGGCGCATCGAGTTTCTTTTAAAATTCGATACAGATTTTGGAGGCATGACTAGTGAGTTACTGATTTTCAATTTTACCCTCATTTCCCTTTTACAGTGCAAATTTCTGAAAAGTCTCCTGGTGAATATTTCATTCGAACCACTTCTCTACTCACAGGAACCACACCATCTTCTGATCTGGACAATCTTCTTACGGAAAAACTGAACAGGTAAAATTATCGCAACGAAGAGTAATAAATAAAAAGTACATTTTTCAGCACATGGAGCATTCCTGTTACTCTCTCCTTCGCAATGTCAACTCTCAGTTGCCGTCTCAATAATTTGGTTTCTCCTCTGAATTGTGTCAAATCTTCAAATGCTTCTGATTCTGATAAACGTCATCAATGGTGTTTGGTTTCAAAACATTCACATAAAAACAAGTGCGCTGATGATAATGCTAAAAAGGATGTAGAATTAGTGACTGGTGAGTGATCCAGAATACAAGTATTGTTGGGAGAGAATCGGTTTAGGGGAGGCTGTGGAGCCGAAACAACTAGGATACACAAGGGAAGATGATGAAGAGTTGCAAGGTTCTCTTTTGGCCAGTTTTGGAGAGGTGGACCCGTATTACGAGAAAACCTCGACTATCGGTAAAACTAGACCTCCTCCAAGGCCTAAACCGGAGCCTAATCAATTAACAAGCATGGATATGATGACGGCTGAGCTTGAAATGGAAAGAAGTCGTCAGAGTATGGACAGTGCCATGCTCGCAAGACCCCATGATCTTCAAAGATTGAGTTTCCTCGAATCCGCCCGCGTACAGATGCGTCAATCTATTGGTGCCGCGCACGCTGTTGGACTTGCCAGTCATCAGCCGTTCCCATCTCCAGGAGGTCCGATGAGACACCATTCTTACATGGGTGGCTCATATGATTCTCCGGCTCCTTATGACCCTAATATTCCTGCTAGCATCGCGTTTCCTGATGCCGCTGCGTTTGGAAAGAAACAAAGAAAGCCGCGTGCCAAAAAACAGCCAGGCGAAGACGTTGGTGCGCCCGCCGGTCGAGGTAAAGGACGAAAGGGACGGGGAGCTGCGGCTGTTGGAGCGGGAAGTGGGCGGAAGAGTAGTGGAGTGGCTGGTGAAAATCAGTATGGAATGGATCAAATGCGACCGCCACTACAAAGAAGTTTCAGTGATTACCGTACGTTGGAATGTAATAGTTATCAAAAGAATCACTACATTTTCAGCGAATCAAATGAATCCACAGTATATGAACCAATACCAACAAATGCAACAGATGCAACATGTGCAACATGTGCAACAAATGCAGCAAATGCAACAAATGCAACAATATCAACAGAATCAGCAGTACCCACAGAATCAACAGTATCGGATGCAAATGCAGCAACAGCAACAGCTACATCAACAGTTACAACAGCAGCAGCAGGTGCAGTCTCCAAAAAGTCAAAGATTAACGGACGAAGACTCCGGTAAGAATTGAGAGAAATGACGACCGACAACGTCTGAAAAAGTTGCAGATGATGATGTCGATCCGCCACCACTTCCGAAGCCGCAGGTTAGTGCAGCTTCACGATCGACCCATCCACCTCACCATCAGCTCGGTAACCCCATGGTTGGATATCCTGGAATGCCTTTGCAAAGTCCTAATCATCTGCCACTCACGCCTTCCCCATTGTCTGCCCCTCCGAAGCCATTCAGTCCAGAGCAACAGAATTATGGTATGAAATTGCGGGATAGCGCCTACTGGAAAGACTCCGATCGGCTTGACGTCAAGCCGGACGTTGAAAAGCTCAAACAACAAATGGCTGCGAGTTCTTCATCGAGTGGAACATCGGGAACTGAACATTTCACGGCGCCTTCGACTTCTGGACCTTCTGAACCCTCTAATTCCGATGCAGACTCTGTCAGTGCAGCACCACTCCTGAACAAACCCCCAGCATCTGCACAACCACCTAAAAAGAAATTGGGCCTCGAAGCTACCATTTCGAAGATTCGTGGACAACAAGAACAAGCATTACAGAAGCAGGAGCAAGAAAGAATTCAACAACGTGAATCTGTAGACTCGGCGAGTTCAGAACAACCGACTCCACAACCACAGTTCGATCAACAGTCTGTTCCGCAACTACATCTAGAACAACATCAGTTAAACCGAGCAAGGTAATTATTGCGAGCAACCTTTGAAAATCTTGAAGACTGAGATAATTTTCACCATATTGATGCACATTTTCAGAAACATGAACAGTGTATTTGATGATGAGACAGGAAGTGGCTCGAGCACTGTAGAAAGCAAACCGTCTCTGTTACCATTTCAAAAGTCAAGTGGTTCCACTACAACAGATAACACAGTGCAAGGAACATCTTCCAGCTTCGCGCCTCTATCAAATAATATACCTAACTTGAAGAAAGAAGCTGGCGAAGAACCGGAGAGGGAAAAAGAGAAGCTAATTGTGAAAGTATGTTCTCCATTTTTAATGCCGTATTTATTATCAAAAAAATCAAACTGAGACTCGGTGTTTGCACTGTGTCGATTTACGAGGCTCCGCCCACCAAACAAAGTGCGCGGCGCGCAGTTGTTTTTGTTTTGTGGGCGGGACCTCGTAAATCGACACAGTGCAAACACCGAGTCTCAGCTTGATTTTTTCGATAATACTCTAATATAAGTGAATACTGTATATGTGGTATCGGTTCAATAACATCATGTTTTTTAGATTCCAAAGTCATTGAAGGTTGAAGATAGAAGAGAAGATCGCAGGGAACGAGACCGAAATCGAGACCGTGATGGAGACAGAGACAGAAGTGATAAAGATGACAAAAAGGACAAAGAAAAAAAAGATCGTGATAAGGAAAGAAGACGACAACGGGAACGTGAGCGATCAGATCAAAAGAAAACTGACAAAGAGAAGGATTTTGTTGGAAAAGAAAAGGAATCTAAAAAGAGGAAGCTTGAAAAAAACGAAGAGAAGGATAGAAGAGAACCAGAGCGGAAGAAAGGGAAGAGTGACGGAAAGGAGTTAAGCAAGACGAGCACGACAGCACAAATACCGATAATTCCAACTAGAACTTTGAAAAACTTCAAAATTCCTAAAAAGGATACTGTTGATGATGATAAAAAAGATGTGAAGGAAGAAACTAACAACCCCGGCCCATCAACATCTTCAGAAACTTCTATCAGGAAAGAAGCTCAATCTGCGCCAATTTCAAGGAAAGAATCAACATCAGTACCCTCCACATCAGTTCCGTTACAAAGGAAAGAATCATTCACTTCTCAGTCTGGATCATTCCCTCAGTCTGATCATCATCGAGAGCCATCTAAGAAAAAACCACCTCCAATAAGTGGGTCAGTTCATGGATCTTATCCTGGCCCGCCTTCTGCAGGCCCGATTCAAAATAGTAGTCGAAGTGGAAGTAGTAGTGGAAGTCGAAAGCAAACAATGCCGCCTCCATCTCCAATGAGGTTCGTTCCATGAGAATGAAAAAAATTAAAATATAATTATTACAGAGGCCCACCGTCAGATCAAATGTATCGGGAACGAACAGGCAGCATGCGAGGGTTTCCACCATCGTCTCATTACCACGGCAGCGGAGGAAGCGGTGTCAATAAACAAGTGGCCTCTTATGCACAGGGTCTTCCGCCTGGTATGGGACCTCCGGCAGTCAAGCCGCATGGAAACAACTATCAAGCGTCGCAGTGGGTCAGGCCGCCCACGCACAGGGACTCGCACAGCTATCAGTCAGTTTTCTAGCTCGCGTTCGCTCGTATAACTCGTCTCAGTTTTATGCATCAGTTCTACAATAGCTTTTAGGGATTGCATGCCAGCACAATTATATAGCAGCTCTCTTAGTTTTTTTTTTCATTATGATGTACACTTCGGTATAATGATGATCAACAATGCACAATTCCAAACAACTGTACCTTCCTTCTACACAATTACACTTGCAAAATTTTTCCCAGCCTGCATGATTAGCCCCGTAACTGCTTCCCCAACAGCGTTTTGTTTGTAGACTGCTCAACTTATGATTAAATTACAGCGGAATGCCGTCTCTTGGACCAGCACAAGTCGTCCAAAGAGAGCCACCGCCACCGACGCCGCAGATGACACCAATACCTAAAGAAGCTCCCGCACCTACTGCTCCTGCTCCACGAGCACACAGAGAGAACAGAGCACGGGGAAGCGACGATGGACCGGATAGTCCAGAAGAAGGAACTCTCCGAATCGACGACGAGTAGAAGATCTCAGCGTTTATAAGCTACTCCATTCGAAAGTTGATCAGTACAGAAAAAAATAGATTTGGAAACACCATTGGTGAAAGATATTTTCAGTATGCTGTATCTTTGATAAATGGACAGCCCTAAGATTTTTGACGCTGTCTTTTTTGGTTCCGTCCCCTCCTGACAGAGTGACGGCCTTCTGAATCAGATGATTCTAAAAATGAAAATGATGGTAAAGAATCGGACTTTTTAATGGCTCTGGGAGTCCCAGACTGGGATGTTCCAATTTCTCAGAATCATCAAATTCAAAAGACCGAAACATCGTCAGAAGGGCGAAGCCAAATAGCGAAAGCGTCAAGAAACTTAGATCTGCAAAAATACTAAAAAGATCATTTACTAATGGTGTTTGCCATTTTTTGGTCAAATTTCTTGTGTAATGGCTCTTAATTGTTCAATGCTGAAACTAGTAATGAGCCATTGAAAAAAAAATCTAGAAAAACTAGTGTAACTAGTATTTGTATGTTCTTCAAATTTTGTACTTTAATTGTATTTTCTTGTCACATGAAGTGTTAAATCTACATTCTTTGATTCGCTTACATATTTATCAAACTCCTCTTTACATATCTAGAATCAAGAGGAACAAGATCACGTTGCATCTCTGCGTCTAATGTTGTTCTGAATCACGGACTATTCAATGATAACAACGATAAGAATCTATTTCGTTCATAAGTCACTCAGTCGACAGTCTTGTCTTCAAGCAATATGCCTCCGAATGAGGGAAAAGGCAAAATAGCGATTGTTGGCAGGTTTGTTTCTTTTGTTGTTTTCCTAGACATAACCTCTGTTTTAGTGGATTAGTGGGTTCCAGCTGGGCAACAATTTTCGCTAGCTCTGGTTATGTAGTCCAAATGTATGACATTTCTGAGCAGCAATTAGCAACTGCACTCATTTTGGTTGAGAAGAATCTTCTCAAATTGGAGGTAAGTCAATTTTTCTATTTCACACTCTGGGAATGTCTTATTTAGGAACACGGTCTCCAAAGAGGTACTATTTCTACGGCAGAAGCGTTGCTTCTCGTTTCAACTACAACATCTCTAGAAGAAGTGGTCAGAGATGCATTATATGTTCAGGAATCTGCTCTCGAAGACCTAAACTTTAGAATCGAATTCTACAAAAAGCTAGACCAACTTGTTGGGCCAAACACCATCCTCGCAAGCAGTACGTCGACTATTCCTGCTTCTAAATTTACAGAGGGACTGGTCAATAGGTAAACATTCGTTATCACTGAATAACAATTGTTGTTGGGTTCAGAGAAAGATGCCTTATAGTCCATCCAGTCAACCCTCCATTGTTTCTTCCTCTCACTGAGCTCGTACCTTCTCCGTGGACATCACAGGACACAGTTGATAAAGCTGCAGAGATCATGAAATCTGTGAAGCAACAGCCTGTGAAATTGAAGAAGGAAGTACTCGGTTTTGCTGTTAATCGTTTACAATTCGCGCTTCTCGCAGAAACGTGGCGCTTAATAGCTGATGATGTTATTGGAGTGGATGACATAGATCTAGTCATGTCAGCAGGACTTGGACCGAGATACGCGTTCAACGGACCATGCGAAACTGTCCATTTGAATGCTTTCGGAGTCAGAGACTATTTTAGAAGATATGGAAATGGAGCGACAATCGTAAATTCACATTATAAGACTGAAAAATTATTAAACTATTTCAGGTTTTGAACGATATGGGATCAGTTCCTGATTTTTCTGATGAATCGGTCATTCGAAAGCTAGAAGGTGACCTAGAGAAGAAAATGTCTCTAACTAGAATTCGTGAACATCAAGAAGAAAGAGAAGCAAAACTGATCCAAATAGCAAAACTCAAGAAGAACTAAAAAATATCTAATTTATGATTGCATGGTTGTATTTATCCGTTCAAAACTACCTTCCTGGCCCATGTTTTAAGAAAAATGATAAAGTTTTGCAATAAAAAAAGCTTCCTTAAACTATCCGAACTCAGAAATAAAATAGTTTCAAACTGAAATCAGCATTTTCGTTGAATTTGGACCTCATTTCTTAAAATTTCGCTGGAAAAATGGCCGCGGGGGCTTCGTAAATCTACACCTCGACAGTAACTCTGATAATCGCTGCGAGACCCATATAATGTGGCTTCCGAACGGGAAAACGTTTTTTTTTTCATTTCGTTTCGTTTTTGATTGACGATAAATTTCCCAACGAAGAAAACGTACTTCAAGTTCGCAATAAATAACGATGTCGATATATCGTGCGCAAAGTCCTAATGTTAACAATTTTGTCACCGGAATGGCCTATAAACAGCTGACTATTTATCATTGTTCTCGTTGTTCTTAGCCCGGTTTTTCCGGTTGATGCCGGGTGAAGGTCGGCTAGATTAATCGTCTTCTCATTCGTTTCCTGCATTCCATTTACAAAACGTGTAACCGACTTTCTTCGTCTCGCTGCCTCAATTTAAAACATGGTTCTAATTTCTCAGATGCAGCGTGCTCCACCCGCACCAGCCAGGTCGAGAACTCAAAGAAAAGATAAACCACCTCCAGAAGTGCCGGATATCATCATCGACAATGAGCGAAATTATGAATATGAAAAAGGAAAGTTTCTCGGAAAAGGAGGATTCGCGCACTGCTACGAGATCCGTAATAAATACACTGGTGAAACTCTTGCTGGAAAAGTTGTCCCAAAACATTTACTCGTCAAACAATATCAGAGAGACAAAATGGCGCAAGAAGTACAAATTCATCGCAACCTTTCGCACCCGAACGTAGTCAAACTGTATCATTTCTTTGAAGTAAGTGTGATAGTATTATCAAAAGAGAAAACTGTGGATCGGTGTTTGCAGACTTCATCAGTTCACCAAGCCAATGTTGGCTTGTGAACTGTAAAGTCTTCAAACGCCGAGTCGCAGTAGTTTCAAACTGACGATAGTTCGATCCAACAATGTGTTCCAGGATCGACTGAATGTATACATCACTCTGGAACTATGTCCACGGCGCTCTCTGATGGAACTTCACAAAAGGCGAAAAGCTGTTACGGAACCAGAAGCGAGATATTTTACTCACCAAGTTGTTGAAGGAGTCCTCTATTTGCACGAACTGAAAATAGTCCACCGAGATCTCAAGCTTGGAAATCTGTTCCTCAACGACGAATTGCAAGTCAAAATCGGCGACTTCGGTTTAGCAACGACGATTGAAAACGATGAACGAAAGAAAACTCTTTGTGGAACACCGAACTATATTGCCCGTTTGTATTTTATTCATGTTTTTAAAAAAAGTAATAATTTTCAGCTGAAGTTCTTAATAAAATTGGGCACTCGTTCGAGGTGGATATTTGGGCGATCGGATGCATTCTCTTCATTCTGCTCGTCGGAAAACCTCCTTTCGAATCGAAAACTTTAGATGTAAGTTTTGTTAATCGAGCTGAACTGGTCTATTCATCATGTGCAGCATACAGAATCTTCCATTGCTGTTAGTAAGTATGCATAAAATATGCTTGCTTGCAGGAAACTTACTCCCGTATCAAGAGCAACCACTACAATATTCCCACGGAGATCAGCTCAGCCGCTTCTCAACTTATTCGTCAACTTCTTGATCCAGTTCCAGGACGTCGTCCGACCGCAAAAAATATCTTCCGAGACAAATTTTTCAAATCCGGCTATATGCCAGCTCGGCTCCCAGTATCGTGTCTCACTATGGTTCCGCATTTCAATGATACCATCATCAGCGAAGAGACTGCCCCAGGGAGAATGATGAACCAGAGTAGTTCTCATCAAATGTCGGTGCTTCCAATAGTTACGCCGCATAGAGTTTCTGAAAGAGAGCAAGCTCATCGGATGGCCCTTGAAGCAACTATTCGAGTTCCGAACGATTGCTATCTGTCTCAATTAGATGAACAAATCAACGACTTACTGTCCACGATCACTCTCGATGTAATTTTTAGAATTCGATCCTAAATAGTCATTGTTGTTTCCAGATGGACGAATTGGAGGCAGCATCGGATACATATCAGTCACCAGAAGCTCTTCCAGTTTTTTGGATTTCTAAGTGGGTCGATTATTCAGACAAGTATGGAATCGGCTATCAGCTATGTGACAATTCGGTTAGTGAATATTCTCTAGATGCTTACAGTGTTCACGTATTCTTTTCAGGTTGGTGTACTATTCAATGACAATTCAAGAATCATGCTGGATTCAGCCGGTAACCAGCTGACATACATTGAGAAAAGCAACAAGGAGCACTATTTCAATATGCAGAATTCGACACCAAGCAACCTGAAGAAGAAAATTACTCTCCTTCAATACTTCAGGTCCTATATGAACGACCACTTGTTGAAAGCTGGAGACCGTGTTGTTCAAAGAGCTGGAGACGATTTGGCTCGTCTTCCCACTCTACGCATTTGGTTCAGAACAAAGTCAGCAATCGTGCTGCACCTCTCCAACGGGACTGTCCAAATTAACTTTTTCACGGTAGGGCGAAACGGTATTATGAAAGTTGTTCATTTATAATTTTAAGGATCACATAAAGATGATGCTGTGCCCACTTATGCAAGCTGTCACATTCATTGACTCGAACAAACGCATGCTCACATATAAATTTTCAAATTTGGAGGCAAATGGGTGTCCCGAGAAGTTCTTGGAGCGCATAAAATATGCTAAAACAATGATCGAGCGGCTCATGGAAACCACCAAAGAAAATCTGAAACCAATTGTCCCCAATCCAATTCCTGATACTGTGAACGCCGTCCGAATTCCATCCACATCAAGCAATGTTCGTCTGACAGCTACGTCTGATCCTTCATCCCTTGGGCTCCCATCGATGTCTGTTCGTCGTTAAATACCTCTTGTTCATAGATTTGTGTATGAAAAGTCTTGTCACCTTAGGACCGGTTGTTTTTTTTTCGATTTGTGTCCATAAGTTACATCCCATGATCCTTTTTATCAGTTCCCTTAAACGCGTTCTCTTGGATACACATTCTCCTTTGTTCAACTTCCCGTATTCTAAATTATGTGTTCTTTTTATTTAATTTTTTTTCTATTAAAAATTCATACCGCTACGAGTTCACTTCACAAGAAAGGAATTACTCGTTCGGCTCATGCCACTTCCTAATTTACGAGGCAAGCAAACATGCAGAACATGCTCATCAGCGTTCTAATCGCATTTGAAGACAAACGAACGATGCCACTTCATCAACTAACAGTATGCCAGTGAGCTCATGTTCCACTCGTTGCCGACGAAAACAATGATAACAGAGGAGAGGACCAATGTTTTATAAAATAAAGACGACTTGAGAAAACTCCAAATCGTATCAAGCACTTCTTCACATCCCTTTCAACTTCCGTCGTTTCGTCAAATCCGATTCACCTCGTTTTCTTTTTCTTTGAGCCCCCTTTCTCGTTTTATTCAAACTACTAGAAGAGATACGAATTCTTGCTCTCCTTCCTCTCCATAGTTGTTGTTTACCATTTCTGTGTGCTCTTTCGTTTGAATATTGCGACGGATCGTAACTAAGTAAACGTGTTTTATGATTTCCCCCTTCAATTCCTTCGTGGGAATATGGGGAACTATCAGAATAATAGAAGGTCCTTCTACTCTTTGTTTTTTTGAAACTAAAACACTGGTGATTGAGGAAGAGAAGAAACAAACTAATAATGCATTATGATCACTCGAATTTTATGACCGAACAAAATGTTAAACTAAATTCTCTTCGTTTCGAATCATCTTTAATATCTTTATCTTCGATACTCTACATCTCTCTCTCTCTCTCTTCTCTCCATTAAACTCATACACACACTTCTTCTCGTTGAATTCCAAAACGGTCCAATTAGGAATGGAACCCCTCTCTCTCTCCGTTCTTCTATTCTTCTTCTCCTCAAGTTACCCATTCCTTTCGGTTCTCAAGTGTTATGTGACCGCCGTCCAGCCGGTTCCACTCTGCTCCCGGAAACGTCTTCTCAATCTTGCTCTCACTCCACCTGTGCTCCCAAAAAGGGTCCACACAAAAGGAATTAAAATGATGTATAGGCTCTCTGGCTGTTCCCCCCGATCGTCAAATTATCTCGTCACTCTCCATGACCTCCACATCAATTTCCATTTGAAGATCTTGGGGGCTCTGTTCCTTTCGTATTACTCAAGTGGTCTGTTTCTATCTTTCTTTTAAAAAGTATCGTTTGTTGAAAAGTGTAAAAAACAAACATGTTTTGGTAGAATATTGAATTTCCTCTCCATCCCACCCGACTTCCTGTGTTTTCCCCATTCCTAGCGGTTGCTCTCCATAAGAGCATCAATTTGTTTTTCGCAACATTTCGAGTGCCGTCTGTCATGTCGAGATGGAAAGTGTCTGAGTCTCTATGGCCTATACAGTTTTTTTGTGATCTATTTCCTTACAAGAGGTGCACACTGTATGCTCAAATGCTCATGGAGATTATCGACTGGGTTGGCACTTTTTTAGGTGTTAACACTTTCATTCGAGTATTCTCTTTCATACTCCGAAGACCTTCTTTCGTCAGTTTACTCGCTAAATCAAATAGGAATGAGTTCTTGAAGTTGAACTCGTTTCGAACTATTTTTTAATATTAGAGCCCGAATCGGTCCAGATATTGCAAATGTTTACCAATTTCGAGATATTGAAGATTCTGATTCTGAAGTTCGTCGAGGTTCTGAAGCATTAAATACTCTGGAATTTCCAGTCTTCTGACGACAAAGTCATTCATGAAATCAAGGAGGAGAGGAAGCTTTTTGATCTTTTTCAACTTACAACCAAGATTTTCCATCTTTCCATGTTTCTATCCCAATTAAGCCACCTTCCGTTATATCATATAACTTATATGCTCCTTTTTTGGGCGGTTTTCTTCTATCAGCAATCCGAAGCACCACTCGAATCCTGTACCGCAAAAGACGGTTGCACATGTCATCTCATTCTTTTCGAGCAGCTGCTTTCGGCACCATAATTCTCAGGGACACAGTCAAAAATGAGAAGGATAAAAAGAAACAATGAAGGATTAGACATTAAGGAAATTGGAGAGGGTCCTGACCATATTTGAATTCCGGATCGGACCCTGCGAATGATGGATTACGGTTTAATTAGAGGGTTCCATCGAGGATATGGTCAGGTCAGTTGGGGCTGCCGATTCTGTGAAATGGTCTTGTAAAATGGTCATTACTTGAGTATTTATAAGCATGAAAAGTTTCTCTAGTACCAACGTTAAAGTTTAAACAGATTATTCAAAGTTTTCTATACGTCTTTCTCACAGTATTGTTTTCCCATCAGTGAGAAAACGCATACCTAATATTGACTCTCCATGACAGGCGGTCATCATTCTTCTATCACAAGAAACTATTTGAATTGTCACCTTACCTCCAAATGGCTTCCCGTTGAGACGGTAACCTACTTTGGATTATCTATATGTTCCCTCCGGTTGTCCTCCTCACACCAGGTTGTTGCCCAATCGAACAACCATATGATTATCTGTTTCCCTGTTACCTAACAAGATGTCCTTCCCGATAACTCCCTTCTTCTCCTTGTACTTCCGAAGAGTTCACTCATGTACTCTCCTTACTAAGAAAGTGTGTTTTTGGTTGAATAAATTAGAAAACTCGAAAGCCCTTTTTTGTTTCTCTTTTTCACTTTTTTTTTCGTTAGCCTTCTTCAGCCCCGAGGCACTTTTTTTCGGAAATCTCTTCGGCCTTCTGACGACTACTTGTTTGCGCGTGTGCGCCTCGGGGGCAGATGGCACCATACTCATTGAGGACGATGAGTACAATGTCTTCTTCACTCGATTATCAATCATAACTTGTTAGTGTCTTAGAAAGAAAAGATTCTCTCAAGGCTCTTGTCCTTCATTCAATACGCCACCTGGTCGAAAATAAACAAATACGGTGACATTGATAGCCTGAGACTTATTTTTTCTCTCACTACCTCCTGTGCTTATTTTTTCTTCTCGAAGCAGAAGAAATGAGCACATGGCTTCCAAATTATTATTATTACTCGTGTTGTTATTAATTGGCTCAAATCAAGCTCCCTCTCCTTCTCTCTTCCTTCTTCTCTTCTCCTCTCATTAGATCCCGAAATTAGAAAACCAAAATAACATATACTTTTCTTTACTTTTTTTTTCATCCCGAGTAATTATTATCTTCTACTCTATTCGTAGTATATCTAATCCAATTATCCTTGTATTTCAGAATAAATCCACTCGACATGTCAAATGTGACGTGGAACTCACACAACCTGTATAGCAGGTGTTACTGTCTTTTGGGATCATGTAATACCCAACTATTTATTGTCCTCCAAATAATTACATCCGTGACAGGGGGACCACCTTTGTTTTTTTTCTGTCGCATTTTGGCCTTCTAGAAGAAGAAAATTTTCATGAAACATGTTCTAAAGTCCCATCTTAGGTAATTTTAACACTGTTAGGTGGTCCCACCTACATCAAGATAGTAGATTATCCAACGATTGAGCTGTTGGTGGTCAGATTGACAAATCTGATAAAACATATGTTTTGGGTGACACTTTCGATATTTAGATGACGTGGCAGATGGGCAGGTTGTATTTTCATTATCGCCTCCTTCGTGTCATGATTTATGAGTTACCCTCTTCTACTTCTCAACATCTGGATTTGTTCTGGGAAATCCACTCATGATCCAAAAACAAAATTCAGAACAGTCTACTTCAGAGAGCTTGCACCTCTAGGGGAATTTCAAAATAATTTTACAAATTGAGTATTTGCTTTTCTTAATTGAAACTGTTTTATTATACAACTTGTGCAAATATTGGGTCGTTATCATCTGTCAGCAGCCATTTTATTTAGTGACCACTCACTTTTCTTCTCGATTTCAGAATACTTTTTAAAATGCCTTCCCCCAATTTCCCACCATTCCCGTAAACCGGTTCCTCGAGTGATTAGTGATTGATAAAACTAAACGAAGACGAATTGATCTGATTGGAGAGACGTCTTCTTCTTCTCTTTTCATCTCTATTTTCTCTTTTCTCGACTGCTTCTTCATCGATTTGTTCGGGTAAAAACTGTTGGTCGGCAACTCTCAAGCCTAATTAATAGTAGAATAGACACGTTTAGCTGTGACCGTATGCACACACACACCTTTTCAATTGTCTCGTATTTCAAAGTGAATACCGTACTGTAATTAAGTGGGCGAGGTGGCAAGATCGTACCGGAACGTGACACTTTTTCCCTTTGGAGAGGATGATGTTGTATACATATGTTATTTTTGTTTTGGAACGTTTCTGGATGTTCAGCACCGAACCTATTTTCCATTGAGTGATGTTAGGTTATGCTAATTTTTAGAATCGTTAGAAACTTGTTTTCTCGAATTCCAGTTTACGAAAGAAGTTATTTTAATGTTGGATTATGTATCAGTTTTTAAAGCTTAGGTTGTGCTCCTATGTTAAACTCTGATCCTCTTCTGATATATTCGCTTTTTAGTTTTTTAATACACCTTTTCCTTCAAAGCACATATTATTTTACCAATAGATGTCGAATCCTATAATCAAGATGTCTATGAGACTCTTCACACTTCCGTTGTTTCTCCCTTGTCTTTGCTCATCTCCATTACATCACTTCATCTTCTTCTTCTTCTTCTTCTCCTTCGTTTTCTCCCAACTGATCCCTTCCTGTCATTATTACTTGTTTCTTTTCTGACACATATTCCTCTCAACTCATCACTGATTTGTCCCATTTTCCGTTCACTTTTTCTTATCCCCGTTATTCTTCCGGACAGCCTATTATACGGTCGTTGTTGGTATATTTACATAACATATGAGTGTCATCTTCCCCCTTCCGATGGTTTTTTACAAGTTTCTAATCTAAAAGTCACTTTTCGGATGTCTGACTTTGTGACTAATTTCGTCAGGATCTCTCCCGTTTCTACAGTTTCTATCCGTATGTTTTTTGTGTCCTTTCTCGTTCGAAAAGTTTATGTTTGCCTCTTCCTGTTATTCCTTTTTTGATTACTAACACTGAACCAAACGTACGTTTGGATGCATATGCTACTGTAAGTGTACACCACTTTCTTTTTTCATAATAATCTGGTAGTATGAATAGAAAGAAACTAGGAAAAATGAGCTGCATCGGATATAGGAAAAGAAGGGCAATTATAGAAGCTTGCTCAATTATTTTTTGTCGATTGTCATTTGAAAACAGAAATTTCATCCTCTTTTGTCTTCTCTTTTTCACAGGCGGCACCATATCCAGATGACCCCGAAATTGACACCATTTTGAATGTGAGTACTGTAGAAAGGGGTACAGCAGAGAGATGAGAAGAAGACAAAGACATGAAAAATTGATAGAAATGGAAAGCGGAAAAGGGGAAAATAATGCATTACCATTTCGAGGAAATGTTTCGAAATTCGACAAAATAGAAGATCTCACATTTTGTATCTCTCTATCTGAAACTTCTTCATTTGGAATGTGCATTGCCGAGAATAGTTTTAACCAGAAGAAATAAGATAATGCACAGAATCTACTTCTCTGAAACCATTAACTAGAGCTATGCTTATTGCCTAGCTAGATTTTGAAAAAGCTTCACTTACTACCACAGAATTCTGATAGAACCCTTTTTCTACTTCGACTAAAAAAACTACCGTAACCCCTATTAAAACATGATACATGAGAGTTGCCTCTTCATATTTCCTCTTCCTCCAAAGTCATCTTCAATTTCGCGCACCTATTCAATTCGGCGCCCTTTTTGACATGTTTGACGTGCTCACCGGAAGAGGAAGACACAATCAAAAAAAACAATTGAGGGCGCCCACGGTAGCCGGTGTGCATTGTTTTGTGCATATTGCATGTGCTCCCTGTTTGCTCTCTCATTCTCACCGTAAGGCAATGCCGCCCCGTCAAGAGTCTCCGAGTGAGAGCATTCCTTGGTTTATCCAATCGCTTCGCAGAGCTCGTTGGGGGATGATTTACATATTTCACACTATCCTGTCACTCAGTTTCTGGCCACTCTCTCTATTCCTCCGAAATTTGCCCTTTTTCGAATTGTTTATGAATATAAACCAAGATGTCATAAATTCCTAGATTTCAATGACAGGAACAGAGTTTGTCACTGGATTAGGCAACCCAGGTGGTCAATTGTCTTCTTTGACATTCTCCAGTCAATTTGATATTTTGAGTCAACAAATAACCATTTTCTCTCATTGTGTGAAAGGGTATCTTCATTATACTGTCTTCTTTTTGATCCTTCCGCTTTCCATTTTTCACACAATGTGTTTTCTTTCTTCTGGCAAAAGGTAACCGAGTTAATCCCAAAATTGCAATCAGATCGTTTTTTCGATAGGAAACAGTTACGTGTGCGGTGTTTTGTGACTAGGATTAGGAGCAATTATCGTATCCGTCATATTTGAAATATTAATTGTTCTGGGTTGTACTTGATGAAGTATGTGAGGGTTTTGGGATAGTCTATTCTCAAGATTCTGAACAACTACAGTTATATCAATCGTTAGATTTTAATTTGTTTGGCATAATCTGAATAATTTTGGGTAGCTCTATTTCGTTGATATTTTTATTTTAAAAACGTTCAGTTTTTGTACGGTTTTCATCAGAAGCTGAATACTGTGATAAACTCGGTTAACATGTTTTTTTTCAGAAATTCTATAACATCTATTATGAACGTTCTTATTTAAATCCTGAAATTGCATTTTTTGAGTCGGTATTTTCCGTTCTGGGAGAAATGCTTACTATCCTTCAAGTCCTTATCGGGATACCTTGATTCAACCGAACCTAAATTTCCGTGGTCTCCCTGGAGGCGACTTTTTTAGCTTCTGATATGGGGTTCTCTCGAAAAATAGAGATCACTGCAAGTTTCTTCATTGCATGTTTTAAATTATAAGTAACGCATATTCTTTGATCTAACGATTTTCTACTACGAATGAAATCAACCGAGAGTTTTGTCAGGTTTCCCTAAACTATCCCTGAAAACATTCATTGCTCCACATCCGGCTCAAAAATTCAATTCTCCAAAAAAAGAGCCAATTCACCCCCATTTCCCACGTGCTCTTTCCGTTCCTTTTAATGGGGCGTGTCCTCGTTCTTCTCTCTCTGTTCTGTCAGTCAGAGAGAGGGAATGTCCCGCCCTTTTTATCGCGCATCTTCATCTGGAGACTAGGGGGTTCCTTGTCTCCATGTATCCACAACAAACAAACGCTAAAATACGGATAATGATGTTGTACAACTGTTGTTGATCCTGGAAACCTAATCATTTCATTTCTCCGCCAGATTTTTAATCTCATTTTCGGGAGCTCGATATGGGTTGTTGCCCGTTTATTACTATGTCAACTACTACTGCCACCAATCTCACTTTTATTTCTTTTATGAATGAACACTCTCCAATAGTCTTCTGTCTATCTGCCTACAATCTTGAAGTATTGCTTTTGGAAAGAGTCAAAAGTTTCAACAATATCTTCTCTTTTTGGTGACTCTTGGGAAATATACCAACAAGTTGCCTCTCTCTTCCCGGGTTCACGAATCTTTTCCTTGAAAACCATCAATTCCCCATTCTCGACCCACATCATTCCCTCGTCTCATTTCTCATCTTTTTTGTCCTGTTCTGCCCCATTTTGTCACAACTCAACCTTCTATTTTCAGATTTCTCTTCATTCAGTTTCTCAGAAATGAGATTACTAGTGATATTTCTACTGATTCTTTGTGATGAACTACTCGCCTGCCAATCAGGATGCAAGTGTCCAACGAGAACGACGGCCGTCTGTAAAGGTACATAAATTCTCAGATATTGTAAATCGGGCGGTGAGACTCAAAGAGAGATAGCACAGCCCTACCATCTACAAGTGTTTGTTGGGGGTTCCCAGAAGCTGTAAAATGTGCAGTTGTCACAGACAGATGCGTATCTCTCTTACAAACCAATCTACCTGTTTTTAGATGATAAGTGTAGTTATCTAGACTTTCTAATCGAGAAACTCAAAAATGTCCAAATCCGGCTCGGGGCTCAAAACACTTATTGTTCCGATTTTTATGCTGATTGTCATCTTCGAACTTCAATGTATTTTCAGGATCCTCTCTCCGAACGATTCCAATTCTTCTGGACCCTCGTACAACAATCCTCGACCTTTCAAACAATCGAATCTCCCGTCTTTCGGCCGATGAATTGAGTCTTTATCCGAGTAAGTCATCATCATTTATTTCCCAGTTTTATGCATTTTTCTCGCCTTAAAAAAACCATAACTCTTAATCCTCTCACCGAGATCTTTATCATCATTGCCATCTTAGTTTTAACGACGTATTGTCCTTCGAAAATCCGAATAAGGATTGCTTAACCACCTAGATTTATTGTCATCTCAATCATTATTTCTTTTCTTTTGCGTGGATAGGGTCTCAACTAAATTCTAATTCTGTTTAATTCGGAAGCTCAACATTTCGTTTTGCTCTTCTCCCCGGAGCAGGGCGTCCGCTCGAGTGGATAATGGAATTTTGAAGATGATGTTCCTAAAATGGAGAAGGGGGGAAAGAAGCGTTTTCAGAATACATAACTCGATTGTTGAGTGGAAAGAATAGAAGAGGGAAGAATCCACAATTTGCTTTTGAAGTATCCCGATGTCCTTTCACTCCCAAAATGAATTCTCGAGGGAGTCGCATAGATTTTTGAATGATATTGGGTAGCGATTAAGATTAATTACCGATCTAGTTATCAGTTTCATTCAATTAGTCCGAGTGACACAACAATATTTTCAAAGAATGCCGATTGGTTACCCCATGGGACATTAAATTGCATTTATTCTCTATAAATGAGAATCTTCCTTTTGTTCTTTTTGCTCCGATTGACCCATACAGGTGTCCGTTCGTTCGGAAAGTTGCGTAACATTCGTTTGTCGGTCTCATTGGCACTTAGCACCTCTGAGTGAACAATCTGAGTCTTTTACTCAACCGATAAATCATCCGAAAGTCTCCGAAGAACGGATAATCATATAATCGAAACAGTTTCTTTCCGACTAATCCGCGCGAAATTCCGTTCTTTTTGTCCGTTGCCCTTGACCAAATCATCCGGGATACTAAAAGTCGACAGCCGTCTTGTCGTTCCGAAGAAAAGTCAAGTATGTGACAATACAAATTAGAATAATAATAATAATAACAAGAGAGAAACAGTCAGTGGATCCGTCCAACAAAAGGAATCTCCTAAGTGAATTCTATTATGGACTTAGAATGGTCCTCCAGAAGTTCTCTGATCCTTCATTTATTCATACAGCTGCAAGGCCAAAAGTTTTGGCAGCAGATTTCGAGATTTGAGAGTATCCAAAATGGACATTATGCACTTGAGACATTGAAGACAAGAAGCTTTATGCAAATTTGATTGACATCATTCTCGATTCCATGCATTGCAAAAAAGTTTCGAGAATAAGAACTAGTCCATTGGGAACAGACCGAAAAGTTTTCGGTTTTCGGAAAAAGGAATGTTTAGAACCCAAAATTGTCAACTTCTTCAAAAACATATGATAAATGGGTTATCCAAATTGTTTTTCTTTTCGGTGATTTTCGAATAAGTCCCATGAGGAGGGTGGTGTTCGTTGGTCTATTCAAATCTCTTTCGATTGTTTCGAATTCCAAGAAAAGAAGAAAAAGAGAGAGCACATCCTTTTATTTGGGAAGAAGAATGACGCAACCCGCTAATTATGGATGACCTGACCCCACACCGTCTAGGCACTGTAATTTATGTCTTAGCATTCATAATATAAGCCGTAAAATGAGGAAAAGAGCCTAAAATTGGGGAGGAAAATGAAGAGAAAAAGAGAAGCAACATAATCCACATCTGCTGGGATTCAATGAGAGGGAAGTTTTTTTTTAAAGAATTGGGTCTAAAATGAACTGATCTCAAATCTTGTACTTTCCGGAAAACCTTAAAAATATCTTGGAAACTATGAGTTTCAAAATGAATCAACAAATCCTTAACTCAAGTCAATTTTCAGATCTGGAACAACTGATTCTCAAAAACAACTCGATAACCCATTTATCCGCCGATGTGTTCTCAACTCTTCCTCATCTCAAACTACTCGATCTCTCTTCAAACAGTCTATTGTCATTGCCAAATGAAGTGTTCTCGAAACTGAAAAATCTAAAGGTAAGTCAACCATCAAATGACTCGATTAGACTTCTTCATGAACTGTCTTCTTAATTATTAATTGGTTCGACAGAATCCCAGGCGACAACTTGATTGACACATGATTTCCGTATTCTAATGAGTAGGTAATAGAAAAGGACATCTGTCTTCGAATTCGGACCATCCTTCGTTCGCTTGACAGATGTCTTCCTATACTGACAAAAAAAAAGAAGAAATTGGAGACAATGAGCAATCCGACCTAATTAAATTAAATCTACCAGACAAAAAAGTTTCTTTCAGACATTGATCATCTCATCGAATGATGTCCAACTGGGACCTGAATGTTTCTCTGGACTCTCTCAACTTCATACACTATCTCTGGCTGATAATCGACTATCCTTCCTTCCTCCATCCGTCCTGAAACCCCTGTCTGGACTTAAAAGTTTGGATTTGTCAGCCAACAAGCTTTTGTCAATGCCAGCTTCTGTTCTGAATAATTTGGGAGGACTGACGACGTTGAAGTTGAAACAGAACTTGCTCTCAAGTGTAAGTTTCATATTTCTCCATCAATATCTAACAGTTTCTTATTTTCAGCTTGAAACAGGAATGTTCATTGCTCAAAAAGAGCTGAAACATTTGGATGTCAGTGAGAATCTGATTGGAGATATTGAGGAAGGATCCTTGTATGGTCTTGAAAAACTGGAAACTCTCAATTTAACAAACAATCAATTGGTTCGCCTACCTGGAAATACATGGTCTCTTCCATCTCTAAAATGTTTGGATTTGTCTTCAAATTTGTTCGTTTCGCTGGAAACTGCCTCTTTAGATGGTCTTCCATCTCTTCAATATCTCAACGTTTCTCATTCCAAAAATCTGAAAACCATTCAGGTAAGCTTTTCCATTTAGCCATTCTCATGATGAAATATTACTCTTTCAGATGGCAACATTCGTTCAACTCTCATCTCTCCATTGGCTCTCAATCTCTTCGTCTGCTCTTTCCTACATCCATCCATCCGCATTCAATCAGATTCCTCCACTTTCTTTCTTGGATCTTTCCAATAACGAGCTCCGTTATCTGGCCCATGGAATGCTCCAATGGCAAAATATCAGAAATTTGCACCTTGCAAATAATGACTGGCAATGTTCATGTGATCTTCGAGTTTCGAATCTGAAACCACGCGATGATGCTAAATGCTCAGGACCCGAGAATCTAGCAGGTGCTCCATTGAACGAATTGAACTCGTGCAGTGTCCTGGGTGGTCTCCTTATCCCATTCCTTTTGGTTATCTTCATTCTTCTTTTGGCTCTTGTCATATTGGCGCTTGCCTGTAAACGTCCATCGAAAGGATCAGCTTCGTCAAAGAATCGAGCATTCTACAACGACCAATTGATTGCTGCACTCAATTCTCACAAGGAGTACTCATTCGACTGTCATTCTCCCTATACAATGAGTTCTGAAGATTCTCGAGATTCTGCCTACGAATCACCAACTTCTGCTCTGATGCCACGACGTCCTCCTCCATCATGCCCACCTCCTCCACGACTTCTGACACTTCCTCGTGCGGGTCCGACCCATGTACCACCTCCGATTGTACCCACACTTCTTAGGAATTCGAATAACGATCCCTATTTGATTCCAAAGTCACAAGTACCAATAACTAGACTTTAACGACTATGTACGCCTATTTTAATTGCTAATATCCCCGGTGTAAAATCACTTTCTTTCCCGTTTTAACTGGTGCTCAAATGGTATGCTTGCCATTTATTTGAACTGTTCCGATTGTTTTCTATCTCATTTCCTTTCATGTTCACGAGGTCCATCTTCAGGTTGTTGATTCCCATATAATGCTTCCATTGTTTTCTTGTTGCTTCATTTCGAATTGAAACAATAAATTTATTTTTAAAAAACATCTAAATCACATTCTATGGAAAAAATACAACCGAGCATGGTTTTTCATATTATTTACTTTTCAAAAACTTGCTCATTTTGGCAAGACTGTAAATGACAGAACGTGTCATTCCAGCTGAAAATGCATTTTTTGCAGTTTGAGAGAACGAAATAGGGCGAATGATTCCTCCGATTGCAGTTTCGACTGTCGCTGCCACGTCGTGACGATGTGCGAGAGAGAAAATCACCTGAAATTAGTTATATTGTGCTGAATTCTAACAATATATCAGCTCAACTAACCTCTTCTGCATCACGTTGCCTTCTTTGCACTTTGTTCATGTTTCTTTGAATTCGATTCAGAACCTCTGACGGCAGCAAATTCAATCTGTGATAGATTGCAGTGGTTGTTCCGTCTTGGATTACTTTCGCTGGTGACATGACAGAAAGACGAGCATCATCGTTCATTAGTGGTTCATAAACTCGCAACAGTTCTTCGTAATTTCCCTCGACAATTTTCATAATTTTGTTCTTATCCTCGCCAACGATCATTCGGAAATCTCCAGTATACGAAAGTCCCACTATTTTATGGAAAAGTTCCTTGAGGGTGAAGGATTCTGGAAGCAACAGGCACGCAGAGTGTAGAGCAGATCTTCGATTTTCCGTGACCAAATCACACATGTCTTCTTTAGGCTTGATCACATCGAGAACTGGTTTGTGCAGACGTCCAGAAATGTATATCCAACGCCAGTCAAGTAGATCTTGTTTCATGTTTTCGTATGAGATAATCCCATACTTGATTTTTCGTTTCGCAACGTTTACATGAGTGTTGTAATAAACACGAGCTGCGAAGTTACATTGAATCTTTTCCAGCATTTTCGGTCCAAGCAGGCGAAGAAGACTGTAGTGCTGAGGATTCTTTTCAAGGTTGGCTCTATGGAATTGCTGAGCATCCTTTGTAACAACAACAAAGTCCACCATTTTCTCAGCTTTATTTTCATCTTTTTGTTGAATCGCTCCTAAAATTGTTTCGATTAAATTCAAACCAAAAATGTAAATCTATTCCTGCTCACCTGATCCATATGCGAACGCATACTCTACCGTTTCCAGCGGGAGGACGCTGATCAGCTCTTGGTATTCATCCATTTCTCTGCAACTGCCCAGACCAATGTCGTTATCGCTGCTGTCATGTGATGTAAGGTATTGTAATTCATATCGAATCTCCCCATACGAGACAAAACACAAATACATTATTTAAATATACCGAAGAGTGTTCATTATGTCGATGAAGGTAGAATAATATACGTTAGACAAAATGAGAACGACAATCAGATCCGAGTAAGGGACAAACCTAACCGAAACAAAAAAAGGGAAACCAAGGTTGGAAATTAAGGGGCAATAAAGTTGGGAAAAATTGATTGCAAAATGGAAATTGTGTTGGAATAATAATAATAATACGGTAGATGGCAATTTTGTTGACAAAGAATCACTCCAAGTGGTCGCGAACGTCACTGGCGAGCTTTCCTGCAGCGTTATTGACCTTGTCAGCGAAATTTCCAATTTTGGCGTCAATAGATCCATGGTTGTGTCTGGCGGCGAATGGCTTGACGAATCTGAAAGATTCATTGATATGAAAAAATAATCATCCCCTTCCGAACCTGTGATAAAGCTTGGTGGCTCCGAGGAAAGTTGGAAGGTAGAGGTAGAGCAAGAAGAGAGACTTGAAGAGCCAGTAAACTGGGAAGACTGCGACGATTTGGACCGAGAAGAATTCGATAACCGAGAGGATGGCGAAAACGACCCAGTATGTCAACCATTGAGTGTCATCTTCTTTGTTGCTCGACTCGATAGCTTTGATGCTGTAAAGAATCCATTGATTAACTCGAAAGAATGCAGAGACAGCAAATTCGGCTGTATTTTCCAATTTCAATGTGATATGCTTGAAAAGGGGAATATGCAAACATTGCAAGTTTTTACGAGTTCTCCGCTCACCTCATGTATGCCGGATAGACGAATCCCATAACGTTGCAAACGAGCTGGGCCGAATGTCCGAAGATGAGGTAGATAGCTTGAAGACCAACGACACCAAGGACAATATGAAGGCGTTTCAAGCCAGTCTTTGCCTCGACAGTAGCCAGCACATTGGTGACAGTGCTTGGCTCATGGAGTTGCTTGTCGAGGTCGTCCAAAACTTTTTGGGCTTGTGGTGGAACTGGCATGATTCTGAATAAGATAAAATATAATATGTTGCGAAGAATAGAATAAAGATTGAATAAACGGTGAGAACTAGGATAGTTTTACGATTTTGAATGTGAAGCTGAAAAAAAAGGAAAGGATGGGTTCACATATAGAAAAGGGAACCGAGCTGATGGTGACCCTTTCTTATATTTTTCGCCACGAATAGAGAGCGCACGCTCCACATTTAAATGTATTTTTTTTCCACACTGGACTGCCTTTTGGTACTTCTCTGTGCTGTTTTGCGGAGATTGGTTGGAGAGATGGAACAGGAACGAAAGAGGGAGCGAATGATAACGGGGGAAAAGTGTTCCCGGTAGAGAGAAAGAGGAAGCACAAAAAGCGAAAGAGAATGGAACAGGAGTATTGGAAGGGAATAGGAAGTGTTTGAATGTATTGATCGATGATAGTAAAAAGGGCATCGCGCCAACGACGCGGTAAGGGCACAATCCACAGTCTGCGTGTGAGTGATTCATCATTGAAACAACTTCAAAATGACAGCAAATAGGAACAAAGTACGGAGGACAGCGAAACGGAAAGAATATACAGAACATTCGCGACATTAGCATTAAACGCGAGAAGATTGGAAAAATCTTTGAACCGCCAATCTGAAATTGATTGATACAGATTTGGAACACTTCGATATCTTAGCTATGATACAAAGTGCGAAGTGTTTTGAAAACTGAGGTTTGAGAGATAGGTGTACTGGCACACGTAGTATCCTCCGAGTATATATCGCAGATGTTGGAAAGCTGAAGAGATAGTTACTGAACGGGAAAACGTAGGAGCTCAAAGAGTGATTGCAAGTCGTGATGATAGGGGAGAATATCGAACAATTTTCGAAGGATAGGAGAAACTGGGACAAATCGCCGGCAAAAAGAGATAAGAAGTGGGGGAAAAAGAGTATTCATTTTGTCGCGAAGTAGGGTCGGGGTACGAGAGGCAACGACGCAAAAACGTAGAAGATGAAGGAAAACAACGACGAAGAGTCGTTGAGACCGCACATAGTGGAAAGAGGCGGGCACAACAGCAGCCGCAGACACGCGAAAATCGCAACTCGAGTCTCTTTTTTTCTCTCATATATTCGCATTTTTTGTTGTTGTGTTTTGCCAAGCGCTTTTTCTATCTCGTCGACGACTAGATGGAAAAACAACAATGCTGAAAGTAAGAGAAGCATTCTAAATTTCAGTCCCTGATATGATTTTGAACACCGTCACCATGAGCTCCGGTCACACACCCTCATACACACCCTCATACATCTAAAGTTTCACCAGAGAAAAAAAAGAGATGAAAATAAATCAGTGCATCTTTTGGTGACACCGCACACAACAAAAGAGTATAATGAAGAGATCCGCAGACGTGCCGTTGAATATTTAGGTTGAAAACGCAACTGAAGATTTTGGGCGCGCGCGCGAAATCCACAAAAAGTTTGAAGGGAGCGCGTTTGAATTAGCACAGCGAAAAAAGTAAGTCTAGAAATATTTTATAACTAAAAAGTGTTCTCCATAATCAGGAATGTTCATAGTCCCCGGAAATAAAAAAGTGTTTTTTTAAATGTTTTAGAAGGAACACACTCCTAACCGCTTCGAAAGCTTCAATATATTGAATTGGTGGGAAAATATGCCACTGACAGTGAAAACGCATTAGAAAATAAATATATTTACTTTTTATGAAAATGAAAACATCCGACAAGGTTGAAATTGATAGAGAAGAATGCAGACAGAGAGTGACAAAGATACAGAGATCGGAAGCTTAGGAGATTCGTTCTTTTGGTTCCATGATGACGACAGAGTTACCACGAATGACGGTCATACCGAGATTGATTGGGGTTCCGGACTTTGGGTATTCAACCGCTTCCTGAAAATTACTATAACAATTAGGTGAAAATCGATAATTGCACTCACATCAATGACCATGTTCATGAATGGGTCGAATCCGCGGAGAATTCCTGAGACATGGCGATTTCCGTTGAGCTTCAGATCCATCTCCTTGTCCATGTATTTCTTGAGCTCTGGTGGGTGCGTCTTACTCATTTTGCTGAAATAATAAATTCCTGCTTGATTAATTCAAGAAAATATTGTGGCGATGAGCTGACTAGTGAGAGGATGAGAAGATGAAATTTGAAGTTTCAAAGCTCAGAACTCGAAAAAGAAGAATTATTGTGACAAAAATAGTAAGGTAAACGATCAACTACTTATTCGAAACAGTTTTTTTCAAAAATGAAGACATTCGGGTTAGAAGGAAGAATATAAATACGCTTCGAGTGCGAGACCGTACAAATCGGAAAGAAACGAATCGGAAAGAAACAAATCGGAAAGAAACGAATCGGAAAGAATGTGCAAAATCCGCCACGTCTGAATGCACCAAAAACACCAAAAATACTGTAAAAATTTTGTAAACCGTACTTTTGAAACGAAAGAATGAATTGAAAGGAGTACGATTAACAGAATTTTCGGTGTTTGTGCATTCAGACGTGGTGGATTTTGCACATTCTTTCCGATTCGTTTCTTTCCGATTTGTTTCTTTCCGATTTCCATTTCTTTCCGATTTGTACGGTCTCTCGAGTGCAGAACAAAAATAAAAATGAGCGAGAAATTTTCGAAAATTGACTGAGTCCGCAAACACATGCACTAAGAAGTACGACAGTTGCGGACAAAAACTGACCGTATCTGAAGCAAAAAATCGAAGAATTCGCCATTTCACGAAGAGCTTTATTCGGTTAAATGGTAAAAAAGAAAAGCAATTATCATATTCTTGTTGCGCAAAATTTTCTATCAAACGTCAGCGTCGATGGCACTCATCAAGACACCAACTTGCGTATTTTTCAAGCGAAAGGACTTCCGAAGGTAAGAAATGAGAAATAGTTTGGTTTTTATTTCAAAATTCAATTAAAAGTGTCCTTTCTTGCAGTTATCATCGGAGAAAAAGGTGTCAAATGGTGCATGCTCCTCTGCCACTGTTAGAAACAATGAATCGGTCATCTCACTCGGTACATCCACATCACTTGGAGAAAGACTGGTAAAAATTGAATATAGCATCGATATCACTGAAAAGCCGATTCAGAGCTCATCAAATCTACCTCTCGATTATGTAGAAAGCGATCAACATGGAATTTATCTCAGTAACAACTTCCGCGAGACACCACAGAAAAAGTATTGGAAATGATTTTCACAGTCATCAAATCTCCTTTTTCAGAACTTCCATATTCAAAAGAATCGCCAAAATAATGAGTTCCGACGATGTAATTTACTCAATGACCGCTACAAACAGTCGCACCCCAATTCTCGAAGAAGGAGTTGGAAGAGAAGATATTGGATTAGTTGGTAAGTGTTTAGATGTGCTGAATCTCTGTTCAAAATAAATTTTCTAACACTATCTGTTATTTCCAGAGTTCCGTTCCGAATCTCCATCATGTTCTTCAAATCAGTTCAGCTTCTTAAAAAGATTGAAAAGTACTATCACGCACGCTGAAAGGTTCGTTGCTTCACAAGTTTTGTACCCAGATTTCTTCAAAACCGAACTAATCAATTAAACTTTCAAAACGTCTCTTGTTCCCCACTAACACATTTTCAGGTTTTACATCTGTACAGCCTCGAGTGGCCACCCTGTTGCTGTCTTCTCCTACCTTTCACCTAACTATGATTACGTCGATCCACTGGCACCTATTTTCGCTAACACAACCGTCAATAAGAAAAAGTTTCGGTCGAAGTCAATATTCGGAAGGTTTAGATTAATCATTAGTTCATTCGCATATTCGTGTATATGCTCACCCTACTTTTAAAACTTAAGTCAGTGCGTTAATTTCAGCTCTGATCGAATGCGTCACCAGGCAAATTCATCATCAGAAGAACTGCGTCCATTCGTATTTCGAGATCCAGAAGACCAAGTGATTCTCGGGCAAACACGAAGAAAACGGAATCCTTCTCCATTTTTTACACTTTTCGACAAACCTCCAGCTCAAATTTCAAGGAAAGATAGAAGAGTGCGTTGAATTTTTCGGACTTATCTTATTAATACGATTTATTGCAGGAGAGTTTCCGAAATGGTGAAATATCAGAAGATCCGTTTGCCGAAAGCATCGAAGTTCCTCAAAATGTAAATAGAGAGCCTAGCTATGAACGAGGAACTTCTGTGGATGATAAATATGATTTGGATATTAGTAGATCTGATGAACCATCAGAAATCATCGATGAGTACGATCCGACCGCGTTCTCAGAGTTGGGTATTGGAAAAAGGACCGTTATCCGACATGATGGTTTCGTCGCGAGTACACTTCATTGGGAAACTGCAGAAAGAACGAAACAAGTTATAAATGAAGACTTCGAAGCAAAGTATCCCATAATTCATCTTACATTGAGCAAGATGAAAAGTTTGAAAAGAGAAATGGCTGAACTTGGAAAAGCGAATGAAATCGATGTATACACTGTGGCTACAGCTTTCGTCTATTTTGAAAAGATTGTGGGAAAGGTAAAAATAATATTTTTCATGATCCTTTAAAATTATCAAATATCTTCAGGGGCTCATATCTAAACTGAACCGAAAATGTGTGGCTGGAGCATCTCTTCTTGTCGCTCTCAAAATGAATGACTACAAAAAGGCTACGATAAAGGCATATATTGATCAGGCAGAAGATCAGCTGCGGGAGCAGAAGTCGGAACTTCTCGCATACGAACTTCCTCTTTGTTCTGTTCTCCAATTCAAATTACATCCGTCAATTGATGAGATTCAGCCACATGTAGATAGATTACAGTTCCAAATGTAGAATAATGTAAATAATTGCCATGTAAATAGGTAAAAGGTTGACAGGATTTTTTTCTAGTCCGTATTTCGATTTATAAAATGAACATTTTTTCAAATTGTATTTTTCTTTCTGGAATATGAACTGTGTTGAGTATCACAACTTGCTTATCTGAATATTTTCATGTTTTCTAATTGCCCCTACTATTTGTTATTTCAGAACAATGGCTCAATTCGAATCATTTTACCAAGATGTAAGTTACTCTTTAAAGTTTTCCGACTAAAATTTACAAACCACCGTTTTCAGCTGAAATCCACAGAGCAGCAAGACGCAGCCCTCACTTCGGAACAACAGATTGATCGTCTCTTGAAACCTGGATCCACATACCTGAATCTGAATCCTTATGAAGTACTTCAAATTGATCTGGACACGGACATTGAAGCAGCCAAGAAGAAGTACAAAAAGCTTTCGTTGCTTGTTCACCCCGATAAGAATCCGGATGATCGTGAGAGAGCCGACAAAGCATTCGATATTGTGAAGAAGGCTATTAAGCAAATGGAGGATCCAATTGAGTTGAACCGATGCAAAGATTGCTACACTGAAGCTAAAGCTAGACTGGCTATTGTGGTGACCGAAATGTGAAAGTTGAGAAGAGTCAAAGTATTTATTTTCAGATGTCGGAGAAGAAAAGGAAACTCCGTAAGGATGGAAAGGATGATGTCATAGATGAGGATGATCCAGCTGGATACAAAAAGGCTCTTTGGATCACCGTTACAAAGGTCTTTGCGGACAGAGAGAAAAAGAGAAAGATGCTTGAAGAGAGAGCTAACGATGAGAAGTGAGTATTCATAACCAGTGCCAATACTGAACATCCTTTTTTTCAGACGTCGAGCAACAGAGGCAATGGCTCAAGCTGCAGAGAAGAGGAAGTTGGCCGAGGAGTTCGCCAAGAATTACGAAGAATCTCGAGATGAGCGTTCAGGTAGCTGGCGAAACTTCCAAGCAAAGAAAGCAAAGAAGGAGGACAAAGGAAAGACCATGAAAGGAGCTGCATTCAAACCACCAAAAGTGAAGCTACAGAAATAAAGACGCAAACCGATCTCATCATGTAACACTGTTCGATATTATTCCGTATTGATAAACCTTGCTAATCACTAAAAAATATTTATTATTCATCAAAGTACATGAATTTCCAACAGGAACAAAAACAAGAATAACCCGTTTTCAAAGTAAGGTGAATGAGAGAGAAGATGGGATGATTGTCAATGAATCGAATGCAAAGAACATAATTTGAGAATGAATATCGTAGGTAGATCATCGGTTTTGTCATGGGCAATGAGTGATTGAGCATTGAAATTGGATACTTGATCTGATTCAGACCACTTTGCTGGGTCTCCACGCATTCTGAGGATTCGTTGTCATTTGCATGTATACCGGTGGTTGAGGTGGTGGAGCTGTTGGAGGTTCCAGAAGAGGACGTGTTGATGGTTCAATTGGGCTCTGCAAAATTACATGATTTCAAAAACTTTATTTCTGTTTCTTACCTTGACCGGAGCAGTTGAGCACATTCCACAAAAGACAAAATTCTTCCATGAGTGGACAGTTTTCGCAGAGAGAACCCACATAAGACAAGAGAATCCCGTTGTTAAACTGGATAAAACTGATGCAATATAGATTTCAGCCTGAGGAGGACTCGGTCGATGACATGCTCCTAATTGCTGTTTACAATCGATTGTCATTCGTGTCCATTGAGTTAAGATCATGAATTTGTAGCATTGACAAACGAGTTCGATCACATTTGGAACGATGAATAGAGCACAGAACAATCCCATTTTGACCATCAGTTTTTCCAGTTTCGAAGTGTCGGTTCCCTGAAAAATGAGTTCTCAAAACTTTCAAACCTTCCTTATAATGATTACTCACTCTTGTTCTGAAACTGATTCTCTCTCTGCACATACTGGCGAATCCTCCAACAATGAAACATGTTCCAATGACAATACAAATTGTTCTTGGAACTATTACAAACCAAAGCAATCCAATGGAATTCAGATTGCCCACAGAACAAAGAGCTGTTAATTCACTTGCATCCACTTTGTTGAAAATGAGAACAATGATCGTTGCGAGTGCAGAAACCCCCCAAGCGACGAAATGAACGTAGCTGCTGCATGCTTCAATACCTTCTGGCACCCACTTTCTTCCTCCGCTCAGGTATCTGAAAAGAGACATCTGGTTGTGTTGAAGGTTCCCAGGAACGGATTAGATGACATTCGAAAGGATTAATTGACTCACAACGTAAACGAGAACATTAACCACCAAAGGGCGGCCGCTGTACTGAAGAAATAGTTGAGAAGGAATGAGGCAAGACAGTAGGAATTGTCGAAAGTGCCAATTGATAGGTAGGATCTTCCATTTCCGAGAGCATGACAGGATCGGATTGGGGCAGAGAGAAATAATGGAGAGAGGTATGGGAGGGTGGAGAGGAAGATGCACAGGGAAAGGTAGAAGACGCATCTGAAAATATTTACATTGAATGATGATTAATTTATTTCAACATTTTCCGAACTACGAATGAGGCCGTAGAATAAGTTTAGACAGGTGCTCGAATCCTCCAAGTTTACTATCAAGACTCAACCAACACTTCTGATCCCTATTTCCCAGCATCAAGTGTCTATGTCGGCAACACAATTGCAACAGCTTGTTCCCCCAAGTGACTCATTTTCTTGGCTCGTTATTACCCACTTATTCCCTTTCTCTTATTTCCCCCGTCTTCTCTTTTATAATAACGAACCTCTCCGGAAAACGGAATCTTTTTCGGTCGATCGCAAATGTCAAAAAGGAGAAAATGGCGACTCCAGCATTTGCGGCAGCGAACCAAATGGACCATGAACGAACCATTCGCTATAATTATTATTAAAATTTTGAATCGAGATTCAAAAACTGGTTACCTTGTTGTCTGTGCTGAACATGACATTCGATTGACACGCAAAAGCACAATGAGATTTTGGATCGTGAGTATCCACATCAACTAAATCACTTGGACATCCTGTTGGTTTAGATGAAGATGAACTAGAGACTTTTGATGGAACTCGAGGAGCCGAGAAACCGCCCGTGATTTCATCTTCTGTCGGTTTCATACACAATTCTGGTGGATCTGGGAACTGAGCACAATTCAAAGGCTCAGGCCATCCGATTCCGAATTCATCTAGAATCGAGAAGCAATCAGCTTTCACCTGTAATACAAATGTATGGATATGTAAATCTGTGTTAATCTCGTTGGCAAACAATACTCCACCATCATCTGGCAGCTGTTTACAATAATAAATGGGAAGGTGAGCGACTAGAAGACAGTCAACTTTTCTTTCCTATTATGATTGATGTCCACCTGTCCGTTATGCTTGTGGAGCGTAATGAGCCGCGTATGTGTAAGCGGAGCATGGAGACCCTAATTGGAGGAAGCTGAAGAAAGACAGCTGGCTGGACATGAACAGGTGGGAGCGGAAGTCACGCAAGTCACATTTATGACAGTCGAAAAAATAACAATATGGGTCATTAGTGTCAAACTTAATTGGGATGGAATCGTCAAAGATTTCAAAAAAGAAAACCTCTTTAGATTACTGATGCCATATATCAACCTATGCCGTGCCAGTTTAAGAGTTTGTGAGAATGTTGCTTTTCCCGGAAATACATGCTTGTTTTATTTTGTTTCTAGGGACTGATAATCCCTCTCTTTTCATTACACCTTATAGTATCTTGTTCCAGCTGCATCCCCCTCATATTCTTTCAAAATGTACCTGTTCGCATACAGATTTACAACTGGTGACCGCCTGTGGCATTCCCATCGGACACATCGGCGCAAAAACGGAGCAGATGAAGAAATGGATATGTGGATGACATTTCGTTTTCATCAACGGCTTGAAGTGCTCCGTGTGTGTTTGTAGCTGAAAGAAACCATATGTGTGTATACAACAAATCTCCATTCTTTTCCGGTTTTTTCTGGGATCCTGGGGCCCCCTCTATGTTACTTTGTTGTGGTCCCAAAATGCAATTAGAGACCATCCCATCTTCCCCATTCTTTTCCTTCCACCCTCTTTTGCTCCTTTCGAAATGCAAATGTGTATGTGATGAAAAGACACCACGAAGAAGAAGAAGAAGAACGGGAGGTCGTAAAAAGTGGAGCTGGTTAGTGAGGGAAAGGAAACTGACCCCCGGGCGTCCGGAGCAAAATTAGAAACATATTGCGTCGGCTCTCTTTTTGATTCGCCGCCTTGGTTATCAGTTTCCCCTCGTTATCACAACGAGATCTTTTCGATTTGGGTCATAAAAACCTACGTGACAGTGTCAATCAGTACAAATAAAATGATGGTTGAAGGGGATGAAAATGTTTTGATGCTGCTCAAGAATTTTGTACTAAAAGTTGTACAACTTTTTATTGGAATGTTGACTATTTTGATATCATTTTGAATGGAGGACTCTCATGCTTGAGAAAATTCGAAAATTCTATATCAAATGAAGATTTTAAAAAGCGTGAGTCTCGGTATACATGATTCTGATTGATCACAGTAGATGGATTTTGGCCATAACTCAATTCCTCTAGATCCTGTGATCCTCCAGAAACCAAGAACATCTATCTTGGCACAGAAAATTTCTAAATCCGGAGTCATCAATCTATTTTTGGATCCATTTCCCCAGCAAAAGGTGTCTTTGTGCAATTTCCATCTAAAATTGTTGTCCATCTTCTTCGTCTTTTTTCTTCCATTTTTTCAACCATCTCACGGAACCGCCATATTTTTCCTTTCCTTCGATTCATTTCATCCCTTTGTCTCATTTCACTTCTATGAGACCCCCCCCCCCCCCCCCCTTACTAAATATACTGTGCACCCATGATACGCAGACATTCGCCGAGACGAGAAAAATGGTGCTCTTTGAAGATGCCGACACTCCAATGCCCGCGTCCCCTCTCATCGTCGTCCACAGCGCCAAAAAATTGTTCAGTTTTTGAAAATGAGAGAATCACGGGAAGAGGAAAGTCAGAATTGTATGATTTGGAATGCAAATCAGACCAGAATCAAAACTTTCCGAATATGGAAATTGATGTAAAGAAGAGGAAAGGCTTACTGTGTGTTGATCGTTATGAAGAATCGTATTCGGGTAGTAGGTGTAGTTGTATGGTAAATCTTTGCATAGCTCAATGTCGATTGGAATACATTTCCCTTTCACTGCCTGCAAAACAATTACATTTCGATGAGAAGAGGGTTCAATGGAAGTGCTCTCTCAATCCAGGAAATTGGTTTTCGAGAAAACGGACCTGATCGAAGATTGATGACGTGGCTAGTGGGATGAATAAGAGTATTCCGAGTGTGTGTATCATCTGGAGGCGAGCTACAAAAAGTTACGAAATAATTAGAGTTAATTTACGAAAAAATGAAAGAGACAGAATGAGAATAGGGGAAACAGAAGAAGAGAATAACAAAAGAAGATTCGAATTCCATTCGGTTTGATGAATAATCAAAAAAGAATTTAATCTGAAAATAGATCTGATGCTAGTGGAAAAAAGGACTAGACGTTCTCTCGAGACACAGTGGCATTTTTAATTAGCGATAAGATATTATCAATTGGTCAACTGATAACAATAAAATTAGATTTCATGAAAGATAATATACTATTTTGAGGTTGTAAAAATATCCTTTTACTCATTTCAACCCAAAAAAATTAAGGATGGGTTTGTGTTGAGAGAGAAAAATGGGCGGAGAGGAGGAAGACGTCTTTCCTTTTTGCACAAACATACTGTCTAGTTGTCTGCTTCTGCTCTTCCCTCTCTCTTCTCTCCTCGCCCTTTACGACTCCGCCTTCTTCGATTACCACCAAAATTTTAGAGAGGGGGATTTGGTGGTAATGGATTAATTAATTGAAAGATATAGAATAGGCATTTTTAATTATGGGAATCAGTGGAAATATGGGCTCAATTGGAAGAGAACGAGTTTTTCAATGGTATAGATGACATTTGAGTTAAGAAACAGAGAGCAGGAGGATTATAAGAAAGGATTCTAGATTCTAGATGCAATAAAAAGCTTTCAAGTCTGGTTTCAAAATCCGAACTTCCGCATATCATGGTCTCGATGATAAAACGGTATTTGAACTTTTCGGTTTAATCTACGAAACTTTTGTCGTAAAATGATGATCAAAGGTGTAGAAATAGGTTTCTTGGAAACCTATACTCATTGGAGACTCAGACTACATTCGTAAATGTTTCTGATGGACATTGGATGTTGGGAAGGAGATGGGAAATGAAATAGAAAATAGGACAATATTTCAACTTCAAATTAGTGTGTGGGACCTTCGAAGCAAACACAGGCGACACGGAGGGATCTCCTCGTTTCTTAATGTCTTGATTTATTAGGTTCGTCGACGGATAAAGAGAAAGAATACGTCTCCGTCTCCACTCCCAATCGATGATACACAGACACACGTCTAGCTGTAGAAATTTAAGAGATTTATGACACGACCCGTGTCATATAGGCGATATGTTGTGTATACGACACATGTATCAGAAATAAGAATAACCTAAACGAATAAGACGGAGAAGAAGTGAACGAATTGATAGGAACACATCTGGAGAAGAGAGAGACGGAGAGACACGAAGAAAGATTGGATTTCAAATTAATTGTAGATAAAAAAGTGATTGGAGGCAGAGCAAATGTGATGGTCTCAATGGGACAAGTGCAAATATGAAGGGATGAAACAAAAAGGAAAACTTTTCGAATTTGAAAAAGCAAATTGGCGGGAAAGAAATTTCGAACGAGAACGTCAATGAGGCGAATGGGAAATGGGTTGAGGATTGAGGTTTGGAACTGGTGATGGATGATTGGGTTTCGAATGGAAGAAAAAGGTTAGAAAAACAGAAGGTGAGGTTTCTTGGGGGGTGATGAATGAAAAGTTTCAGGCTAGAGGGTCAGGGAAATACTGAAGACTGAAATTCCTGATGGGACCGTTGCTGTTGACACTTGTTTTGTTGTTGAATAGTTATTTAGAAAATGCGTTTTTATTCAAAGGTCCTACAAACCAGAGCCAAAAATTTTTATTGGAGATCTCACAGCTTATCAGGAAACGGATAAATGACAAGTTTTTTAAACTGAGACTGTCCGATGATTTTAATCCCAAAAAAACTTTATTAACTGACCACAACTTCAATAAGTAAATTATTCCAAAACCATAAAACTAGCACTGTAAACAAGACTATCATCCGCGCGTTCTGACCCATTTGGTTAACAATGGCAGAGGCAAAAAGAGTGAATAGAAAGTGGACAGAAGAAACCATCTCTCTATCTACAGTTGTCGATAGATGATATAACTGAACACAAAAATGAAAACTGACAGAGGAACGATGACTAGTACGAGTGCAAATAGGACTGGGACAGGAGAAGTTCGGGAGACGAAGAGGGAGGAGGAAAAGGCTATTTGACGTTGACGACGGAGACAAGGGAAACAAGAAAAAGGTGGGAAAAGGACACAATGGTCATCATATTTTGAAAAAAAGGAGATATCAAAGGTTCATACGGGTTACGACTGAAGTTTGAAACTGAGGAAACGCGGGAAGAATTCAAAAAAAGTGGGAAGGCATGTTGTTATCTTCCTCCGAACCTCATAAATTAAAACGACGTCGGGTAGAATAAAGGAGAAAAAGAGAGGGACGTCGAGTTCGAGATAAAGGGAATAAATCAGCCGATTAGGCAAGACGAAGGGAAGAGAGTCAAAGAGAATCGATGATATTCAAAGTCAGTTGAGAAGGGGTTAGGGTCCAACCAATCTGTGTGGGTACTCCATCTCCTGCTGCTACTGCTGGTGTCGTTCTGATCGGCTTCTCAGATAGCATTCCTACCAGAGAGGGTCACTACCGACAGACGGGACAGAGAGCGTACAAATCGCTGAGAGGGCAGTAGTCCGAAAGCAATAAAAATGTGTGTGTGTATGTGTATGGCTATAAATCGTGGCGAATGGCGCGCGTGGAGGAGGAGGAGGGCTTGCACCACCATTCGCTCCGTCTATCCCACCCAAAACACCATGGGAGAGAGGAAAAGGATTGAAAAAAAAGGAAAAGAAGAGAAGGGAGAAGAAGAAGGACGAATTGATTATGGGCCATGAACTTCGAATGGGAAGGTATGTTTTTATAAGAAGAAGGACACTTGATTTGCATCGGGGCGCCACTATTAATTGTCTCTTTTTTTATTCTGAAGGTCTCTTAATCTCAACGACACAATCTATTGACAACTTCATTTTTGAAGACGAAGAATGAAACACAATGAAACCCTCATAAGAAACTCCTTCTGTCGACAGATGGGGGATACATCGGATGCGATCTGGAGGTATCCCAGGTTTCATTGAAGACATATCAAGAGAAGGGGATGATGTTCTCGAGGCAAAGAAGATTTATAGTATGAAATCGTATTCCCCAAATTTAAACTTTAATCAACAAGAAAGTAACCAAAGCTTGAATGGGGTCAATGATGACTGAAAAAATAGGCTACGTTCAGGAAGAAATCGAAAATAAAGGTCCATTGCTTTCAATTGTTACAATCTTAAGCGGAAAGAGGTTATGGTTTTATCGGCATTTCTTCCAAACAAAGGTATCGGTATTAAGAATGTCGCCAAACTCATTTCAGTTAAAAGAAATCCAATTCTTTGGTTGATGAACGGTTCAATCTTGACATATATGGATTAGTGGGACTTTGGTGAAACTCTAACTCTAAACTTTTTACTTCAGATTTTCAATTCTAGCAATGTCTAAAACTCGTAAGAAACGAGATACTCAAAATGCTGGCGTAAACCTATCTTTATTTGGAGTACTGTAGTTGATAACCTTTTTTGAAGACAGCACGGTCTCAATAATATAGTTCAGTAAATTAACAATCTCGAAATCTTTTCGATCCATTTCAGGAGTTGAACTATTTTTTAAACCATTTGCCGAGAGTCGATATTGCTTACAACCCGATAGCATATTAATCAAAATGCCAAAACTTGTCACAAGTTGCCTGACACCTGCCATAAACTAAAGTTTATGTCCTCGACACCTTTTTTCCATTCCGTTTCCGTAACAACAGTTGTTGTGGAGATCAACATCTTGTGTCGTTTAGCACCCATTCAGTAAATGTATATGTGTGAATGGAATAAAGAAAAACTTTCGATTTTTTATTGCTTTTATTTTGAGAACTAGAACCTATGTAAAAACAGAAAAATGGAACAAGAAATGAGTAAAAAAAGAGAAAAAGTAGAAGAGGAAGAAACCGGAAGAAATGGACAGTCGAGTGCATCGACGATTTTTGAACAGACGTAATGACGGGATACTGCTGGATTTAGAAGCTGAAAGATCAAGGGATAAATGATTTTCGGAAGCAGAAAGTTACCTGAGCACAAATTTCATGGTCACCTGGGATTCGTTTCAGCAGAATATTCATTTCCCTCCAACCTTCAACCGCAAATGTTCCAATGTGATCCGAATGAATTTTTGTGGATCCTTCGAATATTCGATAACTCAAACTGACACTGTTGGCTGAATACGTCCAATCATCAGCAAATCTGATCAACAGTTTAGTTGAATCACACCCATTCAGCCTGAAATTATAAAAATGAATCGTCCTCATCAAACTGGATATTTTTACCTGGACTCCAACTTCAACAGTCGTTTCAGCCATACATGTTCCGATCCATTCCTTCTCATTTCCTCACTCATTTTCACTATGAAATTCTGTGTATCGTTTGCCCAGTAAGTCCCTGAAATTGTTTAGTTCAGAGACTGTTACGAAAAAGAAAGACAAACCATATTCTCCATTTCTGAAAGTTTCGTATCTAATCGTGGATTTCCATTCGATTTGATACCATTCATTGGAAGTGAACTTACATGCTACATATTCCTGAAAATTTGGAAAGTTTTTGGAGAATGTTTCTTCTTTAAAAAAACGAACTGGATAGGCACTCGGAACATTCAAAATCGGACAGTCTTGATTTGTTGAGTTGAACTCAATTCTCTTCTGATGTTCGATTCCCATATTCATTCCTTGTGATAGTTTGAATAAATGTCTTGAAATTGAAGTCTGGCAAGTTTCATATCCTCCGAGATCTGGAGATATTCTGTATTCTGTCTGATATCCTTTGAATGTTAATCGACAAGAATTAGCTGTAGCCAACTGACGCCAAGATATGGAAACACGGCTTTGTAGGGATGTTGTAGACTGAAGATCTCTGATTTCTTCTCTGAAAATTTCAAATTTGGAGGATCAGTGGAAAACCAAACCCACCTTATTCCTTTGTCAGATCGCAGAGTCACACAAAATTGAATTGGATAGGAGAAGAACTGAAAGTTGAGGAATAACACGAAGAATGTTGCAGATAACTTACATTCATGTTTGCATGTGTATACGTGGAAATGTGGGAGCATAGGTAGACGGATACATCTTTGACGATTTCCGAATTGATCAATTTGGCTTCAGAGCCAGTGAGAAGAAACAGAAAACGGATGAGATGGATGATCATTTTTCATGTCATTGGAGAACCTGAAAAAAAAGAAGAAAGTGATAACGATGGGAGTGTGTGAAAAAGTAGAAAGTGTGTGTCGGATGGCGGTGAGCTGACAGCTTTTCGAAGACAACGAACAAATGAATAAATGCAATTAAGAAGAAGAAGAAGCATAGTGTATACACATAGGGATGTGTTTCTTCAGAAGACAATGTGGTCCATCAGAACAAGAAAGAAGAAGGCTTTCCCGCCAAGATACGCCATGTTTGGTGTAATTCGGTTATTGGGTGAAATGTTGCAGGACCAGGAGACAGTGGAAGAGGCTGGTTGCGCAACGAGCTGTACGTTTCTGACCGCAATTAGACACGAAAACGGATAATTGGAGAATAGTTCAATGCCCTACTGGTCAGTTACAGATCAAAGTTTGAGGGAGCGGTGAAAAATGGGGATCTGTAGAGGGTCTAGAGAACGTTCGGCATCTTCATAAAGTTTCATTAGCTCTTAGGAACCGTTGAACGAAACGTTCGAACTGAATAGGACTGACAGAATCCAAAATAAAATTGAAGATTTCTCACAAGTTGCCAGTGTTGCCTGTCACTTTGAGGACTCATAACTCGAGTTACGTGAACATTAGGCCACTTTTTATTGCAGATGTGGGCTTTTCAGGGTCAATTTAGTCTATGGCCGAAGTTTCAGCAAAAGTTCAACTCAAGTGTTCAAGGAAGCCCCTTGTCAAACTAAAATACCGTAACTTTAATAGGCCGAAATTATCAATAACTGGATCTAAAAGTGATATTCGAGAATCCATTCCAAGGTTAGGTTTATAAAAGCTAGAAGTGAATCAAGGAATTCCATGCGAAAAAAAAAAAGAAAAACGAATGCTCATCTGAAAACTGATACATTGGAACGCACTAATTTAATTTCAAGCTTTTTCTTGACTCCCCAGAGATTCCGAAAGAAAAAAAAGGTGCGAATGAGAAAAAACAATTGGATTAAAAGAGAGTTGTACTTTTCTTCTTTGCACAAAATTGGCCAAAAGTGAGAAAAGTGAGAAGAGAATTGACACTGGGGGGCACGCCTTCGAGTTCTTCTATCATGGAAAACGATCAGTTGAGAGCAGCAGTCTTCTCTTTTCTCCGGAAGCGAAAAGAGCAACCCTGACAACTTCTTTGATTGCCTTCTGATGGACATGGGCGGTCGAAGGAGCAGTGTTTTCGGCCACTGCCAATGTCCGGATGGCAAACGGGAGTGTTCTAGAGAGAATAGATTCTTTAGGATGGATGTGTGGTTGCTGGAAGTTAGGTTTCGAAAGCTGCTTTGGTGTACAAAAATATATGAAAAAATGCACTTTCAGAAGTTTTACCTTCATTAAAAATACCTAATCATTAGTGAAAAATCGAAAATTCGCTAGTCAGGGTGTACGCTTAATTTTTCCCAAAGGAAATTTAAAGAATTTGGTCGCTCCCAAAATCGACACGACTCTAGACCAATCAGAGAGATCAATCGATCGATCGATCAGTCTCAACTTCAACTCATCAAGAAGAACCATCTCTGCTTCCTTTTCCGGAATTCTCAGCGAACCAAAGGATCATATGGTAACATCCCACCACTGCGAAAAACAGTCTTCAGGTTTTCATTCTTTAGGCTCGGTGTCGACTTCAACTATCGCATCACGAACGCCTTTATTGTCTCTTCTGGATTCTACTATATCGAATTTGGACTTCGGAATCCGAGGACTGTAAGGTATTAGCGCATTGTAACCGCGGTAGTGGCTAGTTGTTTCTGTGACTCTGAGTGTCAGACCCATTGACTTCGTAACATACATCCGTCGTTTCTAGGAACCGTTTGTGGGTCTTTTCTATTTCCCGGCTCCTTTATATTAGCACAATTTTGAATATAGTTTTCTCCTTTGTTACTAACACCAGTCTTTCTGATCGGAGAATCTACTGTTCTATCAAAGAGGTTTTCTTTTTCCGAATACAGAATCAAAATAAGGCATTTTGAATCTACTTGTACATTCCAGGGCGGACACCGTCTGCTCCGTTTGACAGTATTTATTGGATTTTCTAATAGTCGACTGGTGGGTAAGAATGCCCACTGGGTATTTTGGGTAGTTTCGAAAATTCTGATTCTGACAACTAATTCTCTAGGATACATAATTTTTCTAGTACTTTTTCAATTTCTTAGGATAGGTAAACAATTGCTAAAAGCGCGACCACACACTTCTCGGTTTGATAATTTTTTACAAATTTCAGATTCTACCTCACCTAAGATCACTGAGGCCTAAAATCAACAGGAGGAAAATCATCTGAACTTTAAATAACATAATAAAATAACTCGAAATTCGCAGGACCAAAATGAAAATCAGACTTCGACCAATTGCCAGTTCTGGTCATTCTTCTCATCAACAAGTGGACCTCTGTTGGTTGACCCTTTTGTCTTCTCATTAACATGCTTTTCTTCTATACTAATCCCTTTTCCCCTCATTTAAATTTGATTTGTGACATATTGTCAAGTGGAAAAAGACCAAAAAAGAAAAACGATTGGTGGTATTCAGCTAAGTAGTAAAGTAATTAGAAATGGGGTGTGAAAAAAGAGGGAATAGTTGAGTTCAAGGGAGAAGTACCCGTTTGGGAAAGTATGCATTCTCGATGAACTTGTCATATTTTTGAATGTTGTACATGGGAAAAAATGGAGATGTATGTGTGGGTTAGAACAAGCAAAAGAAGGTGAATGTCGTGTTAGTCGGAGAAGAAGGAAAGAAGAGAAGAATGGGACAGGCGACGATTTGTTATCCCCTAAAAATGAATTCTTCTTTCTTGAAAATTGGGGAATTATTCCCCAGTGAGATCTCATCTGCGATTTTAAGAAGAAGGCAAAGAAGGCTCCCGAGGGAACTTGAAGTTTCGAAGAACACCGCAAGAAAACTGACACAGATAATTTCAGATTCTTCAAATCAGATTTCATTTTTTCATTTCTTTCCCATCGTTTTCACTTCCAAAAGTCACTAATTCAGAAGGTCACCCGTTCTCCCCTATCCTTCGTATTACCATATTTTATTCACTCTGGTTCTATATAAATCATGAATAAACAGTTTCTATTTCCAATGCAATATTGCATCTCTTTCCCATCGTCGACTTACTCTTCTGAATTCATGACGTCGTCTGTTTATTTGACACCGTAATCCGCTTATTTTCAGACTTTCATCGATCTCTGGAAGACTTTTAAAGTCATTCTTCTACATTTCATCATTTGCTGCCAACTCTTCTTACTATTCTTTCTAGTGCACATTGGCTCCATATTGTCTGTTAGTAAAGCAAAAAAAAAAAAAGAGCCGGTCCAGTTCGCAAACCGCTTGATGTTTACACGGGAAGCTCTCTCAAGAGTGGAGATCTCACGTAGATGGATCACAGATTCACTCTGATTTTTTGTTTGAACAATTGGATTCTGATCCTGTATGGATGTTCCATGACGTGTACCTCTTGTCACTGATCTTGATTTTGATTCATTAACATCCTATTTAATCTCGCCATTACATCAATATCGGAGCTGAACTGATTTTCTCCATTTTTCTTGTTCTTGGTTGGAATTTTTTTCGGAATTTCGGCCGAAGGAACAGTCAGAATCACTACGGTAAACTTGATGCTGAATTTTTGCTAGTACTAAAATTTTGAGTTGAGAACATTTTGACAATAAAATCAATGAAGGGGTTTCATATTTCTTGAAATTAATAGGGTTTTTCGGTTACAGTGTTTCTTTTATCAGTGCGAAAATCGGTCCATTTTTGGGGTCTTATTCAAAGCCACTTTTTGATTCAGAATCTGATCTTGAAACCACAAGTACAGTTTTCAGGAGTACTAGTTTTCCATTCACCATATGTTACCTGAAATTCCTCCCTCTGCAAAAAACACGGCAAATGTGTTTTGACCCCTGAGTGAACCCAATCCAAATAAGGCGCTAACCTGACTCATCTTCTTCACATTTTATCATTTCCTTCCCCTCCAAAACTCTCGAAATGTGTTCTCAGTGCTCAAAGATCGCAACATTTTCGCCCTCGCAACACATTTTCTATTTAACTGTTTGACCCTCTTTTCCCAACATTTAGCATCTCGTTTTTTTCTATTTGTGTATGTATTTCTTTTTTTCTTTTTTTTTCGCTGTTTCCCACCGGTTTACTTGACTTGAACAAGTTTGAGACATTTCCCCCTTACTTTTTGTGATATTATTGCAGACAGTAGCAGTTGCCTTCTACTGACTGTTCAAATATTTGAATCTGATTGAGTACATCCCAGACAGAGAGAGAAAGAAAAAGACACTTGATTCTCTGTTCAAGCCATCTTCAATTTTCCATGCCTTTTATTTGTTTTCGATTGCTTTGTTTTTGCTCGATTCTGTCTGTTTTTGTTCGGTGCGCTCGTTCCCATTATTTTGATCCTTGACAAAATTTCAAAATGTGATTAATGTTTGAAGTATTCGAGTGACGAGTCAAAGTTTGAAAACAATCAGCTAAAGTTTGAATTTCAAATTCTAAAATACAAACAAAAAAAGAAAGTTAAATATTATTTGACTCCTTGTGATATTGTTTCTTTCTTAATCCTTCTCGTGATTCTGGCTGGAAAAGACTGAAAATTTGGGGAGTGTGTGTATGTACTGTCTTGAGATTTCGTCAATGTAAATATTATTTATTAGAGGGAAGTCCCGAGAGCAGACCACACACATACATCAAATGAGCTGGAACTCTGTGGTGTGTTTTGAGCTACAACTGTAGATGGAAGAATCATAATGGAGACTAAATTCGGACAGAGAGTTGAAGTTTCGAGCTTGCAAAAGGTTTCTATTGACGACAGGTGTTCGTTATGCTTCGGTCTGATATTTGAACCAGTATGAAAATCTGCTCAATTAAAAAATTTCCAGAGCTTATAAAAACCAAACTGCTACGAAATAATAGAGAGTAGCAGAAAAGCTTGAATTCAGAGTCAGATCCAGTTTCGGAGAAACGATGAATTCGGCTTTACGGAGACTTACATCCCACGATTTCCAACACAGCCTGAACTCTCTGAAGCCTGAAAAGGCTACCAGATCCTCCAGTAATATTTTATTATTGGATTTTTTGTAAGAACAGAAAATGAACATTCTTTTGCTCCGGCAAGTTGAGTCCGAATCAATTTGGAAGAAATCAATCCAAAAATTGCATAGCTGTGTTGAAAAGTAGTGTTTATAATTCAGTATAACGTACTGTAAGAATCATAGCAAGCTTTGTATTTCGAAAATTTGACAATAGATTTTTTTTCAACCAGAGCAGACTTTGGTGAGCCGGAGAACTGATTACATACCAACCTAAAAAGATAAACGAACATTCCTTCCAAAAAATTTCCCCGCGAACAGGCACATGATCAACTGTTTTCAAAGGTGTAATCCGTATTTTAAATCACACATGTTTACTTTTAAACCCAGTTAGCTGAAACAAAATGATATCATTTAGCACTTTCTATCTTTTCAAAGCCCTTGTTTTCACACCGAGTTACAGAAACTCTGAAAATTCACTTCTGACTACACATCCAACCTCTGACACTTCACCTTTTTTCGAGAAGCTGGTGCCATCTGGTACTTTAACCTCACTCTTTTTCTTTTAAAAGTTCGTAGATCTCTTTTTATTTTTAAGAGAACAAAAGACCGACCGGGACTAACTTCTGCGGAAGTTTTTTTTTCGGAAGACTTTCTGTATTTTGTTTTGGTTTCCATTTCCAGACACCCTATTTTCGTTTTCTTACCTTTTTTCTATCAAATGCATTTGAATGTCACTTCCGTGGGTCCTCCTATCCTTTTTTCTCAAAATACAATTCTAAAAATATGAAGCCCCTTGACCTACTTCTCCTCCTCCTCAATATTTTTTCCAAAAAGTTCTCCTTGATCACTATCTTCTGCTCCCTTTGTCTTGCTTATCCTCTCCAAACTTGTTTTTCTTCTAACATTTTGATTCATCAGATGTTTGCAACGGACCCAAATGACCCGCCCGTACCCTCGGTGCCAACCACATGACCCATCTCAGCAATTGTTATTGTCCCGTGGGTGCCCTTCAGCTGAAATAAAATGAAAACTGAAAACACAAACATCTGAAACGAGAAAAAACAAAAAAATTGATATCAAATTGATGTGTGTTTCTATTTTTAATATCGAAATCAACGCCTATCAACCCAATCTTTTGCTCTCCATCTGGGTGTTCTTATTTCCAAGTTCTCAGGCACTTTTTGTTTTTGTTTCCATCGGTTTGAGAAAACAATTAAAGAAAAAAGAGGACTTCTCTCAAACTTTGAACTGCCAAAAAGAAAACAAGTCAATCTTTCTGATCGTTTTTTGAGTGGGAACAAAAAATCATAACGAAAAATAGAGACATCTTTCGAAAGTCTTGGTCAAACTGTGTCTTTTGTGTTGATAGATATGAAAAAGCAATTAATTTGGTTTCGTTTTGTAAAGATTGACACGTTCACAGTTCATGGAGTGCAATTCCATGCATAAATCGAAGGGCGAGATCTTGAATTAAAAGAAAACTGGGAGGTTTCTGGGATTCTATCACATAGAAACGAACTAATTTGTTGCTGACAGAGCCTTCGATGGGTATTAACATGTGATGAAAACTGCTTACTGTTGCATCTGAAACATTAGCATCTATTCTTCCCATATTAAAATATTGTGGCTCAACTGGCGGCAACAGTAATCATCTTCCAAACTTCAAAATTTCGTTCTGTCGTTTTCATTCCCACCCTGAATGATTCTTGTCTCTGAAACGTCCTACCCTGGATGTCCAGTCGTATATTTTTCGTATTTTCAACTCCTTCCTTTTCAGGACGTACTACTTTTGCTACTAGAACCCAATTGCCTACCATTTTCATTTTCAACATACAAAATAGTCCACAAACTTTTGAAAACACATAAAGTACCATTTTGAAATGATCCCTCCCGATCCTAATAGGGGGTAATAAAGAAAGATCATCACTAATTATTGTCACGAAAGTAGAGCTTTGACCAATTTTGGTAGTATGTCTGGGGTGTTGTCGTCAACAGTTCCAGTCATCTGATCTTCCAATTTTCCCGATCATCGCCCTCCAAAAATTGATCCCTCACAGGGAACACGACGTCATCATTTCGCGATCTTCATTTTGTGAACTTGACTTTGATAAGTGATTTGAAAATGAAAGAGAACTGTTGAAAATCTTCTCTTTTTTTTCGTATAGCTGTTATATTTAATGATGATGTGGCGAAGAAAAAGAAAAGAAGCAAAAAGCAAAAAGAAAGTACATGAGCAGCTGACAGAACAGCCAGCTGAAGAAGAGAAGGGTGAAAGTGTTTCTGGAAAAAACATGAATCATATCATTCCTTCAGAAAAAGAGAGATGATAGAATATGTGAACGATGATCAAGATTCATTCAAAGTTTCTTATTTTTCTAGAAACGGAAAACCTAGAAAATAGAAGACGACTGACAATGTATTCATATTCTGTCTGCATAAACAAATTGAACACCTATATCTCATTTTCGATCTCTTATCTTGCTATTAATAGAATATGTGAATAAAATAAGGTCGGATATTAATTTTAGTAGGTGATCCTTTATAGCACGTTTCTGTTCATTTCTAGTTCAGCGATTCGGAAACAAAAATGGAAAGCCGTCAACATTAGTCGAAACTCGAGCGCATCTAGAAACATCTCCATATCAGCTCTTCTCGTAATTTCCCATCTCTAAAACTTCATTTGATACAAAAAACGCTGGTATATTTCCAAGAAAGTACAGTCAAACTAAAGACGAAACAGTTCAAGTATCCATCAATAAAAGTCAAGATCCCTTTCCTTTGTAAACTAAATGTCGGTTTCTCTGTTTGTGTACTCAACAGAAAAAAGCCAAAATGTCTACCTTGTTGATAAATTTTATATTGTTTTGTACTATTCCCTTCCTAATCGTTTCCAAATCAAAACCATCTGATTATTTTTCAAAATCAACCCCTTTCCTTCCCGATCATGATAAGACTCTTATTTTTCTCGTCGAACGCATGTATCAATGATCAAAAACAACTGTGACTTTTGGAAGAATCGAAAAGAAGAAAGCTCTCTTTTGAGCTCTCTGTCAACCCAGAGAGAGTTCTACTATACGAACTGAATGGCGCCATTCTTTGTCTGCACTTGCCAATTGGTTGAGAAATCAAAACATCACTTTTCAATCGTCCCTCTCTTTTTTCTCTCAATTGGCTACTGTCTGTGTTTGCAGTTGATAATAATCCATTATTTGCTGAGAGAGACATGGGTCACAAGTAATGTTTTTGAAATGGAGAATTCCATGTTTTCTTTGTTTCTTTCTGACTTTTGATCCATTCGTTCCCATCTGGGATCATGGCTGAGAGAAATAGAGAGTACTTTGGAAATGAAATTTGGATGTGTTTTGAGATTTTTGAAGAAGAGGAAGATGGATTCGAATGGAACAGAGGTCTGATATGGAAAAGGATCCATGTTCTGGATGTGATATTCTTTTGATGGTTGAAGGGTAGAATAGAATTTGGATGTTTCTCGGATGTGGTACTCTAACGATGACTATAATCTATTCTGAAATGAAGCTCGAGACTCACATCCGCACATTGAGGTCCTAGTCTATAAACCATGTTTCACTGACAGCTCTATAAGAGAAACCCCAAAATTCGGAATCTTTCAAAACGACAGCGTTTGACGTTATAGAACTTACTAGGGAATGGTTAGTAGTCGATATGGAGTTATATGTCGCGACCTATATCACTGGAAAGCTGAACTCTTGAAACTTCGTTTGGTGCATTTTTTTTTGCGAACTCGATCTGTGAGCCAAGTTATGCGTGTTTCAAGGTCAACCCTCAGTTCATTTTTAGTTGAATTTAGCACTGGATTTTCTGTATGTTTCCCTATATGTCCACTGTTTTTGATTTTGAAATTTCAAAATCCAGTGCTAAATTTAACAAAATTAACTGAGGATTGACCTTAAAACACGCATAACTTGGCTCACAGTTCGCAAAAACAAAATGCACCAAACGAAGTTTCAAGAGTTCAGCTTTCCAATGATATAGGTCGCACCATATAACTCCATATCGACTACTAACCATTCCCTAGTTAGGACGATCCGAGGTCCTAAGTTCCTTAGTGTTCAGGTTTTTAGATTCTGGAATTTTTGAACACATGGACCCTGAGAATCGAAAATTTAGAAATTGCAAGATTCAAAGGGTTGGAGGCTCTGTGTTCCCAAACTGATTTCATCTTCCAAGAGTCTTTCTTTAAGTTAAACCCCTCAGAAAACCCATACAGTCCCTCCACCTTTTCAAATTCCTCTTTTGATCCTTTTTCCATGTTTTCGTTCATAAAAAAGAACACCTTCTTCTCAATCAAAAAGTGACACCAATGTTTCGTTTCTGTTCTTCGGGATCTCTTTTTTATAGTGTTGAAAACGGGAAAAAACACTTTGAAAAACACAGAACTTGTCTTCTCCTTTCCATCATTTTCCTTCTTATTTTTTTTCCATTTACTTCTAGTTTTCAGATGAAGGGGACATTGACATCGACACGCTTCGACGCCTTCACCTGTCTCTACCTTCTATCTTCTTCTTACTCGATTCCTTTTTTTATTATTTTCTACCCTGACTCATCTAGACGTACCCATATCCGATTTCCGAAAGGACATTGTCTCTCTTGTTTTTTTTCTATTTTCTTTTTTGCTCTACTTCTCTGGTTCTTCTTTTTTCTTTCTTTTCATTTTCTTCCAAACTACACCCCTCTTTTTTCTTTTTCTTCCTCTACTTTACACTCAAAAATCCTTGAATCAGTAAAAAATGACCTTCCGGGATCGGAATAAACCAAATGGTTTCTCTTCATCCGTAATTAAAAGAACGGATCAAACATATTTTTTCGAGAAACTAAAACGGACCCTTGTCGTCGTTTTAATTCTATTATTCATGGATTCAGAAAAAGAGAAGATGAGGCTACGAAGAGATGCTCCACGTGACTCACTTAACCCACAATTTGATTCTCTTTCTTTTCTCTTTTTTCCATTTTTTTCTAATAACTCTCAGTCACATAAAAACAACTGGCTCCATTTTTCTTTCATGCCAGACAAATGCTCTATTCTTTTATTTTTCCAACGTCAGCTTCGTTTGCATTTTTTAAAGAAAACAACTCGGATAACAATAGGTGAATAGAATGCGAAGGGAAAATCTTGAACTTTGGCTGAAAATGAGAATTCTAGAATATCCAGAACGTGACTCTCATTGGTTTTCTTGTTTTCGCATCACATTTATAGATTGTTGTCTCCGGAAATTTGTTTAGAAAAATGGAAGATCATGAGAATCCGAATGGAAGAGAGAGAATGAGAGAAACAGACAGAAAACAACAACACAATAATAGGGTTCCCATAGAAAATGGAGATGAACGGAAAGTTCCAGAAATCATGTTTATGTCTGCGACTGTTTTTGGGCACGTTCAAGTTTAAAACGTTTCTGTTGAGTGGTCTGAAAACTTTAGATGATGACGCTGGTCAGAGTCTCTTGTACTTAAAGTGCTCACTTCGAGTAAGTAGTATTAAGATTGAAAGACTCTATTTTAGACTAGTTTTTTCTTTCTTTTCCAAAGATCTACAACTCGGAGCACTCGGACAGTCCTATGAATCAAATTTGAGAATTTTGAATCCTTCGAGTTTCCATATCTAGGTACCGGATTCCAGGGTTTCAAGAACCCAAACTTTCCAAATTTCTAAATCATTGCACTGAATATCCTCAGAATCTGTAAAAAAACCCGCAAGATTCAGGATTCCTCAAAAACTTACTTAATATCCTCTAAACTCTGGTATACCCCACCCTAAAACGAAAACTATTCTCATTCTAACTGTTACATTTTGTTTTTCTTTGTTTACAAAGTCACAACCTTAAATTTTGTCTTATTCCACGTCCACTCCCCCCTCTCACTCCTACCCAGATAGTATCAAAACACGTGTTGCTGATAAGACAAAAATCCCCTTTTTTTCAATTTGATCATTCCGATATCCTATCACTTTTCTACAAATCTTTTAAATCGTAAGTTTTTTCTCCGTTTTCACCTCAAAACAATCTTCTTGTTTTCCGCACAATTTTATCTTCTTCCTGACAACATAAACAACTTTTTTGAGGTGTTTTATTGTCCTCTTCTTCTCATTTTCTTCTATTTCGTTCCATTTGATCTCTGATTCTTCTCGGAAAATTCATAATTTATCATTCCTGAATTGATCGAACAGAGGATGACATTTCCATCGTTGATATCTCTCCATTCATCATTCGGAGCAAAAATTGCAGCTTTTTTATCATTCCATCAATTTTTTCCATGAGAATTGACCTCGACAACTGATTCTTTTCTGTTGCAAACATGAGAGCAAATCTTATTATTTTGAGGAAAGATCACCACCAAAAAATGTGTCACGAGATTCCGGTGGTGCCCAAAAATCCAAAAAAATTCAATTGTATCAAAATGCGACGATTCGTTTTTGAAAAGAAACTTTTTTTTTCAAAAAAATTGTGTTTTGCACTGCACTTAGCACCTGATTATGTTCTGCACAGAATCAAATTTCATGGAGAAAAAAGTTCGTAATATTTTTTCTTGAGCAGAAGAGCACAGGTGTTCAGTACAAGGAGTAAGGAAGAAAAAATAGGAAAAAGAGAACAGAAAAAAGTAGGTGGAGCATCTTGTTTAGTACTTCATTTTGAGCTCAAGAGGTTCAGTTCGTTTCAGTTTTCTGAATAACCCCTTCAGCCCCTACAGACCCTAAAAGCACTAATATTCGTTAAAATAATCACGGGTTCGGTCTCCTGGATAGTTCAAGTTTTATTTTAGTCGACAAAAGGAATCTAGAAAAGGACAAACTTCTTTAACCAATAGCTACTTGGGTTTTCTTTGAAGCCATTGTTAGGTGTCTGCACCAAAGACAATTTGGTATCGATTCTACAAATTCTATTCTCTTCCATGTTCTCGACACTCAGAAACCTTTTTCTGAACTATCAACCTCTTTCTCTGAATCTCTTCAAAAAATCTTCTTCCGTCTTGTCATCGATTATAAAAACTCATTGCTCCGAACATCCGGTACCCTTCATTTTCTCTCATTTTCCATCTGACTTTTGGTTGATTCTCTGGAAAAAACAACAAAGCGTCTTACAATGTTCAACTTCTCTTCTTTCTATTCTTTTCCATTTATTCAGGTCAAATAGAATTAGACAGAAACATGTGACACAATCTTGCGCAGTGAGAAGACAAGTAAGAGCACATTGTTTTCAAATATTCGTTTAACTTTTTTCTTCTATTAAAAAGAAAGTTAGCTATTAGAATGAAGAAGAAAGCGATCACAGATCATATTTATTATGTCTGCGTGCCACGTGTAACATTTTTTCGAAGGGGACCTCTTTTCTATCTTTCCGTCATGTGTTGTCTTCTTTTTCTTCCAATCAACAATCGTTTTTTCGCCGTCGTTTTGTCCTCCCAGTCATCTCTCTTTTACTTTTTTTCAGATTATCCCCTCTCAACTCAAATTCCAAATAATCTGAAAACTCTTTATCCGTTTTTTTCTTCTTCCTGAATGCTCACTGGTCAACTGACCAACACCTGCTGACCATTGATTTCCTCCATTTCTTTCTCTCTCTCTCTCTTTTATAAACAACTTTGCCACCTGACATATGCTCATTTTCATCTGAATCTATCCGTTCCGCATGCACTTTTGGGTATCTGTTTTTAGAATCTGACTTTTTTTTTGTAAATCCCTTGAGAGGGGTCCCTTTTCCCGACTCGTGATAACAAAAAAATGACGGATCGTCTCGGCACCAAAGAGCTTACTTGGTGTTTCGAAAAGCACTTCGTTCCGTTTTTTTGCCGTTTTCCAGAAACCTCGAGAAAATAGAAAAAACAATTGAAGATGTTTTGAGGAGGCGTTTTCGATGGAAAAAGAAACATTTTTCTATTTCCATCCTCGATTCCAGACAGGAATCTGGAAGAGGGCGGAATCGAAAATAGGTAGGATCTTATCAATAAAAAGCTGTTTTTCATAGGTTTCCCCATAATATTCGGATTAATCTTATGATTTTCGTCAATCCTTTTTCCGACCAACCGGAACAAAATGTTGCCGTTTCATGGATCTTTCTTCCAAAACTTTCCTCCTCCTCCATATTTTCTGTCCCGGATACTAATTCTTTCTGACACTTTTCAAAAAATTATATTCTTTGCATGTTCCGCACCACTGTTCAACCTAGATTCTCCGATTATGCACATGACGGTTTTCACTGATTTTTCTTTTTTGAAAATAACAATACTGTATTCATCAAACTACATAGATTCTGGAGGGGAGGTGTTTTTCTTTTTCAGTACACATGTTATCGAAAATTTTTGATGTGCTGGTATGTAAATTTGTTTTCGAAAGACTCTCTACCTATTAGACAGAATTGTACTTGAGGCCGAAAGAGCCGAAAATTTGGCAGAAGATACAAAAGTTGTCTTCATTTTTTCCTTATTCCCTTGATCACCCTCGAAAACTGATTGAATTCGCAGAACAGTCTCGGGTCATAAATTTTGCAAGAACTTCTATTTATATCTGAACCTTCCTCTCTCAACTTTGATCTTTCTGTTCCTAGTGATCCGTATCATCTCTTTTTGTCCATCTTTAACTTTTCTCTTCCGTCCACATCGTTTTTCATGATTTTCTCGTTTTCTTCGAAAACCGTCGTCTTGTCTCCGATGATCACACACCCGATTTGTACCCAAAACCATCTTCTCTCTCCCTTTTTTCTTCCGTTCTTACCAGATGTTTGTCGAAATCTGAATATTCTTCTTCCCCTCATTCGTCTTTCTTTCTTCTCTTTCTGACCGTTTATTCTCTCTTTTTTCCTTGTTATTCCACCGAATGGACCCCTCCTTTCTTCTATTGTTTGTCTTTTCGAAAGGCTGTTGGCTCTGCATGTCTCATTTCGTTTTTCATAATCATCATGAGCGGTTGGCAACAATTTCCTCCTTTCTTCATTCTCTTAACTTTTCTTTCAACAGATTTTCTTTTTCTTCCAGACTCTCAAAAATCGAAAAACTATTTGTCCAATGGCCAAAAATGAATGTAATGTGCATTCCAATTCCTCTTTTGGCGATTGTAAATGTTTACTTTTTCTCTTTATACCGTTGAAACTTGAGAACTCTCTGTCTCTTTTTGCCCGTCCCTTTTGCTCTTAGTCCATTGGCACGTACTCAAAATTCAGAAGTGACAAAAAGATGACGTGGCTTTTCGAGATGTCTGATTCTTGGTTTTTTGGGAGCATTCCTCCTTTGGGAACAGGTTCAAGATGTTGTTTTTTGATTAGAAAGGGAATGCCGCCTCAGAAAAAGAATCTACTAAATTTTTGATTTGTGTGACATGTTCTTCTTTATGTTTTGCTGAGAGCTCTCTTTACGACTTGTTTTGTATAAAGAAACGAAAGCATGTTTTGAGTAAAAAAGAAGGTGCAAAAAGATTCTGAGAAATATAATTCTGCATGCTGAGCTTGCGTATTCATTGCAAAAATAGAGAGGAGTTCCGGAGAAAAGAAGGGTGGAAGAGCAGATCTGAAAACCCAGAAAAAATATGAGTGCAGATTTCTAAACCTTCTCCTTTATAAGATCACATTGAGATCCAGAGAAGTTTTGGCTCAAATTTTAGCTGAAAATTTTGATCCGAACTCGACATAAACCATTCCAGACAACCTGCTCATTGTTAAACTTTTGATTGGCAAGAGTTGTTTCCCGTCTAGTCAATTCGTAACAAGTCGAAAGACCACCATGACTTCTTTACTGAAACCCGAAACCTTCTCTTCTGGTCAGTAAGAGCTGCATTGTTTGACATTCGGTGCCCTTCGGACCTCTCTCAAAAAACTAAGATTCGTATAGATCCATTCTTCTTCACTTCCTGGTTCTTTCTTATCAATTGAGCAACTATCCATTTCCATCTTTCCCTTTTCTCCATATAGTCTCTTATCATTTTTTTTGAGGGGGCCAATCAACTTCATTGAATTATCAAACTGCGCCATTGTCTTTCTATTAATAAGAAGAAGAAGAAGGAGTACAAAAGAACTGTACGTGTTTGTGTCTCCTCCAAAAAGACAATGCCCCCAAGTTTTGTAGTCACGTCGGCGACGGGGCGGGAGGCGAGTCATTGAGCTTCGGTTCTTCTCTGGACTCTATTTCTGGCTCCATTCTTATCTTGTTTTTTTTCATTTCTTCTTCTTCTACTTCTCATTCATCTTCTTTCCTTCTGCCACGTCATAACTGTACGGTTTTTAAGATGACACCCAGTCTCGAAAAGTACTTGTCACAAAATGTCAGAGTGGTCATTGTCTCTCGCTTGTTTTCGTTTCTAATTATTCGATACGGTCACTTCTTCAAGTCGTCCCTTTTCTTTTTTCTTGATCATTCAGTTCTGCCACGTCATCTAACCATTTTTGACCGAATCGTCTTGTCCCAGAATGAGAAAACGAAGAAGAAAAAGAACTAGAGGGACGAGTAAGCGGAAAGAAAAACAACAAAAATGGGGAGTACAAAAATGTGTGAAAACACCGAACAGAAGATTAATGATTGTAGTTTGGAATGTGAAATTGGAATTTGTTTTCACTCCGTTAAATAATTTTTTGTGATTTTAAGAGACAGATCTTTTGAACAGAGCCGGGCTTCCCCCACTGTAAAGAGTTTGAATTCATGAAAATGAGAGGGCAACATTGATAACGATTTTTTGATTGAGAATCATTGAAAATTAGGGGTGAAATGCACGTACTGTGCACAATGAGGAAGTTTGAAACTAAAATATATGAATCCTTGAGAAACTAGTGAAAATTTGATCCTATAGTACTATAATGGATTACGGTCGGTAGAGATCCGGAATTCCTGGTATTAGGTACTGGAATCTTACAAAAATTGTTTGAAATGCCTCCGAAGTTATCGACAACCTACAAGAAAGTTTTCCGGAAGGACATATCAGGATCTTTTCCCAGTGCAAAAAATTATCCTAACAACGGATATTTTCCTGTCACATGTTGTACTAAATCTATAAAAAAGTTACCCTTCTACTATATCAGAATTCAAGGTCTCTTGCACTCACGAGAACAATAGTATCCTTGGAATTTTTCGATTCGGCATCTAGATGTTGCCAATGTTCCTATTCTTAGCTGCCTCCCCCTCTTCTTTTCCTCTTCTTTTTCTACATCCGTCTCAATTTCAGATGAATGATTTCTCAATAACTACCATCTCACTTGTTTTCTCTCAAAATGCACCGATCACTTTCAATATGTCATCCATTTTGTTATTGTCCTCCTATTCTCCTCATACTTTCAAAATTGCACACCTATTCTTCCAGTGCAACCAAACTTTTTCAATCAAAAACGTTCTTGGATGTGAAAAAGGTGTCAGAATTCGACCCGTCGGTGGAAAAAAGGGGGAAGCAACCCAAAAGTGGGCGGAGCCTGTTCGCCCCAGAATCGTCTGCGTCTCTTTCTATTCTCCGCCTCCTTCTGCCGTCTCTCCTCTATCAGTATTATGGAAAGACATGGACTCGTCCAGTCGGATTCTCTTATTCTCTTCTTGAAAAAATTCTTTAATTTTTATCTTCTCAAAATCTAATTCTCTTCCTTACATTTGATCCTTATCTCAACTATCCCAATCATTTTCAGAATGGATGATATAGCTGTTCCAATCGCATCTACTTCTGGCGGAGCTGAAGATTCCGTCATTGCATTCCAGTATCCATGGGCTCTGAAAGTGTGCCAAAGGTTAGTGTCCCAAAAGCATTCCAGCTGAGTTGGCAGTGTCTTTTCGTGTCAGTTTCCATGCATTCCCTTATCGAGAAACGCACTCGACTTAAACCAAAATCAAACTGATTTCAAACTGTCCTCCCAAAGGGTCACACACATCTGTTTTGTTTACTTCTCAGAAGAACAAACTGTGCATGCATTCTCCGTTCAGACGTTTTTTCCCCTCTCCGTATGATTTGTAGTTTGATTAGACAGAGGTGTACTGTACCATCCTGAAAACGGTATCCATGGAAAGTGAAAGTGTTTGTTGACGAGATGACACGAGAAATGGTTATTTTTCTGATAAAACAGTGTTTCCCAGTAATAATCAAGTTGATAAGAACTGAAAAATCGAAAGAGAGAGACAAGATGCTTTCTACCATTTTATAGCATCAAAAATCATGTACAAGGGGGCAAAAGATCGGGAAAGATAGTCTGGAATAAAACAAAACTTTTTGGTATAAACTCAAAACATCCTTATATTCCAGACAAATTGAAGATGAATCGATTCTTCTGAATGTATCTCGACCCTTTTCAACATCATATAAGCATGTGCAGTTCACATGGGCACTTCGGCTCACCGATGAGTATGTATTATCGAATAATGGTGAGTTCTGTGAATCCTTGGTTATTCGATGTTTCTTTGTTCTGTACTTTGACCTTTACCATCCTATCTCTCTGAAGCTTCTGTTATTTTTACGAATTCTTCTTCTCTCTTTCTATTTGAAATAGATTCTGGTTATCTTGATACTTTTCTCCGATGACTCACTGCTTTTTTCTGAGACATGATTCTGAAGCTGGAACTGTTGTAAAAACTAATGATTCCGTTCTTGTTTGATCTTCGGACTCGGCGCTTATGATGACGTCACCAGGTCAATCAGACGGGCCATCAGTGAAGGCAGTAGTGGAGTCGGGGCTAGAGTTTGAGTCAAAAGAAACAAGGACAGGTGTTACATTTTACTTGAATCTATCCGTTTTCATCTTTTCACAGTTGTCCATCTATCATTTCGTGCACTTTTGGGCGCGACGCTCCTCTTTTCACTTCTTCTCCGATCACATGATTGACCCGCTATATCTCTTACTTCTTCCATTCTTCTGATCTCTCTCTTTCAATACTTTTTTCTCTTCTTATCTCTTCATGATTCCATCATTTTTTTCTTCTGTTTCCAGCTGCCGTCGACCCGAATCGCCACGTGCTTCTTCATCTCTACTACAAGGAGGGACCATGTCCCGAGGTGGCAGTCGAAGAGGTCCGAGCGCAGATTCTTGATCCGGCCACCAACGAGACTCTATTTGCCGGACTTGCTCTCACCCCAACCGAGTTTTCACGGGGGTCCGGATGGCCAATCCACGTGGAAAAGGAGCGAAGAGCCGAGTTTACCGAGTTCCTGCACAAAAGTGTCGACTCGAATCTGTTGATTGTTGTCGAGATTCGAATGAAAGAGTCGTTGTTTGTCCCATTGAATTATCTTCCCGATTTGGAGAACGCCTTCAGAAGTCAGAGAATTGAGAAGGCTGCAAACAATTTTGTTGACGACGTGATTAATGGAAAAATTCGGATTCCCGATTTGGAGCATGTTGATGACAAGCAAGCCGACAAGTTTTCAGTGCATCGTCTAATCTTTATCTATGGAGTGGATACAGTATCCCGGGAAATATCGCAGAACGAACAACACAGTGAAATCTGTGAACAACTCGTGAGAAATGTAAGTGTTTTTGTTTCCACTAGAAATTCTGATTATTCAATGTGAAATCCGAAGCGCGCGGTGTGAGAAGAGCGTAAAAAGAAGAAGGCAAATCATATGGTATAAACATGTTTTTTTGTTCCAATATTTGGGAGTAAAAGCCATGCGCAAGCAGAAAAAAAAGAAAGAAGAGTAGGGGGCAGTAGTCTGGAAAAATACACACAGATGGAACACATATGCGTGAAGAGGGTGGAGGGGAACATTTGGGGAGAGAGAGAGGTCGGATTACGGAAATAAAAACAAGAACATAATGAGAAGAAGAAGAGACAGTAGTATTGGATGAAGCATATCCAGATGAGATTCCAGGAAAATAAAGAATCTGAAACTGAGAGCATCGGAATTTCAGTCAAATTTTATGAGGGATTCTGACTAGAAAAGTTTAGCAATCTCTTCTTCTGTGTTTAGCAATCTCTACTTCTCGCCAAGTTCTATTTTGAATTAGTTTGTTTTCAATATCTATAGTATGAAAATTGAAATCAGATATCTCTTCTCTCCATCTCCAATTTCATCTGAAAACAGTAAACACAGAAGACTCATTCTTCTTTTATTTACAGTATACCTATAATTTTCAGACCTTCGCCCATATCTACTTCGAACGAGTACTCTCTCGTGAAATCAAGTACTTCGATGACTTTGTAACCCTCGTCGAAGGTCTCACATATGCTCATCTTCCAGCTCTTCGAAAAGAAGTCGAACGATTTATTTGTCAAGAAGTTATTCAGGTAAGTATCACTCTTCTCCGCATGGCCACTTTTATGTTCAATCTAAACATTGTTTAGATTCAGGCTGACATGGATCCATCGTTCGCCAAACGGCTGCTTCTTGTCTCCGAAAAGTACAATTTGGATGTGCTCAAAATGGTAATCAACGGATTCCTTGTTGATCAAATAATCGGAAATTCGAATCCACCGAAAGAACTCGTCAATATTACACACGAACTGCAACAAATGGCACATGAAATGTAGGTCAAAATAGAGACGGTATAGCTTATTTTGTTGACTTTTCAGCCGTGAAAACGACAACATTGAGAATATCGTCGGTACAGTAGTCACTGATCTTCAAGAGTTAACACGTCGTGTTCGTCGGGTATCCCTCTCCCACTCTCCATCACAATCATCCCATAGCAGGTAAGAATCAGAAGAAATTGAGAAATATCGAAACTGATGCAATCCTCGAAAAAGTTAAAGTGTGCGATTCACATGAATCCCAACACTTCCACTTCACTCTCTCTTGCAAACATCTTTTTTTTGTTTTTTATCTTTCCTCTAGAGAAATCAAAGATTGATGGATCGTTTAATAGATATGGCACACTGATAATGAACAACTTTTTGTCACTTTTCAATAATAATAATGTCGGGAGAAAAAAAAGATTGGACAAAAAACAGACTGATAAAACGATTCGGTACAAAGATGGTTGTTCCATTTTATGGAAAGGAAATTAGGATACAGTAGTCCCGTTGTTTCGAAATTGTCATGATTTTTGAGAGAGTATAGAAAAAGGTGTACAGGGAACAGTGAAAATATGAATCCAAAAAACAGTAACCGATTCTAAACCCTCTATGAATCCTTTTTCAGTTCTCCGCTGGCAACTCCAACCAACGGAAGCGGTTCCCCGTCAGTGCCTGCCCCATTCGATTCTCCAACGAGTCGATTCAAGAGAGTCTCGCTTGCTTAATCGACTTCTTCGCCTGCTTTGTTCATTCATCTGGATTCCCCCCACGCGTGCATTGAACTCACACGTGTCTATATATAACGTGTAAATTGACCCAATTCATCTATCCTTTTTTTCCTTTTTGCCTACCAATGTTAGAATCTTCGCTTCCGTTTTTTTCTGGAGTAACTTATAGACTGCCTTGTGTTTCCTGTGTCCCTACCACCTCATACCATATTACCTCCTTCATTTCCTCATTTCATTCTTGCATTTATTCCTTAGTTTGTCATCCCTTTTTCCCTCTTTGCACCCACTTGTTACTCTTTAACTGCCTTCAGGTCACTCAATTCATTGTGTAGTCTCTCTTTTTGTACATAGGCCACAATTGGTAGGCTCACAATTCTTTTTTTTTTCCTTTACGACGACGATACTGTTTTTTGATTTTGACATCAATCCCCTCTCGAATTTTTCCTTTTCCCTTCTTTATCCGCTCGGTTCATTTGAAATGCTTTTTTGTTCGGTTAGAAAACTTCCTTGGTTGTCATCCCCACATTGTAAAAAAATGAAACAATGATCCATACGAAAACATGAATTCTAAATGTATCATCTGCAATAAAAAAGAATCTCTCATGACGTCAATACTCTCCAGAATCCCACCCAAAAATAAGTTTATCACTATGCGTAAAAAGAAAATAGACATCCAAATAAATACATAGCAAAAATCAAAATCACATGCGCATTCAAATATTTTTGCAGTTTACTTTTTGGTGGAAATTTATGACCTTATTATTTAGTTTAGTTGTATATAAGAGATGAAATTAATTAAGATGGTAATGTGTGAATTTTCGGAAAAGAAAAATGAATGAAATGATGTCATATGTTGGGATTGGAATGTTCCAGAAAAGTGTGAAAGAGAAGTTGTGATGTGATAGGAGAAGAATATATAAAAGAATGAAATCGAATGAAACAAATAGAGGAAATTAGAGAAGATTCGTTAACCGCATCCACCGCAACCGCCACATCCTCCACATCCTCCGCATCCACCACACGCACCGCAGGCTCCACAAGCTCCACAGGCACCACATGCGGCTCCGTCACAACCGACTCCGCACATTAGGAGAGGTGCGATTTCACAGCCACCTGTAAAATAGAGTAAAATGGAGATGTTAGGTTTCGTGTATTAGTTTTCTTTCTATCTTACTCATTTTTTGGCAGAAAATTGTGCGAATTCCGTGCAAACTTTTAGATATGAATTCCAAAAAAACGAACCTAATCCATCCTGATCCGTTGACAAAAGTAATCGATTCGTCGGTAGCTGTCTTCCATATCCACATGCTAACGTCAGTGGCCATTTATGTGCTTGATGTCCAACAGAAGTACTGTCATTTCTTGATCTGACTTTATCTGGATTGCAGAGAACGAATAGTGTGGAGACACAGAAAATACTGGCGATTTGTTCAGCTGTATTCGTGGATCGACACTCAATTCTTTTTCCAGGAAGACGTGCTTGAGCATCTGAAAATTTAGTATATTCAGACTTTGTTCTTGTTCAGATGCTCTTTCTCCTCCTTTGCCAAACATTCTGTTGTAATCGGTTCAAAATGTTTTAAGGAATAGTGATTCAAAGCTCACTATTCTTATCGTAAAGTGTTAGAAAGTGATGTGAAGAACTAAATAGTAAAGTATTCAAAATATATTACCTCCAATCAAGAACAATGTTGAACCATCAGCTGATGGAACTTCAAGTTTCTGAACTGTGTTCTTTAAAAGATTGAAAGCGTCCACATGAAGACGTCCAGGGTTTCCAGGCTTTGCTTTTTGTCCCTTTGTTGCTGATTGTTTTCTACAGAATCCTGACCATTTTCCCTTAATTATTGCATAGTCTCCTTCCTTGTTCACAATCACAAATGCTCTTTCTTCTGCATTTGAAAGATGGGGAAGAAACTGAAAACAAATTATTCAAACTGATAAAATCAAAAGGATAACTCACAGGTACTAAATTGTTGTCCAACTGATCACGTGAAGGCAGAGAGTCGGCTCCAATGAGATGAGCCATCGAGAGAAGACGTTGCTCTCTACCGTATACCAGAATCATCGAGAGAAGAAGAGGAGCTGAATGGATTACTTGAACTGTGTATTTCGTTCCATCTCGAGTGTCCACCATGCTGAAAATTAGACTTTATTGTTGTTTTTAACTTGTATTATCTCACCTATGAGAAGCGATATGTACTGTCGAGTTGGCATTCAAAGATCCCCGATTCAATGATGCACATTGAGCAAGATAAGCAAGATGTGAATCCGCTGATAACTGTCTTTCAACGAAATCTCCAACTAGAAGTTGCAATTCTCGATTCAAATTGACACTGGTTGTTACATTGACTTTTGCAGTGAACTCAGAATCTTTTGATGCTTTCAGTTGCAATTCTGCCACGTTGTGAGCACTTTTCGAGTTACTCGGAGGAAGAAGCTGATCCAAAGAAGCTTTTCCAATCAATTTGATAAGATCTTTTCTCTGGAGAAACATTTTATCGAATATCTCCAATTCAACTGTCAAATCCTTAGCTGCTCTTCTCTCGAATGGAAATTTGACAATTGATGCACACGTGGAACTCTCAGTTGGTTGCCACACGAGAGAGAATCCAGATTTAGTGACTTGTTTTTGAGAAAGATCCGCATTGAAAGTGGTTACTTTTTTGTTTCCATAGCATAATTTCAATCTCAATTGTTCTCTTTGAACTGGAATATCTTTCAGAGAAATCGACGGAACATGTATATCTCCATAAGAAATACAAGCCAAATCTTGAGATTCGAATCCAAGGAATGCCGGAGCATTATGCCCTCTGAACATGCATCCTCTTCTCCAGAATGGTTCATCAAAATGAGTAGTCCATAGTTTCTTGGTCAATGCTTCTCCTTTCAATAATTTACTTCCTTTCGTTCTATCATTCACAGTGTCATCATGCTTCAAAAGAGATCCAAATATTGCTGTGCAGTCTCTCAGATAACTGGATGGATGAACCTGAAAAACAAGTCATTCGTATTGTCATTTTAGGCACTCTTCCATCTATAATTTATGTAGTTGATGTCAAAAAACTCTCTTCTTTTTCTGTTTTTTCATCGTTTTGCACATATGAAACGAGTATACTGTGGCTTGACTAGACTATATAGGAGTTCAGAATGTTCTTTTTCGGTTTGAAGATAAAACCAGATATCGCCAAGATTAAAAAAATATCAATCATAATTATTTCTGATCAAGAGTAGCTTTATCTTTGGTCAAAATTGCGAAACGTCATCTCGGAAACAAAGAGATGAAAACCTGATAATGACTCATAGAGAAATTATACAATTTTTGGCCCTTCCTGTCGGGGATATTTTTTTGAATAAGATGGATCTACCAATTATTAACTCCAAAATCTGTGCTTCGAATGAATTCCTATATTGCTCCTTTGTTTTTTGGAGTCTCGTGTTTCTATGCATATTCCCGATTTTCCCCATTATTTTCGCTCTTTTTCCTCCGCTGTTCCTTTTTTACCTGATGCGTATGCCAAATGATATCAAAATCATAGCACGGCGTCAAAAACTGATCCGCATACGTTTGTTTGAGAAGAAGAAACTGTATATATCTTTTGACGGCATCCGAAAGGAACTTTGCCGACGTGTAGTGAGGAAGTGATACCTGAAAGAAGAAGAATTTTAGGTCCCTCCGGAACGACAACTGGTCGACTAATCGTTGGATAATCGAACGATTGACACTTGAAGGAAAAAGAGATATTTTTGAGGAGCAGCGAGAAATCGGTGTCTGTCTGTGAGATGAAGCTGAAGACTTTCTTTCGCATCAAAGTGATTGATGGATGCAGTGAAAAGAAAAGAGGAAAAAGGGAACAGGAGACAAGCCGCTAATTGGTCAATAAGTTATTTTAACACTGGTACGAAAATTTGATTGATTGTTTCTCGCATCGGAACACAAAACACATTGAGAATGTTGGAAAGTGGTGATATTTTAGAGAAGAATGTTGTGTTTTGAGAAAAAGAGAAACCGGAAATACAAGTTACTGTTGCAAAGAAATTGTGATTAATGATGATTACTCGATTGAATTCTTCTGATTTATCGGAAAAGGAAATTTGATAACTGCAGATTCAGAAAGTTCTTACATGATTCAAGTAGGGTATTTTTAGAAACAGCAAAACGAGTTTTCATATTTTTTTTATTCAAAAAACTCACTTGATAATTGAAGTTTCTCTGCCTCTGAACTGCTCCAGCAATATCGTAATTACACTTTGTCTTATAAGCGGTTGGCGGAGTTTGACTCGCCAAGAAATCGTATGGTTCTGGACTACAGTAGGCATCCCATGCTCGAACACTGCTATCGTATCTGAAACTTTTTCTCTTCTCATTACAAATATTTTTTCGAGTACCTTTTCTGAATCTCATCCGAGGAGAGCAATTTGTGATCAATCACTTTTCCAACGAGCTTCTCGCAGTCCTGAAAATTGCCTTAATTTATTTTCTCATTTCCCATTCTCTCTCCTCGTTTCCTAATCCGGCCAATTGGCGCCTTTTTTCCCCACATACGGGTCAGAGCATTTTATGTTTATGTATATAAACATAACAAGTGTCGCCATTCTTTTTTGTGCCAAGGGCATCTGAATATGCCCCCAAGGGAAAGATGTCGTTGTCTCGAAGATGTTGCCAACTTTCGTGTGTTTTGCGCCATCTCTCCCTCTCTCTCTCTCAATCTCTTTTTCTAGTTCAATCTCTTCATTTCTCGAGACCCCACGCCTTTTCTGACATATAAATAGAAGAAGAAGGAAAAAAGTCAGAGATGACCCCCAGTTTGTGCTCATTGAGCAACCCCCATTCGGAACCCCCAAAAGTACCAGTGAATCCATCTTCGCCCATTGGGATTCTATACGTTTTCTCTCACAACGAAAACAACACTCTCGAGAAGTGTCATCGTAATCCGTTCAGACGGACGTGAAAAGTCAGGAAAACGAAGAAGAGGATGCTCTCCGAAGGAGAAAAGAAAATTACCGACCATCGGACTACGGGACACTCTTTATCTCGTCAAGTCCATCATCGGAAATCATTTGAAATCGTTTAGAATGGAATGGTCAAAAAGTATACTCGAAAAGGATAGGAAGGACAGAAATGATCCTGAATATTTTCAGTGTTTCGAACAGAACGTTCTGAACCACTTAATATGGATCATCTTGAAATCAAGCTTAAGCATATTTTCGTGAATTTTTTAGTTTGTAACACAACCAAAAATATGGTACAATTTTAAAAGTATTCTAAACAACTTATGGCCAAAATTATGCTGAGCTTTCTCCAATTTTCTTCACCCAAAGTTTTGAATGTTTCTTCAGAATCCCCTTAAAAATCATCTGATGATTTTGAGAGAGCCCACACGTACACACATGCACACAGAAATACACCCTCTTCTTCTCACCGACATGTCTCATTTTTCGATGTCATACAAATCTGAGTCTCTTGACTTCTTGTCTACTCTCTTCACACTCTTTGATATGTGATACTTGACGCATTTTTGAGATGCCTCCTTCTTCTGAAGAAGATCAGAAGAAGTGGTTGAAAGTATCAAAAATACAAAGAAATACGGAAACAGGTTCCGGAAATGAGAGAACGTTTAAAAAAGAAGAGCAAACCTCTTGATAATGGATTGGACTCAGCATGTGAGTGTGCCATACCCAGTGGACGTCCAGTGGAGGAATCACATTTAGATCCGGATGGGCGGCCTGGAAAACGCATTTTTAGTGAATGTTGAGGTAATATGAACAGTTTTTAAAGTTTTATTGGCTTACAAAGCTGAGAAAGCAATTAATAATTTTGAGAACAGTACGGATTTAAAAATTTATGAATGATGAATTGAATACCATATCCTCGAAAGAGAATACCATATCCTCGAAAGCCACCAATGGGTAGTTTTCAAGTTATGCAATCCCCAAAAACTGTATTATCAAATTGTCTATTTTCAGATTCAAACCAAAATCTGATCTTCTTTCAGTCTCAGTTTTTCTTCAGTTTCAAGTCTGTTTTCCCTACTTCATACCTGCATGGGCAACCAGAATGTTTCGTATCTCCGTAATGCATGATTCACAACATCTGGCTCATAGAGCAATGGAGCTTTTCGATCAATCATTCGTAGAAAGTTGGCTTCTCTCTGAAAAAATCCACGAAACTCAATATTTCTTTTATATATTTCTGCAAAAAAAGCATGTTTGCAATGAAATCGTGAGACCTTCACACTTTCATCAGGTACTCTTTCTCTCTTTTGACCTTTTCCAATGATTTGTGGTCCTCCCGTTATTTCCCATTTTGTGCCCTTCCATTTATTCCTATACCCACAGAGTCCTCCGTTTTCAGAATAGCCTCATAAATTTTCCTGGTTTTTCATTTCCATCGGTTCCTGCGAGCCCCTTCTCCTTCGAGCTTGGTGTGCTCAATTGAGCTCCGAAATTGAGAGGAAAACATGAGGAGATAGAAGAAAATAGGGGGTAGGAAAGAGAAAGAACGAATTTTAGTGGGTCCCATAAAATTGAAGGGCGGACTTATTGAATACGTACTACACGGCAAAACAGACAGAAAAGATGAGTCAAGTGGAACAAAAATTCCGAAATTGCCATCAAAACTTGACGTTCGTTTTCCGATTGCAAAAACATACAGCCAGTCAGGATATTGAAGATTCATTCATCCCAATCAAACTACGTCTTTCCGGAATTCTCGGATCTCTATTTTTGGAATCAATGGATTCTATAAAGTCGATGTTGAACTCTTCGTCATTTTTTCTCTTTCCCTCTTGCCATTTGTCGCCTTGGCGCGACAAAAGAGGCGCCAACTGAATTCTTGATTGAGTCGACCGTCTGAATTCTCTCACTTTCCCATACTCGACATTCCAACCGAATTAGACTCAACGGACTCTTTCTTGTGTGTGTGCACAATGCAGAAGGCAACTACTTCGGCAGTCAAAAAAAGAAGGCAACAACGTGTGGGATGAGACGAAGAAATTCCACTCTGGGACGAGAAAGGAGGAATAAAATTATGGGAAAAGAGAACATGGGTTCGATTAAGTTTTGGTACAAACGAAGAGCTTCTTAGAAGTGATCAAGGGCAGAGAAGAATAGAAAAAGTGGTCGATGAACATGTACGCTCTATTGAACTAATCGAACGGACTACTGGATAAGTACTTTTCGATTATTCTGATGACGAAGGTTCAGACTTTTACTTTATTGAAAACCTCGCGAATCTTGCTGTCAGGTAAGAGCACGGTATTTGGATACGAGGATTAAGGGAAATTTAACAGTCTCGATTTTCTCAAGACAGAAAAATATTCGAGGTCCTTGATTACGGAATCTATACATCCTTTTGTTTTCTACAATTTGGAATGCTGAGAGGTGCTCATCTGCCTAACTCGATATGTCAGAATCAAAGAGACAACAATCTTTCCCGAAAATAATTGTCCCGGGAGTTAATAACTATCTTACCTGAGCCGCCACAACCAAATCAACAGTAATCGCCGCCGACATTTGCGCAGGCGTCGACCTCAACGTGGCAGCCGTAGCATATTCCGGTGGAGAAGCTGCAGATGTAGATGTTCCGGAACCACTCGGAGGACTAGTTGTATCCATCTCATCGTGCTGACAAGACATCGTTCCGTTCCTTGTCATCGCCGTCTTTTGCTCCCCTTCGGATGGTTCAACTCGGTCTCCACGACCACGAGTTGTTGGATACGGGAATATTTTGGATGATGTTGGAACGAATGATGTGATGGTTTGAATGAAGAAGAATGAGAAGAAGAGATGTTGAACTCTGGAATTACGTATGATGGTAAGGCAGTTGAGCAGTTTTCCCAAGAGCGCGATAATCGGATTTGGAAAATAGAGAAAAGGATGAGAAAAGACAAAGAGAAGGGTTAAAAGAGTAGGAGTCAAAAGGAACAAAAAAGGCTAAATTGAGTGGAAAAGAAAGGATCCATTGAGAAACAGAAGAAAGAGGTTTCCTTTTACATTAAAGTTTCGAGCGAGAAAAAAAAGTGAATCGAAGAGTAAAAAGAAAGAGAGGGATTCTGAAGAGAGATAGAGAGAATTGATATCAATTGGGGGTGAGAAGAACAGAAGTGATGGAGGGTCCGGCAGGAAAGAAGAAGCAGCAGCTTTTGAGTGTGAAGAAAAGAAGAAGAAAAAAAGGAGAAGAAGGGACACGGATGGGGCGGGGAAGAAGAATCCAGGGGAGAGAGAGTGTCGAGAGAAGGGACGGACCACGCAGATGCACACGAGCGGAAAACGAGCAAAAATGTGAGGAGGCGCAGGGGAGGGACGTCCTACCACGGTCTTCATTCGAAAAAAAGAGACTCCGCCTCCGGAAAGAAAAAAAAGAAACACGCAGTTATGGAGGTGCCAGGTGAGTGATTGAGTGTGTCTGGGGACATGGAATTATGAAATACAGTAGATTTATGAAGTGAATAGAGGCGGAGTTCCGGTGGGAACAATTGAGGAATACGGTAGGTAATAGACAACAAAAGAAATAATAATGAAATCTTTTGATTTATGGGAGCAGAAGGACGAGATGTCTTTCAAAAAAAAGCTCATTGTTTATGAATTTCCAAAAATAGATAGTTGTTTATGGAAATGTAAAGGATCCGAGCATCAGAAAGCTCTAGGCTTTTCAGGATCACCTAACTTTTCTAATTTACGTGCCCGATAACTGTCGATATAAAAGAGTTAAAGATTCTGAAAGTTGAAGATTTAAGATTGAATAAAGGTAGAGATTCCTGTTTCTACCGAAAATCGCGTTCGGAAAACCGGAATTTCAGAATCACATCAGCAATAATTACGTTAGAAGAATGCTAAAAACATAGAACACAAAAAACAATCAGAATATAGAGATCATTGGAAATTTAAATCTACGAATCGGAGGATAAAGACGGTTTTTCATATTCGCTTAAATTTCGCCTCAATCAGTTTGAAAAATTTGAAAGTTAAGGACTTGAGTGATTTGGTTTCTCGAATGTTTGCTCAGGAACTCTGAGATTTCCTGCTCGGATGTTTATATTAGCCACACAGTCGTACAAAACACTTAAAACCGTATCATCAATTGTACAAAACCGAATTTTGTATTGCAAATCTAGATATTTAGACGCAATTTTTAGGAAACGAGATTTTTTTTTCTGTTCCTCTGTTTCTGAGAAAATATTTGAATTCTTCTTCCCAAATTATAACGTTATCTCTGTAGAAACCATTATGACCACATATACTTTCCAATAATTTTTGAGGTTTCCTTTCTTCCAACTTTTCCTTTGCATATTTCATTCGAAATAGAGACTAAAGGTGGCTTAGGGTTAAAATCTTGAAGAAAGAGAGAAGTGTCATGATTTGTGTGCATTGAGGTGCCATGTGACAGGTTTGAAACCTTCAAGTGGCCCATTCCGAGTCTTTCTAATGGGTTTCAAGAGTGGGAATCCTTCTTCTTCTTCTTCTTTTACATTCTTCCGCTCTTCGTTTTCTTTTCCATTACAGTCGAAACAAAAACCAGAAGAGTCATAAAGTTGAAATGCGGAGAAAAACACGAGAAGCGAAAATCTAATTTTGAAAAAGAAAATGGCTTACCAACGGACAGGAAGACAAGGACTTCATTTTTTAGAAACGAGATTTTGAAATTTTTGATGTGGCAGTTTTATGGGTGCTCCTTCTTTCACTACTATACAAAATATGAGACCTCGTTTGACTTGGTGAAAAATTGGTAGAGATCATTCAAGCTTTTGTCGTTTTTTTTTCTTTTTCAAGGGAACGAAAGAAATTGAAAAAAAGAAAGGGGAAATTTGCATGTTTTTACGCGTCTGGAATCGAGAATTCGAAGAAGAAGAATTGAATTTTGAAAAAAAAAAAGGAAATAGAAGAAAGGAAAAATGGAAATAAAGTTAGTCTTACATCAATAAATGAAAGAAAAACTGAAAAACAAACAGAGATCAAGAAAAGATAAAAAATTAGGAGAGGAAACAGGTAATTGTTCCAATAACATATGTATCATTATTTCTGTTTGGCCCTTTCATACAGAGTTGTCTCATTTGGGCTTTTCTCGCTTTTCAGGTTCTGATTTTTGAAAAAGCAAAGTCAATAAGTAAACGTTCAACGGAAGAAATCATTTCATTTAATCTCTTAAAAATCTAATTTATTAAGGACAAATATTCACAAATAAGTAAAACAACAAAAAGGAATTTAGACAATTGGATCAGCCCAGACACAGTCTTCCTCGATCTTCAAATTGTACTTGCTTCCAGAATTCTTGTATTGAGAAGTGACAATCTTGAACCATCCTCTCTCTCCCCATGGCTCTCCCCATGAATTTCTTCCAATCCAATATTCAACTCCAGTCTCGTGATCAACACCCCATCCATGAACCGAAATAATATGATCGATATCTTCATCAGTGACCTCCTTGTAGATTCCTCCAGCATAAGTTTCGAATGCTTTGGTTGCAGCAATTCCACAGGCAATTGGTCCCTTATGATAGATTTCAGCCTTCATCTTCTCGTATCCACGGACTGTTCCGTATTCCGAAACTTTGTAGAGAGTGTAATTCTTGATTGAGAAACACTCTCCTGGCCAGCAAGATCCGCAACGATTGTATGGATCACACTCTGAAAAAAGGAGTTTCCGTCATACGTCATAATTTAGTGTTTTGGTTTCTAGTAGTTTGCTCATTCTTCCCTTTCCCTCTCCCCACGTATATATCTTACTTCCGTCTCTGGCTTGGTAGTTGTTGCAAGTTTCATGTGGAATTCCGTGCTCATGAGCATATTTGTATACTCCTCCTGGCTCTCCTCCCATCACACATGTTCCTGCTCCAGAACAATCGATGACTTCTTGAACAGAGAGATAAGCTTGTGGCCATGCATTCTTTCTCTTGATGTTGATACGATCAGCCAATGCACTCGTGGCTCCTGAACAACGATTGACAGTTTATTTGATTGATTGGTTAAGGAGAGAGAAAAACTTACCGAAAGCCCAGCAAGATCCGCAATCTGAAAAAATCAATATTAGGTTTATTTCTAATTCTTGAATTCTTCAGATACTTCCATCAACTATCCTCTACCCCAACCGAGCGGCGCCTTCCCCTTTCTCTCTCTCTTTTCTCCCTAACTCCGCCCACTTTGCACACAAAACATAGTGGAGTACGAATCCCGCGAGATGTCGGCTGCTGCCAGGAATGACCTCCTCTCTGTTCTCTTCCAGAATAACTCTGGTTCCTCTGCATTTGACCGTGAAAATCTTTCGCCTTTTACTAAAGATTTCCGTGCAAAGGAGCAAACACTGAGTATTATTACCAATTTTTGGAGCCTCCTCGAAAGAGCGAGGCAAAAAGAAAACATTCTTACATTGTGGAATATGTTGATTTCTGTCAGCGGAAGCATAGTTGATTCCATTGGCATCTCTCCAGTCCCATGTCTTTGGAAGATCCTCTGAATCGAAGTCTTCGGTCTCGTAGATTCTGTCGTTGCGCCTAAACTTGTTTTTAAATAAGTGGACATCCTGTCAGATCACTTACTTGTGCTCGTAGACAGTTCCAGTTTGTTTGTAGCATCCCTTGAGATTGTATCTATTACGATTCGAGTACTTCTTGACTTTTCCGAATACAGACGAAGCGAGGATTGAAATCGCACAAAGTGCGAGAAGGAGCACGACGGTTCTCATCTCGAGCAGAGTGTCAGGAGAATCGAATGACGGACACAAGAGAGAGGTCGACCTGGAAAAAGGGGGAGGAGAATAACATGATGGACATAAGGTTGTTATCAGGTGACTTGTAGAAGATAGCAGTTGGGAAAAAAAGAAGAAGAAGATAAAGGACGGGTTGGTGACATTCGGAGAGAAGAACGAAGGAGGTGAAGGACAACAATTGAAATTGAGAGAGAAACAAAATCATTTTTGAAATCAATTTGATTGTTTTCATGAAATATTCCTCCAGGGGGACAAACGAATGTTTTTTGAGGAGGGGGTGAATCGGAACTTTGGAAGTTATGATCTTAGAAGAACACATTCTATAAGAAACTAACTTTTTATTTGAGAATCTCGGTAATGAACAGAATAAGCAACTGATTTTTCAGTTAGCACGGAAGCTTTTACAGTTTTGTTCTTCTGTTAGTTCAATTCTGGAAGTATGGTTCCTCTTTATTGACTTAGTTAGTGAAAAAAAGTACTTGGTTATAAACTGCAAAAAACAGTTTCCACAAAGAGACGAATCCAAAATTTTCAAAGAACTGAAAACTTGGTTCTCATTCCACTATTTTCTGAACAACATCGAATTTTGTTTGTTTCCTGCTCTCAACATTTTATTTCCTCTTGTCTATTTTCGGTTTGAAATGCTAGAAAGCTGACAAAATGACCATCAACTTTCTTATCTTGAATGACCTGCCAGTTTTGAGTGTCAAAGTTTTTTGAAATCATACATCAAACGTCTAGTTTTCAAATTTGACAGTGCACACTCAGGTTTAGGATCGTGCAAAACACTTTGCGATGTTATTTTGTCACTGAAACTGTAAAAGAACTTCTGGAATTTTGAACCAAAAACTCCAACAGACGCACTAATCATTTAAAATTAGTTAGGACTAACAAAAAATTGAAATTCTTTTTGTTTGGAATAATCCGACTCATCTTTGGGAAATTTCATTTCAATAAAACTCATCTTCCAATTCGTACCTATTACAATTGAACGACTTCCTGATCATTGTTATCAGAAAATACTATTCTGCACAACTAAATAATCCTTCTCCATGTTTGGTCACTTATTCAAACAAACTCTTATCAGATTTGACCCAGTTAATGACCATTCAAATAATTGATACTGTCGAGTTCAAGAGGACATCACGCGACAAGGGAAACATGGAAATCTGCAGAAAATTCAAAAATTCATTGGAAAAATATATCAACCGAGTCTTCTCATGAATTCATCACAAGTGATTGGAGTGCTGGTTGTTCCACGAACTCCACACCTGAAATTATAAATTTTCAGATGAGGAGATAATTGATTTCCATTTGAAATTCTTACACATTTCGATCGGCACAAGTGCTAGTGAGACTGACTAGCATTGCTCTCGAATTGACGGATTCATCGATTCTGGTGAGCACTTCGCATTGAGATGCTTGGAATGTCCATGTTATCTGAACGATTGATTGGAAAAGAAAAAAGAATACGATATGTGATTACAGTCTGAACTAGACGACCATTATTGTTGACTGCTTCCAAACGAACAGCTGGATTCTGGATAGTTGCACTTCCAAATGAAATCGAAGCATCGGCATCGACGTTCTGGAAGAAAACAGCGAATAGGACGAAGGACGAGAAAACAATCAGATTCATGTTTTTGGATAGTTTGAAATGGAGATTCAATTCGATTATTTATATGCTTTCGGGTTTTGTTTTTCGTATGATTCATGAACCGAATGAAAACTTTTTGAAGACAACGTCTCAACTAAATTCGGCAAGTGACACACATCCAAAAAGGGGGATACTTGATGGGATATAAATAATACACACTTTCTCATTAGGCTCCCCCACGAAAACCATTTTTTTCCGTTTTGAAGAAATATTTTAAACTGGAATTTCACGTAGAATTAATATTACTTCTTGATAAGGACACCATAAAATCCGTGCATTTTGCACTTTTCGATTTATTTCACATTATTACGTTGTTCGGAGCGTATCGAATTGATTCGCAGTAAAGATGCCGTCGGAAAAAGAGGAAGATCCGATGAAGAATGTAACATTCGCTGAAGGCAAAAAGTAATTGTCTTTCGGAATCATTTTCAGAAATTCTGAAAAATTTCAGATTTGGCGATTGGAAGATCGGACAAGTGTTAGACGAAGGAGGATTCGGAAAAGTGTACATTGCAACAAATATTCATGATCCGAACAAGGTGGCAGCATTGAAAGCTGAATCGAATGAGATTGAAGGTGGATCAGCGATCAAGTTGGAGGCAATGATTCTGAATAAATTGAATGAAGGAGGACCCGTTCCACACATTCCGATTGTTTATCAATGTGCAAAACGGAAACTTTACTGCTATATGGTAATGACACTTCTCGGAAAGAATCTTCGAAAATTGAAATCAACCAATCTGGTTGTCAATAATGGATTCTCTCGTGGTACATGGAGTCGAATTGGAATTCAATGTTTGTATGCACTCAAATTCGTTCATGACAAAGGATTCATTCATCGTGATATCAAACCACAAAACTTTTTGTTGGGACATGATTCCGATCCCGTGAGAGCAAGAATCGTGCACATTTTGGATTTCGGATTGGCTAGACCATTTGCCACTTATGTGAGTTTGAGCAATTAACGTGGATTTTCTGAAAATAAATGAAAAGTTTTATTCGAAATTTCAATTTTTGAGTCGTGAGGCCACGTTTTTTATAGTTCCCTCGAGAGAAAAAATGGATTCCCCGCAAAGCTCGTGGTACCGCAGAGTTCCGAGGAACACTTCGCTACACGTCTCCAAACGTTCATCTTCGAAAAGAACAAGGTCGTGGAGATGACGTTTGGTCTTTGCTCTACGTGCTCATTGAGCTAAACGGAGGAAAAGCTCTTCCATGGCAAACGGATTCTCAACGTGAAAGAGTTGAACAGATGAAACTGAATATGCCTTCAAAAGTTGTGATGTCGAACATGCCGGCGTGTATGGACAAAGTGATGCCTCATTTGGAAACATTGGATTATTATCAGCGACCGGATTACTTGTAAGACTATCCTCGTAGACTTTCTGAAAATTAGTTGTTTTCAGTCTTGTCTTCAAAGCTCTGTGGCAAGTGATGTTGGACGAGAAGGTGACGCCGAGTTCGAAGTACGATTGGGAAACGGAGATGCCGGATGTATGTATTCGAACAATTGAATGGCTTCAATCAATTATTTTCAGAAGTCGATTCCACCGGCAGCCTGGGAAAATCCGACAGGAGCATTCTTTCAAACAGATCCATTGGGAATCAACACTCCACCGACAGCAGCTGAAGCAGCTATAGCTACGGAGAAGAGTGGGAAGAATAAGAAAAAGAAATGATCAATTGAAGGTATTGGTTTTATCAACAGAATAAATATTGTCATTTCTAGAAAACCTTTTTCTAGTTTTGGTTCCGTCTGATTGTAGTTGTACGAACGAATGATAGATTAAAAGCAGAAGAATCTGAACAATGACATATTTTCATAATTATCCAAAAGTAAGCAATCATCCTCGCCTTTGAAACCCCGGTTCATGTCTCCTCTCCCACTGGACCAGTGGGCGGAGTCTCTTCCCGTGCAAAACATAGTGGAGGGCGAAACCCGCGAACCGTCGGCTGCTGCCAAGAATGACCTCCTCTCTGTTCTCTTCTACAGTAACTCTGGTTCCTCTGCATTTGACCGTGAAAATCTTTCGCCTTTTACTAAAGATTTCCGTGCAAAGGAGCAAACACTGAGTATTATTACCAATTTTTGGAGTCTCCTCGAAAGAGCGAGGCAAAAATACCGTATTCTTCTATTTACGATCAGCTGAATTACAAAAGAGCAGAGCATTTTCGAGCACATTTAGGGTCCCATAAATTCTTTACTATTAAAAAAGAAAATCTGTAAAGTTTGCAAGCATAGATTTACAGTTTTTTAATAGGACAATAGAATACTCTGGCTCTCGATTTTTGGTGTTTCTGTAAATTTTTATAAAGTTTTATTGATAAATTCGTAGTCGAAATAATTGATAACGACTGGAAGGAGGAATGCACGTAGAAAATGAAACAAAGACATCAGTCAAAGTGCAAGTGATCGTTATTTACAGAAAATTTATTTGGACTGTTCGAAGCTCTAAAGTTGATTCAGAATACACATTCGGTTTCGCTCTGAAAAACAATCAGGTGTCAAAATTTCAATTTTAATAATCTATTTTGGATCAAAAAGTAATTATTCTTGCGGTACTTTAAATGGGTATGAAAAAAGAGAGAATTGGGGTTTTGATAAAGGAAAATAGTTTTTTCGCCCGCTCATCGGAAAATCTTGTGATTGATAACTGATAAAGTGTACTCATTTTTCACTCATTCCCATAGTTTCGTTTTTTTTTCTCGGCTTCTTTTTTCTATTTCCACCCAACTAAAACTTAAATTTTCAGTCATGAGTTTACACGTAGACAAACCGGATTCAATGCAAAATGAGACTATTCAGATAATCGCGGATAAATTGATTCCGAATCAATCCTATACATTCAAAATGATGTGAGATTATTGAGTTTGAAGTATTGACTTCTGATTAGTTTTAAGACTGAAACATGGATATGGAACTCATAAATCGGAAGCAACATTCAAATCGGATGCTGCTGGAAAAATTGATTTGAAATATGCGAAACCCCTGAGAGGGTCTTATTACGGTATATTTGCTATTGAAATATAAAAAGAAAAGAAAGGAATTCAGATGCTGATCCGATGGGATTGTTTCTCGGAATGAAGCCGTGCGAAGATTTTGCTTATGGAGGATATCTTCGATGCACTCCTCCAATCCCATTCTTTTATCAACTTCTGTGAGTGGACATGCTCGAAATTAAATTCAATCACGGTTTTTATAGATTGTTCGATTCTGGAGACAAGTTGATCGATCAAACGTACATAAAGAAGCATTGGATGCATCCGAATCTTCAACGATTCGAATTGGAGGATGATGGATTCTGTGCAACACTATTCAAACCTCCAGGTATTCTATTCTCGCTTATTATTTTTTTTCTGTCTTCATTTCAGGAGATGGTCCGTTTCCAGCAGTTCTTGATCTATCAGGAACTGGTGGGGGAATTCATGAACATAAAGGAGCAATGTTGGCTTCTGAAGGATTCGTTGTTCTTTGTGTTGCGTTCTTTCAATATAAATATTTGCCGAATAAAATGGAAGATGTCGATATGGAATACTTTGAAGTTTGTTTCCTTTTCAATTCACTCAAATTTGAAGTGTTCAGAAAACAATAAACTACCTAATCAGTCTTCCTTACACAATGAATGTAATTGGAATACAAGGAGTCTCTTTTGGTGCGACTATTGTTGACCTACTGGCTACAAGACATGGTGATAAGGTGAGAAATCATTCAATTTTTGATTTCATCAAGCACTGGCTTCTGAAATAATTCAAATTTTCAGATCAAAGCAGTAGTATCGATAAATGGTCCTCAAGTAGTCTCCGACTATCTTTACATGAAAGAGAATGGAGTTCCAATTCCTCATCTTTCACACGGACAAGTCACTTTGGAACATTGTCAATTTATAAATGGAGTTATGTGTTCTCATCGAAATTTCCAAATTATGACTGAAAAATTGTGTCCGGAAACTGAAATTCCTTGGGGCCGAATCCCGACGGATGTCAAATATCGTGTGATTGTAAGATGTTTTTATCGAAATCTGAAATAATTTTGATTTTTTAAGGGATCAGTGGATGATTTGTGTCAACCATCAGTTCATGCAACTTTGTATAGACAGAGAAGATTAAAAGAAACTGGTCATGATGTAGAGGTAAGAGTACAATTACAGTATCCAATTCTAGATAGAGATGTCAAATTGACAGTTAATGATTAGATGTGATAATAGTATAAAATTGATAAAGTTTCTGATTAAATAGAGAATCAGAGATTTTTTATTTTTTAGAATGTAGACATTTTCATTTGAATGTATAGATTAGGTGAAAATAATCGGATTAAAAGGTAAAAAGATCTATCAAATCTTATCGAATGATTTTTCGAGCCGAATAAGAGGTTTTTCAGGTTGAAATGGTGAATGGAGGACATATAATGGAACCTCCGTATTTTCCACATCACGAGCTGGTTTATGCAAAATATCAGGGATTCTATTGTGGATACGGTGGAGAAGTCGTCCTTCATGCAAAATCTCAAGAGAAAACATGGGCTAATTCAATCAAATTTTTCCAACGGGCCCTGGGAAAAACAAGAAAAATTGAAGATTGGCAGAGACTGAAACAAATCGAACCACCGATAGGAGATAGTAAACTGTGATTATTGATTTATCGAAAATAATATTTGTGTGAAAAACTTAAATCAGTGGGTATCGAATAAACAGTTGCATGCAATATCGAAGTTTTGGTTTTGACATCGAGTTCTTTAAATTTCAATCACTACCACATGAAATCCTATGAAACTGGAAGTGGAACAGGCCATGAGTTTTGAGAAAAATGAAAACCGAGAAAAAATATCAAGATATTCATGGGGTTATTCATTTAATTAAAATGCAATTTAATGTGCACTTTAATTCAATTCATCAAGTGCATTTTAATGCATTAAAATGCAATAAAAATGCATTAAAATGCACTCAGGGAATTTTCCGCAGAAGTTGGGCGGGCAGATTGCGCATTGGGGCAGATGTGGGCAGCTTTCCTATTAATTGGGGCGAACTGCCCACGTTTTGGGCAAAATGCGCATGGGCACCAGTTAGGCAGGATGTGTACCGGTAGGAGCAGCACATACGCGATCCCTTCTTGCCCACTCTTGCCCCAATATAGGATTTTCTTGCCCACTCTTGCCCCAAAATAGGCACAGAATAGGCAAGGGATGGGCCGAACATGGGCAGCATGTGCGCGTACATCGGCAAAATCGTGCAAAAACCAATCATACAAAACATTTTTTTTATTTTCTCATTGTTTCCTTTTCAAGTTACATTCCGATTTTTTCTAAGTTTTTATCTTAATAGTATTACTATCCTAATATGATCCTAATTCGCAAAATTTTACAGTACCGCGATGACCAGAAGGATATAAACAACAACTTAACTACTGGGAACGGTGAGTTTTGATGATTGTAATTTGGGTTCTAAGTATATTTAGTTTTCTTTCAGGTTTGAATCATTGCAACGAAGGGCCCTGCGACAATCTTCCGTCCATCGACTCATGGCCACTACTACAACAACACTTTTCTCCAATTCCTCGGCAGTTAACGATAAATATTATTCCGTTTGTTAAGTTTTTCGTTTTTTAAATTCTATTCGAGAATAAATTATTTGTTTTGAACCGCAAAATTGTTCTGAAGGCACACGTTGGGCAGATAAAGGGCACGAGTTTCGCGATACAATGCTATGATTGCGCTGAGAACGGCAGCCTTTGCGCGGAAGATGTTGGTATACTAGGGCGCTCGCTCTACCGATTGGGCACGTGTTGCGCGACGGTGCGCAGCAAATGGGCTCATTGCACAGTAACTCTGGGAATTTGAGGGCGAACTGCCCATCAAAAGGGCAGTTCGCGCACAAAATTGGCAGCTCCGCGGATTGGCGGGGGCAGGGCTGCCTATTTTGAGCGCGAACTGCCCTTTTGATGGGCAGTTCGCCCTCAAATTCCCTGAGCAGGTCTCCGCGGGACCTCACACACGAATAAATCGGTGCACCTTTAAATTTTTGAAAATTTGTACGGGCAATTAAAGGCGCACCCCATCAGGAAAACATCGCTTTATCTTTTGCCTCGCTCTTTCGAGGAGGCTCCAAAAATTGGTAATAATACTCATGGAGTTATTCATTAGTTTTTTAATTAATTAAAAATACACTTTAATTCAATTCATTAAGTGCATTTTAATGCATTAAAATGCAAATAAAAGTGCATTAAAATGCAGTGGTACTGCGAGACCTAGAAGGCGAATAAATCGGTGCACCTTTAAATTTTTGAAATTCTCTGTGCAAAATTTCAAAAATTTAAAGGTGCACCGATTTATTCGCCTGCTAGGTCTCGCAGTACCACTGCATTTTAATGCACTTTTATTGCATTTTAATGCATTAAAATGCACTTAATGAATTGAATTAAAGTGCGCATTGAATTGCATTTTAATTAAATGAATAACTCCATCAGTGTTTGCTCCTTTGCACGGAAATCTTTAGTAAAAGGCGAAAGATTTTCACGGTCAAATGCAAAGGAACCAGAGTTACTGTAGAAGGAAACAGAGAGGAGGTCATTCGTGGCAGCAGCCGACGGTTCGCGGGTTTCGCCCTCCACTATGTTTTGCACGGGAAGAGACTCCGCCCACGAGTCAGTTGGATTGTCTCCCTATTGTCTCTCTAACTGTTGATAGACTAGAGAAATCGGTGTACCAGGTAGGGAAAGTGGCTGGAAACAGTTAGAATTAGAATTTAAAAATAAGAACATTGACATGGTTCCGAAATTTCCCCATTCAGTACTGTCAAAGTTTGAAATTTGCGATAATCATGAGAGAGTAACCCTTGCTGTCGTTTGTGTCGGCACGCGATATCGAATATCATATCTTCACTCAAAGAAGACCATTTATCGAGATTTGATGGTTCAAAATATTTTGTAGAGTGACTTGTGATTGTGAAGACAAAATGGTGGGGTTTTTAATGAACAACAAAGGAAAGCTGATTCATTCGAGAAAGATAATATTTCAGATCGATTGAGCTGATGCGGTCGTCGGAATTTTTCTCGTGTAGCACTTCACAAGGAGACTTCTCGAATAGTTCTCAAGTAGACGTTTCTGGAAGAAAGGAAATGGGAAACGTTTTAAAACTAATGATTTACCCATGCACTAGATCCATGCATTCCAACAGTATTATGAAAATCAAGGTTCAGCTGAAAAAGGGAACGATTGAGAAATGTCTCCAAAGAATCTCATTACATTCTTTTCCATTTCTCTACAAAGATCCGAGAAGTGATAACTGATCATTATGGCGTGGCAGGACTCAAGAAGACTTCCGAGACGATAGACATGAGAAATAAGGAGAAGTCGTTTCACATAATTCATATCTTCATGGTTCTGAAGTTCAAATTTAATGTTTCAGCGAAAAATTGATGAAAGACCTTGATCAATTCTTCAAAGCAATGTCTCTCAACTGATCCAGCCAATTTTCTCTGATTTGGTCCACGTGGAACGAGTCTTTCAGCCAGTATAACGATCTCTCGTGCCAATTCTGGAGTCATTTCTGACGGCGGATGATAGGTTTCAGTTAGTAACCAGGTTATAACCTAGAATTCGAAAATTGTTTGTAAAAGGGTTGAAAAATGAAAACTGACGACTTCGATAGACTCGAGTAGTTCAACTTCCAGAAGATGGAACGAGCTCATTTCACATGTCAGATTTTTACGGAAATACAAAGAAGCAACGTAGAGAGCTTCTTTGTTACATGGATATTGAAGTCCACTTCTGGTTTTCAGATAAAAATCATGGGTATTCCTATAAATAAAATGTCGACGTCGATTGGAAATATATTTACTCACGAATTCGTCAATAGATTAAATCTGAAATTCAGATCGATTGGCATCGGTTTTCCCACCGATCGATTCAAATACTGCATGCCCAAAAGGGTGTTGACATCGAATACAATAGTCGTTAGAATTTCGATTTTGTAATTTTCAAAGTGTTTGTGACCGATTACAGTACTCAACCAATCCTTGACATGGCCGCGCTCCGGAGTACTGTAGCCGGCATTGAACACACTTCGAATTGGGAATCCGGGAGGATGAACAAATCGAACAGGAGCGATTATATCTGAATTCAACAATAGATTTAATGAGTTTCCGTACTCGATACCTTTGTCATTGGCATCGATAACTCGAATTTTAAAATCAATCGATAAAACAGGAGGGTGATTTTCTCTTTGTCCAGCTGGATTAAGTGTCACTTGATAAACGAAATCACGATTTCCTGGCTCCATTAGATCACGAAGAAACGCTGGCATTCCACCTGATTCTGAGATTTGAATGTGCCTGAAATAGAAAAATTTCAAAAGAAAGTAAATAATAAGTAGTTTACCAATTGATGAGTGCATGCTTATAAACAGTTACAAACTGTGCCGGCATCATATGTCGTACTTTAGAAGGCTCGACACGAAAAGTGTTTACAAACGTTACTGTATCCTCTGCATTTTCAGAAGATTCTGAAAAAAATGCATACATTTGGGGAACAGTGTGGATATGGTACCTGATTCAATCATAACTTTGAATTTGTTTAGATTTCAACGATGTTGAGATTAGGAATACGACTTCATATGGAGACGGAAACCAGTTGAAAATATCTGGAGAAAAATAGAGTTTCACGGAAAAACACTTTTTTTTAAAATTGAAATTTCAAAAAGTGAATAATTTCGTTAAAAAACTGCTCATTCCTATTTTTTTCCTAGAACCACTAGATTCTCAAAATGAAAGCGACCCATATGGAGCAAAGTGAGCATGTACATTTCATGTAATTCCAAATTCTTTGGTATTTCAGAGTATCAAGAAGCGGACAACATTATCACTTTCAATCATGTTCTTGATTTCAAAATGGGACCGAAAGATGTCAGAGCCAAAAGTGTGTTTGCAACGGTATACGAGGGTACAATTTTGGATTGGTGAGTTATCAGATTTTGACTTATCTCAGACTTTTAGGTTTTCAGGGATATTCAATTGCACAAACATTTCCATGGTCATGGTCTAACAGATCGTCGTTCCTCATATGTGATTAGTTTGAATGGAACTGGATCCCGTGATATTTACCCGCCAATTCATCGTATTGATTTCAAATTGAATTTATTGGATTCCGAAGGAAATATCTCAAAATCTCTTAAATATTTCATTGATGGAGTTTTACTCTCAAATCCAGAAATCAATCACAGAAGAGGAAGAATTGATAATAAATCATACGCAACTGATGTGAATAATTCATTCGACAGAGCATTGACTGCTTTGATAGTTGATACGAGGAAAAAAGAACAATCATTGCAATTGGAAACAAGACTGGAATTTCGGAAATATGATTTCGTAGATATCGCATTTTTAGTTGGAGGAGGAGCAATAATTGTTTCAGAAAAGAAAGAATACTTCTTTGATTCTCTCATAAACGGAAGACGTCATGATTTGAAATTGAAAACATCTGATGGAAATCAATTCTTGATGGCTAACAAGGAAATCGTCTGTCTCGCTTCTTCGTTTTTCCGTCAAAGTTTGAAAGAACAAACAATTGAATACACGGTTACACTCGCTGATTCAGTGGAGAGTATTGATATCGTAAGAACAGATTTTTGAAATGTTTATATAGTTTAATTTTCAGTGTCTCACTTATCTAGTGACCGGAAAATACAAGAAACCAAAGACGATGACTCCAAAACTGGCTTCTGAAGTTTTCACTTTGGCAATGCAATGGAAAGTTTTTGATCCGAAAGTTCTGAAGAACTCACTAGAGAAACATTGCTGCGAAGAACTTGCCAAGGTATCTTTGAACTATTATTTTTTTAATTTTCTGGTCTTTTTTGCAGAATCATGAAGATATCATGTACGTGACAAATCTTTTGATAGCCGCAGATGATGCTCAATTTTTGAATGTTCAGAATAGTTGTGTTGCAACTATCAACTACTATCACTTTCACGATTTCATGAAAACTTTTGTAATAGGAGTCAGTTTTCTAAGTTTTTCTATTAATTTTAACTATTTTCATTTCAGAATCATTCGTTGAGAGAACGATTGACTCAACGTCGTGAATTTCTGAGACCATCGTTGGCAATGCAAGTGAAAAGAGCATTTGCTTCATCGAACGAAACTATGAGATTTATTAAATATCTTCCTGCTCTTGGAGAAGATTGAATGAGAAAGAATAAAAAGTTTTATTAAAATTTGTCGTCTTGTTTCGACAGTTTTGGGAGATCGTAAATGCACGTCCAAAAAGCTGGAAGACTCTTCGATAGTTAACGTGAATCATGAACTTCGAAATCAGTTTTTCGAGAAACATAGAAATAACGTGGAAATGATGCTTTCAGAAGTATAAAAGTTTACTGATCACAACATTGCAGTCATTTTGAAACATTAATTGTTTGATGATGAGTGAGATCACTACGAAATCAGTAAAACAAGCGGAAGCATTGGTCAGTGGAGAGTTCAAAGCACTCGGACCTGCTCCATATTATACGGGCGATGAGATTATTGTGATGAGATGTGCTGAAACGATTAATGAAGTTTTTCAAGACTGGACAAAGCGTTCTAATTTGGGTGAAGAGACTTACGATCCGTTTGATGTGGTATGATAAAGTCTAGGAAGAGTTGAAAGTTTTCAAATGTTTTTCAGAATGCTCCGATTGAGCTTCCTCGTCGTTCTTCCATGCTCAAATCGTATACTTTGGATCCACCAATCACTGAAACAGGCAAAATAGCTTCAAAGATGATGGCACGAGAGCTCTGTGATCGTCGTGCAATTCCATCTGTTATCTTCTGTTCTCCAGATTTCGCTTCTGTTGAGACCGCCCATTTGATCAAAAATTATATTGGGGAAAAGTGCGGAAAGATTCGAATTGAACCAGAACTCTCAACACTTCACAAAGCAGCACATGTTTTCTTCGGACCTGATCATTTCAGAAGTTTGGGGTTTGATATTGATAAGAAAGCACCTCTGCCTCCTGTGGTATGAAAAAAATAATGTTATTTAGAAAATAAATAACTTTCAGACGGACGGAGTTTCCCTTTCTGATTTGTTCAATCGTGTCAAGAGAGCATTTTACGAATTGTCATCCAAAGTAGAGAATGGTACGTTATTAAAATTCATTCGAAAATCAGAATATTTTTCAGCGCTTTTCGTCGTTGATCCACTCTCAATGATGATCCTCTCGTCTCTCTTCTACTCTGTTAAAATCCGTACTGAAACTTCGGTTGAACTCGAACGTGTTCGTAGTCTCTCTTCGTTCCCGTCACTTTCCAATTTCACCACTTATCGTCAAGGAGATTCTGGAGTGGTAAGAATGGTTTTCTTTTTGGAAAATGAATTATCTAAACTCAGAAAATGTACGATTTGACAACCACTACTCTCCGCCCACTCACATTCATCGGATTCTCCAACGATATTGATTTGGATTGAAAATGGATCAGAAGACTACAAAGTAAAGTTAAGAATGTTATGAAAGGATAAAGGATCTTCATTTTTTATAATGAAACGATACTATTCACCACTGGTTTTTGTTTTTGTTGGAATAAAACAAAATAAATTGGGTATGAAAAAATGGAATTATGGCACCTAAAGTTTCTAGGCCGACTGTTGAAAAAAGGAACACATTTATAAATAGACAGTCAAATTTTATCTAGTTTGTACACACGGTTTTTCCATCATTTTTGTCCCATAAATATATCCAATTTCTATTGTTTTTTTCCATGTGTTTTGAAAGGTAACCATGGAAGAAGTGCGCTTTTCTCTTCGCAGCTGCACTCCTTTTTACCACTTTTCAAAGATTTCCATGCATTTTCATATAAACCAATTACAGAAGCAGCAAGAGGGGGATCCTTTTTTTCAAAAACTTGTCTTCATTATTAATATTTTATGATCTCGTTTGCACTCTACTCAGTTCATCTACACCTAAAAATTGAACTATTTGACCTCCGTGATTTTTCTTTCCTTTATTTAAAATATCATTTACATTTGAATGAATCAGCCAACCAGCAGCCAATTGGATGAATGAGAAGGAGAAGAAGAAAACAAACAAAACCAAATAAAGAAAAAAAGGAGAGAGTTGTGAACAGTTTTCTACCTACGACAACACTTTCATACATTTGAATTTTAAATCGAAAAGACAATTGAAGACGAAGAGATCACAGAGAAAAAGAGAACTTCTTATCAGTTCAGGTTGATGATGATGATGCACACAAGCATATATAGAGAGAGGAAAACGGTCTGTACGCTTCTCCTCTCTTTTTCCATATTTCTCTCCGGAATCGCTGATATTTTCCTTATTCTTACCAGTTTTATCACTGACTCCTTTCCCTTTCTTCCTCAGCTCTTCTCCATTTTTTCTTCATTCGGCACACACTGACTCATTCTGACCATTTCGAACTTTTCCATTTCCGTCCGTTTCCATATGTACCATCTTTTTTATTTTCCTGTCATCCTCGGAGTATTCAACTATTTTATTTTTTAATTTTTGGATTACGGTAATGAGAGAGAATTTGGAAATCGAAAACCATAATAACAGGGAGAAATAGTTCAGCCTATTAGCTGAAGTTCATTGTCATAAAAAGCTCATAATTCGTACTTGTACCAATCCTCTCATTCTTTATCGACCAATTCAATGTGACATTTGGATCATCTAGTTGTGTCAAACTTTCAGTTTCCCCAGGATACGAAAATTTTAAACAAGGTTTCCAATTCGTCCGGGTCTAGGTTTTTGGGTTTTCTCATAAAAATTTTCTCAAATTTCTCGAGCTATAAAATAATTGACAAGTGCTAACATCTATTGTTAGGATCACAACTAGAACATTCTTTTCAATTAATGTCGAAATTTCATTATTTACTTTTAAACCTTATCTTCCATTGTAATAAAGTGGTTTCAACATTTTTTTTTTAAATTTGAAGTTTTAATTTAGGTATCCATGCATCTTAGCTATAGGAACGCTTCTATAGAAATGTTTCTTCCAGGTTTTCCATCATTTCCTTTCATTTTCAATTCCAGTTATAAAACTGTTCAATTTCTCATTTCCCTTCCTATTCTTTCCCCTTATCATAACCCTTTTACCTTCCAAACTTTCCTCCTCTCCCACACTTTTAATTTCTCTTTCAACCTCGTTTTCTTGCAGTAAACATGATACATACACGCATTTTTCACATTTTTCTGAAACTTTCCACTCTTGTATAAACTTTTCATTCATTCAGGTTGTTCTCTTCTCAGAATGTGGCAGTTTCTGTTGCCACTATCTGTTATTTTGACAGTTAGTGCACAGACTGCTGATGTTCCAACTCACGACAGGATCTTTCTGAAATATCCAAGTTCTTATGTCAATTTTACCTCCGAGAACTGGAAATTGAAAGGTACGAATCGATGGAATATTTGAATTTTTATTCCAACTGATAATATGGGGTCGGTTAGAAAAGAAGAGTGTCTTCGCATGTGGACAAACAGAAAAGGTGTGAATGTTTGTTCGAGATGAATGGACAACTTTCTTTTCTCTCTTTTCGATGCATCATCAATGTTTTGAAAACGTCTTTAGAAGATAGAAGAAGATGAAGATGGGGTGCACGAAGGTCATGTATACTATCTAGAGCCAATAGAAAATGAATAAGCGTTGGTCCAAAAGGAAGCTGGGAGAATCAAGAAAAAACAGAGAAAACTTATCCAAAAACCGGAATACTTAATTTCAGAAACTGACGATCAACTGATTCTTGCTGTCAAATTTCAAGCTTCAAGTTACATTGGCCAACTGTATAGTGTCCGATTCATTCATCAAAATGGAACATTGGAAGCACTGTTGACTGTTGGAGTTTCTGAAGGAAATTTGAATATTGACTTGTTTAATGACAAACATGTCAAAATTCTCAATAAACCTCTGGAAACTATTCCGATCCGTGAGTGGACCATATTTTCAAGCCAATAGCTGGTTCTATTAAAATTACAGATGTCCATGAACACAATCTTGCCGTCGGATTGAACAGTACAGCAAGAAATTTATGGTTCAAATTGGGAACCGGCAACGATTTGAATTGTGAAATTAATCAGCTGATTGATATTTCAAATACTGAAGTAACTGTTACAATCGGAGGGGGAAGTCAATCAATGATTGGATGTGTATCGATTGTAGCCGTTTCTGTTGGAAATAATGAACCAGTGGCTCAAGGAACTCCGATTTCTTATCAAGATATTGAATCATGTCCAGATGCCGATGAGTGCACAACTAAGGATTGTAATACTGTAAGTTCCCTCATAGCTTCTGGAATAATTTGTTTTTTGTTTCAGGGAAGATGCTTGCTTCTGGAAGTGCCAACATGCGACTGCTACAATACTGAAATGACTGGCCCAAATTGTAGGGAACGTGAGTTTTCCTTGCAATATTCGGGCGAAATTTCCGATTTTTCAGCCGTTTCAACACTTCAGCTTCGGAACAACGACGAGAATGAGGAGGCATCTGCCTATCTTCGTTACAGACCGTGGAAACCAGATCAGCACATCAACAGAATCGCAATGGACTTCCGATTCTCGGATGCAGATTCAAAAGAAGGAATTTTAGTCTATGGAGAAACAGAAGATCATCAGATTTTCAAGATCTACGTTGTCGGAATCAAGGGAAAAGTGATGCTTGGAAATGAAAATGTGATGGATTTCGAATTGCGAGAGGATCATTCTATGTGAGATTTTTCTCCGATTCTAGGGAATTATTCATACATTTTTTAGCTTCCACACGATAATTGTTCGATTAGGAGACGGTGTATTCCACATGTTTGTCGATGAACAAATTCTTCGCCGACAGTTTAATGAGACACTCCATTTCACAACTCTGCAATTCGGTGCTCCAATTCCAACTGATGTATCTGAAGTTGGAGTAACGGCATGTATCAAGAATGTTTATGCGGATCATTATGATATTATCAATATGATTGCAAATATGAATGATACAAGAGTGAGCTTGTAATAGTACGGCTAATTTTAAAAGACTGTATCTTCAGGTAATTGGAAAGCAAACCGGGCCATGTGTGAATGAAGATTTGTCAGAGTTCCAAGGAGCAAAATTATTCTCAGCTGATCCAGTTGTCGTGAGTAACTTCTTTTCCAAATCTTGGTTATAAACTTTTTGTTTTCAGATGATCACGAGTGATCCAGAAACCGATGTGAAGCAAAATGAAGCAGAAGAACCCAATACAGCCAATCTATTTCCACTGCCGGGAAACAAAAAGAGTAAATATCTATTCTCTATAATTATTCAGATCTTCGAAAGAGTTTCAGAAGTTCGATTGCCTACATCAAGTTGTGAGAAAGCAAATGCTTACATGTGTCAGAATGGAGCAGGATGCAAAAAAGAGAGCGATACAGAGTTTACCTGTTCTTGCAGAGATGGATACATTGGGAGATACTGTCAATTCAGTGAGTCATCAAGCGATCATACTTCTAAAACACTCTCAATTTCAGCTACACTCCCTCGATCATGTGCAGAAGCTCATGATTTCCTGAAACTTCCAAATGGGCCAACATGGGTTGACGTGGATGGAAATCGGAAATTGGATCCATCTGTCACCCAATGTATTGATGGAGAGTGAGTGTACATATATACGAACTTCAAGTTTAAGTTTTTCTGATTTTCAGAACACAGATTCCACATGACATGGCTCCGGCAACGATCGTGAGAGATGTTGGATTCCAGAACCATTCAATGTTTGTATTGAGTTATAGAGATTTCAACGTAAGGGAATTTGGCTAAAGTTCATTCAAAAACGGAAAACTTTAAGACATGGCAACTTGCAAAATACATCAAAAACTCTGGAAGTTGCTCTCAAAACATCAACTATCGATGTAACAAGGCTCCATTGAAGTTCAAAGAAGGAAAGACGTGGTTCAAGAGTGTCTCCAATTCAACAGAGAAAATTCGACAAATTGGAGTTATGGCGAATTCCTGTCCTTGTTTGGATACTGGATGTCAGTCTGGAGGTAAGAATTATTTAGATTGAGAAAATTAGAGAACTAGAGAAAAAACAATTGAGGTGTTTTTACAAGATTCGGACACTTTGGCAAAACTAGAGAAGAGATGAGTGTGGAGAATGGTAAGATGAAAACTGGTGATTGAATTTTGAGTTTGTTTGTTTTGTTATGGGTTCGGTTTCTGGATTTTAGTTGGGACTCTATTCCAAGTTTTTACAATATTCAAACAAAATTTCTCACAGAAAAATGCAACTGTGATTCTGGAGCGATTGCGGAAGATAATGGAGATTTGTATGGGAGACAAGCGGGAATCTCGGAAATTGTGACACTTTTTGATGAAGCTGATGTGAGAGCAGAAATGACGATTTCTGATTTGAAGTGTTCCGGATATGGTGAGTTTTTGATAAGTTGTGTGGATCGATATAACTTTTGAATTCCAGAAAACGAAACGCCCATTCGATTTACTGAGAGAACTGAACTCCAGGTGAGCATTTTTAGGATCTTCTATTTGCAGAAAACTTGAATTTTAGGTTTCCGAATGGACCGGAGAATCTGTGAACTTTCATTTCCGTACTTCTGACACACCTGCAACTCTTGTTACTGTTCGTGGAAATTATGGAGAGAAAATAATTGGAGTTTCTCTTATTGATGGACACACTGTTCAGATTAACAACTTCGAAGCGATAAAAATTATTGAATCTCAGAATAAGTAGGGCAAAAGTTTACTGGAAATTTGACATTTTCAATGTTTCAGACTGAATGACAGTAACTGGCATCATGTGTTGATTGAATTGGCAGATGGAGAGATTAGGGTTACTGTAGATGCATCGCATGTTTTGATGAAAATCGGAGACAATGCAATTCTGGAAGGAAGTGTTGTTTTGGGAGAAGAAAATACGTAAGTTATCAGGTTGTGAACATTAAAAACGGTTTGAATTTAGTGGTCTCATCGGATGTATTCGGAATGTTCTCATCAATGATGAATCTTTGAATCTTTCCGAAATCGTCAAGAAATCTGAAAAGACAGGAATATCTGAAACTTGTGATACTCAATGTACTCCTGATTTCTGCCAAAATGGAGCCAAGTGTTTCGAAGATTTCAAGACTGGAATGCCCTACTGTAAATGTGCGTTCCCTGATGTTCATTCTGGGTTGAATTGTGAAATTGATATCAATTCGAATTCATCTGTTTCTTTCCATGGCGGATATTTGAAGTTTGACGATTTGGATTCTGTGTTGACTGCTCCGATCTACATCAGCTTCAGAACTGATAGAACTCATGCTCTCTTATTTTTTGCTCATGACCAGAACAACAATTTCTTGCAGGTAAATTTGACTTCCAGGGCTTTCTTTAGTTCTAGAATTACAGGTTCATCTTTCGGAAGAAGTCAATGTCACTCTCACTCTCAACAATCTAGATATTGTCTCCCAATGTACCGTACGTGCTCAACCTGGAACAGAATTCGGAGACATGAGATGGATTCAAGTGGCAATAAGTCATGATTCTAAATCTTCTCAACTTCAAGTAGAAGACGCTGCGTGCACGATTAGAACAGTAAGACTGAGATAGTGCTGAAAGTCGTTTTTGTTTGCTTCATTCCAGACTCGAGTGTTATCTGAATTCCCAATAGTCCGTCTACTCGACGTCTACAATTCTGAAATTATTCGAATGCCAGTTGGTCTCGCTGCTCCAGTAAATCCAGATCCATACACTTTCACATTTGTTGGAAATGTGGATGTTGGAGCGAAAACTAATGGCAAGTTTTTGAAAAATGACTCATCTGAAACCTAATTGTTCAGATGGATCATTCATTTTGGCTCCCAAGTATGAATCACCGATTCCTCGTTTCTACGGGTGTCTCCGAGGACTTCAAGTTGATCGAAAATTAATTGATATGAGAGCGAAAACTGAGCATTTGGAGACGAGTGAGATGTATGAAGCATACGGACCAGTTCAAGTGAAAGTCGGATGCGATGTTGGATGCTCTACTATATCATGTGCCAATGGTGGTCATTGCTCTGTTGCATGGACTAATACAGATCCATCAGCTGCAAAAACAACTTGTGATTGTTCGAGAACTAGTTATTCCGGAGCATCGTGTACATTGGATGAGGGAATTCATTTGGAGAAAAATGGATTCATCGAATTTGATATTTCCAAGGAAATGATGAGAATATTTGTGGAGAGAAACAAAAAGATTCCACAACTTTTGAAGTTTGCATTCTCATCTGGAAATATTGAAGAATTGAATGACAAAGCAATGTTGGCATCTGTGATATTCAAGGATAAAAGGTAACTGAAATTAACAGTCGATATATTGAAATCCATTTTTCAGAAAGCTGGAAATAGAAATCAATCCAAACCGAACAATCAATGTTGCGATTACATATGAAAATGGAAAATCTGACGTTTTGAATTTCGTCGGAGACTTTTTGGATGAGTACAGGCACTTTGTTGTAGTTCAGACAAATCAGGCAATGGCAACTGCAGTCATGGTAGATTTTCAGAATCTTTCCGGGATTAATTCAATATTTCCAGATTGATTCATTGAGACAAGACTTTGAATACCGAGAGTATGAGAGAAACATTGACATGTTTAGTGCTTCTCTAGTCAAAATTGGTGGCATTCCGTCGGAAATTGAGGGATACAATAAATCTGGTTTCGAAGGATGTATATCAAGTAAGTGATATTCGAAAAAGTTATCGTTTCCAGGATAAGATTTTCAGACTTCATAATTGATTACCAACGTGGATCTGCTCTTACCTACAAACCAATCGCCTATTTTGCCAACCCAACACATCATTTGAACAAGCTAATTGAATCAGAAAAAATCATTCTTGGAGGATGTGCGGAATTCGAGATTCCAAATGCATTGCCAGTTTATCAGAATCGAGTCAAGTTTCCAGTTTGGGAAACCGATTTCAAGAGATTCATCTATTTCGGTGAAATTGAATCAGATATTGGATCTGGCGATGATAATGAGTGGACAGAGGAAGATAGTGGGTCATGTTAGTTTTTTAAATTGTCAATCAACGGATAATGGTTTGTTTCAGTGATGTGGGTCGTATTCATCATTTTTGTTCTACTTGTGATTTTCCTCATAATCTTCTGCATCTTCATGAAATGCTGTCGTGAAAAGATTCATGCAAGTAAGTATTATTTGTTGAAGAACATTCGGAATGACCTGTTTTTTTAGGAGACGACGGATACCTTCGCGACGAAGATATTCCTTTGAATCTGAGTCCCACTCATCATAGACAACCAGAGCTGACCCCTCCTCGTAAGGATTTATTAAAATTGTATGTTTTAAGATTTCAATTTTCAGCCCAAACTAAAAGCAATTATGGACTTCCTGAACCAAACTGGGACTTCAATAAGGTTAGTTTTATAAGTGGAAACTTTCAAGCATCATTAGTTAGAGGACATTAGAATCCCTGAAAACCTTAAAGTAGCCACCTAGTATCCCCTGAATTATTGGTGACGCGTGTAAGTAGTGTGCGCATTTCCATCAGGACGAACATCATACGCGCGCCACCAGCATCACTTCGTCCGGCATCTCCGGATATTTCACTGCTCAGGAAAACATCGAAGAGGACGACGATGGTGTTGGAGACGATTTGAGTGAGGCAACGATTCGAAACGGAATGGAAGACAGCGACAACGAAACGATTCGACACATTGATGATGAGATTCAAGAAGATGATATGGTCGTTGTGTGAGTTTTTATTCCTGTTTTGTTTTGTAATTTGAAGATTTCAGTCAGCGTCCAACCCAAATGAATCATCTTCCTCAACGAGTATCATCTTTTGGCCGAGGTGATCCAACTGCTCCAAAAGATAGTCCATTGTATTCACTTCCTCATCGACCGCCATATCCTATTCCCGTGACTTCTCCGACTCCACCGCCTCGGACGGCAACAAGCAATCAAGTCAGCTCCATCTAGATTACTATTGTCTGTGCCTTCTGAATTCCCTCTTTTCTCAATCACCTCCAGAGATAACGTGTATCTGTTTTTTTGTTTCTCCAGTAACCTATGACTTTCCGAATATTTATTGACTGCTCAACTATAGTTTTCACAAGAATGTGTACTCTAAAATTATTTCTATGATGAATCTGTTTCCCGATTCAATTTGTCACATATAAAAAACACCGCAGCCGGCAACGACGCGAAAAATTGCCTCGAATTCGAAATGGCGCGAAAACTGTCCGCAAGTTGCATGTCGCTGTGTTTACAGTCTTGCACACCGTAACTGACCACACACGATGAATTTTGTTTTGAAACCTAACTTCATTTTTTTTCTGCGAGTTTCTTGCTTTGTTCTTTTCAAGCACGTTTTTTAAACAAAATAAAAAAATTAACAAAGAATTTTCACAGAATTCTTGGATCAGATGATGTCCACCGGTCAACATCAACGACGGATGCGGAATTCGTCTACGAAACATCCGAACATGTATAAACTTTAGCGCCTTTAAATTTAATGTATCTTTGAAGTTTCCAGGTGTCAAAATTCTGTCGAACAGGACTTCAGACGGTATTACAACAACGTTTCACAAGCGCATCCAGGAAACAGTGGATCCAAACGTTTCTCGCCAAATACCAGATGTTTCAACGAGTTTGACTACATTCCGGGTCCAATATACGATTTTGACTATGTTCCAGCGCCAACATATTATGAAGATCAAGACAGATCGGTATGCACTATTGTCAACTTTCTCATTTACCGTACACCTTGTATTATTTAGAAGGGCCCGGCTCTTCTATGAGAGCACACCCTCGCAAAGTGTCTGGTCGGGCAAACGTGCTCCGTTCCACATTTTAGCTGCGTCTCTTGTTTTTGGTTGCTATTTTCGCGAAAAAAAGCCCTCCAATTCGAAAAAAATTCACTTGACCAGACACTTTGCGACCCTGTGTGAGAGGGTGTCACTCTATTTTTCACAGCATCTCGTAGTCAGAAAGTCCTGGGTTTTACGGTGTATTTGTCTTTCAGGCAGAGTTGTATAACTTCGGCATCCCCGATTTTGCAAGCAATTTATCTTCGTTTGATGTGGCAAGAATGCAGCTTCAACATCTTTGCATGTAAGTGAAAATTTACATTTTTAACTGATTTAAAGCTTCAGGCAACGGTTCTTCGGCACTGGTCTCAATGGGTTTTTCACTCCCCCACCTACCACAGTTTCAAGTTCGCTAAGCACATTGTTCCCTCGTAAGTTAAAGTTTTGAAATCAAGATGACTAGAATTTGTGAGAGTTTGTACAGGAAAGAAATTCCTCGGTTTTGGCGTATTTTCAGCGAAAAGAATATTTATATTTAACAGGAGACAGTGATCCGCACTTGTGTTTCATGGATTTTATATATTTCAAAATTAAACTTGTTTCGATTTCAGAAAGTCCTTCTCCTCCGAACTCGACTTACAGTCCATCGCCGTCAGATGATTTTGAAGGTCTAGGGTCTTATGGATCTGCTCCGAATTTCGACTTCAATTTATTGAGAAACGATACAAAGTCAGCACATGGCTTCTATTCACCAGGTACGTCATAGTCTAATATAAGTGCTCGCTGGAAGGTTTCAAAGCTTCCAGATGGAAGATCGTACGAGAGGGGAGCCATGTACACTGCTGAAGATGTACATGTTGTTGTCAAGAATAATCGCGATGACAAAAAAGAGAGAGTCGTGTCAAATAAAGTGTTTGTCGGTGGAATATCTCATTCTATGAATCGTGAAATCATCAATACTTTTTTTGGAAAGTTCGGAACGGTTTTTGTCGATTGGCCAGTGAAGCAACGGAACATGAGTAAGCCGAATCCACTGTGGGAATAACATAAATTTGTCTGTCAGGTGATATGTTGTACATGTCTTCGATTCCAATGCACAACAGCCAGCTCCCACCCAATTCTTACTCCTACCTCTTTCTTGTTTATTCGGAAGAACAGTCTGTAATCAAACTCATGGCTGCGTGCGAACGATCCGGAAACGACTTTTTCGTGTCAATTCCCGGATGCAGAGACCCTGTAAGTCTAAAAACCTTGTTTTTTAAAAAATATATTTCATATTTTGACAGATTCAAATTCGCCCTTGGTTTATCAAAGACTCATTCTTCATTTCGCCACAGGCCGAAAACAGTCGCTGTATCGATGTTCATCGTACAGTCTTTGTTGGAGGACTGCCAAGAATCATAACTGCTAAAAGCATAGCCGAAATTTTTTCGGAATTCGGAAGAGTTCTTCTTGTCACTATCGACATTGACCAAGACTATGGCTACCCAAAGGTAAACTAAAAGACTTCATGAGATCAAATCTATTTATTTATCTGGTCATTGTTTTCAGGGTGCTGCTAGAGTCACATTCAAACGAGATTCGTCTTTTAATCTTGCTCTCGAGCGAAAGTATCTCAAGTTCAAGAAGATAGATTCAAGCAAGACGCTTATTGAAATTAAGCCATATGTCATGGAAGATGTGGGATGTGACCAATGTGGTGGCCTCTGGTTCAATCCATTTCTCGACATCTATGATCAGTTACAGTATAGCAAGAAAAGTCCGAAACCGGTTATCAATAAGGTAATTCTATAGCTACATTAGTTTCTCGTACTATGTTGAATTTCAGGCGTTCAGCATCATGAGATCCAATGAACAGATGTCGAATCCAAAAGCGTTTCCTCTCGACTCAGAAGATCTTTTATCGAAGATTGATGCATACCAAAAAAATACCAATACATCACATCGTTCAAAGAGTCACCACAGTCACGATGAGTTTAATTCTGAAAATGAGATCGAAACAGGAGCTCGCAAATTTCTGGAAACAGCCAAATCATTTGGACTGGATCAACAAAAAACTGTGAATGTGCTTGGTGTCGACTACGATCTTGGACCGGATCTCTGGTATACATTCTTGCCGCCACCAAGTTTCGAAGTAGGAAATGAGCCGGTCAGAAACTACAACCTTTTTCAGTCCACTTTGATACGTTTTTCAGGTTCAGATGAGTCCAGACCAGAAGATAAAATCATTCCTCCGAATGAAACGGACTAATGTGTACAGCAACAAAAGTTCATATTGCAAAGAACGTCCGTGCCGCCAGTATTATTGTCCATCCTGCTCCAATAAACTTCATTCCGGACCAGATCAACACGTCCTCTTGCCGGCTGGAAAACCCGAACGTCGTCCAAGAAAAGACAAGAACATGTATCTCGTCAGTCTCAATAACTGATATTCTCTGCTTTTATGGTATTTTTGTTCATCTTGCTTCCATTCAACAGTCTTTCCATAATCTGTACCATCCGTTTTTGTTCTGCATTATCTACACACAACTACGTAGTGCATTTCCATTGTTAACCACGTTTTTATCATATTACTATCCCACTGTCTACTGTAATATTTCCCAACTCATTATTACCAACATATATGAGCACTTTGTTTTATTAACAATTCTGGAATTTTTAAAATCTCCTCTCGGAGATAATTATTCCTGTCAACATTTCCATATGTTTTTCAGCAAATGTTACACAATGAACTTTTGTTAGAAAGATCTAATTTTGATAGCAAAAACACTAGCCTAGTTATCAGTACTCAATAAAACAGTTCAGATGATGTTCGCAACACGTGAACTTAGGGATCAGCTTTCTATTCAGAATTCCAATATAAGTGTATTACCAAATTTCGAGCACAATTTTTCACAAAAATGGTATTTGACTCGCTTGTTTTGTTCGGAACTCTGATCTTCTCTTCTCTTTGGATTTCGGGATGTGGAGGAAAAAAGAAAAAACAGAAGAAACCACCTGGAAAATCAACGGAAACTGCAAAACCTTTGATTGTTCCGGAGAAAAAAACAGAAGACACATTGAAGGAAAGTAAGAAGTCAGCAAAATCAAAAGTGGATAAACCTAACAGTGAAATGAAAGAAAAAGATAAATCGAAGAAAAGTGAGAAAAAAGAAGAGGAAAAGAAGGAAGATGAAGAGAAAAAAGAGAAGGAAAAGGAAGAGAAAAAAGATGAGGAAGAAGAGAAAAAGGATGAAAAGGGGAGTGAAATGAAGAAAAATGAGAGTAAAGTTGAGGAGAAAAATGATGAGGAAAAGGAAGAAGAAAAGAAGAATGATGAGAAAAAAGATGAAAAATTGAAGAAAGAGGAAAAGAAAGAAGACAAAAAACCAGATGAAAAGAAACCAGAAGTTAAAAAACCAGAAGAGAAAAAAGAAGATAAAAAGTCTGATGAGAATCCAGGAGGATCTGAGAAACCACACAGTATGATTTTTTAAAACAATCTTCCAACGTCAATCCATTTTTACAGTTTCTGCTGATCCAGTTGGTCCACTTTTATTCAAAGCGGATCAATCTTCCCAATCCAAACTCACACTCAAAAATATTCACGATAAAAAGATAATGTTCAAAATCAAGTTATCGGATAACGAATCTTTCCAGTAAGTTTCAATAAATCAGGGTTTTTTAAATTTTTAAAATTCAGAGTGAATCCAGTTTTCGGATCTTTGGAGCCAGGAAAAACGATTGATGTTGCTGTAACGCATCGAAAATCTGCACCGAAAGAAGGGAAATTGGTTATTGTGAATAATGAGGTATAATTTGAAAATTGAAATGTTTCGGAATAACTTTTGTGTTTTGCAGTTGACTGGAGATGAGAAGAAAGTGGCTGAATTATTCAAACAGGTGACAAAACCAACTGGAGGACAAGTGACAGTCAAATGGATTGCAAAATGATATTATCAATCTATAAATATTTTTGAACTTTCAACTTTTCTTCTTTCTTTTCCTGATTAGCATCTTTTCGAACGAAACTTCTTTTTGAAAGAGAAAAGAACAGGTTTAATTCGAACCTGTCTTTTCTCTTTTATTTCCTGTGGATCAAATGTCAAACGGTGATTCGTTTTCATTGTTATCCTATCACTCCCTCTCAAATTGGCTTTTCCCATTAGCCGCTTATCATTCATGCGTTTTCTTTTATTTTTCTCACTTTTTATTGTTTTTGTTTCTTCTGGAATTGTGGATCGAAGGAAAGGAGAAGAAGAGGATAATCTTAAATTTTCATTTGGGACCATTGAGCACGGACAGAATTATGGAGCTCGACCCTACTTACAGGTTAGAGAAACTGGACTTGAAGAAGTTTAAAATTTTGAATTTGAGATTCCTGTGGATGGTGAAAAGTTGACAGTTCCAAAAGCATTTTATCATTATTCTGAAAACGAAATGTCCGCTGGAGCGAATTTTGGACTTCCAGATGAGACACGCCTTCTAGATACAGATGGTCTTTTTGTCAATAATCGGAAAGAAATCAATGGAATTTATCTCCCAATTCCAAACATGGAGCCTATCAATTTACATTTCGTAAATCAGAAGTGAGTTTCACATTTATTTCAGAAATTTTGTGCGTTTTTGTAGAGTTTTCGAAAAAGGAATCGACACTCGAGCACATGAAGAATCTCCAGAAAGTGTGTTACACAGAGCAAAAATGTGAGAAAACCGGAATTAGAAAAAAAAGGAACATAAAAATTTAGGATTTGTTTGACTGGAAGTGAATTCGAGTGTGAACGACAACTTCTCAAATATCATCGAGCAAAAAGTGAAGTTCTTCGAAGGGAACGAATGCCACTTCACGAGCAATTGATGGAATTGGTGAGTTCCATAATTATTCTGAATTTTCTGAATTTTAATTTAAGGGACAACTATCATCATCTGCGAAAATTCACGATAAAGAGGGAAATGGAATGGGTGTTGTCGTTGGGATGCCTGGTTATGATCCATTGTATATTGGAGCGAATCTTGGACACGACAATGATCAAGATTTAAATATTCGATTTGCTCCACCAGCTTAGTATTTGGAATATGGTTCATTCAACGGGTTTTCGTTTCAGTTGATAATAATAATAGTAATAATAACAATAATAATAATGATAATAATAAAAACAAAAATAAAACATGTTTCCCTTATTTCGATTCCATTCCAACTTTTTTTTACAAAATGTGGAACGAATTTTCAGTAGGAAATATAGGAGGTCCCCAGGTCTCATCATACAGAGAGCACTTTGAATAAGTTTGGATCTCATAAAAGTACAAGATACACAAATACTTTTAAAAAGTGAATTTTTATTGTCTATCGAAGTACAGTAATCCATCACATTAATCCATCGACAAGGACCATCAAAGTGATCGCGACGGAAGCGAAAACGAGAACCGCACTGAAAATCATTTGCCATTTGAAGGCACTCAACGACGGAAGTGGTTCGGAAGATTCACGAGATCTTGATCCACTCGAACGCTTCGTTCTCGACTTTTTCGGTTTTCCCGATTCTCTCGATTTGCTTTTCGATTTCGAATCTTTCGTTGCTGGTGCAGGTTGTACTTGAAATCTGAATTCAAAAATCTCTTTCATTTTGAGTCCCTTCAGAATCTCACTTTTCAGCTGCGGAAACTGGAGCAAGTTCGTTATTTGGGGCCTGTGGAGTGGCGGCGTTGACTGGAGTATCTCCTGGTGTTGTTGCTCCGACAACCGGTGGAGGAGGAGCAAGCTGAATTATTTTTAGGATTTCTTTTATTATCTTTTTGAGTCGAAACTCACTAAATCTGGGCTTAGGAACTCGTAAGCATCATCAGCCATGGTGATGAGAAATCGGGATGAACCCACGTAGAAGATCAAAAAGAAATGAGAAATAAATTGAGAATACCTTTGATACCAAAAATTCGAGAGGAATACGTGAATTAATTTTGTTCATTATTTGTCGTGTGAAAAAATCTGTAAATTTTCAGTCGACTGCGTTTGACACAATTATCAATCATAAAATACTTTTATTTTCTCTTGCAACTATGATTAGAAAAAAACTGTGCGGGATTTTGATACATAAAGGGATAGTGAGCAGGGGGGAGACAATTATGAGTGACAACAAAACAAAATTATTTTACCGTCAGTTGAAAATGATGATGATGTAAATTGAAACGAGGTTATCATTATCAGCACAGATAAATGAGGTTAGGAAAAAATTTACATACAAAAGTGTGAAAGTTCTCAGAAAATCTTTGGTCCTAGTGGCGAGTTTTTCTTTCGAATAAGTGAATTGTTGGACAACGAAAATGCTCAGTTTGGACAAAAAGAGAATGAGGAAAAGGACTCCGATGATCAGAAACCCGTATACTTTTTAAAAAAGATAGCATTAAATTACTCCAATATTACTCCTAATATGATATATAGCGAGGGAGAAACAAGATCAATGATGTGAGAGACAAAACATGGATACTATGAAAGCTTTGAGGGATAGAAATGGGGCAGAGCACTCGGTAAGTGAAATGGTTTGGGGGGACTGGAGACTACAGTAACGATGTATACAACTCAAATGGTACAAACTGATTCCTGCATGAAGGCTTCGTTTGTCTGCTGTGTAATCGTTGGATCGATATCCTCATCATCGTCTATATCCGATTCCGAATCTGAGGGATTAGTATCTTGCGGACTTCGTCCTGCGGAAATCGATGCAAGTGGGGATGGAGCATGTGTGGGCACCGGACCAGCGATATTCATTCCGATTAACATTGCATGCATTGCATGGACTTGAGGCATGGTCATTGGATTGGAAGCACCACTACTTGGAGAGGGGCTCTCCGAACTGCTGCTACACGCTCCACTAGTACCTCTGCCATCATGATTGTCGGTCAGTTCGGAGCCAGACCGATCCGTTGCGTAAATGCACTTCTTCTTTCGTTGACATGGCTTGCACCACATCGTCGTGTTGCCCACTCCAAAGCGAGCCCGACACTTCTTCTGTTCATTGTTTTCGGATCCTGTAACTAAATTGGTTCATTGTATGAGAATACCGTCCGTTTTTAATAGCTTCTAATAAACTATTGTCAAAAACTCACCAATACTCTTATCCCTCTTTCTTTTCGGCTTCTTCTTGTTAACTGCATAGTTTTCACGAGCTGACCACTGTGGATATTTTTCCTTGTGTGACTCTCGATCCTTCTTGGCCAATTCAAAGTACTTGGCTTGTTCTTCTTTCGGCAAGTCATGCCACCGTTTACCAAGCTCCTTATTCAACTCAGCACTCTGCTTCTGATCGTTTCCAACCTCTTCTAGCAACTTCGGCCTGTTCTCTTTCATATACCACATGAAGGCGTTCAACGGCTTCTTGATGTGATCCTCCTTCTTCGCCTTTCCTCCACCATGACCTCGTCTCTCATTGTTCTGTGGCATCATTTGCTGAGCCATGTAAGGATTCATTTTCATATGATTCAGTGTGGAGAGTGGTCCTGCTCTCATGTGAAGAGGAACTGCATTTTCGAGATGTTGCCTGGCTACTGCAGCATGAGCAAGTGGGAATAAAGGACTTCTTGGAAACATTGCTGCGGCATAAGTTGGACTTGCCATTGCTTGCATTTGCATTATATTCATCATGTTCATATTCACATTGGGCGATATGTACTGAGGCTGAAAACACTTTATTGGTGCACTGTAAGATTTCGTTTGTGAGCTTTTGTACATACATCCGTCTCTTTTCTGACCCACTTATTTTCGAGTATCTGTTTTGTGTTTTAGTGACAATGATAAAGGATAATAGGATCTTTGTGAGAATCTGCGAACAATTACAAAACAAATAGTGGACCGGCGCCGCTGATTGGAGGATTATTGAGAGGCAGTTTCCGAGATGGCTACTGTAGAATAGGTGGAGCCATTTCAACAGAGCCAACCAGAGACTATTATGCGATACTGTCGATTTTTCAAAAAACTATTTACAATGATTTAACCTAAAATTTTCAAAACAAGAATTCAAGACCAAATCATTAATGTTTGTTTTGTCTGACTTCAATTGTTTTCCAGGAAGCAACACCAATCATCTACCGGAAGCAATTAGAGCCTTCATTCACCATTCTTTTCGGGTCATCATCTCCTGTTCATACGAATGAACAGAAGATGTCGACACGAGTGAACAGTGAAAGACACCTTTTGAACGCATCGTTTTGTCTTTTTTGTGTCGGTGGGGTGTCCAAACATGTGCCCCGGTTGTCCCAACTACCATCGCCGAGGTGTCTAATTGTCTATTGTATCGGTGTCTCGGAAACACGACTGGATGGTAGTAGAAGGCGATAATTATCAAAAGAGGAAATAATTTAGGCGAAAAAAGAGGGGCTCTTGACATGTTTTGTATTCAAGATTTTTGGTGAAAACAAATTGACTGCGAACACGCTAAAGGTTCGAGACGGATTCAAAATTCAGTGGAATCTCAATAGTTGTTTAATGGATCTAATAAAGAAAAACGCTTACCATGACCATAGGAAATAACATGGGCGTCAATCCTGAGAAAGGACTGTAAGGACCACACGGAAGCAAGCCGGGCATCATTGGAAAGGACGGTGAAGGTTCCGCTTTTATCTCAGCTTTCAATCCTGCAATTTAGTATTTCTCTTTCACCCTCTACTTAGTCCTTCTTTATTCTTTTAAGTTTAATTACAACCTATTGTGCACCATCTGTGCTCAATTTCTGGGTTTTAATGCAAGGCACCATTACTCTCTTTACTTTTTTTTGCACAGTCTTGCCCGAAGCATACATACAAGAGAGGACCAACTTGTTCAAGTAGGTGTACTTGCCGGATTAGCACACAAGGCGAGTATGGAGATAAGCTAAAGATCATATAGGATGAAGAGGAGCAGACACTGTTCGAACAGAATTGCGCAATATCCTTTTCCGTCATTATGACGTTGCGCAATCTTGGCCATTATCATCTGTATGTTTTCCGACGCTCTACCCCGGACTACTGTGACATTTCAGTTATTTTTTTTTTTTGATTCGTCGAAATAATTCAAGTTTCTAAAGTGCCTCACGGGAGATTTGACACTACAGGTGTGTAAAGTTGCTAGATGAGAAAGAATGTTACGTTCTCGGAGACGGCTCAGCGGCCGTTGGTGGTCCATAAAACTTTGTGTGATAATAGATGGGGACCACGTCTTTCAAATCAAATTTATGAGAAGTCTCATTCAATTTTCTTAAATTTAACAAGCCAAAAACTCACCACCAATCAACGGTACTCGTCCTGTTCCATCTAATTCTGCTTCCATAACTGCCTCTTTTTTGTCGTCTGCAAGCTGCTGCTCTGACGTTTCCCCACTGATCATGGGATCATCATCGGCGTCTTCATCTCGACGAAACACCTTCACTTCATCGCCGAGATCTTCATCTGCCATCATCCTTGATATCTGAAATTTTTTTAAATAATTAGAATGATAATCAAGCATATTAGAACGAAAATTAGTAGTGAGCTACAAATTTTAAGCATTGCAAGACAGTACAAAAGTTATTACTTGGAGCCAAACTATTGCAGAGAGTGATAATTTCTCTAAATATAATCGATAAAGTTTCTAGTCTGTTGAAATAAAATAGCTATCAATTTTAGCTATCAAAAAACCCGAAAAAATAGAAAAAAACGGACCATTTTGTGAAGGGACTAACTTTGCGAAAGTTAGGCCATTTCAAGAAAATGGGCGGGAAATTTGAATCAAGCTGAATATTTTTCAGATCCAGAAATTTCAAAAATAAATCAAGCCCAAGAAATCAATATAAAGTATTGTCGGTCACCATTCAAACCAAAACAGCTGTTTGAAGAAACATATGGCAGTGTCTACCATGGAGAAAACTAGGCCACTGAAGAAAAAATTCGAAAAAAATGAGGTGCCCAATTATAAAATGCAAATAAAAGTGGAAAACCCAGCAGGAGGTAGAAAGAAGCAAAACGAAGGACTTGGGGCAGGAAGATAGTGGAACGAAAAGAGGCGAAAAGGATCCATAAAATTCAAATAAATGACGGGGCGGACGGGCGGGAGACGAGTGGCGGTGCGCGGTCTTCTACACCATGGCCCACCACCAAATCATCTGCGTCTCTGTCTTCTACTGTCTTCTCATCAAGGGGCCGCCCATGCTAAATGGTGTGTGAGAAGGCCCTGTGTGTGTGTGCGCAGGTGGCCGACAATAATAGCTGGAGAAGAGGTCAAAAGAGAGCATTGAACCTAAGGAGAGAAATTATAATGGAAAGCAGAGGAAAAAAGGAAAGGTATAAAAAAGTTACTGATAAGAACAGTATCAATCGAAAGTGTTCTTCAAATTGAAAAAGTGACTTCACTTTCGACGTCTAGGTATCCCAACTTGCCACACTGTTCACGGAACCTAATGGCATCAAGATAGTGAGAAGAAATTGAAGAGAAAGAGACACATTGTGTTGTGTTCTTCATTTCATCCAACATTGTGTGACCCTCACCAGGAGAAAAAAGGAAAACGGAAAAAAAGAGAGATGACAGAAGACCACTGAAATTAAGTGGAGAAGTTTGAGAGAGGCTGGAAAACACCCAGAAAAGTGTAGATTCAGAAGTGTACACTGTGAAAAATTAGGGCTACGGTTACATGAATTATTTTTGCCTTGATTCCCTAGAATAAGGAGGAAGACAAGGTGTGTGGATTGGATACGATCCTAAGTTATCATGGAGATAGATATCTACATATGTGAACCCAAATAGATTGCGTCGCAAAAAACCAATGAGTTGTTTTGAGTTGACACCAATGCAGGTGGGTCTCTTTGTCCTCCAAAGAAATATGAACAGATGTTGCAATGAATCGAAAAAGAGCAGTCTGATCGCATTAACAGATAATCTAGAACAAGAAAATGGATCGTATCGAGAGTAGAAGAGGGGTGTTTCCTGTTGTCACCTCACGCGACAATCCCCCAGACAGTTGTGAGAATATGAAGGTGACAAAGTGAACGTGGGAAAGATGTAGGTGGAACAAGGGAATTAAGGGTGGACAACAACCAAATGTGACAGGGGATCATCTGGAATACATTAGACTATTGGGTAATTATTGTGGTACGGTGGACAGTGGTTGTGAGGAGAGGTCAGGAAAATCAATTTTGTAGATGACATGGAATCTTTCAGAATCCTTGTAAGCCTTTGGGAGAAGAGTTCAAGTGAAGCTGTACAGTTTCAGAAGAGAATTCAGAAAAAAGATAAAAAAATATAACATCGATAACCAAAGTTTCCATCTATGGGAAATCTCCGAAAACTCCGATACATTGAAGGAATTTTAAGTAGAATCAAAGTGAATTTCGTGAGAAATCATTGACAGAAAAAAGTGGATTTATCAACGGATAAGATTCAAAATTTCCTTGACTCAAAGAGAAAGTCGAAAAATGCGAATTAAATTCAGACCGCAATATGGAATTCCCGATAAACATCTAGGCTCCTCCCCTCCCCAAAATTCGCCCATTTTTCTTCATCTCCCTCTGGCGCTGCCTAATTTGAAAATTGCGTGGCGACAGACGTCGTCGTCGTCTATCCATACTTCCCATCGCGCGAGGTCCCCTTCGACCCATATCTCCAAAACGAGGGAGTGTCAATAATTTATGTAGAAATATTGGGACAAATGGTGTGATAGAAGCGAAGAAATGAAGACGGAAAAGGGGAGGAGGTCTCTCAGTCAGAAAAACATCGATTGATCATCAATTGACATGCAACCATCCTTCCCGCCTTCTACGAAACGAACGAAGCGGGGTGGATTAGCGTGAAGAAAAAAGGAGGGAAAAGAGTAAAGAAGAAGAAAGGAAAAATGGAAAAGGAACGTTTGAATATTTGGAGGACACATTCGTATGAGAGAAGGACAACCATTTGTTTATATGAAAAATGAATGCAAGGTTTTGGTTCATTTAGGCGTGACTTTGAAGCCTAAACCCAGAAGCAATTGCAAAAACAGATATTCTCAGAGCTGACGGTATTCAGAATACTCTTCTTAGCCTGTTACCCTTCCTTTCAAACCAGTCAGTCATCTGTCTTTGTCATAAATATAATGGATCATTTTCCTCTTCTTCTTCCTCATTGAAAGTGATCCGAGTAACCTCTGTTGCTCTGGTTCCACTTCTGGAGAGCACATTTGTTTAGACTCAACTGTGTTACTTGGATATGACCTCTTTTCACACTTTCCTGTCAAATCGAAGTGAAGGGAAAAATGAGTAGTTTGAGTGATTTTGAATAACCTCAGTTATTATTCGAAGTAGATTTCTTTCCTCAGGATCAGAAGCCCAGAGTTAAAATAAAAAGTTCAACGAAAACTAGGCAAACTAGAAAAACGGGGGGTTTCAGGGAACACGCCACCTTGAAAAAATTCGGTCTACACCGCTGGGACATGAATGTAAAGAAGCTATCATCGGAAAAATAAGAGAATAATCAATCCACTAGATCGTTAAGTGTGTACTACACCTGGTTGACTAATTGACCTGTTCTCTTTCTCATCTTATCGGTTTCTTCTTATCAACCATCCACCCACCCATCTCTCATTGAGCTTTGGAGAGCATGGAAGAAGTGACCTCTTGAAGACGGACTCATTCTTATCAATGGTATCGGTTGGAACTGGTTTACCTCAATATTGAGTAGCTGTGTAGGAAAGAAAACGGAAATATGAGGATAAAGCTATTGGAGTAAAGAGAGTTCGACTAATTTTTAAAATTGGCTGTTCGAAAATGAAAAATCGAGGAAGAAATAAGGGAAGAAACAACGGGGTCTTCGTTTCCACAGGGTGGGTGCTGGTGGTGGCAGTAAATCATTTGCCGCCCGAAGACCCTTTTTTCGTAGAAAGAAGACGTTGTCGTTGTCGTTTTTCTCCCTATTTGCCCACGATCCCTCTTTTTTCGTTGTCTCCTTCCACCGCCACTTCGTTTTTCCACACCCTAAATGCTTCTTGACGTTTCTATCTCGTTTCCAAGGTGCTCAAAGTCTTCACATTCACTTTGAATTAGAATGGGACGGTTGTCTGTCTGGCAGTAGAGTGACAACGAAAACAGGAAGAAGAGGTGACAACTGAGAAAAAGAGAACAAAAGGATTTATGAGGTGATAGAGAGCATGGAAAGTTCAATTGAGGTCTGGAAGTGGCACCCGCTAACTTGGGATATACTAGAGAACTTTGAATTGAGGGACCAAAAAATAGCTCCCAGAAATTCGCCTACTGAAAATTGAAATCAATCAATGCTTTCCAAAACCAATGTTCTAGCTCACTAGCCAAGCTCAAAAGATCCTATGATCCTAAATAAGATCCTATCACCTAAATCCCCAAATCTCTGAAGAACCTGGAGGAAAGTATAAATACACCTGTCCCGAAGAATTGGGTTTGGCAATAAAAGCTCCTTGCTCGTATAACTGGCACATTCACACGGTATGGTGATGGGCGGCAAAGATGAAAGAAAAGGAAAGAGAGAAGAGGAATATTGTCATATAACTGTATGTATATGGAAAAAGAAGACGAGTATTACGTATTTGTATATCTTGAAGAAAAAGGTCATCACAGAGTTTTTCGATCCCAACCGGCAATTACCGGATTTAGAGCATTGTAAAGTTTATGATACTCTACGGTATGGATGTTCAAAAGTTTCTCAACCTTATCCTAAACCAAAAATGAGTAGGACTGAGCTGCTAATCAACGTCTTCCAGTTGAGTTTAATGAAAATAAAATCATACCATTAATTTCAGCATTCTCAATATAACAGATTCCAAATAATAGACCGGCTTCTGGAGGAGTTAAAATGAAAGCGGATCCCGTCAAAAGGGGTGGATCTTTTTTGAAAACTACAGTATCCACGAGAATCCCTCGTAATGTTCAAGTGAGCCACTTCAGAACTATTGCTTTGCTATCAGCTCCTGTCACTCGTCCTCTATCAGTCTCACTGTTACATTCTCTTTCAAGCCAAAAGGCGGCAAAATGGATTACGGTAGGGAGGAGACAAACCGCGCTCAGTTGCTCTGCTCGCGAGCACTTCATTGTTGACAGACACAGATACCGACAGCAAACGAGAATGGGGATAGTCTTCTTTGTATAATTAGCATATGTATTACAAGAGAGAGGGAACAACTCTCAAATGTGATAAGGTGTGTCTTAAGTGGACCGAGAGCACCACTTCACTATCACTTTCCAATCACGGACATTGATGTTCGTATTATTGTTGTATCTACTTCAAAGAATAAAGGAAGTAGGGATTGGGGATTGGAGAGAATTCCAAATCCATTTTAGATCTAGGCTTAGCTGAAACTTTAGGAAGACTCGAGGGTATTGCAGCTAGGATGCCTTATTATAAGATTCGAAATCGATTAACAGGAATCTGCCTCAGCTAAAAGTAACTTTGAACTTCTTTCCGGAAAGATTCCAGACCTCAAATCCTGAGACAGGGGTTTGATATCAAGAAAGACTTCGGCCCTGTATAAATTTCGAACTGCCTTGATCCAGAGAGATTTCCGACTCACCGATGCCAAAAAATTCATTTTTTTTACAGGAGAAGCAATATTTGAGCGTGGCGAAGAAGCTATACAGCTGTATTCAACTAAAATTATTTCTCCAAAAAATGGGTCATAATAGGCGCGAAATAGATGCATCTCTCGTGTTTTCTCCCCCGCCAGCTCTTCTATTGTTTTCATTGTTTTCAGGTTTTTTTATGATCGGTCCGTTTAGAAAATGTGAACAAAAGGGAACAATTTCACGATAGCTTCTACCGTATACCCGTTTTCAGAACCTTGAATGTTTGGGGTTTTGCCCATGAAGCCATTCGAATTTCCTCACTATAATAGAGCAACAAGTTTGAAAACTGACAGAGTGTGACAGAGACATCATGTTTCTTTTTTCTGTCGGCTGTCCGAAAAAAAAAGAAAAGTAGTGAATCAGTAATTGTTTGATGTTGCCGGTAGAAGAAAGGTGGCGCAGCGGAGAGATTTGAATAGAGAAAAAAGAGACGACACGCGTCAAATTTGAGGTCAAATTGGGGCGAAAACGGAGGAAAAATTGAGATGAAGGTGGGAGGAGGAGGCATGCAAAATCGAGTGACAAATTGAGTGAGATGAATGGGAATAGGAGGGAAAAAAGGATCCAGGTGAAACTATTACTGTGGGAATCTGGATAAAGAAGTGAGGATCGAGAATTTGAATTTGACCGGTTTCTGGAACTTCTAGCTGACTATGAGGTATTTTAGTTTATTTTCAATTTGGATAAACTTGCAAATATGCCTTGAAAATTTGAAAAAGCCATTACAGATCGTATATAAAAACTGAGTTCAGATTGAAAACCGTTGATTGGGGACACTTTAGATTTCCAAATCTTCTGTTTCCATGGAAACTTGAAAGTGCTTTGCTGAGCTCTTTTTTCCAAGCCGGAAATTGAAGAACACAAAATGCCTAGAATAAAATTATTTGGATTTCCTTTGGCTTTTGCCACTTGCAACCTCATCTCAGCCACTCATTTGTTTATTTTCATTTGGACACGGAGAGGAAACGTCTTCTGACACCATTCATAACTTCTTTATGATTCATTCGTTTCTTCTGCTGCTGCTCATTTGGCTACTCGCACTTTCTCTCTATATTACATAAAATAAACAAAAGTGACACTGATACCCGACCACCGGTTATGTTCTTTCAAAAAAAGAGCCGGGGGCTTCTGGTGACCCCAAAAGACAGGCGGTCCCGTTGTGAGAGAGGGACCGTATCGAAATTTGATACCTTTGAACGGAGAAAATGACCTGTGTCAAATGACCATTATACCCTTTTTCTTCTTTTTCTGTTTATTTGATCTAAAAGGATAATGGATTAGGAGGGGACCATCATATGATGGAATGGATAGAAAAGACAAGAGAAGGATTATCGTATGATGGATTGACAACTTATGATGTATACTGATTAGGTAATGTAGTGGACCGGAAACGGAATAAGAGCGAGGTGTGTTCTTTTTCGGTCAAGTGGCAGACATCGATAATAGAGTTGGATTCGAATTTTTCTAGAATGTACAGTATCGTTGAAAAGGTCCCACGCAAACAATGTACAACGCTTTGCAAAGCGAATATCGATGCCTATGAAAACTTCAAAGTTTCCCGCAACCTAAAAATTTATTTCTAGAAACTATTATGAAATATTTGTTCAACAATAAAACTAGAAAACCTGAAATCCAATTTCATCGTGCTCCGATTGATATATCAGTGTTTGCTAACAAAACTGTATTTCTAGTCTTAATTCGTGAATTCTAGATCGTTGCCATGGCGGTCTTCCATTACATCGACGGCAACACTTATTTTCAAAACCTTCAGATCTTTATCAAAACGCAAATTCAAATTCACCTTCATGTGCGCTTTCGGAAAGAAAACCGAGATTTCCTAATCTAGTTGTAATCTCATTAGCGTAAGGTAAAGATTGGCGTAACCTTTTCTCCGATGTTAATCAAAGAGAAGATTCTGAGGGTGAGAATGCGATTAGAGCGAGACCTTCTGGTGGTAATTGAGGTGGTAATTCAAAAGATTTATAGAAGTGTTAAAGAATTTGTAGGAAAAAAAAGAATTAGAACAAGAAGAAAGAAATGAGAACAAACAGTAAAAGTAATGATACTGCTAGCTTCATTTGTCAATAGAATTATTTAGTTCGAGAACTTGTAGAAAATTTCTCTCAGAAGATGAAAATGTCTCAGAGAGCCCAGGAAACTGCTAGTACAAAGATAGAACCCGATTATCTGGGTCCTTTGAAAAGTGCAATCTTTAGATTCAGGTAGTTTGAGTGCTCTTCTATCTGATTGTTTTCAAATATCTAGAGCTAATTAACATGTCAAATAATGAGGGAGCTTGGAGAGGGAGAACACTTCATAGGTGACAGCCTGTGAAGAGAATGCAATTATATATTTGAATCACTCGTTCCATGTCGGACCTTTGAGAGAAAGAGGACATCTTTCGGGGGGACATGCACAATGCTAATTGCGACCCAGATGGTCTTACGCATTCAAACAGTCCTCTTCATACATACACAGCTGCCTGTGTCACGCAAGAGACAAAAACCGAGAGAGAGAGAGGGAAAGGGGAAACCGATTTGAATTTTTCGCACCACCACCACCACCACACCCTTTTGATCATGATTAGTTCCGAGAGGTAAAGGAAAACAATTTTGAAAACTATATTCATATCTTGATTTTGTTGCTACAACCTCAGTTTGATGATGATGGTTCGAGGAAACTTGACAAAAGATGGTAATCTCTTTTTTGAAGAGAAGACGTAGACAGAGGAAGGAGATGTCCAATTTTGAATGTGAAATGGAGGGAGAAGATGGAGATGAGATCATTTCTAATCGAGACGACAGCATGTCGCTAATCGTGGTTTTTCAAATTTGTTCTTCTACTCAATGGTAGAGGGATGGGTGTTTTGGGGCTTTGTTCTATAAATGATAAGTTCAAATATCGATGAGCTTGATAATGAAATAAATAGTTTTCAGAGTATCTGTCAATTTTGAAAAATATGTTGTTCAGAAAATCTTAGCAAGTCTAAACAGCCCAGTAATCATGAAACCTAGAAGCTAAAATCTTCGTTCAATGCCACACAACTACCGAGGCAATTGTACTCTTGAAAGCATTGTTTACTTCTACCTAGACATCCAACACTATTCTCAATGAAAAATCCCAATCAGGAAACCTTGAAGCTTCAAAAATTCCCTGCATCTTACGGCCTTGAGGATACAGTATTCCCTATTATGCAACTACATCCTCATGATCAGATGAAAATTACATACTCAATTCTCCCTAATGAATTTCTTCCATTCATCTCCGTTTCCAGTACAAAACACCTGTCGGTAACCATAAAATAAGCCCTTCCCTGTCATCTGCCGAACATTTTTCTTTTGAACGTGACACCTGTGCAAATGCCGGAAAAGAAGGAAGAAAACAGACGGTAACTGGTATCCAATCAAGCAGAAATTGGCACTGACTAACGAACCGAGACTCAATTCGATTTCATTGGTTTTGAAACGGAGAACAAAAAAAGGAAAGGGAAAACGATAGGGTCAGACAAATATGAAACAAACGAACCTTTTTTAGTTTTGGTGTGCATCTTTTCGCTGATTGCCAGCTTGAGCCGCCCCCTTCGAAAGCGCCCATATATCTTTACACGCGCATTCCCAAAGGATACATTTTTCGAGGTAAGTACCAAAAAGATGGATATTTCTCAATCCATAGAGAATCTAACATCCGATTTCTATTTCAAATTTTCAAACGAAACTTTTTTCAGATTGAAAAATGCATAGCGTGGCTCGGGAAAGCTTGCAAGCCTATTTGCATTCGTATAAGCTTTCATCTAATGAGGTACGGTAAAAATAAATTGGAAATATTATTTTAAAAAACTGAAGTTTAGCCTGGAATCAAGTTAATGCACAATTCTCAAAAAGATGATCAACATCGAAAAGACGTCGAACATTTCGCGGCTCTTCGATCCTTACAACATGCAAAAGTTTGTATTTTTCTCATTTTGGATTGAGAAAAAACTGAGTTTTCAGAGAAAACACGTAGCGTTTGCGGTGCAAGCAATGAGAGATTACGATGGGAGCTTGGATGAAAAAAGTCCGCTGAAAGACCACACAATCTCGTTTCAGACCAATGATTTTATTCATATTCATGCGGTGAGTAAAACGGAGATTTGTGTTTGGGAGCAAGGCTGTCACCAGCCGGCTTTTCTGGGCAGTAGGTAGGCCGCTATGGTTGAATCCGGGCGTACTTTTAACCATAAGCTCTTTGGATCAAAAAAGCTCAGGGCCGCGCTGCCGTCGTAGGTTTCCATAATCAGAAGTACCCGAACCATAGAGAAATTAACCAGGAGGGCGGCCGTGTGACACCCTTGGTTGGGAGTCAATATGAGTGAAATGAAGAAAATAATTTGAATGAAAATGTTCAAACTCTTTTTTCGATCATAAATCTGAAAATAGTATTTCAAAATACAGATTAAAGTAGCAAAGTAACAAAGTAATGATCCTTGGTAATTTTAGAAGTTCAATTCTGATTGGTGGATTGGTCGAATTGTCAGATCTCACAGTGAATTTGGTTTCGTTCCGACGGCGAGACGTCTAGCAAACTACATGGTATCAGATGAAGATCCAACTACAGTAACCGCATCACAAAGCACCTCTGATCGTCCCGGACAAGATAGATCGAGAAGTATTTGGGAACCAAAGTGTCCTTATAAAGTAGTTCCTTCAAGTCGACCTATCATTCTTCTTGGACCAACACTTCAGCATTGTAGACTTACTCAATTGCTACATTTGGCATTGAGAGAGGAGATTTTGAAATATTTCGGAAAGAAAATCAAATATGTGAAGTCAGATATTGGAAGTGGACAGCAACCAGGAGATAGAAAAGGAGCAAGATGGCTGCGTGGACTGAGAGATTCTGAGTATGAACGGGGACAAGATGAGAATCAAGAAGTTGAGCTTATTATGAGAATGACATCGAAATTACATCTTTTGTTGGTTGATTCTCCACATATTCACACACCAGATGACGTTCAACATTTGCCATTGTCGCCCATATTTTTTCTTATCAGAGTTTCCGATAACAAGGTAAGCACATTTACATTGGGAGGTAATAGGATTATACTAGGGCAACTGTGATAAAAATAAAAGTTGGTACCAGTACTCAATTTCTTCTAAAGAAACCGCCAAAAAAAATTGAAAAATTAGGGACTAGTTTTACTTCCTGAGAAGTCCAGTTTCAGATATTGGCAAAACTGCTCCGTAATACTGGAACAACCCGAATGGCATCTGAAATAGAAGTCGCAAATGTTCTGAAGACAATGAACGACGACAGAGTAGGTGGTCATGACGGTGAACAACTCATCGCGAGAGGAGTGAGTTAGAAACAGAAAAAGTGATTGTGAGGCGAATAGGGATTTCGATTTTCAAGGTGATTCATAAATTGTCAAATTTCAGTTCGAGATGGTAATCGAAGAGAACGGATTAAAAGAGGCAACATGGAGAATTATTTCTTACCTGGAGAAGTATATCCATGCTCTTCATTATCACGAGAAAGAAGAAGCAAAATAATTGATTCCAATGTTTTGAAAAAGAGATAAAGTTCTTGTATTCTTCTAAATAGAACACCTTGTCAAATCATTATCAAATCAAATGTGATTGGAGGGTAAGAGAGACACAAAAATTGAAAAGAAACGAAAAAAGATCCCATTTCTCTTCAACTTCTTTTTCTTCTTGCTACTCACACCTTTTCTCTGAAATCTCTTTCAATATAGCACTATAGCACTACTGATGATGAGCGTATCTATCAAGTCCCACTTCTTCTCCTGAACTTCAAAAGAAAATGCCGACAAAGACAGAAAAAATAATTGATTACTGTACATCTCCACCTCTCTATCTTCTTCATTTTTCGCATTTTCCTTATTGTCGATTTTTTAATTGGTTTTCGATTTTCGTCCCAAAAATCGGGGAAAACCGGGAGGTATATGAGAATAGATAAGAAAATACAATGATTTATGATTATTTGGCAATCTATTTCGTGTTCGTTTTATTTAATTTAACAGAGGAAATTTTGAAAAATTACAGAGAAATTGAAAACAATTAAAAGAACGAATCAGATCGTCCTTGAATATAGGGACGAATGTGGGGAAGAGATTCGAAGACTTGGCAAAAAGTTCGAAGTCTCTCGAAATGAGCAAGATAAAAGCTATCGTAGCATTGTTGGCAACGGGTCAGAAATTCGACGAGAGCAATATCGGCCCATGAATACTGTAATTTATTATGATCAAAACTCGATAAAAGAACGGAATACCTGATTTCCGGCCATGAACTTTTGTTCTCCCAGCAATTCTTCGTACTTTCGGAGAAGTGGAAACAATGATTCCTCTTTAAAAACATTCCAGCATTCTTTCTGAAATCCACTCAGAAATAAAGGGATGGCTAACTGAGGACTCTTACCCTTGCATCGTAGTTTTTTGTGAGAGTAGCTCTTAGAATCGGATTCATCGCAGTATTCAATTCTTCCAACTTCTGAATCACTTCGTCGATTTTTTCTTGATCTCCACTGGAGCTTCCATAGAGCCCTGAAATAAATATTTTCTGATGAAAAAAATGAATTATCTTCTCTCACCATATTGAAGAGCAATGTGTCTACATATATCAATCACTCCGATAATTGTTCTCGTCTCGTTGATTTTCATGACCGGAAGTTTTGTGTCATCGTTGAATCCGGCTGAAATCTTATTTTTAAAATTCGATCTGTTTCGAAACTCAACACACCCATCTTCCGTTTTGCCTTCCATTGTGCAAGTGTCAGTCTAGTATCAGTGAATTTTCTATGAGTGAAAACCAATCTGAATGAGAAATTATGAGATATTTCAGTAAAAAAAGTTCCCTACAATAAGCGAATAGTTTCAGCCCTCCCTCTTCCAGGAAGTGAAATCAATTCAAGATTTGTTGGAGCTGCCATTCCTGAAATTTCAAATCGATGGAAAATTGTAAAAAACGATGTAAAGATCAGTAAAAAAAAAAGAAGAAGCAGTAGTGCTACTCGTAAAAGAGTATGACAGTTAGGACTTCGATTGAGGCGGCTCCCCATCGGGCAAACATGGGCTCAAGTGTCTATGAGAAAGAAGTTAGACGAGCACGGGTAACAATAGTAGGAGAGAATCGGACGGAGAGAAGCAAAGAAAGAAACTACAACCGTTTATTTCTCAATGAAAAACACATTTAAATAATACTTCATTTATTCTGATGTTTCCAATTAGTTCTCTATATTGGTTTCAATATATTACTTCTCCTTTTCTTCCATCTCAATCAACTTCTTAACTCCATCATACATCTGTTTCACAGCTTGATATTCAGAGAGTCCGAGACGAGCCTGCAAAAGAAAAGAACAGTTTTTTGTTTCATGACGAAAGTGTTTGTTTGTTTTGGAACCGTAAAAACGAACACAATGTTTTGTTCGTTGGATACTTTTCCTATTTACCTTGTTGGAAATGTCGTAAACTCCTCCAACCGATTCCGAGTGTTCTCCGTGAATTCCACGGACTTGGAGGTTGAGTTTCTCACAGATCTCAATGAAGTCTTTGCGAGCAGCCAATTTTGGAAGAGCAATGTGAACAGAAGCACGAACAGTCGATCCAAGATTGGTTGGGCAGAAGGTGAGCCATCCGAGACGATCATCACGGGAGAATGGAACCTGAAAATTGGGGGAGGTATTGGAAACTTCTTGAAGACTCAACATACCTGCTTCTCAATTCCACGAACTCCCTTGATCAATCTGTCGAGAACCTTTCCGACATCAGATCCCTCTTGCATTGAGATGATTCTCATGTGATCCTCCTCGTTCACCCAAATCAAGAATGTCTTGTCATTGTTGTGGAAGATTCCACGACCCTTTGGCCAGAAGTTGCAAGCATTGGCATATTGAAGATGTCTGTCTCCCTCCTTGAACAAGAAATGATCAGCAATGAGTTGTTTCTGAGTATCCTTGCTCATTCCATCCAATGGATAATATTTTCCTTTCAACTCTTTATCCGAGTATTCAGAGAAAGCCTTCTTCACTTTTCCCTCCATCTCAAGATAGTTGTCTTGAGTAAGACATGGATTGAATGGATATCCCTTCAATGAACGTCCACAACGGATTCTTGTCGATTTGATGTATTTTCCCTTTGGATCCAATGGTGGGAATTCTTTGGTCTTTCCCTCTCCAAGATCAACTGGTGGTTGCTTCTGTTTTGGAGTGAAACCGTGGTACTCCTCAATGATTTTATCGAACAATGGAGCGAAGAGAGTGTATGCTTCCGCATCTGGAGCGTAGACTCCAACACCAGCATCCAAATTATAGACACCCGAACGGATGCAGTCGTAGAGAGTAGCTCCAAGCTTGGTCTTCTTTGTCTTCAGTTTGTCGACGACGTCCTTAGTCAAATGTTTTTTCAACAAAGACTTGCACTTGGCTCCTTCTGGGCCGTTCAGTTTTGCATAGGCCTCTTCAATCTTCTTGATTGTAGCAGCATCGACTTCGGATTTGGCTTGAATTTGCTAAAAAATGAAAAAGATTCGAAAAAGACAAAGAATATTCTAAACCAAAGTATTTGGAGTAGATCCCCTCCACCACACAGCAAGTCGATCCCAATACTCCTAGATCGATAATATGAAAGAAATTCGATTTGAATCGAGTACTTTCGAGTATTATCGAGTATTGGAACATCCTTTCAGAATGGATAATTACCTGTGGAGTGAGAGTGTAGACAGCAGATCCGGCTCCGAGAGCAGCGAGAACTCCAGCTACGTAACGCGAGTTGGTGGAACGGAGAAATTGCGATGCCATTTCGAGAGAGTGAGAGAAGAATTCGAATTTGAAAACTTCTCGCGGGGAATAACCACTCTACAATTCAAACCGGACTCATTGACATTTTATACACGTGGAAAAAGAAATCAAGATCAGAAAAGTTGATAGAATGGGTGGTCACGCAGAAATTCAAAAATAATTTGTATTTTTTAACAATCTTGTTATCGAGCATTTGTCCGAGGGAAAAATAACACTTGAATGCAAGCATCGAACAATGAAAAAGCGAATATGAAAAGAAACGAAAACCTTCCTTCTTCTTCTTCTTTTCTCAATTTTTTTTCCTCAGCTCCCTTCTTTCTCATCGATTCTTTTCAAACCGCCCATCTTTTTTTGGTTTTTCTGACGGGATAATAATCGGGAGTGACTCGGAGTGAACGTGCAAATTTAGAGAATCATACGAAAAAACTGTTTGTATTTCAAAGAAAAGTTTCCACTAGCAAACTGAAAAGAAACAAAACGAAGGGAGAGTCGATTAGTAAACATTTTTATTTTGGTTCTAACTTGAACGAGTATTTATCCACAGTAATCCTGCATGTTATGTACTGTTACAATCTGACTTTAACGGTTTTAGGAAGTAGGGATCTTCACACTTCGAGAATCAACTAAAAAAGCAAAACCATGGTTTGAAAGAATCTGGAATCCAGATTAAAGAATAACGCGAGAAAAAGAAGAAAATTGAAAAATGATGTTCAAATTGACCGCCCGAAACGTTATCATTCAGTTGCCCTCTCTTGCCAGGCCGCCCCTTTTTTTCGTATTACACATAGAACTTCTGGTCACATAAACAAGATGCCGCCCATTCAAAAAATCAACACGAGAGTGGTTTGTTGATTCTATTAAACTCGAATTAAATTGGAATTCATTCGAAAATTTATTTCATTGAGGAAGACACAAATACATTATAGACTGAAGATTGTACACTTACACAAAGTAGTTTTTTTACAAATTAAGTAAGATTAAGAGGTGAATTAAACACGACGAGTAGTGAGTTCCGCTCTCACTTCATGCTCTCTTCCTTTGATGAAGCAGTACCACGTGGCATGACAGTAGGCAGGAATAATCAAGAAGATGTAGAGAACGATATTGAGACATACGTGACTGGTGCAACCGCGGGATTTGAAGAATACAGCGAGTGGCTGGAATAAGTAGCATTTAGGTTGAGCTCAGGTTTTTATAGATCCAGGCGTGAATTATTTTGCTATCCTCAAGTCTTCAGAATCATTCTGATCTTCTATGTTATCCCAAAAGCTCTTTGAAAAACTCCGTAAAGTTCACTTACCGGCAGAAATATGAGCAAGATAACCATAATGAGACGGTCGTTATCAGTTTCAATATATCCATTCTTAGTATCGACTGAAACCACAGTCATTTTTGTTTCGAAAAGTTAGTTTAGTTGTTTGATGGGGGACAAAAACGATGCCGATATGATGAGTGGCTCAGTCACTCTCTAAATATCTACTTTTCTCATTCCTATTATTTGCCATTGTCTGATGACATGACTCCGCCCATTTTTGCTTTTTCGTACATTATTTCTATGACTCTTTTCTCGGAGATGTTTACCGAGTTCAAAATGTCTTCTTACAAGTTGTTTGTTTTTTGGACGGGAGAGAGAAGGTTGTTTTACTGGAAGGAATATTGAGCAAGAAGTTGAAAATATTTATGATTTCTGGTGCTGTTCAATAATTAAGAGGTCGTAAACCAATCTTTTTTTGGCTAACAAGGGACCCTTTTTTGAAAGTGTCTAACGAAACAACAAATCAAACCCGAACTTTCAAAATATATGTTTAGAAAGTCCGCTTGAAATTCCAATAATGTTTCTATTTGTTTTTCCAACATTCGTTCGAGATTTCATAAATTCGTTTGAGGTTTTCTAAAAAAGGTACCGTAATTTTAAAGGCGCATAGCAATTCCCATCACCTAGGTCTCGCCACATTTTTTACTCAGATTTTCTGAACTTTTTTCGAGGTTTTTTGTCTCATTTGTCGCAGTTCGCTTCTAAATAATATTTTCTGTTTTCAACTTTTCTATTGCTTCTCATATTCCTCGTTTAATTAAATACACTCTCATACGATCCGTTTCTCTTGTCTCCACAATACGAACGTTATCTCTTTGCTTAACCGCCCGTTTTATTATTAGAACGAGAAATAGTGGAAGAATGAGAGAAATAGAGAAAGGGAAATGTCAGGTGTACGAGTTACCAGTCAGCCGTTCCTCATAAACAACTCTCTTGTGAGAGGAGCGAAGGATGAAAATGTTGTCCTTCGTTTGAATATTTTAGCAACTTGCAAAGGAAAAAAGAAAGCTTCAGTTCTTTCAAAAATAGATTTTCTGAAATCTTTTTCAACTGGACGACTTCTGTCAAGTACTCGAGATCGTTGACGACTTTGCACTTTTTGTTCTTTTTTTCTCGTTGAAAACTCTGAAGTACAACTTTTATGACTATTTCCCTCAGATCATTGTCCTCTTTCACTCAAATTTTTTTCAACTTTTCTTTTTTAGTTTAAAAGATTCAGTCGTCGATGAAATTTATATTCACAATATCATCGATTATTTTTATTTTTGACATGAAACAACAGTTTGTTTTTTACAAAATATCACTCGTGATTTTCTGATCTTTCGCTGTCTCTGTCGGTTACTCTCTTGTAGAATGTTCAGCAAACGTTGAATTTTTAAAAACTTCTCGTTCTCTTTGGTCCCTATTCCAAAAAATAACAGAATCATACTCTCATTTATATTCATATCATTGAGAATGCATGAGAGATGACGAACGAGATACTTTCTCCCTTTTTTTCCTTCCAGAAAACTATAGAGTCATTTTGGCTGCATACTGAAATTGTCGCACTTTTTATATGGGAAAATTTTATTTTCGAAAATACGATTTCAAATTTTCTGACTAAGTTCGTGTACAATGTATTCAAACAGATTCTTGTACGTCAATTTTGGAAGTAAGTAGAGTGGAAAAATATGGATCTAGGCTGTACAAGTGATCGATTCATGACTAGAAGTCATGGCTAGATAAATACGCTTATTCAGGTTTGCCGAACTTGTTTTCTTATTTTCGTTCAAGAATTTGCAGCCCCATCAATCACGTTGCCAATTTAACTGTTCTATAACTGTTTCCTCCGTGAGTTCCGAATTATAACTTTCCGGGATCTTTTCCTCTATCTCTCCGCTTTCCTTTTTACGTCCCTGTCCATTCTCCGGTGCCCCGCGACTCCCCGTGACCGTCTTTCAGTGACTGCGTCTCACTTGCGTCTCAAGTTCTCTAAGCATGTCTATATCTCTTAACTCTCCGAGTCTCTCGTCATTCGGCGCCGAATCAATGAACACCTCGGGAAGACAGAGACAGCAGTCGACAGCAGCCCTTTTTGTGCATGACCCCATCATCATTTGAAGAGAGAAAAAAGATAATCCTCGTCTGCGTTCACAAAATTCCTGTTGTGTTTCTTCTTTACCACATAGAGTCTTCTTTATTCATTAATCCTTTCCAGTATAACTGTGACTGACCTCACTTAATGAGAAATGTCTTTCTTGTCTTCTTTCTAAGAAATCGTTCAAATTATAGGATTTTTAAAAATCCTAATAATCATCATCATAATGAGAGGAAATTAAATATGAGGTTTCTCTGTGTTGAAATATCATTTTTCCAAATATCAGGATCACTTAAAATCAGTTATTACTCAACTTTTCAAGTTTCATCGCGCTCCATTGAGAACTTGAAATTCAAAATTTTGAGCTTTCCCGCTCACTTTTTTCTCATGTAGATCACGTAGAAACCACAAAATCAGCAAAATAATTATATTTGACGTGACCTACATGAGAAAAAAGTGAGCGGGAAAGCTCAAAATTTTGAATTCCCCCAAGTTCGCAATGGAGCGCGATGAAACTTGAAAAAGTTGGATAATATCTGCCACCCTCCGTTATTATCATTTTCACATTTTGTCGCAACCTCGCGAATAGACTAGCAAACTCTAATATTGTTGCGGTTTCCGACTGTTTTCTTTTTTTTCTCAGTGGTTTCTCATGGACAATTCGCTGTTGTCTGTCCTCTTATCAATTTCATTTCAACACTTTCTTCATATCTCTCTCTCTCCATATGACAAATTGTTCATCGATTTTTCTACAAACAATTTTGCGAATTATTTTCCTCTCGTTCAGAGTAGAAACGGGGGACAGACTAGACCCATAATTGAGGCAGAGATGGGTGGTCGACAGTCATCGGTCACGGAAGAAAGACCTCGAAGCAATTCAGTGGATACACAGGTATGGAGGTTTGAACGGGGTTGAGAGAGGGCGGGAATGACAGGATAAAAGTTAACTCATTTTCAGGTATCAACACATAATTCATCTACTCAAAGACCGAATGTAATGACAGCAGCAGAATTTATGCAGGTTTTTGGAAGACGATAATACTATTTTTCAATTTCAAAATTATAGACCATGAGAAATGCTCGCTTCCTGAGCTCATCGTCAGACTCGAATGCTTCCGAAGATGATGCTGGGCCATCACATACTGTCCATGGAAGGTATCAAACTCCGTCTAACTCTCACCATAAAACCGTGCATTTTCAGTCGTTCCCGAGGTTTACATATTCGTCCAGGTCGACTACATGGTCATCACAGTCGTCGATCGGTTCCCGTCTTTATGATGGGTAGGACTGGTTCTCTAAGAAGCTAAATACATAATTTTTTAATTAATTCATTTCAGATATGAAATGCCCTGTATGCCATAAGGTTGTTCCCTCTGATGATGCCGATATTCACCTTGTGATGTGTCTGACGAGGCCCAAGATAACATATAATGGTGAGTTTTCTGTTTTTTTTTTACAATTTGTTTATTCTGTGTACTTTTCCTCAGACGATGTGTTGAAAGAAGCCAAAGGAGAATGCTCAATTTGTTTGGAGGATCTCGAAGCAGGACATAAAATTGCCCGATTGCCCTGCCTTTGCATTTATCATAAGCAGTAAGTTAACGAAATTTTGCATTTCCCTGAAATTTTTTAAAGCTTCTATTTTCTAGTTCGAATTAATACAAAGTTTGAACTTCACAACACTATCGAAAAACTCCATAACTCATTTTTCATTTTTAGATGCATCGATGATTGGTTCAAAAGAAAGAATTGTTGTCCGGAGCATCCCGGCGATGAATGACTGAGGCGATGACTGTTTTTTCTTATTTTTATTAATTTCTTCTTTGAATTTGTTTTGTTTGCAACTCGATTCGACACCAATCATGGGTAATTAATTACTTTTCTATTTAAGTGTTTCTTTCTTCACTCGTCCCAGTTTTCTACTTTTCTGGTTTTCTTGCGCCCAAATGCACACCGGGTTCCTTCCACAATACTCATGTTCAATTTTCTCCTCTATCCTGAACAGTTCCATAACTTATACACCTTTGTATTGCTGTACATTACGATGCACGAGAATAAATCGTTCAATTTGAATACTTCATTTGAGATTCTTTAATTTTTTTTTGCTCGAGGGCATGATACTGTTCATTTTTGTGGCAACGGATGAGAGGGACTTTACAATCTACACGAAGCAATTTTACACGATATGAGAAGAGGAGCAAATTGTGTCAATTATCGACAACAAGAATGTAATGAGATTTGAGACGGAAAAAAAATCATCGGATGAATTGTTTTGACGATTGGAAAACCCATAATCATTTTTCAGTTGTTTTTGTCGGATTTGTTTTATTGGCCAACTTCTAAAATGTTGATTAATAAACTTGCTGCATTTAATAGTCTAACTCACTTCTCCATTGAAATTATCGGAACGGTTCTGCTCGGTAGCGCCCTGGTTGTTCGTGCAGACCAACTCGATGTTTACTGATATGGAGACATCGTCTGCATTCTCCGTGGGAGAATCAGAGAGATGAACACGCTCAGCATGTAGAGGAGATGGAAACCTCGGTTCAGGGCTCTGAAACCACTGCACGTAGTGCTGCGTGACGGTTGCTGAAAGCTATGAGCATGAAGTGTGTTTAATCACTGGGAGTTTAGAGAAGTTCAATATGATAAGTTATTCATTCCACATAAATTTACAGAAAAAAGAAGAAAAGTTATTTACCGGCGGCGGCGCCATCCAGTACGTCATCTTCTTCGATTTTTTGTTCACTCAACTCGTCCTCTGGTTTCTGGAATTCTTTCTTAGTTAAGTGATAAATATTTGAGAAGGTGTTCGTGCTAGCACGTGCTTACTTACCTTTCCTAATAGGACGGTGCTCACTCGCCACGGCCAATTGCATACCGAAATGGTCTCGACCAACCGTTCTATCCCAACTTTTTCGGCTAGTTCCTCAGCTTCCGCCTTTTGTTCCTTAAATTTTCGGTCAAATATAATTTCTTCCATCTCGTCCTACCTCGTCAGGGTTCAAAAACACGACTTCGAATTGGTTGCCATTCGCGAATGATTCAACTTTATCTGCATCCGGACATAATTCCAACGATTCGATGATAATAACCTTAAATTTTTCTCTTGGTATTTAAATATAAATCTGATCTCCGAACCCGAGTGTCTGCTTTGATCTGGTCAGCGATTTCCTTTGCTTTTTTCAGATGGCTCATGGACTTGTAGGCGAAAAACAAGCACATCATACTTGTATTATTAGCTTCGTAATCTTTAGCTACATCTTCGAGAGTGGGAAATTCTTTGATTCCGAATTTAGCACAGTAGTAGCTGCAACTCATAGCTTGACAGTTTTTAACGGTACTATAAAAGTGAGGCTCATTCTTATACTTTGCAGAACGAGTTCTGAAGCGTTAAATTCTAACAAGACATTCCTTACAATAAAACCCCTAAAAACCATAAGATGTTGAATGATATTCAAAATGCTACCTAAATATAACAAATGTACGTACTAGTTTTCGATGAAGTAGCAGTTATCCTCACCACCAACCAGCTTCAAATTCTCGTTCAGCCCGCGGCGGATCTAAAAACTTTCGTCGTATCAGTATTACAAATACTCGCATACCGCCCCATCACTCTCTCCGACAAGAGCCAAAAATTGTTTAGCGGGGCCTTTACACATTTCCATGATATTTGACATCTGAAAAACGGGAAGAGTCGTATGACATCTAGCTCCAATCTACTACAAGACAGACGATTGTTCAGATATTGTTTCAGTATAACCATTTATAGATCAACAATGTTTATTGAAAAACAACAAAGTAATTAATAAACTCTTTGTGGCTTGCCCATGGTGGACTTGATGTTCAATGATCTGACGTTTTGCCAGTTCTTCTTCAAGAGCGAAACCAAGAAGTTGATGGAGAGGGAAATGTTTGAAACAAGCTCCTCCTGAGTGAGACCGACATGTCCGACAGCGACAGAAAGGCAGAGAACCTGGAAGATTTGTATTACTGTCGACTATGAAGTATAAATGTACTCACCTTCTTCATCTGGAACTTGACGGTAGCACGGATCTCGTCCGACTTGCTCTGAAGGGATTCAGCGTGGGTGACGACGGAAGGGAATTTTCCGGCCTTGTTGAGTCCTGGACCAAGGATACGTGGAATCTGCTTGATCAAAGATTCAGATGCAATGAAGGCATCATAGCTCTTAGCGAGTTTCTTGATCAACTTCTTTTGCTTGTTGAGCTTCTTCAAGTCATCAGCGCTCATAGCTGGGATGTTTCCAGCGGCAGCTTCATCAAGATGGTGCTGGTCTCCGAACACGCACACCTTCATGTTTGGGCGTGGAATGTGCTTCAGTCTGAAAATTTTAATTTATTTCAAGTAATAATCAATCGTACTGATTCAATCCTACCAGCACACTTGAAATAGATCGAGCGGCTATAAAAAGCCTACCCTGGTATTTTAAGACCCTGGGTTAGAGTCCGTCAGGCTATCACTAGTCCCGACTACCTGTAATCACAGGTCGTAGCTACCTGATGGATCCGCTGAAACGCTTGTCCTTCTGTGGGTCGTAGTTCTTGAGTCCGATTTGGAGCTCAATAGTCTCGCGGAACTTGCGTGGCTTCTCCGAAGATCCCTTAAGGACCTCGGCGACAGCCTCATTGAGAGACTCGCGGGAAACCTTCGACATTTTACCCTGAAAAATTTTTTGTATAATCGGAAAAGGCAAAAAAATCAAAAATTCGAAGAATCTGTGAAAAATTCGACGCAATAATTCGACAAAAATTGTAAAAAATGTAAACATGAAGGATTTTAGGACAGAAGAAATCCCAGACACAGTCGCAAAACGACTGTTACCGTATTACTTTTCGTGGCGAGGGACACACCACTGCAAAACTACGTGCGCCTTCATCGTGGCACCACCCCTTTGACCGTTTTTGGTCGCCTTTCTTTCGTTTCTCATTGCCCTCCTTCCTTTATCAGTCCTGTGGACCCGTCAATCAGTACTCGTATAAATTGATAAAAATCCACATCTCCATTCTCTTGTACACTCGTTGATATGTAGGTTAGCTGTCGTTGAAATGCGCGTCTCGGTGCCAGGCGGGCCGCAACGCGACCGCAGCGCGTGCCAACCAATCAGAGTGTATGCTGTGTTCTACGTCGATTACCCATTATTTTACCATACCTTGACGTGTCAAACTGTTTTTTACTTCTGATCCTTCCAACTGTTCAAGCTTCACCCAGTTTTAATTTTTTCAGAGAATGGCACCCAAAGAAAGCGAGAAGAAAGTCATGCAGGAGAGAATCGCCAAGGTCCGTGAAGTTGTTGATAATGTAACAAATAACGATATCATCATGGTTCTTCACTCCTTCGACCTAGATGTCAATAAGACGATTTCCGCTTTCTTGGAAGGTAAGTTTGAATTCAAGTGCCAACCATTGTTGACCGAATTTCCTCAAATCTAAATTCTGCTCCGATTTTCACAAAAATACAATCAATTTTGTTTCAGATGGAGCCTCCAGCATTCTTGGTGGATGGACCACGTCAAGTGGAGTCAGTGTCACAGCAGCAAAGAAGAAAAAGAACAAGAACAAGAAGCCTAGTGAAACAGTTGCACCTGCATCTGTTCCTACGGCGCCTGTACCCACAAAGACTGCTCCAGCTCCTGCTGTCGCTGCTCCAGCCTCTTCTTCGGTAACTAAATCTGCTGCAACTTCTAAAGCAGTCGGTGAGCAATTGAAGATGTGTTGTATAACATACGAAAATTGTCATTTTTTAGCCAGCACACCGTCTCCTACTGATGCTCTGTCTACCGCCTTCAAGTCGATCAGGCTTGCGTTGAACGAGCGTGAGAAAGAGTTGAAGCATGCGAATGCTACCCAGTTCGATACATCTGCGATTTTGAAAGCTATTGCTTCTCTCGGAGGATCAATGAAGGTTTCTAACGGAAAGCCTGTCTCAGCACCAGTGAAGCAGGCTGCTTCTCCTCCTCCAGCCGCCGGTCCCATCAAGCATGCCACCAGCCAGTCGAGCATAACTTCGTCTGTTGGGGCTGATTCTGGAGTTAATCTGAGCCCAACACACAAAGGTGACCTTGATTCATTTTTTCTTTTTCAATACCTTTTCGTTTTTCAGAGGAGAAAAAAACAACTCCAAAAACGGTTGTCAATTCTGGAGGAGTTCAGCTCACTTCTTCGGGACTTAGTGCAGATCAACTGGCTGCTCTCCAACAAACCCTTCAGCTTACCATGGCTGCTCGCGGCCTGGACGCTTCTCTTATCACATCTTCCGAAAACGTTCCACGCAGATCGAAAAATAACAACAACAACAAATCGTCTGATGGAAAGAAGGGTAACAAAGGAGCTCAGAAGGAACAACCAAAGTTGTCCATTCTGTAAATTCCCTCAGTTCTTCTTGAACAACTCTCCCCCTCATATCTCTCCCAGCCAATGATTTATAGTCTTTGATGGGAAATGGCTATCCGGCAAAGTGCATCTTTATATTTACTGTGATTGAATTTGATAATTATAGTATTGAGAGTGAGTGAACCTATTCAAAACGCTTGTAATTATAATCATCTATAACTTATTTTGTTCTTTTTTCCCTTGGTTTCGCTTAATTTTTCCTGTCCCCTCTTCTATTCTATTCTATTCTGCACCCTCCTTAAATTAAATATATACATATATATCACACATGAGGCCTTATTTGTTGTACGCGGGAGACATCAGAGTTTTTGTTTTTCTTCATTTTTTAGTAATAAAACCACTTTATGGGAATTTTGAGGTGTCCTATTCTGTGATTGATTTTCATAAATGGATTTTTACTTGATTGGCCAATATATTTCACAGTTTACAATATCAATCAGACAAAAAATAAATTCTAGATGAGCAAGCGCTTTGTTTATTCCGACTCGGAAGACGTCAGGATGTTGAAGTGGGTAGTGAGGTAAACTAACAACACGTACAGTTGCTCCTAAATAGTAGATTTCAGACATGAATGGCAAAGCGCAATCGGTATTGGAATTTGGCGTGATTACATTAAAGAATATCAAACTCAGCACACTGATCAGTCGCTAAACGGAAGGTTTTGGAGAAAAATGACTATAAAGCAACCTTTAAAAGTCGGAACTTTTCAGAATGCGCAGAATGATCGCCCCGAATCTTGATTACTATGCAAAGCATCTGACCAAAAGCGAACTAGTATCACTTTACAAAATATTCGGACCACGACTGACAATGCCACAAAAAATTTTGTATGATTTCATGAAAATTGCTCGAGATTATGTATTTGAGTAAATTGCAGTATCCAACAGAAGATTGCAAATGCTGAAGGTTGTGTGAGTGAGAATCGGAAGAAGATGTGTCGTCCTGCGGATATTAACGAGAAGAATCGCAGCCTGCCACCACAAAATATAACTCCAAGAAAAATCAGTGTATTTCAATCCAAGATAAAATCAAATAAATCGAATAATCAAAAATCTCCTCGGATTCGAAGAGATGACGACGACATCATGGAAATTGAAATCGACGATTCTGTTTTGAGACCCAAGAGTATTGAAAGAGTTCCAGAGAAGAAAACGAGAGAAAACCTTCAACAAGACAACCTCTCGCCTATTCTCTGTTATTATCTCCGATCGGAATCTTCAGAAGTTGTGAAAGCAGCAGAAAAGTGAGTTTTGGGTTAATTTTGCATTGTATTGTGTTATTTAGAACGTTTTGCGCCAAACAATGGAACATGGAAATGAAACCTGTAGCTGAGCAAGGAGTAATGACCATTTACAACTTCATAAAACGTTGTCAGGATCGGGCAAGTTTCAACGAGGTATGTGTCGACTTGAAAAATATTCAAATTGCTATTTTTCTCCTGCAGCCACTACCAAACTTCGCAGATAAAAGCTCACTTGAAGATCTCTTTGAGAAAATGTTTTCTGGTCACGACTATAGCGAATTACTCATCATCAGTGTGAATTCATCGCAGCCGAAGTATCTCAGAGCAAGATTTTTCTTCAAGATCGCTGACGAATTGATGAAGTCTTCAGTGAATCCCCACGTTAGATCAGCAGTGTCTCTATTCTTCCTTTATCTCGAATACCAAATAGCTTTATATGCATCTAATGTGAGTTTGTTTATCTAGATCTAATGCGAATATGACATTCATCTTTCAGACATGTGAACAATATTGTGAGTCGATGAATCGGCTTCTTGAAGTTGCAACCCAGCTAATCACATTATAACCGACAAACGGAAAAGAAATCTCAAGTCATCAAATTAGGAGATTACATTATACCGCATTGTTAGCTTCATTTTTTTTTGAAAATCTGTATCAATTTTATCATGTTCCAATCACTCAACGGTTACAAATACTTTTCTGTTCTTGCCCTGTTTCGAATAAAATCGGTCACTTCAATTCGGTGAATTTTTATCAATAAATAAGAGTTAACTCGTAATATTATTTATGGGACCATTGCTGCTCCCTGCCTTGGAACGAAATTGTCATAGTACATCGACATTGCTTCTGTCATGAGATTCTCGGTGCATAGCGGTTCAGTACCAATTACTCGTGCTAAATAAGGGATTATTGGACTTTCGAGAATGTGAAAATGATATTACCCGGATTTCCTGCAATAGTTGAGAATGGTGGAAAGATGGCATCCGGAGGGACTACTGTATCGGGGAGGACACGAGAACATTCTCGAATCACACAACCATTGCCAAGGACAGCTCGTGCTCCAAGATGAACGAATGCGAAGATTTGAGCCGCATTTACCGTACACTCCTGGAATGGTCACAAATTATTTGAGGGCATTCTCTGTATCGCACCAACCTCATCAATATAAACATAATCCCCGATGATCACATTACACATTGTTGGTTTCTTGCTGAAGATTTTAAGACAGGGACGGATATCGCATCGGGATTTTAAAACGCAAAATTTTCCAATTTTTACCGTAGCCAAATCTCCACGAATCGTTACACCTTCCTCAATAATCGTCTGAAAATTGAATCGAATGCAAGAATATTAATATTAAAGCCACCTTTCCAGCAATCACGATGTTCTGTGTTCCGGCAATCGCGTGTTTCTTGTTTACTTTGTTTCCAGTGTGCGTTTTCGCCCATTCTGTTTCATCATAGTATACAATTGGCAAATCCATTTCTGGAATAATAAGTTTTTCATGTACTTTACCTAATTGTGAGAAGATATTTAGCGAGTGAACCTATCGAACGAATACAGAGGAAAATCTGAAGAACTGTTCGGCAATATCAAATTTATTCTATACAAAACATGTTCGGGCTGATAAATTAAAGCAAAAGTCATGCAAAAACTTGGGATAAGATACAAAGGTAATAATTTAAATGGGAATCAAAAATTTGAGAGATTTCGGAACAATTAAGAATTTGAGAAAAAGGACTGAAATAAATACATACATAACAAAAACTTAGCCCATAGAAGTGAAATGTGTCCGAGATGATAATAAATTTAAAAAATTAAGTAAGAGCGCCGAAAACTGGATTGTAGCGACAGATTGCTGGACCTTTCTCCATATATTCAGCCTTGCTGTGTGAAACCTGATAGAACTCAGCCTGAAATAAAAAGATTTAGTACATAAAAGAAAACATAAAGAACATACAGTTGAAGCCAGCATTGATCCACCGAACCATACGGCGTAGCGTTGCATTTTATGTGAAATCACTTGCACATCGATCGGTTTTGGCTGTAAAAAATTGTTTATGAGGTGGAACAACGTGTGAATTCAGTTTACCTTCAATCTTCCACCACTTAATGTTTCACTCATCTGAAGTCTGGCATCACTGAGTCTCTTCACATCACGTTGTAGCTTTCTCGCGAAATCCTTGAACATCGTTGATCCACCAGAAAGAACAATATTTTCATAAAGTCCACGACGCACATCGATGGGACATTGTTGAATGAGAGTATCAATAGTATCAGAAATTGGTGTTGTGAAATCAGGATTGCAAAACTCCGGATGGAAAAAGATCTCTGGTCCGAGGAACCGCTCATATCCGACATCCACACTAAATGGCCGCTTGGTGATTGAATTAATACCATCATAAGTTCTTAGCCATTTTGACGCATCCGTATCGTATTTGACAAATTCTTTCATCACATCTGGACAAACGTAGCAAAACTTTTCCTTGATGGTTTTCGCAACTTCGTAGCTTTGTTCAGCAGGAATGGCGTGTTCGCGTTCTCTCAGAAGATTTTGAATGAAATAAGTGATATCGCGACCAGCGATTGGAATGTGTTTGATGCAAGAGCCAATTACGTATCCATCGGCGACGGGAATACAATGAGTGACACCATCTCCAGAGTCGATGACCTTTAAAAAAAGTGATTATCATGATACAATAATTCAAAAAAAACTTACCAGTCCAGTCAAGCTTCTGTCACTAGCTTCTCTCGATTGCCAACTGGCCGTCAAAGCAAGGACAGCTTGTACGGCAATATAGAGTCCAGGAACGTTAAAAGATTCGAACATAATTTCAGCAGTGTATTCGCGATTTTCTGGTGTGTTGAGTGGTGGTTCCGTCTGATATAAAATCATTAACTTTTCTAGTTTATCATTTAGTTCTTACGAGAAGGAAGAAATGATCTTCTGGCTCAGCTCGCAAATACTTGAAAATGCATTGCTCCCAATATCGTTCCATCAAATCCCAATCTTCAACTATTCCGTGGCGAATAGGATACTTCACAGTATAATTTGCAGCTGCCGGAGATAATGCTTCATCTCCAATGAAAAAGTCCAGATCGTCTATTCCAGCTCCCCCAACTCTATTATTCCAACGGAGAGCTTGTGCATTCGAACTGGCCACCTTGTCTTTTACAGCGATGGCTGAAAACTTTAATTAATACACAATTGTTCATCGAAAGATCGAACCTGATGGAATTATGAACTGCGGTTCAGTGTTTCCGGCATATCCAAGCTTTGTATAACCAGTACCGTTATCGATCACACAAGCCGGTAGTTGGTGTGATGACATGATCCAGGGATCTCCGAAAAATTGCTTAATTTTTTAGTGAAACCGTTTCAAAGAAGTAGAATGTGGCGGGAAGCGTGTATATTTGTCCATCCCTATTCAAACAACGAGTCTCGAAAGTTGATGACTCATCATTATATAGAGTAGAAAAATCGATACTCAAATCAGAGGATTCGCCAAAAAGAAAAGAAACAAAGTTGAGGGATTATTACCCTCGCCTTCAGAAATATGCGAGTGAAAAATAAGACTATGATTGTTTGGGAACAGGTATTAACCAAACAGAAAACGACATTGCGCCACCGCACTCCTTTGGTGAAAGAAGTTTTCCACACAAAAGTGCGATGGAGCAGTGTCTGTCTGCCCACCCGTCTCCGTTTTTCGTGGGTTTAGAATATACGGATCGGGGAGAACCTGTAAAAATTTAGTGTTTAACACTATCGCGGTAATTAACAAATTTCAATAAAATTTAAGTCCTGTATATTTCGGGCAGCTTTTACAGTAATTTACTTTAAAATTGTTTGCATCTATTTAGGATACCGTGATAGTTTTCGCAGATTCTCCCTGATTCGTATTTCACATTTTAGCGTTTCCAGAAATCGGATTTTGTCCCCTTCGATGAAAATTAGAAATTCGATCAGAACTGACTGATCAGTGCATTTTGTCTTCACCCGCAAACACATCTGGCATTACATTAGACGACAAGTCCCGCCACATTTTGAGCGAAATTAATATATATTGATGACAGAATTGTTACTTTGTTCGTAAGGATAAATCTGTTTGAAACGTTCAACAAATGTATAATTTATTCAAACAATAAAACAAAACCACATAAAACCAGCATGCGAGAATTCTTTAAAATAGCATTCACTTTATCTTAGGGTACACATAAATAAATAATTTTTCAGAAGTGTATATCGGGAGAGAGTAGGATTGAATTATTTAGAAAGGATACTTCCACTCAGGAAAAAAACAGAATTGGGGAACAAGGCAAATAAATTACAAATAATTATCACACATATTTATCACCATCCAATTAGCAAGTAAGCATTAATTTTTGAGTGTTGAAATCCGAAGGCCGAGCACATTCTTTCCGATTTCGGCGACCTGGCAGACATTACAGACTTGTCCTTCGAGTCCTTCCGAATATGACGCTCCACAGTATGGACACTTGCAGAGTGGCCGACCACGGTAAAGAGGCACGAATTGGCGGGAGCAAACCACAAATGGATTATGCTCATCGTAGCTCAATTGATGGGCATCAGTATTGTCTCGCTCAGCAGCAGCAAGAACCTTCCGGATCTGTGTTGCGATTTCGGGTTTCGGACCTATAACGTAGATAATATTTTTCTGAACTCCCAGTGTTCCTCCTTACCAACTTCCAAAAGTCTCTTACAAAGAGATGCACATGTTTTCATTTGCTTCATTTTGAAGAATGTGTTCACAGCAGATCTCAATGTCAAAATACGATGCAGTGGTTGCAAATCGAAGTGGGTGAAATAGGCAGCAAGTTCAGCATTTCTTTTCGAGTCTTCCATGTTTGTCTTGGGCAAATCCTTGCGATATGTTTCTAGCAATAGAGCAGCAAGATATTCGCGGGTGATAGCGATAAGCTGTTCGGCTTCTGCAACTTCTTTCTTGGATGTGACAACAAGCAGTGGAATTGCAAGAAGAATTTCTCGAAGTTTCACGACCGCGTCTCCGAACTTTCCATTGGTTGTCATCTGATATGCTTTCTGAAGCTTCTTTTCAAGTTGCGAGAGCTTGAACGCAGCAACCGGCAAATGATTCTTATCCTCTTGGAAATTACGAAGCGGGTGAATCGAAATTGGACCAGCCGGACCAGAACCTCCCCATCCACGATGAGACAGTCGAGATGCTGCGTAAGCCTTCATGAAGACCTCCTTGAAAGGTGCATGTTCCACGACTCCAATCGTATCGCGCAAAATTTTAATAGCAGTCTCAAACGATCCAGCGGCAACATGATCGGCCGGAAGACGAGATACATTTGCCCATTCAGAAGAAACTGCTGGAGCTGGATTTGGAACGACTTCCTCGTTTTCGTCACCTCCTTGTTCATCCGGAATATCAGGCAGGGCTAAGTCATCATCAACATCCCAGCCACCTTCTTCGTCACCATCGACTGGGCCTTCACCTTCATCTACTTCTAGTTCCCCATCATCTCCCACGAGATATTCATCATCACCCCATGCATCGTTACCAACATCAGCGTCCTAAAAATATTGATTGTTGTTCGATTCATTAAAAGTTAACTTACATCATCCTCCATTGCTGCGAATGCAGGAACAACCGGTTTAGCTCCAGCGGCTCTGTTTTGTGCCAGCTGTCCTCCGAGTCCGAGAAGTTGTGCATCGAATGCACCACGTGCTGACGCTAAAAGAGGCCAATTCTCCTCAAGCCGAGCAACTGGGGGTGGTGGAGCCAAAAGACGGGCATTCGCATCAGTTTCTGGAATGGCTTGCTGACGACTTTCGAGTTCTGCTTTCAATTCCTCCGTTTCTGCCGAATATCCGTGAACAGCTGCTGCGAGATAAGCCAACGAAGTTTGACCACAGCTTCTAAGAACTGAAAAATTCAAGTAAAACGCTGTTCAAGTTTAGAGAACGAAGACTAAAATCATAGTGTTTCAAACAACAATACCTTTGATTCTTTCCTCAACGTCTCCAACGTACAACGCTGTTTGGAACTGTCCATGAGCATCGTTGCGAGCTTGGGCGATTTTCATCATTTTGATGAGTTTGTCGGTGTTTCCAGTGACGGTATACAAGAAAGAAAGCTTCTCAAAGTTCTTCGTTCTTTGATAACACATCTCGACAATTTGATGGTTTCCTTGAAGAAGAGCTGTTTCTCCGAGAGCGTCCCAGACAGCTGGCTCGTCGAGTTTTTTAGCTGCTTCCAATGCGATTTGAAGATTTCCACATTCGATTGCTAAACCAAAACGAGTTTTTTCATCTTTGACGAAATGAAGAGCTATCTCTGGATAGCCCTTCTTTTCGAGATATCCAATGATGGATTGTCCGACAAGATTCGCAGAGCGAACCATATTGAGCACTTCATCAATTCGTTTGTTGATTAACGCCAACTTGAATCTGTAGTCGGAGTTGTCAATTGGGACTTCAACCGGGGTAGCATCACGGTTCAAACAGTAAAGTACATTTTCCTTGATTGCGAGAATGTACAATGGGAGATCAAGGGTACGGACAATACCACAGTCCCCAGAATTGATAGCGTATTTGATGTGGTTACTCGTAGTGTACAAGAATACAGAATCACCATCCCAAGCTCCACTTTTAACACGAGTCGACTCCTGTTGTGTGCACAATATCTCCAACTTCCGATTAACCAAAGTCAACGTGTGCTTCGACAGGAGAGCAGCATACTCCATAGATTTGGTCCAGATGACATAACGAACCTTGGCAACTTTTACGGAAGCTGTAACAATTTTTTGCTGCACATCGAAAAGATGGACTCCGTCGTCGTTTCGCAAGAGAACCATTCCAGTTCCGGCGTAGAAAATGTCGTCGACAGCGGTGTTGATGTTCTCGAGTTTTCTCAGTTCTTTGTTGGTCAGGTCGCGAAGAGAAACATTTTGAGCTTTGTCGAGAACAGCGAAGCGATTGCGAGCGACCCACAAAGCGTTGATACCAGTACTTTTGACACAGGCGGCTTCGACGGTTCCATCAGAATTGCTGGCCACTTTGTAGAGTTCGAAAGCGCAAAGGTCCTTGTTATGAGTTCTGCTGGTAAGAAGGAATGTGCTCTCGGCTGGATTGAACGACAAAGAGTAGTACGGCTGCATGAAAGGTTGTGGGTGACGCAGCTTGCATATGGCGACATCTTTACTGAAAAAAAAAGAAGATTTTAACGAGTCATCAATAATGTAATTCCTTTTTCAACTTACTTCGTTGTAATATCAAGCTTCCGGATTTGTTGTCCTTTGACGTAGAAGACCAAATTATCGTTGACACAGTAAGCGGGACGCTCTCGTTGGATTTTGAAAACAACCATTCCATTATCATGTCCAGCAGCAAACATGTTCAAACTTGGATGAGCAGCCAAAACCCAAAAACGTTCGTTTTCATGACGGAAGACATGAAGACTGGTGCGCTTCTGCATATCCCACACACGTATGGACTTGTCTTCTGAGTTTGAGAGAATCAAATCAGCATTTGGATGGAAAATAACGGATGAAACGTTATTGTAGTGTCCTCGACAGGAATCGAGTTCCCATGCTTTGGTTTCATTGTAACGCCAAATCTTCACTTGACGATCATCTGATCCAGAAACCAGGATTGGATTAGTGTGATGGAAAGCCACCCAATTGACTCCACGATCGTGTCCCTCCAAAACATGCTTGACAACAGCATCTGGTTGACCAAAGAGCTCTGCTTGTTGTGCTCCAGTTGGACGAGATGGAACTCCACCACCTGGCATTTGCTTCTTACGGAGTCCGGAGATGTCCCAGATACGAACAGTTTGATCCAGAGATGCAGAAGCAACAAGGTCTTCAGTAGGATGAAACTGAGCACACATAACGTAGTGGTTATGACCAGTCAAAATCGCTATCGAGTTCCGGCTCTGCCAGTTCCAAATACGAACGGTTTGGTCGTCAGAAGCCGAGATGATCCACGGGTACTTGTTATGGAAAAAAGTGGTCCGAATGTAATCGAGATGTCCGAGAAGCGTGAAAATGCATCTTTTCTGTTTGTAGTTCCACACTTTAATTTTGTAGTCATCACCACCAGACACAAAAATGGGTTGATCGTGATGGAAACAAATTCCTCTCACTGGTCCGTCATGCTCATCAAACTTGTCGAGTAAAACACACATGCGGTAGTCCCACAGTTGAATGACGCCACTATGAAGAGAAGTCAGAACCCATGGTCTTGTTGGGTGGAATGATATTCCTGAAAAAAAATTCGTAAAAGGAACGCATCCAAAAAACATGAGAAATTCCATAAGATGATTACAAATCCAATTCCAATACTATTGCCATTCGACAGTAAAACATACCTTTGACTCTTGCAGATTTAGACTCAAATTTGATGAGCAACGACATGGTTTCCGTTGGTGATCCGTCGGCTACCAGTCAAGTTGCTCCTTGGGCGCAGGAGATTCTACAATATTGAAACATAGTGACACGTGTTTTTGTGGATATGCTAAAGCCATTAAACGAAAAACGGTAATTTTGTTTGAAAACGGTTATAGCAGAGGAACGATTCTGAAATACTTCGACCCCAAAATCTCAGCTAGCGAAATATCAACATAATCCACGTCGAAGTTTCAAGAGAAAAAAACGAAGTGTTGGCAAGCCGTCACAACCTGCGGATCTAATGAAATGTGTGCAAACACACTGACGATCATTCGCACACACGCACATTGTGAACTAATTCTGCACCCAAGTTTGGGGAACTAAAGAATTCATGGAAATTAGGGAAACAAAAACGATCGGGCAATGGAAAATGAGGAGAGTAAACCATTTGTTATCAACGTATCAGTTTATTGTTGCTCAATTTCGGAGTGTCTTCCAGACGAGTTAGAGATCCCGGTGCAATGGTCAAAAAATTTATGCGGTTTGCCCTTCTAAAAGTGCCACATGGCAATCTCGACGCGTAGTCGGTATCGTGTAGTCCTCTCGGACAATACGCCCGGGATTCACCAGCACGTCACTCCGCGCCACAACCAAGAGAGCAAAAAAAAACAAGAACAGTTTGTAAAATGCCCGTTCCTAAAAATTGCCAGCTTCTGCACCTCAGAGAACAAGTTTATAAATAATTCATAGATCTTATTGGAACTGTTTTCGAAAATTGGATTTAAAAGACTATTCCAGAACACCGTTCATTTTGAACAAGACAAAAAATACAGGCAAGGTAGAATATGCGCCATGGGAAGAAAACATTGCTAAGGCAGATACATTAATTATAATAGGAAAAACCAGATTGAGGGTCTCAGGAGCATTTTACACGAAGGATGCATTTGAAGGGAAATACTCGGATAGTTGCGGGGGCTACAGTGAATGACAATGAACAAGGATGCATTAGATTAATAACAAAATATTTGTTAGGAGAACATTAGAAAAAGGACAGTTGTATCGCCATCCAAAAACACGGTAATTTTTTTATTGAACAGGAGACTGGGCTAGTACCAGAGAATGTAGAGGTGAACCAAGAATCCGTAAACGACGAGTCCCAAGACTCCGTAAGAATAGTTCCTGTTCTCGGAAAGAAGAATCACAAGCTGACGAACCGCTGGATCCATAGTAGGGAACATGGAATCCTAAAGAAGCGAAGTAATTGATTGAGAGGGAAAAAATCAACTCACAATAACCATGTGGTTTTCGGAAATATCGGATGTGCTAGGTCTTTCGGCTTCCACATCCACATGAGAGTCCGTCAGTTTGCATTGCTGCTGGAGTTCCTCAACTTGTTGATCCCGTTCCGCCAACTTTTGCTTAGCATCGATCAGCTCATTGACGAGCCCAGCTCGCTCTTCTGCCGCTTCCAGTTGAATATCTTTGTTTTGTTTCTCGAGATCAGACACACTGAATATATTATGGTGAAAACATGCTCTGAGCTATTTTTCACTTACACTACAGTAAGTTGGACTGCCTTTGCCAATTCTTCGCTCAGTAAAACATTTTTAGATTGAACTTCATCAAACATTTGAATATGTTGCTGAAGCTCAGAAATTCTGAAAATTTAAATCACAATTAAATTTTCAAAATAGGCTACCTACTGCTTTTCAAGACTTTCAGCCTTCTCAGAACTAAGCTCTAATGAAACTCTTGTCAGATGAAGTTCATCTTCCAGGCGTTTGTTTTGGGCTTTCGAAGCGGTTTGCAAGACCTCAATACGATTTTCCAGCTGAACAACTCTGTAAAAAAACAAACTACGATACCGCCAACTTAAAGACTCACCTGTCTTTTTTCGGAGACATAGCCTCTTCGAGCCTTCTTTTGATGTCCTCGACCTCGTTTTCCAGACGCTGCTGTTCAGAGGCGGAAACCGTCTTATCTTCGAACAGATTCACAATCTCTGCTTCCTTTTCAGCAATCAAGATTTTGAAATTTTCCATCTCTGAATTCAGTGCTACTTTTTCGGACACAACTTGGGCAAGCTCGTTTTCCTTTCGTTGAATCGTTTGCCTCATTTCTTGTGAGGCGTTTTCCGACTCAACTCTGAGTTCTTCCATCCGTTGTTCCTTTTCCTTCAGACGTTGCACCTTTTCAGATGATTCAGCCGTCATTTCGTCCAACTTTTTTCCGATAATTTCAAATTTCGCCTTCTCGGATTGCAAAGCTTTCTGGTGCTCCTCCTCCTTTTGATTAAGGATTTCAGTCAAACCTTCCAACTGTTGCTCACTTGCCACCGCATTCAAGGATAACTTTTCAATCTCAACATCTTGTTTCATAATTTGAGTTCGAAGAGCCTCGATCTCAGATTCTAGTTGCTGATTCATTTCGACAAAAGTAGTTTCCTTTTCAGCTTGAGATAGCTTGGTTTCCGCCATTTTAGAATTCATTTGCTCCAAACTTTCTTTCAAAACATTACTTTCTTCTTCCGCTCTACGCAACGATTCTTCGATTGCAAGTTTTTCGGTTACCGCGATCCGATCTTTTACATGGAGGTCTTCTTGAAGCAAACTCATCTTAGCTTCCATCAACTCTTTTTCTTTGAGAATCTTGCACTTGTCTTCTTCGATAGAAGTGACCAATGTATTTACGCGAAGCTTTTCAGATTCGAATGAAGCCACTGTTGACCTAAGTTGTTGGACCTGCTCTTCAAAACTATGCTTCTCCGATTCGTAATGTTCCTTGAGCTTGTCAATTTGCACGTTCGCTGTCGCGTATAAGTCTTGTTGTTCTTGAAGCGCCATTTCCGATAGTTTCAACTTTTGACGCAATTCTATTGAATCTTCTTCATACTGCTTCTGCTGAACTTCCGACGACTTTTGCAGCTCCTCCAACAGGGATTCCAGTTTGGACAATCTGAATGAAAAATGAAATTATCTTACTTATATATAATCCGCTAGGATTTCTGTCCGGTCTTGGTCAGGATGTCCGCTTTAGTTTTCCGAAAGGTAAAGAATTTTGTCGCGCCACAAAATCGAACCCGCGACTATCGCGTGGCAGTGCAGCGCGATACCGACTGCGCTACACGTGAAACAAAAGCAAAGTGGCCAGTGGCGTATAAAAACTAAGCAAAATTGAGCGGCGAAGCCGCGAGTCCAGCCTGCGGTAAGCAGGCTGGTTATTTATATATTTGGACGAACTAACGTTTTCTGGCTTGCCATTTTATCTTTTTCATAGTCGTCGATTTTTGATTTGTACGCGACGACGGTTCGATGAAGATCCAGGTTTTCTTCTTCTTTGATTACAAGCTGGGTGGAAACTTGAGAAAGCATGCCCTCGGTATTCTCCAAGGCAGATTTTAATGATTTGACAGACTCTTCGAGCAAATCCATCGAATCAGAATTTTCTGAAACCACACTCTCGTTGCTTTGAGAACATGTAGATTGGTTCAGTTTATCCTCGAGCGATTTGTTTTGTTCAATAAGATTGAATTTTTCAGCCAAAAGATTTTTTAATCGTTTAGACGATTGATTTTTTTCTTTGCTCAGCTTTTTGATCTTCTGTTTCGCTTGATCAAGCTCTTCCTGGACTTTCTTTCTATCTTCTTCCATGATCTTCATTTCTTGCGCCTTCTTGATGTTGTCGTTATCGATGCTGTCCAGCAAGTCTTTGTTTTGATGTAACAGTTTTTGAAGAGCCACATCTTTGCCTTCAAGAGCAGCCGATTGGAAAACGAGCTTGTGTTGTTCCCGCCTGAAGTTCTCTCGAAGTTTCACGACGGCTTCAAGAACATTCGTGATTTTTTCAGTTTGGAACACGTCTTGAAGTTCGTCTAACAGCTTTTGCTCCGAGTTTGTTTTTGCAACTATCGTATCTTCAGCTGTTTGAAGATCTTTTTGAGCCACGGCGTATTTCTCCTCGAGTTCAGACACATTTTGTTCAGTTGAAACCTTCGCGAGTTGAATATTATCTTCTAGCTTTTTAATGTACTTTCGACAAGCATCTTCATTGTCACGATAATGTTTGACATCAGCTTTGGTAGCAGTCAGTTGTTGTTGAAGTTCATTCACTTGTTCGTTCGACTTCACTAGGGTCCTTTTTACTTCATCGAAATCTTTTTTTATGAGTTGAACTCCATTGTTTATGCTTTCATAACGGGATTCTAGCTTCTCGTTATCGGAAGCGAGACGCTGCAGCATTGAAGAGTTTCTTTTCAATGCGATGTCCAGTTCACAACGAAGTTCTTCCTCAACTTGAACCGCTCGCACCATTAGCTCTTCTTGCTTCAATAGTCGTTCCCTTTCTAACTGAAGATCAGAGCAGGTATTGCGGTATGAAGACTTTTGAGACTCAATGTCCTGAGTGAGTTTTTGAACTGCTTCATTTGATGTTCTCAGTGATTGCTCGAGTTCGTCAATTATGGCCGCGGAGGTTTGACTTCCTTCTTCGAGGACCGAGTTCGTGAGATCGAGCTTACTCTCGAGCGCGTTCACTTGGTCTTAACAAGTTATGTTTTGATAGAAACACTATGAAAAAATAAGTATACCTTTCAAGCGAGCAACATTCTCCTCAGTATTAACCAATTCGAGTGTGAGCTTCTCTCGCTGATTCATTAAATCTCCATTTTGTCCCCTGAGATGATCGAGTTCATCGATTATGCTGATACCGTTTTGGCCGTGTTCACTGAATGTATCCTCATGGGCAGGGAGGGTTGAATCACCATCCTGAATTTAAAAAAAACATTGAAACCAGAAAAGTTTTCATCTGACTTACTCCGCTATGATCAACTGGTAATCCGGATCTCAACTTCTTTATCAGTTGTTTGGCGACGATGAGCTCGGCGTCCCGTTTTTCGAGAGTGGAGAATAGAATTCTCATATCTCTGTGTCTTTCTAAATAAAATAATATTAGAAGTTTTTTAATGATTGCTCATACCAGGATTAGAGCCACTGGAGACAAACTCTCTCAGTTGGGACGAAAGTGCTTCGAACTCCACTTGGTGATTGTCATTCGAGGACGAGCGACCGTCACTTTCCGCGATCGTAGAGGCGTTCAGAGATTGGCTTCCATGCTGAAAATAATTTTTCTCACAGGGTTAGGCAGGATGAGACAACCTTCAAAAGCTTCGTCTTGTTTTTGCGGCCCATATTGGATTGAATTTGTTTGACAATATTATTACCTGCAATTTTTAGAAAGGAATGAAGATGACAGTCTGATGGTGAGAAAATCTTTTAAAAAACCCAAAATTAGAAGAAAAATAAAACTTTGGGCCGAAGAAACGGAGAAAAACAGATCGAGCTGAACTTTTTCAATCAGACTGTCGGCAAACAATCGCTTCGAGACCCACACGTTACAGTAGTAACATGCCGCGAAATTGAAATCTTTCAAACCTAAAAAAGATTTTCTGTGAATTTTTTTCCTGACACGATTTTCACCAGGGTTGCGGATTGACGTTCACAGTTCTTTTCAGGGAAAAATGTTTTTGAGAAAAATTTTTCGAGCGTAGATATCAAACTTTTGTCACCATCTGGGTGGGAAATTATTTCATCGACCTGATTTCGACAGTTTTTTCATTCAATTTGCAAATAATTCAAAGTTTTTGACATAAAAACAGTATTTAAACTGTAAAAAACTTTCGATTTCACTTTGAAATGCTTTTCTAACATCCATTGATAACAAATATAGAATAAAAGATAGATCTTCAAACTAGAAAAATTTGAACTGAAAATTTTTTTCAGTAGGCAGACGGTCCGGGCCGATGTTTTCAGAAAATCGGCCCGGCCCGTCGCAACCCTGATTTTCAACAATCAGTCTGGGTTCTTGCGAATTTGAAAGTTTTCTTTGTTGGAAATCACCAAAAGTTTACATTTTCCAAACTTGTCGCGGGCCGGGCCGCCGGGCCAAAACAGAAAAGTTCTCCGGCCCGGATTTTTTCAAAAATTGTTTTTTTCTTTCAAAATCTTCCAGTGATTGACATTTTTTGTTGCAGTTTGAGCGATTTTTAGGCAAAATTATATGTTTTTAACCCTTGTAACTTAGTTTTAGTAAGATTTGGGCAAATTTTCTGTTGTTGGGAATTTTTTTTTACTACCAATCACACATTTTTTTGAACCCGGGCCGACCGGGCCGGGCCGGCGAAATTTTTCATCGGCCCGGCCCGGAAAATCACAAGTCTGACATTTTCCAATTTTCGGAAAAAAAACTTTCTATTTGAGAGCCCTTCTGTTACAGGTTTTACGGTATTTTTAATATCAAATTTGGTCAAAACACTGAGCCAATTGGCTAGTAAGTTATTTATTGTGATGAATTTCCAAACGATATTCTGGCATTGTAACAATTTCGAACACGGCTTGTAATCTAATGTTCAGTTAGCATCCTCGTTCTCTTACAGAGTGCAGTTGCATATTTGACTTGGAAACAGCATACTGAAAGACTCGTCCATTGATATTAACTTCAAAGAAGACAATTCCTCGAAATGGAGGTTCGACGGAAACAATGCGACCAGTTCCCCAAGACATAATGTCGCGGAGAAAGTCGGCTGAAAGTTTTAGGAACATCTAGTAGTTGAATGTCTCGGAAAAGTTACATCTTTGCTTAAATTCGATCCGATTTCTTCTCTCTCCAATGCAAGTGATATAAGCTAGTCTAGGGGCGACGAGCGAATTGACGGTCGCATGTTGACCTTGCTGCACTGCACTCGTCAAAGTTCGGTGAAATTGTGCAGCTTTCATACGGTTCATGCTTCTTGGATTAGTTGATCCGGTGACAAGCACAGCAAGTGCAAGCAGAGCGTAGGATAGCGTGAAGAAAAGTTTCATGATGAAAAACTGCTGAAGATATGAATGTAGACAGTTTACATATCGAATCTATGAATTCGATTATCACACTTTGATTCGATTAGCACTCAGCGAGAATCCCAGTTTTATGGCGCAAATCGAGTAAAGTTGTTATGAGAAACAGTAAGCTCATCTCTTACTGAAAGTTCAGCCATAAATGAATACCTCGATATATCCACTTACAGAACTTTCTTTGGAAGAAAACAAATTTTCCGATAGCAAACATGGTTCAACATTATTAGTTCATTTCATAGAATCGGCAAGCGTGAATAAAAGTTCTATTGTGGCGGCAAAATGCAGCTGAACTTGCGCCACCGCATTCCTGTGGTAAAAGGTCCCGACACGGTGATTTTTCCACTGGAGTGCGGTGGCGCAAGTCCAGCTGCATTTTACCGCCACAATACAATGATGATATAAGGCTCACTCTCCGGAGGGAAAATTTAGAGATCTGCTACAACGAGCGAGATACTGCGTATTGAATGATAAAGTATTATGTTACAGGTAGATCGGAGTTAGGTGAAACAGTAGATTGGCTTTCAATTTCTATGACGTGCCTGATGTACCTTGACACGAACTAGGTACTTGAGTTGGATTTGATCGACGTCGTATACAATATACCTGAAATGTGAACGGTTTCCGTTGAATTCAGTAATAAGATACATACTCATTGTACAACAAGCTAAAGTCAACTCCATGTTTTCCTTGGAGCTGTACATGTTTCGGTCCTTTTGGAATCAGGTAACCATCTGGATGATGGTAGTCTCCACTTTCTTGAGGACATTCCCGCCCTATTCCTGAACAATAGAAAATGACTTGCCAAGTTTTAACTTTCTAGTAAAATAATTACCTTTCACTGAAGAAGTCCCTTTTGGCAGACTAGTTCGTGTCATTGTTACTGCGTCCATTTTTAGAGCCATTTCACCAAGAGCAACGTCACAGAGAAGAAGATAAGCTTCTTCTTTTGCATTAGTCTGCAAAAATAATGTTGTTTAAGCCAAGAGAATCAAACTCACCCGGCAGTAGAATAAACTTTTAGTGAACATATCCGCGAAATATACACCCTTTCCGAACATGTAACCAGAAACCGGAGCTTCTCGAGGAGCGATGCGGAGACCTTGACCTAGGATTCCAGCAAAGTTCATCCTTCCAGAACCATGCCAAAGCAGACGACGGTTTCCAAGTTGTGATTTAAATTTACTGGACTCATTCTCCCGGTCAATTAATAAAATCTGAATATTAAAATTTATACTCCATTGTTCGATTAATGCACTTACATCAATCAAATCAACTTTGATGTCGTGAGTAGATCCTTTGGTGTTTTCAATATACTCCTGGACTATTTTCCAATCTGCGCAGCCATGCTCCATTGGCTAAACAACCGTAATGATTAAATCAACAATCTCAAGACTTACCGTCAATTGACACTTCAGTTTTTTGTAGTTAACATCGACTGGATCCATGCCAATATTCTCAGGAGATGTATTATCTCCTCCACAGATTTGATCGTATGCAAATTTAATTTCAAGCAGTGCATTAAGCATATTGTTCTTCTCCTGAAAACAAATACCGACTTCTTAAAATTTGAAACCATTTTCTTACCTTGACTTTGTGAATACTGTAGATAGGATCTGGAACTTTCATTCCGAAATTGTGCGGAATAATAGTGTAGAACTTGTTAGTACAGTTTAGAATTCGGGCATTGTTTATTGGCGTTTCCTCCAGTACCTCGCTGAGCTCATTGAGCACATGGAATGCTTGGTTGATTTGATTTCTAGAAAGACGTCCCAAAGGCATTTTTTGGATATCCATTTCGAAAGATTTCAGAGCTGATTTCATATTTTCGATATTGAAGATAGTCATGACAATTTCTTTCACACTCTTTGGCAGCAGTGTTTTTGTACCAGGGGCAATATCTTGATCTCCGAGTTGTGCCTGAAATTTTAATAAATTTTAGTCTCTTCTTCAAATTGAGAAAAGCATAATAACTAACCAGATCTGAGTAGTCCGTTTCAACATAGTTGAACGCACCATGCATTTTGCGGAAATTTGTTCGATCTTTCCAATCATTTTTGGTCTTCTCTTTGAACAGCTCCTCGAATCGTTCAATGGCTTGATCTTTTTCAAAGCATTCATATGTGGAACCACCGGCATTGGTACCAACTCTGCCCCACGACCGGAAGACGTAATACGATCTGGAATCACATTATAATAAGGTTGATTCTATGCCATGGACTTACTCCTTTGTATCGTCCTTGAGCAATTGGAGTTTGTAGAACGAATTTTTGTTTTGAGTGACATCAGTGGCTGAGAGTGTTGCTTGAAAAAGACTACAATCAACTTCGTTTTTGAAGACGTGACACTTGTTAGCATATTTGAACTTTGCATCTACTACGGTTCCATTTTTGAGAATATGAGTGCTAGTTGATGTGAGATCATCTACTTTGATTGAAATACGATTGTTTAAATCAAACGCTTCGGCATCATACATGAACTGATCTCTCCTCGATTTTCGTTTTCTAATCGTAATAACTTGTTCTGCTTCTTCTTCTTGAACATAAAGACGCTCGGAGATACAGTTGAAAGAAACATTGCTCTCACTGCATTTTTCCAGCAAACGAGGAGTCGCCAGGAATAAAGTCCGAACAGGATTTTTCGATTCGTAAGTACACTTTGTATACTCCGTTGTGTATCCCGTGCAGACATACGTACGACGAGCTGAACTGTACTCAACTTTTCCTCCACAATTGCAAGCAACTGGAGTTCCAAAGGTAGCATTATCGGCAAGCCGTTCCAGAACCTGAATGTTTAAAAGCATTTTTATATCATGGCCCAACTACAAGCTAAAAACCTGTGCTGTGAAATTTTGTCCCTCTGGTATGGACTGCTCGTTAATCTCGAGTACCTCCGCTCTTTCGGCTTGTGTAAGTTGCTCGAATAACAATCGACTGTTCCAGAGCTGATCGGCTTGAGTCTGTAAATCATGACTTATTCCGAATTGATAAGGTAACAGACGATCGTACCTTCAATTGCTGCTTTTTATGCTCAGCAAGTTCCACTTCTTTTGCAAGTCGCATTTTCTTTTTCGCTTCACTCTCAAAAGGTTTTTCGACATCCGGAGAAGCAACTCGTTTGTTGTTTATTGATGAAGATAGAGCATCCGAGCCAGCTTCCATGTTCTCATGTACATCCCCTACGACATCAGCAGCTACATCTTCAACAGAACAATCTGATTCTGATTTGATATTTTGAGCGCTTCCTTCATGTTTCTCTCCGCTAGTAGATGTTCCCGGTTGTGGTGTAGCTGATGTTCTTTTCGCTTTCAAAATCTCGCCACAACTTTCCACTACTCGATTTCTCCAAAATTCCTCGTGAAGCATCCAGCCAGGAATATCGTTAAAAGTGCCTTCGATTTTTTCAAAACCTTCCAAGTAGCATTTCACATGAAAACTCTTGGTTTGTTGAATCGCTTTAATCTCTCCTTTTTCAAATCTCTCAGAGCACTTGCTACATTTTCCGCGATTAGTAGCTGCTTTGTCTACATGAAGATCAGATAAGTATACTGTAGCAACATCTGGCTCTCGTTTTGGGTTTGTCTCTTTGGAATTTTGAACTTGTTGTTCCGGCGGGTTCGCTCCTTTGAAACTCTGAATTCGTTCTCGTAGCTTATTCTGGTCTTCCCAACGGAGCCAGTCTACTCCTCTGACTGAGCTAATGTTGATATCGTCACGACCACGAACTAATTTTTTCCAGAAACATTCGTAGTGAAACCAAGAATCCATGTAACCATCAAAAAATGAAGATGGTTGGCAGAGTGACATGCGAAGAGAATCCTAAAGAAGCTAAGAAAGAGTTAAAAAATCTCAGAATAACAATTACCTTGCTGATACTTTTTTTGCATTTTTTACAGTTTGCTCGGCCGGATTTAGCGTACTCTACGGCATATGGGAGAGGAACATTCGATTGAATCATCCTACCCGTGTGTTCATGAGTATCTGTAAATTTCGAATATTGTAATTAATAAATTGTCGATTCTGTTGGAATATAGAAGAATATTTACGATGCAATAAATTTAGAAACAACTACGACTTTACTGGAAAATCGATTAAAACGGTTTGCAGCGAATTCTGAATTCTTTTCAAACGACCGCTTCATTTTTTTGCGGCAGAGCGTCTTTGCTAATATGCTTTTAATTTTTTTGGAGACTGCAGTCACAGTCGACTGTATTTCCCCGACAAAAAACTCCTGAAAAACGAACTCCGGGAAAAGGCTGGCTTAAATGTATTGAACAACTTTTTTTTGAGACCCTACGCTGCGTCCAAAGTAGTTTTTTTTTCATGCAGAAACCAATTCTGACCAATTCTAGGACCGTATCAAATCTTGAAAGACGCATAGTTTTTTCTGCGTTTCTTACGGTTCTAGAAATGGTCCCGCCACGAACTTCAACAAAAAGACGAAAATTTTGCTTTTTAAAGGTGGTGTGCGGGTTTTTAACATAAGGGCTCACATGGGGTAAAAATATGTGAATTTTCAAAATATCATGATGAAAACGCGCAAAAAAATTTCTTACGGCCGCAAAACGCCGTCAAAGTGCGATTTTTTGGTACGGTAGTGGTCCCTGATGGAAGAGCTGGCCTAGCTTTTTCCAGAGAGAAAAAAAAAATCACCTGACAATGCTGCCACAAATGAGTTTTCACTGTTTTTCGCTAAAAATAAGCGAAATTCGGTTCGCGAGAAAGGGACCACTACCGTAGTGCAAATCGCACTTTGACGGCGTTTTGCGGCCGTAAGAAATTTTTTTGCGCGTTTTCATCATGATTTTATGAAAATACATGTATTTTTACCCCATTTGAGCCCTTATGTTAAAAACCCGCACACCACCTTTAAAAAAAATATTTCGGACACCTGTTCACTGCAGAATTAGCGTGCAAAAACTCTTTTGAACGCAGCATGAGTAAAACAAGAAGTAAAATTTGCTTCTTTTCGGAGTAAGCTCCATTATGAATGTTTTTTTCATAGCAAAAATCGCATTCCTAGGTCAAATTTTTTTTCAGGAACAATGCTCCCCGTACTTGTGGTTTTTTCTCAGAGTCATGTCGATTTTAGAATAGCGGAGTTCAAGGCTATATGCTCAATGCTCTCGATAGAAGTAGGCAACATAGATGCGATCGATACGAAGGTTTTGAAAGTTTTAAATGATTGTATCGATCCATTCACTGTCTGCAGAGTCACATTTTTGTCGTCTCGTTTCAAAATCATGATGAAGTGAGAAAACTGTTGTCACGGTCGATTCTCGTCAAGTTTGCAGTTGCTCTCTCGTTGGAAGCGAAGTCTTACGAAGAATTGTATCAACAGATAACCAAAAATCCAGATATAATCGAAAAATACGATAAACCAAACGAAAGTTTTGCATTGCGATTTTTCGCGATAGGAAGAAAGAAGAAACTGGATAGCATTGAAAGAATTAAGGTTTGTACAATGTAATATGAATAATTACCTTTTTTCTAGCTGTTCCTAGACAAGGTGTCATTCAAAAGTTCTCCGATTTCCTTGATATCTCCTGTCAATGAATTATATCTCGTCGAAGAATACGAAAACCCAACAGATGAAGAACCTCAAAAAGTCTACTTCGGAAAATTACTGGGAGAAGGTAGAAGTGAACTTAAAACGAAGTACAATTTACGCGAGCGATGTTACATCGGAAATACTACAATGGATCCTGAATTGTCATTCATTCAAGTAAGATTTTTGAGCGCTTATTAATTTCATGAAATATTATACGGATTTATGAATTCAGGCCAATTTGGCAATGGTACGACCAGCAGATGTAGTCCTTGATCCTTTCGTGGGCACTGGAGGACTCATCTTGCCTGCAGCAGAATTTGGAGCATTTGTTATGGGAACTGAAATCAATTACCAAACCGCGAGGGCGAAAGGACGATCTTCGAGACAGGGAGTAGAGATGAGAGACGAATCAGAAAGCATTCTTGCTAATTTTGAACAGTATCAAACAGACGTGAGTTTTTGAAACTACAACGATAAAGCCTCGATTCGTTTCTTCAGGATAGATTGTTATCAATTGTAATTGCTGATGCCAGCAAGCATGCCATCTGGAGCTCCAATGCGAAGTTCGACGTTATATTGGCAGATCGTTAGTTCTACTAGTGCATTCCTAATATTTTCTATTGACATTTTTCAGCTCCTTATGGTGTCCGAGAAAAGGCTAGAAAAACTGTGAAAAACAAGAAAGTTGATACAAATGAAGATTAGTACGTTATAATTTTTTGATGACGCTTCTACTGCAAATTTCAGCATTCAGTATCAACAAAAAGAGGAATATGATCTAGAATCCGCCTTTTGTGATCTTCTTGATATGGCAGCCAAGATATTAGTAACGAATGGAAGAGTTTCATTTTGGTATCCCGTCATTCTGGAAAAGTAAGTCAGTTCTCAATTTCTCATCGAAAATACATTTTAAGATACTGCTTGGAAAATCTACCGATGCACCCAGCATTGGAGCTGATATCCAATTGTGAGCAACCTCTAACACGAAAAACAAGTCGTCGACTGCTGAGTTATCGGAAAATTCGCGAACCAGTTGATGAAGAAGGATGCGAAATTCAAGCAACTGGTGTCAGTCACTACAGAAGCGTGTTGTTTTCTTCATTCAAAAATAATAATGCATCTGAATCTTGATTATTCATTTTCTAATATTTTCTTTCTTGTTGTTGCTTAATTTGTTGTTGATTCATTTCATTAATTTTTTGATGAAGTTTATTGCTTAATAATTTAAAGCTTTTGACCTTCATTCATTTTTAATTTCTGGGAATTAGTACGCGAAAAATCATGATACCACGAAGAAGGCTTCTAATTCCAGCCAATAACTACGCTTGAAAATTTTCAGCATCGAAATAATTTTCGTGAGAAGCTTTCTCCATAAACAAGACGCAGACAGTCAGACACTTCGGCAGGTCTCGTCACGAAAGAGTGTTTGCAGTCTGCGTGATACGGTCATCCACAGACATGTAGTTGACGGCGGAGAAAATGCGATGTTCTCTGTCATTTTTCGGCCAATTTCCTGTCACTCTCATTCGTGCATCTTCTATAAAACTGTTTTTACTCTCTTTCTCTTTATTCGGCTCCACGCTTTCGAATAGCTTACAACCCTGGTGTTTTTTCGAAACTAAATTTTAAAATTTTCAGTAATGAAGCTGCCATCCATCATCCTCCTCTCTCTTCTTGGATTATGCGCGGTTTACGGTTTGTGAATAAATTGACATTACTGAACTCGTATCTTTTTTTTCAGCTGCTGATGTCGTTGATGGAGAAGTGACCGATGATGCTCCAAAGACTGCCCAAGAGGAGGATGATCTCACGATCGGAGCGTCCCCAGATGCGGAACTGGCTTTCCACTTTGTGCAACCAGCTGATGCCAACGTTCTTCACGGTATGAGCAATACTATACTTCATAAAAATTAGTTACATTTTTTCAGAGTTTTACACCGGAAAGCCCATCAAGTTCTTGATTGGATTCCAAAACAAGGGAGAAAAAGACTTTGTCGTCAAGTATTCCGAAACTTCTTTCCGTTTCCCAACTGACTACAACTACCACCTTCAAAACGTAAGCAGACTTTTTTTTAAATTCAGAGTTCATTGTTTCGAATTTCAGTTCACCAGAGGAGAGTACAACCGCCGTGTCGCTCCAAAGGAAGAAGCTACTCTTGACTACGGTTTTTACGCTCATGAAACATTTGCCGGACGCCCAGTTGGACTTGTTGTCAATGTTCACTACCAAGACGCTGATGGAAACGTTTTCGTTAACAATGTTTTCAATCAAACTGTGAACATTCTCGAGGACGACTCAGGATTCTCTGGAGAGACTGGATTCCTTTTCATTTTCTTTATTGCCCTTTCGATTGGAGGACTTTACCTTGCCAATCAATTCTTGTCTAAGCTCTCACGCAAATCTGGACTCTCTAAGCGCAGAGTCGTCGAGCAAGGAACATCTTCTGAGGTCGATTTCGAGTGGATCCCAAGAGATGCTGTTAAAAACAAGGAAAAGAAATCTCCAGTTGCTGGATCACCAAAGGCTCGTAAATCTGCCAAGAAAGCTGATTAAATAGAAGAACTAAACAGATTCTCGTTGTTACTTCATATCAGAACTTCTATTTATTTTATTGCCTTTTTGTTTCTCCCCACCTCTCACGAAGACAAATTTGTGTATATTTCTTCATATTTATTTTCCTCTTTTCTCAAATTCGTTTAAATTGTCTCTTGCGGGACGGGTATTACACCCGCAGCCTCATCATTTTTTTCCTCATAAAACAAGAAAATTAATAAAAAGATTTAGAAGTATTTTTTGTTTGTGTAAAAACATCATGTTATTCAATGATTGTTCGACTAGCGACGCTTCGCGTCGCTGTACACGGCTGCGCCGTGTTACTTATTGGGGTGTGATTACTCAAAAGTATGAAGTTGTAAAAAGAAAAGTTTATGTTCAAAATATTTCGAAAACGATAAGGCTTCACCTCTACTACACTCAAAATCTTAAAGCTGAAATGAATGAACAATTAGTTCACCTTTGTAGCCTTCGATAAAATGAAATAGAAAATGAATGAAAAAGTCGTTGCAGGTGCTTCGCACCTACAACGACTTTTTCATTCATTTTCTATTCCATTTTACCCAAACGCAATCTGATGAGATCGCATTCGGGGCCTACGGCCTCTCACTGTATTCCCGGACTTCATAGAAAAAAATAAAAAAAACAAATAGACAAACACGGCATCGAACCCGTGACTCTTCCCTCAAGGCTCTGCACCACTACCACTACGCCACAGGTGTCGACATGAGAGGGAGGAAGGAACGGTAGGGACATGACTGCGGTCGGCGTTATTTTCCTTCTCCTGTCTCTCCTCTTCCCCACCACCGTTCTTTATGAACGGGCGTGCACAGCGAAGTCGTGTGTATTAAAAATGAGCTCAAAAACGCGCAAAAAAGGCGATTTGCTCAGATCTCTATAATAATAATGATGGAAAAGATGATTTAGAATTGATTGATATAAAAATCGATACAAAAATCACATAAAATACCAAACCCGACGCCTCGGAAATATGACAAGCTACCACCGGTCATAGCTTGACTCATAATCGGAATTTCAAAAATTGATATAGATTTTTGAATTCAGCGTAAAATTATCTAATGGATGCAAAAAGAATTTTCGGAAAAAGTTCAAAATTGACTATTTTGGAAAATTTAGGTTTTGGTGAAAAAATGAAAAATCCTGGAGGAAAAGTTTTTCGCAATTTTCTATTAAATTTTTTGAGAAAACAAATACAAAACTTATATGTTTCTCTTTGTAATTTTTTTGCGCATTTTTTGATATATAATTTGCCTAAAAGTTCTCGCTATTCGTCGAGAAATAAGCGAGAGAAGAATGGCGAAATTGATGAAAAAAGAGGGGAAAACCAAGTTTTTCTGTAGATTTTTCAAAAAAAGGATGGCTCTTGCTTTCCTGCTCATAGCTAAGCTCAAACTCAACCAATCACCGTGTTCAAATATTCGACAGAAACGCGAAGAGATTTCAAAATGGAAGAAAAAAGAAATTTCGAAAATGATTGAGATTGAGCGGAGTTATAAGCATTCAAAAATGACCAAAAAAAATCCTCAAAAAAATCGCCATATTTTTTGACAGGCCACGCCCCCTTTTTGCGCAGCCCGTCCTTACCGCATTTAATAAGAGTAGCAGACTAGCGCCGCTTCGCGTCGCTGGACACGGCTGCGCCGTGTTACTTATAATGAACTGTTTACTAAAAAGTACGAAGGTTTTTCAACGAAGAGCAGTTTCGGTTCAGAGTTTTTAAAGAATGACAATTCTACAGAACTCGAAATCTGAAACAAGAAATGAGGCGGCATACAGTGAGGGACCGTAGGCCCCGAATACAATTTCAATTTGGGCCAAAAACCCATCCAGTGAGGGGTTGTAAGCCCTGAGTGTAACTTCCATTTAGGCATAAGAATCGAGAAGCTAATTTATTTGTCAAAAGTTTATTGTTTTCTATCCACCGGTAGTTAGGGGGTTGACGCGGTTAGGATGTGACTCGCGAGAAGTATCTTTACGACTAACTTTTTGCGAGCATTCGTCCGTATGCTCCACACACCAAATGTATATTTTTTTCGATTTCGGAGGAGCGACACAGTTATAGTCTCTCGAAAACCGAATAGGCATATATTCGTCCTTTGAAACCAAGATAACATTCTTTCAATTCCAACTTTTCCGAAATTTATATAAATATTCTGTCTCCTCGCGTTGAGGAGACAGAAACATCAATCGAGAGCCGCGTCGGCCACTATAGTTAGGCTACGCCCTCAAACGTAGAGGCCTGAACTTTCTGGATTTAGGGAGAGAGGGCGGCGGATAGCGTCTTCGGCCGTCGGCCGATTCCGCTAGACGCCGCTTCGCAGCAAGCAGGGCGTGTCCCTCGAAGTTACTGTGTGTTTGTACGACCATTTTGAGTCAAGTTATGACAAAGTGAACTTTTAGAGGTGTTACGGGCTGACTAAAGATTGTGTGGCCTAACGTCCCTCACTGAATGGGCGTTCGGCCCAAATTAACTTTCGAAGAGATAAATACAATGTACAAAGAAATAAAAAGAAAAATGACCAACGACGGAATCGAACCCTGACCTCTAGTTTACTGACGCAGCCCGCTAACCACTCGACCACTCACCGCACACTGAACACGCCCTCCCCATGGCATAGAGGAGGGTGGGAGAAGGGGGAACGTCGTTCGAAGGACGGCCCCGATGAAAAATGAAAATCTCATTCACCAAATCTCGGAACAAAATTTTGGAAAAATCGCAAATAATCTCGAGTTCTAGTAATTTTCTAGCAAAGTAACACACATTTTCTGTATTTCTGCAAAATTCTATATTGGAAAAATGTGAAACTTTCTGAAATATTCTTGATGTTTGCCTGAACCATGTTTTTCCTGATTTTCCAAAAATTTTTCTACTGAAAAATTTACAAAATGTATATGTTCCATTCCGCATTCCTTTTGCGCATCTCTCCAAAAAAAAATTTCCTTCCAACTCCCAAAACTGGCCGAGAAACAAGCGAAAAACGAAAAGTGGGCGGAGCCTAATTTGGAGGGGAAATGAGCCATTTTTCGACCGTATCTCGGTCAATTTTCAGAATTTTGAAAATCTAATTTTTTCAATCACATTCTAGTGCTTCAATTTCTATGCTCACCAAAAATCAGCTTGATACCTTTTTCCGTTCTCTCAAAAGACGCAAAAAAGTGAAAAAATGGCTCAAAAAAGTGGTCCTCATACTTTTATGGCTGGAATTTTTATTTTTTAAGATATGGTTTTTGTTCTTTTTTCTTCCCCTAGCCAGTTGTATTACCAATATATAGCCCAAATTTCAGACCTATAGCTCAATTGCCCGAGCTTGTGCAACGATTTGAACAAAAAACTGCCCTTTTTTCCAAGCCAAACTTTTCGACCAAAAAAACGACTTTTGGAAAACGGAGCATAAATTGGCTCCAAATGATTGAATCACACTGTTTTCTAGGTCTTCACAAGCGGAGAGAGACGTTCTATTCGACAAAAAAAGAATGATCGAAAATGGTCCAGTCAAACAAAAGTTACGAACGGGTCAAAATTGGGCAGAAATTTTCGGACAATTTTTTTGACACATTTTTGTGTGACATTTACTTAGGCTCCGCCCACAAGAAACGCGCAGCCCCATTCCAACGCGATTTAGGGAGAGAGGGCGGCAGACTAGCGTCACCGACCTCCGGCCGGTTCCGCTAGACGCCGCTTCGCGGCGTGCTTGCGCTTGCTCTAGTTGTTGAGCTGTTGTTGTTGTTAAGCTCGCTGAGACGCGTCGAATGGTAGTAAAACGAAGTCTGTACGATGAGTTTGAAGCGAGTTATGAGCGATTGAAGTTTGGCGCGCAAATATTAGCCTGACTCTCGCCGCCTGGCGCTCTGACCGCCGCCGCCGCCGACGCAGGGGAGAGACACACCGATCGTTTATGCGCAGAGAGACTCTCGTCGTCTGGCGCTCTAACTTAACATGCAAAGAAGCAAAAGTGGAGTATCCAAAAAGCTGCAGAACCCTGAAAACAACTAATTCCAAAATATAAGAAAATGCAAATTTCAAAAGTTTTTGAAAATTATTTTGTTTGAAAAATTCTTCTTATTTTCCGTACCAACTCCAGCCTTTTTTCGTCTCCATTACCCCGATGAAAAACATGTATCATTTGGAATCTCATTCGTCTCATTCATTGATCCTATTCGGAATGGGTCATTCCTCGTCCTTTTTCTGTTCTTTTTTTCCGAACACAGAAATTTCGTCTCAAAAAATCTGTGTTCTCGTGGCAAAGGTACAGAAATTTCGTTTCAAAAAATCTGTGTCTTCGTGGCAAAGGTACAGAAATTTTGTCTCAAAAAATCTGTGTTTATTTGCCACGAATATACAGAAGTTTTGAGACAAAAAATCTGTTGTTGAGCGGAAAATAGAAAAACGTGAAAATATACAGAAAAATGACCAAGATTTTCTGTACTTTTTTAGAAGGTGATGTGGATTATTGTTGAAAACAAACCCATTTGAATGATCAAAAAGAAACCACAACTGCATTCGGATCAATTTAAAACATTCGGGTGAGATCTATAACATCATTAAAGGGGGCGAGTGCTAATTCTAAGCTTATGGGTTTTTTTACATTGATCGATGCAGAAAAAAAGTTAGAAGGAAAATTCTCTTGCACAATGTCACGAAAATCGATCAATCAAAATATATAGGTCAAAACAGCTCAAAAAAGTGAATTTAGACCGATCACATTTTCAACTTTTCTTCACGTTTTGCAAAAGTGATCGGTCTACTCGGGTGTTCACTTTTTTGTTCATAAGTTCACTTTTTTGAGCTGTTTTGACCTATATATTTTGATTGATCGATTTTCGTGACATTGTGCAAGAGAATTTTCCTTCTAACTTTTTTTCTGCATCGATCAATGTAAAAAACCCATAAGCTTAGAATTAGCACTCGCCCCCTTTAATGATGTTATAGATCTCACCCGAATGTTTTAAATTGATCCGAATGCAGTTGTGGTTTCTTTTTGATCATTCAAATGGGTTTGTTTTCAACAATAATCCACATCACCTTCTAAAAAAGTACAGAAAATCTTGGTCATTTTTCTGTATATTTTCACGTTTTTCTATTTTCCGCTCAACAACAGATTTTTTGTCTCAAAATTTCTGTATATTCGTGGCAAATAAACACAGATTTTTTGAGACAAAATTTCTGTACCTTTGCCACGAGAACACAGATTTTTTGAAACGAAATTTCTGTACCTTTGCCACGAGAACACAGATTTTTTGAAACGAAATTTCTGTACCTTTGCCACGAAAACACAGATTTTTTGAGAAGAATTTTCTGTGTTCGGAAAAAAAAGAACAGAAAAAGGAAGATAAGTTTGCTGGATATTCAACGCTAACATAAAAATAAGTACACGAATTCCTGTTTGATGGCAGCGATTCTAAAAAACTGTATAAAAATCGGTGTTTATGGCATTATAACTAACTTCGATGAACATCTGTTAAAAAAGTACACAATCTATATAAAACTGACGATTCCGGCTACAAATCAAAAACTTTTGAAATTCAACATTTCTTATATCACTGTAGCCGACACTGAAATTTATATTCTAAGATGCAATCGGGCCCTCATTCTCTGTTATTGTTTTGTTTGTGGTTTACAACATAGCCAACAACCATAAACATCAACAGAGGTCAGCTATTGTGTAACAGTACCCTCCCTCCTCTTTGTACAGAGCGCGCGCAGTGCGATACAATGCACCTTCAAAAAAGGCTTAGAAACGCGCGGAAAAAGCTATTTCCTTTTAGTTTTCTGCACTGAATCGATAGAAAAGGTGATTTCGAATCGATTGATAACAAAACCGATACAAAAACTCCACACAATCACTAACGCTCTGCCTCTGAAGTATTGAAAGCTACCACCAGTCATAGCTTGGCTCAGAAACCGAATTTCAAAAAATGAATTACATAGCTGAAATCAGCACAAAATTATCTATTGCACACAAAAAAAATTTCCCCAAAAAGTCGAAAATTGACAAAAATCGATATTTTTCGCAATGACAGGAGAAAAATCAACGGCGAAATCGTTTTCCGCGATTTTTTCAAACATTTCACGGACAAACACAGATAAATTTTATATATTTCTCTTTGAAATTTTTTTCTGCATCTTTCCATTATAAAAACACCCAAAAGTTCGCGATATTCGCTGAGAAATCGACATTATTTGGCTGAAAATTAAATGCGAAATTGATCGAAAAACGGCCGTTTTTGGGCGATTTTTCGGGATTTTCTTGGGGTTTCACGAGGATATCTCGAGAACCAGATGAGCTATCGAGAAGATCTGGTGAAAAACTCGTAGCTGAGATAATTGGCTATAACGACACAAAAAATCAGCCAAATCCGTTCAGTGGTTCTCTCAAACGAAAAGGGAAACGAACGGAAACCCGAAAAATCGCAAAAAATGGGGGTCGTCAGATTTTTTTGTGTAAAAATGTTATTTTTCAAGATAGAATTTTTCTGTTTTTTTCTCCTTTTAGCCAGTTATATTGGCAATGTTCGTGCCAATTTTCAACCCTCCAGCTCGATTCCCCGAATTATGCTACCAATTAAACCCGCAAAAAAACCAAAATTTGAGAGAAAAAACGAAAGAGCCAAGTTTGAGCAATCATAGCTCGGCTCAAACTTATCGGATCACAAAACTTTTTATATTTTCATAAAGTTCCCCTTAACAGCTTTCGATCAAAAAAAGAATCATGAAAATCGGTCTATACAACGGCGAGCTATTAAAGTTCTACAAAACGGACACATTTTTTCGGAATTTTGGCGACAAAAATTTCCACGCTAAGCCCCGCCCACAAAAAGTTGCGCGCATACCTACGCGATTAGAAGAGAGAAGGTGGCAGACAGGAATCAGCGTTGAAAATCGAAATCTTTATTTTGAAAGCCCGCGTTCTCTTGTAATGCGTCGTCAATTCAAATGTAATGTACGCAGGTCGTGGGAGTGTCGAATCAGTCCGCAAACGTCATTTTTTGCGAATTCGAACGGATTCGTTTCCTCTCGCATTTTTTTATTATTTCACTAGATTCCCTTGATAGTTTACTGATTTCGAATAATTAAATCGTTCCAGCACTGTTAATAATGGCTATGAAGACTACTCAGGATATCAATAAAGACGACGAAGAGGTATGACACGTTATTCAACTGGTATTTTGTTTCAACCATCGAATTTCAGCTTTGCAAGGAAGCAGAAAAATTCATGCAAGTCTATTATGATGTTATGGACCGAAAAAGAGAGAAAATCAGTTTTCTCTATGCTACAATCTCTCAATCGAATGCAGTTTGGAATGGTAATCCAATCAATGGATTCGAAGATATTTGTCGGTATGATTATATGAAAAACTTTACTGCTCTTCACAACGAGCTTTTGCAGATTCATGGCAGCTCTTCCGAGCACACAGCACAACATTCAATCATTGGATGCGCAGCGACTTCCAGACGGTAAGAAATAATTTAGCAAAAATCGAACCAATTCAAATCCTTACTCTGGAACCCAGAGTCTGAATAATAATAAAAAAAAACAAAACGTTTTCAGCTGTCTCCGGAGAAATGGCAGGCGGTATGATCCTGCACGTAGCTGGATCCGTTACTGTCGACAACGATGCTCAAAGAGCTTTCACGCAAACTCTAGTTCTAGGAGTCGAAGATGGAAAATACAAGGTATCCGAATCGTTTTAATTAATTCATCTCCAATTATTTATAAATTTAAGGTGAAGAGCGACCGATTCCGATATGTCGACTGACCGTGGCACATTCAACTCACATATGATCTCGATAATTTCGATTGTTATTTTCATCAAACTTTGTTACTGTTTTCTTCATATAAATTATTTGTCAGATTCAATGTATTTTACAAATTCTGCCTGGTTTCAACCATACCTCTATTTATGTATACATTGCAAAAGAGAATAGGGAGGAGGCAGACATTAAAATTACTTTTCAGATGGACATAGATCACATAAAAACTGTAGAAATTCTGGCTGCGAAAGCCGCTTCTTGGGGTATCCCTGAAGATCTGGAGGAATCCGAAAGTGAGCTTTTTCTTTCGGATACATAAACAGCCCATCAGTTTCAGCACATCCCGAAGAGGAAGAAGATTTTGATTTGATTTCCGCAGGTTTGGAAAATGTGAAGAAACGCGAAAAAGAATTGGCAGAACTTCAGTTTCCCCCTGAGGTAATCTGGTGCCATGAGTCGTCGTCTAGATGCCAGAAAGTTGTTTTGAAAATGGAATAACAAAAAATAAATAATTGAATGAATAGAATGTACTCTTTCAGATCACCGCGATACGAGCAAACATGAAGAAATATAGGGTTCTTCAAAAGCAAATTGAAATATCAAGAGAGGTAGTACTACTATTCCTTAATAAAACCAAAAAGCAATAATTTATAGACCATGAGAGAGCTACGTGAAGCTTATGAATCGGTTTCGAGTAGAACATGTTCGTTGCATGATGCATGTGATCGTGCTCTCGCTGAACAAACTTCACTCTCAACTGGATCGCAACTCATAAAAACCAATTTATACTACTTCAAGCAGGCTGATGCGATTATGAAGGTGCGGAAGGTCCGGTTTACAAGTGAAATCGTTCAGAATTCAGAAGCTCTCTGTCGCCAAGCTGATGGTGACCGGTCATTCGTTTGCCGCGATTCTTGTGTCTATTGATGAATGTTTGACTTATCTCCGAGCACATCCAGAATACAAAGAATCAGAGATTTATATTGCAAAGTTCGAACAATGTCTGAGCAGGTGTGACATTGAAAAAATCTTCGGATCTACAATATTCAAATTGTTTCAGAGCCATGACATGGGTTCGTGTTGCCGTGCTTGCAGATTTGGATACTTGTTTCAACGACGTTAAAGATCGACAAGCCCAGCTTGAGGTAAACAAATCCAGAGTACTAACCACATGGTTCTAAAAACTCTTTTATAGGCGGACTACGAAAAAATCGGGCGAGGAGGGCAAGACGAAGACACATTCGCATTGTTGTATGGTGTATTTGCGTCGAAGGCTGCGGTAGTGAAGTGAGTGTGTGTCCGAATGGTTGTATTCCCGTCTCCTACGCGAAACACGAGAGTTCAACTCTCCCCGCGGGCAGTTTGAGTTGATTCGCTCTTTTCAAATAGAGCTTGGGTCAAATTACTGTCCGAAAATTATAGAGAAGAAGGTCCTCTTCAAGAATTTATTCTGAATTAGTTTGTTTGGACTCTTCTTCCCACAATTCTTTTTCAATTTATCAATATTTCAATAAGGGACCGGAATAGGTTTCAAAATTCTATCTTCAGGGCTTCTATCAATGTGGTCGAGCAAAGATTCTCTGCGATTCCGGAGTTTGAAGAAATGCTTGCCGAATGTCAATACGCCTATTTTGCCAAACGGCACCTTCTTCTCGGACCTATTCTCGAATCTACTTTATCGAGTTTGTCTACGTTAGTAACTTCGGTTTGTTTTTCAAAAAATATGTATCGATTCCAGAGATCATGCAGAATCAACTTGTCGATTAACACGCGATGCTTGTACTTTTATGTTGAGAACTTGTGATGATGAATATCGTCTATACCGTCAGTTCTTCGTAACCCGTAATAGTAATGATGATAGAAAGATGTCAACCGATGGAAGAATCAGTCCGGCAATGTCCACCATCACATCGGTGTTCACTTCTGCACAGACCCCACAACAAGTTCATCCTTTTGAAACTTTCTCTGAGCAGATGTGCCGCACTCTTTACGATATGCTCCGCCCTCGGATCGTTCATAATCCACACTTGGAGACGTTGGCTGAGTTGTGTACAATGATTAAAGTGATTCTCATATTTTTAATTCCAAATTTAATTCCAATCATCAACAGGTGGAAATGATCGAAAATCGTTGTTCTCCACAAATAGTTGCATCGATTCTGGGAGATGATGCGAATCAGGATGCTAATGTATCTGGACTCAATCCAAGAGCTGGTTTCGTAGCTGTTATGGGAGAATTGGTAGGAGATATCGCGGAGCGTATAGTTCACAGGTACTTGACTGTAATTCGCCTTTTCTAAATAATTCCTTTTTGTAGAGCCGGATTATATGCACAAAACGATATCGGTGCCTATCGTCCAGCTGCTGGAGATATCGCATATCCACAAATGCTTCAGATGATTCGAAAAATTGAAAGCGAACAAAAAGAGAAGGAACAAAAATCGAATGAAACAAAGTCGGAAGGCAATACTGCAACAGCCATCGACCAACATTGTTTGTGGTATCCAACTGTTCGAAGAACTGTTATGTGCCTTTCGAAGATCTTCCCGTGCTTAGATGTGAGTTTCCATCAGTCAGTTTAAAATGTAGTGTGTAGGAGTAGTGATAAAAACATGACTTGGTAAAAAAATTAACACGAATTTTCTAGCTCATTTTTATTAGACACTGTATTTAGCAAAAACAGTCTTCATCCAGCAATTCCACCAACAATTGCCCCAGCCAAGCCATCCACAATTTTGTCTCTGAGATTCTTCAATGTTTTCTCAACCGAATGTTTTACTTTCTTCCACCAGCTCAATTCTAGTCGACCAATACGACCATCTTTTAAAAGGTCCTCTAGTTCTCGCTCTGCTTCTGATTCCGAAATTGTCGAGTCTGTGATAACTTGCTCATTTGATAGCTTTTGATTTGAGGTTGGAGTGGTAATAGGTACATCACTTTTCGGGGAAAAAGTCTGAAATTTAAAAAATAAATTAGAAAGTCATTAGTTTTAACTAACAAATGGATGCTTGATGTTGACTTCATTTTCTGGGATTGGAGCAGCCATAGCAGCTCCGAATGTTAGAAGCAGTAGTATCGCAATTAAGCGGATCGTAGGCATCTATGTCGATCAAGCACTTACAGATAGTCTGGATCATCTATAAAAATGATTTCTTTTTATATCGTCGAAAAAAGCGGCCAAAACAACAACTTTGAAACATCCGGTACATGATAAGGAAGATCATTCGTTGATTAAAAACATGACAGTTTTGAGAGCAAATAAGGGTAGGAATATATCATTCACAACGATATGAACAATCGTTTGAACGTCGAAACTTCCGCCGTCAGACGGTAGATAATTCTGAAAAAAAAGAAACAAATAAAAATACAGAATGCTCAACTTGTTTTCAGATTGGCGTTTTCCACTCACTTGCCCGTGATATGTTGTTTGCCTGTATCGAATCACTACAAACTGCATCAACAGCAATACTTGCTACTCCAGCACCTGCCAAAGGATGGAGCAAGAAACTCGACGCTCATTTGTTTGTCGTTAAGCATCTGTTGATACTACGTGAACAAACTGCCCCGTATCGTCAGAATGTTTTGAGGTGGTGCGAGTACAATTTTGAAACTTGAAAACGAGTAAAATTAGTTCCAGGTCAGATGCACTCAATACCAAGGATTTCTCGATTGATTTTTCCAAGTTTACAAATGTTTTGTTCGATTCGAATTCGAAATGGTTCGAATTGAGCTCAAACAATACACTTCTTGAACTCATTACTACGGTAGTACAGTATGTCATAGCGATCTTTGAATTTCTATGTTTCAGGTGCCTATAGAAATGCGTGAACACGAAGGAGATTCTCGTCGCGTCCTCGATCAACAGTTGAGAGCAGCCACGTTCCGTTTGGCTCATGAAGCTTCACAACTCATGATTGGCGCTTTAGCCGAATGGATTGATCAAGCTGAGGATGAAGTGAGGAAAAACTAACTTAGTTTTAAAAATAAGGCCGGTTTCAGAGACTGCAAGAAGGCTTCGATTTGAAAAACCACTCGAAACTATCCGCGAGTGTCCTCAAGGACCTGGCTGCTCAAGCCTACAGGAACGTGGGAAGCAAGTTTACCGAAGTAAGCTTTTGAAAAGGGAATTCAAAAATATCATTTATTTTTAACAAAACTGATAGTGAGATCAAAATACCGCCTTCACATATTATTCATGAATGACATGTCCATCCGCGGCATACTGTGAAGAATCCATGACTAGATCTAACTCCATTGTCGTGATGAATGACATGCCCTCCTCCGTGGTGATGTTGAGTGTGTCCATATCCGTTGTATGAATGATATGGATTATATATTTGATTAGATAAGACTTCTGGAGTAGAATGGAACATTTGGCATGTAGATAGACCAATTACAGAGTTTAGAAAAAATGCGAAGTTTAGAAAATTCATAGTTTATTTCTGCAACTTTGATTACGAATTCACAGTAATAAGTAGTGCGGCCAGGAGTAGAAGGTGGAGTCATTTTGCTTATTTGATCTTCTGGTTGTCTTCATTTTCTGATCCTCTGATCATTTGCAATACTTTCCCGATGTCATTGTATCAAATAATGTTCAAAAGATTGCGTGATTATAGTGAGAAAACAACGAGACATCTACTGTGACTAGACTAACGTGATTGTATTGAAATCGTAATAATAGATTTATTCATGATAACGGATTCATCCGAATATCAATTCACACAACCAGCTATTTTCCAGATTCGAGACGCCTACACCTTATACATCGGAGTTCCGGAAACTGAAGCAATTCTTCTCTCCCCAGTTCGTAAGCGTGTCATCGATGTTTTCACACGTGTGAATTCGTTCGCTGCTAAGACATACGATGAAGAATCACGAGCTGTCGCTGCTCTTCCGAATGTTCAACAACTCGTTCTGGTGCTCAATAAGTGATTCAATAACTTTTAAATTATGGAATGTTAACTTCTCGTCAATTAATTTATTTTTAACCCGGGTTTTTATTATGTTTTAAATGGATTGACGGCGTAATATAATTGGAATGTGATAGTTGAAATAAAGCATGCTTTCGGGTCTACCTCTATGAAAATGATGCGTGCTAGACTGTGATAAGTTGAATGGATGTTTGATTTTCGAACAAGATATAGATGCTGATCAACGGTTTTTCACGAACACGATTTAGAAGATGATGTTTGTGATGATAAAATCATCTTCTGAATGATAATAAAACTTTCGATCTTTTCATATAAAAAACGCCAAGATAGGATAGGAACGCAGCGAGGAATTTTTTTAGAAGGAATAATAGACTATGATAAGGAATCCTAGACGCAAATAGACATCCTAGAATCCAGATCTGCCATCCATAGAGGGACAACTAACTACAGTAAGAAGTTATTATCCAGGATGATTGCCCTAACGCCACTAAAACAATTATTCCTCTTTTTGTGCCTCATTTCCAATTTAATCTCACAAATCGACTGTCAGCAACAAACTCAAGAAGAATACGTAAGCCTATTACCACCAGATATGTGGCATCACCATGTTCATAACCCGTACTATGTCTACTACAATGGATATCATCATAATGGAGGACAAGTGTTGGATCACAAAACTGACAGAGTGCGTGCCAGCCATGGTTACTTTCATAGCTGTCAAAGATGGACTTGTCACTCAGATTTTGATAATAATAGCTCTTGATGATGGTTTACCTTTTTTTCTTAACAGTTCATTATATAAATTTCGTAATAGCTTTAAAGTTTGATTAAGTAACAAAAAACAAATGGTACATGATATTCATGGAACACGATTGAAATACATACTCAGAAATTGAAGAAGGATGTACTATTCCCACCAGCGCCCGCATCGTTCCCGCCTTCATTATCTCCTCCGAAATTGAAATTGAACGACGTATCTCCACCAGCTGCGCTACCTCCAGCGCAAGCTCCGAAGCCAAACGGATCAGAAGCATTATTGCTGGAGGACGGACCTTCTTCATCTCCACCACAATTCAGGAAATCAAAAGCACCTCCTGAGCCATTGTTTGAACCGTCATCACCAGCCCCGATAGAACCGAAATTGAAGTTAAAGTCTAAAAAATGATCATTGGGATAAGAAGCCAGTCGAGCCACTCACTTCCTTCAGTATCACTCTCTATACCATTCGAATCACCCCCTGTTCCAGTTTTATGATTCGTGAAGAAGTTGAACGAGAAGTTGTTGCTACGATTTGATCCATTTTCACTCATTACCTCCTCTTCGTCTAACCTTATCGGCGTGTCATGTGCTTTGTCTCCACGATCTAAAATAAGTTAGTAAAACATTCATTCATTCTGAAAATTACCGCTTATATCACGAATATCAGAAGCTGCGGGCTTCGAGACTTCTGCTTTGCGTTGAGGTTTGGATGCTTCTGATGATTGAGACTCAACGGGAGCAACACTTTTTTCAATTATCGGTTGTTGTTTGAAAACTGGTGACTGTTGTCTCTCTTCATGATCTTCTTGATCCATCGGCTCAACATCTTCATTTCCGTCTTCTACCTCCATCAGATCAACGGATAAATCCGCTCTGTTTTCGTATTCCTGTAGCTCCTCTTCTGGTTCTGGACTAGGTTCTCTGGATACGACTCTTTGCGTTTCCACAAAGTTTTCGCGAATGTTGGAAGTTTGCGTAGTTGTCGATGGTACCGATACGTTCAAGGGAACTGGAACAAAAGCTGCGGAATTTGATGTAGAATCGATCGATAGGGGTTTTTCGTTTTTTCTGATAAGTTGCTCCTCTTGAACGTCTTCAACATCCATCGAGTGTTGTTCTTGAGTACTTTCGTTTAATGTATTGGACAGCGATAGAGATTTTCGGACAGTTCTGTTATCAGGTGGAGGTGATCTCGCAGCTTTCTCTGGAGACTTTTCGTTTTCCATCTGAAACGTTGTATTCTTATACTACGCCGCAGTTTTTTATATACCGATGCCAAAACGAAGGATCGATCAAACTGCATGGTCTCATCCAAACTCCCACAAGCTCGACGACTTTCCTCTTCCTCCTTCAACCTTTCCAAATTTTGCTTAGATTTCAACAGTTTTGGGGTCAAATTTTTACACAGTGTGTAATTCTTGGCACATTCTATTATAGTTTTTTGGAACGATTTTTTGGCTTCGGCTTTCACTGAAACAAGGTAATCATCAAGCAATAAATTTTTAATCAACTCACAAGTGGATGTTTTAGTTCGAATATCTTCAGCCAGATATTCCCTTTCTTTTCTCAAATCTTCGACTTCCTTCTCCAGAACTCGCTTGTCTTCTTCAATTGTACGTAGCTCACCAACATCGGTGGAGTTTTCGAGAAGTTTGGAAATGGACGCGCTTTTTGTCTTCAGATCACCAGTTGCTTTCTTTGCATTAGCAAGCCGTTTTTCATGAACTTCTTTTTCTCGGCGAATTTCCGCATTGGTTGATTGAGTTGCTTTCCGAAGGTTCTCGCACTGGCTGTAGTTTCTGAAATGTATTTCTTAAAGTTTCTCCATGTCGAATTATTATCTGCACACCGATTAATATCCAACTTTTTTTCTAGAACTTGACGACCGAGCTCAGCCAAAACAACTCGATCTTCCATGACGCTCATCGAAGTCTGATAGGTCGTTTTCAGATTTTCGAGAACCTTTCCACTTTTAGCCAGCTCTGACTTTTTTTCGTCTAGTGCGTACTGCCCTTGAACTTAAAATTCAAATGGTTTCATGTGAGTGAAAATCTAATCAAACCTTCCGCAACCATTTCGATTATCATTTTCTCTAGCATTTGCTTTCCTTCAGAATTGATCAACAAACGATCGGCAAGCTTATTGGACTGGCGTAGAAACTGAAAATAACGGAATGAACTGAAGAAAAATGTTGCTTTCATCAAACCTCATGAGCTCGCAGAACTTTAGAGTTTTTCTCATTCGGACGCTCCTGGAGAGTTGGAAATGACATTTTACCCTAAAAATATCGTTGCTGTAGCTTAAATAATCACTCGAAAATTTCGAGAATAGTTCTGAAATCACAGTTATAAAATCAAAACGAACGTTTAGATTAATGGGGTTATTCATTTAATTAAAATGCAATTTAATGTGCACTTTAATTCAATTCATTAAAGGAGGATTCCGACCAAAAAATAACTATGCTTTAAACTGTGTAGGAGAGTGAGTAGATTACGAATATCGAAGTGAAACAGCTTGAAAAAAATTCGTAACGCTCAAAAAACGCGATCGCCGGTGCTCAACACGGCCTCCTGGCGATTAAATTTTTCGCGAAAAAATACGGTCGACAATCCTTTTCCGCCTCTCACCTCTCGCACGTGCAGGCGGAGCGCGCATGCATACCCCCATTGCGGACTTTTTTCGCGAACTTTGAAGACGTCAAAAAGGCAAATAAAATAGAATTTCCTGGGAAAAATTTATCAGATAATGTAGAAAAACGCATCAAAAATTTTTAGAAATACAAATTTCAAGTAAAAATTCAGTCATAATGGAGCTGTGAGGCAAAACGCAAAACATCTTATTTTCAGGGATTTCGTTAGTTTCAGACATTTGTGAAGGTGGGAATAACGAGGAATGGCTTTGATATCGTGAAACATGACTAGACTGACAAGAAAAGTGCTAAATTCATATATCTACACAAAATTGACAGAAGTTACAGGCACTTTTTCATGCTATTTTCAGTTTTTGCACCGTATTTTTTCTGAAAATGTAGAAATTAAAATTTCGCCGCCGACAGATTCTTTAGAATTTGGAGACGATCATTTTAAGCTATCAAACACTAAATTTGGTCCAGAAAGAAGGTCAGCTTAACATTTTTAAATTTCAGTACAAATTCTCCAAAAAATGCCGATTTTCGGGGTTTCGAGATGATTTTCGACGAACTGGGAAGTTTAATCAAAAATCTATTTCCGACAGAAGTTTCTAAATTTTATGGCGGGTCTTTTGAGCCTAATATCAAAAAAATTGGTTAAGAACTCGGGCCCTGTTAGCATTTTGAAGATGGCGTGCCACTTCCCACTGAATTACTGTAGGTTACTCTGGGTCAATTTACTGGCTCGAGACTTAGTTTTTTTGGCCTAAATAAGAAGCTAAGACATATTTCAGTGCATTTAAAGCTAAAAAGTAATCAATTAGAAGTTTTTATGAACGGAGAACCTCGTTTTTTGCTCGAAAACAGGCCGTTATACGTTTTGAGCTCTATATTGTCAAAGTCGCATCTTCCATTGTTCTAGCGAGTGCAGAATGATCTATAAATGCTTCTGAAGAATATGACATGAATTTTGAAAAGATTCTTCAAAGATTAACATGTTTCAGCTAATGTCAAAAACTACTGTATTTTGACTTCCAGGTAATAACGCATTTTCCATTTTCACGAAGCATATTTCTGCCACGAATGTTACTGAATCTTGTTATGTGCTCACGGAGCTTTTTGAATAATCTAGAATTCAAAAACATATGAAAATCTTCTGAATTGAGTCATCTATGCTGTTCTGAGGCGAAGATCGCATTATTTTGCTTTTCGTCCACTAAACTCTGTAAATTTTTCTCTCTTCGGTAGCCTTTTCCTTCCTTTGTTACATTCTCAACACATTTTTTCGCGAAAAAATCACGAAAATCCATCAAATTTCAGCTTTTTTCAAGTGCTTTCTCTAGCCGCGCTAAGCCCCGCCCACTTGTGTGGGGAGAGAGGAGAGAGCGCAGACAGCGCGAGAAAAATTCAAAAAATTTCGCCGCCAGGAGGCCGTGCGCTCAAAGTGATCCCTGATGGAAGAGAAATTACGCGGCCGCCCGCAAATTTCGCAATATTTTTCAAATTTCTCTTCCATCAGGGATCACTTTGAGCACCGGCGATCGCGTTTTTTGAGCGTTGCGATTTTTTTCGAGCTGTTTCACTTCGATATTCGTAATCTACTCACTCTCCTACACAGTTTAAAGCATAATTATTTTTTGGTCGGAATCCTCCTTTAAGCTTAATTTGCATTTTAATGCATTAAAATGCAGGTCTCCGCGGGACCTCACAGGCGAATAAATCGGTGCACCTTTAAATTTTTGAAAATTTGTACTGGCAATTAAAGGCGCACCGATTTATTCTCCTGCTAGGTCTCGCAGTACCACTGCATTTTTATTTGCATTTTAATGCATTAAAATGCACTTAATGAATTGAATTAAAGTGTATTTTTAATTGTTTAAAAAACTAATGAACAACTCCATAAGTTTTGAGCGGGCGAGAAAGGAGCAATGCGCAAAAAATTAAATTAAAACGTTTTTTTAACTTGAATTTTACTACTGTAGTAATAAACCTGCACATCAAACACGCATTATTTTTTCGAAATTTTCAGATTTTCGGATTGCGCGATTGAGATCGGCAGCTGTAACCGGGGCCAAAAAAGAAAACTCGAGAAACCAAAGAAACCACACGCAATTCAAGAAACTTTCAATCTTAAAAGAAAACTTTCAGCGACGTTCTGAACTTTCTTCAGTTTCTCCTCAGACACTATTTAATTTCATGAAAAGTTTGCAAAAACGATTTTATTTCTATTTCCAATCCAAAATCAGAATGAGTTTGCCTTTCGAGCAGCTTCACGATTCAGTGACATATCGTTGGTTCATAGATAAAAATTGGAAAGTACAAGTCTGTATGTTACAGTATCTTTCGTTGTCACTGCCACTGCTACTGGTGCTGCCATTTCGTTGGGATGTACTGCTGGGCATCGGAATATTTTCAGACGAAGAGGTTCAAAATCGAAAAGATCGAAAAGATCGAAACGAGAGAAAAGAGAAAAGAGCGAAAGATCGAATAGGCGATCTCAGAGATCTCGAAGGGAAAATGATTTGACTAAGAAGAAAAGTAAAACTAGTCAGAGAAGTTTGAAAAGTTCTCGTAGCAACAGGAAGAAGAAAGATCGAAGCAAACGGGGTAGTTCGAGAAGTAAAAGGGGAAGCAAAAAGCAGATTTCTGCTCGGAAGATGGAAAGATCCAGAAGAGATAGAAATAAGGAAAAAGAAGGATCCAGAAAAGGAAGTCGAAGATCCATTAAATCAAGTCGAATTGAAAAATCGAATAGAGACGGATCAAGAAAAGGTTCCAAAAGAGGAAGTGGGCGGAGTCAAAGATCATCAGCACCCTTGGAGAAAAAGAAGAGTTCTCGTAGCAACAAAGAGAAAAAAGAAAGTACTAAAAGTCAGAAAAAGAAGGATAAATCAAAGAAAGGATCACAGAAGAGTGTTAAGAAAACTGCTTCTTCTAAGGACATAAAATCAGATGAAGTGAAAACACCGCCGTATGCTCCTGCACCTTCAAATGAAGTTCGATCTGTATACGTCGATACTGGTAAATCTTCATATTCTACTCCGAATCCGTCTGCCTCCAATCCATATTCTCTTTATTTTGCCCCTCCGACAAACGATCCGAAAAAGAGTGTTCGAAGTGATTTGGCAGATTCTGTGACTCCCGATGACAAGAAAAAGAAAAAGTCAATTCGAAGTGAAGTCTCTCCATCGGATTGTTCAAAAAGGAGAAACAAAGTAACAAGCTCTCCTGCCACACCGACTAAAAGCAGTAAGAACAAAGGAACGTCATCGAAAAGATCTGAAGCCAATAATAGTTCTAGAAAGAAGAAGAACAATGTTTCCAAGAAGATTGTAGAATCTCGAAAATCCAAAAGAAAGTAAAAATGTGAGAAAGTTGAATCTAGTTACATATAGGCCCTAAAAGTTTTCAGATTTCCATGAATCTGCCCTCTTCTCTTCCTGCTTGAACTCAAATACTTTTTTGCACTGAATAAACTTATGAAGAGAAAACCATTCAAATATATTTATTATGTGAAGAATAAAAAATTTTGCAGAATAACAATGACCCGTTTAGGAATTAAAAACATTCGATTCAAAAAATTTGGTTTGAAGAACAAAAATTAAGGCGAGTTGAAGAGAGAAAGCGGGATGGTTGGCACACTGAGAATAGCAGAAGAAAAACAAAATGTATCCGGGCGAAGAGAAGAAAAAGTGGTTGAGTAACCGGTCCGTAACAAATTGAGGATCAATATAATAACAAAGGGGATGAGAGAAATGTGAGATTGAAAGAACGATTTTAGTCATCATTGACAGTAACCAGTGGAGCATGAGAATCTTGAGTTCTTGAAGGTGTTTGATCTGATATTGTTGAATTTGTTCTCTTTACAATCGCTGCTTCTGCTGGTTGATCAATTGAAGGAACCAAGATTGAGACCATCTGAAATAATATTATTTTTTTTTCTTAAATTTTCTTAACACCCTTTGGATGGAGCCTTCAAGTTTGAATTCAAACTTGAGTGTTCCATCCAAAGGGGCTTAGTTAAATGGTCCCTTTTTCACAAGCCAAATGTCATAAAACTCAGATTTTTTTGTTGAAAGTTTGAATTCTCTTTAAAAGAATGAAATAAGAAACTAACCGATTCTCTGTAGATTTTGACTCTGTGCGAAGGGATATCTCTATACGCTTGTAGATCAGTATCGTCAGTTCCAATCGAGCCATCATCATCTATCGAAACTCCACTAACACTATCTCTACGCATTTTGACTGGAGCATAGTCTGGACTATCTCTCATTATTGTTCGCTGTGATCCACTATCCGTACGACGCATTGCTCGTGGCCGTAGTACACACCAGTAGCAGACAACGCACATTAGAATGAGCAAACATAGAAGAACAGTTAGGAAGAGAGAATAGAGAATCCAACGAGCGGATACTGAAATTAGGATCGATTGGATTAGGGAATTGACTAATTTGCTTACATAATTGCTCTGGTTCGATTATATCCGCTGTGAATTCAACTATTTCTCCGCGTGGCGAAGATTCCAAAATTGAAGAAGCCTCGGATTCAGAAGTGAAAATTGGTTTTTCCCAGAGAGAATCATCGAGAACTCCCGATTTTGAAAGATCTGGAGCACGGATTTGATAAGGCAAAAGTTGGGTATGAAGGTCAACTTGATGAATAACATTTGAGGGGTGAAGCACAGCAAAGTGTTCATCGTATTCATACGAGAGGCCGAAATCTAGAAAAAAATTAACTTAGTTAAAATAAGTTAAAATATTCTTACCATGAATAATAACGGAACTCCACTCATCAGTTGTCTCTGCAGCTGACACTGACACATTGTTCAACACAAGTTTACCAATATCCGATACCACTGTATGATATCCATCGATCTGAAAATTCCAATTATTTTTGTAATTTCAAATGTCTGTAGCTCACATAAAGATCATATTTCTTCGCAGAATGTCTTGTTCCCATTGGAGTCCGTCTTTGAAGTTGAAGTAGATGAACACGGTCATCAAGAAGATCGACTTGACCTGGAAATCAAAAAAAAAAATAGAAGAAAGTCGAAATTTGAACTTACGAGAGGCTGAATCCTGTCCATGAAGTTGCACAGTTACAGTTCCTTCTGTATCCACATTTATATTGAATCTGTAAAACATTTCAATAATTATTTGAAACTATTCAAAGGATTATCTTACAAAGTTTCCCTGTGTGAATTGAATTCTGCAATTGTGTGTGCTTGATTGATTTGTTTCGGAAGTGCAAACTTCATCCACACTTTGCTGAGAACTGCTTTGGTATTTTGAATGTCCAAAACTATTTGATTTTGAGATAAGAATGCGGTCGAAAGAGCAACTGGGGTAGAATCTAAATTATAAACTTAGAATCAAAAATTCATATTTAAAACTAACCTCTCTTCTTTTCGCATGTTCCTTCGGAAGAATTGAACTGCAGTTCATCTCCACAATCACAAATCATTGAAGCGGATTGTAACGGACCTTGTGATCGGCATCTTGTATTTTCAGAGCATGTTGGATTACATTTTTGACAATTTTTCCTTACAGCGAATGCATTTGAATCGTATTCTTCGTTAAGCATAGCCTGTTTCTGAGCATCAAAACTGACATCAAGATCCATTTTGACTCCTCGAACGAATACATCTTTTACACATCCTCTCAGAACAGGAGCCTTTTCTCTTGTATTCTCAAAATATTTCTGTTCAGATTCAGCTCTATACAATCCACGTCGTTTCTTCTCATGCCATGTTCCACCAACGAATAATCCAGCACCTTGCGATATCTGTGGAATCGCATAAACTTCAGCCAAACTGATATTTGATGATTGTTGAAGTCGGCAAACAGAAGAATCAACAGCCAAATACATCTCATCTCCACCTCCCCATAGAATGGTTTGAATCCATTCATCTCTTCCGAATCCACGTGCATTTCTAATTGTGCATCCAGTACATTCTTCCTCTTCAGCATGTTTACAGTAAACTGCTGATATAGAATCATAATGATAATATACTTGAAGTCTTCCCTTTCCATTGAAGTTTTGCCAATATCCGAAGAAAATAAGACCGACGTCAGAATCCGATTTGAAGCTAGCTGATATCGCAGGAATCGCTGCTCCATTAGAATCGACATCGAAAGAATCTTCAAAGTGAAGAAATGAAAGTCTATCCAAATCTCTTCTCAAACTAAATGATCCCTCATCTTCTTCATCACATTTACTAAGTCCCTCGAAGGTTCCACTAAGTTTTGAGCATCCACAGCCAACACACATCGATCGAGTCGTGACAGTTCTGAAAATTAGTTTTCGTTGACAACTTGACACTTTATAATCTGAGCCAATTTCTATAAATTGAGTCAATTAACTCACTCTTGTAATCTTTTTTGTGGTTTATCGAAACTATACATGCAATCATCATTGGTGTCTGTTGGATCAACCAATTGAATATTTCCATTAACTCCAATTGTCAATGTGACAGTTCTGAAAATGACAGTATGACGATTTGGAAGAATTCTCTAATTTCCTTACTTATCTGTGTCATCACTGATCGATTTCGAAAGTTCAATTTCTGGGAAGTCATCAATTTTCAAAAAGTGTCTATCCGGTTCGCTGTGTTTCACAATTGCAGTATGCCACGTGGCATCTGATAAATGACTGATTGCAACTGGAACACTTCCATCTGCCCGAACGAAGAAATCATTCTCCAAACGAACTTCAGACGACGTATCTCCACAACGAAGAGAGAAAAGTGTCTGATTTGTTGTATCAGTTTTGAATGCAAATGCATAACTCCATTCGAGATTTGCTTCTAAATCAACTTCAAATTTCCCGCGAACGAGACATTCTGGTTGCGTAATGTGTCTGCAAAGGAGTCGAGTTGTTGTCACAGTTGGATTCGATTCATAATCATCTTCATCTGGAATAAGATGTCGAACACCGGCAAATGATTCATCGAAAAGGAAATCTTGTCGTTCCTCTCCGCTGTATTCAATTTTCGTCGTTTCATTTAACAACGAGACAACTTTGATTCCTCCTTTTCCTGTTTCTGGAACATTCTTCCAGTTGACAGTCAATGTTTGAGTGCATTGAGAACGTCGAACAATTTCTCGAAGATGATAGAGATCTGGTACTCTGAAATCAACTTTATTTTTTATGGGTTTCAATTGAGGATAACTCACTGGAAGTTAACAGATTTCTTTCCCATCACTTGATACGAGTTTTCAAGTGCAGAATGCACTTCAGTGAACGCCTCATCATTCTCGAATATACATTGAATATTTGAGGGAATTGATGAATGATGACCTGCTATTGGAAGGACTGAACTCCTATGAATACCAGCAAGATAGTGATTATAACAGGAGAAACGAGGTTGGATTTCAGCTGAAACAGAGAGTTCATATTATTCATCATGATCCAATTATTGTAAAAACTCACAATTAACAAAAACAGCTAACAACAAGTGTATAATAGCGATGAGACGTAGCGGATTGTCCCTCCGCCTCTCGCTCATTTTCGGTGAGCAAAACGGAGAAAAAGTTGAAGAAAAGAGAGTGATGAACCTGAAAAAAGGGCGGTAAATTTAAACCGAAGATAAAAGGAGAAAGTGTCCTCCGGGGAGAAAAAAATGGAAGAAAGGAAGATGAAAAGTTTCGATATAAATGTATATTCCAACGGAAGGATAATCGTGTGTTTCCGACCGAAGGAGCCGGGAGCCAGGGGTCCCAAGGAGGGCACGGAAGCGGAACGGAATATAAAAAAAAACAAATTGGAAGAGAGGAGAGATGGAATGAATTTGGGATAGTTCCATTGTAAGAAAAGGAAACCTCCACGAGAAGAAAGAAAATAAACCAGAAAAAAGAGAAAGGCTTAGTGGTTGCTCCCAAAAAAGGGGTGCAAAAAAAGGAGAAGAGGTTATGTCACGAAATGCTTAATAAATCATCTGAATCGGTGAGGGCAGGTCAGGACAAAAAGAAAAAAATGATGATGTTGAGAGTAAAAAAAGGGCTGTGGAGGACGATTGAATACAATCTTTTGAATAGGAAGAGGAAAAAAAAAATAGAAAGAGCAACAATTTGATCGTGGGAAAAATGATTTCATGAGAGGAATAGGGATACAGAGATATATGTACAAATGGGAAAATGGAACGAATAATTTAGGAGGTTGAATAAAGGATTCTAGGGAAAAAGGAGCACGGGGAGAAGGGGTCAACAAAAACAAAAATTCAGAATATTCATGTTCATTGAGAATATTTGAAATGGGAAAAATAAAGTCTGTAGTCGATGTTCGGAAATTTTCAAGCTTTAAAGAATCACTGGAGAGTAAGAGAATTTCATTTGTGAAAAACTTCGAATGGAGTGGAAAGTAACACTATTACAATATACTCCAAGGTTTGAGGGTTAATAAATGATCAATGGAACTCAAAAAATCTACGTTGAAACCATTAGGTCTGTACCAACACCTTCCGTTAGAACTAAACTTCAAATTTGGATATTCCAAAATCCAGAAGTTAAAAATGTCTCAAGAGTATTCACTAGAAAAATACAGGTATTCTTGAAAAATGACCGACATTTTTCGTTTTCCTTTCATGGAATATTCTTTCGAAATGTTTTTCTCCCAATACAATGATTCATCCTTTTTGTGTGCATGCAATCGAGACGACCGTCTTTCGAACTATTCGAACGATTTGGAAAAGAAAACAAGAAAAGAATAAGAATAAGAATAAGAAGGGGGAATCTCGGCAAATCTTGCCAAGTCTTGTACCAATGTTGGGGTATACAAGTCTTGGCTACACCTTTCACAAGTATAGGACTCAGCTGCCACAAGTCTTGTACAATAATAGCGCGCACAACACAGTTTGTCAAGGATCACACAAGTCTTGGCCCAACTATGGAAGTTTGGGCGTCCAAAACAACTCCCACAATTCTTGGCCAAGAATCAGCTTATTGATTTCGCAATCGCCGATGCGTTCATTTTTCATTTTCCCCTTCGTTTTTTTGTCTATTTTTTTACATTTTGACCCCAATTTTCTTACTTATTTTTGGAAATTGCTCAGATAATTGTTTTCATCTTTACTAGTTTCCAGAAATGACATCAGTTATCACGGAAAGAACACCGACACTCGGAAGTTTTCGATGAGCCGGATTAAAAGTGGAAAACAGGCGAAGTATATCGAACGGTATAAAAATAGTGAGTTTAATGAACCGATTTCCGATTACATGACTTAATCATAATTTTTCAGGAAAAAATTCTCCGATTTTCGACAATCATAATGTTCTGACAACAATATCGAAACAACGACATTACTTTCTCCAGAACAACTACACCATTTTCGGAATCGGACGGAAGGAATTTTTAAATTTTTCTTTGTTTTTTGTCTTTTTTCTGTAATTTAGGTAGTTCTTTTTAATAAAATTGACTCAATAATGTGTTTTTGCATCATAAAACAAATTTCGAAATTGAAAACAAAAGGAAGGGCTGCCGCCGGTTTTTCCAGCTGATCCACAAGTCTTGCACAAACTTCCCACAACTATTGGACTGTGCGTACGTAACAATTGCGGGAGGCTTGTGCAAGACTTGTGGTGAGTCTGTACAAAACTTGGCGAGAGTAGCCGAGATATGGGAATGCTCTTATGGAATCTCTGTATATGTCATTTTGAAGTTTTAATTATGAAGAGTAGTGGTAGAAGTAGTAGTAGTACATATGTGAACGATAAGTGTGAAAAGTGGAAGAATGGAACATAGGAAATAGTGTTTGAGACGAAGAGACGCAGAGAAAAGGGAAAAGACAATAAGAGCAAAAAGGGAAGGTTAAGTTAGTTGAAAAAGAAAGAAAAGGAAGAGCAACAGGCTCCTTGTTGCCTCTCTCAGTTTTGATGTGAATAAATTAGGATTAAAAGTGAAAGAGAAAGAAGAAGAAGACGAAGTGGTAAGGCATTCAGAATCAGAATCAGTGATCCCATGGGGGAATGGAAAAGTGAGAAAACGGGAAAAGAAGGCATTCATATTGAAATCCTATTGTTCAAGTTGTTTGGCTTTGTGATTAGGCGCTGATATGGACAAAACAAACAAATATTTTGGAGGCTCTCACAACTGTTGCTCAATCCAAAAAAATACGATTTGGGTTGCGTTGGCAGAAATGACCAACACAGAACTTCAAAAAGATTCGAGATTCAAAAACTCAACAAATGCCATGTTCGATCTAAGAATGCAACTGGTAAAAGTGATTTTATTGAAAATGAAGAATCTGAAAACATACGTTATCTAAATTTGGTGTAATTGCAAATACAGTTATTTCAACTACGCAGCAAAACTTCCAAAGCGATAAGGAAAACTCTAACCTCTAGAAACTTCGAAACCTTATAACGGTCATGGAATTTTATAAAACATCCGTAGACAATGTGAGCTTTCTAAAAGTTACCGTTCTGGTAACTATGGCTAATAGTCAGCTTCAAACCCTATTTTAAAATTCTATAGAACTCTAGACACATTTTTGTCTCTCACTTCATAAAGATACTCCTCCAAAAACAACAATGAAAAAAATTTAAAATCGGAATGAAAAGAAAAAAGTGCTAGTAAAGTAATGTAATTAATGAAGAATAGTTGAAGGAGGCAAAAAGTAACGCTTGATGCCAAAAGTGCAAACAGAGGAGCGCTTCCTCCGTCCGAGCAGCGGTGGCCCAGAGAAGAAGCAACGTTTTCGAAAAGTGTGTCAACAGTTTAGCAAATAGATTTGGCACTACTAAGTACTTGGCAAACAGTATATCACCTTTAGGGATGATACCACACGAAGAGCTCTGAGGAGGCGGATTACATACCGGGGTCCGATGGAGAAAAAAGAAGAGGGAAATATGAAATTAACAAAAAAAAGAGTGTAAACAAGTAGAAATTTCCCAATAAATTGGTGGGTTGAATGATGATAAGAGAACGAAGGAAGACGCTGAAAGTGAGAGAATATGGGTATGTACAAATATGTTTATGATTTCGAAACAAGAGAGAGAAAGAAGAGAAAAAGAGAAAAAGGGAACGGCTCAATAAAAACGGTTTTGAGGAAGAAGAGATGGTGAGAATATGATCGTTTCGTGGAATACTGAGGGTTTTTCAGAATCTTTACTGTATTTTTTATATGTGATATATAGATGAAAGGGATTCGAGAAGAATGAGATGGTGGTCTGCTCGGGGAGACCAAAAATGCAGCTAACCAAAGCCACCCGAATCATAACAATGAGAAATCTAATGTAAATACTATGTACAACACGATACCTTCAAACTTGAAAGCGATTTTGACACAGAGCGAAATATAGGAACTTACTGTCGGGTTATCATGCTTTCAAAGTATCAAAACTTCCAATATTTTCAAAATTCAAAACGCGTTATTTCCCAAAACATGGCGAGAGCCAATTCAGATGAAGTGGTATGAAAGAGAAGCAAATCGAAGGGGACGTGGGAGCGGAAAACCATGAAAAATTGCAGCTAATTTGGAATCGAATTGAGAGAGAGAGAGAAACCTTTAACAAACTATGCCTTTTCGTTTCGTTTTTTGTTTGTTTGTTGTTTCAAGAGTTTCCAAAAAAAAGACGAAAATTAGGACGAAAATGCATACTAAAGAGTACATTTGAGGGCAAATTGGAGTAAATGGAAGTTAAATCATCATATCTGGTCAAAAAAAGACGTTTTCGTTCTTTAGAAATACAAAAAAGGTCAGTGATCCAATGTTTACAGTATTGTGCAATACATGTAAAAACAACGAGGTGTACATTGTGGCGTAACACTCAAAAGAAAGAGGATGGGAGATGGAGGAGAAGAAGAAGAGGAACAGGTAATAATAAATATATTAACTGCAATCTCGAGAGATCCAGCTGACTCTACGGGTGTTGGATGGAGAGTCTATTTAGGTGTCATATGAATTATTTGAATGAGGTTTTCGAACTGAGAAATGAAGTCGGGAAATGGACGGGAAATGAGCTGAAGAAATTATTATGAGATATCGAGAATCTCGACAGCTTCATATGTCAACAATTTACGGTTTTAGGTAGAGCAACGAGAACAGAAAATTGGTAGTGTTTTAGGGGAGCTTGAAAAAGTGGGACTGATCAACAACGGGGAAAAATTGAAGATTTTCTGATTAGATATCAACCATCATACAAATTTTTCATAATAGATTGAACTGTAAGTAGAGAAAGAGTTCTCATAGAACAGGAAAGATTCGACGAGTTTGGACTATGTTTTCTAGCTTTCTGGTTCTCTGAGAATAAGAACCTTGGAAACAAAATCAGTTGTGTTGATAAGCTGATATAAGTTCGAGAGTTCGAGAAACTGAAACAAGATAATCAAAACTTTGTGATTGCCCAAACCTTTCAAGGATAGTTTTCACCTAAAGAAGCCCCCGTTACACCACAATATTCTAGTTTTTCTGGACCTCCAACGCGTGGGGATTCAGATTACAACGACACACTAATAATAAATTAGAAATTCAATTTCCAAACACAAGAACGAAGACAAATAAAAAAGGTCAGTTAGAATTCAGAAAATCGAGCCATGAAAGCGGAAATGATGAGCACAGAGGGAGAGAGAGAGGAGCAGGTGACAATTTGCATGAATTATACAGCTGATCGTTTTGAGGTTCTACCGACCATATGTATTGCTTATTGTTGTTGACGTTTATGGATTAGACGGATAGTCTAACGGACAGATTGAAGGACCAAGATTTTACAATTTATACAAACAAAGAATCCTTTTCTTCTCCACCTCATGGATCCATGTCTTTCTGACCTTGCAAATAAGTAAAGAAGACAGGTAAGGCGATGTTGTCCACAAGGCGAAACGATCATTATGAGTGACACCAATTTAGGGTGGAAAAGAGGATCAAGTAACGACACCGAACAGGGTGCAACAATAACGGTGCGCCAGGGGGCCGGCAGATGGTCGAAAAGCCGGAAAACGGGTTTCAACTGACCGGCAAAGAGAAAAGTAAATGGAATCTAAGTAGTAGGAGAGAGTACCTGCTGTCAGGTTGGATATCGGAAAGACGAGCTCAATCAGGTTTAATTGAAATGAAAGAAGAGGAGATGGTTGGGAGGAATGGAATAAAAGGTATTGGTGGGGTTTACAAAAAACAGTTGAGGACATACAGTGTGAATGAAGAAGCGATTAATATTGACAGTGAAAGAAATTTAAAACTTTTCAAAAAACATTAGAGAAGATGAAATCTGTAGAGGATTTAAAACTAAAAGTTTTTAAAAATCAACACTTTTTTGATAAGTGATAAAACTTGAGACTGTAGAAGACAGAAAAGTGAGAAAGTTTTGGAGGTTTGAAAATTGAAAATAATAGATATCACTATTATATTTTAATCCAAATTGAGAAGATAGTACGTTCAATAGTAAAAAACAATCTTTTGGTCTTTAAAGTAAAGTCGAAATCTTAGATGTAACCTAAACATGTACCAGTGACCCTACATAAAACCACAAACTAGTTAAGATAAAAATCTCATGCCTCTCCGTTTCTCTCTCTTTTCTTCAAATTGCCACCTATCGATGTCAGTTATATACATACACGAGCCATTCATTGCATGTCTCTCACTCGATTTTCTCGTCTTCTTCCTCTTCTCACACATACCTAATTACAGGTGTCAATACATTCGGGGATATATCTTCCCGTGTGTCTGTCAATTCAGATCCATGTCAATATTCGAGAAAATGCCACAAAAAGGTCTCGCGCACTCTCGACGGGGTTCGTGTGACAGTTTTTGGCATCGCGCCAAAATCAGTGTGTCGCTTTTGATGATTAAGCGATGACAGGTCAAATGGGATAGAAAAGGAAAAAGAAGAGATGAGAGGGATGGTGTGAAAAATTGATGTTCGTCGGCGATAAAAAGAGTTTTGCCGCCGCCTCGATACAGTACGAGGGAAGAGGCAAAAGTGTCAGGATGATGAACATGTCTTATTCAGAAGAAAAAGAGATTGATTCTGGAGATGAGATATAGGAGTGGCTAAAACGGGGGTTAGAAAATAGGTTTAGGGGTGGCCTTTGAAGCATACACCGGAATCTTGAGTGTCTTAAACCTGGAAGTGTCGGGAGCTTGAAGTTTTAAGAATTTCCAAATTTTCAACTTATTCATCAGTACAGTGATATTCTTTCTGTTATTGAAGTGAGAAACACTTAAAAATAGTTTACACCAAAACGTTTTCCGTTATTCTTCTCTACCAAATTAGGTGTAATTCTAAAGAAATTGCTGGAAAACAATTGTCAGCTCAACTCCGATAAATAGTAGTTTCTCGATATTTCCAGTTTTGGAAAAGACCAAAACAGACTAAATTATCTGTACGAAATTCGAAACCACTTCTCTTCGTCCCTCTTTCTGCCAAAATATGCAAATTCTTCGGTGGTCTTTCCTCAAAAGTTTGTGAATGAAAGGGGCAACGGAAGGGTGTCAAATTCACGAAAACATTGGAACCATTATATGTTTTTGAGGAGAAAAAGAAGAAAAAACGGAAGAATTTTTGTGTAAGGAGGAAAAGTGAGAAGGAGAATTACTGCATCTGCAGACGTTCGAACATCGTTCCATCGTATCAGAAAAGTTTACGAAGCATGTCTTTGGCAGATTTGGAAAGGGGTTTCGATTAAAAAAGGTCATTATGATGGTGTGAAAAACGAAAGAAGAGAAGGGGAGACGGAAGGAAGAGTAAAATGAATAATGAAGTTTTATGGGAAGCAATAAGATTGATTGTTCGGAGAGATGGAGTGAGTGAGCAACTGCATCAGATGACACGTGGAATCAGCAGATGAATGAAACTGTCAATATGAGGTTACGTAAGGTATTGAGAGAAGACTGAGTGACGAGACATCTGGAGACTATCGGTCATTTCGAATAGAAAAAAAAGCAGGCGCAATTTGTAGCTCCGGACACGATTGTGTCGTCCGTAAATGGTACGGGAAGGAGTGAAAGAAGAGGTGAGTAATCACACTCGTCCGATTGTTCGAATTCAGGTGAGCGGAAATGATGAGAGCAATCGAGACGAAGAGAAAAAAGACAAAAGATTTTTTAAAACGATGAGCTCGAAGAATTTGAAGGAAAATGAGAAAAAGGAGACATTCAGGAGATTCGAAGGTAGATATGGGGGATGTTTTTAAAGCAAATTCTGAAAATAAAGAGAGTAGATTCTAGGGAAGGAGTTTAAATGTATTCCAAGAGTTACTAGGACCTGGAATATCCAAACAGGAAAATAATAAGCATTGCAAATTTTTCGAACTATTCTATTCCCAAAAATTAATCTCGATATATCAAAGGTAGAGAATTTTCAGATACTCTATCTTCAAACTCCGGTTTTTAGGATTCAAGTTTTGGATCCACGGAACCAGAAAACTGTGTTTTTCCAGTTATAGAAAACTTTTTGACTAATACAAATTTAGATAGGAAAATTTTATTGACGGATATCCTCATATAGAGGACCAGATCCCTGCTTCCTTTTCCACAAAAACCATTGAGCAATATCTAGTAAATTGAACAAAAACATCAGACTCTCCAATCGGAGCCAGTGACCTTCGGGGTACCTGGCTCCCAGTTGGAACGGTGCCAAGGTAAAAAAAGAGAAAAGAGTGGGAATGAAGAGAGAGAGAAAGACTCTACGGAAGGGCGCACCGTGTCATTTTATGGCTTTTTGTCACCGCTCTTCTGTCTATTCCATACCAATCCCCTCCCCTCTCTCTTCATTTTCTTATTCTTCTGTATATTTGTCCTTTTTAGGACCGACGACTTGAAAATGGGTGGTAAAAGGAGAAACGAGGCATCATGCAAATATGCGAATAACAATAATAATACAAATTAATGTGTATTGATTAGTGATAAAAAGAGAAAAGAGATGAATTGTTGAATTCGATTGAAATTGACAATGATTAGCGCGACGCATTAGCGCATTATGACAGGTTCAAAGGAGGTGAAATTGAAAAGGGAATTGGAGGAAATACAAGCAAAACAGAGAAAAAGAAAAGGGAAATGTGCAAGAGCCGACAAAAGAAATGATGACACACATTTCTACAGTTTTATAGATGTTGTTTGGTTTGGATGAGGGGAGGTCGAGAAATAGAGGAACGTGGGGGAATGTAGATATAAAGAATAGGTTCCGGGGAATGTCTAGGGACCAGAGTTAGAAGAATATGATTGAGAACACTGTTTTATGAACTCTGAAACTATTTTTTCAGAATCAACTCTGACGTGCAACATATAATTGATAAAATCCTTTCAAAACAGCCAGGTCTCAAATGTTATGAACTTCTGGAAGTGAGCTAGATCAAGCTTTGACTTTAAAAACGTTTTACAGGCTTCTCCACTACTTCGCTCTGGAATGTTGATTATTTCTAACTAGTTAATTAGATTGTGGTTTTATCCGACTATATCGTATTGCATCAAAAAGATTAATTAAATATTATAAACTCATGATGTTGAGAAACGTTTGGGCAGAAAGAATGGGCCAATAATCGCGCTACTCCAAGTTCTACCACCCGTGTTTTAGGGAATCTAGATTCGTTCTATAGCAATTAATCCTAGTGATCCAAAGTATTGAAATTAGCAGTATCCATAAACCTTCAAAATATTCAAACTGCCATGGTACAGTTCTAATTAACGAGAACTCTCCACTACATAGATCATTCACAGGATGTGCCAATTAGCAGAAGCAAGGTGAATCATCAGGGGAAAATGGTCTAAAGCCGAAAAGAGTTTTTGTGTCCTTCATGAACACATTAGGCATGGAAAAGGGTACACACACCAAGAAAAAACTCATTATTCATTCGCATTCCGTTCATTTTTTTTCCCTTTTCTTCTCATCACGTTCAATTTTCTCATAAACCAATCCATATCTCATCGGATTTGACAGTTTTCACCACCACCATCGATTCTGGGTCTAGTGATCCAATCGAATTATTCTTTGTCGGTAAAGTAACAGGAAAAAAGAAAGAAAAAAATGAAGGGAAGAAAGGATGAAAAGTTGGAAAAGGAGACGGAATCAAGAATGAGCCGTCTTCCGACTGGACGAAGAAGAAGAAGCTCATTTGTGATTCGATTTTGGAAGAAGACGAAAAAAAAAGGAAAAAGAGATGGGGGTAAAAAACTGATGGAAACAAGACAGATTCTGATGGGAAGAAAAAAGAGATGAATTAGAAAAAGAAACAGAATAAAAGTTGCACTGATGACATGATGTTGCAGAATAAAAGGAAAGGAGCATATTGAAGAAAGGAAAGTTTGAAAAGAGTTGGAAGAACGGAAGGAATGGGATTCAAAGAAAACTTGAGGATAACTCAATCAACAATGGAGACATCTTTCTGCCAGAACGAATTTCTCACTTTTGGGAAGAACGTTTTGTATTTTGGTTTTGGAAAGAAGTAGGTTAGAATAAGGGAAGTTATTGAAAGTTCTGGCTTGATCAAAAATTTTTCTGAGGGTGGTTTAAGAACAATTAGCGGTTCTGTAAATCCATATTCATGGTATTTTACCTTGATTCAAGACGACGTTGACTCCGAAATTTAGGAATTCGGGATTCAACTAATAAGCTACAAAATGATTATTCTTCCAGGGCATTTAGAAATTCAATTATTTCAGGGTCAGATTCTCAAAATTTGGGCATCACAGTATGAGAAACCGTTGAAAAGTGAGAGATTTTGAGCAATATCGAACTATCCGACTTTTCAAAGCATCGACACAAAGTTTCACAATTTGATAAAAACGTTCAAGACATTTCAGAGTTTGCATCTGCATTGAGTTGAAGATCACACATTTTCAGCTTCAGCTTTCAAACAATGCCAAAAAGTTTAGAGGATTTTCAGGGATGGACACATAACTTCAGAATCCTATAAGAAATTGAAGCGAAGACAAAATAAGACTTGTTCCCGTGCCTAATGACAGGTTGCTAGTGTGAAAACCAACACAAAAGTCATAAGCATATGGTGATTTTTCGGCCGCGAGCCACTGTCGGCTTGTTAAAAGTGAAGAGAGCTCTCTTCGGAAATTCGATGACTCGGAGAGACTCTCCGGAACAATCGGAGAGAGAGGATGCCCTTCCGAAGCATTGCGTGTTTGTCCCGTTTCGGAAAAATGATTCAGTTGGTGGTTGCACAAGGGAGCGATGCGTGGTTTTTGTCGATATAATTGTATGCAATTAGCTGTGTGTGGAATATATTCAATGCACACAGAAATCAAGGACAAATTGGAAAAAGAGAGGAGAGTAATAAAAATGAATCGAGGGAGAGAGAATGAAATAAACCATTTTGAAGCAGTCAAAAAACAGAAAATGTCGATGGGTAACTGTCTAATTGAGTCTGAATGCTCTCTGAATGATTGTTTTCGAGAGCGAGAAGAATCAGACATCTTCAGATACCTCTTCAGAAGAAGAAGAGAGCGCCGGAACAAGCAATGGACAGCTGAAATAACAAAAATCCTTTCGGTATGGAAAAGGATACATCCTGCTTTAGGCCATCGCCTCTTCAGCCGATACACACCGGCCGAATCATCTCTTTAATCGAATTACATACAATCGGATACAGAGAAGAAAAGGGAAAACTGAAAGGATGGAAACAGTTTAGTTATTGAGGGAAAAGGTGACAAATGAAATGATTGGATCTCTTTTAGAGCATGAAATGACATTGATGAAACCACGTTTCTCTGGGTTCCAAGTTTGAAGGAAAGAAAAGGAACTGAATTGTCAAGAACTAACACTAGAGAAATTTAGGTGTATAGTTAAATGAAGCGTACTGTTATTTTGGAAAATGTTTTCAAATGAACAAGACAAAGTTTTTGGAGATTGGAAGGCAGGAATGAACCGAGAAATTTGAGGTGTTGAGAACTGCATTCCTATTGTCAGTAAGAACTAATTTAGTTTTCAACTGGGTGTGGCACTAATTTTTCGATTAACTGTCCCTTGGCTTTTTCGACCAATTTTGACCGTTTCTGGACAACAACAATTCTAAAAATCTGGGTTTTGAAAGAATGTAATTATCTAAAAATTTCAGAACATTAGGCTAAACCCCGAACTTTTCTGTACACTAATATTTTCTAACTCTTGATTTCGACCTTGACATTGTAAAAATAATTGGAAAATTCGGAAATCCAAAATTACCTCAAATTAGTTTCCAAATATGAAAAATAACTGAATCACATGACAAAAAAGAGGAGTCTCTCTATAACTGTCGTATCATAAAGGAGGCTCTAACAACTGTCAGAATTGGGAATCTGTAGACTTTCCTATGTCTTTTCCAGAATCTTTTCATATACATACCAAACCCAAATACATATTTACAGTAGAATGTACTCTAGTAGTCATACTCTGTCTCCAAATGTCTTCCAGTTTCTTATGTCTACATACAGTTTGACTTCCGGATGGCGCCACCTAATTTTCCGGAAAAAGAAGGACGCCAGAATGTCAAATGAGTGAACCCCATTCGTTGTCCCATCTGTCGGGGTGGCCTTCTTCAATGAAAACTACTGTCGTTTGCGTGTGCAATGAACCCTCTAATTTATGTGTATGTCTTACAATAACGAAAACCGAGAGAATACGATTCAGAAGAGATGCAAAAAAATTTGAAGAAATGAGAGGGGACCGCATTTCGAGGATCGTATTGACAAATCCATAAATTACAGGAAAAATGAGAGAGAAAGCAACGGGGACGTTCCAAAATGAGAGGACGGCGGACAGCTGCATTTGGATGGAAAATAAAGATTTCCCATGAGGGAACAGTATTTGTACAAATAAACGTTTGACGATACATGACACATACAGGTGGACATGAGTGATGAGAATCAACACAGTTATATATTCATTCATGTGGCTTTTGAATTCAAAAAAAGTAGATTACTTTTAGCTTGCAGGTCTTGAGAAAGTCTAAGCAGGAAATTTGGGATGGTCAAGGAATGTAAAGCAAAATATAAATGTCTACCATTAAAAATTATAAACAGCTCAAAGTAAAAAAAGTTAGGGTTCAATCAAGGCAACTCCCCTGGAACTAACCAAACTTCTTAGGGAACTGCAATTCGATTCACTCATAAAACCTTTGAGCCGATTTCAACTGGTTTGAAAATCTCAGCAAAGCTCAAAACAATTTTTTAGATTCCAGAAGGATTCGACAAGAATCAAAATTTGGTGATACGAATTTCTGATAAGTTTCTTCCATTATCATCTACTCGTCGCTTAACCTAAATAAAACGACTACTGATTGTTTTTCAGATCTCCAAGACTCGGGAACGAATCTTCCCTTTATCTAGAGCCATGAGAATAGAACCAGTAGGGAAAAGAAATAACAATATGTGTTCATGATGAAAAACAAGCTAGTACTACTCTGGTATACTCAAAAACAATCAAAATGCGGTAATCGGATGTCCACTTGTCAACGGATACATCGTGTGAATGACCACATGTTCATTCATTTTGAGTGTCCTCTATTCACCATATCACTCATTCGTCTCTTCATTTCTGAATTCAAGAAGAAAATGAAAAAAAAATAAGGGAAGAGTCTCTTTTTGATCATAAAGGGCAGCCAGTTTTAGCGCTTGTTCCGCTCCATTTCATTGTCCTTCTATTGAAAATGCAAATATATTTGGTAAAGAGAGAGAAAAGAGACCTCGAGATTTGATTCCATATTGTATATTTGTATGTACATTAAATGCAACAAAAACAGTTTCGCATTGAAAACTGCCGTTAAGTGGATGCTTGCTGCTTCTCTCTTTTCTCTCTGGACGCATGCATTGATGCTTACTAAATGTTTGTTACAACAAAAAAGAGATTTAGTAGTACATGAAAGTGGACAATTCCGAGAAAAATGGGGATGATCAGAATGGCAAGATACGGCAGATGAAGTTGGAAATTATGTAATCAATTCAATCTTTTGAAAAATAATGTACGGAGAATGAATTTAGTGGAAGTGAAGCCGGTACTCGTTTTTCGAAACTGCTCGTAAGCTCACTGACCTAGAAATCTCATGGTGAGTTCTAGCAGTTTTCTGAAGTTTTTGAACAAAAAATAATCGGAAATAAAGAGTTCGGAAAATTGATTCTGAAGGATTCTAAGAGACTCTGGGGCTTCTGTAAACTCCAGGAAAACTCTGATGGCTTCAAAATGAGCAATAAACATTTTATCCGAGCTTTGAAATTTCAAAGATGAGAAAAACAAGGTACAGCTAAGAGTTGAGAACGACAACGTACAGACAAGAGATACTGTGAATGATACGGAAAAAGTTTGTTTTCCAGCAGAGCGTTCTTCAGGAGCAATTTTCAATCAACATGAGATCTATCGGTTGTACTCGATTAGAAAATTCTTGCGGCGAACCATTCCATCTCCTTGGAACCATTCTCGACGGAACTGATTGGCAGAGCCATCTGGATCACTCAACGGTGAACATTTCAGACTTTCTCATTAAAAATTCAAGATCATTCAGAATTTCCGAATGCGATACTTTTCTATTGCGTCATCATCCATAAAGTCCTTTTTTTTCTTGCTCTTCCTCAAACTTTACGACAATATTTTATTTCCCTTACGCATGAAAATTGCTTCCAGAAAAGGAAGTCAAGTATTCGGGTTGAAGCAAGTTCCTTCTCCCTTGAATATTCATAAACCCCACCTCTTCATTTCCGAGAGAAGAAACCAGGTCACATCTTTTTCCTTCGAGTTTTCAGATGTTTCATGTTTTATTCGTCTCCGTCATTGTGAGTCTAAGAGTCTAAAACGATCAATCATCTTTCGAAAAGAAGACAATTTCCATCCGTCTTTTCCCTATTTCCTTTTTTGTTTCGATGAAGGATGTAACAATGGAAATTGATGCTCTTTGTTACCAAAATGCTCACAACTTAAGAGTTTCAGCATTGGAATATATAATGTCTTATTAGTAGATTATTCTGCTTGAGTTTAGTTGAACATTTTGAGTATCTGTATGAATCATCCAGTTTAAGGACTTCTTGCGTTTAAGGATTCCATGAATCATGAATATATTTCTGCCGCCCATAAGTCACCTGAAAATCGATTTCGATTGGTGAAATAGTTTTGAAGACCGTGTACAGTAGTCATGATGAATCCCTAAACTTTTCCTCACTGTTCTGCAATCGAGCTAAGGCATGTGTGAACAAAAACTTCGAAATCTCAACCAAACTTACCGTGTATTTTCTTTCTGATAGTGAGAACCTTTTCACCACGTCCCGGAAGCAAACCAGTGTTCTCTGGGCAATAAAGTTCTAGCTATCGTCACTTCTAGAAATTTGAACAAGTTCATTTTTCCATCTTCAAATTGAATTTAGCATTCTTTTTTTCCGTTTCTGTTCGTCATCTAATAAGAAGAAAAGTGTTCTTCTCGAGGATGTCTTCATCTTCTTCGTTTTCCTTCTCAAGTAACCAAAAAAAATTCAAAACACGAGTTCTCCGAATCCTTTCCTATTCGTCAAAACCCCAAATTTTGAAATTCCTCGCACACTCGGATCCCATTTTCACTCCGGGATACATGTATGTTTTCTTTTTTTTATTCTGCAGACACTTCATCAAGAATTCCTCGGATCGCTTGTCGTTGGTATCAAAAAACACAGGAGAATAATAATAATCGACGTAAAAGTAACACACAACAAAACACACACCCAAAAATTAATCAAAAATAGGCCCGGAAGAAGCCAGAAGTCTTTTGACGATTCCTGAGAACAAGATTCGAGTCCTTGAACAAGGTGTATCATCCCACGCCTTCTGGTAGACTCAAGAAACAATATTAAAAAGCTTAGCAGAATTATTATTTTATAATCAAGTGTGATAAAACATTCTTCTGACTTGTTCCAAAGACGAAAAGGATTTGTTAATCCTTTGGATGTCATAAACATTTCCTTACTAGAAATGTACTAGGGAAAGTCAATGTTTCAGATATTCATAAATTATTGGCATAGGATACAACTATATTTGTCTAAATTACTTATCAGAAACGGATTCTAGATTTTCTACGTCTCTTTCATTTCTCAAAAGTCAGTCTCTATTTTAATTGTAGTCAACTACATCTTCTTCAAATCTCAACCGATTCCGTCTATTTATTCTCTCTGACTATTTCTAAAAACAACTTTCCATAATTCTTCTTCCCTCCAACCAAAATAGTCATCAATTTCACTCTTTTTATCACTTCAAAATGCCGCTTAACCCCTTTCGTTTACGATCATTCTGCACTTTTTCGGTGCTCTTCTGATAACGGATTCGTCTGCTCTCAATTTGTCTACGTCAGATTACTCGTTTTGCACGGAATTATAGTCTACACCTGTACAAATATTTTCTGTTGAGTTTTCACGTCATCACGAAGAATGTGTTACTATGAACGGTGTCCCGTTTCGAGAATCGAGGGTGATTTTGGGGGAAGGAAGATCTGAAATGCATCAGAATAAATCCATATGTCTGATGACCTCCTTCTCAATAGTTTGATCTTTAAAACAGTGAAAAACTTTTCAGAGAAAATGATCTATGCTGATACTTTTGGATGATGTTAGTCACTATTTAAGCATGTCAAGTAGCTTTAAAACGGTCATGCACCCGAAAATCGGCTTCTAAAGTTGTCCTATTCTTCACTTAACCCTTTTTGCTACCTGTAAAATTCTCCGTCATTTGATTCTAGAAATGACGGTAATCTTATCTCGTAGAACCATTTTCGATTATGCTCGGACACAATCTTCAGAAAATGACGATGTTGAGAACCTGGATTATGAGAAATTGCTAGGAGTAGTTTTTGAAAATTCTACAAAACTGATGTAGTCGATTTGGGCAATTGGAACGTCACAAACTAGATTCGCTTAAGCATCGGTGTAACCTAGAACCAGGTACGTAAATCTTTGCTCAAAGCTTCCATTTTCCCGGTACGGACTGGTAAAGCGGTTTAATTTGATCTGCCTCTCAGATGATGTTCTGTTTTTTCTTCCAAATCTTCATTTTCAACAACACTTTTAAGAAGACTTCCCTGCACGATGACACCACATTATAAGATTCCTGGTGCATCTCTATTTCATCTCTAAATTTTATTTCCAAAATAAGTGACACATTGATAACCAAAAGGTAGCGGAGAATTCGCTTGCAATTGTTTGACTTTTTGACTTTTCAGACTAGAAGAAAACTGTAGATTAGGCGTTATCATCTCGAATTAGGTCACAAGATCCATAAAACTTTTTCTTTGATAATAAGAGGAAGCGAAAATTCTTGTGTTGATTACGGTAGGTCATATTTGTGCTCTCTTTTTTTGGAAAATGGCACCATGGATCAAAATGAAATGTTTATCAATAAGGGGAACGTCACATAAATCTCTTTGAATTTGAATGTCAGAGATTTACATGCCCTCTTTTTAAGTCCTTTTCTCCTCTAATCCCAAACTTTCCATCGTCACTGAAACACTTTGATTTCTATTTTCTCGATATCCCATTCGATTACGAAAACAAAGATCTTTTTCTTGTTTTTTCAATCGTGTAGATTTCTCAGATTTGATCATCGGAAGCTTTATTAATCTGTCACAAAAAATGAATTTGTTTTCATCACAAAAAATCAAATTGAAACCCTAACTCATCGGATAAATGGAATCATGTGTGGGTTCTTCTTAATTTGTTGTTTTCTTTTTAGTATTTCTTTTTTTCGATCAAAGTTCTTCTTTAAATTTCTTTCAAGTTTCGTATACTATAAAGTTACACACTCTGAAAAACTGGTCCCTCATCTTAGTCATTTTGGTTTGAAACTTTAAAAAAAGATAAATGAGAAAAAAAAGAGAACATCATCAAATGTCGACCTCTTCTTCTCTTCTTTTTCTTTTTTCCTGCTTCATTTTAACCAAAAAAGGAAAACAACTATGTCATAATTTTCACTCATTTTTTGCCAGCTCTCCATTTTTCTTTTTCATAATTCATGAACAATAAAAACAAGTAATATTGTGTCATTATTCTCTTATAAATGTATGAAAGTCTCTTTCTGTGCTGTTATGGGAGCCGGGATAAGAATGGTTATAACAATCGTTTTTCTTTTTTTTTTATATATTGTGTCTGGGAATGCTAAATCTCTAACTTTTTGGTCTGGAAAATAACTTTTATAATAGCGGGTCTCTGATTCGTTTTTATGATATAGCTCTAGCGTATTGTATATCCCTATTTCTGGTTTTCCTTAATCCTTTTCTCTCTCAAACAGTTCCGCAAGGAAGAAGAAGGTAGCGATGTTGAAACTTTCGAGTGATTCTAGCAAATAAACATTCCATCTATCTGCATTGCTAACTGTTAAATTTCACATTACCTGATTCTAGGAGTGACTGTTTCGAGAAGACTCCAGTTTTTGATAATCTTATCAATTATGCTTGGACACAATCTACATAAAATGACGATACAGGGAACTCGGATCATGACAAAATACTAGGAACTGATGAGCAATAAACCATTTTCTTAGTTATGGCAGGTTCTTCCAGACTCCAAAATCTTTCATCACAGACCAAAGACGTCTTATCTGCAAAGGAATGAAAGGCTCTATAATTGGACTAGACGTCAGTCAGGTTTCATGAATTGAGGAAAATTGTCTGAGAAATTCTTCCTTTCCTCCAACAATTTCGCATTATTACTCATTTTTCATGTATATTTCCTTTTATTTGATTTCTCTTTTTTCCTTTGTTTGGACTTCTCATCCCAGTTTTTTCTTCTCTTTTTTGGCTCTTCAACGAGTACGTTCCGCTCATCTCAGATTTCCGTTCTCCCACGAAGAGATTCTTTTTTATTTGACATTCTTCATGTCCTACGAGTTTCATCGAAATGATACTATTCTCGTCAAGCACAGAATAACATTTCTGTCTGAGACGACGAAATCAGCTTTCGTCATACAGTTCTTTGAATTCGGATGGGGATCACTAGGAAACAATATTACGTGGGCACGGAGACACTTTTTCAATTACCGGTTTCTCATAATTATTCATGGAGGTTTCTCGCCTCATCATATATCCGTTCGTTTTCAGAATGACGTCTTCATCTTTCTCTGTGCTCCATCTTCTTCCTTTTTTCTGCCATCTGTCACTACGTCATCTCTATGTGACGTGGCATTGAATCCTTTGTGGATTCACCCATTCGAATCAAGTATTCATAAAACCTAACGCCTTCGTGTAGATCACCCTGTCCACCATTCTTCTTCTTTTTTCTTCTGTCTTTTTGAGGAAAATATGAAGAATTCTGAACATTTCAATGTGGTGAGAATGTCATTTGAATTGACGAAGAAGACGAAAGAAAATAATCAACGAAAAATAATTTTTGTCAAACCGCTGACGTATTCTGAAAGATCTTGATACAACTGCGGAATCTAGGAGTATGAGAATGTAGATGTTGATGAAGAGTTTAGATCAGAATCAAAAGATTCAGTTGAAGATGGACTAGTTGTATTTTTGGCAAATATCTTTCAAAATGAGATTCTAGATTCTTCCAGTAGAATTTATAGAAGATATGTGTCAGTTCACCGTTATGCCCGTCATCTATAAGTGTTTCAGTCTCCTATAGTCCAGATTTTGATGGGAATCCGAAAAACGATCAGAGCGTTCATCTTTGGCTCAATGAGCTACCCCGTTCAAGAATATTTTAAACCCTCTGAAAAACCAAAAAGCTTTTAGCTGATCCGGTTCAAAATACTAAATGAAGTAGTTTCTTTCTGTTCCACTAAACATCGTCCCCTCTGTTCTCAAAGTTAATCTTTTTCTCGAGTTCAAAAGGTGACAAAACAAAACAAAAGAAACGATCGTTGAAGAGTGCATGTGATATCCTTCCATTTCTAAACTTGCAATTAGGTCGTTTTAAATTCCCGAATCCATCTTCTTTCTCTTCTCACGTGTTCCTTTATTATCCATTTCAATCTGCCAATCTCAATGATGTTTGTTTCCCCCCCTCACATCCTTCCTCAATGACTCGAATGCTCCTTTTTTTTCTACAAAAGGTTCACACATCACACACTCTCTGAAATGCAATGATATCAGTTAAAAATTGAGGGAAGAACCCCCCTGCTCGTCGACTTTTGCCCCGATATCAGTTGTGTTTTCACCGATTTCTCTTTCATTTGGTCTGTTCCACAGACACTTTCTTCCGAGTAGAATGACAACAAATCAGATTGTTATCTGATAAAAAGGTCACGTGTTTTCCCTTTTTAAGCCTGATGTTCCTTATGTACTTTGTTACTGTGTTGACGTCTTCTTAATCCTGAAAACAGAATTCTGAGTTTATCTGCCACCCATTCAACAAAACAAAGGATCAGTGGGGAGTGCACTCGCAGATATTTCAAAATGAAATCAGACTAAATCTTCTTCTTTTTTCTTGGATTAGAACCAATGCAAATCTGTGTTCCCCCGGAAAGAGCGGTGGTCGAAAGTTGTCTTCCTCATTTTTTCAAGGGAACTGAATTCAAAATGGAAAAATAATTCCTGTCAATCATCATTTTGTTTCAAATTAACTCTGATTTCTAGAGAATTTTAAGTTGATAAAAAGGAAGTTGGAGTGTGATTTGAGACTCAAGAAATGGTTAGGTCAAGGTTATCGGGGGACTGTTCATTGATGTCAACTGAAATTGGAAATTCTTTTACTGAAAATTTCGAAATTCTGGGAAATTGCAAATTCACATAAACTGCCGTAACATTCAAACGACTATTTACGAGAACGTTTCTGTTTGTCTTACTACGGCTGATTCAGTTATTATATATCAGAATTGAAAATGCCGATAAAAAGATGCAGAGAAGACATTTTTGTTTCTACGACGTAAACCGGGTAAAGAGTATTTTCCAGAAACGGGAAATTTACTCTCCCTTGGACCTCAGGTGACACTTCTTTGTTTTATTTGGAAACAAGACTGTATTTGAATAAGTGTTTCCTAACGTATATAGTCTGAACTTCCAGCTAGAATTATCTCTTTGTAAAGATCCTACTCCCAAACGATTTGAGTCACCTCTGCAACAACAAAACAAACGGAAGATTCTCAATTAGGTTTCCATTTATCAGTGGAAGTGAGCTGGCGTTTACTTGCGTTAACTCAATGGTCTCTTTAAATGTCGAGTTTTGTTTCAAATGAGACAATTATATGAAGCAATCAAGAAAGAATTCACTTCCTCTAATGTCATCTGACTTTATCTGTTTGGAGAAGAATTATCCAGAGACTGTTATTCCGTAAACTGCAGGTGATCATTAATTTTTTTGTCAAAATATATGACGACTTCGACCCATTTCCAGTTGAATTCCAGATCTAGATCCAAATCAGTAACTCCACTACAAAAACTCGTTTATTTTTCATATATTTCTTTTCCTCTTTCCTAATACCAGGAAGCAATTCCTCTTTCCGTGTTTAGTGTTCTGATTTTTCGATCCCATCTTCTCTCCTTCTCTATCATACTTTTTTGACCATTTTTGGCTCGTTTCGAGGAGAAACTACCTCCCCTCGTGACACTGTACCCCCCAATCACCTCTCGACCACTCGTTTTTTTCTTGATAATAGATACTGCGCGATTCCGCTTATTTCTTCTTCTCTATCACACTCCTTCTGCTTCTACGTTATCAAAATGGAAAAAAGTGTACAGAGAGTGATGACGAGAGAATTGTGCAACATTTGGCCGCGCCTGCTCTTAAAACACTTTTACTCATTTTCTTGATTTAGGTACTTTCTCCGAATACTTTCATTTTCATCTGTTTTTTTGACTCTGATACTGGATTTCTTTCTATTCTTTTCCTTCTTCCTTCCTTCTTTTCTTGTCTTTTCTTCAAGCTCCGCCCACTTTTCTCCAAAAACATCTCCTACCTATTTACTTCGTTTTTTCCTTCTTCATTCAATTTCCTGCCCGCCTCTTTTCTCATTTTCTTGCCTCGTTCGTTCGCTTTCCGTTCCCTTTCTCTTTGCCATTTTCACATCGTTGAATTATTTTTTCAGAGTAATATAGCCAGTTGGTGAACGTCGTCTAGAGAGAAATGTCATCAACTTATTTTACTCTTCTCTTGGTCTCAGCTCTTCTTCCGGTCGTCCTTGCCCATCCACTGGAAGATTACAGACCTGAAGAGGGCCTAACGGGGCATAATGGCGTCTTCCAGGTATGTATGTCACGTGTAGTTGTGGTCACTCTAAAAATGGAAAATGCTGATGCTATATTTAGATATTCGGGGGGAGTACTGTAGGTGTACGTGGGAATGCAACACTCTGATTCGATGACCTAGATATTTGATATTCTGTGACGTTTCTTTTTGTTTTCTATTACAATTTGCAAGTGCTTCTATTTTCGAAAACCCTGAATTTGATTACCAAAGTTACGCCTCCGAAAAATTCACTTGTTATCTAGATACAGTACCCACCTCTTATAATGATGTCTTATATCGCAGTTTTAAAACATCTTGAAAAAACAAATCGTTAGTCACTTTTTCAAAATCTAGTTTATCCTCGCAATGAGTCATTTCTTCAGGTATTACCATGGACAAAGTACGAACTATCACTTATCTCGTCTCTCCATGCAACTGCCAACTATCCGCAAGTGATGAGAATGGTCCAGGAAAAGCTGATGCTTTCCAATGTTTCTCTAAATGACCGGCGGAAGATTGAAAGAATGTTGAGGAGTCTCCATCCTCCACCAGTCTTCGATCATTTCTTGAGTGAGGAAGAAGCTGAGCAGGTAATCCTTTAAATCATCTAACCCAGAGTCATAAAATGATATTCTTTTAGGTTCGAAAAGCGCACAGTGAAAAGAACGTCGACGATGTTCTCGTGGTGATTGCAGGAAAGCTCGACGAGCTTCCAGATTTCTCCAGAAAACAAGCAATTACCTATTTACAAAAACACACACCGACCATTCAGCCACCAGACTACTAGACAGTCTATAAATATATCTTCATTTGTAATTCTCATGTATATCCAGTTGTATATCTATCTCCCCGCCCGCTTGAAATTCATCTCAAAAAAGACCCTACTAATTCGCAATGATTGCTTTGCAACGGGTTAGAAGATATAATTCCAAATCGCTAATCACCCGTAGATATCTCTTCAAAGCCCGATCGACCCTTTTTTATTTTTTGATCCCTCGAAAAACTGTTAAAATATATATGTACTATACACTGTGTCTTCCCTCCATCAGATTGATCTGTTCAAACCGATATCCTTTATAATTCGATCTCTCAATTTCTTCCTTGTACATTATGGTGTGATCCCATCTGCCCCTTCTCCCCATTGGCTCTCTCTCTCGCTCTCATCAAAACCAACTGATTTTCTGTCTGTTCCCATTTCGAAAAACCAACTGTGTTCAGTTTTCAGAATAAATTCTTGTTTTGTGAAATACCTTTTTTTCCTACACTCGTAACTCTCGGGGTTATCAGCCATTCACCATCGATGTGGGCGGTCATGAACTGTTGAATGGTAGAGAGGAGAGAGCACTCGACAAAACAAAAAAGAGAAAGTGAACTTTGAAGGCTTTTGATGAATTCTTTATCATTTTAACTTTAATTTATTAGAAAGTGAAGGTGGTCTAGGCTATTGAAAACATGAACTGTTGAAGCGGAATTCTTATTTTTCCCTCTAAAGAAGGAACACCAATGCAAGATTATTCATCTTGCTAATTCAATGATCGCTTTTTAGATTCACAAAAAGGCGTTCGAAAATAAAAAATATGAATGAAAAGACGCACGTCATCTGTAACTTTGCTCATTTAACGAATGAAATTTGGATTACCTCATGATTGGTCAGATCTTGTTTTCATCACTTTTCATGGATTTCCGTATGGTCGATAAAAATTACGGAAAGGTTTTTGTAAGGAGTTGATAGTGCATCTCAATTTTGCTGTGAATCAGATTTTGAAATTTCGAAATTTTCAATAGCTCAGTTTTCGCGATACTACAATGTTATTTAGAAAAAGATTTGAGAAGCATCTCCGGAGCCTAAATAATATTACCTAAGAATCTATAAAACAAAGGTAACAGATTCTGTAAGCATTTCAAAGTTGTCCCTGAAGCTCATCTTTAGAAGTTCCCATCCATTCCAAACATCTAAAACAAAACCTTCAAAGTTTTTTTCTCAAACAAGTTCTGCAGGATCAAACCTTCAACCATCACACAATCCAAAAGTTGTAATGTCAAGAGCTTAGCCTTCATGTTCAAAATAGATTTCCTCGAAACTGTTGTAATAGTACAGCGAGTGCAAAAAAAAGGTTGCTCCCAGAAAAAAAACAAGCAGTGTATTTTTTCGTCAGTCATTCATGATGGAGTTTGGGGTCACGATAGATCGAAAAGCGGAAGGTTGAGAGGTTGAATGGGCGCTACGAAGAATCGGAAGATTAGAAGATTAGAATTGCGGAGGATCGAATCTGAACTTTTTGAAACAAGGAACTACTACAGGCGATTTTAATACTGTGGTTCCCAAGAGCCTAATTTCCGAAAGTAAAACCATGTTTCGAAAACTGTCGTGTCCTTCAGGGGATTGTTTTTATTCACAAAAACATTCATTTCTCAAAAATGAGATTAGTAATTGTTCTCTTCATTTTCATCACTGGAATATCCTGTGAACCCACTTCGATTCATTTCGGAATGGACACCTATTGTCAGCTGTACTCAACGTGGTGTGTCACTCTGAAAGTGATTGAACTGAACATATTGTGAGTTTTTGATGCTCCATTATTGAACTTTTCATTTCAAAAACACGTTGTTCAGTTTTCCAAACACAGCTGTCGTGACCTCCGGCCCAAAGTGCCTCGACCACCGCGGCTCAATTATTTTGAACACAAACGGAGAGATTTCTGGAGACGGATGGTTTGATGTAAGTCTTCAAAGGTCAACTAAACACTTTTTTCTCTTGTAACAAAAAAGAACAAAAAATAGAAACACTTTAGAATCGTTACGAATTCATGGGACAAGTGATACACAATTGTACAAGAAATGGGGAAGATATGATGTTTCATCATCGACTCGGATACTATCCCGATCATTTGAAGTGAGAGTTCTCATCTGGAATGAAAAACAGCTCATAGAATTTCAGGGAAATCAAAAGGAAATTCCGAGTGAAACTCAACGAGAATGGTATAATACAGTGACCCTGTTTGTTTGCCCAACTTGTTATTTTTATCATTATTATCGAATGAAACCTGTGTCAGCATTTCTTAATTCAATTAACACAAATGTTTCTGATAGTATTCCAGTTTCATTTCCATTTCACATTTTCCCCCGTCTCTCCCGATGTTATTTCAAAAGAATAATTGCTTCTGGATTTTCAAAGATCTTATTGCTCCTGATCCAAAGTGATTTGAACACTTGATCATCTGTGATTTCCCATGTTTTTTGCATCATTTTTTTGCAGTGTTCCGAGAATTCCTGAAAGCTACAACACACTTCTTCTACCAGCAGAAAAAAAAAAGAAAATAACAATTTAGAAATTGATAAAAAGTTTGTTCGAGGAAATCACGTGGTCGTTGATGATTGATACCTGAATGGATGAAATTTTCTAGAAAACAAATTCCTTGTTCAATTGACAGTGTTTCCCTTTTTTTCCCACATAAACAAGTAACACAAGAATCACACTTGCACTTATTTTCACTAATTTACTATAAAAGTTCATTAAACAAATTGGCCAGTATATTGAAGAAAAGGGACCGAATTGATTCAGAATTTTTAGATTTGGACACATTCAAATTGAACTCGGAAGGCGTCGAAAAAAATCACTTTCAGATGTGCTCTACAACTTTTTAATGTCGATCAAACATTCATTCCCCGCTTAGAAAGTCGTCAAACCCTAATAAAGTTACTGTCGTAAAACTGGGAATTCAGTTTTTTGATTGACAGGGAACAGTTTTATCTGAAACTAACGCACTTAATCGAGTTACAACCGGTCAAGAGTTGACACCTGTCAAAATTCAGCATTTTATCGTTTCGATTTTTCAACAATATTGCAGAGAAGTCGAGAATGGCAGAAAAATGATTATAGACTTCAAAGTATTGCAAATTGAGTATTGAAAGTTTCTGAATGATTCAAAACCGTTTTTGGAAGTTGAGTTCTAAATGAAATCCTATGTGCAAGTGACAAAAACATTTCAGATTTTGGGGGTTTAGAGACCTCATTCAAAGTTATTGTGGTGCCGCACAAATAGTCAAGTTTCAGATCTCACAAGAAGACTACGAAAGTTTCATGACAATGTTCAGGAAAAACTTTTGATGTTACTGAACGTTTCATCAGCAAGGACGAATCAATTCGAAATCGAATTAACCCTGAAATAAATGATCTTCCATGAAGGACAACGTTCAACACACACTCCCACGAGGTGTTTTTTATTTCGAAAATGTTCAAAGTTTTGCAGAGAAACGAGATTATCAAGACTCTTTCTGGTTTATTGAATTCAAAAGTTCTAGACCATTCCAGACCATTTCAGCAGCATTATCTCAATATTACGATGAAGGCTTGTCTTATCTTCTTTTTTTCTTTTCTCTGCCTGCTCTCTCAATTTACGGGCGGTAGACTGATAAGCCTGTTGGGTGAACTTTAAACTGAAGTCTGCACTTTTGAACGAATGTGTAATAAAACATACAAACGTACCTCAAAAAGGAGCATACCGACAGAACGGTTACACACACACATTTATACTTCCATTAAGCAAAAGACCTCGAATCAACACATATTCTAAAGATGCACTATATAAAAAAAAGAACCGTCCCATCTATCAAATTGAGTGTCGGTCGTTCGTTCGCTCTCTCCTTTCCTCACCTCTCTTAGTACATTCGGTCCTCCGCACATTTTCTTCTTCTGGCGCCCGCTCCTTGGCTCCTATTTCTCTCCCTATTTCTCCGGCCGCTATCTATCGCTTGGATCATTGTCTCCCCCCCCCCCCCCCCTTTCGTCGTTCTACCCTAATCGGTTCTTCAAGAAAAAAAAACCAACCGCTTCTTCAAAAAACGTGCGTCTCGCAACGTTTCGGTGCACTGAGACATCAACTCCCCGTCCCTGGTACGCATTAAAAAAAAGAGAGAATTGTTGAAGCGGCGGACGAAGCGGCACACTTGCGGAACATTCTCCCTCACGCCTGTCTCCGGTGGCAGACAGAAAAAGAGAGCAAATTCTATTGCCGTTTCAATCATCATCCCTTCTTCATTCTTCTTCTTTTCGACCACCACCATCGTCGTGACCTCAGCCACCTGCAGACATCATGATCCATCAGCCATCATCGGCTCCCTCCTCACTTGTCTGCTTTCTCTTACTGCCTCTTGCCGTTCTAGACGCAGCTGCTATCATTTCGAGACACACTACTCACTTCAGAATCAATGGCAATCTAACGTGTCCACATCGAGAAGAGGGAACATGGTGGTGTATCAAGGTATATCTATATGAATACGATACAATGTAAGTTCCTCTACTTTTTCACTTCTCAATCTTAGTTTTTGTGTTTTTTAGGGATAAGGATATGATAGCTCAATATGGATTTATGTGTACAACTAGAAAAACTATGGAATATCGTCTTGACGGGTACGATGATGACGACGGGATTGGAGACGTAAGTCTTTTTTGCTCAGAAAATAACAACAAAATTAGAAGATTCCTGAAGATAGATACTAATGCGATATTTTCGAGCTCAAGGTCTGAAATCTGTCATAATCTGCCAAACCGTTCTATTTTCAAGCTATTTTTGCGCCCACAGAAACTTTCGACGTTCTCTGATATAAAGTTTGAACTTTCAATAACCCACCAAAACCAATATTTCCGGTTTGAGAGCCCGACGGAAACTTATTTCGAAAGGTGAACAAATCCTTTAACTAAGAGTCAAATGGAAAACTGAAATTCAATGACTACCGTAATCCTCTGAAACATGGAAGTTCACTTCAAGATTTCTTTCTCATTTTTCCAGAAAAATTGATAAAATCAAGTGTAAAAAACTAGAAATCATGCTGAATTACCTGCTGCTTTTACGTTTTGTGTTCTTTATTATCATTATTTGCTCTTTTGGATGAAAATTTTAAGTTGTTACCTGAAACCAAAACACAATTCCAAACTGTTTGAAAGTTGTGTCAGTACAGGATAAACGCTTCGAAGATTTTCGTATCTGAGTGATCTTTGGCATTTTGAAGACGAGTTAGTGTATTTTTGATCTCAGGAAAACTCAATCTTGGGTGAATCGAAGTGGGCAGTTTTCGATCTTTCCTGGCCCTATTCCATTCCTCGAATTGTATAGAAGTGCCAGTTATTCTTTTCTAATACAAATCTCAAAATCTTCAAATCCCATTCCACATAAAAACATTGTTTTCTTTTCAGAATTTTTACGAGTTATATTCATGGATCTATCACAATTGTACGCTGCACGGGTTAATAACTTTGGAAGTTCATAATCTTTCTAGTATACCAGTAACGGCGACGTGAGTTTTGATCCCTTGAACTCATTGCTCATTCAATTATTTTTCCATTTTCAGGCAAGTCACTCTAAACAAAACTTACGATGTGTCATTAAAAGGAGTACCGGTAGCAGATTGGCCTTAATAAATTATTTTTTCATCGCTGTTTTTTTGCACTTTTAAAAGTCTTTGTAATGTCTGAGACGCTGGCAAAAGATATGTGAAGAAGAGAAGAAGAAGAAGAAGAAACATACATATTTCATTGGGAATGTTTCATCTCAAAGTGCACGATTCACTTGGGAATTCGACTCTTTTCGTTCAGCCTTTTCTTGTTTAGGGAAAAGAGCAAAAAGAAATAAAACAGAAATAGCTTGAGATGAAAATGGGATAGTGTAATATGTCAGTTTCTTTTCTTCAAAACCGAAAGAGAACACAGAGAAGAAGGAAAAGAGTCCGTAAATTAGATGAGAAGGAACATGTTTATTGTTGACACGTCATGGGTGATTCTTTGTCACTGGCATTTTTCTCGTTTGGCAACATTAAATCAAGCATTAGGTGATCGATAGAGGCCAATCCGAACAACTTTGCAAGTTGAACATCCTCGACTAAATCTCTTGAGATTGCAAGCATTGGAGGTAGTAGGAGAAGTAGATTTGCAAATCGCAGAGGCATATCTTTGTATGGAGAAACGAATCGAACGTGACGTTCAAAGGATTCAAGAATCTGAAAATTATGTCGTTTTAGTCACCAAGTTGATGGTTTCGGACGGATCAAATTAAAAGTTTTACTTGGTTTTTCTCAGATTTCGCTTCCAATGAATATATTTTTCTTGAATTTTCACATAAGACCTTGTCAGAAACTTCCAAAACTTAAAAATATGTTGCAAAAAAGAAATCAAAAAAGTATTGCCCCGAGCGGGATTCGAACCCGCGACTGGTTTCACCCAACGAGATCATAAGTCTCGCGCCTTCGACCACTCGGCCACCGGGGCGCATATTCTGAAAAATGTGCATCTTGGTGAAAAAGGACCAATTTCGGGGTGGAAGGTGTGGTTTCTGGGGAAACCGCGTACGGGGAACACAATGAAGTAATGAATGAAACGATACGGTGGACAGAAGTGTGGGAAACCGATTTAGTTAGAAGAAACAAACATTTTATAGGAAAAACTCATGTTTCTCACAAAGGAATGGTCAGACATGTCTGTGGAGTTGAGACATAAGACTTATACCATTCGAAAGCTGATGACCTAAAACTTCTGAAATCAATTTCAAAAAGTGCTCAAGAGCCACGTGGTTTGAGAAATCCGGGCCAACGTGGTAATTCAGTACTAATTTCAATAGAAATTTCAATAGCAATTAGTGTGGGAAAAAGTAGAATTTTCGATAAATATAAAAACGTGAAGAAAATATTTTTCCAGTTGAAATTTATAACTACTGAATTACTACTGAAAATGTACTCTAACCTGGATTTCTCGAACCACGTGGCTCTTGAGCACTTTTTGAAATTGATTTCAGATGTTTTAGGTCATCAGCTTTCGAATGGTATAAGTCTTATGTCTCAACTCCACAGACATGTCTGACCTAGGATCACGACGACCCATGTGAGAATGTCGAACAATCTTTGTTGAGGTTCGGGAAAAATGTTTCTGAACTTTCAGGGTTCAATTCGTTTTCTAAATAGAATATCATGACAAACAGAATCGGGTAAAGTTTACTGCTTTCAACATTTCAAATTGTTTTTCGTCTAATTCAAGAATTTCATGTTCAAGGTCCTATTCAAGGTTTCCTGATGATAAATTATCTCTAGATTTCCACCAATTTTCAACAAAAAAACTCACTTTTTGTCGCATATCCTCCACATCACTGTATGATTCCGAAGAAATCCCTTTCGCCACTAAAATACTCTGTAGGAAGAAGAAATAAAAAGAACATTAAGAACTCACATGGATCAAAAAAGGCAATTGCTTTTAATGCGATATACTCGACTTCATTCATATGCAATTGCCTCATTGGGGTTGTCACTTGATCGATTATTCGTTCTGCCACACGGCTGAAAATTTATTATTATTTGAAGATGATGTACCATACATGGTCGGAAATCGTGTAATACAATTTACGAGAAAATTGCGAGCTAAAAATGTGTGTAATTCCTTAAAATGCGTGCTAGAAATGGTAAAAAGGAAAAATTTCGAGCTCGAAAGCAAACAATTGAAAATTTGCGAGCTAGCCGGTGACACACCGACCACACATGTAGCCATGTCTGTGGTGTACTATTCAGCATCTTGAGACTAAAACCAATAAGAACTCACTTCATATCTGGAATTTTGGGACTGTCTTTGTGTAGACATGTTTCATTTGTCAACCAAACAGCGTCGGATAAATGTATACTTCTGAATGCTGCACACATGACAAGATGATGAGCAGAAAAATGTCTAAGAAGAGCCATCTGAGTATTACTGTCAACTCTTTGAAATCCTTCTAGAACTTTTGCCCATTCAATCATCAATGCCAATTGCTGATTCATACTGTCGGTTACATCGACTGTAGTTGCCTGCTTCCTTGCTTCTGATGTCTTTGTGATTACTGTTGTTCTGGAAATTCTGTTATTTAGAACATATTCCTATACTCTTGTGATACCGTAGTTCTCTGGTTGATTGTTCTGCTCTGATGAGAGTTCGAAGTAATGGATCTTCTCCTTCTGCTGCAGCCATCAATGCATTCAAAGGTCTGATTCTATCCCGTTCTGTTTGTACTGCTTCTCTTCTCATTCCTTTTCGAAGACATACGTCGAATCGACATTTTCGACACGCATTCCGTTTGGCTGAAAAGTTCAATTTGAGAATCTGAATGCCTCGAAAGTCCCTTCTCCAAAACTTGTATCATTCTACAAGATTGCATGTAACATTCGATTGAGATGATTGAATACAAATGTCTCTGTGTCTCTCAGAATTCCACATGTTTTCTATCCGGGCCAAGAGGATTATACAAAAAAAGATGCGCGGTGCGTACCGAAAATACAAACACACAGAATAGTATATCGAGTGGAAGCGCGGAAGAAGGAAGGAAGAATTATCAGATGGCGGTGCAAACATTCGGAATTTATTTGTGTTTTGAGCAGACGATTCTCTTGAAAACGAAAAAGGAAATTACCTTTGTCCACTTGGCATTTTTCACCGAAACGGCAGACGTACGAGTGTCGCTTTCGAATTGTTCTCCGGAAGAATCCTAGAAAATTTTGACTTAATTGGAAGTAATATACTGGTGGTTCATTGCTCAGGAGAGGAAAAAAAGTTGAGAATCGTCTGATCGATGTTCTTCGGATTGATTCTAGTTCTAAAATCTCCATTCCAACCTGGATTTTTAGTTATAGTTTTATCCATGGCATTGACTATACCATTAACAGTCACCATTATCAAAACTTTCATAAAGATTAGAATCTTCAGAAGCTTCGAATTTCTTTTGGAAGGAGTTGCGAGATTATTTAACAAGGATCCTTGTCGGATCGATGTTTGTATTTATGTTTCAGTTCTGTGTAGATTTAGATTTCTTTTTTTTCATCTAGCAATTGCTCATTCTCTCCGGAAGGCCTGACTCAAGTCTATATTTATTTTTATGGAACATTTTCTCGATTCAAACTTCTGTGTTATTCCATATTGTGATGGAATGCATTATAACTCTTCTTTCTAGTCCATTTTGCATAACAGAACATATGACTAGAAACTGTGAGAACACTATCAATACTATGTGTTTTTAGATTATTCGTGATAAATAGGGTTTCTCTTTTGCAGCACTTGTTCTTTTAACAGGATCTTCTCAATCTCTTTTTTCATTCCGAACCGAAATGTGATTCTTCGACTTGAAGGGGTTTTTGGGGTGGAAGTGGAGAAGAAAGAAAACGAAACCCCACTCTTGAAGAATGTTGGTTTCACAAGACCCTTTTTCTCTTTCACTTCATTTACTATGTGCCATAACGCATTAGTGCATTGTTGAGAAGGATTCTTTATGGTAGAACGCAGATGTATCACGCCACATCTTTTGTTTTGTTTTCCTCTTCTTGGTCTGTTATTTTTAACAAAAATCTATATAAAACCTTACCTTTACATCCATCACAACTCAGTGCTCCATAATGTTTTCCAGTTGCCTTGTCACCACAAATTGCACAAAAAACGTTCTCAAATGAATTCTGGGGACTGGGATTTGTTGATGAGGTTGCGCCTTCTTCTTTATCGACAGGCGTCATTTCTTCTTCTGAAATTTTTAAATGAATTAGAAGTAATTTAAACGACATTATATGGTCCATCCTACCGATTTTTATCTGGGCAGGATTTGAAAGAAGATACATAGATTCGAAATCGATTTGATGTGAACTAGCAGTGAATCAAAAGGCAAACTTAGAATAGTGGTTTCCAGTTGGTCCTGAAACATTCGACTGCTTTTTTTGTGGTAAGAATTCAAGTGAATACAATTATAAAAATGGAGAAATAGGAAGAGAAATGCACCTGCTGACAGAGTAAATATTAGATTTTCAAAATGAAACTTTTGGCGTTATGCTTCAAAGCTCTTCTTTTTTTTTTGCTTTTCTTCTCAAACTTTTAGGCGGTGTAACGTATCCAGTGAATCATGAAATTGTCAGTTTAAATTTTTTCGCATAAATCCATCAGAAAAAAACTATTCGCAAATAAAACTGCATGTCTACATTCTGAGAATATGTTCTTGCTACTAACTGTTAAAAATGTAGAAATTTGAACAAAGTCATTGAAAGACGTGCCACGAGGTGGTCGAATGGCGGCTGACTGATCGATAGATAACGTCTAGTATGGTTTTATCAGAAATATTCATGGGTACAATACAAACACACAAACACCACTCTTTCCATTCATCTTGATCTCAACTTGACGATTACGGTAGTCTTGTCCACGAGGAATACACGCGCAGATGGCCTAGAAAATCGAAAAGCGCAGAACAGTTTTTTTCAATTTTTGGTGCTTGAATTTTCATTTTTTGCTTTTCAAGTTCATTAATTTTTGCGATGAGAGTTTTGGTATACTTTAAAAGTGAAAAATAATCAAAAATAACAATTTTAGAAAATGTTTTAGCTTATTTACCGTTTTTATTGTCAGAAAAAGGCTAGTAATATGGAAGAGAATGCGTTGTGTAGTGCTGTCGCATTGTTTCTCTCTTATGTTGTGTCGTCTTAACCATCTTCACCCTTTCTCCTGCGTCTCAATAGAAAGTTCATGACCGCATTGATTTTTTCGCTACCTTCCCATTCAGTGGATCGGCAGCACATTAAAATGCCTAACATCTTCATCTCATATGGTTTCAATCAAGAAAAAGGATGAAGCTAGTGGTAGAAACCAATTTGCGTGACGGCAAGTGTCAGAAAGCTTTTAGCCGACACACAATATACTTAATCGGCGAACCGAATATAATCCATGAAATGGACCCTTCTTTAAAAGAAGCAGATGTCCTTCCGGAAGCAGCTTAATTATTTCGGCGAGTTCATGGCCCTCACAAGGCTTCACTCACCTGTTTCCATCATTCGTCTTTTTGTTCGTTGTCGTCGATTCACAGCTGCTGTCTCTCTCAGTCTCTCAGCTCTCGAGTAACATCTCACTCCCCTGGTTGTCGCTCACCTGCCTCTTTCCCCGACAGACTGCACTCTTCCTCTCTGTCAACCCTTTTGAAGTTTTTTTTTTCGTCTAGGTGTCTTTTTGCTGCCACCCGAACATTATTTTCATTTCTTAAAACCACCGCAAAGTGTTCACCAGTTGTTCTGTAATTTCCGGTTACCAAAATTCTAGCAGGTCGCTAATCCTTGTAGTATAATAGTTATTTTATCCTTCGGAAGAAACTAATGCGTTTTTAGCTTACAATATTGGAAGTGACGCCCAAGCAGGGTGCGGAAACTGAAGGAGGAGAATAGCCTGCTTGCCTATACCATTCCCTTTCGTTCTGAATCACCTTCTTTGTGGTAAACGGCAAATATATGCATGAAAATGCGAACCAAGATAAATATCGAACCTCCTAAGAATTGCTAATTAACACTGTCAGCTGACTTTGTTCTTTTGTCATTTTTCTCTGTTTGTTTTTGACTCTTTCTTTGAAGCTTCAATGGTTAGGGGGAGAGAATATAGAAATAGCCTCTACTTATGAAAATTTTAATCCATTTTGACGAATTGAAGAATTGAGGCCATGGACACGCTCCTGGGTCGGTCATTTTTATTGACTAGGTGAATTCTCAAGTACTGCTGTGACAAAAAGTGTTATTCAGAGTCAAATTCATTGATTCATTGATTTTCCTTGTTGTATTGTAAATATGACACGTATGATCGATGAGAGAGAACCAAATCGCATATACTTGATAGTCCAGTTATCGCTCTCTGCACTTTCATTTTTCAACAAGCGTTCTATCTCTACCTTCGTCCCGAAATTTCGTAAACCGATACTAGTTGAGCATCGAGTGCGGCTTTCATACTTCATCTCATCTCCGTTTCTAAAGTCACCACAAAAAAAGTAAGCTTCTTCGGCCAAAAAACTTCTCTCCTGCTTGCCATGGGTTCGCATCGGCATTATGCTCCTTCAGTAAAAATGGACAGAGAAATTTCCAAAAAAGAGTGAGTTCTTGGGGTTACTTGAGCAGAATGAAGAATAGGAACGAGAGAAACTTATTCCGAACATAAAAAGTGTACATTCTCTCTAGAATCTTCTTCCATTTCTTCAATAATTCTCATTAATATTTTCCGTTGGTACCCTAGAATCTATTATGGCAGTCTCAGTCAATGTCAGTCCTGGCTGAGATTTTCGTTGTTTCGCGCCAGCGATATCTCAACACGAACAAAATATTTGATTTAAAGGCACACACCGTAGTCTGTAGGTCAATTTTCAATTTTTTCTAGTTTTTCGAACGATTTTCAACAAATTTTGGCGCGAAATGTCACATTTGTTGTATTTTGAGCCGAAATTCGTTCAAAATCGTTCTAAAAACGAGAAAAAATTGAAAATTGACCTACAAACTACGGCGTGTGCCTTTAAATTAAATATTTTGTTCGTGGTGAGATATTTATTGAAAATCTCAGCCAGGACTGACATTGACTGAGACTGGCATAATAAAATTGAGAGATGGCGATGGTCAAAACATTTTCTTACAAAACTAAGAACTTTTTGAAAAGAAACCGCTATTTGAAACAAGGATTGTACTTTCTACGTTCAGTTAATTATGTACCTCACATGTTCAGTGAATGAATATTCTGTGATTTTTTCTTTTTTTCCCATGCCACTCACCTCTCTTTTTTAAAGTTAAACTTTTTGCTTCATACTTCTTGTGGATTTCCTAACTGTCACTCTTCTCTCTAGTAAAAGTTTTCAAATGTTTGACAGTTTGTCCTCTTTTTCTGCCTGGAAAACAAGCCAATTAGTCTGTTGCGGGTGTCCTAAACATCCGCGAAACCCACTTTTACGGTGTGTTATGACAACGGTAGACTTGTCGCTCAGATGGAAACTTAAATTCGAAAATTTTGGTGGCGCTGATCAGCATGTTTTATGAGCCTCCTCATTGCGCTTTCTTCTATTTCTTTCCCCTCTCGCCATGGAGCGTACTTGTTTCATGATCTCTCTGATTCTCTCTTAAAGTGCTACTATTTCTTATGTATGACAAAGTTCACTTTCATCATTTCCCCTCGCATTCTTTCTCCGAAATACGAGTTTTATTATCTTGTTTCAGGGAAAAACATGGACCGGATCGAGCAATTGAACCTCAACCTCCAGAACATCCTAGATGACGTCGAAATTGATCCTGTAGGCTCAGAAAGTTCTTCTGAAGACGAGGAAAAAACGAAACAAGGTAAGAGCGTTATGCGAAACTGATTGTAGGATGCTCAGTTTTCAGATGAGATCGTCGAAAAGGCAACTCCAGATGACGTTGAGTATAGTGAATCAGATTACGAGGACGATGGAGATATTATTGACTTTGCGGAAGCAACCGGAGGTAAAGCCAAATTTTGAAGTGTAAAAAAAATTATAGTATTCTTCTTTTTTCTAAATTATAGTATTCTGCTTTTCAGATTTCACAAAAAAGCTGAACGCTGCTCGTTCCAACGCCATTGGTCCGAATGCTGCTCGAAATCGACTGACTGGTGAGCGCGCACTTCATAGATTCGCATAAATCTGCAGTCGCTATTATTATAATACACACAAAGATTGTTTACAGTTGATGTGGAAAGACATGCGGATACAAGTGAAGATCGAAAAAGAAAACGTGTTAAGGATAGAGCGGACCGCGCCACTGTCGAGCAAGTATTGGATCCCAGGACTCGTCTCGTTCTTTTCCGGTTACTGCAACGTGGAACTCTTCTTAATATTGACGGATGTATTTCGACTGGAAAAGAAGCAAATGTATATCATGCAACGGGCACAGAAAACGACTTGGCTGTGAAAATTTATAAGACAAGTATTCTTACATTCAAAGATCGTGAGCGATATGTCACTGGAGAATTCAGGTTGGTCATACAAATCAACATTCTTCGTTACAATATTTTTTCAGATATCGACATGGATATTGCAAATCAAATCCAAGAAAGATGGTTGCTGTATGGGCCGAAAAAGAAATGAGAAACCTTGCCAGAATGCACGAAATGGGACTACCAGTTCCCAAACCGCACATGCTAAAAGGGCATGTTCTAGTAATGGATTTCCTCGGCAAAAACGGATGGCCGGCACCTCTTCTGAAAAATGCCAATTTGAGTACGGAGGTAAAGATATGGTTCAACTTTTTTCTAGATCTTAATGAATTGTTCAGGACGCCGAACCAATGTACGTTGGACTGATTCGCGATATGCGCAGATTATACAGAGAATGTAAATTAGTCCATGCCGATTTGAGTGAGTTCAATATGTTAGTACATGATGGAAAGCTCTGGATCATCGACGTGTCTCAGTCGGTCGAGCAGGATCATCCGCACGCTCTTGAATTCCTGAGAATGGATTGTAACAATGTCAACAAATTTTTTAGGTTGGTGAAATTAATTTTTTGAGTTTTTTAAATAGTTAATGAACATAAGAAAATTAATAGCTGATGTTTACAGAGAACTCGGTGTCAAAGTTTTGTCTGTTCGGCGCTTATTCGAAGTGATTGTCGATCCATTGATGAATATCAAAGAGATGGAAACAATTATTGAAGAAGAACGGTCCTCGACCAATGTCGAAGATGATACACTTTTCATGAATGCATTCATTCCTCATAAGTTGGAGCATGTATTGCATTTCGAGCGTGATGGCAAACTTGCAAAAGACGGAATCGAAGCCAATAATCCGTTCCAAAACATCGTTTCAAAGATTGATCTGAAAGGAAATGGATTTGGAGAAGGTTGCAGCGATGATGATGAAGAAGAAAACGAGAAGAAGTCGAGAAAAAAACGAGCCGAACCAACAGCCGAAGAGATTGAAGAGAAGGAGCGTAAAATTGCCATGCACACCCGAAACCGTGATGAAACCGCGGAAGAGCGGAAACTGAGAAAAGCAGCAGTGAAGGAAGAAAAACGCGACCAACGCAAGGACAAAATCCCAAAACACGTAAAAAAGCGTGCGCATCGTCAGCACATGAAGTAGAAATGTAGGTGAATTGTTTCATGTTACTTTCCTCTAATTGGCGGGGATAACGCACTTTGCGACCATATATTCCACGCGTATACTTTCCCAAGTATTTAGCGCCTTGGGAATTATCCAAGTACTCTCGTTCCCGGAGATGTAGATGATCAATTGAGTGGTGTTCGTATTATAATAGTTCCCCTTTTTCCTTCCCGTCGTACAGATGGCCGGTTGGGGCACGAACACGTATCTGATCTATCTGACATTTATCGCGTATTTTGATCTACCTATGATTGATATTCGGTTCGTTTCCTCTCCTGTTCCTTTTCAACATATTAGCGAGCGTCCTTTGCCACGTCGGCTACTTTAAGGAAATGTTCTAATACATCGTAGAAAGCTAGTCAACAAGGGCGCGATCGGAGTTATGTTCCCCGGGGGATAGCGCGAATGCCAATTTTTCATATTCCATACCACCCCTTCACTTTTCACATCTTCTACCAAATATCCTCTGTCTCCCATTTTTCTTCGTATTTTCTTTTATCTGTGTTATTCATTTTCAGGTTTAATGCTACATTCATCGATTCTCCTTATCAGCTCAATGTCAGTTGCCAACTTCTCCCATTCGTAATTTAGTTATTTTTCTCATTTTCACTTTTCTATGTTATTCCCACCTTCATCATGTGTTAATCTCCAATAATTTCATTTTTAATGGAATGCCGAGCAGAAAAAGTTTGGTAATCACGACATGACGGTCACGAATCGGTCATGGTCACTATCAAATTATCTCGAAGAACATTCGAGTGTTGCCCTCCTTTCTCCTCAACTTTATTTTTCCTGATAGTTTTTAGGCAGAAGAGGTGGTTAATTCGATTCCAATACCAGTTTGTTTCGTTCTTCTTTTTTCTATTACTCTGATTTGTTTTGATTGTTCAATTTCGCCGTTGCGCCGTTCTTTTTTCTTCCGTTGTTGCACTCACTTTTGGATTTCTGTTTTTTTTTGTTGGCTTGTTCTGTTGTGTTACTTTCGTTCGCTGTTCTTCTAATTATAAATCTTTCACCATAAATTCATACTTTTCGCCTATTTTCTTGTCATTCTATCCGGTAATTATACCCGGCTCTTTTACCTCGTTCTGCTGTTTTATTTATGTTACTCAACTTTTTTTGAAACAGGCTTTGCTCTCGAGTTGTGCTAGACTAGAATCGACTGTTACAATGGATTCCGAAGAGGTGTTGTCCATCCGAACGACATCAATGTAAAGTATTTATTTTCAGGTTCGTAAACGAAAGGAGTATGCCGAAAGAAAAGTGAAGGAGAGACATGCTGCGCTGAGGAAAGAAGCTGATGAACGAAGGAAGCACACGATGGAACATAGAGAAAGGTGCGTCTGAATATGTTCTTCTACTTTTTATAGCGTTATGTAGTATAAGGTTTAGTCTTGATCATTCAGTAATTTCTAGTTGACCCTCATTCCAAAGATACCAGCTGCTCTATGTTCGAAGCAGTGTCACCCATATTTCGTGCACCTGTTTCCTTTAAAGGGGGCGTAACATAATTATTTTTTTGTTGAGATTTTTACATGGTTCGACGCAGAACTTTTGTGAGAACAATAAATTCTCTTGGAGCATAGTCTAAAAATGCCTAGTTTTTGAGTTATAAGCCAAAAACATGCCAAAAATTAGTACTGAGCGAGTGCAGAATTGCCACGTGGCGGAATCTGCACTCGCTCAGTACTAATTTTTGGCATGTTTTCGGCTTATAACTCAAAAACTAGGCATTTTTAGACTATGCTCCAAGAGAATTTATTGTTCTCACAAAAGTTCTGCGTCGAACCATGTAAAAATCTCAACAAAAAAATAATTATGTTACGCCCCCTTTAAGTCCGAATCATTCTCATTCCCTTTGCTAGTTACAGAGTGCAGTCTGTGTTAAAGCGTGAGCAAGTTCTTCTTCAAAAAAGAATGCAACAACTCAACGAGGATGAAGAGCGCAAAAAGGCAACTTTGGCAAAGCAACATGAAGCGACATCTAGAATCGCCGCTATTACGAAATCACCAAAGTCATTCGCTTTTGGATCGTCAACTCCACGCACTCTCGCTTATTTGGATAATCTGCCGAAAAGCGAACAGCAGTATGATAAGAAGCTTCGACCTTTGGAAGATTCAAGCCATGTGACGAGTCCGGCGTCTACGGTTAGTTATCAATATTTCAAATTTTGCGCGCAAACAAAATGAAATTCTAATTTCCCTATGATATTCAGGAATCATGTTTGAATCTTCATCACTTGGAGGTAATTTAAGTATTTGAATAAGTGAGAATTGCATAACCCGTGTTACCGTTCAGCATAAATAACTGTTCCACCCTATCCCGAATATAATATCGATCGGACCATTCGCTATAATAATCCTTCTTTGTTTCAGAGTTCTACTACCAAAATGGGCCGAATCACTTCGACACCTCAACGTCCGCCTCCAGCTGCACATCGCCCTGCGCCTGCTATGAATGCAATGACTTCTTCAATGTATGTCACTTCATCTGCTCCTCCAACTCGCCATGGAAAGACATCAATAAAATTATCATCAACAACTAGTACTACATCTAAGAGGCTGTCAACTGGTCCATCTTCAATGATGACTCAATCAGTTTATACACCCAGCCGTCCTGCTACATCATCAAGAGCTTCGATAGGAGTAAAACCGCTTCGTGGTTTCACACCTTCTTCATCGAAACAAAGTCGTTAGTAATTTGGTTTTTAATTTCCAACATTTTTCTTTTCCTCTTTCAGAATCGGTTTCCGCGACTCCAAATTCATTGAATAACCGGCGCTCTTTGGACACTAGAAAGCCACCGATGCCAAGAAAATCCGTTCTTGGAACACAAGAACATAAGAAACCATCTCCAACAATTTCTGAGTCTTCCGTCGTTAAAGAACCGCAAACCATTGTTGAAGAAATTTCTCGAGAAGTTCCTGGAACAATTCCTGTCGTTGAAGAGCAAGTTGTGATCACTGCGATTGCTCCGATCGCTCAGAATTCATCAAAGCCTGAGGAAAAGGGCCTTGATGAGAATAGTGAGAACATAACAGTGCAAGTTGAGCGGGAAGAACCAGAAGTTGAAGATGAAGTTCCAAGAGAAGTGGAAGAAGTTCTAGTAACACCGGAGGCTACTGTAAACGGAAAATCCGAACCAGAATCAGTTCAAGAAGAATCGGAGCATGTTCCGAATGATACCGTACCTGTTTCACGAGTCACAGAAGAGTCTATTGATTCCCCTCTGTTGGAGTTACAGACCTCACCTGAACCCGCCTCTACTGAAACTGATATTCGAGTCGAAACCCATGTTGATGAAAGTTCTGTCGAAGTGCGTGTTCCTATCGCAGAACCAGCTCAAGATGTAGATGAAAAAGAGGTTGCCTCGCCAACTGAGAACGAAGACGTCGACGTAAACGAAAAAAATAGAATTGTGGAAGATAATCAAGGAGAAGAATTAATTCATGAAGAATCTTCTGAATCACACTTGGGTTCTTCCCATAATACTTCTCTCGCTGATGAATTGATCAGCATTGGAGTCGATCAAAACAGTTCACAAGAAATGGTAATTCTTACAAAGCCCGAGGTAGAAGAATTGGTAAGAGATTCAGATCAAATCATAAAAACGTCCAAGTTTTGCAGAAATATTCTGTAGCTGATGAACCGAAGGTTCCTGTTCCTGTGGCAGATTCTGTTAATGATTTGGTGGATGTGTTTGGAAACGATTTTATCAATCAGAATCAGCCACAGCGAATTGTTCAGTTCGATGAAGACACTGATAGCGGCAAAGCGTCTCCAACATCATCTGAAACATCATCTACCACAGACGAGGTGACTCCGAGAAGTATCATAGAGGAAGTCAAAACTACCGCTCCGCGAGTTCTGCCTATCGTCAGATCTGCTGAAGATATGGCAAGAAAAGAGAAAGAGGCCCGAGAAGCAGAAGAACGGAAGAATAGACTTGCTGCTATCCTAGCAAAATCTAGAGGAATGGCTTCACCAATGACAAATACTTTACCACCGACGGCAGCTGATATTAAAGGTAAGTTTTAACTAGAAACAGGATTGTGAAGTGTACAGCAAAGGTCGAGTACGTTATTCATAATAGTTTTCTTTTTTGGGAATGCGCGTTAACCCTGTGTCAAATTCCTTTCTCGGATCAGTTAGCATCAAATCAGCCCGTTCTAGAGCTCGCTTCCTTCATGAAGTTCCGAAGATCGATACTCATTTTTGAGTATATTTTTAGTCGTTGATATTCAGAGAAATAAAATTTCGAGTCACTTTTATTATTCGGCCCCGTAGATTCTTCACCCGTCACTTCACCGCCTATGCCGCCATCCCCACAGTTGGCTGAGCAGCCGACTTCTTCAGCAAATGCATACACAGAAGATACATCCGAAAAGGCAACGAATGGTGAGCTCGTCGTCTCTATCCCCTGGCATGTGGTGTGATTAACCTGTCTGTCTGTGATGCCTGCCCACATTTTTTTCTTTGCTTGAGAGCTGTTTTTCAATCAAGTCAGGTTCGATGAACACAACGATTTGGAGTCAACAGTCGTCTTCAAAATATTTCACATGATAGAGAGAGACTTCATACTGAATCATCGATGAATATAATTCACGGCAAAAACGACGGTCAACATAATGCTTACTAGTGATTCATTTTACCCTTGCTTGTTTCATCTAAAAGTGTCCGTCTGTCTTTGCAGTTTATTGGGAAAAAATATTTGAACTGTACTGACATACTAAGTGATTGTGTTGGTGGACTTATTCAGTTTTGTCTAAACTATATATTGCTAATCTCTAAAATGTTTCAAAGTCGAAGTTGTGAATTTTCAGAATCTGGCAAAGCTAATGATGTTCTTGCTCGAGTTGCTGCAATGACAAACTCGTCTACTCTGCAGAAAATTTTGCAACGGAAACAGGGAAGCAATCCATCTCTCCAGGTTAGCCGTTCGCCTTAATTTTAAAATGAGAAAAATAGTCTTTATTTCAGACATCTGAGTCAACGGGAGGTGAAATTTACTAAAACATCATTTTTCTCCAATCCAGCCTTCATTCACTATTCACGGGTTACTGTTCTATAAGGTGAAAGCTCTATATTCCCGATGCAAAAATTTTCCATCAACTTTTTCAGATCTTGCCAATCAATTGTGCATTTCGACTGTCCCTCTTCTACCAGTCATCTTTTCATGTCACCTCGCTTTATTGACCAATTTCCTCTCCACGTCAACCTCATTCGCTGCTGTTAACTATCCTGTATCACTTCTCTTTCCGTGCGTCCGCTATATTTCGAATATTCTCAAATATTTATCGCATGCATGTAAACTAGTTATTGCTCATCATCTCATTTCCTCCCCTCAAAATGTTTTCTTTGGTCTTCCTTATTCTTGCTTTTCTGTTCGGGAAAATTTCTTTTTCGATCCGCCCCACGAAGTTCTTTGTTGAAAAAAGAAAAACTATTTTTCGATGATCGGTATCCTTCTTGGCCGGTCTTGAAGAGCCGTTTCAGACCAACATCAATCTTTAAAAGAAGGGGCGGAGCTTTGTAGTATTGCACACATTCGAAAGTTGCATGTGTAAATAAATATTTGATATTCATTTCAAACAGCGATGACAGAATCCTGAACATACTTGAATCGTGATAAACGCGTTTTCAAATGTTGAAATTCAATAAAAATATTTGACAACGACACTCCATGCGTCGCAGTTGCGCGCTTTTTAGCAACATTTTTGTACTCCTCGTGTACGATCGTGTGCAAGCTGAGTCATTCAGCTACAGCAAACAATAAATAATTCTCGATTCTTTCCGAACTTGATTTAGAACAAGATGGCGAAAAACATGCAGAACACCTCATATCGAAAGCTCGATGTGGATGCATTCGATCCGGAGCAATACGACGAAAATGACGAGAGTGAGTAATTTGCTTGCGAATAAATACTATCGATTTGAACAGAGTTTGTATATTTGATGCGCTAATGTTTCAGCAGTTGACACTCCGGGTCTGGGACCGGATGAGCGAGCTGTTCAAGGATTCTTAAGCTCCAACCGATTGGATGACGCTCTTCACGCGGCTCTTCTATCCCCGCCGTTGAAAACTAAGGATCAGGTAAACAATAATTCCTTCATTGAATATCTTAAATACAGTGTCATGCTTAAATAATCTGTCTTTAGAACGTAAAAGATCGTGCTACTCAACTGGTAACAAAAGTCCTCCAATCGTTCAAAAATGCGGAAATCGAGCAAACTGTTCATAAACTTTCAATTGACGAAGGAGACATTCTGATGAAATACGTTTACAAAGCAATGGAGCTCGGCTCGGATGCTGCCGTCTGTCAGTCGCTGCTCGCCTGGCATGCCCAACTTGTCGCCAAGTTCGGACTAGGATCCATCATGCGCGTTTTCTCGGGTCGCCAACGACTCTAAGGTTTACTCTTTATTTGTGCATGCTGTGATAATCATTCCTCTCTTCTCTCTTTTCGTGTGAATATTTTATTTCGATTAAAGCTTTATGGTACTTAATTATTTACTTGATCAAAAAGGCACATTGTTATTAACATGTAAAGCATTTTGGAACCGTAATTAACTCAAATGATATAATTTTTGTTGAAAGGAAATGCACAGAAAAAGTTATCACACGAATGAGAATGGCATCACTGAAATGAAGGGAAAATGGAATTGATGTATTATGCCGCGTTATCTTCGGAGAACGATCGGGAGTTATCGACTGATTCAATTTCTTTGGAGTGCCAAATTGGGGTCGGATTTCTCAGAGTCTCAAAAGACATCAGATGACTCGATAACGACAAGAGTATTAGCAGAGCTAGAGAAATGCACATCGAGACGATAAATTGAGAAATGCTCATTCCAATATCCAGCCAGCTGCCTTCGTCTCGAAGTTGGTGGAAGAAACACTGTAGTTTTATAGATTGTAATATAATTTATAAAATTTACTCACCATCGACATTATATCCGTGAAGATTAAAGAAAACCAGCAAAGTCTTTGAATGGCATCTGGATCGAATCGTACTATGGATGAAAATGCAAATGTGACCATTATAATCGGAATCAAGAGCTTCAATACAAGGAGTAATGCCATTGTGAACGGACTGAAAACCGATATGAAAAGGTTGAGTGTTGATGGATTGAAAGAGTTGATTGATGCAAAATTTCCAGTTCCGAACAAAGTACAAAGTACAAAAGAAACGCATACGACAGTCCGCCGAAGTTCGACGTATTCTCCAGTAGAAACTGAACATATGGATTATTAAAATATCCAAAAAAAAAAAATGTCGCCCACCTTTAGTTGAGTCAAGTTTGAGCTGAATAAGTTCAACATCTGATAGATGACCGAACTCAAATCGAACGAGTAATGTAAGAAGAAACAGGAACAATAAAACGAACAGGGACTCGTAAGAAATGGATAACAGGGAGTACGGTACCTGAAAAACTCGTGTTTCCCAATTTACAAATGTTTGAGACTTACATAGAAACAAAGGGAATATGCAATTAATCTGTCCACCAGATATGGTCCTGAGAGAAAAGATGGAGCAACTAAAGACAGAGGAATCGATACCCACGAGATCCATCGAGCGACAGCAGGAGGCTGAAAATTATGATGAGGAAATGGGATGTTTTGAAAAAAACATACCTTTTCAAAACCGTAGTTCATAATAGTTATAAAAATTGCCACAGATGAGTGTACATAGACCATTAATTCCAACAATTTCTGTAACCTGGCTAAACACGGACGTCGTGAGAGCCGATGACATATTCCAGCCGTAAGAAGAGGAGAGATAACGCAGAGTGGGATATGAGTGGATACACCAACTGCAGGAAGAAAGGGAAAGATGCATAATACCAGACAAGTTATTATCCAGGTCTTGGACCTGAAAATAGAGATTAAGCTCTATGACACTAAGAAAGTATCTTACCAATATAAAACAATAGCATGTGAATAAAATTGAGGGAGAAACATTAAAAGTATGAAGACTGCTGCTAGGAATGCCCGATCCATGAAAGTGAGAACAAAGATACAAATCGTTATTACTGAAATCATTTTGAGTTGTTGGAAAGTGGGCGGTAAACTTACTGAATCCTACAAATCCCAGGAATAATTTTCCAAAGATATCTTTCGAGAACAACTTGTTTAACCAATCAGGTTGTGCGAAAAACGTTGTTGCGAAGTCGGTGGCTCGTTTCGTCAGCCCAGAATGATTTTCCAGAACAGATAAGAGGAATATGGGCATGGCTATGTAGACCGATTGTGTTAAACTCAAGGAGCAGTACAGCGAAAACGCTGCCGAGAGTAAGAATGGAACAATGAACATTCGATGTGGAATGAGAATCTTGTAGCTTCTTCTCGACGACGGGCTAAAATAAAATTTTAACTTTTCGAACTAGACATTGTATCTCACTTATGAAGAAATGAAATAACCAAAGCTATCCATGCCAAGAAACTACAGCTAACGGCTGCTCCAAGCATTTGTCGATCATATCGATGGTAGAAAACAATAGCTTCTTTCATTAAATGTGCATTATCCGCAAAGAGAGAAGTTGCAGCTGAAAATCGACGTTCCCTTCCAAGCTTGCTCAGTGTGCTTTGTAGACTTCCCATTGCTTTGTCTCCGAATTTTTCGAATTGGTGAAACCAGAATCTTCCAGACTTTGCGTTTTTGAGGAATATGATTTGTTCTTTCAGCTGTAAGCCATAACTTTTAGATTACTTTAAAGTTCAATAAAGTGACTTGTCTGAAATTGGCTTCGATTGATTTGAATTCATAGTTGGAACTTCGGGAATCCATCATTTGAACTGGAAGTATACCCATTGAATTTACAGGAATCGGACAACCAATCAGGGAAGAAATCAGAGGAGCCAAATCAATTTGGTGTACATCTAACTTTGCACCGCCTTTCTTAATTCCAGCACCCCATGCAACGAATGGAGTAAGAACTTCATCATCACTTCCTGCTCCATGAGATCCCCAATCAGTCATTCCATGATCAGATGTAAACAGCCAGGATGTTTTATGGTCACCGAAAAAATCATCAACTAATTTTTGGATTCTTTCAATCCCAGAGTCCACAACTGAAAATAATTGTAGTTTTTGAACTTATTCATATAATTTTTATAAATACCTTTGATATTCTCAATGTATTGTTTGGATCGTGGTTTATTTCCATGTCCATTTGTGTCGATGCCAAGAAGATGCAAGAAGAATATACATTTGGGTTCATTCAACTTCGCTTTCAAATCATCTTTTGTTTTGGCAGTTGTGATGAAATTCTGAGAATATCAATTACTAGTTTTATCATTTTCAAACTCTTACCTCGAAATTATCGAATACCCATTTATCAAGATTCGAGGCATCAGATGAAGCGAAATCTTCTTCATCGGCAGAATATGAGAAGGATATGGCATTCGGAAGATCATCGAATAAGTTGACAATATCCGGGCTTCCCCACATCCAACTGTTCGAAGATCGATTGAAAACACTGTCAAATTGAACAGGATTCTTTTTCCATCCTTTGGCAACTGCACTGATGTCTTCAGTAATTCCAGCGAATATTGCTACATGACCAGGTCGAGATTCTGTGGGAACATGAGACCGAGAGAGTCCATAAATACCCTGAAACTTTTGGGATCATTTGTTTTATTCAAAGTAAAAACTCACTTTTCTGCCGTTCATTATCGAATGGAGATATGGCGACATATTCGGATACTTGTTGAACGTGTCATATCGTAACCCATCTGAAGAAATATTCGGGTTTTTAATGGAAACATCGCTTGAAGCAATACCTGCTGAAATGATGAATATCCTTTTGGCTGGAAATTTATGACTGTTGATGGATTGTGGTGGTATTCCATGAACTAAAGGACTGGTGTAGTAAACATCAAAAATTGAATAAATTAGAATCAAGTGAACTGTTATACTAGCTACAAGAATCTTCCACGACATTGGGGTTGATTCCCCAATACTCCTAAAATTTATTTTATTCTCTGTCTAGCAAAACGAGGTCAATTTGCAGTGTAAAGTTCGTCGAGAGTGGCACATTGCTCCACCTCTCCGACTCTCAAAAATGCCCGCGGACTAGGTTTCCCCCTTACTCGGCCACGCCAAAGAAAATTTTTTTCGTCAATTTTTTTTCTGTTTTTTCAATCAAAGCAGCTGAAAACTGATTTTTTCTCAATTTCAGAAACGATGATAGGTTATCCGATTGTTTTTCGATGTTGCGAATGTACTGTTGAAGAGCGTAAGTTCTTTTGAGCAACAACAAAAAACATACAAAGAATTAATATTTCAGAAACCATGGAACACCTCGAAAGCCACATTTGGAGTCGTCATTTGCAAGCTTTTCCATTCAAATGCGGCCATTGTGATTTCCCGGCGCTCAGTGCGATCAGTTTACTGGAGCATTTCGCCCAGAACCACGCGGAAGTTACAGTAAGTTGAAGAAGTTCCAGAAATATGCACACTATCTTTTCCAGACAGTCGAATTCAAACGTAACTTAGAAGATGAAAAACGATTTCGGAAAATGGTCGCTGAATCGATTGCAATCGAAATCGAAGATAGCTCACAGCAAGATCCAAACTCTCAACTGACTGAATTGGAACCAATGGTAAGGCTTCAAGATCAAATCCATCACCGCAAAAATTTTCCCCAGATGCAAGCAGATGCAAGACAAATTATGCTATTACCTTCTCAAAGCAATCAATATGAAGTAAGCTTCTAAAAATATTGATTGATTCAGAATGTAATTTTTTAGGATATCGTCGATCATCGTGGAACAGACGAAGATGACTTTGGTGTTATGGATGACGACGAAAACGTAGAAGGTATAAAAAATTGCGATCACATTTTTCTTCTTCTAATAAGGTGGGTTTTCAGAATTAATCGAAGATGACGACGATGATGATTACATGGACGAACTTGGTAACCCAGTTTTCATTGGAGCTCACGACGACTCGAGTTATTTATTGGATGACGACTTATCGCATTCTGGCGCCATCCGGACAACAAATAACTACGTAAGAGTTTATATTTCGATATGATTTATGTTTAAAACTTTTTTTCAGCATCTTAAATATATTCGAACCAGAAGAATGGACAAATTGATAGATAATGTGGCCTCTCAGAGAGATACAACTGATTTAGTAAGTACTGCAAAGATATTTTCTCTAATTATTCGTTGGTTTTCAGCCTAATAATCCAGATCATAGCACATTTGATAATGATGGAGATGTCAATCAAAAAATTGGAAGATATCAATGTGATCACTGCACGAGAACATTCAAGGTTCGGGAGGCGCTATGATTCCCAAAAAAATCCATGTTTTTCAGTATCAGTCGAAATTGAATGAACATCGAAGAGCTCATCTTGGTGTCCGACCGTTTCCATGTCTGTATTGCCCCCGAGAATTCACTCAGAAGGGAGCGTTGAAAACGCATATGAGATTGCACACTGGAGAAAAACCATTCGTTTGTCAATGGGAGTGTGGAAAACAATTCGCATCAGCTTCTGCAAGACGACATCACGAGAAGTCACACAGTGGAGAGAGACCGTATATTTGTAATGTGTGTGGGAAAAGCTTCACGAAAAATTCGCATGTTGTCAGACATCTTAAAGTGAGATATTATAATTCAGATCAAATCTGAGATATTGATTTCAGAATATTCACAACAGCGAGCTGATACGAGAAGCTATTCTAAGAGGAGAAGTTCCAGCAGACCATGTAAGGAAGAACGTTCTATCATTCAAAACTTCATTTCACCATTTTTCAGCCAGTATCAAATCATATGGTAGATATAGAGCCGCGCGGAAAAGAGATTCATGCTGTCAATGATATTGTTGGTAAGTGAAAATATTCTTGACATTTGCACAAATAAATTCTGATTCAGTTTCCTAAGGAAGCAAGGAATTAAATCCTTCATCCTCTCTTTTTGTCCTTTTTCTAAATCCATTTTGAATCGAAATTTTAATCCAACACACTTTCAGAGCAAATTCATGAAGAAAAATTCCTCGAAGAGAAATTCAACGATCGACTGGCGCTGTGAACAGTTCAACATTACATATGTGGTTTCAGTTTTTTGCCGTTTACCTCCTATTTTTTTTCATTTAGGTCGGGTTTTATTCACGGTTATGTCCTCATTTTGTGATACATTCTTCTATAAAGTTTTTTTGATACTTTTTCTTCCAATTCAAAGTCGAGTCACTAATGAATTCTTCGCCCATTTCCGAGATTAGTCCGCGCGCCCCCACACTCTTTTTTCTTAGCACTTATCGGAATAAGGTGATTAATAATTGAAAGAGTCTTCTCATTCATCCATTCTTCAGGTTTTCTTCTCATTTTCACTTTCTGCACTTATCAACTTTCAATACTTTTATGCGCATTTCTTGCTTCTTTTCTATATTTTGAAGTTACTATGAGTCCTAAGCGGTTGAAGTTAAACTTTTCTAAAACCATACGAGATACGGTAGCGGAACAGAGTTCCGAGCTTCTCTCCTAAATTGAGTTCCAGGATTTTCGGTTTGAAAGTTGATTTGTTGATTTCCCAAATTTATATAATAAAATATTAAAAGTATTACCGAATCAACAAAGACAAATTCTCAAACTCTCGGACCTTGCTCATTTTCTCACAGTTTACCTTAAAGTACACTTGTCCATGTCTAGGATTCAGATCTCATTGAACAACCACAAAAAGAAATAATCTCTAGAATTACAACAAATCACAAGATGTTCTGACTGAAGTGTGACACTAGACTCCTGATTTGATAAGTGTTTGCAAACTAAACCGTTTCCTTGTTTTCTGAATTCAAGTAATTTCTTTTTTGAACCGTTGATCAGACAGACGAAAGTCCGAAAATAGTGAAAAGAGTGATCATGAATAGAAATGTATCACATGGGTCTATAAAAATAGAGAAATATTGGGGACTTGTAGTAGTACAGTAGGCGTGGGAATCCGCCTGCGCACTCCTTCCCTATCACCTCGAAAACATACGTCAATCAGATATCTTTTCTCTTTTTCTCTTTTTCCCAACTTTATCAATTCTCACATGTTTTCTTATGTTCTCAAAACGAAAAAGCTGGGGAGAAAGCATTCTCAATTGGATGTATGAATGAGAAACTGTTGCATGGATACGTTCTATTTATTTATTCCTCTCGCTTTCATTCTTCATTTGAACCACATCATTTTTCCATTTGACTCATCTATAGCTCAATTGCTCTCTGAATATGAATCAGTTTCAGGTAATTTGTAAGTCAGTGGAGAATAGTGAAGGATATCAAAAAAGTCGACAAAAAATGTTACGGTGGCATTCGGTTCGAAGGAAACAGCATCAACAGCTGCAAGGTAAGAATTAAAAAGATTATTGAAAGTATACTTTGAAGTAGCATCCAAATCTCTATAATACACTTTCTTCTATATCTATCAATTTTTTTCAATGACTAAAACGATCAACCTGAATTTTGCACAATTTGAAAACGCATGTCCCGCAAAGTTCTTCAATTGGTAAATCTCCTCAAGTGAAATCCAACAACAATTTATAGTTTTTTTAATGGCCTGTTCAAAACCGTAAAATCTCTAATAGAAGAGCATGTCCCTCTATTTTTCCTGCACCTAAAAGTATATCTCTGAATTCTCAAATTGGATCATAACATCTGTTGGGGAAGAGATTTGAGACATAATTTGTGACGGGTCCAGTCAACTTTTGACGAGGATTCTAATCAGGCCGATTTCAATCCATTTTGATCTCGTCGGGGTGCCCTTCTACAGGTTTTTCGGTGTATTTGATAAAAGTTTGAGACTGGGATGACTGTATCTATCCGGGGGGTCTAAATTATACATAAACTTGTTGTGGTTCAGAATAATGTTTTTTTGCTTCTCAAATTCTACCAGGATCGAATCCATTTGTAGCAGAATCCCAAATTCTGTCCGCAATCTCAAGCAAAAATTATGAAAAACAACAACCTGAGAATTTCGGAAAAAACTTGTCTTAACTTTCCTTGTAATCTCGAAAAGTCACCGGTTTCCCTAGATGTTATTTTTTCAGTTTTTTGATTTTGTGAAAAAAAAACCAAAACAATTTTTTCCGAAGAAAAGTGGAAATGGAATCCGAGAGATCCGTAGATTCCGAAATTCGAACGTTCAAATTTGAAGACAAAACTCATTAACAGCTTCAAAGCAATTCCATTCTCAATAAGAAATAGATCCATTTTGGCTCAATTAGCTGGCCTTTTTCGACTCATCTCATAAAACAGAGTCTCGATTTCTTCTTTTTTCGAATAATGGAAAAAAAGTTAACTCCGTTTTCGGATTTATTTGAGATTTCGTGCATCTGATTATTTCAACTTATCCATCGATCTCTCTAACACATTCCCACGCAGTCATTCCGCATGTTTTCTTCTCTCGAAATTATTAAGAAAAAATCCGCCAAAAAAACCAGAAGAAGAAAAAGTTGAATTGATTATCTTATAGTCTGTCGACTCGTTTCCGGTTGCATTTCAGGATAGGTTTCTCTTTGCAAAAAATGAAAAATACCACTCATTTCCTCACCTCTTTAATCATCCTCTCCACCTCTTTCATTTCCTCTTTTCCATTCTCATTTTCATTTTTCGATTCTCTTTGATTTAGTCTTGATGATTGTTCCTTCTGAATCGATTCTTTTTGCTGATGAGCTTCCTATTCTTGATTGTATATCAGGTAAGAAAACATTCAAAAACCTCTCCAAGAAAACTGGAAGATTAATTTTATTTGAAAGTAATTATGGATGTAATCGAGCTTCAATGGTTCATAAACAGTTTCAAACCGGAATTCTTCTTGTAGACGTGCTCATTCTCAATTTCATTTCTCTATCCACCCTCTACCGTAGTAATCATAAATTCAATTGGTTATTTGCGGCTCTCCTATCCAATTTCTCATTTTTTCTTTATTGGAAAAACATAGCAACTAGTAAGGAGGAATTAGTAATGAATACAATAAATGATATACAAACAGTGGAGATTCATACTTTCACCACTCGTTTTTTGTCTCTCATATTTTTTTTTCTGAATAATAGTTTCTTTTTTTATTTTTCAGCTGAGCTCTCCAGCGGAGCAGCGAGTATGCTCTCCGCACCGGAATCTCGGAGGGTCAGTCGGTCCATGAGTGTTAAAGGTTAGTCTTATCTTTTTTTGTTTTTGTTTTCATTGTGATTTCGCAGCACCAACAGCAGCAGAATACATGCCATTGCCAGTTGTCGACAAACCCCTTACATTGACAGTCTCAAATTCTCACAGCATTGATCCAAATGAGCCGATCGCAGCGTTAGGAGGACTTACTCCGACGAAAGAAGGAAGAGTTGCAGCATTGAGAAGAAGGAGTTCGATGGTTAGAGATAAATGGGCAACTAAAATGGAATTTCTGTTAGCTGTTGTTGGGTATGCTGTTGATTTGGGTAATATTTGGAGGTGAGTACGGAATGGGGGAAAATTTAGGCCACACTAGAGATATAGAATTGGAACTGTCTCAAAATATTTTAGAATTGGAGACTCTAATTTGGAGTTAAAATGTGCATTTATTATCGAACTTAGTTCCAGAGAAGAAAAAGAAAGAAGGTGCTGAAAACTTTCAATTCATTTCTATTTCCTTCTTCTAACGTTCACAATTGTGCATGCACAATAAAATTTTTAAGATACTGTAAAACCTCTAATAGAACGACATGCACTTCTATTCTTCAACTCCTTTAAAATGATGTACTCCAATTAGAGAGTGTCCTTGTATTTTCTGGAGCATCGTAGCAAGGAACAATTCACAGTAATTTGTGATTATACCCGAATATTGTGAGGATGAACCAGTTCGATGTGGAAACTCCTTGTAAATTGAATTACCTAAATTAAAACCCGAAAGCTTGAGCTGTTTCGGCAGTAAAGAACCCTTGCAAGACCTAAACGTGATGAATTTTTAGAGGTTTTACGGTAGCTTGATGGATCATTTAAAAAAATACTGAAAAACAAACCTAAAACTAGCTCAATGGCAATGTTCTTTGTATTGAGTGCTCCAACAGTTATTTTTCTGATACATCTTCTGAGAGGAAGTAGTGTTCTGAACAGTTTTTCCATTTCCAGAAATAGAATTCAAGTTCATATACAGTACTTCCCAAATAAGAATGCGCACACTGGCGTGTCCACTTCAAAATCGTCATCTTTAATGATTTGAAATGGTCAAAAGTGGTTTTTTGATTTCCGATTGTTTTGAAATTTTGTTGATGTATCAATCAACTCCAGAACATGGGATTACAATCCAGCCAGTTAGGCCAATTTGTCTCTCATGATTTCGAATTTCGACTCATTTTGGGACCTTTTGACTTCCACGAAAGCTAACTGGATTGCAATCTTATGAAAATTTTGTCAACTACAAGACAGAACACATCTACGAAATTTCAGAAATATTGGATGCGTGGAAACCACTTTTAAGACCGTAAAAATTTAATCTTCGTTCAACATCTGAAAACGCCAATGCGCGCATTCCTTTTGAATTAAACAATTTTTTTTTAAACTACGCAGTAGGTTGATGGCGTTGTGACACAAGTCAATCTAAAAAAAAACTTTAAAACTACACAGTTTGAGTCACAAACTTTAACTTATTTCCCAACGTTCCTAGTCCGAATATCTCTACTTTTTTCTCTCACTATTTTATGTAGTATCTGATCTTCAAGATTTCCGTCGGTATGCTACAAACACGGCGGTGGTGCCTTCTTGATTCCCTATTTCATAATGCTCATGATTGGAGGACTCCCAATGTTTTACATGGAACTCGTACTTGGACAGTTTCATCGAGCAGGCTGCATTGGGATTTGGAGAAAAGTGTGTCCGTTGTTTCGAGGTAATTTGTTCATAACAGACAGTTTTAAGTTCGAAATATTATAGGGATCGGTTATGGTATTTGTTGTATTTGCACATTCATAGCCATATTCTACAATGCGATTATTGCACAAGCCGTCTACTTTGCCATCGTTTCTCTTTCAGTGAGTTCTTCTAAGAAACATTTCTCGAAATTCAATATTTCTTCTTCAGAAAATCTGGGATGCAGAAGTACCGTGGGCTTCTTGTGGAAATCCATGGAATACTCCTAGATGCTCAGATGATCTCAATGTGACAATTTCTCGAAATGGAACTAAACTGAGCACTCCGTCGGAGGAATATTATTTGTAGTTGAAACCTTATTAATACACAAAAATTGAGATTTACAGATATAACGTTTTGGAAGTTCAAAAATCAACTGGATTTGAGGATCTCGGAGGAGTCAAAACTTCGATGGCTGTATGTCTTCTTGCCGTCTTCACAATGGTTTATTTTGCTCTTTGGAAAGGTCCACAGTCTTCTGGAAAGATTGTTTGGGTTACTGCAACTGCTCCATATGTCATTTTGTCAATTTTGTTGGTCAGAGGACTTCTACTACCTGGTGCTCAGAATGGTCTCTACTACTATATCACTCCGGATTTCGAAAAACTCAAAGATCCAAATGTTTGGTCAGCAGCCGCCACTCAAATCTTCTTTTCACTCGGGCCAGGTTTTGGAGTTCTTCTTGCTTTGAGCAGTTACAATGACTTCAATAATAACTGTTATCGGTAAACCAAGTAACTTGAGAAATGAATTCAAGAATATAACTTTCAGTGATGCTGTTACAACTTCAATCATTAACTGTGCCACTTCTTTCTTCTCCGGATGCGTTGTCTTCTCGACTCTTGGATATATGTCTCTTCTCACGAATCGACCAATCAATGAGGTATTTGTCCATCTCTTGTTTAACAAGAACGGAATTCTCATTCAGGTTGTTGGTGAACACGATGCTTCTCTCATCTTCATTGTCTATCCACAAGCTCTTGCCACAATGGATTACAGTTGTTTCTGGTCCCTAATTTTCTTCATAATGCTCATTACTCTTGGAATCGACTCAACTTTTGCTGGAATTGAAGCCCTCATCACTGGATTCTGTGATGAATCCCGATTCTTGACCAAAAATCGAAAATGGTTTGTATTGGTGATCTGCATTATCTATTACTTTCTCAGCTTCCCAGCGATCAGCTATGTAAGAGGGTTTCCAAATAGATTAAGATCTTAGCCTCTTATTTTCAGGGAGGCCAATTCGTGATTCCGTTCCTTGATGAATATGGTGTTTCTCTATCAGTTCTTTTCATTGTTACCTGTGAAATGATTGCTGTTTGTTGGTTCTATGGAGTTGATCAATTTTCAAAAGATATTCGTGCCATGTTGGGATTCTATCCTGGAATTTACTGGCGAGTCTGTTGGACCTGTTCTCCCGTTTTCATCAGCGTAAGTTCAGATAGTTTTCCTTGATATAGATTTCATTTATTTAGTTAATCTTTGTCATGACCGTCTACAACAGTTCATTCAAACCAATCCAAATGGCTTCTTACACATTTCCATGGTGGAGTGTTCTTCTCGGTATGAGAATGTATACAGTCAAACAGATAAGTTACTAATTTCAGGATGGTGCCTTCGATTGATCTCTGTTCTTGCTATTCCAATCTTCGCTATCATTTATCTATGCAGTGGAAATGGAACTCTTTCTGAACGATTCAAATGGGCGATCACTCCACAACAACGCCGAAATTCTGCAACATCTCTTGCCGCTGATCCAACTCAAATTATTGATAGTTCTCTTCTTGATAGAATTCATACATTGACTCCAGTTTAAATCAATTAATTTTTCTCATTTTCTGATAATCATACACTTTTTGATCTTTCTTCAACTATACTGATCTCTATAACCATCCACGCGGTGCCATTTCTTCTTTTCCATCTCATTCCTATTGTACCACAGCTTTCTCTACTAAATTTTTTTGAAATTGTATATAAAATCCACAAGTATGCATGAATGTTATTATTTCTACAAACAAAAAAAACAACCCAACATTTAGAATGATGAATGAGAATTATACAATTCCGTGTCAGATCAGCAGCCAAAACCGTAATTAATGATGGGACAAGAGGGGTTAAGAGTAATCACAGGAAGCAATAAAGTATGCGAATGGAGTTTTGTATGTACACTACCGGAAGAATCTAGAGATACAAAGGTTGACTAGCTAATGAACGGACGATCCAATGAACACATCGCTCGATATTGGTTCCTTCTAGGGCAGAGACAGGTAGAACAGCCAAATCGGATCGATGGTTGTCATCTTCCAGCAGCATTCGGACCTGAATATTTTAACTTCCAAAAGTGCTTTAGAATATGAAAGGTTCTCACCTCAGCGGCAGCTGCAGCTCCTTCCATTTCACTTTTGTTTACTGCTACTAGCACTGGAAGATTCTGAACGATCTCATTTGCCATCACCTCTTCTGAAATGCAACAACATGGTTAAATGTTTGCGTAATAATGAAACATACTGAATTGTGAAGCAACAGTCGGAAACAGATCACTTCTTGTGGCGTCTACTACGAATATCAATGCATTAGCATCATCATAATATGTTGCCCATAGTTCCCTCAAACTTTCTTGCCCTCCAAGATCCCAGAAATGAAGACACGTGTTATTTAGCTCCACTTTTCCAGCTGAAAAATTTACAATGCGTCATAGCCATTTCACTTGCTGATATTGAGTCAACTCACTGTTTAATCCTACTGTTGCTGTGATTTTGGATGGATTCAAGACACCATAATCTTTGACAAAGTGAGATTTGGTCTGCTCCAGGAATGTCTGTAACTCGTTGATTTCTATTGACCTTTAAAGATACTCACAGTTTTTCCGGCATTATCCAATCCGACGATCACCACATAATAGTCTTTCTTTTTGAAGAATTTTTCCCAGATCCCGGCAGAAAGTGTGTACATATAGAATTCGATGACCACCACGGTTTTGTCTTATTTAGAAGGACTCAAGAAATCTATATCTTCTGAATATGTCGTGGTTGGCAAAGAGACGGAAACGGGGAATACGCAAACAAGGGTTGCTGGCGCAAAGCATGAAATCGGAGCTTTGGGTGTCGTGTACAAATCATTTTTATATTTCGAATTATAGAGATTGAGTTATAGAAAAGTTTCCTAGGCAACCGAATTAAATATTGTATACCAATAGTTAAACATTAGGCAATATAAAAGTTCATAGTAGACTTATTGATTTTTTGTGATTAGATGATTTAATCAAAATTCGAAAAATATTATTCAGTTTTCCCAAGTTTCATCGCGCTCCATTGCGAACTTGGGGAAATTCAAAATTTTGAGCTTTCCCGCTCACTTGTTTCTCATGTAGGTCACGTCGAAAACACAGAATCAACCAAATTATTATATTTGACGTGACCTACATGAGAAAAAAGTGAGCGGGAAAGATCAAAATTTTGAATTTCCCCAAGTTCGCAATGGAGCGCGATGAAACTTGGGAAAACTGAATAATAATTGAAAAAATAATAAAAAGAGAGAATTTTCTTCAAAATAACTTTCCGTTTCAGAAATGTTCATGAAAACTGTAATGTAAAATAAATAAAGGACGCCAGCAATAAAATTTTGCTTTGGTCCCGAACAGAATACAATACTGTAGATTTCTTACTCCGTTCATTTATTTTTTTTCAATTCGCCAATTTTGTTTATTTTCGCGACGCTGTTTTCTATTTCTCTAAATTGTTTTTTTTTTCAGATGTTCTTTCACTTGTCACTGGATCACGAAGTCTGCCTTCATCCGAAGTACTTCGGACCACACTTGAATGAAACAATCAAGGCGAAGCTTTTCAACGAAGTTGAAGGAACCTGCACTGGTAAATACGGATTCGTCATCGCAGTTACTACGATTGATACGATTGGCCACGGACTCATCCAACCAGGACGTGGATTTGTTATATATCCTGTTCGATACAAGGCGATCGTTTTCCGTCCGTTCAAAGGACAAGTGGTTGATGGCGTTGTGACACAAGTCAATAAAGTTGGCATCTTCTGTGACATCGGACCACTCTCATGCTTCATCAGTCGTCATTGTATCCCGCCAGACATGGAGTTCGATCCGAACAGTGAGAAGCCGTGCTACAAAACAAGCGACGAGGCCACTGTTATTCGCAATGACGATGAGATTCGCGTGAAGTTGATCGGAACCCGTGTCGATGCCAACGACATCTTCGCCATCGGAACACTCATGGACGATTTCCTGGGATTGTGCCCAGCGGAGTAATCTGGTTTCCATAATAAGATCTACACATTGTATCATAATTCAATTCTATAACCATTCATTTATTTATTTTGTATTCTTTTTAAAAAGTTCTGTTGTAATTGAAGGATCTCATTTTCTTTCTTGTTCATTTTTCGATATATCAACTGGTACTCTAACCGTCACAAATATTTACTGCAAACTGATTTAACCTTTTCTAATCACTGAAATCTTTTAGATGAAGTACCTTCCCGATATCGCTATGTTCAACGAAATTAGGCAGATGAATGTCCGCCAGGTAAGATGATTCCATGAGAATGTTTTCCCATTTTGAAAATTCAGTTATTCTATCAATGCTTGAACTTCGCTATGGTGGTCTCATCTGCATTGATGATTTGGAAGGGAATGATGGTAGTGACTGGATCAGATTCACCGGTTGTCGTTGTGCTCTCAGGATCCATGGAGCCAGCTTTTTACCGAGGAGACTTGCTTCTATTGACAAATGACCATGAAGACCCAGTTCGTGTGGGAGATATCACCGTGTTCAAGGTCGAGGGAAGAGAAATTCCGATTGTACATAGAGTAATCAAGGTGAGCCACAGCTATAATTCTGTTCAAAATACTTCGATCTATTTAGGTTCACGAAAAGTCCGCCGAAAACACCAAAATTCTTACAAAGGGAGACAACAATCAGGTCGACGACCGTGGTCTCTATGCTCCTGGACAACTCTGGCTCAGTCGTTCAGACGTCGTCGGGCGGACGAAGGGTCTTCTTCCATACGTCGGAATGGTGACTATTATCATGAACGACTATCCGAAGCTCAAGTACGCCGTTCTTGCTTTCCTCGGTCTCTTCGTTTTGCTGCATAAAGAAAACTAAGGCTTTCGCTGCTATTGAAGTTTTTCGGAAGTATTTATACACATCTGCATTATCCTTAATTTATTTTGTTTTTCTGTGACTCTAGTCCAGATTCCGAATCAATTTCATTTTTTTAATGTCATTTTATGGGTAATAAAACCTTGGAAACAATGTGGGTATCAGTAAACCGAGACGATTTTTTGATCGACGATGAATGATTGGAAACATCGGGAAATTTGAATGCAGACAAAAAAAAAACGAGTTAAAAATTGAAAACGAATGTACAAAGCCGAAATTTACAATGATCAGAGTTTTCGAAGTAACGCTCGCATGGAATCTGACGCGCCTTTAATCGAGGTCTTCCAGAACAGCTTCTTGGACCTGAATAATCAAGAATGCTATTAACCTCATGCCAGTTCTGTAATTACCTCTCTCTGGTGTTTACTTTTCCAATCCGCCATGCTAACGTTTTGACGGCACACGGGGCATGAGCTCTTTGTTTTGAGCCATGGCTCAATGCATGGGCGATGGAAAATGTGATTGCAGTCGAGTGCTCCAACGTCCTCTCCGAGCTTGAACGTGTCGAAGCATGTAGTGCACTGAGCGCCGTTGTCGATTTGTTCTTTCGTCACTTTCTTCATTGGCAAGTATTCTGTGATGTCACTGTCGGTGAAACCAGCATTACGTGGTTCAGCGCCATTCAGTTGAGCTAGAATATCCTGCATGGCTGTTTGCAGCTCCTCACGATCGTCGTTGAGATTAGCGACGAACTGCGGCATTCCGTCATGATTCTGACCTCCTCTATGTGTCTGTATCTGTATTCCAATTCCTCCAGGAATCTGAAAAGAGACAGTCACATTCGGAGGACCCTCACCACGTTGCTCCATCTGAAACTAGTTCAAATTACAGACAGCAAAATCCACAAAACGAACTGTAAACATGTTGTCAATGAACTGAACCAGTGATTGAGCATTCTCAGGAGCGTTTCCGCCAGCAGCTGCACGAGGACCTTCTTCATCATTTTGATGTGTGGGCTGCTGTTGAGCTTGTTGAGCTTGCTCCTGTTGTGCTCCTTGTTGAGCCTCTCCCTGAGCTAATCGGTTGCGAATTATGTCGACAATTTGACTCACAGCATGGAAACCACCGGGCATTGCAGCTTCCAACACTAAAATATTACCTAATTTGTACGGTCGGTTTCTATGCTTCGATAGGATCGAAGCGTTTTTTTCTCATGAGCGGACTCGCCTGCTGGTCTATTCACTAGTTCGATAAAATCGTCATTGCAGCTGGTACAAACAAGTGCGGCCGATGGATCGAGATCGAACGAACGACGGCATCGGTGACACCAGTACTGCGGCATCCTGCTAAAGGAAAACAGGTAATAGGAACACATATCAATGAATGCAAATACAGATTTCTTGGAAATATACCAAGTATTCTTGTAACCAACTGCAAAAAAACAAAGATAATTTCTTGAGTAGGATGAAAACAAAACAATCAACAACAGTAGTTAGAACAACAAATTCAAGGCGAAGTTCGAAATTATTTCCTTCTGCCTCCTCTTTTTCCTTCGTTCGGGTTGCGACTCTGTTTGGCTCGATTATTGATTGTCCTAACACCGAGCATGGCAGATCTGAAAAATGGAACGTTCATAGTAACACTCGCTAAACAAGTTATTTCAGAAGGTAAGGCACAGGAGTAGCATGAGAAACTGCTATTTATGAGAGATGCAGACAGTTTTACGCACATGTCTGCGGTCTCGCTCTGTCATTTCTCATTTCAGTCACAGATTTTGCTGATAAAGTTTTGTTTGAAAAGGGATGAATATAATACCTGGAATTAACATCGTGAACAGAGAATGGTCCGTCGGCAAGAGGATCGAGATGAACTTTGGCCATTCTCATATGCGGCATTGGTTGGTCTTCAAACAAACGTTCGTTAACAGCATGTTTTCCTCCTTTAGGATTGGCCAACGTATACACGAGTCCACGTCTGTTGGCCATACGATTCCAGTTCACATGCAACTGCTGCTTTCCATCCTCATCTACGGAAACAGCACACTGGAAATTATTAATGCAGATAATACGATGATCTTTTTCCTGTAAAACAAACCTTGTGCAATGTTTTATGACCACAAGATGGGCAAAATTCTTTCGTCATGACGCTCGTAGTTGTGAAACAAGTTCTACATCGAAGTACGAATGACTTCAGCTTACGGATTCTATAGCCGGACAAAGATACAAGACTGAGATTCATAGCGAGGAGGACGTTCTGAAGGGCGAAGTCAGTAGTAAGACAGCCAACAATCATATTTTCTTCAATTTCAAATGCTCCCAGCTTTTTCAATGTCTCTTCAATGTTATCCTCAGTAATCCAACCTTCGTCATCGTCACTTTCAGATGTATCATCTGTTTTAGAGTCTTCTTCATCAGACGCGTCTTCTTCTCCAACAGCCGAATCGTCATTCTCATTCTTCTCTAGCGTTTTCTCGGATCTGGACTCGTCGATTTCTACTTTTTCCACCTTTTCGCTCAAATCCTCGATGATCTTTTTGTTTTCCTCTTCAGTAGTATCTGCAGCCTTTTTTTCGGAAACATATTGTCCATGGAGATCGTACGTTAGCGCAATCATTTTGATATCAACAATCGATAGCGATTGGAAATCACCTGTCGCCTTAGAAGCATCGATGACAGCTCGCAAGGCCGTTTGAGTTGGCTCTCGAAGAATAACTTCAAACGGGAGTGTTCCCCAGATTTTACGGGCTTCTGAAGAACGCAATTCATCCAAAATTTGAGGAGGCGCGTAGTATTGATCAGCCAATGTCTGAAGAGTGACGTATTCAGAATGCTCAACTGTCAGAAACTCACATGAAGACCGCGGTTGGCAATGACTGCACACGTGTCAATCACCATATGCTTGATCGGTTTCTCTTTGCTCGTCATCTGAAAAATTTTCAATTTCATTTTTAAAAAAAGCATGATGCAGTAAATGTAGAAAAAAAAGAGTAGCAATACAAATCTACTCCTCGGCGCTATATTGTATACTTCCTTCAGACAATGTTTTGCTTTTGACGGTGTGAAGAAAAATTTGAATAAGGAAACTGTGTGAAGAATATTCGAGAGTGAAAAGGACTGAAAGCTTGGGTCGAAAACAAAAATTTGTTCGATTGTACGACACTCCGTCTTTACGGGACCGCGCGTTGTTTAACCAAACTCGATTTTTCTCTTTTTTTCTTCATCTGATTTGCAAAGATTTTTCTCATTTCCGCAGCGTTTTGATACTTTTTTCATTAATAAAAACTAATGCCATGACAATATATTCACAATCCTTCAATATTCATCAATCGAACGACAAAGTTTGCCAACTATGTTATTATTTTTTCCCCACCGGCTATCTTTCCTGGTTATCAATTAAATATGCCCGCTATAACACTTGTTTAGTGTTTATCATCCCAATAAGAGTTTTTCTTGTTCTCACCGATCTGCATTGGGGCCTTTTCCGGTGTAATCTGTGTGATTATGTACAATTAAAATGGTTGGTGAGTAAAAAAGGTTTTATTTCTGCAAATAAAGACGAAATAAAAATATTTTGTGAAAAATCTTTTACCAGCATGTCAGCATGTCGAGAATTCTCCCTGTGAAAATGATTGGCGTCTTGTAGCATTAGAAGTGTCCGTGGCTGCTCAAATTACTTCTATGATGTCTTCAGTTTATTTATTTTCGCTTTCAACCATGCGGTGCATTGTCCACTATCTTCCTTTTTCTCGGGAGTTCGATTAATATTTTAATTATTTAGTCGCCCTGGCTCTCTTCTCCTCCTCCATATCTCCCTTATTCTCTAATTTTTTTTCTCGCTTGACCACATTCAACGTGAGAGCTTTTTCTCTCTCTCCCTCCTCCCTCGACAGCCCGGAAGAGCAGTCAATAAGCTAAAGCCGCTCCGAGAGTCACTTTCCTCATTTTAATCGTGTTTTCACCTGTCTTTTGACTCACATCTCCATGGCAATGTCAGAAAAAAAAACGTTAGACCCAGTTAAAAAATATGTTTTAGTTCTCTCTGGTACTATATCCGGCTTACATCTTTTAAAGTTCTAGAAAGACATTTATGATTTCATAAATTTTCAGCATGTCGAGTGGAAAACGACGTAATCCGCTCGGACTCAGTCTACCTCCAACGGTAAATGAACAAAGCGAAAGTGGAGAGGCAACTGCGGTAAGCCATATCCGTTTTGAATAGCTATTGTTTGACAGTTTACAAAACTGTCAACGCGAGAATACATCATGCAGTTTGAACTAGGCGAATTCTCAGCTGTATGATATAAATTGTCTTTTTCAATTCTTTAGTTCTTTTTTCAGGAAGAGGCCACCGCAACTGTACCACTTGAGGAACAGCTAAAGAAGCTTGGTCTGACCGAGCCTCAAACGCAACGTCTCAGTGAATTTTTGCTGGCCAAGGAGGGAATCAAGGTAAACCGTTTAATAATTCGCAAATAATTTTTACGTTTTCTAGGAGCTGAGTGAAGACATGTTGCAAACTGAAGGTGAACTTGGACATGGCAATGGTGGAGTAGTCAACAAGTGTGTTCACAAAAAAACAGGAGTCATCATGGCTAGAAAACTTGTTCATCTGGAGATTAAACCATCCGTGCGCCAACAAATAGTAAAAGAACTTGCTGTTCTGCACAAATGTAACAGTCCATTCATTGTTGGGTTCTACGGAGCCTTCGTTGATAACAACGACATATCGATATGCATGGAATACATGGACGGATTATCACTTGACATTGTTCTCAAAAAAGTGAGTTTGAAAATACTTTATCCTTGAATATACAAATAGATTTTGAGATTTTTCTGGGTAGTTTAATATCCTGGGGCAAGACGGGCTGGTGGACAGTGTTCGCATGATCCTGGAGATCCAGCTTCTCCTGGAGCTCCTGGAGTTCCTGCTTGTCCTGGTGGTCCAGGTGGTCCACGTTGTCCTGCAATACATTATGTTTAAGGACAATATACTTGAAGTATATAGGTTTTACCTGGTTCTCCTGCAACTCCAGCATCTCCGTTGCTTCCGTCTTGTCCTGGCGATCCTGCCTTTCCTGGTTGTCCTGGTGCTCCTGGTCTTCCTGGTGGTCCTGGTGGGCCAGGTGGAGCATCTCCTCCTGGAAGAAGTGCTCCGGGCTCTCCTGGTGGACCGCGTTGTCCTGGCTGTCCTGGTTGTCCAGGTGGTCCCGGGGGTCCAGCTGGACCTTGTGGTCCGGGGGCTCCGTCTTCTCCATTTCTTCCTGGGTTTCCTGGAATTCCGTCTTGCCCTGGAGGTCCTGGTGGTCCACCAAGTCCTGGCGCAGCGGTACATGGGCATTGTGGCGGTACTGGAAGAATTCGGTCATGAAGCTCGGCATCTGGTCCTGGTGGCCCTGGTTCTCCTGGTCCCGATCCTGGCTCTCCGTCTTTTCCTGGTTGTCCTGGTTCTCCATCTGGACCTGGTGGGCCCTGTTGACATGTGCAACATTGAGCATCAGCCTGACGTGTAGCTCTCAGCAAGACATCAAGTGGATCATCTGGTCCTTCTGGGGCGACTTCCACCATCTCGCGCCACATATCACGAGATCGCGATTTGCAGTATTCAACTTCTCCTTGAACTGATGCTTGAAGAGTTTGGACATAATGGAAGACTAATGGGAAAGCAATCAGAACTGCTGTAACTGCTACTGTAGAGAAAGTGACAGCTACAAATGCTACACTTCGCAGCGAACCTTTGCTCTTCTCGTCCATCTGAAATTGTAAATGTAGGACAAAAAAAGTTATGTGGAGGAATCAAAACTGTGAAGGAAAGTAGAATGAAGCTTATTGAATTGCGTCTTCTTAGAAAGTGACATCTGCCAGAAGACAGTCATTTGCTTTGCTTCCTCCGGTGCTTATATGCGGTCGCGTAGGTGGAACGAAACGGCAAGTCGCGCACTTTGGCTATGCGTCTCTGTTTTGCGCATGCAATTTCTTCAGTTACGCAGTGAACATCTTCTGCGTTTTTCTTCTTCTGTACATGCCCTCTATAGTTGATCATGATGACGGTAGCAGTGAATGTCAAGGTGTAAAATATGTGTTCACGAAAACTGATGAGCAATTCAAAACATTTTTTCGAATTATTTCAGGTCGGTCGTCTCCCGGAAAAGTTCGTCGGCAGAATATCAGTAGCCGTTGTCAGAGGATTGACATATTTGAAAGATGAAATTAAAATCTTGCATCGAGGTTATTACACAAGGATAATAAAATTTTGACCTGTTTTTTACAGATGTCAAACCCTCCAACATGCTTGTCAATAGTAACGGTGAGATAAAACTGTGCGACTTTGGAGTATCTGGAATGCTTATCGATTCCATGGCCAATTCGTTTGTGGGAACCAGAAGTTATATGGCTGTAAGCATGATATAACATGACATATTTTCTGGAATAGTTGTTTTTCAGCCAGAACGATTAACAGGATCTCATTACACCATTTCATCTGACATCTGGTCCTTTGGACTTTCACTTGTTGAGTTGCTGATAGGAAGATACCCAGTTCCAGCCCCATCTCAAGCCGAGTATGCTACAATGTTCAATGTGCCAGAGAACGAAATAGAGTTGGCTGACACTCTTGAGGAAGCAACCTATCAGGCTCCAAGCAATCCTGCATCGATGGCCATTTTCGAGATGCTTGACTACATTGTCAACGGGCCACCACCAACTCTTCCAAAACGTTTTTTCACGTGAGTTTTATATTAGGTCAGATTTATTTTGTGTTTTAGAGAAACGTATTTCATTACGCAGTACGAACGGAAGTTATTTTCAGCGAGGAAGTAATTGGATTTGTATCGAAGTGCCTCCGTAAACTTCCGAGCGAGCGTGCTACTTTGAAATCCTTGACTGCTGATGCCTTCTTCACACAATACGCCGATAATGATGATCAAGGAGAATTTGCTGATTTTGTGAAGGGAACAATCAATTTGCCGAAATTAAACCCATAAATGGCCGACTCTTTTTTGTATATCTCCTTAGCCGTTTTGAATCTCTCGTCTTAAATTTTGCCCTGTCCCAGTCACGAATCGACTTTTCTAGTCTAATGACTCATTCTAATCTTGCTATTTTTTGCTTCAACTTGTTTTAATTAACCCCTTTTTTCTCATCAAAGTAGACGTTTATGAGAACCGTTCATTAACATTATTCATCAATTCTGACTAACATGTATAATATAGATCTATCGATCCCATCATTTTCTTCAATCCGATTTCTTTGAGTGCAGCTCCTTCCCGTGAATTTTTTGTGTCGCCTTCTTCAGAGCAGTGTCTGAAACAAAATACCATATTCTCAATTCAAATTTAATTTAGACTTTTCTTTATATGTTGTTATGTCCTTTGTAGATTCTCAATCACAAATTTGAATTTTCGAGAAAATAGCTGCTGATCAAAATTTTGAAATTTGTTGTGTTATCATTGGTACAGTTGCAATCTCTGTTGACTATCTTTTATCAAAAATCCCCACCTGGCTCATCTGGAGTTTTAGAGTTGATGTAAACCACGGTAAGGAAGACCAGCAGCGCGACGAGTGGTATAAAAACATGAACAGCTGAAATTTTGGAATAAATTTTGAAATATGTCGGAAGAAATAGCTTACATTCGACTAGGTTGTAGATAGCGTCCATTGTGCGTAGTAAAGCAAAGAGTACTCGTCTTCTTTCTCCTCAAGAAACGCTTCCTACTCTGCCGCGTTTGATCGATTTTTGGGAGGGACGTTGAGGGAAAGAAGAAAGCTCCGAAAGAAAAAGGAGATCCTCACGCCCTGTCACGAATGGAGATAAAAACAGACGCGCTTGTCGAAAGTTGTTCGTGTTTATAACAACTCTGGAATTCAAGATGAGAAATTTAAAGATAAATAATTGAACATCTATTAAGCAGAAATGGCGACTGGTAACCGTGTGCCGGAAAACTTCCAAACTTTGTCACCGATCGTAAAAGCTCCATTGTCCGATACACTTTCGGTGCCACTTTCACAACAGGGACGCATTTGTGGATTCTTTGAATCTCAATTCTACAGATGCATGGAAGCCTACGGAGCCAAGATGGGGCGCAAGTACTGCGATCTCGAGCATCGTGATTACCAAGAATGTATCACTGGCGACAAACAGAAAAAGGTTTTAAAAAACGGCTTCCGTACAAACAAAAACTGAATTTCGTTTTCAGAGAGCTGAAGCTATTGCCGCTCAACGCAGAAAGCTGTTCCTTGAAGGCAAACTCGATTCGCCATTCCTTGACAATCATCCGGAACCTGGACAATTCAAGACCGATCATTTCCAGTGGAACCGCATCAACTAGACCATTTCAATCTGAAGTGCCTTTAGACCGAGATCGACTTTTTCTAACTGAATTTTGTAGTTTTCTGTTACATATAAAACGATTTATTGATGTCAACGAGTTGAACAGTGAATTCTAAACAAAAAAGATCCGTAATTTCTAATACACGTTATTATCTTCGATATGTTACACTGGTCGCCTAGAAGTGGAAGAAGAAATCTCCACGATTACCACCACTTCTGCCGAACGGGTTGAATCCCTGGAAACCATGGAATCCACCACCATGATGTCCACTTTCCCCTTTCTCAGAATCCAGAGGGTCATGTCCATTATCAAACGCTCTTCTTTTCTCCTCATCACTCAAAACTTCCTTGGCAGCTGCAATGTCAATGAACTTTTTCTCAGCTTTTTTCTTCTCTTTTTCATCCTGGAAATTATCCGGATGCCATTTTTGAGCCATCTTTCTGTACGCTTTGGTAATTTCTCTTTTATTGGCGTTTCTTCGAACGCCTAGGATCTTGTAGTAGTCACGCTTTCCAACCAACTCCCTCGCTCGTTTTGCTTGTTCTTTTCCTGCTTTAGCTTCTTCGTTTGATGAGTCCCATTCGATCGCTTTTTCATAGTCGGCAATTGCTGAAAACGAATTGTTTAAGTTTTATGTTCTCTTAGAATCCCAAATCTCACCTAACTCATATTCTTCATCAGCCATATACGCCTCGGCTCTCTGAATAAGAGTGTCAACATCAGAGTCGTCAAATGCAAGAATTGTATTACACTCTTCAATAGCTTCACCAATATTTCCTTCCTCTCGATTGCACCTGGAAGTCAGTCTGAACACATTGATTTTTATAGCAATATCGTCAGATTTTGATTCTATCAATTTCGCTCCAGTCTCAAGACAAGACGTCCACTTCTGCTCGTCTATTGACTTTTTCATAGAATCTAATGCTTTGACGACTTTTCGAAGTGATTTGTATGATGAATAGCATTCTTTGTGATCCGGATTCAATTTGAGACATTCTCTAATCGTACTGAAAAAGGAACGTTTCAAAAAAATTATCCGACTGAATTCCTACCTTAATGAGTCCCTGAGATCTCCAACTTCGTACTCGAGGACTGAAATTTCATAGAGAATATTCGTGTCATCAGAAGAAAGCTTTGAAGCATGTTTGAAATCGTGAATAGCAGATTTCAGTTGATTTTCCGACCGATGGCACTTTGCGCGCGTGATGTAGAGAGAAGAATCCCAGTTTTGCGATTCGAGTAGTTTGGTTGTCATTTCATGAACAGTTTCACAATTCATACCGACAGGAAGTTGCTTCAAAAGTTTCATCTCATTCCGATTTTGCTCAATAAGCTCCAACTTTTCTTCGAATTCACGAGCGGAGGATCCGCCGGCTTTCTTAAAAGAAATCCTCAGTTTTGATAGGTCAAAATAATTATCCGAAAACGAACCAGTAAGATTTCGAAGTCCTCAGCTGCTTCATCCAATCTTCCTAATTTAAACAAAACGTTCGCTCTCTGCTGTCGTGCTCCTGTGAAGTCTGGTTTCTGTTCCAATACTGAATCAAGGTCAATGAGACCCGGTTTTGTTCTTCCAAACGTGAAATATGTAGTGGCACGCCGGAAAATTGCTTGGTAGTTTGTTGGGTCGAGTTCGATCGCTTTGTGATAGTGATTGAGAGCATCAGCGTATTTCTTCTGTAACGAATCATAGTTAAAATACAGTATTTGAAAAGAAACTTACATTCATAAATAATGCATTTCCTTCTTCATATTCGATTTTTGATGCACTCATATCATTACCGAGAGTAAATCCGGTGAAGAAAAGGAGAGCCACGATTCCTCTTGTCATCTTCTCGATCGAACGAGCTCGATTCTGAGAAACGAGCTTTTTCGTGACTGAGAATTCGCGCGTTTATAGTCTGGATAAGATGACGTGTATTTATGCAACGCTTCTCATGTTTTTTTTTTTTGAAAGCGGAGCTCTCGAATAATGCAACTTCGCTCTGTCAGACATCGAAAAAAAACCCTAAAAAATAAAAATAAAAATTTATTATTCAATTTTTCCAAGTTTCATCGCGCTCCATTGCTAACTTGGGGAAATTCAAAATTATGAGCTTTTCCGCTCACTTTTTTCGTATGTAGGTCACGTCAAAACCACAAAATCAACAAAATTATCATATTTGACGTGGCCTACATGAGAAAAAAGTGAGCGGGAAAGCTCAAAATTTTGAATTTGCCCAAGTTCGCAATGGAGCGCGATGAAACTTGGGAACGTTGGATAATAAGAACCTTGAAAAAACGGGGAAGCGTAAGGGATCGGAGAAAGAATAACGAGGCAGAATTTTCGCTTGAAAAATTGCAAATTTTCCTCGGAATCCGTTTCTCGGAGACAACTCTTTCCCGAAATCGGTGGGGTCTCAAAAGTTCAGTGAAGAATCTGTAGAAAAAGGAAAATGTTTTTAAATTGAAGTGGTCAGAGACTTTTCAAGATTTGAGCCCTCAATTCTTCAGAAATCTTTAAAAGTTTTCAGAATGGAAACGAAGAGGGAGAGGAGAAGACATCTAAAGTTTAAACCAAATTTCTATTCAAACCTGCTGGAAAGAGAAATAGGCAGAGATGAAGTTAAAAGTAGTTTCCTACTCTTTTTCCAGCATTTAAAATAGTTTATTCAGACAAACCTATTCGAAACTCCTACCACCACTCATATCAGTTACTCGCTTCACTCTACCCGGATCATCTGGAACAAGTTAATCTCAACTATTGCGAACCACCAAATGCAGATTTTCCAAGTTTGGATAGCGATGCGGATTGCTTAGGATTCTCACCTGATGGTCGATATCTGGCTTTTCATAGTCATGGACACAGTGCGATAACAGTTCTGAGGTACTATGGAGTAGAAGAATCAAAGAATGATAAGTCACACCCTATGGTAAAAATAATTGCCTAACTTGTAAAATAATTAATGAATTCAGTGCTGCTTCGATGAGACGACGAAAGTGGATTTGGGAGTAATTACAAGAGATTATCACTATAACAATGAAAAGGCAACACGTAGCTGGTGGACTGATGATTCGACCACAATCATTTTACAATTTAACCTTGAAGATTATGAAGACGAAGAAGAGGAGCATGATGAACCGGAGGAGGTTTTTAAAAAGTAAATGAGACCCAAACTCACGAATAAATTTCAGGATGTGTATGTGGAAATAGACGACATCACCGCAGAGATAAGAGGATTGGAGAGTTTGAGAAACGTTCCGAATCCAATAGTATGGGATCGTGCGGCTGGCGAGTATCCTTACGATCAACTCGATGCGGGTGAACCTGGAGAAGAGATGCCTCAAGATGATAGAAATAGAGATATTGAGATTGATCACGAGAATCCTCCAGGAATCGTCCAGAAAAATAATGTTAGAGTTTATTACGAACAAGAGTCCAGTGGCATATATGAGAAAGACGAATTCGAGTTCGAAGATTCTCCGAAAGATTCATACCATCGAGAAACAAGTCGAACAATGCCATATTATTCATCTGTAGAAGCTGCAGCACAAATATCAGCCGATGAGGAACGAGTACGGCGAGAGACTAGTAGAACAATGCCTGTTTACCATTCGTTGATCTCATCAGCCGATCCAAAAAGTGGAGAATCAGAAGTAGAGATACCTTCGACATCAAACTTCCATCGTCGAGTTAGAAATACAAATCCAATTCGAGAAGAAGAACCACAAACGAAACGTCAGAAAGATAACTCTATACCACTAATTGAACACTCACGGAAAGACTTGGAATCAGCTGAGAAAAGCAAATATGGATCGAGATCAGTGCGTGAAGTTGTGCATAAACTCAAAACATGTCCAGAATATGCGAGAAATCTCAAACTCAAAGGATCCAATCCAAGCGGCCTCGGTTACACGAGAAGAGAAGCGGGAGTAACTTCTGTTTGTCGGAATAAGAAGCACGCCTACTCCGATCGTTTACGAGATATTTTCGATTTTCTCTCTGGATTCGATAACTCAGACAGCGTTGATAAGATAGACGGAGTAGAAACAACAATATTATTTCTTGCGTACAACGTAGAAGTTAGTTAAGAAACGAAAATCATCGGTAGAGTTAATTATTCCCTTTTCAGACCGAGGTAATCTCGATTCTTAATTTTGAAAAGATCATCGGGTCGTTTGAATACCACGCAAGGAATAGTCTTATTGTCGTATCAATTGAGGACTCTATTCAGGCATATAACTTATCAGAGGAACGTAATTGTTTTGTCTGTTTGGCAAACTTCCGATTCTCTCTAAAGGATACAGAAACACTTCAATTGAAATTTCATACCGGCACGATGCCAGGATTACCGTCGGAAAGGCTGGAAGAACAAGCCGGGTTTGTTCAATGTTAATCGGATCAAAACATAGAGTTCCATTTCAGATCTGTAATCGGTGAACTATACGATAAAGCATCTTTTCTCACTCCCCTTCAGCAGAACGTGGCAACTCTTTTTCACAGAGATGCACTCGAATTTTTCCTAAAGAACAATATTCTGACGTATGTGACTGTTTTATATTCAAAACTCAATGGTTTTTTTCAGAGAAAAACCCATGGTGAAACGTCTTACATGCATCGAGCATCGCCTACTCGCCATTACTCTGAGTTACTGTAGGTTTTTAGTTTTTTGTAGTTGTGTAAATCTTTTTTTTTTTTAATTTTCAGCAACCAATTTTTCAATAAGAATAGGAGTCATAGTTTCAATGATCGATTTCTCTGTAATCGTCTATCCCGATGTAATCTTGCAAAATTAGAAATTGAAAAAAATGTTTCATGTTTAGTACCATGAGTTCCTGAAGCTTCTATTCACTCATCATCTTCCTGATTTACTGCCTGGTCATTGGAATGTTGGCAATCCGTCTCCAGTAATCGACCAATTGTGGTTCAAGAACGAAATCATAGATTTCTCGAAAGCTGAAGGTATGAGCCAGTGTCCTAACGCGATCTTTTTATTTACCGTTTCAGACTTATCCGATCTCACACGACTCAACAATATATACGAGTTTTTACATAAGACATGGCACATTCCGGTAAAATACTAATAAGAGAAACGTTCCTGACTAAAACAAATCCTTCAGAAAACCACCTCCAATCCACTACAATCCTCTGTGTTCAATCAAACTCATGCATATCAACTGTATTGTAATTAGTAAGAGTCCGACAAAGAAGTTTCTCCTAATTCTTTGGCTTTGCAGTTTATTCTCGAATGATGGAAAAATATCATTCAAAGATTTACATGTAAAAAATGGTATACATATGGAACAATACTTTCATCCGAATGATCCACTCAAAGTTATCAAGAGTAATGACTGCTGGTACTATGCTTTCCGCGATCGAGATTCACAAGATATAATCGTGAACATCGACTGACAAATTTTGATTCTCATGTTGAAAATCCTAGATCTCATGTTTCCTTGTTTTAGACATTTAATGAATGTAATAATACTAGTCCAACTGAATTGAACAGCTGTTAAGAGAGTGCAGGACAAGAGAGATGTTGATGGAGGTTTAAAGTGGAGGGACGGTGAGCAAAGAGTCATCTGAGTTCTCTTCTTTACTGCATTCTCCTATTGTTATTTCCTCGATGATGCGAAATAGCGCACCGCTTCGAGAGCTTCATGTGGCTTTGGTGGGCATGGCTGGTTCTGGAAAATCAGGTAAGTTATCGAAACTTGAAATAGATTATTCCTGTGTTTTCAGCTGTAGCAGTCAAGTACATCACAAAACGTTTTATTGGAGAATATGATTCGACTCTTGAGGATAACTACTGCAGACAGGAAACGGTTGGAGGTCAATGTCTAATGGTATGGATGATGGATACGGTGGAGAGTGCAACGAAAGACGAAATGAGATGGATTGCATGGGCTGATGTTTATGTTGTGGTCTATGATGTCACTAGTCAACTCAGTTTTCAGTGAGTATCCCAAAGCGTTTAAGTTACTATTACTGCCTTTTTCAGATATGCTGAAGGCATTCTGGAGCGAATTTCCCGTCACGAGCATGTTCTTTGTCCACGAGAACACAGAACAATGCTAGTTGGAAATAAAAGTGATTTGGAAAGATATCGTCAAGTATCTGAAACTGAGGGAGAACGACTTGCCTCTCAACACAAAGCAAACTTTGCTGAGTGCTCAGCTGCCAGCGACCTGCGACAATTCACTCAAAGTCTGCATTCTATTTTCCAGGTCGGTGTGGAGTTTGAGAATCGAATTATATATTCTTTTAGAACATCATTTCTGGAGCTCGTAGTCCATCACCAAGACAATGTTCTTCTGACTCGGAAATAATTACTCCAAGTAAGAGACTATTTCAATAGGTCATCTAACAACTCATTTTACAGGAAAAGGTGCATTTGCGGCTCTCCGTTCTTCGTCTCGATCTTCACAAGTTCGTGCTAAAACATCTACAACTAAAGCACCAGCTCCACTTCACAAAACACCATCGCTTAGTAAACTGAAGACTGGAAGCAAGCTTCTTAAACTATTCCATACTTGATCTGTACCTGTAAATGAACCTCTTTATGTATTCTTCCTTGTTCTTTATTTACAATATTATGTTCCTGGTGTCTACGTACTTCTCATAAAGTCAAAATTTTTCAGATATTCAAGCAACTACTTTCAGATTCAAAAAATGAAGACGTTCAATCAAAAAAGGAAAAGTGCAAGTAGTTTAGATGCACTCCTAAAAGCGACTGCAACTGGAAGTGAGACCAATGGAATTACTATATGTTATTCTTATTAATGTTTCCAGATGACCAGGCAAACACAATCGATAAGGCTCTAAACACACCTACAGATAGAATCATGAAAGCCAATCTGGAATTCGAGAAAGTGCAGACAATCAAAGCTACTGATTGTAGTGAAGTTAAGAAGTAAACATTAAGATTCAGTTTTCTTTTAAAAACTCATATTTTCGCAGATACGCAGTATTAAAGGCAACAGTTGAAGATGAGATGGAAGCAGCTCGCAAATTGAAGGCTCTCGGAGTCAATCCGCTGGACCGCGCTTGTCATGTAGAACCGATTCCACCAGCGTACCTCAAGTGCAAAAAAATCTACAAGAAAGCTCTGTGATCTCTTTTTATTTCGCTATTTTGTTGGTTGTGAAAAGTTTGTTCAATGAAAATTTATTATTGATAAGATAAGTTATTTGAAAAATAAAATGACTCGGTGTCTTTAATTGTTCGGCGTTTCAGAAACATGAATTTGAGAACCGATGGAACTAGCATCGGATGTACCCTGACTATCGACATTTGTAGCATTTGTATCATCACATTGAGTCGTGGTTTGATCGAGTTCCAACTTGATAGATGCTTGATCTCCTACTGGACCATCACCTTCCTCCGAAACAGGCTCTTCCTCTGGCTCTGCAACATCTTCTCCAATTTCTTCTTCTTTTTCTTCTGACTCTGTTTCTTCAATCATCTGTCTTTTGCTTTCTCCGTTTTTCAGTTTCTTCAAAATAGTTTTTGATGATTTCTCATTTTTCTCTGATCTTTCGGTATTTCTTCTTGGACTACTGAATCTGCCGTGGATAAACTAAAATGCCAATTATTTCATTGAAAAACAAGTAGTAACAAAACCTCATTGAACAAAGTACCAAGGATAAAAGTGCTCATTATGGTGCAAATAAAGGTGGAGAATCCGATAAGAAACATACGAAGATCGACGAATCTAAAAAATGGGCAGAAAGACTAAGAAGTTTGATGTTCCCTACGATTCCGTTTTCGACACTGGCTCTTCTTGGATCTTAAAATTCTCAAACCCGAACATCGCGTCGGTTAAAATACTGAAAGCTTCAGAGATACCTAGCCAGAGGCCTTACTACGTGGCAATCTACAAATATTCATCTACGTGACACATGAATGGAGCGTAAAGTATTTGACCCAATTCTCTGAAACAACAGTTCTTAAGCCTCGGTTTTTGAAGTATCCATCACACCGCTAAATCAACTTTTTATGAGATTCATCTAGACACATCCTTTTTATCCAGTTTATCAGCTTCAGAAAAGTCCGAGGGAACATTTTGAATGAACTGCTTCGGTTCTACTTTTTCTGCAGTTTTCTCTGCCTATATATTCGCCGATTACATCACGAAATACCCACTTTCTCTCTTGTCAAAATGTGGAAATTCGTAATTGGAAGCGTTTCTTCGGCAGCTTTTCTTGCCACCATCTGTACAATCTACTATTCTGTTTCGATGCTCGATGAGCTCGATTCATTCCGTGGACGTCTTCGTGATGAACTTGAGGATTGGAAGGAGGTCAGTGATGACACGTGGCAAAGATTGAATGATATGACATCGAGAAGTGCACCAAAGAAAGTGAGCATTCTCAAGGAATTTGTCAGAGGAAAGAGAAGCAATGGAGATCAATGCAGTAAGTTAAAAATTGTGGGATTACAAAAAATAAAATTTGCATTTCAGACTGTGCTGAACCAACCAAGAACTGTCCAGTTGGAGCACCTGGAGAGAAAGGAACTCCAGGAAATCCAGGACAGCCAGGACCAGATGGAGTCGATGGAGATAACGGAGTGGATGGAGAAGTGGTTGAACATGAAATGCCAGATACCAAGGAATGCATCAAATGCCCAGCTGGACCTCCTGGACCACCAGGACCACCTGGACCACTTGGACCAAGAGGAGAAAAGGGATCAGAAGGACCACGTGGAGCTCTTGGAGATCAAGGAGAGACTGGACCAGTTGGAGAGGCTGGAGACCAAGGACCACCTGGATTGGTTGGAAGACAAGGAGCCAAGGGACCAGCTGGACAACCGGGAACTGTTGCTATTATTGGATTGGCTGGAAGACCAGGACCACAAGGACCACTTGGAGAGGCTGGAAGTCAAGGAGAACCAGGTGTTGATGGAAAGGATGGAGCTGTGGGAGAGCCAGGAAGAAAAGGAGAGAACGGAAGAAACGGAAAAAGAGGAAAGGATGGAGTCGCTGGAGTACCAGGAACACGTGGAAAGCTCGGAGAGGATGCTGGATACTGTACTTGTCCACCAAGAACAGCTTAAATTATATTGTAACAGAACTAATAAAGATTTTATGTCGCAAAAAAAGTATCTAAACAGGCTGTAGTAGTTTTTGGGCAACTCCTTCGAGTCCTTTGCTTTCTTCGGTTGCAGAAACCTGCAAACAGTCATTTGTAAAATATCAAACAAAATTAGCTCTACCTGTCCTTCCAATCGATCCGAAAAGTAGTTTTTGACAGCATAAAACACAGAAAGTCTCCAGAAAAGAATTGCTCCAATCGCAAATACCACCAATTTCACAATGACTACAACCAACGCCTTCTCGAAAAACTCTTCATGATGACCTTGAGAATAAAAGTTTAAAAATGATTGTGTGTCGAAGAATGCAATCAGCAGTTGTAATAATGTAAGAATTCCCCAGAAGAAGAATTGGGTCAGCTGAAAAAGGGACCCATCGTGAATTTTTAGTTTTTAAAGAATGATTACTGTTAGTAGAACCATTGGCCACATGAATCGATGTTTCTTCTTTCGAAGTGCATAGATTGTGACTAGAATCAAAACGAAATGGAATCCAATCCACATCAGCCACCATGGAAAAAGGAACAGAATATAGAGAGGAATAACAACAAAGATTTCCAAGAGAAGAAGTACTTTGGCTGCATTCTGAAAATATAAGAAAGTAGACAATTTGATAAATTGTCTAAACCACCTACCAAAACATGACATTTACCAAAGAGACATCTATACTTTGGATTCGTCGCTTGAAAATCAACATAAAAGTTGAAAAGTTTCGTGAAATATTCCTTGATCGGCACATCGTCAAACATAAGTACCATGGTTAAAGTGACTTCGTTTGATTCTCTACAAAATGCCCTTCTTTTTTCTCTTCAAAAGAATTCTGACGGTTCAAGAGAGACAGTATTGAAATAGAAGAGAAATAAGGTCGAAAAAAGAGAGAAAGACTATCAAATCAAGGGTTATTACAAATACCTCGAGTATAACGTGACGATGGGTGTGGTAGTAAACAATTCACATCTGTTTTTTGATTCAGACTTCGTTTCGTTTTTTATTGTCAGAAAGGAAAGGGAAACCATTGTTATGGATAAAGAAATCCTAAGAGGAAACCTTCACTATCCAATTCAGGTTTCTCACGAATAATAACGGCTAGACAGTTATTTATTTTTTCAGATTCAGTTGATAAGGTCAGGTGTAGGAGTAGAAAAATATCCCTTTTTTTAATCTCTCTGTTAACCAATCTTCAATTTCTCCAGTCTGTGGGAATACCATTTCCAGCTGTCTTTTAAAAAACTTCGTGCTGATACTCCCAACACAATGGAAACTCTTGAGAAGACAAATTAAAATTCAGATTAAGTACGCTTTTGAAAATTCTATTTGCAATGCATCTGATTCAAAATATAGGATTTATGAGTTTCGAGCTCCTCCATTGATTCGATTCCACATCGATCTTTCACAAGATTCTGTGTGCATTCGTATTCTTCTTGATACATTTGACAGTTTCCAGGACGACCAATCTATGAGAAAACAAAAAGATGTTCATTTTAGGTTCTTCTACTACCTGATTAATAAGATGTCTGGCACATGGATACTTCTTCAGAGACGGATGTTTCGATCGAAGCTGAAAACTATTCCCAGTGTATTCAAAAACGAATTTTCGGACTAACATCTTCAACACATTTTCCAAAAGGTCCAGCCATGAATTTCATTCCATTACACATCAAAGCAACACTTTTCTCTCTTGGTTGAAGGTGCTTTTGAGCATCCGGGCAGTCGATTTTCTCCAGACAAAACTGAATTGGAAATTTTGAATCTGGAAAATGATCACTTTTTTACCAAATAGGATTCACACAATTCGACGTATTCTCCCATCTGACTTGCTGGTGGCATATCTTTCAGTTTCTGAAGTTCCAGCGTCAAGTTGGAAACTATATCGGAACATTCAAATAGTGATAGAAGAATAGATTGATCACAATATTCAGACGTAACAACGGAAAATAAGAAGAGTAAAAATAACATTTGTCTACGATTCAAATGAAAATTGTTGGTTTTTTAGATGAAAAGTCAAAATGACTTTTGGTTGATGACGTTAGGTTCAGCATAGTCTGAATTGGACGAATTCAAGTGATAACATAATACTCAAAAGTTTGATTCACACAGCCTTGTACTACTCACTCACCTAAAACCCCTGATAATTAATAGGAAATTTTGAAAGAATTGGAATAAAACCTCATCTAAAAACAATTAACAATTTGTGGATACCACTGATTCATTTCGTCTACTCATAAAGTTCAATAAATTGATTTCTTTTCCTATTTTTCGATCGTATTGTTCACTGACTTCTTTCCAGTCTTTTGTCCAGTAGTGGTGGCTCTGAAATGAAGAAATGTTATTTTTGAGATACTGTTTGAATTACTTGTTTCCAGGGGACTTCTTCTTTCCCTTATTTTTGATTTTTCTGGACGAATTGGAAGCATTGCGAGGAGTGGATCCACCGGTAACTGGTGCCATGACCGAACGATTGACATCTGATGTTCTCGTGTAGCGTTCGGATCTCTGAAATCGAAAGTTTTGTTTCTTATCGAGAGTTTGAAACTCTCACATCAGCAGCAGTATTGATGACTGCATTGACAGCTGCAGCATTATGAATATCGTTGATGATCGGTTCAATGAATCGAACAACATCGTCCATGACAACTCGTCTCTTCGGATCAACAACAAAAATCTTTTCGTGAATAAACGAACGGAATTTTTCAGGACAAGCTTCTGGCATAATCAAATGTCTTCCGAAGACGACATTCTTCTTCGTCTCTGTATTCGAAACACCGTCCCATGGTTCTTCCCCTTCTGAGAATATCTCATAACACATCACTCCATAACTGTAGACATCCGTTTTGGGAGTGAAGTAGAGAGTTGTAATTGTCTCCGGAGCAAGCCATTTGATCGGAAGTTTTTGAGAAGCCAGCAGTTTGAATTGGTTTCCAATTACAGACAAACCAAAATCAGACAGTTTCACGACTTTATCGATGGAATACAGACAGTTTCTTGCAGCAATATCGCGATGGATACAGTGGTGAGCATGAAGATATTGAAGTCCTTGAGCTGCTCCGAGACACATTCCAATGAGTTCAATGATGCTGATATTCTTATTTTTCTGAAAGAAAATCGCTGGAATTTGAAATTAATTTTAATGAAAACCTGAAGATACGTGTTGAGGGCTCCTCCATTGACCAATTCCAATAGAATATACAATGGTTGCTCTACAACAGCAACTCCGAAGAATCGAACAACATTCTTATGTTTGAAGTTTCTCATTAACCGAGCTTCATTCATCATCTCTCGAATCTTCAACTTATTCAATTCCCCTCCTTTCATCAACTTCACCGCAGCATCCAATTTCTTTCCTTTTCTTTGCAAAACTCCTTTTCGAACCTCTCCATATGCTCCTTCTCCCAATTTATCACCCAATTTCACTGCCGAATGCCTGTATTCCCATATTTGCAAGTCGATTGGTGTCTTCAGAAAACGATTCTCCTTCGATTCGTTTGTATTCGAAACATGATGATTTTGAAGAAGAGCCTCGATTGTCGGAAACGAATGACCTCCTTTGATGGCGTACCGTCCATCGTAACGGCGAATCACCAAATTTCTCATCTTCCTCTCTCCTGGATTTTCAGACTTTGCATCTTTGGTATTGTTATTTTCAGTTTCTGTTCCAACACGATCCGTAGAGCAAACTGAGAGAACTATGTCTCTTTTGATTCCCTCTTTTCTCTGTAATTCGATTGTAAAATTGAAACTAGCACTATCTCAGTACCGTAGTGATCTCGCTGACACGAATCAAGTAATCACCTTCATTTCGAATGATGACTCCAAGATCATCTCGTGGAAGGAATCCGTGATAAAATGGCATTGCTTGAAGACTCTTGTAAACGTCTTCATCTTCGAAAACATCCTTCTCAATATAAGTGGATTTGTTGATAACTGATTCATCTTTCCTCTCACTTCCCTTCTCTTCCTTCCGATCACTTCCCTTCTCATCGCTAACCGCTGTCATCTCCTGACGTCTATCTTGAATGTCCTTAATATTTCAGTCAGAATTCATTCTATCTTTTCGTTCCGAACTCACTTCCGTAGTTGCTTCCCCACTCGATCGTTTGTTGATACTAGCGTCAATGTTAGAATCGCTCATTGTTTTTCCTCGCAACTCAATGGGAACAAAATTGAGAACTGACTTTTGTTTTTGATTCTGTTCAGATTTTTCCGAAATTGTTATGATTTTTTTTTGAAGAATCGGTACAGGTATATCACGTAGATGATTATGAAGTTTAATTTGAATTGTTGGTGAAATCTTTACTATTAACAAACGCAAAATTCTGTGTGTCTGTGTGTCTGTGCTGTGTCTGTCGCCGGCCCTAGCTCAGTCCCCACTGAACCGATTTTTCCCAAATTTTGGCAGGTTATCAGAAATTCCTTCGAGATGATGCCCGTCTATTTTGTTTTTCGATTCATGAAGAAATGAGGTCACAAGAGCGCAAAAACCTCCATTTTGGGACCATTCAGTAGTTTTTCTTATCGAAGGGGAGAGAGTGACGAGTTCACGGAATTATTTTTTAAAAATTTCAAAATTTTCATTTCTTAAAATTTGACGTTGACAATGCGAGTCCCAAACTTTCGTAAAACACGGATGAGATGTATGTAAGCTTTTACTTTCAGATCAGATATTTCTATGTCAATTAATAGCTTCATCTGATTTCCAAAAACAAAATAGGAACTGTAGAAATCGATACTTGGAGAATATGGGCATTAAACTGGAGACGTCGAAAAATAAAGTTCCATTAGAGTAAATACAGTAATCTCTTTTTTAAAAGAAAAACTTTGATACCCGTATTTCAGCCAGAAAGTACGAAAGGTTTGAATTTGACTCGTATCATATCCAATTCCATTAACTTATCCAATTTCTCATCCAATTTCATTAACTTTCTTCTTTTTTCGAGAAAGATTGTAAATTTCAATTTGCCCAAGAATAATACCAAAATGCATCTGTTTCAAAAACAATTCTGGAATTAACAGATTCAAAATGTTTTATTAAGAGCATTCCATCATTCCAAGAATATAATTCAAATGTTTGTTCATCGAATCCACCGCTTCTTTTCCACATTTATCTGATACCAATTTCGTGGTACATTCGAATTCATCTTGATACATTTGACAGTTTCCTGGACGTCCTTTCTGCAAATAAAAAATGAGCTTTCAGTTTTCAAATGGAGAATTGAACCTCAGTTTGAAGAAAACGAACACACGGATACTTTTTGAGAGAAGGAGGAGTGCTACGAAGCTGAAAGTGGAGATATTCAGAAAATAGAGAAACAATTTTGTGACATACAGTATCAATACAGTTTCCAAATGGACCAGACATCAAATTGATACCAGTACATGTCTTGGCGATGAGTACGGTAGCGTTTTGAAGAACATCACATTTGATTTGTTTCATGCAGGACTGGAAAAGAAGGAATTTCGCTCAAATAAGAAATGAAACACTTACGAGAGCTTCTTCACACATAGCCGAGAACCCCTTCAACTCATCCGGAGGTGGCATATCCGCATATTTTGCCATTTCACTTGCTAACTTTCCGAGAGATGGCTTACATTCCATGGACTTGATTGCATCCAGATGATCACACGGAACGGCACCATTTATGGAGATGAGGAAGGAGAAGAAGAAGAAGAAGAAAAGAATCTGCATGGTAAATGAAAAAAAGAAAGAAGAACAACTGCGGTTTTTAGCAAACGGATGACCTTGGCTGGTATACACCGGTAAACATTTTGCCGACATGGTGGCGTCAAGATGTCCGAATGGTAATGTTCGGTTTTTTGCTGATTTTGATGGTAGTTTCTGGAATCGTTGTTCGGTAAATAGAGAAATGTTAGAAAGATTGAAGAAGGGCAATGGAGTAGGTGGAAATACGTTCTCACTATCCATGTTTCAATTGAAGATTAGATCAACAACTTTTCCATTACGGTTCTCGTCGTTTCTATTTGTGTCGGAATACAGTTCATTATTGTCACCGTTCTTGATTCATGTCCAAAAAACAAGAGACTGCCCCACAGTCCGAGTCCAATCATTAATTTGACTAGATAAATTGTTCAATTTGCCACTGTAAGAGATTTTATAGATTTTCTTATACGATTCATTGAAAAAAATATGAATAAACATAACAAATAACTGCTTCAAAGAGAAGAACAAGAAACAACAACAAAAAATAGTAAAACAAAACAGAGTATTAACGACGACCACGGAATCCACCGCGTGAACCGCCGCGTCCTCCTCGACCACGGTCACCTCCACCGAATCCTCCTCTTCCTCTGAAGCCTTCACGGTCGCCACCACCGAATCCACCTCTTCCTCTGAAGCCTCCTCGGTCACCTCCACCGAATCCACCTCTTCCTCTGAAGCCTCCTCTCCCACGGAATCCTCCACGGTCCATGCTTCTACTTCTATATTCACCACCGTCATGATTGTTTCCACGGAAACCACCGCGGTCTCCACTTCCACGCCCACGATAGCTACCACGATCAGAATCTCCTCCTCGGAACCCTCCACTTCTGCCTCGTCCATCTTCGTACCGTCCTCTTTTTGGATTATCAGTTCCCCACTCCTCATTGGCTCGTTTCAATTCCCTAAAAGAATAATTAAAAGTTACGAAACCATTTTTGCTAAGCACACCTTTCTCTGTTCATAGCGATTTCTCTGTCTTTTTCCTTTTGATTCTCAACTTCTTCAACCTGACCAGTGGCGGCAGCTTGTCTACGGGCTGCATTTTCTCGGATAGCTTTTTCTTCAGCTTCCTCAGCGTCTTGTTGCTCCTTGGCGATTGTCAGTCTTCGAATAACTCTCTGTTCACTTTCTTGCTCACGCCGTTTTTTCATTTGTCTGCAAAAATCTCAGAGTTAAAAAAATCAAGTTTTTGTCAATTACTTTTTCTTGTCCATATGAGCTCTCAGTTTGATCAACTCATCCGGAGTCTTAGAGTTATGCTTGTGGTAAAGCACTTCTCCCTCGTCGATTCCTTCTTCGATCTTCGTAAGCTCTAGTGTCAATCGTGGTCCGATTTCATGCAGACGGACGTTGCTTTTCTGTCCAAGTCCACATCCTCGTCCTTCGGAAATCTCTTGCGGAAGTTCTACCTCCTGCTGATCACCTTCGAACTCCGAATCACTTAGCTGTCCCGGGCTGAAATATAATTAATTGTCACCATCATATATACCGTGATTAATTACTTGAGGAAATAGTCGCTGATATCCTTGTAAGTGCTCAAGTTCGGAATGTTCTTGCCCATGGTCTTTTCGGCTTGCATGAGCTTCTTTACGGACTTATTGAGACCAGAAGCGACAACACGAATTGCGCTGAAATAATGTAAAATGAAAAGAAGTACACAAATTACAAACTTACTAATGTCTCATCTGAATTTCATCTGTTTCCTCGTCGTAGCTTACAATGAGACAGCGTTTCAAATTGCTTAATTGAATCGTATCAACATTAATAGCTGGGAACATATTTTGAATGAATGTTTGAACCAGCGAAAGATGCTTTTTTCCTCCATCTCCGAAACCATTCATTACTACTAGTGGAGATGATTTGTATAGCTTATCAGTAGCAACTGGGCGCTTTTGGCAGTTGACAACGTGACGAGCTAGTGAGTACTGCTTGACTGGAAAAATAAATTTTTTTTCAGGAAAACTCGAGAAATTACCTTTGAAAGAGAGCGTTGGTCCTTGTGAGAAACGCATCATTCTCAATTGAAGTGAGGCATCGCTTGAAGTCAGTACCATCATGTTGGTAACACCGAGGACTGCACCATTGACGATGAAATCTTTGATGTTGTTCCGCTTGAGGATCTTGAGGTTTTTAGCAGTATTTGGCTCGACGAGATTTCTCAAGTCCGATTCCAGTCCTTTGACATATTTTCCGACATCTCCGCGATGAATAACCAAACAATGTGGCTGCCTAGCAAGCTCTTTTTCTTTGTTCTCAAGGAACTTTTGTTTTTGAATCTTTTTGACAAACTTTTCTTGATGATAAAGCGCATCTTTCTGACTCTGGAAAATAACAAACATAAATATCGTGTCCCAATTTATTCCAGTACTTACCTGGGCATCTACATTTCCGCGATTGTGAGCTCCAGACTTCTTCTTCTTTCCTCTCTTGAGTTTCATTGCTCAACCCTGAAGAAAAATCCTATTGTTTTTTTCAAAAAAAAATATTCGAATGAAAACAAAAATGTTTTAAATAACGGTCCCATTCTTGCGAGGAAGTATGTCTAGGAGAAAAACTTCGAAACACAAAAAATGTAAAAATTTTCTAGGTTCCGCAATTCCCCGTGTGTGTGTTTGCAGTTCATGCGCTGAATATTACGACTTTTGTAGCAAATTGTGTTGCGCCAAATTCAAAAAACTATTTTTTCAAATAAACTCAATTTTGCAGAAAAATCTTTCCTTTTTGTTTTCAGAGCATGAACCGATTCGTTACGAGAAACAAGACTCCGAGCAGTAAAAAACTTTCTGCTCCACAACGACCATCGAGTATCACGGATCAAAATGAAGCTCCAAACAACGAAAACACTTCAGTGGATATGCCAGACACTTTTGAAAAATCGAGTAAAAACGTCGAAAATGTGTCACTTATGGCCAGACTGGTTTGTGTTCGGAGAAAACCATTAAGTTTAGTCTATTTTTACAGCAAACAGCAATAAGAAGTAACGATGCTCAGTTCGCATTCGAAACCCTTTCGAAAAACAGACCATTTGACAATGCCATGAATGTAAGTTTTCAAATTTAAAATTGCTATGAGAAAAATGGTTTTATTTAAATATAGAAGACAATGACGAAACTGGAATTCTCATCTTCATACTCTGATCCTACTTCTGAATTCATGTTACTCTCCGTTGATGAAACAGTTGTGGAAAACTTCGAGGAGGGACAAGGCTTAACGATTCGAGGCGAAGTCACGGATGATGCAGTTCTTTGTACGGATAACACAACTTTTCCAATGAAGATTATAGAGTCTGCAACGACTGTGCTCCTGCTTCATAATTGCCTAGATGCTCCTGGTTCGCCCACTGTTCCAAATTTTGAACTGAAATCTGTATGTTTACTAAATCTATTGTGAGTATAATTTAAATGTTTCCAGGTTGATGGGAAGTGTTATTCAACAGGAGAACTATGTCCGGCTGTAGACGTTCTCAATGTCGGCCGTCTTAAGAATATGCTTCGTGAGCAAGAATTACAATGGAACTGGAAAGAAAAAGAGGAAAATTTCAAGGGATACACACTGAGAGACTTGTTGGATAGTGTTCAAATGAGCGTTGGAGAAATGAGAACAGCATTAGTCGATTTGCCAGTCGTCAGATTCCCGAACGGAAAATACCGTTATCTGTCCCACAAATTTCGTGGCGAAATGCTCGGAATGATTGTCGAGTCCCTTGATGACGATTCTATTGTAAATGTGAAGCTTGAATCAGTAAGTTTCTCCAATTAATAATAATAAAAGTTTTTTTCATCTCTCAGATAACGTTCGAGGGACTTCGTTCTACTCTTCCCGAAAATGTTCCCAATGAAGTGATCGAATGGTTCCTCCAATCCAAATGCGAGAAAGTATCAGATCAGAATGCCACTAGATATCGTTTGCCTGAAGCGACTTTAATTCGTGATTTAACCGTCGTCATTTTATATGGTACCGGGAAAATGTCTTTCCAACAATTCAACGATCTTCTCACTAAAATTCTGCCATACGGAGTTGCTGTCAATGAAAAAGTCTTCGAAGGGATTGCTGACATTGCTGACGGTTCATTCGGTAAAGTTATCACCTATTTGGGACCGGAGGATCTTCCAGACACAATCAAAGAACGGATGACATATCTCTTCGATTATCGACAGCTATGGACCATGGAACAACTCCGTCCATACTTTAAAGATGTTTACAAGTCGAAAGTAGCCTTTGATAAATATGTTGTCAATAACTGTGAATATTCCCTTTCTGACACTAATGAAATGCTATATTGTGGTGTCAGATGATTGAAGTAAATTGCGAATGAATGTTTTTACCTGATAAAGTTTATTAAACTATTTTCCAGGAAATTATTCTCAAAGAGCTGAAAGCGAAGATTCAAGATGGAAAAAAGAATAAGAATCTCATAGTGACAGAGATAGATGCGTGATGTGGGAGAAAATGGAAGGGGAGTGAAAACAAATAATTGTGCATATGGGACAAGAATGCAGTTGGGGATTGGCAAAAAATAAAATAGATGGTAGAAATGGACTGTTTAGGCCTAGAAAATGTTTGGGAATAGCTGTTGACGAGACACATGATATAGTGCAACATGAGTATTATGAAATGGTTGGTTCTATGATCATCGTGCATACTGATTTCAGAAAATATGAATATAAAGAGATTACTTGGCTTGGAGGAAACATCAGTTGTAGAAAGAAAATGATAGAGATTGTGGGATAGGAGGAGATCAATAATTACAAGAGAGCAACCATGCACTTCACGCCTAACTTGCGTCCATCCTAGAAACTGACGAAAATTTGAAAAAGAATATTGAAAACATCATCATGCACCCGCAACTTAGTTTTACTATGAGATGACAAAGAAACGTGGGAAGCGGATGGTTGGCTGGGTAACTGGTCAAGTAAAAATACACACAGAATCAAGAATCAACAACGGGTAGCACTATGAAAACGGGTTTCAACAAAGCTTACAAACAACTGACAAAAATGAAAAGCCGATAATAGTCCGACGCTGTCAACACTTTGAATGCCTTCCAGCGGCCGTAGAAGCGAAAACTACAAAAACTACGATAAAACTGCTTTACATCTCCCGACCTTTAAAATAAGATCTGAAAGAAGCAAAACAATGGTACAAATTGCCAGGCAACAACAAGTTGGTAGAGGAGGATATAAAATTAATGTTAAACTAAACACCCTAAGTCACGCATAAAATCCATTATGATAAAAGTCACTTAAAGCTCTGAGAAAAAATATTGATTAAAACAGTTACAAAAAGAATAGAAAAGAGGGGCTCGCTAGGTTTGGAAGAGAAGAGAAGAGAAGAGAATAATTAGAGGTGAAAAAGAACAAGTTCTTCAGAAAAGAAACGAACTACTAAAAAAAGAGAATATGATGCGAAGTCATGCACGATTTATGAAGTGACAGAAAACGAAGATAGCGAGTTCCGGATTTCCGCTTGATGTAATAATTTGCCAAGTTTATGCACGCGGTGCTTGCCAATGGTCGATTGGAGCTTGTGCGCCACCATTCGAATAAAATCCTCCGCCATTCTGACGATTCATTCCGTTGTTGAAGCCACCTATAAATAACAATACAGATGAATTACCAATATTTTCGGCAAACTCTCGTTGATATTGTTTTAAAGAGTTATTGTCAATATCATCACACACCTCTTCTTGGGCCACCAAATCCGCCGTTGGACGAAGATGAGAGAGAGCTGTGAGCTCCGAAACCACCATTGGTGAAAGGGCGACGTTGTTGCCCTCCGAATGATCCGCCGAAGCCACTTCCTCCGCTTCCACCGAAACCAGCGGAATGTCCACCAGAATTGTAGGAATTGAAGTTTCTGAAAAATAAATTGCTTTGTAATAACTGATAGGTTGAACTCACCCTCCGAAAGATCCACCTCCGTTATTACGACGGTAATCAGTAGCACCGAAACGACGATTTCCTCCACGTTGACCGGTACCAATGCGACCTTCGGCAGCAACTTGGTGAAGCCAATCCGGAACTTCTTGGTTGGCTTCCATGATAAGAGTTTTCAAATCGCGACCGATTCCTCTGTTTTTATCGTTGAAGAAACTAGTGGCGATTCCCAAATTTCCGCATCTTCCTGTTCTTCCGATACGATGAACATATTCATCAGAATCTCCAGGAAGGTCGTAGTTAATAACGTGTCGAACATTGGGAATGTCCAATCCGCGAGCAGCAACAGCAGTCGCAACCAGGATCGGGAATTGTCCAGATCGGAACATTTCCAGGTTTCTCTCACGTTCGATTTGTTTGAGATCACCGTGAATTGAAACGGAACGAATTTGCTGACGATTCAAGAAATACGCCAACTCATTGGCTCCTCTCTTTGTTTCCACAAAAACAAGAACCAAGTTTGTTGCATCTTCGTTCATCAGAATATCCATGAGATTTTGCCTTTTCTCCATTTCATTCACCCACAACAAACGTTGCTCAATGTTTTCTGAGGTGGATCCCACACGACCAACCGCGAGGAACACATAGTTTTCTTTCAGAAAATCTTTGGCAAGAAGTTGGATTTCTTTCGGGAAAGTAGCACTGAACATAGCGGTAGTGCGAGCAGTTTTTGGTGGCATTCCTTGTCCAACAATCTTCCGAATTTGTGGCTCGAATCCCATGTCAAGCATACGATCAGCTTCGTCAAGAACAAGATAACGGCATCCAGAGAGTCCAATGAATCCTTGCTCAATAATGTCAATAAGTCGACCTGGAGTTGCGATGAGGATATGTGCTCCGCTACGGAGACGGTTGACTTGATCCCGATAGTTTTCGCGGCCACCATAAAGAATCGCCGTTTGAAGGTTGGTCTTGTAACTGAACTTGGCAGCCTCCTTGTGGATTTGAATAGCCAGTTCACGAGTTGGCGACAAAACCAAAGCAGATGGATAATAAGTTCGTCGACCATTGGTGAATGAAGGCTGAAAATTTTACTTCTAAAACAAACATTCAATTTTTTGCTACTGACTGGCTTGATCATGTCTGGTCCGCCAGCCATAATATGCTGGATAATCGGCAAGAGGAAAGCCGCAGTTTTGCCAGAACCAGTTTGAGCACAAGACATCAGATCACGGTTGGCCAGCAACGTCGGAATCGAATGCTTTTGAACTGGAGTTGGTTTAGTGTAACCACTGCGGGTAACATTTTCCATAACAGCTGGTCCGAATCCTGCTTCAGCAAAATTCTCGACTGCTGCCGGAACTGCATCGCCACTGACTTCCACCGGAATGTTCTCATATTTGTCAAAGTTGATGCCACTGTTGGTACGATGGAACAGATTGCTGTAAAATAACATCTCGACCTGTACTCAAATTTTCAACATACTTCTCAGTATATTCAGCACCAGCACCACCCCATCCATTTGTCTCCCCACCACTGTAATATCTGCCAATAAATGAATACATTTTTCAGTCAACCTACTTGTTATTATATCCGTTGCCACTTTCATAGTTATTGTATCCGCTGGACCTATAAATTAAAGAGTTTTATAAGGTTTGAAATTTTTTAGGAAGCAACACAGGAAGAAAGAACAAGCATATGGTTAGGAGGCAACACAATCACCAACACACTATACACCTGTTCTCACCCATTATCATCGAAGTTATCGTAGTTCTCAGAGTAACCCATTTGGAACTGTTGATGGTCTTGGAAATAAGGGGGAATGAAACCTCCTTGCTGGGAAGGCATCATTTGACTCATTCCAGTTGGAACCATAGGCTGTTGAATTGCATACCCGTTAGACGGACTTCCGTTTTGACCGTATCCGCCATTGAAGAAGCCGCCAGCAGCCATATTGCTTTGTTGTTGTTGCTGCGAATACGATGACCACCTACAAAATTATCGTAATGAAAAGAAGCATATATTCGCTGCTTTCTAATACCCTTGCCCTTGTTGTTGGCCGTTCTGACTCGCGTAATATTGTGTATTCATAGTTGATATTTGGATAAGGCTATATCAAACAGAAACCCGGAAATCGAAAAAAAAATCGGCGAGTCTAAACCGATTTTGTACCCAGTTGATGTTGAGATAACAGTGAACGTATCTGGAAATTCAATATTGCGGTCGGATTTCGTTGAAGATTGAAAAATATTAGAAGTAGAAATTGGAAAAAAAAATTGAGCATCGCGAAAAAATGACCGATCGTAGCCGATAAATTCAGCGCTGGACCGTCGTAGAACAAAACTATGAAAATGGGGCGTCCAATCAGAATTGCGGATGGGAAGACACTATGAAGAAAAGTAGAAACTTAAAAGCTCGGGTTTTGTGCGCGAAAATTCATTAGCCTTTTAGAAATAATAGTGTACAGTCAGGGAGTGAACAGGCGGCTGTCATTTTGTTTTGAATTCTCGCTGGATCTAGTAAAATGATGATGAACAGAAGAATCGAAGAGGAAAGAATGAAGGAAAAGCACAGAGAAAGAGAGAGCCGGTTTCATCAAACAATGACGAAGAGACGCATAGTTTCGCACCGAGACCCACTAGCCGCACAACTCTCTGCGCCTTTGAGGTGCGTGTTGTTGCGCCTTCTCAACAGTATACCAAACTTGACACGCACCAACAAGAACAGATTGAAAATTCCATATTCACGAGAATCTCGTTACGCAGAAAATAAAAAAAATAATGTAATTCTGAAGCGATAAATTCAAACAATAATGAAAAGTGATGAATGAAACTGAAATGGGCACGAAGGAAAGAAGACTGCATTCACAAAACTTTCGACAAATGATTACTGTAGAAACAGTTTTCCTCAACTTCAATTTTCGAAACGAAATTCACGCGCGAAATTTTTTTTCTGACTGAAGGGCTCCACGCATCCACGAATATCCACGTCAAGTTCGCTATAAAAGGAACTTGAGCAACCGAAAGTGCCAGTATAACAGCTTCAGCTTTTCAAACGTCGAACCGCCTGTTCCACATCATCGAAAAATGACTGCGTCGCCGGAAGTTCAGAAAGCCATTGAAGATGTAAGTTATCGAACCAAGTCATGATTTCAGCGTTTATTGCAGGTCTACACCAAACTTCAAGTAGCTTCTGACTGCTCTTCTCTGCTCAAAAAACACTTGACTAAAGATGTTGTCGCTAAGAACAAGTCCAAGAAGACTCGCCTTGGAGCCACACTTCTCGACGTGATCCAATCCGGTGGCGAGAATCTGGATTCAGGAGTCGGAATCTACGCTCCTGATGCTGAGAGCTACACCTTGTTCTCGGATCTCTTCAATCCTGTGATTGAGGAATACCACAACGGCTTCAAAGCAACGGATACTCAGCCACCCATGGATTTGGGCGAGAAAAATGTAGGCTTGTCTTTTCAAATTTTTTCAGTTACCGAGGTTTTGACTGCAGGTTGGTGATCTCGCCGATCTTGATCCCGAAGGAAAGTTCATCGTGTCGACTCGCATTCGCTGTGGACGCTCTCTGCAAGGATACCCATTCAACCCATGTTTGTCTGAGACCAACTACAAAATGATGGAAACACGCATGAAGGAGATCTTTAGCACTATCACTGATCCGGAGCTCAAGGGAACCTACTATCCTTTGACTGGAATGGATGAGGAGACGAAGAAGAAGTTGATTGCTGATCATTTCCTTTTCAAAGAGGGTGATCGTTTCTTGAAAGCCGCCAATGCGAACAGATTCTGGCCAAACGGTCGCGGAATTTTCCATAACGAGAAGAAAACCTTTTTGGTTTGGGTGAACGAAGAGGATCACTTGCGCATCATCTCGATGCAAAATGGCGGAAACGTCGGAGAAGTTCTGAAAAGACTCATCACTGGTTTGAACCTCGTTGCTGCGAAAGCTCCTTTCGCTCGTCATCCTCGTCTTGGATGGCTTACTTTCTGCCCAACCAATTTGGGTACCACTGTTCGCGCATCCGTTCATATTAAACTGCCAAAGATCTCGGCCAAGGATGACTTCAAGAAAATTTGCAGCGACATGAAGCTTCAGGTAAATCGTAAATATTTATATGAACACGCTTTACTATTTCACTTTCAGATTCGTGGAATCCACGGTGAGCACTCAGAATCAAAGGAAGGAATCTATGATATCTCTAACAAGCAACGCCTTGGTCTTACTGAGTACCAAGCCGTTCGCCAAATGTATGACGGAGTCAAGAAGTTGATTGAACTCGAGAAAGCTGCAGCTTAAGCTTATCCGGAAGATAAATGCGTCGTCCAATTTGTGTTCTCTTTTTTATTAGTGAAGTAAAGTAGTGTTTTTATAATATGCATTTATTTTCTCTTCTCCGCCTAAAGGGGTATAGAAGTTTTCCCAAAAATGGTATATTTTTATATGGATCGATTCGAATCCATAACCAAAAATTAGAAAAGTTATCCCATCTTACTCAACCGGTCAGTGATATATTGCCCCAGTGACTATCTAAAATTTTTCTAGTTTTTTTGCCCATTCTGATCTTGACTGTCTAATTGGAATCCTGACAGCTCGAGCGAGAATATTTATTCGATGAGTGAGAGCGTGGCCTAATAATCGCTCCGCTCGGCCACCGCTTTCTGGCGGAAATTCTTGCCCGCAGTATTTTTAACTGGCTCAGCAAAAAGTTTTTTTTTTCATTGAGAAATATTTTCAGAAGATGTCGGCACTTCGCGTCGCCGCATCGTTGCCACGAATCGGTGTCACAATTGGACATGTTCCTCAGAAGCTGAAAACGGGAGGTATTGAGCCTAGCCGGCGAGCTCGACTTGAAGTACTTCGAAGAATTGTAACCAGAATAGTTCGTGAAGAACGTGTTGAGCTGAAATGGAACCGAGCTGTTGAAGCGAGACCTTATTTGGAACGAGTGAGTATTTTACAGTTGTTTTTTCTTCACTTTCTAAATTCTCAGCTCATTCAATTGGGTGTTGAACGAGGACCATTGGATGAACATACTGCAGAAATGATGGAATGGTGGTTGCCTGAAAAAGATTTAATCACCAAAATGCACGAGGTATTTTTTGGATATAAATATTCGCTTTTATCTCCTCTTTTAGGTGATTGTTCCGCGGTTCCAAAATCGGGATTCCCCATTTACATCTCTCTTCCGTTTACCACCACAGCGCCTCCAACAGTTCATTCAAAATAAACGAGAAGTCTGGAAACGTTACGATATTGGAGTACTCGAAATCGATGGGAACCCATACCCGCCAGTTCAATCTGTACACGAAGAACAGTCAAATTCAATCCTAGATGTTTTGCTAACTGATGCTCTGAGAAATCATCAAATCAACCTTCAGGATAGATCGAAATCTCTTGATACCCAATGAAAAATAATTTTAGATGCTCCTAGATTTGTTCTTTTGTTATGTTTGTTGATTCATAAAACTTCTTGAATTAATGCTGTTTTATCTTGCTCTTCCATATCGTCGTTTTTGCGACCAGTTATTTTTATCGAGTGCCTTAATCAATTGATACTCTAAATATCCTCACTCTTGGTTTTTTTTTCAGAAAATGATGTTTGAAGAACTTCCGGAAGTAAAGGAAGTTGTAGAGAACGGTCGATTTGAGATTGTATTGAAAAACGTTCGCATTGATTCTGTGAGCGAAGCAGCCAATGCGTCTCAGAAGCGAGTTTTTGAGCGAGTGAGCCTTGATTCCTGTGAATAATCAATTAGCTCAAAATTTCAGACATCACAGTTGAATCTCCTGTCTCTAACTGGCTGTTCTGTGCAAAACCTCTCATCTTCTATCAATTTATGCACGAATCTTATTTCGCTCGTATTGCCTCAAAACGAATTGAAGCAGCTTCCCGATGTTCTCGGTAAATTTTCAGGAAATATTTTGCTCGTAACCTCTTCATTTTCAGACAGTTTTCCAAAACTCCGGTTCATTGATGTCTCTCACAACTCTCTGGACGTTCTTCCATCTTCATTGGCATCATGTGTGAACCTCGAATCACTCATTGTGAACAATAATTCGCTCAGTGAAACAAGCTTCCCAGATCTATCGAATCTTTCAAATCTACACATTTTCGATGCATCCAACAATAATCTCTCAAAGTTCCCGACGACTCTCACATCAGAAAAGTTATCACCAAAGTTGCATACTGTCATTTTATCTCAGAACATTATCGATGAGATACCGAATGACTTGTGCAATCTGAAGCAATTGAAGGAACTCAAACTAGATGAGAACAAACTCAAAAGCGTTCCAACAGTGCTCGGTTTGCTCCCGAAACTAAAAGTTTTGGATATATCGAAAAATTCGTTCGTGGATAGTCGCTTTCAAAAATTGGCTAATGACAAACGGGCAAAGTTGAACGCAATCATTTTATTGGCACGGAAAGTTGGCAAACCAATCGACAGTGTAGAAGAAGTGAAAACAGGAATAGAAAAAGTAAATGGAGTTGATACAGAGCAGGAAGCAACCCTTATCGTACGGACCGGAATCGAAAACCTGACTGTTCGGAGGCACTCAAGTGTTTCGGAAATAAGACCATATCTCGTATGTTGTGTTTTCAACAACGTCGACTTGAATGGAGACTCTTTCAAAAAGTTCATTGCACTCCAAACGAAGCTGCATACATCATCTTTATGCGAAAATCGAACCCTTTCTGCTATCGGAACGCATCGTTGCGATTCATTCCAGCTTCCTTTGTGTTACATGGCACTCCCTAAGGATGATCTCTATGTAAGTTTCTTATTTGATCTAGATACTTCATGAACTTAATTCAGATTTGTGCCCTCAACAAGAAATCGAGCGTGAGTGCTTCTGAACTGTTGGACAGCCTTCTTCGAGATGCTGAGCTTGCAAGAAAACGAAGCAAAAGAAGTACTGTTGATCCATTGCACAAATATCTACATATAGTAAAAGACGAAGACATTCTCGCATGCCTTGTCGACTCACAACAAATCGTCATCAGTCTGCCACCAATAACTAATTCGGATTGCACTAAAGTAAAGTAACGACGATCTGTACAGAATAATATACATTTTTTTTGCAGTTAACTGTTGATACGACAAGTATTTGGGTAGAAGTTTCATCGAAGCAGTCCTTGGAAGCTTGCAAGAAGACGATGGATGAGCTCGTGAATGCAAGCCGACTCATATTCCCTTCAATGTCCATCGACCAGGTTCGCGTTGTGGACAATGAAACACTCGTCTCGATTTATCCAGACAAGAACGATCTTCCTGGAGTTTCAGTTGAACGTGTTTCTCAATAATTAAAAATCTTTGCTAGTCTATTCCGGTTTTGCCTACAGTTGCTTTCTAAAATTTTGTTGACCTTTTTTTCTTGTTTCCTTGTTACTCTGTTTTTTTTCTCATCGGTGTGAAAAACAGCATAAAATTTATTGTCCTCATCGTGAGAAACAGTCATATCTTTTTGTATACACTCTTTCTCTGGCTGGTATCACACCATGAACACAGAATATTTATGGAGAAGCATTGTAGAGACAGTAGCCAGAAATAACGCAGCTTTCAGAAGGAGGAACAGTACTATGGCAGACAACAGGTCAGTTATTAATATGAAATCGAAAGATGATTAACATTTGTTCTTCAGCGGTGTGACGATTGCAAGCAGCGCCATTGTCTGCGTCGAAGCAGATATCAAAGGAGAAGTGACAATAAAAGACGGATGTGTTGTTCACCCACATGTCGTTTTTGACGCTACAAACGGACCTATTTACGTCGGGAGCAACAATATATTTGAAGAATTTTCAGTCATTCGAAACAAGTAAGATTATTGGGTGAAGAAACTAAAATATATACAATTTCAGCAGCGAAGGTCAGCCAATGATAATTGGTGATTCAAACATATTTCAAGTTCACTCCAAATGCAACGCAAAATATGTCGGAAGCCGGAACGTTATTGGTGTACATGCTGTACTCGAAGATGGATGTTCGGTGTCGGATGACTGCAGCGTTGGTCCCAGTTGTCGCGTTTACTCCAAGCAGAATCTTGAACCTTCTGTAGCAGTTTATGGTCCGTCGAATGAGCATAGAACGACATCTACTCCCAATATGGTTTACATTTTCTTTAAAAATCTCTAATAATTTTTTGTCTTTTCAGAACCCCATCGTACAGCTGGAATTCCTTCGAAAAATTCTGCCATCTTATCATCATTTATATGGCAAGAAAAAGGCAGCAGCAGCTGCTCAATAATCATAACCTCTTCCATACTGGAGCATTTTCGAATTATTTCGTGTGTTTTTACTATTTATCTATAACTAAAGCCACCATGCTTTTTTCATCTCTTCCAATAATTCATTTTCCCAAGAAAAAAACCAGGATTATCAAAACAGTGGATGAAAATTTAGAATTAGCGAGGAAACAAGAAACAACAATAAAATCAACAACAAAGGTTCATATGAAAAATAAATCATCTGTTCATTCTTCCATAGCAACATCAGTCTCCGGTGCTGCCTCAACAAGCGGGGTTTTCTTCAATGCCTTGACCTTTCTCGTCTGGATGTCATCAGTTCGTTGTTTTCCGACATGGACTCTGGCCAATTGATTTCCAAAGACGTCTTCGCTCATGTTCTTTCTTCTCTTCTTCATCAGTGCCTTCGGCTTCTTGCATGCCAACTTGAACAGAGCGTCATCAGCCAACTTCTTGCGCATTACTTCGAAATTAAGAGATGGTCCCATCTCAGTCAATTCCACTCTTGGAGTTGCAGTTGCAGACTTTTTCAGCATTGGACGATAGACACGTAGTGCAATTGTTTTTTCATCGAGCGCCGTGAAAACGATAACTGTTTCCAAGCCTTCAAGACGAATAGTGTCGGTCTTCGGGCCCCGGAACCAGTCAACCATCAAGTTTCCAATACGCTTCATGTCCGAATCAGACTCAAATGCAGCACCTTCCAGGACAATGCAAGGTTTTGATCCGAGAGTCATCTTAGCCGTCTGAAAAAGAAAAATACATTTTGTATTAATTATGAAAAACGAACATCAAAATTTGAAGCAGATTTGTAAGCAGTGATCCTGAGTTCGGCCATATCGAGAAGCTGTCCGTCGTATGTTCGACCAAATGTAAGACAGTTCGGCTTCTTTTTCGAGTTGGAGCCAAGCACAAACATCGATGTATCGAACTTGGAACCGGCACGAACTATCGGGGTTTCGTCTTCAAACAGATGATATGGATTATGCCTGCAAGTCAACACGGGTTCGTGAGAAATTGAGGTTCAGGAATTACTTGTCCATTTTCGTAGTCAATGGTTTCTTCATATCGTAAAGATCCATCATGGCATGATTGATGATTTCATTGGTCTTGGTTCCACGGCAGAACAACGTCTTTTTGTCGTTTTCAACCGTCTTCGACGCTCTGTCATCCAACACTCGCTTGCCTTTCTTTGTTTTAATTTTTTCCACACGAACCATCCTGAAAAATAGTTGAATGATTATACATCACTGAGTAACTATTCAAAATAGGATGCATCCGTAAAAAACAGGGTTTCGAAACGATACAATTCGCGAAATAATCAATAATCAAGTTTATATCCGTAACTATCACCACATATAAATAATCAGAAAACGAGAAAAAAATATTATTCCATGAGAGAGCATTTAAGTGAAGTTGTTTCGACAAAGTGGGCATGTAGACTGATTGCTCGACTCGAACCATTTATACTGAAAGAAAATAGTAAAGAGAAAGTTAGTCCGCGGCCAGGGGCAGCAATGAGACAACGAGACGCAGACATGAAAAGAACCGATTTATGAACAAGGAATCGAGTCTCTTCTCGATCTGAATTTTTACGAATAGAAGGGGTTCTAGAATTTTCAGTCCCCCTCTTCCAGACAAGAGAAATGCAGTAGAACTTTCTCGTTTTTTTAATATCCCAATTAAAAAAAAACTAACCAAGCAATTCGAGTGGAATTTATTCTTGCACTGCTTGCATTTGATTTTCGGTAACTGATGAGTCTGTTGATGCACGGTCATCATGCAAATCGTACAATCTTCGACGCCTTCTATGCCCTTATCCACGTTTCGCTTCCACATTTCGATTCCCTCCAGGATAGCTCCATTTTGATGGAAGAGATAGGCGTTTAATTGCATCAACCATTTCTTCGCTCGATCTCCTTTTACGATGGCCTTGTCAAGGTTCATCGTGGGTACTGATAGGGGATAATCTGCTGGTAATTCGATCGTCAGCTTCATTTTCGTTTCCTCTACAGCGTATTCCGCAATGATTTGTCCTGTTACAGGAACTGTTCGAACTTTCATACGGTCTCCAAACTCTGCTTCGTTGACTTTTTTGAGCTCGGTATCAATCAACAACCTGCTTGCGTACTTTGTGACTACTTCGTGGAAAACTGGCATGAAGCAGTTGGGCATATTCTTGTGGAACAATCGAACTCCTGCAGGCATAAGAGTTATCGATTTGAAGAGCAATCTCGAAGCAAACTTGTCGAAGAAACTTGGACTTCCAGTCAAATCCGATTGCAGATAGTATTCCCGTTCACGTTGTTTTGCTGCAAACGATGGATGATTTCCCGCTATGCGCATTCAAACTCACGAATTCTGCATGTTATAGGAACTTGCTGGAAATCGAAGGGTTGATCCAGCATCAATGCGTTCAATGCATTTTTGAAAAAGTTATCAATTGCATCGCAGTAAGCCACTCGTTGCTCTTGTTTAAATATGAGCTCTGCGGTTTGAAGGGGGAAAAGCGCCAAATCGAGCAACATCGGACCAACATGTTTGTGGACGTGATCACTTGGATAAGATTTCGATATCATGAGAGGAAGATTCAGTTTAGGACGATTGGAAACCTGAACTTCGTATTGAAAAATTTTACAAAAAATACAACTCACCACAACTTCTGACTCATCCTGATCCGTGAATGCGTGGGGATTCTCAATTTTAAACATGACCGGAATCAATCTATAAAACCAGAAAAATAAATATTATTCTTGAGACACAGGTCCTTACAATTTGGAAACAGCGTATCCGATAAGTTGAACATGCTCGACACTAGATGAAAAGAGGCCGAATGCTTGTGAAATACAAGATTCCTCAAATGGAGAGTAATTGAAGATAGAAAGTTCAGGGACAAATTCTTTGGCTGTGGCGCTATCGTTTGGAACATCACTCGGAAATTTGTCGAGTGTGAAAAGTACTTTGAGCAGATTCCTCACGAACGGTGTTGGTTGCTGATCTTTCCGAATCATACAGAACATACGGATGAACAAACTGTTGAGAGTGGGAACATAGAATTCTTCCCATTCCTCAATGGTGTGTGACGACTGATCCCCGTTTTTTATGGATTCGCTAAGAACAAGATAAAGTTCCATATATAACGCTGTCAATGCTTCGAATCGAACGTCTTCTTCGAAAGCATGTGGAGATTGAGTTAAAGTATCTGTGCACTCCTGAAAAACGTGACATAGTACGATTCGTTCTCTACCTCACCCACGTCCAAAACTGTAACTATCCCACAGAGAGCGAAATCGCGCAACCCTATATCTTCAGCTTTGAAAATATCTCCACCAAATTGAATGAAATGCTTCACGAACATAATATTGGTCAACCAGTTGAAATCATTCGATCTGAAACACGTGTGCGATATTTTTCATAAATTTCATCAATACCTGTCGAAATGGAACAATTGGCAAGAGTTTTCGGATTGAGAACACTCGAACATACTCGTCAGGAATTCAATTGGCGTTTGATCATCTCTAAAACTATTCAAGTAATTTCAATCAAACAACTTATAAGGAAACACACCGGAAGAATATTTCTGTGACTCTTTCAGGTAATTCAAACGCCTTCACTTCTGATTGTATTTTGTTTTTCTTTTGTTCTGAGGATGAATAATACGCATCCGCTAAAAAAATTCCGCGAGTTTTATCTTCTAATTCCATCTGGATTTCTTCTGATTTCAGCAATCTTAATTGAATTTCATTCTTCAAACTGATCAATTCGTTATCCAGATGACTCAAGCAGTATCTTCTTCCAAGGCATGAAATTACGCTAATCATCTCCCAGCCAAAAACTTGATGCACGGAAGTTTGATCTGGGAATTAGTTTAGAATTCAGAAAAATCTATATAACTCACGCTTAGAAGACAGATGGAAGAGCGCGATTCTTGCTGACTCCGTCACGATTCGTTTGGCTGTACTCTCATCTGAATGGGAAACACATCGAAGAGGTGATCTAGACATAGCAATAGTGCTCTGTGAACATGACATCACTTCCAGCTCCAACTATAAAAACGAAATAAGATGTATATGTCGTATAATACTCACGAATCGAAGTTTTGAAATGATAGATTTGCACTGGTCTCCAGAAAGAATCAAGTTTTTCACAATTCGTTCTTGTTCTCCATTTGCGTACAAACCAATCAATTTATCGAAACGAGAAGACATCTCGATAATTCTTTCGATTTCATTATCCTCTAGCAAGTTTTCAAAAAAGTTGCCAGGGTTGAAATCCGAAGTCAAGTATTTTTGAAGATTCTGATAATGTTCTAGCTTCGGTTCTTCGTCTGACTCGAAAACAGCGGTGAGCAATTTCAATACAAGACTGTTCCTTTCTTCATCAGTTGATCCAGTATCCGTTGTTATCCTGTTTAAAAGATTGATGAGGAAATCCATATTTTCAGCAGCATGATTCGTATCCACTTCAATCCCCTTGCATCTCAAAAAGCTAACAGCATCAGCTATAGCTTTTCCGTTTCGTTTTTCTTGCCAATAATTTATCATTTCTTGGAAAATGGCAACAGGTACTTGATTGAGGTGTCGATCCCAAACTTTTGAATCTGCAGTGAGGAGAAGACGACGTCCAACGTGGTCATTTTTAACAACTATGCGCCAGGATTCTGAGTTCAATTCTTTCGATGTCATCAACACTATCAATCGAACCACATCTTCAGCTTGTGAATTGTCAAAAATTTCTGTGTTCTCGGTAAACGTGAAATCTTTGATTTTTTCTGTAGTGAAGTCCAAGTAGGGTTGGGTCGAGCGGGCAAGATTCTGAATCATGTGGAAGTCAACTAGCTCAGTATTCGAAATGAGGCGAGCGTGCAATTCAGCAAGTTCCAAATGTTTTCCGGGCTTCGTCAACAAGTTTCGGAATAGTCGGCTTTTATCTTTTCCGATTTTCTTGATGACACATTCGATGGATTCGAAAAGTGCTGTCAATTCCGATGAACTTATGGTTTTGTTCTCGATGATCCAATGAAGCAGTTCAGTCACACATTCTGTTGCCTCGTTAGTTGAGAAAACCATGACCTGTTCGGAGACTTTGACTATCTGAAATTCTGCATATGAATGCCTAAAACTTATGGCAAAAACCTACCAGCGGAGCTATAGTTTCCCATATTTCTAGGTTAATACGATCATTAGATAGAATCCAACGAACGAAATCCGAAAAAGTGTTGATCCAACTATGAATCGCCATTAAATTTGACTCTGTAGACCACGGCAAGTTATCGATAAAACTTTCCATAATCGCTTTCAAATATTTCAAATCGTTGTCGGGTGCTTTCAACTCTCTGAGGAAAACAATGACGGATGGGAGGAGGTGGCGCTTCAATATTCTCCAGTGGTTTCCTTTCTTCCGAATCACGTTGAGAAAGCGAGGGTATATTCCTTTTTGTAATGAAACCTTTGACTGAAATTGCTCATTCGGGAGTAACAATAGAATTCCTTCCCAAGCAATTGCACATTCCGGAGTGAAGGTTTGAGCATCAAGGTTATTTTGGATATACGGAATGATTGACGGAACACTAAGCATCACTTCCACGTTGTCTTGGAAGTGATAGGACAAATTCAGAAGTTGAACTTTCAATGATTCTTTGTTGCTGGCAAACACTCTTTTGACGAAATCTGGGTTATCAAAAAGTTTTCGAGCGTGTTCTTCCCAAATGTTTGATTCTGCACCAAACTCTTTGATATATGACAAAAATACGTTGAGCGATTGTGTCTCAAGTCTCGACTTTCTAGCCTCTTTATCCTCGGTCGCATCATATTCGACCGGTGCAGACCAATCCTGTGTTCCTTGGACAACAGAAACAGCCATCTCAAAAGTAAGAGGTCCGAACAAGTTTAGAATTTGTTGTTTCTTGTCAACGTCGAATCCATCTCTAATAACAGATGCGGCAGCAGCGGCCACACTATTTGTGACGTCTGATTTTGCGAAGAGAACCATTGGAATTATCTGAAAAGTTCCGATCATCAGGAAACAGGGTTGTAAAAACAAATCATACCTTTTTTAATCCCTTACTTGCAGCCTTTTTCAATTTCTCAAGAAACATTGAAATCGTCTTCATCGTTAACAACCTGACTGTTGGACTGCCGTCTGTACTGAGCTGAGAAACAAGACCGCAGAAGTGTTGATAGCAATTTTCTGTGGAACCATCCTCTGACTTGATTAGGTTCATCAGCTCTTTGAGTCCTTTTTCTCTTGTCTGACAATCCTTTTTGGTCAGCTTTTTCATTACGATCCTAGTTTCATCGTCAATTCCCGCAACGTGATGTAAACGGTTGCTGCTGGCCATCTGAATCAATTTTCATAACAGAATTTCAGGAAAAATAATCACCAACCTCAAAGATGTTCATTTCTGGTGTCAAGCCAATAAACGTTTCTCCTCCCTGAGCCAAATATCCGTGGGCTGAGGCGCTGCTAGCATTCTGGATTGCAGATTTCGAATTCTTAACCATTTAATAATAAATTGAACCTACTTTTGCATTTCCTTTCCTCCGTTGCTGTTTACTCATCTTCAATATTGCTAAATATTTCCCAATACCCTTTTTTTCAGCTGAAACTACTCTTACATACGGTGAATATATTGAACTCTAGAGCGCGATTGCATTGCAAGTACTACAACGCCGTATGAAACAACGACTGAAAGCCTTTTCACAGAAACGACAGAAATAAACATAACAAAAGTTCATAAAAATAGAAGATAGAACATGATCGAATGACACAAGATTAACGAAATATTCTGGAGGAAATTTTAATATGGGCATGCATTTAACGGACCATTTCAATCGTCATCGCCCCAAGTAGATTGATCCAACTCTTGATCATCGGGAGCATACAAATCCTAAAAATAAACGATGGATATGGAAAAATAATGTGAACAAACATTATCTTCCTCATCAAGATCTTCTACGTCATCGCCGTCAGAGTCGATTGCGGATATGTCCAATTCGTCTAAAGGTTTTACTTCTACGTCTGAAAGCAGAATCAAATCAAACGTTCTTTCTCTCATACCACATTACCAGTGTTTTCGTCGTCGTCCACATCAACATCAGTTCCTCTGTTTGCCTTAATCTTAGCCTGTCTCTGACTGAACTCGGTCATGTGATCAGCCATGGAAAACTCTACAACCGGCGGAGAAGCTGGTCTCTCGTTGGAAAGATAACCGAAAAATCCGTTAATCTGTGATTCATCTTGTGTTGTGCCGCTGAGTTCGGAAATACGACTGGAATTGTCAATACTAATAGACATATCCGATTCCTCCGAGACGTCTTTGTGTGAACTCGGGGTCGTTTTGGCACTTTCTTTGGTAATTAGTTTGATTCCAGGATAATGAGGTCCCGTTTTGCTTATATTACGACTGGATCCTGTGGTCACAACATGTTAAATAAAATTTAGAAGTAATCAAACCTGATGCTGACGATCTCTTTAGCACTTTTGTCTTCAGTTCTTCGTCGTCTTTCGCAGATTTTCCATCTTGGCCGGGTGTCTGATACGGCTGATATGGCACAGGTCCTGGTATATCGTTTCTAGTGGCTTCCAGACGACGAAGAATCTCCTTAAAAACTATCTTTTTTCAACTGCCCTGATTTGATCGACCTACTTCTCTCTTCGAACTTCTACTCTCCGAACTCGTTATTTTTACTGCGTTTTCAGTAACCTTCCACTTTGCCAAAACGGATGTATTTTCCGCAATCTGATTCCGGACATTCTTCATTTCTGACTTCTTTTCCATTAATTCCTCGTTAACAACCGATAACTGAGCATTGTAATCTTTCATTTGCTCAATACTTTTTACAATCTGTTTCACATCCTTTTTGAAAGATCCTAACGATGCTTCGAGAGTATTAGAAGTTTCATTGTCGGCAATCGCATCAAGACCTGGGAAATCATTGTTTTCTGCAGTCAGTGTTTTCCACTCATCGAAAAGATGCGATATTTCTTCGAAATCCGGAATATTACTACTCGGCAAAACATCGGCAGGGGTTCCAGCTGTCACAATCTGAAAACATTTTATCGAACGGCTCGCATAAAGCTGACTTACGGTGTAAACATCATTCAAGGTAGCGAGCGTTTGTACTGTCGATGTCACGTTTTCAGACATCTGAAGCATTAGAGCATCTCTAATCTTTTCCGACTCAATCATCTGAATGCATGTCCATATAAAAACACTAATGTGCTCGTGAAAATACCTCAAGCTCGACTACCGCTTTGTTAGAAGCATAATCCGCCATTTGTTTCCTGATATTTTGAAGCTTATTGTTGATTTCTGTGGACGAACTTTGAATTATGCTTGTAATCCCATTTTGGTGTTCAAGCTCCTCTTGCAACTTCATAATATCTTTCTCTGCTTTCCCTTTCGCCTTCAAAATCGCTTGTTGAGCTTTCGCTACGCATTCTTTGTCGGTATTCAAATTATCTTTAAATTGTTTCGTTAATCGATATATCGTTTCAAAGATAGAACATACCTTTCAGAATAGAAATCTCCTCAAGGGTAGAACGCATCTTATTTTCTTCTTGAATTGCAGCTTGAATACACGTTTCGTATGGAAGTGTGATGTTTAACACTGGACTGCCATAATGGAACGAAAGATGATTCATGGCTCTGATCAAGTCAATATGCTCGAAGCTAGAATTAACTGAAAAAATAAGAGATTTGAAACTGATTTGAAGGGCAAAAACAAACGCGAGGCAAATGACCGCTGAGCAACCTTCTGAGCTTCGATTTGATGTATCTCAACGTCGTTCCTCACTTTTTCCGATTTATCTTTGATAATAAGTCCCATGCGTTTTACTTGCGAGTTGCACGACTCAACTACAATGTATCAGATAAGTTTTTCGGTATCAAACGTATTTCTTACGATGTCGTAGAGAACGATAAATCTCATCGCGTTGTTTCTCGAAGTTTGCACATTGTCTTTCGGCCAAATTATTGCTGCAAGTAATATTCAACCTTTCGGAAATTAAAATTTTAAATCTTACTTTTTTTGAATAGCTTGAAGTTCGAGTTCATTCTCCAATGAAGTCAATAATTTAGCCATGTTGAGCTGAAATTGAAAACTGAAAATTAGCTGAAAAGGCGAAACATAATTTGAATGGGAGAAGAGCCACAAAACAATTTTTTTGTCTTTTTAATTTTTAATTTTTTTCGTATTTTGGCTGCCGTCGCTGCGAGACCAAGGTTATGACCGTATCAAATCCTGAAAGACGCATAGTTTTTCTGCAAATATTTTACGGTTTTAGAAATGGTCTCGCAGCGAACTTGTTCCAAATTTTGCAAAAAAAAAAATCTACTTTGGACGCAGCATAAGAAAAAACAAGAGAATTCTTTCAAAAATCCATTTTTGGGCCGAAAATTGAAAAAAGGAAGATTTCGTTGTCGCAGTGCTGAAAATCAACCTCCTGCCCTCAGGTTTTCCGTCACTTTTTCTAAAAAACCATGCTAACAATTTTTCACAGCCCTCTTGTGTAGAATGAGCTCCGTAAAAGGTCTCAAAAATTGACGTCGAATCCTGATTTTGGAGTGTCACCCCCTACTACCATCACACCATCGAAACAACGTCAGATCAACAAAAAGCGATTGGAGGAAACAGTGTTTACCTCTGATCATGGAACCAAAAAATCTGGAAGTTTCTTTCCGAAAATATATCCTGCGCAAACATCTTGATTCTTCAAAAAATTTTTCCTCAAATTACCTAGCAGTGAATCACAAATTTACACTTTGATGACAAATTTTTCTGTTCGCCAAAATCATCCGCTTCGTTGTTTTTTCGAAGTTCTACAGTAATTCCATGAAACGTCATTTCTCGCTTCACGAATGAACACGGAAACTAGATCAAAATCAACGTTGGATGTATCAGATCACAAACGTTCTTTGTTCTTTCTCAGCTTATCGGCCAAGATGTCCACCGACACTTTCTTCCTGAACACAAAAATATTTTCCAATGTGATAATTTATGATTACCGAATCACTGCAGAAGGATATGTTTGTGATCAATTGGATTTTTGCAAGCAGTTCTCTATTTATGTTGGTCAATTGTCTATTCCTTCAAAACAAAGCATACTTTCATAGAATAGCTTCTTATTCTTCTTCTTCTTCTCCTTCGCTTCTCCCATTCTCATTTTATCAACTGTAATATGAAAACGATCTGCGTCTCTCACACCTATCCGATATTTTCAAAGTCTCGAAACAAAAACTCAACGGGTCGATCTGGTTTGTCGACGTCTTCGTCGTCATCATGACGCCTTCTTTTCCTTCTGTCTTCAACCGCTTCCTCATTCACAATCTCATCTCTTTCACTATTTTTTCTCTGTCCATTCTTCTCTGTTTGTTTTTGTTCGTCCTCCCTCCAATTACTTACTTTTTTCCTCGTTTCTATTTACCAATCCCAGCCCACACCTATCTTAAACCACCACCACCTCAGTCTCAGTTCATTTCTCAGTTTATCATTTAGGAAATGTTCGTTTTCTTGTTGGGTACACTTTGTGTCTCTCTTCTCATCCAAATCGGAGAATCTGCAAAGTGCAGTGCCAAGAGTGGAGACATCAGTGCCCGGTGGCAAGTGAGTCATTCTTTATTTGAAGAGCTCTCAAGTAGTAAAAAAACAATATGTCTTGATTGGAACTGAATTGTGCTCGGAATTGAAAGGATCAAATTTCCAGGTGGTGGATGGAGAGCTTACTGTAGAAGTAACCACGAATAATATTGGGAACAATGAATGGTCCGCCGTTGGTTTTGGACCAGACATGGTAAGATTGTTATTGTTCATGCTACTGGGATTTCCTATTTTCAGAGTGATTTGAATGTTGTTGTATTCCAAGTGGTTGATTTCAAACCAAGTGTTGTCACTGGAACGACTCAAGGATACGGAGCACCAACTCTGGATTCAACTCCATCAGTAACTCTCCAGTCTCTCAACTACAACAGTAAATCTTTAAAAGAAAGTTTCATTGAAATCCTTGAAATTCTTCAGGCAATACATTGGTTGCCCGTTTCGCTCGTCCAGTCGGTTCCCTTTCCACCTGCACCACATGGAATGTAAGTTTATTTTTGCATGTACCTCTTCCATCCTCTTCTACCGTAATCCCCTCCCTCCTCCCATTAACAAATTCTTTCAGTTTGTCACTGATGGAGCGATTGAAGACGGATCAATTGGTTATCATAATACTGCTCCTCACTCTGTCGAAATTTGTGCTGACAAGTGTACCCGCAAGATCTTTACTTAACTTTTTATCCATTCCTTTCTCATTTGCTCACTTCTGTTTTTCATTTCAACGACATTCGGGAAAATTTTAATAAATCAATTATCCATTTTCTAATTCATTCAGTTCTTCAATGCCCAACCTTTGAGCGGATCAACACTCTCAAGTCTAGGATCTCCAGAAATTCAAGTGACGGTAACCATTTTTTTACGAGTAAAAGTCGGAATAAAGGGAAATTTCAGAATGTATGCCCGAACGATTGCACTGGAGTCTTTACTCAACGTGATGTGGCTGTTGACCCAGTTCCACAAGCTGCAATTTACAATAATCGAATTTCGAATCGATTTGATACACTTTTCGATCCATCATCCCGAAAAAGAAGATTTGCTGGTCGTCTTTCTTTCTGATCTCTGTATTATTTTTTTGTTGTTTTTTTCACTATTCCTGTATGTTTTATCTGTTTATGAAGATATGCACTATGTCTGTGCTGTTACTTCTGATCGTTTTGGAGAAGTGAAAAAAGAAACAAAAATCTTGTAGCAGATCCATTTTTATTTCACTTGTTCTCTTTTCCAATCACATTTCGATTCTCAATCACTGTGAAGCTTTGATCCTTCAGATTCTCCTCATTGATCTCAATCAATTTCACATCCGATCCAGGGATTTCGTATTTCGCATTCATAACAGCCTTCTCAACAATACTCCTGAAATTCAAAATACAATCTTTCAGAGAAATTCAACTAACTTCAAAGCTCTTGCTCCAGTTTTTCTCTTCACTGCCATATCAGCAATCTTCTCAATTGCCGATTCAGAGAATCTCAATTCGACATTCTCGTTCTCGAAAAATTTCTTCGTTTGAGCAACAAGACTCCCTTTGGGTTCAGTTAGTACAGACTTCAAATGGTATTTATCGAGACAATGAAATGGAACAATTACTGGGAAGCGACCAACAAGTTCAGGAATCATTCCGAATCTGAAGATTCAATAACAGTTGTGAGCATAGAAATTGTAAACTAACGAAATGAGATCTCCCTGATCACATTGTTTCAACATTTCATCCCTGGCCTTTGACACAACTTCTTCATCAGAATCTTTCAACTTTTCAGTTGTATGTTGATCGATGAATTCGTGAGGAGATCCAGAAATGGAAGAGAAGCCAAGACTTCTGAAAACTGAAAAATATAACAATCTCTTATTGTTCTTCCAAGCCTTTTATCCATTCTTCTTGCAATGATGTGTTCAATATTCGAGAATGCTCCAGATGAAACGAACAGAATGTTAGTAGTGTCAATTGTAACTTTCGAATTGGGTGCCAATGGATCTCTCACTTTCACAAGACTTCCTTCCACAAGTTTCAGTAATGCTTGTTGCACTCCTTTTCCACTTACATCTGAAATCATGTCAATCTCTATTTTTACCTTTTTCAAAGATCTGACCTCTGTTTCCAGAAGTATGAAGGGGGTCAGAGGACGTATAGATTTTATCGAATTCATCTAAGAAAACGATTCCTCTTTGACATCTTTCAATATCTCCTCTTGCTTCAGCCAACAACTTTTGAATGACAGTATCCACGTCATCTCCAACGTATCCAGCCTGCGTCAAAGTCGTACAATCACAGATAACAATCGGAACATCAAGAACTTCTGCGAGTTTTTGTGTCATATACGTCTTTCCGGTTCCGGATGCTCCAAGAAGAATCATATTCGATTTCTCGAGAAGGATGTCTTGTCGTTTCTCGAGATCTTTCAGAATTTGTCGTTGAGATTTTTCGATATATTCAGGCAGATGCTCTTCGTCGAGTTCGGGATTCTGTTTTTTCATCTTCTTTCGTTCCTTGACAGCTGCCACTGCTTCAGAAAGCATCCATTGCTGAAATATGTCAAATTGGGTTATCTAAACATTCAATCGAACATCATAAAACTAATTTTACATTAGTCAGATTTCAAGATAACTAAATTCAATACCTCGGCCACTCTCAAATTGTTCTCAACTCTTCTGTAATGTTGATATACAGCCACAGCAAGACACTTCTTCGCTTCATCTTGTCCCACAACATACTTATTCAGATGTTCAACAATTTCTCTGAAATGCTCGAATACATTCTTTTGTTTCTCTTTTCCCATTTACTTTGGATACAAAATTTGCATTTTTTCATTTCTTCCCCCATCTCTTCCAAACGTTGCTAATCCATTTGGAGGTTGATGAGTCAATGCATTTTGAATAAGTGTCTTTCCAGATATAAATCCCTCTCCAATCACAAATGAAACGGATTCTGATTTTTTGGAAATTTTCTTCGCATGTATCACTCGACGATCAGACTTCCCTCTGAATAAGACTACTATATTTTTGATTTCTTAATCTTGAAACCTTTTGATTTTGTAATCAATTCCAGATGTCGAAATGAGTCTTGAAGTTTGGATTGCTGGGTTTGCTGAAATCAAAATTTTTGGATTCCAGAACTTAGAATTTGTTACCAGAAGCAACTAGTTGTGAGTACGAAGAGGATGCAATACGAATCATTTCGAGTAGAAACGGAAATAAAGAAATCAAGAAAGCCGTTTCAAAAATTGTTGGCAGATAATTTTTTTGGAACCACGTCAGAAATGGAAGAATTTTTTAATGAAAAAATATAGTAAAGAGGAAGCAGAATTTGAAAAAAAAATATGCAATCAAGGTTGTCAAACTCACAGATCATTTGAGCTCAATGGTGTATTTATAGCACCCGCAGATAGCAAATCGGTAATCTGTTATGTACCGTTTGACTTCAAACCCTTGTATGACCTCATACAATTCTCCGTATTCTCTACTCAAACCATTACCGAATTTCGCCTAAATTCTCGCAAATTGTCATCCTGACTTTCGAATGTGTTGCCTCTTTTTGGTCATACACATTTTTCATGGTTTCTCTTCTGTATTTGCCAAAATCGGAGGATCCAACATCGTCTTGTTGGTCAAACTGGATGGATAATATTCAAGGATCAAAACCTTCTGCACTTTGTATTTTGTTTTGTCGAAACATCTCTCGATTCAGAATCTTACTCTTTCTAGTTCCTCTCAAATCAATTTTCAATCATTTCGTTCTTGTCACCAATTGTTTTTTCTTCATTCCTGTCTTGCCGTTTCAGAGTGTAAAACTGCCAAAAATCAACATTTCTTTTTGTCATTTTCCATCTCCTCTCATTCTAAACCCAGCCTATTTTCTATTACTACTTTGTCCCCGTTTACCGATCGCTTCTTCGATGGTTGCTGACGTCGTTTTCAATGAAAAATGACTGAAAGATAACGGACGTCAGAAGAGACATAGACACATATTGAAGGACATATTTGGACGATGAACGGAAAAAAGGGAAAAAGTAGATGAATAAGATGAGCCTTTTTGACGGAAGTTGACCATTAACTGATAAGTTAGCAGTGGTAGTAGCAGCAGCAGCAGAAACGATAAACTTGATCACCCAGAATACTCGAAAAGGGCGGTCGGAAGACAAATGACGGTTGACCGAGAAAAGGAAAATGTAATACTACGAGTCATTGGATCGTGTTTTCTGTTTATGACATTTTGCAACGTCAACCTTTTCCGGTCTCCTATTCTACAATCTTCTTTTTCCTCGCATAATCTTCTGCGATTCCCGAATACTTATTCCTGACAAATAGTAGGAAAACAACCTGTCTTTCTTGAATGTTCTGTTTCCTCAGTTAGAAGAGTTGTTCTGGAAGTTGTACTGATTCAAGAATAGTTCTAGTTAACCGAATATTGTAGCAACAACTTGGAGTTTCTGTGAAAGAATGGCCTATGCTATGAGTTGTAGAAGTTATATTTTCAAAATTGATGTGATAATCTGAAAACATTTTTGATGCCAGTGATCAATAGTACGGTTCTCAAAAGTATGAATTTAAAAAATTACTCGATTGTTACTTCCAGACACAATTGAAAATAAATGAACCGTAACTTAGTGTTCAAGTACTCCTTCTTCTCAAGAATACTCAGGCAATTTCGAGGCGGTTCCCACGACCATGTGGAAAGGGCACCGTATTCTGGAGGTCTTCTATAGCCTTCTGCTTCTTGACTACATATATTGTGACATTTCGAGTGACCTTCTTCCACGTCATAGTCTACCGACCTGAAATGTGTGACTTTTCCTTTCCTCACACATTCCTCTGATACAATTTGGACATTTCTTCGAGACTCCGCCTATAATTCTCGATTCATTTTCTCGTTCCCTTTTTTATAAGTAAGCCTATTGTTGCCATTCCTGATGAACTTATTTTTTCTATCCAGTCCCATCAAAAAATCGAATTTGAAAAAATAAAATAAATGAAGAGGGGACCGGTTTTGTGTTAATAGCTTTCTCACTTTTATTTTACAGGTATTTTTGAAGAAATAAATGGTATTGTTCTTCTATTTGTTTCAAGTTGGCACCTACTAAAAGTCAAATTTATTTTGTTTACTTTTTTGGTCTCTTGATTTTCTCATCCTTTCGTATTTTTCTCCAAAGAGTCCTCTTTCAACATTTCAAATTTTCAGTCAAATTCCATTTGATTCAACTGCATGTTCAGGAAATGACAGTCAGTGAAAAAGTACCCGCTACTCATGGTAATCATCTTATGAATTCAATATTCTCAATGAAATTCCTTAATTTCAGAAGCGGTGAAAACGACACGACTAGTTCGTGGGATCTCTTGGTTCTTCGAGAAATGGTCTCATTTCGTTGCAAACCACGCAATCGCACTTATTGTCGTTTGTGTGGTTCTCACCTTGATCGGAACTTTCAAAGTGGCTACTACACCGTAAGAATTGATGATAAGGGAAGAGATATGTATAAATGATCGGTTTTTGTAGGAATGATAATGACATCACCGGATACACACCCTACGGGGCGAGAGCTAGGGACGAGTTTGATGTGAGTTGTTGGGAAGAAGTTGAAGATTCATAGACTTGGAACTATGAAAGAAAATACCTAAATCTTCAATGACTCTCTTCACTGTTTGAAAAGTTAACTTTTAGCCAGTCTAGAGGTGAATTCTTGAAACCTCTGAAGGGGTTCCACTTTCAGGTCATGACCGACTTCTTTGCTCACAATGGAAACGGAATTGCAATGTTTGTCCTGATCCTCCCAACTCGTCATGAAAGTGTACTTCATCCAGATGTTCTCCGAGAAACTCTCCGTCTAGAAGACATCCTTTCATCCAACTTTACGATGTTATCAGCTGAAGGAAAACAGGAAAATTATCAAGAGTTCTGCACCAACTTCTGTCAAATCAATGAACCTTTTGTTCAATTTGCTGTGAGTTCTCTGAATCCCAAATTGATACTCAATGTTTCCATCTTTCCAGAGAAGTTATTTGACAGAACTGGATAATTCGAAAAATGGAACCGATTTGTCGGAGCGAATCTCATTGAACTATCCAATAACCAGCATTTATTCAAGAAAAATGAGCATTCAACCCAACTTTTTTGGTATTGAAATGATGAACGACACCACTAGAAGTATTACGAATATTAGATCTTCGAAGGTAACTTTCAAAATTAAAATTGCCAAAAGCAAGGTCAATTTTAAGCTGATTGCTCTTCAACTTCGATCGGAAAGAAAAGAAGGATGGAGTGGGCAAGCAATCAAAGATTTTGAAATGAAAATTACCAACTACTTCGAAAAGTGAGAATCTCCATGTAAAAGTTCGTATTGTTTTCTTTTTCAGAGAATTCAAATCTCCCGAAATTCGAGTTCTAACCCTCTCCACATCCTATGTGGAAGCAGAAGTTGTTCGTGCTGGAATGTCTCTTCTACCATTTTTGGTAGTTGGTTTCGTTATTATGGGAATTGTTTCTTCCGTGACTACATTCTTCTCTGCTCTCTATATGCAACAAGTTTCAATTCATAAGGTAATTTTTGTTTTTTAACAAAGTCTTCCACTTTTTACAGTTTTCTCTTGCTATTGCTGCATGTGTCTGTCCATTCATGGCTTGTGGAACTGCTCTCGGAGCACTTTTCTTCTGTGGTGTCAGATTTGGATCAATTCTCTGTGTCACTCCATTCCTTGTTCTTGCCATTGGAGTAGACGATGCCTATCTGATGATTCATTCGTGGCAAAGAGTAACAGCTGAAAGAAGAAAACATCCAGTTGAAAATGACTCTCCAGGAAGTCGGCTTTCAGAAGTTCTCGTTGATACAGGACCAGCCATTTTGATTTCTGCACTCACAAATATCTTTGCCGATGTGGCAGGTTGTTTCACTTCTAGTCCTGAAATATCTCTTCTGGGATACGGTAACATGGCTTGTATCTTCTGCGATTTCCTCTATCAAATCACATTTTATTCTGCTATTATGACGATTACTGGATATTTCGAAATGAAGGAAGAAGAACAGAAACGACACATAAAGAAGATTGCATGTGGTGCTGATGACGACGACTCGAGTTGTACGGTGAGTGACGAAACCGATTGAAATTCGAGATAAAATTTTGATGAGGAAAAGACGATAATTCAACGAAAGAAGGCTTCGAAACGGAATGACCTTTACTCTTTTCGAAGGTTATTTATTGTTTCCGAGAGATTTTTAATTCAGAGAACAGGCAAAGAAAAGAGATTTGAGTATGAATCTCCAGGAGAGAATTGAGAGACAGATACTCATAGACTAGATGAGCAAGGAACATATGTGACAGTTGTTTAGAGAATAAGAAGATGGAAAATCGACAGAAAAAATATTTGAGAAAAAGCACGTAAGCATGGTTCAGCTCAGAACACAGAGTTGGAAATAGTTATACGATATATGGAATGAAGATAAAATGTAAATTTGAACTATTTCAGAGCTCATCAGTTGAAAGTTTCGATGTAATAGTGAAGAGAAGAGTTTCCAGATTCCTGGAAACGTATCTTTCTCTTCTCACAAATGCATTCTTTCAAGTTTTGATAATTCTTACCTGGATCGTCTTCTTGATTATTTCTATCTATGTGAGTATAGAAAACAGCAAACTGGAAACTTTATTCTCTATTTCTAGGGTATCACAATTATGAACATAAACTTGAGCCCAAGAAAGTTGTTCATGGAAGACTCGAGTCTACGAGAGATGGATGATTTGAGAGTCCAATACGTTGTACCTCACTATTACTTGGCCAATGTTTTCGTGAGGAAACCCGGAGATTTGAGTGATGGGAAACGACTGGAAAGGTATTGTAATTGACAGTGCTCTCAAGAAAGATTTCGATTTCAGACTAAATCAGTTTGTTGACGAGATGGAAAATCTGAACGGTAGTTGGGGAGCAATTGGAACGAATTATTTTATTAGAGACTTTGTTGAATTCCAAAAAGCGATGGTGGAAGAAGAAGAATCTGAAGGAGGAGAGGAAGAGACATCAATTGCGAAAAAAGGAGGAATAGACATTAATAATCTTCCAATGTTTTTGGAATGGCCAGAATATCTCTTCTGGAAGGGATTTGTACAGTATCACAGTGAAAGGTATTTTTCATCAAGATTTCCAGGGTAGATAACACATTTTCCAGTAATCAAACTGTTCTCGATCGATTCTTCATGACGTTCGCAATCCACGGAGATAATTTACAAGCTTGGCCAGCAAGAGGAGATGCATTGAGAGAGTGGAGAAAAGTTGTTGATAAATATAGGTTAGTTTTTAGATTAGAATTGAGAAGGAAATCAAAATTTTTGTAGCAATGAGTTCGATCTCTCTGTGTTTTCTGACGACGGAATCTACGTGGATCTCATAGAAAATATGCCAACTGACGCATGGCAGTCAGCAGTTGCCACATTGGCTTGTATGGCATTCATCTGCTTCGTTTTCATGTATGATGTTCCTACTGTAATTGTGGCTACAGCTATAATTGCAAGTATCATGACAGGTATATTTTCGGTATCCTTTTCCATTCATAACGACCTTTTCTAGGAATCCTCGGAATCTTATCTCTCACTGGAACTGATCTTGATCCCATTGTGATGTCTGCTTTGATCATCTCCATTGGATTCTCTGTGGATATTCCTGCTCATATTTCCTATCATTATCACACGTCTTCATCTGAAAATGGAATCAGAGAACGTCTTCATCAGACACTATCATCAGTGGGTTTCCCAGCTCTACAGGCTTCGTTTTCCACTTCATTATGCGTACTTGCTCTCAAGTTTACAACTATTTACATGTCAAACGTAAGTTTTCAATAATCAGAAAGTCTCTTATCTCTGAAATTTCAGGCATTCGCAAAAACCATGATAACATGTATCATTCTCTGCGTCTTCCATGCTCTCATCCTACTTCCATGTTTATTTGCAATTTTCAGCCGAATCTGTTCTCTATTCCGTGTTGTAAAGACATCTCCAATTGAATCAAAATGATCTCAAATTGCGTCTAATCTATCATGTTTGCTCGATCTTTGTTCACTCACTCATCCACTTTTCTTTCTCTTTTTTTTCAGTTTGCTTTCGGTTTTTTTGTCAACAACTTTACGGTGAATTTGATAATACGGTATAATAAAATGTACTTTACTGATAAGACCCACGTGGGAGCGATTCTTGAAAGTTCCAGGTTTTGATCTTTCCAGTGATTTGAGTGAGTATACGTGACTGACCACACTTATTTTCTTTCGGACATTTGTCGAAACAGAATTTCTTTTTTTCTCACTCACACTTCTTTTCCTATTTATTTCGGTTTTCACAAAGAGTGTGAAACGTGCATTCAGGAGGAGTCTGGAGATATTTTTTGAAACTCTATTTCCTTTTAAATTCCTGATACCCTTTCATTTTAAAAATTCGATATGCTGGAAGACTGAAGTCACTCAAACCATTTCAAGACTCTGATTTTTTTGAAATATTTCTTCCATTCAAATTAGGTATTCTAAAATCTCTATTTCTTTTCTCTAATTTTTGAACAGTGAATCTTCAGACTGAACAATGATGTGTAATTAATACAGTGCGGTCAATATCTTTAGGACCCCCCTCTATTTTGGGTGTATGGGGAGAACGGGGAGAGTTATCAAAAATCTGTAAACGCCATTCGATTCAGGGGACAAAATAACCCCGGGACACCAATTTTCGTCATTCTACTACTTTCCGTACTCCGGTGGTACCAAAATGTCACATTTTTGAGCGGTCAATATCTTTAGGACCCCCTGGCGTTTTTCGATTTTCCACTGAAATCAACGGTAAAAAATGTCGGAAAATATTCTCAATTTGTTATTCAAACATCTTTTCTAATCGAATCTTGTTGGAATAACCTTGTTTTTCGAAGTTTCGAGGACCGAAAATAGATTTTTTAGAAATTCACCATCTCAGTGACCAGTTTCATCGAATTTTTGTGTGATAACGATGTTGTAGTGCTGAAATTGGATGGAATAAAGGCAGGAATAATAGAATTGAGTTCTCTAATCTCATTTTGATAATTTCCAACCATTATTCAACGATCGCCGTCCCGGAAACACACCTCGATTGACCAGCAAAAAATCCCAACTTGCTCTACATTTGGATTCTGAGCTACAGTACTCGATGGAATAGAGCTTAACGAATGTGAAATTGTTACCACATGAGCTCAGGAGTATCTTCTTTATTTTTTATGAAGTTTTCCGCCGATTCCCTTCAGTATTTCAAAACCCTGTTAACTTATAACAGTCCCGTTAGAGGTTTCAGAGCTCCATATTCAACCTCCTAGATCGGGAACATAACCGATTCGAATCAAAGGGAAATGTTTATACAACATTTACTTCAATCAAAAAGTATTTTTTACACATTTTAAACCAAAATGGAATTTGTGCTTTACACCACGCTCAAATTCTAAGTGGTCGAATATGGCGCTCTGAAACCTCTAACGGGACTGTTATAAGTTAACAGGGTTTTGAAATACTGAAGGGAATCGGCGGAAAACTTCATAAAAAATAAAGAAGATACTCCTGAGCTCATGTGGTAACAATTTCACATTCGTTAAGCTCTATTCCATCGAGTACTGTAGCTCAGAATCCAAGTGTAGAGTAAGTTGGGATTTTTTGCTGGTCAATCGGGGCGTGTTTCCGGGACGGCGATCGTTGAATAATGGTTCGAAATTATCAAAATGAGATTAGAGAACTCAATTCTATTATTCCTGCCTTTATTCCATCCAATTTCAGCACTACAACATCGTTATCACACAAAAATTCGATGAAACTGGTCACTGAGATGGTGAATTTCTAAAAAATCTATTTTCGGTCCTCGAAACTTCGAAAAACAAGGTTATTCCAACAAGATTCGATTAGAAAAGATGTTTGAATAACAAATTGAGAATATTTTCCGACATTTTTTACCGTTGATTTCAGTGGAAAATCGAAAAACGCCAGGGGGTCCTAAAGATATTGACCGCTCAAAAATGTGACATTTTGGAACCACCGGAGTACGGAAAGTAGTAGAATGACGAAAATTGGTGTCCCGGGGTTATTTTGTCCCCTGAATCGAATGGCGTTTACAGATTTTTGATAACTCTCCCCGTTCTCCCCATACACCCAAAATAGAGGGGGGTCCTAAAGATATTGACCGCACTGTATCTGTGGTGTTTGTGACATTCCCGTCGGAATATAGAATTGAATGATCATTTGTATTTGGTCTATGCTGAAGCTTTCTCGAAGTTTCATTGAAAACCAAGGAAAGAAAATTGTAGAAAATTAGATTGTGATTCTAGAATTTAGAGCGCTACAGTAGGACATTGCTCATTGCAAAATCAAGTGAAATATTCACTTTGTTGCTTTTTTAACCGGTGCCGGTGGCAAAGGCGCAGGTTTGGGGGATCTGTAGATGTAAATCCTTGAGGGGTTCGATTCCCCTCCCCGGCAAATGTTTTTTCTCAATTTTTCTGCACTTTTTGTGTAGTTTTCACACAGCAGCCTGCGCTTTTCGGGGTATTTCAAAGCTTGAAAATGTTCATTATTTGTTCGTTCGTCAACCAATCGATTTGTTTTCTCAAAAGTTCAAAGTATCAGCCCTCTAAAGTATTTTGTTTCTGGCGATCACCTCATTTTTGCCCGGGCAATTGCCCCACTCCGCCTTTGTATCTCGTAGTCTCTCTTCTCTGCGCCCTCCTCAATTCCCCAATCTCTCTTCGGTTTTTTCTTTGTCTCTTGCCGATGGACACTGACAACACATAAACGAGAAAAAGAACACAACATCAGATCGTTGTTGTGTTTCAGTTTACCATTTTTATCATTTCTTCTTTTTTCTCAATGCCATTCAACAAAAATAAAATCAATTTCCGTCTTAAATCGAACGTTTTTCAGTGTGACCATGCCAAGCGAGACGAGCCAGTTCGGAATCGAAACAGATTCGATCACTCTGCAACGATTTGTGCTCCAGGAACAACGGAAACATGCTGATGCCAGCGGAGAGCTTACCAGCTTGCTCACTAACATGCTCGTTGCCATCAAGGCTATTTCGTCCGCTACTCAAAAGGCTGGACTTGCCAAATTGTGAGTCAATGTTCAATGATTGTAAAAGAACTATTATTCTTCAGATACGGAATCGCTGGGTCGACGAACGTTCAAGGAGAAGAAGTCAAGAAGCTCGATGTGTTGAGTAACGAACTGATGATCAATATGTTGAAAAGCAGTTACACAACTTGCCTTTTGGTTTCTGAAGAGAACGACGAACTGATTGAGGTTGAGGAGAAGAGACGTGGAAAGTACATCGTCACTTTCGATCCATTGGACGGATCTTCGAACATTGATTGTCTTGTGTCGATCGGAACCATCTTTGGAATCTACAAGAAGCGTGGTGATGGACCACCAACTGTTGACGACGTTCTTAAGCCAGGAAAGGAAATGGTCGCTGCTGGATACGCTCTTTACGGATCCGCAACTATGGTCGTTCTTTCTACTGGAGACGGTGTCAACGGATTCACTCTTGACCCTGTAAGTGGAAGTTCATATGTTTTCGAAACAATCTCTTATTTCAGTCAATCGGAGAATTCATCCTGACCCATCCAAATATGAAATGCAAAGAAAAGGGATCTATCTACTCTCTGAACGAAGGATATGCTAAAACATGGAGCAAGGGACTCGCTGAATACATTCGTACACGCAAGGAGCCAGAACCAGGAAAGAAAGCAATGGGACAGAGATACGTAGGATCCATGGTCGCTGATGTTCATCGTACAATTCTCAATGGAGGTATTTTCTTGTACCCACCAACTGCTTCTGCTCCAACCGGAAAACTTCGCCTTCTTTATGAGTGCAATCCAATGGCTTACATCATCGAACAGGCAGGAGGATTGGCTACAACCGGAAAAGAACGAATTCTCGACATTCAACCAACTGCTGTAAGTATTTTTTAAACTGAGAACCCGAAATTAATAGTATCAATGCTATATTTTCAGATTCACCAACGTGCTCCAATCATTTTGGGATCCAAACTCGATGTGGAGGAAGCTCTTGAATACCTTGCCAAATATGATGACTAGGTTTGTACAAGTATCCGTGACTAGTTTTTGTTGTACATCTTCTCACGTTTCTACTTCTCTTACACTCTTTTTGTTAATGTTGTCTTACACCAAAATTCATATTGCTCTATACTGCATGCATGTTCAATAAAAATTCTATATTATATTAAAGTAGTTTGGATTTGAAATAAACCAAAGTAGGTACGGATTATCCTAAAATCCGCCAGCAAAATAAACAACCAAGAAGGCCCTATGAGCAAGAAAACGAGAGATGTGGCTCGGCGATGAGACGATCGACTTGGGGGATGAAAAAAAAAGAGAGTGAAGACGAAGAAGACGAATCGATGCCCCGCCTGCTCCATTCGACGTCTACTTTCTTGTTTTTTTTTGTCGTCGTTGCTCGAAGAGCAAAGAGGGCGTTCGTCCTGAGTCTTGGCAAAGAGCCAGGAATTGCAAAAAAAAGTAGCTGCAAAACGCAACCCACCCAGATTTTCGGTGAGCCAGATACCTTCTGTCGACACTTCTCATTTCACTCATCAATTCATCCATACACTCTTCTTCCTGTTTCCTCTTTCATATCTTTTTCTTCGCCTTCTTCTTCTTTCATCTTTTTCCACGCTCCACCACCAAGACTCCCCCACTTTTTTGCTCTTTTTTACGAGTCCATTCCCCAAGGGACGTCTAGTTTCGAGTTCTTCATAACCTCCAAAAAACCAAGTAAAGAGACACCTAGAAGAAACAAGCCATGTGTTTCGAGAAATCATGAAATCTTAATGCACTTTGTATAAATGTGTTTTCCGGCGCTCTCGCCTCCGTTTTCCTCCCCTCTTATTTTCTCATTTAAATTGTCACTATAATCCCGAAAGTCGAGGGCCCTCCAGTTTGCACAACAACGTACGCTTCAACTTCATCAAAACGTGCCAATCTGGACGAATAAAGTTAGCGAAACTTATACCGATCAAATAAAAATTCGAAGAGAGAGAAAGTGCTACTGTGTTTGCATTTCACACCTCGGGATCTGCGCTCGCGCTAGGTGTGATTAGACTTATCAAAATGACTGCAAGTAGAAAACCTCATTTAGTAATTTATATTTCGCACTCGAGTAGTTGGTCATTGAAATTGTCTATTAATGATATTATCTGAATGTATGTTCCAATCTGGATCGTGATTAAAAGGATCTCACATGAACCAAGAACTATCAAATTCAGAGATTAGGTTCTGGAGAAAGTTTCAGGTTTCAAGGATATTTCTCAACTGAAAGTAAAGGAAAACCCCCATGATCTTTTCATCTGAAAACCTAATAACCATGTGACTCCCTCCCTAACTCGATTTCACTTTCTTATTGGATCCTGGAAAGCTATCCCAGTTAGTGAGTTTCTACCCGGGAAGCTCTCCCCATAACTATTCCTACCGTTTCATCTTCAAAACTCAACATTTTCATTCTTCTCCATCACTTCTTGGCGACAAAACAAGCACAAGTCCACGGCGAATACTGACCCGAAAGCTCCAATCTTTTACCATGATGTAATAGTGACGTAATCCGAGCCTCGTTGCTGCTCCCGGAGAGAAAGAGCACACTTTCTAATTCATTCTCTCTGTGTGGACGAGGTGGTCGTCCGCCCCACCCATTATGTCTTCTGATTGCCCTATAAGCTTCACTTTTTTCCGGATTGTTACTCTTTTTTCTTCTTCTTCTCCATCTGCTTCTTTCCCTCTGTTACTCCTGTCTCTTTTGCACTTTTTTTCATTCATGGACCGCTTTACTACGAAGATTTCTTGACGAGTGATGAGTCGAAAAGAGACGCAGGATAGTGGATTTTGCGAGAAAAAGAAAACCCGCGGGAAGAAGGAAGAAGAGGATCACCTTCTCATTTCTTCGCACATGTCCTGCATGACAGCGGCTCGTTATGATAGAGAATCATTTCCGAATTTTAGGTGGTCTTTGTCCACAAACTCAATCACGGACCAAAATAACCAGAAACGCAACACTGTGATAGACGCCAGGCAGCCTCTGGATATCACATGTTTTTTTCTAGGGAGGTTCATTTTTCTCGACAACAATCCCTCGCTGTTCCCATTATTTTCCTCTAAATGACTCTCAACTCACCTTGTCCTCTTTTTGTAATGTTTTGTTACCGTAACCCATAATTTTTCAGATTCGTAAAAATGGACGAATCAAATAAAATGGGGTTCTTAGGAGCCACTTCCTATGTTATTGGTAACATCATTGGTTCTGGAATCTTCATCACGCCAGCGTCCATTCTTCGAAATGTAGACAGTATTGGACTGAGTCTCTTGATTTGGGTCCTTTGTGCAGTTATCGCTATTCTTGGTAAATTCGATTGAATTAATCTTAATAGAGATACCAATTTCAGGTGCAATTTGCTACATTGAACTTGGTACCTCTATTCGTGAAGCTGGATGTGATTTCGCATACATCTGCTATGTAAAATGGTATTCGATTGCCTTTGCATTCATGTGGGTATCTGTTTTAATGACTTATCCAGCAACAATTGCCATTTGTGCAGAAACTTTTGGTCAATACCTCATTGAAGGACTAAAACAGGTGATAATTGCAATGAAATGACGTGCATTTTCCCTTCTTTTTCAGTACTACGAAATCGACGAAGCACTGGTGCCGACGTGCCAAAAGCTGTTTGCGTACTCGTTATTATGTAAGTATCTTCTTTTTTTTCTTCATTTTGCATCTTCCGCTCTTTGTACTCATATCCTATTTCTTTATTTTTGCAGTTCTTGTCACATGGATGAACTTCTTCGAATTGAGCAAATTCGCTGCTCGATTCCAGATTTTGGCTACTGTAGCCAAACTGTTCTCTTGTCTACTCATCATTGGGACCGGATTCTATTTCTATTTTGTTAAAGGTATAACTATAGAGATTATTTTCAAAACTTGACATTGCTCTATTTTAGGATGGCACGGATATCTTGAAAACCCGATGCAAGGTTCGAAATGGGGAACTGGTAACCTGATTCTTGGTTTCTACGGAGGTCTTTGGGCGTTCTCCGGATGGGATGTGCTCAATTACAGCACCGGAGAGATCAAGCATCCAAAAAGAAACGTTCCATTCGCTCTTCTCACTGGAATCAGTGTCGTCACTGCCATCTACGTCGCCATCAATGTCGCCTACTTCGTTGTTCTCGATGTGGAATCTGTGAAACAGTCGGATGCTGTTGCTGCGGTATCATTCCTAAAGGCTCTCTTATTTCAATAGTCCACTTTCTACTCAATTTCAGATTTTTAGTCGTGAGACTCTCGGTGACTTTGCCAACATCATCCCATTTCTGATTGGTATTCTGTTGATTGGATCGTTGAACAGTAATCTCTTCTCCGGAAGTCGATATATGTATGCAGCTGCAAGACAAGGACATCTTCCCGCTTGTTTCTCTTGTGTGAATGGAGAGACTGAATCTCCAAGAGTTGCTGTTCTAGCACAAGTGAGAATTTATTTATAATATAGTAAACTCAGTTTTGCATTTCAGAGTGTTCTAGCTCTGATTATATCCTATGTTGGTGATCTGGACACCCTCATCACTTATGTTATGTTTGGATTCTGGGCTCAAAGAATTTTCAGTCTTGTTGCTCTTCTGATTATTCGTCACAATCACATTCCAGTTCATCCAGATGCTGTTCGAGTTCCACTTTTCTGGTTAGTGGATTCCAGAAATTATGAAATGAATAATTATAATTTTCAGCATCTATCTATTTTTGACAATTACTGTTGCACTGGTAATCATTCCCATCTTCTACGAGTTTCAGTCTACAGCTCTTGCAATTGGAATTTGTCTTTTTGGATTCGTTCTCTACTACATCTTCATTCACAAAGCAATTTTCCCCAGATGGCTTGTGGCTCTCAATAGTTCGTATAAAATAGATTAATAGGAAATAATTCAACGATTTTCAGAGAAAGTAACTCTCTGGTGTTGCATAATCTTTGACTGTCTACCGGATGTAAAAGGAGGAGTTCAGCTTCTTGCTTCTGATAGTTCTCAAGCATTGCTTTCTGAAAGGTTTGGTTTTCAAAATCTCTTGAATCTGAAACTGAAATTCCAGACTCTCATCTACCCGTCTCTCCGACGACAGTCTTCCTGATCTTCATTCTGACGAAAAGAATATAATGCGTAGAAATGGAAGTGCTGCCGGACTCAAAATGTTGTAAGTGATTCAGCCAGATTACTGTATCAGAAAAACGTCTCGATATAGAATTTCCAGTGTTCCGTCATCACTTGTCGACCTCATCAGCGACGTTCAATAGTCAAACAACTTCAGGTTTCTTCTGAATCACTCATTCTCTCTTTTATGGGTTATACTGTTGTCTAAGTTGCTCATTCTGTTGTTTTTCTCTGCCCAGTGCGCCGAAGGCTTTATCTTTTTTTGTATAGCATTCGTTTGTTTCTTTCATTGTTTCATCAGATACTTCTGTAAGAGGATGAACATTTTATTATTATGTATCAAGTTATGGCATTTCGACATATTATACATTTTCAATTAAGACAAATGGAAAGAGAATAATAATTGAACAAAAAAAATAACCGACAAAATATTAATAGAACTGAATAAGGAGGAAGTGAAAGAAGACTAGAAAAATTGATAGACTATCGAAACAAATTTTATGAATCCCGAACAATACATTTCGATTCCTCGTGCTTTGACAGGTAGGATTTAAGGGCGAAACTCTTCCCGCATCTGGAGCACTTGTGTGGTTTAGTACCTGCAAGAAAAAAGTAAATGAAACAATTTTTCGAAGACAATATGGAGACATACCGGAATGAGTCTGGATGTGGGCTCGCAGGTTGCTTTTGTCGGCAAATCGTTTTGAGCAGATATCACATTCAAATGGTTTCTCTCCAGCTGAAAAAATAAGGTATAGTATGGGGGGGGGGGGCTTCTCATTGGGGGTTTTTGGTGGATAATATTCGGGATGGAAAAAAAAAACTTACTGTGTGTCCTCAAATGCCCCTGGAGAAGCCATTGTCTACTGAACTCTTTGCCACAAACTTTGCATTGACATGCTGGAGAATAAGATCCCAACTTGGTTTTTCGATCAGGAGACGATGGAGTACTGTAGCTGGATGTGGCAGTTGTGGATGGAGAGCTGGATGGGGATTCACAGTCCGATGGAATCATGAAGAGGTTTTGGAAATTTGATGGTGGAGAAGGAGATGAAGAAGTTGAAGAAGAAGATGGTGCAACGTAGGGGACTGGACGGAATCGGACACTGACTTTGTACTTTTTCTGAAAAAGAGTCAGATTGAGGGAATCAGAAAAAAGCAGTATTCGATTCACAAGCCAGATAACTACCTACCGCGAGCGAGAGTAAACCATAGATCAAATTGAGAAAAAAAACACTAAAAAATGAGCTAATCCTATAATTGGAACTCTTCCGAACCTAGAGCACCTAGCCATGCAAATACATATTTTATTTTCTCACCTGAACCTCCTCAAAGAGTGCCGAAATATACTGAAGAAGGAATGGAGTCGTCAGAACAGGGTATGGTGGAATCTCGTATTTTGAAGGCATTGTGTGATCGACGAGTACCTGAATGAAATCGGAATTCGAATGTTGAAAATTTCGGAACGAAAAGAAGTGGGCGTGTCTTCAGGTAACCCATTCAGAATGCACTACGGTAGCTTCGAGACATGCGGGAAATCTGTGGTTGAGAATACGAATAAAATGGATTGGGAGGGGAAGATACATAAACATAAAAGAAAAATTAGAGATTGTCGTAAATTTGAATTGGTATCTTCTGTTAACTGCTCCAAAGAGCATATGGGATATGGCGCCCATGGGTGATTTGTGAGTGTATATTCAAGGTGTAAATGCGACAATTTGACGCCCCGTTCAACGGAAATCTGTTTTTTTCGAGAAGGGTTAGAATGTTTTTCTCGGAAGAAAAATGAGAGAAATCATATCAATCAAGAGAATCACGGACTACTGTGGCAATCGTTTTCCAATCAAGTTGGCCAATTGGCAAACCCATAAATCTGACCACTTTGAAAGACTTGATAATGATTTCAAGAACGAAAAAAACCACTCCTTTTCTTCCAACCTTTGACTTTTTGGATGGAAAAAATGGGTTACGTAGAGAACGGTTTTGGTGATCATTCCAAACAGTTTGCAACTATTTTTGGGGTTATAAGATCCCAACCTGATTGTGGAACTTACTATGGTGCTTTATTGTAGGACTACGGTCTGAAACTATAACTGAATACAGTGGAAGACGGCTGAATTCGTCTCAAAGAGTACTGAGTCTCATCTAACAAACTAACAACGAATCTTTGTGATGTCCGAAAGGATTCCTTAGGCTTTCCTACGAATTGCTCATAGTCAGACCCAACTATTTTCTCAACAACGTTGATAAGTTGTTTCATTATTCAAGAACCGACAACGAGCATTTGAATGGAAGTATCCACCTTCACAAACATTATGTAAATTTCTCTTTGAAACCTGTCGCTCTATTTTCTCACAGAAGCGCTGTCTGTATATGTGGCGGAAGAGTTGAAAGGAATGAAGCAAAAAAAAAAAATAGAACAGTTTCAAAAAAACATGTGTCAGGAAGTGAGCATCCAAAAAGAACACATCGCGACAAGTGTCAGTGACAAATGGAGAAAAACAGTGACCTGGGGTACCGGCATCCGCGCGATTTATAAAGCACCGCTCATTGGGGGCGTGGGCTCTTCCGGTAAGTGATTCAAGGTATTCGGATTAGTGGGAATTGAGTGGGTGAAAAGTTAAATCAGGATAGTCTAGAGCAATGGTTTTTATGCTTCTGGAAGTTTACAAGAAAATGTGGGTGGAGTGAAACACGCGATTCTAAAACGAGCCTGAAATTGGCAATCGGCTGTTCCTAGTATGTAGTATTGAGGAATTGGATTTATACTGCTAAGTATAACAAGCTTCGTAATTGACCGGACTGGGAAGATTACTGTAGAAAGAACACACACGAAATTACTGGAGATTGTTTTCCTTGTTTTCTACAAAAAAACTTACTTCTTGTATAGGTCAAAGCACAAACAAATGTCGGATAATATTTATTACAACCACTTTACAATCAGGGCACATCCATTCCTTTTTAAGTTACCTCCTTTCTTCCCGGGAGCTGAAATTCTGAGTCAACAAGATCGTAAACCAACCGGTAGTAATAAACAAGGGTACCACCTTATCTGGGTCATATTCAAAATTGCCACCCGCAAACAATGGTACTGTAAAAGAAAGGGAGGGGCACAAATCTGGTTATGTAATAGAGAGAGAGAGAGAGGGGATACTCATCAAAAAGAGTTCATTGGATACGCAACAAACTGTTGAGCTTAGTGTTATTTGTTGTTACAATGATAGTAAATAGAGTAATAAGGAAAGGAAGACCACCAGACATGTCCGAGCTGGTATTCAGAAGTGGGGTTTGGGAGAAGGATATCCCACACGCAGTTTCCAGAGTTTGAAGGATCAAAAACAAAAATTTTTATTGAGATTCATCATACAAAATCAAAAGAACACAAATGAGAGAGCTAATAAGTATCACTAACTGCACCAATTCTCCACGAAATCCGAGTCTTTGAATATGTTCGAACAACTCATCATCCTCATCATCTTCATCCTCGTAGTACAATCGGAGCAAGTTATGAATACTTAGAGCAAGACTGAATGTTATGATAAAAGCAGCAACACGGCATAGTCTGAAATCCAAAAAATAGAGAAAATATTCCCCGAATTCAAATTATTACTGTTTCAAATCGGCACTCGTGTCTGGTTCCACTTGTTTCTCTGTAAACTTGTTTATCTTCTTCTGAGTTTCAAAGTCATCCAAGAAGACTTTTTGCTTGTGTACGGCGTGATGGTAATCTTCCTGAAAATCCATTTATAATTCAGAAGAAATCATCGAATTTACATTTTCCGGAGAGTTATCGGTCAAATTCCACGTGTAATTTCCAGTTAAATCAGATGGTGGTTTCCAGAAAGCAAGTGCTATAGGAATGTGCATATTGGCACTACAGTAAAGATTCAAAAGTGGTTCTATGATGACGTCAGTCATTCCACTGCGACGCATTTCTATGTATTTCTGAAAAAATAACCGCTCTGACTAAATTTTTTTCAACTACTCACCTCAAAAAGATCCTTCTGAATGGCGCCTATATGACTTGTATGATTCCTCTGGTGTAATCCGACAATCTTGTATTGATACAGTAAAATACAGCTGAAAATAAAATAGTTTGAGGTTTCAATTAACTTGGAATTTTCTCACTCATCAGAAGTTCTGAGAACATCGATAAAATCATCATAGACAGTTCTCGAGGGGAACAGATTTGCGGTGAGAGACAGCGATAGAGGAAGAAAGCAAATCACAAAAAGACAGCTCATCATTTGTTTCAATTTTGGAAATACATTTTTGAAACAATTCATTTCGTGTTGGATGTATTGTTGTTTTTTTCACGTAGACATTAAAAAAATATATCAATCACAAATTCACACATTAACTCATTTTCAAATTTATTCAAACTACTCGTTTCTTGTAACTAATACTCGGATGAATGAGTGAGTCTTACATCTGAAAATATGTCGTTTTTCTATTCTCCTCAGCTGCTGATAAGAAAAAAAGCAGTGTACAGAGGGACAACAAACGTTCAAGATCATCGAATTCGGGAGGAAACAAATCGAAAAACGGGAATCAAAGGAAATCAGATAGAAAAGAAGCAACGAAAACCAAGTCAAAAATGTCGGATAGATCAAAATCATCTCAACAGAAATCGGTGACGAAGGGATTGAGTCCGCCGAAAAGTAGATCATCTCATAAGAAGAAGAGTTCGGTGAAAAAAGAACTCAGTCCTCCGAAGACAAAACAGTCGTCGTTACAAAGTCTTCCAACTGAACCTTCTGATGTTAGAGTGTTTTCTAAAGAATATTCTTAATCGAATTTTTCAGCATGAAATGGACCAAACTCAATGGGAATTCTCTCGATACAAAGATGAAGCTGTTGGTATTGTAAATGAAGATCCGAATGTGTATGTAGTTGATAAAGTTGGTGAAGGAACTCCGTTTCTCGCCGAGCAAAAACAGAAAATGATGATTCGAGGAGAGCATTTGCAACAGAAACCAATTTACACACTGTTTTTTCTTTTTGTGGAAATCGTTAGTTTTTTGTTGAGAAGATGGGAGAAATGGAATCAAAATTTCAGATTTTGGGTCTGACTGTAATGATCGCATGGAGTTTCTATGTCGGGGATAACGGTCCGATGCCTGTGGTTCTCTGTTATGCAAACATCATTATTATACTCATAGTATTGCTGATTGTATTCGTTATTCAGTTTGGAAGGTTCAATGTGGTTAAAGAAGAATTGGATGAGGATTCAAGATTCAGAATTCCATACGAGTGGAAGTATTGGGTAAGTCATACGGTTTCTGGCTTCTAAAAAACTCAATTCTCCAGATTTGTCTCCTTCACATGCTCCGTTTCTTCCTAATCTGTGCAAATATAACAATCGGTGCACTGGATAATGATTTCGACGGCGGCACGATCATAATGATAGCTGCAATGCCAGTTATGCTCATTCTTTCTGCCGGACACGTGTTTTTCGCGTTGAGACCTCAAGGATGACTATTGTCCAACAATAAAACTTTTTCAATAACTTTTCTCTTTTTTTGCGTGAACTGCCCTATTGAATTACTTCTTTTGTGACTATGTGGATTTTTAAAAATCATATTCCAACTACACTTGAACGTTTCATCTTATTCTGTATTTCTGTTCACTATGGACCCTCGTGCCGTCATCTCAAAATGTGAAGACTGCTCTGATACGGTAGGAATTCAGAATCTTTTCAAATAAGTTTAGACGAAATCTCTCAGGTGGCTCGTAAAACGAAAAAAGTTCTCCCTACAATCGGACGCCTTCTCTTGTGTTCTACGTTTGTTGAAGACGGATTTCGACTTCTTTTTAACACCGATGTTCATGCTACCCACTTTTCTGTAAGCATGATTTTCCAAGAAAATCCTAATCTTTTGAATTTAAGGATACGTGGGGTTTGAACTATCACTTCTCGTACTTCCTCACTGTTATCATGACTCTCAACCTTCTCGTCGGATCTCTTTTCGTGATGCTTCGATTCAAAGTTCCCGCTTCAAGTGCTGCTCTCGCAACTACCGTACTCTGTCAGATTGTTCTCTATCAATTGTACACAACCTATCATCTTTTGTGTCGGAACTTCTCGATACTCGCGGCTCTCCTTCTTCTCGTCACTGAGAATATGCTTCAGAAACCAAAGAAATACAATCAGTTGCCAAAAGATGAGAACGATTTTGAGGTTAGTTTTCAAAAGATCCCTGAAATACTCATTATTCAATTTTAGATGACGTCGGTGATGTTGTGTGCCTGTCGACTGTTTTTGAATCTGATGTTAGTCTCAATGATTCATTTCGATATGAGCTATAAACGTCTTCTTCTTTGCTTCGTCTCCTACGTCATGATGGTTTTTGTGTGGTGTGGATTCAAGACTCGAATGATGAGTTTCCTCCTTTCCACGTGGCTTCTGGCCTACAACGTCTTCCTCAACGACTTCTGGAATCGTTCAAATCAATCCCATGTGATCCGATACGACTTCTTCCAAACGCTTTCAGCAATCGGAGGTCTTCTTCTTTTGATTCACACTGGTCCAGGAGAAATTTCGATTGACGAATTGAAGAAAAAATGGTGAAAAAAAGTGATAATTCATGTGTTTTTATTTATTTTTGAAAAGCAATAAAATTCGTTAATGATTTTGCATTTTTTCCATGAAAACAAACGAAAAAAACCAGTGAGAGAAAATGGGTTCAGATCACAATTGGAAGTTGCTTGAAACACCGAAAGTTAGGATTTTGATGGAAAGGAAGAGAAAAAAAGAAAGAAAGAAACATTTTGATTATAAATATATACAACCAGTAGAAGATATGAGGTCGATTCGTCAGACTCGAAGTTCTCCAACTTTTCGTTTTAATATTGGTTGAGGAGTTGTTGGAGCAGAATCACCAATTACAACACTCTTTTTTCGTTGTTCATTTGATCCTGAAATTGAAAAAATGGATAAGAAAGGCGTTCTTCTGAAAATGGCCTAATACGGGACGGAATCTAATACAACATAGTACCCATCAGCGAAATAAGAAAATATAAATGTACACACATTGCTGACGATGGAATCAAAATGAAAATTTAGAAGAAGATCAGTGAAGCTAAAAAATATAGCAAACCACTTGCATGATTAGTTACTCATGTGTGACTGTAATTGGCTTATGGTTACTCTCTAATTTTCTATTGTGACATGACGTTGCAACTGAATTCAAACAACTATTTCAATAAAGCTTTCTTCTATTTGTGACTCTTCTGAAATCGGATCACAAGAATGATACTTCTAATGGTCCATTTTCAAAACGAGGCACAATTGTGAGAGTGTCTAATTGACGAAAGTGGAGGTGAAAAGTCAAAAAAGAAGCGAACGAACGAACCGACGTGACGAGCACGCTACCTCTGAGCAGTTCTGCAAGAGATGATATTTCTCTTGAGATGTCACTCAATTGATGCTCAATTGCAGTTATTCGAAGGGATAGACCCTCCTGAGTTGAGTGAACATCATGCACCAACTCATATGTGTTTGATGATGTCTGAAATATTCTTTTTATAGATCTCTAATTAAAGAGAGAAATTCGAAGAAAATGAAAACAAACACGAACCTTCGCGACATCCCCAAGTGAGACCAGATTCTCGGCAAGTTTTCTCTGGTCTCTGCGAACTCGACGCATTCTGAAAATGAATCATGATATAAATATGATAAGTGATATCTTACTCATAGATAGCGAGAAGGAACTTCCGAGTGTGCTTCCGAATTTTTCCATGATCTGGTTTCTCGATTAATTTTCTGTACTTGTAGATGAACCAAGTCTCTCTGAGAACATTTGCCGCCGAGTGTTTCAACTGGAAAAATGCGAACTTTTTCCAGTTCAAAAAGTCTTGACTAACCTGTCTAGTGAGTTGAGTATCCTGCATAAAATTGTGAACATGCTTTTCGGCCCTAGTCAATTCCAATTTTCTCGCAATAACAGCCACAACCATCGAAGAAGCACAAGTACCCAAAATACCAGTTACCACTGCCATACTTCTTCCACAATACGTTTTCGGAACAATATCTCCGTATCCAACAGACAGGAAAGTGATTGCAACGAGCCAGATTGAGTTGATATAACTGAATTGTTTCAGTTGATCTTTTTCCAGATTATCTCTCTCGCATAAACGAAGAATCCATCCAGCGACCATCCATAGGAACGCAGTGAATATCATCAACATTGTTCCAGGGCACATTGTCATTAACGTTTTCAGAATGAAACGAGCATTGAAATTGACACGATTCAGACCTGCGATACTGCGACTGCTGGCGTCAGTGAAGAGTCTGAAAACTCAAAATTCAAAACTTTGAATCCAAAAATGTTATTACCTTGAATGGAGAAGCATGACTCGACAAAGCCAGTAGAGACGGAAGAACATCATGATTGAGAGTAGAGCATTGACTGCATAAAGGGTCTTATCGTGAACTGAATCGCTCATAAACGGTCCAAGAACTTCGATGGGAATCGGACACAACATGCAGATTAATAATTCAAGAGCGATTTGATATATTCTTCTGAATGACAGTGCAACCATCCAGTCTTCCGCTGCGTTCGCATTCATGAATAGCTGAAAAGCGAAAAACAGTTATGAGAAATAAGAGATCATGGAATTTCGAAAAATTTAAGATCTATTTCATAGAAGCTTCTATTAAATCGATATCCTACCTGAATTTCAATCACATGAAAGTATCCCACAAAAGTCAAAAGAATCGCTGTCGTTGCTATAATTGAAAGCTTCAAAAGTTGACTGAGAAATGATCCAGGTCGCATAAGCATCGCAGTTCGTAGTTCGTTTTCAATAATCATAAGTACTGAAATTTTATTTATTTTTAGAAAAGAGGCTCATTATGTTACTTACTGATGCCTATAATTGCAAACGCCAACGCTTTATCCGACACCGATCGTCGTTTCTCATGAAGATGCTCACGCCGAATCAAACGTCCTCCACTGAAACAAGAAGTGTGGTTCCTCTCGAATCCAATCCGTTAATATTACCTGTTTTCATCCTTCTCATCCATCAAAGGAGTCGTCGAATCATCAGTTCCTCCACCTTTCCCAGCTTCCAAATCATTCGAGTAGGCAATGGAAACGGATTTTCGAGACGCAGTTTCTCCTGAAATTATACATTTTAGAGTAAATAGAAAGTTAAGAAATTTTGTATAGTTTAATTTGTTCCCGTACTGTCATGAGAGATCCAAGAGAGTCCTTGAGGTCCAAGAATTCGACGCAACAATGCTTGTTCCCTTGACGGCAAGTAAGCCATACTCATTCTTCTTCCACCGTCTGCCAACATTTCTGGATCAAAGTTACGGAACATTGACTCAGAGTTTGAACGTTGTTTCAACTCGGAGAGTCTCCATTTCGAAGGATCTCGACGCATTGTTCCGAGTGGAGACATTGAACATGGAGAGGGATTACATGATCCTCCAGCACCTCCACTATACGAGAATACTGGAGTTCCGTTTGAAGTTAGAGAGATATGTCCTTGATGATGATTATGGTTACTTGTCAATCCTCCATAACTGAATTTTCCTGCTCGGAGTCGATTCGGTCTCTCAAACATATGATAACTTCCCGATGTTGAGACACAAGAACTTTTTGCTGTTGGAGTTGGACTTGCTGGAACATCGAAAGACAACTGCTTGGGAGCAGAAGTCAGTCTAGGTGCTCGAAGGATTGATTTCGGAGCAGATGAACCATTCAGAAGTGGGTCATCGGGATTGTCAGTGACTGGAGAGCCCAGCATAGTCTCATGAATTGGACGAGTTAGAAGACTCGCAGACGAATGAGTGGATCGGAGTGGAATGGTTGAGGATGGTGTTGGTGATGGTGTTGGTTTGGAGAAGAAACTGGGCGACAGTTCGAACAGAATTATGAATTATTTCTGAAGATACGAAAAGTCAGTGAAAGAAGAGTAAAGGCGATGATGACGTTCAGAGGAGCGGAAAATGTTTATGAATTCTATCCTAATTAGTGAGCTCATCGGAGCATGATTTGATAAAAAGTGATTCATCAACTACGTGTATGTGTGATATGAAAAAAAGCTAGAAAATGGCTTATGGGTGGGAAATGGGAAAGGAAATGACGATTGGGTGGAGATGGGGGGAAAAACGGGAATGAGAGAGAGAGGGTCCGATTAAAATGAAAAAAGGGGTTGTGGTTAGAGAGAGGGAAGAGTAGGAAAAGACGATTACAACTACCCTTCCACCATAGCTTATAATTAGTTTTTTGCCCCCGAGACGAAGCTCCATATCTCTTTCAATTATTATTTTTATTACTCTCTGGTTCTATTTCTTATTCAAATTGTTTGTCATTTGCTCTGAATGATGATCTTTCTGGAATTCTAGAATGAATAATTGAGGAACGGAAAAAATAGAATGAAATGAGAATAGAATATGAGTAATAAGTGACAAGTTGTATATCTGAAAAACAAGGAAAAGGAGAGGAGGAAACGAGAGGAGAAGATTGAGTGAACGTCCGGAAGAAGAAGAAGGCAAATGTCATTCAGGAGCAGTTTCAACCAAGAAAACATTTTTGGGGTTTAGAAGATATTGACCTACGAAAAGTAGTTAATACAAAATAAAAATAGATTCTAGAAATATGTTACATGTAGCTGTTTTATGGGGGATCGCAGGTAGAACTTCCGAATGATTATTCGGAATCAAAACTCGGATTTTGAATCAGAACGATGTTTCTGATTTCTTTCAAGTGAAATTCTTAAGTTTCTTTGTGGTCTGAAAGCTTGGAGAACTTGAAACTAACTCCTGAACGATATCTAAATAAAGTGGAGGCCTACTGTATTTGGTTTTGAATTTGAAGCTAGAAATGAAACTAGAATCTAAAACTAACTAAAGTCTATTTTGTGGCAGCATGAGCTTGATATAACTTGAAAATCAGCTGATTTCATTTTCTCCATGAGAAACTAGTAATCAAGACATGGGAAAGGGCGAAATGACATGGATGATATTAGGGAGAGAAAGAGAAAAGAGAGACTCTAAAAATAAAACTTGAAAATGTGCATATTCAGAGCAGTGTTTGTTGACTCGTAAACTACTAAAAGTCTTTAGAATGGGTGGTGGTGCTAGAAGAGTAAGAATCATAATTGAATTTCGCAAAAATAAACGTATTGACCACCAGAGAGAATTGACTAACTGCTATATATGAAATAGCTCCAAACATCTGCTCTTTTCTTCGAAAAATTCGATCTTTCAGACATCAAATTTTACTACAATTTTACAACGTCCAGACATCTCTAACAATAGAAAAAATGGGGTTTCTCGAATTGAAGGGAGAGGCACTTTTAGTGGTCACCGTCATTTGCAGACACGAATTGGAATGGAAAAATGGGGCAAAAGGAGAGAAGAGAGCACACGAATAATTGATGAGATAATGTTCAAAGTTAGAGTAGAAGACCACTGAATACGGAAAAAGATGAAAAGAACATTTAGGGGGATGATTCAGAAGTTCTCCGTCACAATCCTCAACGGAAATCAGATTCTTAGACGTCGTTCGTTTTATCGGATGATTCTTTATCCACAGATGATCCTATTCCCAATGATTTTCGATTAAGTGAAGTACACCTGAATATTTATTTGATAAAAACGAGATGCACGTAGGAACACGTCATTCATTCAGAAGAAAGAGAAGAAGTCAATCCAATTTGCACTGATTTAAATGTTTCCACTCTTGTTTCCTTCCAATTCACTCGATGGATTCCTGATTTTGCAGAACAAATTGAAACAGAATACTTTTTACTAGATGAGAAAAGTGGAATTGGAAGGGGAAAATCAAGAATCCTTGGTTAAAATTCAGAATACGGAACGTAGCAATGACTAATCTGAGTCGATTAGCATTCCGGTCCAGACAAGAATAAGAATCCTGGGGGAAATCGAAGCGGAAATTCAAGAAGTTTTTGAGGGGGAGAGCTTGCAAGAAAATGTCAGTTTGGAATGATGATCGGATGATCTATTGACATGAAAACTGATACTCAGAGAATTTTGGGGAGCAGGTTGGGGGGTATGTGGCTTGTATATGGGAGTTACCCGAAGCAAACGGGAGTTACCTTTAGAAAATGGGAGTTACCCGTTGATTTCGGGAGTTACCCGCTGATATTGGGAGTTTCCCGTTTGCTACCCGTTTCGGGGGCTATGTGGGGCCTACTCGGGAATCGGGTAATCCCCGGTTCCCTCCCATACACGCGGGGCCTCTGTGGGGGCTATGTGGGAACTACTCAGAGAATTTTGGGGAGCAGGTTGGGGAGTATGTGACTTGTATATGGGAGTTACCCGCAGCAAACGGGAGTTACCCTTAGAAAATGGGAGTTACCCGTTGTTTATGGGAGTTACCCGTTGATTTCGGGAGTTACCCGCTGATAATGGGAGTTTCCCGTTTGTTACCCGTTTCGGGGGCTATGTGGGTCCTACTCGGGAATCGGGTATACCCCGTTTCCCTCCCATGCACGCGGGGGCTCTGTGGGGGCTATGTGGGAACTAAGTTGGGAGGCTAATGGGGCCTATACGGGGGCTGTTCGGGAGCTACATGGGAAGCGCAAAGTGCCACTGACACAACTCGTTTGGGGAAGGCAAGAAAACAGTTTTTTTTCGTTTCGAATTTATTATTTTCCCGTTCTTCTATTTTAAAATCAGACCGATTGCTCGATCATCATCTTTGTATAAAAAAGTGAGTTTATTTATTAGTTTCATATGGATTTTCAATTTTTTTTCCAGAACATAACGACTGAAGTCATGCCCATTTGCTCTCAAAAAGAGGTGAAAAAGAAACAGAATGGATAACCAAAAATGAAATGTAAGTTAGTTAATCTAATTAGACGTTGTCAAAAAATGTAATGTTTCAGAAAATTTGGTAAAACTATGACTGGTCAAAAGTCGGAAGGAACAGGAAAATTACAACAATACACCCGCTGTGAACAAGACGAAACAAAAAATAATAGTTTTCTTTTTTTTCTAAAAAATTTAGTAGTTTCATGCTTATATATGTATGTATGTATTATATATGTATTTTACATGTACTATTCAGTGATAATAAACATATTAATGCTAGAATGAGTGCTCGTTTTGGGATACAAGCGGGAGCTAAACGGGAGCTGAACGGGAGCTAAACGGGGGCTGAACGGGGACTGAACGGGGGCTGAACGGGAGGAGAACGGAAGGAGAACGGGAGGAGAACGGGAGCTGCCCATATCGCCCCCGCGGGTCACAAACGGGAGTTACCCGACGAAAACGGGAGTTACCCGTCAAAAACGGGAGTTACCCGTCCAATTCGGGAGCTTCCCCATCGGTCATTGGGGAATCTCCCGAATTGGACGGGTAACTCCCGTTTTCGACGGGTAACTCCCTGCACGGCATCCTCAAATGGAAATAGAAAATTAGAAAATTAGCAGATTTTCACCGTGAACTTTTCGGTGGATAGAATTTGAGGAAGACAGCCATCTTTTTGACCTATTTATTCAAAAGTAGTCAATCTCTGTACAAAGATTGAATGACAGAAAGATTGCCCTGTTTTTCCTGATCATTTTGAACCTAAATTTAGTACTATAAGTGTCCCATGTCGTCTTTTATGTTGACTGGAAAAATAAAAATTGAAATAACTATGCTCAGGTTCGACCTAATTTTTTGCATTTGGGCTCAAAAGATGAGCAAAAAAATTTCCCATGATTTGGCCAAGACACATTTTTCGGATTGATCCATATAAAAGAAAAAATCAACTTTTATTATTTTCTGGGCCTAATTTTGAACTGAAATAACTTTCTCCAAACCTAACGTTTTTAGACGTTTTTTGTGTCAATAAGAACTTCAAGCTATTTAGAAAAATTTGGCCAAGCCAGATTTTGAAAATTAGCCTTTTGGAATTTAATACAATCTAAAAACTGGGTTTTCAGTACTAATTTACAAAAGATTTGAAAAACATTTCTAGAAAAGTAGCGTGTGTTCTATTTCCATTTGAGGATGCCGTGCCCTGAGAAACACGTGAGTACTTTTTTGGGGAGGAGAAGAAAAAAGGAAGTACACGAATAAGGCTTCCTATTAATTCTTGGTTCCAGCTCTTCATCTTTCGAAACTGGAATTTATATTTTCAAGATGGGGAATTGGGATAAATGTCAAAAACATTGAGGGTTTTTGAATTATAGATAGAAATGTGAACATGCATTTTTGACAGCTCTCCCGGAGTCTAGAAAGGCTCACTGATCGACAAGGGTTGGAGATTTTTGGAAACTGGCAGTTAGGTAAAAATGTGATAGAAAACTGTAGCTCTCCAAGAATTTGTCAAGGCCAACTTTAAAGTTGATTTCAAAAATTTCCGAAGTTTGAAACATCCGTTTTTCTGGCAGCTTCTAAGAATTTTAAGAAATGATGACGGGATGCTTTCATTACAAAAGAGATTCCATGAAACTCTGAATACCAAGAAAAAACAATTGAACACGAGTCAAACGAATAATGTGTTTTGTAACTCGTAAAAATAGTGAGTAAAGTTCAAAAACGGGAAAACGAGAAGACATCGAGAGCCATGTCACGCTTCAACCTTCTCAATTAGCCATCTCGGTCGATTCCTCTTTTCTTTTTTTGTGTCTTTAATTTTAGAAGAAAGCAACAAATCTTCTCCTTTCGTTCAAGTAGAGATTAATCAACAATTGATGCCGCTTTTTAGAGACTAGAATATCCAAGCAGATTCAAAGAGTAGAAAAGAAAGTGAGGGAGGTGTTAGTAGGATATTTCTTATCCCATCGTCTTGCATTCCCTCTAATCTTCAATTCTTAACATCCGGTGACAAATCGGGTTAAAAAAATATTTCAATCGAAAGCAGAATATTAGTTTAAAAAGATTCAGATGGCAGAGAAATGGGCTTGCTCATTGGCGACAATTTCATAGATAGACAGCCTTCTTTGGATCGAAAAACACGCACAAACACATATGAAATTTCACGAATCGGTGAGAAAAGAAAACTGAAAAAAGACGAAAGAAGGTGGCGGCTACGGGATGGAAAAACAACACAAAACACATTTATATTGGAAGAAAGAGTGAGGAAATTGTACCCTTTTTTGAGTATATGCATGATCGTGATAATGAGCACATTGAGGAAGAAGGAAGAAATCGGACACCAACTTGCATATGTGTGTACCTAACAACTGACGACATCCAAAAAAAAAGAGAATGTTCAGAAGTTTAGGTTAAGGAAGGAAGAGTACGATAGATAGTTACAGTTCCTGTAATACAATACGTCAAAACATGACAGAGCTCTCGAGACATTAGAAACCGGATTTTTATGGATCACAGTTTAAGAAGTTTCATCAGAAATTTGACTAAGCGTTTTCTGATGCTGAAACTGGAATCACAAATTGCCTTAAGCCTACAACAGATTAGAAATTCAATATTAACGATGTTCTAAAAAAAAGGATTAGCTGAAACAACTATAAGATGAAACAGGCAAGTCAAACGATCTTTGAAAATCCCAAAACTCAGTTTTCAAAATGGCATCAGAAAACGTCCGTGTTCCTCTGTTCAGACATCCTTTGAGTCCACAGATAGTTGATAAATATAACCTTATTTCCTTGAAATCTCTGATCTCTTCCTCTTATTTTCGAATCCTTTTCACTTTTTATTCTTTGCTTTCAGAGAGACCTTTAGAAGCGTGCGAAACCTCTGACGAATCCGTTTTAGACCGACGACGACGTCGACAAATTTGATAGTCGTTTTCAGAGAGAAAACGAAAGAAGAGCAGAAATCAGAGAATCCAATGGGGAGAAAGAAAACAAGGAAAAATACATTTTTAATTTTATCCTATTTCTAAATCCCGTCGTTTTTTGTGTGATGAATCCGCGTAAAAAATGGGAAGGGACTGAAATCATATGCATATAAATATCGAGACGCTCGCAGGTGTCCAATTTCAGAGATTCGGGCAAGCCCACAACGGCTTTTTTACTAATGCACTTATCTGTCTCGAGCAGTTTTTCGATGTCAAGAGAGAGAGAGAGAAAAGAAAATGCTTCATAATCAGAAGAAGAAAAAACGGGAAAATAAGGAAAGAAGATGGTGGACCACAAAGCTAAAAAGGGACTAATGAACAGTGATGAGTAAAACTACGGAAAAAAAGAAGCAGAGGAAAGAGGATTGCGACTGAAAATAGAAATCATCTTGTTTAGGAGCAAGAAATTAAATTAATAATTTGAATCAGACGGATTTCGTAAAGTTTAGCGGCTGTTTTTCTGATTGTTTTTCCGGGAAGGAAAGAAATCCGATCAGAATTGTATGCACTATACAATAATAAACAAGTATAATTCAGAAGTATTACTTGAATTTTGTATCTGATAATAGACTGGCGAGATTGTTATTTAACCAGAAAACTAGTGATATTTTCAAGGGATGAATAGAGAGCTAAATCTATGTTTCTGAAAAGTTTGATCAACAAAAAAGAATCACATGACCAACATCATCTGAAAGCGTATCTTTTTTTTGCTCGTTCATGCGTTGAAATCACTCTCTTGAACTCCCATGACGGTTTCAAATGTACTTTTTGACTTTATTCAGATATCTCAACAAGGAATTTTGCAAAAAATGAGCGTACCTGTTGCACATGCTGCTGTAACATCAGCCTGTGTCCCACTTAATGACAATTTTCCATCGATTGAAGCGTCGGCAGCATGCATTCTTCGAAGGGATCCAAGTCTTGAAATTTGTGTCGTCGATTGGGAGTTATGGATTATTGTTTTCTGAAATTCCATAGTTACTTCTTATCAAGAAACGGCGATTCTTCTTACCTTTGGAGTATGATTTCCACCGTTTAGAAATGGTCGAAGTGATGGTCCCAATCCGTTCATTCGCATCCAATTCATAGATATCTGAAACTTTAAATTTGGATCAAAACTTCAAAAATTCTTGTATTTGAACTCCCACCCCTCCTCACTAATTACTAACTTGATCATAATCAACCCGTTTTCTTCGAGGTTTCTGCCCTCGAATCATTGGATCAAGAAGATCAATTCTTGATCCTGTCCTCCTTTGGGGTATCATCATTTTCAATTCTGAAACTTCTTGTTCAAAGAGAAAAAGGGCGAAAAAGAGCAAAGTAGAAACAAAGAAGTGAGCTAAACGAAAAATTAATTGAATGACCCATTTTGAGTGTCAAAAACCGAAACAACGAGTGGCCCAAAAGTCTAATAATTGAGGGAAAGAAAATGAGAAATTGGAAAACGAAATATCAATTCCTGGAATTCTGTTGAATCAGAACATGGAAGTAGGTTTTTTCCAGCGAGTGTTTTTTGAAGACGAAGAATAGAAACGGATTTCAGACTGAATGGAAAGGTAATTGGGATGGAGAGGGAATACGGAAGTATCGTCATTTCAAACATCAGAAATCGTCACTTTTTGAATTATTCAATTTGAGGTTATTGGGTTTTCAGTGGATTCGGAAGGTTCTCACGACCCGAAAATGTTTCACAAAAAATGATACTTCGGTTTTCTGGGAAGGAACCAGACATCAAGTGAACTTCTGAACAATGGTGATCGGTTTGGGATTTTTCCTTTTTTGGTACTAATTATGACAAAATTTCAGTTACCAACAATGTTTGAGATTTTCTTCAAAATGCCACAATCCCTCCTATTTAGATTTCACATACCTCAATCGATGTTGATAAGAATGGTCATGATGATAATGTGAAAATAAAAACAGAATTAGAGAGTTATCGAATAAGGAAGACTGTAAATCTAAACAGAAAACAATAAGAAATCATTATTCTTATACAGTACCTCATTTGAATTGCAAAATAGCACTAAGAAATGATTTGCATATATGATAATGCCTTATCATTCAAGGGAACAGACTGTATTTGATGGTCAAACATCATTTTCAGATGACGAAAGTGATGAATCTGATTAAAACGGTACATTTTTTGAAAATATCTTGCACCTCGAAGGACTGAAATTAATAATGAAGAAAACTGTAAAACTAGCTGAGCCTTTGGCTTTCAAGTGAAGAATCTTTGTCCCAACAGACGTGAGCAATTCAACAGAAAACTAAGTTTTCTTCCAATCAAAACATCAACAAATCGTTTGGCTCATTTTAAATTCATAGAATACTACAAAACTCCACAAATCACGCAGATCGTTGACATTTAAAACAGACATGTAACCTTTTTTCTGAAGGCCAGTTGAATTGGATTCTAGGATCTAAGAAAATGAAAGAGAAGCTGAATCTCGAATGTCGATCTCGAATTCTGGGTAATTTCGAAAAAAATTGCTTTACTTCCCACTTCTCTTGGAAATTAATGGAAAACATGGGAAAAAAGGAAATAAGTAATAAGACTAAGACAACCCAAGTAATTTTGATGAGAATTTCGAAAAAAATTGAGATGATGAAGAAGATGGAAAAGAAGAAATGAGCCCCAGTGTAAAAAACGGTGAAAAATGAGAGGAATGAAAAAGGCGAGAAGAGGTGACCTTGTTTTTTCAGGTAATTCAATACGCTTGTTTTATTTGGGATGGAGATGGAATAACAGCTGGAATTACTAATTGTCACCACATCAGAAAAAAACCGAACAATAATATTATTGAATCTAGTTGCAAAAAAGGAGGAAGAAAACGGCGTTGAGTTTTGTTGGAAAATTGAAGCAAAAATCTCAAACATGGAGGGTTATTTCGTTGGATTTGAAGATTTTTAGGAAAAAACTGTTGATTGGAAAATTACCGGAACTCCAAATTTTGTGTTTGTTTTGTTTCGTTTGATCTCTTTTGATAAATGTTGTGTTCGGTCGAAAACTAGAACACCGATTTTCCAGAGTGCAAATCAAGATGGCACCTCCTATTTTCCGTCCCCGATTGTCAATTACCTTTCCACATGACTTGGGATCCTCAAATTCGAGAAAATCCTCTAGAAAAGTTCAAAACGAAAACTAGCTTCCAAATTAATCAATTAACTCAATTCCAATCGAAATTAATGTTAAAAACTTCAACATTTCTGAAATATGTGTGTTCCACCAGAACATGTGGATGAAGACGTTGGGATTCTTAATAATCAATCCAGAGACGATAACATGTAAAAAAAGAAGCCTGGGATAATCCATGACACCGTTCAAGAATACGAAGAAAATACAAGCAATATTTCTGTCTCTATTTCTGTACTTGTTAGCATAACAGAATACGGCAAAAGGCTTCTTCATCTCCATATTTTTCCTCATTTTTTATTGACTCCGTGTGGCCAAGATAAATTGATTTTGGTATGTGTCTAAGTGAAAAAAGGAATAAAAAAAAATCAGACTGATTTTGGTATAGAAACCAAGAGAGACACTAACGAAAAAAGTAACAAAACAATGATTTTGAGGTTTTCGTCGATGGGAAGCGGAAATCAGTTAGATGTCAAAATGTATAACTAACGACCTTTGCCTTTGGAAAAAAATACGGAAGCAAAAAAATAAGGAGTTCGTTCATTTTTCGCCTAAGAAACGTTCTGAAGTGTGCGTTGAAGTGTGCATGAAAAGTGATTTGTATGGGGAGATTTGCACAAAAAAAGGAAAGAAAGACTCATTTTTTTACAACACTTCGTTTTTCTCTATTTGACAGCAGAAGTTTCGTGATTTTTTTTGGTACTCGACCCTAACTATTTTTTCCCGAATGTCCTTTTCATATTTTAAAATATTTCCCTACCTGTGCAACATCTTGATTTGAATCGAACGACGACTGTGGGGATCTTCCTCCCAACGGTGGAAATCCACGTCCATTTGAGAATCCTGTAAGCGAAACATTTCAAATCAAAAAGCCAATCATTCTCTCGTTCCTCAAATTCATTCAAATCATTCATTCTCTTTATTTGGGTTACATTCACAGCATTAGCATCAACCACTAATCAATTCACACACCTGCACTACTGTACCCAGTACCCCCAGCACATGCGAACGGACCGTCACGTTGAACGCTCGTTGTTGCACCCGAGATTCCCGCGCGTCTTTTTCTTTGTTGTCGATACTGAAAATGGATATGGATTAGGGAATGGAATAAGATGATAGAATCGGTGTTTTACTGGACTATGAGATACTCCCATCAGACTGCTCTCATCTAAACTGTACATGTGCTGCAACATCGGTGACGCTGACATTCTGAACGATTCAGTTTCAATGAATTGGGAGGAACAACTGTTGAGAAAGGAGAAGGAGAGGAAAATCTGTATCAGAAAAGACGGAAGAGGATAGAAAAAGTGTAAAGTTTAGTTTTTGAAAGTGTCCTTTTTGACACTTCTAAATTAGTCATTTCGTTTCTATAGAGACATGAAAACACAAAAGAGCAAAGCGAAGAGACACTTCCATAGTGATCTATTCAGTCCATTGTGACTTAGCTGTCCAAGATTTTCGAAATGTCCAAAATTGAACTAATTTGGCTAGAAGCTTTCTTTGAATTTCACTTCTGGTAGCTAATTGTGCCGATCTCGAAATTACATGAATTAAAAATTGTATGAACGGAAACATAAAGAATCTCGAGTTTTTTAATGGACCTTTGTTGACCTGCATTGTAAATTATAAATTTCGAACTCAAAACTACGGAATCTTATGAAATGAAAATAGATTTTGTGTTTCAGAAGCTCCTAAGTTCAGAAGCTCAGAAGAAGACAAGCTAAGAAAAAGAAGACAAGGAGAAGACAGAAGGCTCAGAAGCTCCAGTAGCTTCTAAACCGAAAATCGGCTAAAAAAGGCAGACTAGAATTTGGGTAACAAGAAAACTACGAAAAACCGGTTATTGGCTCACAGTTGTTGCTTATATATGCATTTAATTCCCAATAGATTAGTTGGTAGCTGATTAGAAATTGCTAGATATTAAAAATATCCAAATTATTTTTTGTTTTCATAGTTTGACTGTCTAGAGACATGTTTGTCCGGATATCCGGTGGAGTCTCAATTTTCAGTGAGAGAACAAAAAATGAACCGGAAGGGAGGTCGATCCAAAATGAGCTATAATTTGGAAGATATTGAATCATCAGTGTAACTTTTTCCCAAGAATATGAAACAAGATTCCGACAAAAAAAGAGCATGTCATCTGCTAGACAGGGGTTTTCCAGATAGAGTTTAGGACTTTATGAAAAAAAGCTTTCAATAGGAAAAGGAGGCGTTTTGGAGGGAAAATGAGGTCACAAACTCAACAATTGATGTTTTTGAAACACATAATCGGAGTTCAAAGTTGTTCTCTTCCCATCAACTCTCTTTCCAACAACTAAAAAATTGCCAAAACGCTTTTCTCCCCCAACAAGTAATTCATGTCAACCGTTCAAAAATCAAAAGTGTGAATAAGTCACTGAATTCTGTTGTCCAGTAGTAGTTGTAGTAGTACAAAGGGAACTTTCATTTTGGAGAAAAACTACAATCAAAGATCCAAAGTGTCAAAAATTGACGAAAAAAAGAAGAGTGACAAAAAACCATGAATAACTGAACAGATTCTGAATGTTCATGTTTCTTTTTTCTTCCTTTTTTCTCTCATTCGGATGCCAATCATTTGGAACGGAAATGAGTGAGCAGAAGGCACCGGATGAAGGCAAAAAACATGGAATCCGGGAATTCGGAGTAAAAATACAAAGTAATCGAGCAATTTTTGAGTGGGTTGAAGTGGGAAGTTGAGAGTCTTTCAGTTGAAATCTGATAGTTCATTCATGAATTGACCTCCGTGAATTTGTGCTTTTTTGATCTCGAAACGGAAGCTAGATTGGGCTCAAAATTTGAATATCGAGCGAAGAACTGAACTTGGTTTGGAATCAAAAAAGACTATCCCTTTGATTTGAGGAAAACTTGTCAGGACTATCTTGGAGTTTCGGTTCGTTGTAAACGGAAATGGGATTTCCAGCTGCAAGTTAAGAAAACAAAACAAGCTGTATCAGTCCGTATTAGTGGATATATATAGATTTTGAGATAAAAGTATTCCAGCAAAAAGAAAAAACTATAGTTTTTGGCTTCCAAATTTATCTTTTTTAGTCCAACCAGCATTCCCCTAACAAAACTAATTTAGTTCTTCCGAAATTCAGCTTCAGAATACAAGGAACACCCATGTATAGTGACGTGACTTTTTCTCTTCTGCAATTGGAAAATGGTGTTATGATATCAAGAGAAAAAGTCGAGGCACAACATAACTCTCATGGGAACAAAAAGATAGTAAACAGAGAAAAAGTAAGTAGAAATATATGGGGAACCAATACGTCATTTTAGGAAACAAATTAGGAGAAAAGAGAAGACAAATTGGGAAAGAAGAGAAGGAAGTTAACTGGTTTTGAGTGGAAAAATATGAACTTTTCGGCTTTTAAAAATAGATTTAGAATGAGTACAGTATAGGTGCAAAGGGTGTTGAGGTTGTTTCTGCTGATTTTTGATATTGTAGGATTAGACAAGATTAAGTAGGAAAATCGTCGATTTGAATTAGATTTAAACAATAATTTTCAGTACAAATGAATGAGATTCAGAAGGAACAAATAAAAGTGAAAACCTGAAGTTTGCAGTCAGTTTTCAAAAAGATTGTCCAAAAACCAGACACCTCAATGGCATGAGCAACTTTTGAAGGATCAGATCAGTGGATTTCATGTTTTTGATCTGAATATTTCGGAGAGGAAATGATGTGATTTGATCTGGAATGTGGTTGACTCGAATGGAGACAAAATAGAAAATGATTAATGGTTTCGGCTTTGCTCAAAATAGAATAAAAGTTTTTTGATTTCAAAACTCTAAAATACAAACGATGGATTAATGGAAATGTTGTGGAAGTATTTGGCTCTTTACAGAAGGTAAAGTTTTTTCAGCATTTTCCAAAACAATAAAACAAACTATGTTTTGGTTGAAAAAAGGGAGAGTCGTGATACATTTGTAACTTCATTCATCTTCCTTCCGTCGAAAAAGTAAAAGTTTTTTGTTCCTTGAAAGTTAATCTCTGAGTTGATCAAAACCTCCCCCTCTTTGAAAAGTCACTCGTATTCTGGCTCTTCCAAAAAAATAGAGAACCCATTGAAATAGAACGTTCAATGACCATAAAGACCCATTTTTCAGAGGACCAAGACGTTTTCAAGTTCCAAACAATTGGTATTCCCTTCTTCTCAATAAGGTGATTCTATTCTTCAGAAAACTATCAGTTTCTATTTTAAAACTTGAAAAAAAACAACAAAACAATACTCAAAGTACACATTTTGTCGATGTTTGAACGGAATCTTTAGTAAAAAAGAGAACTGAACTGAAGGAGGATAAGAGGGCAAAGAAAATTGGGTTACTGGAAAAAGGAAGATTTGGATAGAGGAAAAAGGGGCGGTGCAAAAGAAGAATGGGATTGTAGGGAACGTCTCAAAACCTTTTTGTACTCAGATTCGGGTTCTTTTGCAAAGAAAAAGGAAGGACCTGCGAAAGCTACAAATTTCTGGACAAATTTGTGGTGGTGTAAAGGGTACGGTAGGTCTACGAATTTCAAACTGATGTGATTTTGGTGGGAAATTTGAAATCTCAGGAGGGGAGAAGTTGAATTCAATAGTGGGATTCTTCCGTGCATAAGAAATTTTTGCCAAATTCAAATTTCGTTTTTGGATACTTGTTGATACCGTATTTAATTTATTCAACTGATGACTCGGCAATAATCCAATTTCCAAGGATTCGAAATTCCGAATGCAGAACACTTGAAAAACCAGGTAATTTAGAGGTTCAAGGGTTGAATATCGGCTTACCGAGTTTTTTAGCGATGTGTATTTCTTATGAAAATTCTCGAGGTCGAAAATGCATTATATCGACTACTTCTTCAATTTTCTACGATCACAACTCGTCACTATTTTCGCAATGTTTCTGAGTGTTGATTGAAAAGTGTCAATGACTCAAAAATAAAGTAACATTGGGGTCACGACAATGATGAAGATGATGATGTGGATTGGAGAAAAATGAATAGAGGAAACAAGAAAAAGCAAGAGGTCCTTCGTTCAATGAATACCAAATGGGAGACACGACCAAGTGGGTACTCTTCCTTCTCCGCCTTCTTCAATTATTTCCGCCCCAAAAAAAGTATATGTAAAAAAGATACAGAGGGGAAAAGTTTGACATTGAACAAAATAGTTGATTCTTGAATTCTACAGAACAAATAGACAGAAAGTACCTCTAAAAGTGCATTTTTCTAAAAATGGAACACATTTACGACTTCAGATGAAAACACAAAAATTGTGAAGGAAGATGAAGTGGACCAAGAGCAACTTTTCAATTCATACGAACTGGAAGAGAGGCGTTTTATTGTGCATTCAAAAACAATGAGAAGAGGAGTGGGAGGATGACAGAGCAAAGAACATGGGAGTATGGTAGGCAACGTTTTTAAAAATCAAACCTAGAAGACTGCAATTTTCTCACTGAAGTCGAAGCAATTGTCACTCCAAAACTAGAACGAAAACACTTTCCCCTCGAGATCCCCAAAATTCGAACAATGATTGTTTTTTCTTTAGAAGTTTTCTTCCATCCCACCCACACTTTCTTTTCTTTCGTGCACATTTGTTTCCGGAGCAATGAATTTCAGAAAATTTTCTTTGTAGTTCAAGAGTCAGTGACACCCGGAACTCCATTGTCTTTCTTGTTTTTTATTTGTTAACTGACAGGAAAATGATTTATGACACGACATGGGAGCACATAGTTATTATTGTTCAATTTGGGAGCATCTGCCATTTTCGAAGTTCATTAAATTTCGATTTTCAGGCTTTCTCCTTTGTTAAGAAAAATGACATCAATTTTCGTGGAAGAAGAGGCATTCCTCACGAATACAAATTTAATTATAAAAAAGGAGAATTTCTGAAGAAAAATCTATGTCGGATGACTTGATCCATGAAGAAAAAGAGGGTTGAACTCTCGGAATTAGAAGGTCTATCTCTCAGATTCCATTTTAGATAACAGTGTTGCGATTAACTCGAATTCAGTGGCTTTGGAACAGGAAGTAATTAGGAAAATGCAATTTCCTGGCCAAACACTTTCATATTGTTCTGCATTTATTGCTCATTCCAATTTTGTTGTCCCCGCGGGGACTGGGCCGAGCCCGGCAGCAGTGCAACGCCAGGACGACCCTTGGAAAGTCGGAGCAAGCCCCGAGTCTTTCCTAGGTTCCAAAAATCATATAACCTTTATTACACTCATTCGAGTGTATACCGTAGGTTAATACGATAAGAACAGATACTACACTTTGATCTTAGCTAATAAGCCGAAGAAGCGATGGGGAGGCGACGAGGCGGCGAGGGTAGTGTTGTCGTGTGTACGGACAAAAACCAGGCTCGCGTCGACCACTATCCAGCAATGGCTAAGGAGGAACTGTGGGAGGAGAAGTGAAAACAACGAACGTTTCGAAATAAATGAAATGAAAAAGCAATGGAGAATTATTCTGTTTGGAAGAATCGAGTAATTGAGGGAGTCAGATTCAACTTTAAATTTCGAATTTCTGCAACCTAGTCTTCATTAAAGAATTTAGAATTAGTCGGAGAAATAAACATCATTACAAAAATCCTGAGAAAATGAAAATAACAACGAGATCTGATTTCTCAGACTCATAAAAAGTTCAAAATGATCGTCTCCACATCTTCTTGGCAGATGTCTCTGAAGAGTAAAAATGAGAGAATTCTCTCATGGTGTGGGTGGAGGGCGAATCTTGTTCCGTATTCATTGACGCACTCTTTGAATATGTTCTGATTCTGATAGCGTGACATTCCTATTGCTACTTTTTGCTTACTCTTCATCAATACTTCCAGGAAAGTACTGAAAATTTCAGTTCATCATACATTATTCCTCTTTTGAACCAAAAAGGATCTTTTTTTCAACAGAACATTGTCTTTTAGTTATTCATTGTCTCCGAAAAGAGAGAAAGATGCTAAAATTAGAAAGGGAGAGTCAGACTTTTTTTGGGAAAACTATGTTCAAGAAACAAAAGAAGTTCAAACAGATTCCTTTTGCTCACATATGTAGGGTAGCATTCAATGAAACATAAAAGGAAAAAAGTAGGAAAGTAGACTGAAAAAAATGTTTTAAATTACCGGACACAAACAGAAATGATTGCTCTGGAAAAAGGGGAATAAAAAGTGGAAAATGGGAAGAAAAATTATGATGTGAGGAAGAAGGAGAGAGGATAAAAAGTGGAAATATTCCAGAAGTGTTCCGAATGGAAGATGAAAAATCAAAGATTTGGAGAGTCAATAAGTTAATGAAGTCAAATTATGATGTAACATACTTCAGATATTCGATTTCAGGATGGAGGAAATCATGAATCATAAATCTGAACGGAAAATGAAAGAAATGGATATTTAATGGATGAGAATAGAACTTCTAATATGAGCTTCTGAGTTTTCTTTTTTTTCGGCTTAACTTTTCTTTGAAAAACTTTGAATATCATTTCTTTAGAACTGATCTATAACTAGCTTTACAAAATTGATAACAACTTTGCCAAACGAATCCAAAAAGTAAGGTTTATTGAAGCCCAAAAATCAAGAAATCATTTCTTTAGCCAGATCTAGAAAACCTAGACGTCATAACAATACTGGAATTTTCAGAGATGGCTAAAAATAGATTGTTTACTCCTCTTCGTTCAACTTTCAACATATTTATTCTATTCTGAAATTCCACCAAAAGATTATTTGAATCTTCCAAATCAACTAGAAAGACGAGGAAATGAGATAAAATTGAAAAATTCCATTTTTTACTTTCCAATGGAATAAACAAATGATTAAACTGATGTATACTTATGAACACACAAAAGGTATTATTATCTTGGGAAGGAGCTTATCCAGATTATTTATAGCTCTTTTTGTCCAAATGATGTGGTAGAAATAACTCAAAAGTTTTGCTTTTTTAGTATCATAATCTTACATCAAAAACAACGCAAAGTTATTTTGCATTTCTAAAAGAAACTTTACTCAAAATTTGAGTCGATCAAAAAACTTTACTCTTTTTTTTTTGAAGAAAGAGTATCAAAGATTACCAAGCTATCAAAACATTCGTTTTTATGTTTCCAAATATTTTGGAGAATTAAAAAGTAAGTGTTACTTTTCTCTACTTTATCACTTTCCGGTGTCGTCAGAAAAAAAAGAGCAACAATCAGTTGAGATCTTTTTGACGAGATTTTGATTGGCAAGGGAGCACTCGGGGAACGAATTTGAAGGGGTTTTGAGCCACGTGATAGAGAAAAAGAAGTTGAAAAAATAAGAAGAAGGAGATATGAATATAATAGAAAGTTGAGTAGTAGGTACAACAGCTGAACGAATCCTCTTTTTTTTTTGCAAAAGTTCAGAATTCGCGGTTCTTTCGAAAAACAAAAATAGAAGTGGTTGCCTTGGTAGTCGGACTAAAAAGCAGAAAAATATGTACATATTTTCTTGTTGTTTTATGTCTGATTTTTATGTTCAAAAGAGGCAGAAAAGAAATAAACTGGTCTAGGCTTTTGGGTCTGATTGATTTGTGGGCAACCTTTTTTTTTTAATTTCCAGGTAAAGATTTTGGAGATTCAGATATCCGTACAGAGGTTTATGTCAGTTTCAGCTTTCAGAGGAACGGAATGTGAGTATGGAGAATGAAGAAGACAGAAAGAGATTTCAAAATTTGAAAATATTGAACACATAGTTTAGATTTGATGAGAGCAGTCTGTAAAGCCGGATCCCGAAATTAGAAAAAAAATAACTAACCGCATTATCAATATCGTTGCAACTGGCAAATAAATCTTCGCTGGATGCGGATGGCCGATCATCGAACGAATGGTGCATTGAAGATCCTGAAGTACACTATCATTTGAACTTTCAATAAATTCTTCCAAGAATTTTTAATTATCATTTTGAATAAGCCGCATTTTTATGACATCAAAAGAGAAACAGTGAACAACTTGAAGGTGAGAAAAAAAGAGCAGCTGATATACTCTACACATATGTTTTTTGACTCCTCCCCTTTCTTCAGATCTTGAAATAGATGAACCTACTTCACGAGAGTTTGCAAACGAAAAATTCCTTCCTTTTTTTGAATCTTGATTTCCAATTTTTGAGGTTTTAGAAGAAAGAAGGGAACCAGGGTAGCAAACTATTTCAGCTGTACTAGTTGGTATCAAGAACTTTTATGTTTTATGACCAGAACAATTAATATCATTAGGTATCATGAGATGAAGCCAAAAAACTGGTTTCTGGTCAGGATGAACTTATAAAGATGCTCGAAAAAGGGATTATGCTCGAAGCTCTGCAGAATTATTGGTGTCCCAACGACGCTAGCGTTTTATAAACAAGTAAGATTACCTTGACTGTCACATATCAGAATAGCAGTATAACTGGATTTCATCATTGAATTTCAATTTAATTCAAGATGAAAATGAAAAAAAAGCGGCGAAGAATAAGAAGAGGAAGGGATTCAGAAGCAGCAGAAAAACAGAATGAGAATCCAATTGAAAATGCGAATTGAGCCCATTACAGTGAATAAGAAGAAACAGGGAATCTGGGGTGTGGTGCAGAATTTTCGAATTTTAGCAGAGCGATTCTCAATTTTTGGTAGGGAAACACCTGCTTTGTTTTCGGTGTAGCCTCTTTTTCTTCAATGTTTCTTCAGTCAGACTTTTTGAAGAAGTTCACGCCTTCTGTGGACCTTTTCAATTCAGAAAAAGTGAATGGGAAATTAGAAGAAAGAGCAAAAAAGAAACAATGAAAACTGGAAGAGTAGGTGTGGGTTGGGAAGAAGATGACTTTTGACCCAGGAAGAAGGGCTAAACCAGAGATAACTTTTCGAACTTTTGGGCTAGATTGGGCCTTGGGAAGCTGGAAGACATGAAGCGTAGTCTGTTTTTGCTTAATTTTGTCTAAAAAGGGCACTCCAATAAAAATGGTAATTTCAGAAAATTATGCACAGAATTTTAGAAAAACAGGATGATACATCAGTGACAAAAAATGATCCTTTCTGAAGGTAGACCAATGTTTTGAAATCTGGAACCGTCGAGGTCGATATGGGTAGTTTGAAATCAAATCCAATTGAAAAAGTTTTGATTAGAAGCTCGAAAATGTTGAATTGAGAAAAATCGAGATTATCTCGGTAACAGGATTCATAGTAGATAACGGAAACCAAGATAGTTGAATATCGAGTATTTCTGTTGCTCCATAAAGGGTTCCGATCATTGTTTCTAGAGACACCTTGTGCCTAAACTAGCCTGTTCCTTCTATGATGCTATCTGATTCTGTCTGGGGGGGTTCCTCGGAAAGTGGAAGCGAAGAAAAATAACGAGAAATGAAAATAGTTCTTATTCATATTTTTTCGTCTTTCTATCCGAGAAGTCGAATCGAATGTTATTCTGAATCACGCAGTCAAACGGAACCGAATTCAGGAGAAAAAAAAGAATTCAGAATTCCAGATGACCTCATTTCTCACTTTAGGAGACTTTCTCAACAAATTCTAAGGGATCAGTGGAAGAAAATATGCATGCGTTTAAAAAAGAGAGAAACAAAAAACAGATAGAAGATGTCGGAATACATATAAATGTATATGTATGTGTCCGGTGTGTCCTCCCGCCGGTCCGATGGCCTTCCAATTGTATTATTCAATTTTCGAGACTTCTTCTTCTTCTTCTTTTGCTTTTTTCTTCTCTTTTTTACTATGATCTGGATGATGTCTTCGTGGTGACACCACCAGAATAGAAATTCCCTTTTTTTGCTCATCTTTACATTTTTACTCCCCGCCCCAAATTCAGAATTCCCCTAGGGGTGTTAAGAAGCATCATCCTAATTGAAGTGCCTCTTCTGATTTCTTATTTAAAATTTCAGAAGAATCTAGAAGGCAAAAAACAGAAATGAGAAAAGAAAAAGATGCTCAGAGACAAAAAAAGAAGAAGACACTCCAAAAATCTACCAAAAATTGAAAACGGAGAAAAGAGCAAGAAGAAAAAAAATCAGGAACTAACCCCACAATTGTTGTCTTTCGGCTGCTGATATTGGGGATGCTGAGCTGAGACAACGACCACTTCCCATGCCTGAAAAAAGAGAGAAAATAGTTGAATTCGGATAGAAAAATGGTGGTGAAAAGGAGAACAAGAAGGTCCCCCACTCTGCTTTTTCTGTTCGTTTTTCTAAGAGAGTAATTTCAGTATTTTTGGAGAAATTGGAGGCAGAGAATTGAAAAAAGAAGAAGAAGAGAACACTAAACAGAATTGATGAACTCTTCTGCTTCTTTTTTTTTTAATTGATTCGTGGAAGCAGGAGTCGATTTTCGAAACTTCACAGTGAAATGATTCTGGGAGGTAAATATTTTCTGTCTATTTTTGAGTACTCGGTGTTTTCGACATGGCCGATTGAATTAGGTTATTTTCTAGGCAAACAATTGGAAGGAACGTGTGTTCTGGAACATTTTGATCTCATGAAGAGAGCAAACGAGTGAGTTTCAAAAAAGTCCTGGTTAAAATCTAAATAATTGCCCGAATTTGAGCTCATAACTAAAGAATCGTCAACTCGGGAATCAGAACAATATTGATATGATGTCAGGTTTATTTCAAGCCAGAATGTAAAATTTTGACTCCAACTTTTATTAGACTACGTAAGATTCAGACACCCAAAATTCCCTCGAGTCCATGATAGTCTATAAAATATTATAAACAGTTCTGAGACAGCCTTGATAAAAATGAAATCACAGCCCTCTTTAGGTAAATTTGTGTTGGGGGAGAAAGTCCAACCAATTTTTCTTATTTTGCCCCAAAAAAGTTACCTTTTGGCAGCACATCACTCAGAAAAATACCATTCGTATAATCGAACATAAGCTGTTCAGGGGATAATAGAAGGATTTTGGGAGTCGTCGAATCAGAGTGTTGATCAAATGCATCTGAATGATCGAGCCGTCTATTCGACCCCATTTCTCGACGCCCAAAATGAATAAACGGAAGTGAAAAAATAAGAAGAGAGGAGCAGAAGGCAACAACAAGAGCACCTTTTGTGTTGAACGGCACAAAACGAATTCTAATGAGAAATTGTTCGGGCGGTGAATTAATTTCAGTGAGCAAAACGTGCTTCTCTCTTTCTGTATGTCGAAAGATTTCCAGTTTTGTCCTCGTCGACGAGAAAAGAAGAAATAGAAGATGATGAGCAAAAGAAAACAGGCGAGAAGAGAAGAGTTACATACAAAACATCGACCACAGTCGTCGAATTATTCACGTCACGCAAAGTGAACGGATACAGGCATCGAGATGGGGAGGAGGGACAAGCACTTTTGGTGTTCATTAATTAAGAATGCTGTCAAAAAAAGAACTAGAAAAGAATGGAAACTGCTTGAGGCCTCACTATCAGAGAGAAGATCATCTGGAGACAGTGGGTTTCCTGTTCCGGCGGGATAGAAAAATAGAGTCTACGAGGAACAAAATGTGATTCATCTGATGGAACCAAGTTGATTTTAAGAGTTAGAGTGAGATGAAACTATTCCATACTTTTGAAAGTTGAAGATGTATATGCTAACTTGCGTCCTGAAGAGTTTCCACTGTCAGTTCCGGTCGATGGACTGCTTCAAAGCCAATAACATGGAGTTTTTTAGTCTGCCATCTTTCAGGACATGATTATTTGTATTTCCCTCTACTGTAGGCAAAAAAGTTCCAGCAAGCATTTACAGCTCATGGAGTGTTCCAGCGGTTTGCTTAGTTATTACTTTCCCCGTCAAATTGATTCTTCTCCACGTCACAAAAAAAGAGACAGTCCTAAAGTGCTCCGTCGCCATAAAGACAGTCCATCCACTTCTCTTCTACAGTATACACTCGAAACCTCCTTATGTAACTTTATGCAATTCAACCCATGTACCATCTAATAACCACTATCCCAAAACTCTTCGCACTTCGATTCATGCCCTCCAAGAACATGATACTAAATTGAATTTACGCTCCAGCAAACTTTGCAAAGTCACATGGTCCAAACGATCAAGAAACGGACGGACGGGTCTGGTTTATCGAATTGAGTTCGAAACGGAGACCTCCAATTTTTAGTGTCACTTCCAGAGAAGATTCAGATATAGAGGTTCCCCAATTGGGAAATGATAAGTCTCAAATGAGTTTGAAATCTAATATCTAATATCAATATCAATATGCATACCAAAAAAACGGACTTACTTTGAAAGGATGACGTTGACATATTCCCAGAAGAAAGAAAGAAAGAGAAACAAAACACGGAAACACCGAGTCAACCTCCCCGTCCGAAAGCACTGCTTTACGAGAAGCTATAAAAGTATCTCCATTCACCCAAACCACTCTCCAAAAGAGCGACACTTTTTAGACGTGTTGAGATTGCGATTTCAGTAGTGGTACAAGAAAGTACACGGAGAAAAAGGAGCAATTTGGATTTAGGTTAAATGTTCTTTATGGAGAAAGTTGGGAAAAAATGTGTTATGAAACTAAATGTGTAGTCTCGTTGAGGATTAAGGATATAGATTGCATCAAAGGCTAGTTAAGTTGAAATTTGGGTTGGAGAGCTTGAAAGCAAGTTTTAATCGAAAAACAGATGCTTACCGTATTTACTCTAATAGACCTGCAGTCAAAAGATCATTTTAAAAAATAAACTAGCACCTTCCAATTATCCGGCACCCCAAAAATGAATGAAGTTTGGAAAGTGTATAACATCATTTCGGGTGGTCTTTACCCTTTATAGACGTTCGAAAAGGCTTTATCCTTCATATTTTTAGTGAAACAGCACCGATTTTCGGTTAAATTTTTGATAAACTGACTCTTTGAAAAATAGACCGACACCCTCTAAACGACCGGCACTCTCTAATAAACCGGCATCAAAATGAGGACCACGAAAAATAGGTCTATTAGAGTAAATACGGTAAGTATTGTGTACTATACCATTTATTTCGTTGACTACGGAACCCATATGCACATCAAGTTAATCTTGGAGTAATGAAAAGCTGCATCTACGAAAAATGCACGAATTAAGAAAAGACTCGAACACCATCCAGAAGTAACACCTCACAGTCTAAAAATTCGACAAAAGCCTATTCCCCGATTCCTGAATCCCCACCCCAAAGAAAAAACAGAAACCCACCACCCAACGCATTCCACTTCATTGTCTGCTGAACGACGGAACTGAATGAGATCTTTGGAGATGCGTGTAGTCGACCGGACGAAGAGCATGACTGGCCTGCAATCGAATCATTTTGAAGAAGAAAAAAAAGAAACGAAAGGGGTGCCCCCTTTTCTGCCTGTCAATAATAATTATAGGGTGTCATTCTACCCCTTTTTGAGCCTTTTCAAGAAAGGAACATTTTGATTTTTATGGAGTCTTTTTGTGTGCTGACAGGAACCTTTGACATTTCGAAAATCATTATTTGGTTTCCTACACATGCAGTTTATTTTTTTTCCTTCTGTTTAAGACTGTCTACTCAGTAGTATGCACCTTTTCTCGGAGGAATACCTGAACTTGGAGTGACGTAGATTTGCATAGACATTTGATGATATCTAGAATCCGAGAAGATTCAAAACTCAAACAAGAAAACGAAAAAAGAAGAAGCGGAAGAAGTGGGTAGAACAATTGAATCTTCAAAAATACAATTCAACTTGTTTCAATTTTGAACATGAACGAAAATTCAGTTAGAATATTTGTAGAGATATGCGGTTCAGGTCGAAATAGGATTTCAGCTCATCTTTATTTTCAGATAAATCTCTGCTCTCTCTCTCTCTCATGACTAAAAATGTATGTTATAGTATTAGTAAGTGGAATTATGGCTTCGTTTTTTCATTAGAAGACTGAAAGTTAATGTTCCAGGTGACGTGGAATTCTCAACCTAAATAACAAATAGTACAAAATGTGAATCTCCAATGGTATTGGAAAGTTTCAGTATTGTAGCATCATAGAACGAATAGAGAAAAATAGAAATGGCGGAAAATAAACAAAATGTGAGCTGATTTGTTCCAGCTCAAATCTGTTGATGCGTTCGTTAATGTAAGCAAGAATTAGATCAAATTGAAGATAAAAAAGCAGAAATGGATTAAAGATTAAACATTATACGAGGTTTTTTCTGGGAGGGAAAAATAACAACACTTTTCCAAATTCATGAAAATTTGTACACCTTTTTATTTAGTAAGCGCATCTACAGTAATCCTTTAATGTCCTTTTCAGACATTTCCAGACCCCTTCATACATTTCTTCGAATTGTTTTCCCTTTTGTGTTTCCAGCTCATTTTCAGTTCATGACTCGGCTCAAAACGACATCCGGTCATCTCATAAATATAGAAACACGCTCCCTCTCTATTTTTGTCTTTTTTCTCAGTATTTCCATTGCAGACTCGTCCCGAGAATAGGAACACACAATTTTAAAAGTCTCACCATCTCGAAGTTGGCGTAAATCGACACAGTCAATGCTGTTGGCACGGTGATTCCGTGCCTGTGGCACTTGCAGTAATTGCACAATTTTGACAAATTGAAGATTCGAATGAAGAAGAAGTGAACTGAAGACGTGAAGTTCGGAAAGATTCAGACTAAGTAGAAGGCGTGGGAGGAAAGAATTGGGATGCGAATGAGGATGTGATTAATTTTTGGACAAACCCGAAGGCGTCAAAAGTAAAATAAAAATGGGGAAAAGTTGAAGATTGCAGAAAAGGACAAAGAATGAAAAGGACGAAAATGGAAATCCAGGAAGGATTCGGTTTTTTCTCTTTCTTTCCGCGTCGTTACATTTCATGAAAATTCGATAAGAGAGAACCTATCGAATAAGAAATTTCAGGAGATGTTGCAAGAGTTGCAACTGAAGGGAAAAAAAAATTAAAAACCGAGTAGAAATGAATTCTGGTGACGTGGCATGATGAGTGATCTTCTAATATTAATATGGGACATGAAACAGAAGGAAAAAAAAGGGAAATGAAAACTAAATGAATCGGCAGGTCTAGTACTTTTTATAGAGTAGCTTCTTGATATCTTAAAAGAGAAAAAGTAAGAATTTTGAATGCGTTTTGCTGAGACTCGTAATTTGAGCTATTTATCCTCTAATACAAAAAGTTAGATTGAATTTAAAACACATTGTTGAAAAAAAAACAAATTTTCCTAATTTTTTGTTTACTCTGATAGGGAGGCTTTCAACAGTTTTCCAAATTATAAAAACAATAACAGAACTAACTGTTTGAATAAACCAGGCTTAACTTTAGAAGAGAAATCAATCAAGATTGGATCTTTGAAACTTCCTTTTTTTCAGAAAATTTACGACGGCTTTCCTTGGTGTTTACCTTGTGAAGCACGTTTTTGTGACACTTTAACAAAAGGGATATCGAAAAAATAAGCGTAAATGAGCAGGGAATCTGAACACAGAACTGTTTTGACCTCGAAATTCTGTAGGAAAACAAGGACGAAAAATATGTGTAGGTCCCTCACAAAGACACGAAGGATCAAGAGATAAAATTGAGTTTATTAGGACAACGATGAGAAAAGAAAAGAAGGAATCAGATTTTGAGTCGTAAGAAAACATCATCCTTGTTTTCTGTTTCTTTTACTTCTGTCTTCTGAATTCGTCTAGTCATTGGAAAAGAAGAAAGTACAGAGAAATGTACAAAATGTCGGATTAAAAGTTAGTGATCAGAAACTATGGACATTGTCATCTTACTAATTTCTGTCCGAATACGATTTATTCACAGTCTGATCGCATTTTTAGAATCTCTTTCACAACTTGAACAGGAGAAGCTCTAAAATATCTTTGGGAAAAATCGATTGATTCAAAAACTTTTTTGAACAAAAGTAGCTTGGAAATATTGAATTCTAAGGCATAAAACATCAACTATGTCTTCATTTTTGCATCGTCATATATCCTCAACAAAATCCGATTAATCTATAACCTTGTCCTAAGAGATGATTGCTCAAGAAAAATTGCAGTCAAAAATAGTACTCAATTCTTTTTGTGGCGACTAAATAAAAAGTATAAATTCTTTTTTTTTTTTGAGAAGGTCCCTGAAAATGTTCTTCTTGTGGCGACTAAATAAAAAGTATAAATTCTTTTTTTTTTTGAGAAGGTCCCTGAAAATGTTTTTTGAGAAGGTCCCTGAAAATGGAAAAAAGAGAAAGTCGAAGAAAAAGAGGGAAGGAATTTCCGAAGATCAGAGGTTCTAATTTATCATCCATTGGGACAAGGGAAGAACATGAGAGGTTAAGTGAGGTCCGGAACAAAAATAAATGAGGAGAAAGGTTGCTGGCTCATCTTTATTGATAAGAGATATTGGATCAATCAGAAGAAAGAGAAAAAATGAGAGAGTTTTCATGTTGTCTGTGATGAGAGATATGAAATGGGAAGAATGGAATGAGATTTGAATTTATTTGGAGTGAGATTCAGGACTACAAGTTTTCAATATTCCAAATGTATGAACAAAGACGAAGAATGATGGAAAGTCTATTGAGAGGACACAATCCGTTGTCGTGAGAACTTTGAATGATCAGAGATAAGAAACATGTAGACAAGATATGACAGGAAATGGGATATCATTCAAACAATTTCCGTTTTAGAGATAGTGTTCGGGAAGCACGTGGAGCTATCTGAGGTTTCTGATGATTCATTGGTCAAGATATTCTAAAACAGGGGAAACGAAGTGATCTTACTAAAGAAGTAACGAGACTAGGGTTAATTTGGCACGGAAATTGTCAAGGACCCAATGTATAAACCTCTAAATTTCAAAATGAAAACTCCTCGATAAAACGAAATATTGATTTTGACTATTCTCAACGGGGACCTGATCCAGAACTCCCACGAGACACTAGATTTTATACCATTCATGAGGATTCGCCCATTCGAGAATCAGTAATACTTGGCATATACTAACTTTTTGCAGCTTTCTGAGAAAGACCGAATTTAGAAAGAGAATCGTAATATTCCAGGATCAAAAAATTAGCATGACTCATTTATTTTTGTCGAATTCAATCTACAGAACTAACGTTCATCAAAGCACATGTTTACATCCTTCTCGGACAACTCATTGCTGAAAATCCACTGGGGACCTTCTAATCATTCCCAATTTTCTCACGTCTCTTTCTCTCTACCTCTGCACCTGATTCCTTTTCTCATTTTTTCCTTCTCACGTGTGTTTCGTTGTCAATCATTTTCAATCAACGAACTCAACCCACACGGATTCAAATCTTCATATTTTTGACACAACAAAAAGAAGAAACTGTGTAAATTTTCACCACAAATATATATTTCGCTTTGTCTTTTTTTTCGATCATTGACGAATGTTTTGAAGGTTAACATCAAAGATGAAAGATCTCGGAAGAGGGATGAGAGTCTGCGAGCTTTCCTGTTTTTATCAGAGAGCCACTTTTTCTTTCTTTAACAAAAAAAAAAACTCACCGATAGGCATCGGAGGTTTTTCTGAAGTCGGCGACAATGTGGACGTCGTGGTTGATGTTCGACTGAATCTCGGACGATCTCGGAAATCCAATGAGCTACGGGCGGATACAGAACACTGAAAACATGAGTTCAGGGTGAGATGGACGGAAGGGAAGGAGGATTATATCTTTTCTAAAAAAAACGAAAAGAAAAGAATAATTTCAAACGAAAATCAGATCGTTCTCTGCTCAGCCTGCGTTGTCACTATCCCGCTACATCAAATCAAAATTGGGGAAAAAAACTGAAAAAGTTCACATCTTCCAAAAATCTAAACGCCTCAACAGTAAGCTGAGAACACAAACTTCAAAGTTTCCATCATTTGCCGGTCTAAAAACAAATTTCAAAACTTTTTCGTGTGAACCAGACAGGTCAGTGATTGAAAACCAAAAGAAAAAAGGAAGTCTGGTGAGATTTTGGGAATAGAAAAATGAAAAGTAGAATTCGATGTCATATGTTAAAAGTTAGAAAAGCAGAGTACAAATGGGGGAATGACCATCAACTAGTTCTGACGATTTTCATTCCGGAAGTTTGAAAATAAGATTGAACATTTTCAGATATCAATTTTCGATTCTATCTCTAATAAATCTTCATCCAACAAAAAAACAACTGACCTGTCGCAATCCACTGCTTGATTTCCTGATTTTCGGTGGTGCCTCGTCCAGATCAGATGGCTTTGATTCGGTGTCCGTTTGCTGACTGAAAGACGAGGGAATTTTCTCAGTTTTTTAACTGATAGGTAAAAACGAACCTCGTTCTCCAGGTAACACTGGGATGCGGATTTGACGTCGTGTCGGATGAGTTTGAGAGCAGAAGGACAGGATAATGCGATACCGAAAAAAAGAGAAAAATATTAATTGAGGGATTGAAATGAATGAAAAGGTAGTCTGGATGAAAAGAAAGAAAACTGATTGGAAAGAGGAAGAGAGGACGAAGAAAGGGAGAGAGAGAGACCAAAGGTCCAATTAGTGAGAAAAAATAGATGAAAGAAAGACGGATAGGATCTTTGGGTCACTCACCCAATGACTACATTATTTTGAGGTTTCGGGAAAATTTAGCATATTTTGAAAGATTTTGGCTCCTCTTCTTGTAAACCTGCTGACAAGACATGCGGGTCTGAGAGGATTCCAGACAAAACCATTTGCCAATTAAAAACTTTTTGGGTTCAAGGGATCCTTTTTAGTATTACAAACTCTGTATTCAGATATTAGAACAAAATCATATTAGTCAAACGGATATTTTCAGTTTTTTTCAATTTTTTTGAGTTTTCAAATTGCTCCCAAGAAAAAAAATGTAGAATACTCCAAAAGTTACTGAAAAACCAATTCTAGACATTCCTTTTCTTGTATTTTCTAAAACAAAATGAAAATTGAAACTTGGATCTTACACTGATTAGAAAACTAATTTTTCATTTTTCTCAAGCCGTTCGTTAACCAAAAAGACATCTTCTGCAAAAAAAAGCGAAAATGAACATCAAGTTTTCATTTTTCAAACTTCGATATGGTCGGATGGTTTCTGTGTGTTTTTGTCAATAACTGCTGTCTAGAATAGAAAAAAACAAGATGATGTTAATAATGAGAAAATGAATGTTATGACGATTGAAAAATTCTGAGAATATACCTGTAACGATGGAAACTTCTTTCCAATCATTCCACTTTTTCTTCGAACTATTGGATGTGATGGTCCGCCATTTGATTTCGGAGATTCATTGACATCTCCTGCACTTGAAGATGTCACTGATTCATTTCTCTGAAGTTGGGATGCTGCTTTTACTGCATCTTCTAGTTTCATTCTTATCTGGAAATTGGATTTTTTTAATAAAGAAGAGAAAAAAAAAGAGGATGGATTCCGAAATTTAAAAGTTAAACACAATAAAATGAGTTATTCATAAATTGAGAATCTCTCGAGAAACGAGCGAAACCCATCAGATTTTCTAAAAATGATTATTTCGAAAATAATGAAGTTGTAGGAATCGAAAAATTTGAAGCCGATCTGAAGAAAAAACAAAATGAGGAACCAAAAAAAAGAAGCAGAAACAAGAAAAAGTGCTAAATTCGAAGTTTGACCCTGATATCGAAAATGATCACAAAAGTTTGACTTGAAAAAGTAACGGAAATTAAATTTTCCACTTAAAGTTCTGAGCGGAAATTGAGAATGATCCACTTTGAATTATAAAATATAGATGCTAGGAATTCATGAACACCCGTAGACTCAGAAAATCGAAGTGGTGTTTTTTTCGAAATTTCTTTGTGTCAGAAACTAAAAACTAAATGTCGTCGAGCAGCAATAGAAGCCCCATTTCCATTCATCCTCATAGCACGTCATTTGAATTTTTTACTCATTTTTTCGTCTAGTTTCAATAGGTTAAGTGTTATATAAAAGCACGCAAAATGAGTAATACAATAGGCGGAAATAATTGGAAAAACGCGAGACTTCAACTTTTTTCAACTTTTCCCTTGTCTTTTCACTTCTTGTGAAGTCACGAAAAAGAGAAAGAGAGAAGAGATAATTAGTCGTCTAACACTATAAGGAAAACGAGAAAACGGGGGGAGAAAACTAAAAAAGAATGGAACATGTATCCCGAATATGTTGCCGTCTTTGGGAAGATTCAGAATACAATTCTAGACAGAAAAATAGAAAAGATAATAGGATTTGAATTCAGAATGTGTAGTACAACACGATGTCTGGAAAAAAATAGAAAAGGAGAAATAGATAATAGTGCGTTTTGAAGCCTTATTTAATCGAAAGAGAAGAAGAAGTGAATCATATATTCAATTTTGTTTTCCTTGTTTGCCTTTTGGTCGAGATTACCTGGGGGGAAACCAACGGGGGAAACTAATTTAAAATACGGAAAAGATTTTGGAAAAGGAGGAAATAATTTTCCGAGAATTTGGAGATCCAGAAATAGCAACATAATACCGTAGTTACGAAATGTTTTAAGACAGAAAATTGAAGAGTTTGGATGGCTGCAGCGGCTCGTGAATTTTAAACTAATTGACCTGTGGAGCATACTGACCAATTCGTTTTCTCTTTCTACTGACCTTCGGTGACATCATCAGAGTCTGAACAAAAGGAAATGGATGAAATACAAATTACCCTTGAGAGGATGATCAACATTCACTTTGAAGTCTGGAAATTAGGGATCGAAGTTGTTGGTTGGTAGCTTGGAACGTTTTTTTGAGAGCCGTACTTATTGTATAAAAAAAGGGGTGAATAATGAGAACTCGATTTCGTAAAAACACAGATGAGGATCCCAAGATGAGTTGAAATATGACGACTTTGATCAGTACCTACCTAAAAATGCCATTATCTGAACAAGAAAGGTTAATAGGATCCCTGAAGACTAATCTATGAACCTATGTAATTTGAGTGAAGATATTTTAGGAAATCGACAATTAGTGGAGGGCCTTGAACGGTTAAAAATTGAAAAACTGGAAATATTGGTGACTCAACTTGGCCATCAGGTATGTGACATAAAAGAGTTCCGGAAATCTTGTGATACTGGGGTCACTTCAAAGTTTGTTCCTTTTAAATCTTAACAAATCGGTGTCAATAGATTTTTACTCAAGATCCATGCTTTCAGTATATTTCGAAACCTAGACAACTACAGTACAGTAGACAAAATATGACCCGTTTCCTCTCTCCCGAGAGGATCTTCGTAATCTATTCTTTTTTCAGTTCCAACAAGGGAAATATATGAGGGTTTCAATGGAAAATAGAATAATAAAGGGGAGAGAAAAGAGAGTCTTCGTACTCGATAACTGACCTACATATCACGCAACAAGGGCTCTTTTTGCTCCCTTTTTTCTCTTCTCACGTGCATATACATTTCGATGGCCACGGGTCCCCCCATTTTCCAATTATCTTCTGCTCTGTTGCATTGAGGTAGCACAAAACGAGAGCATTTTCAAGAAGATGAAGAAGAATCCGACCTTTTTCATGATGTTTGAGATTACTTTTTAAAAAAGAGAAACCATTCATTGTAAATGCGAGGGTGTTCTCAATGAACAACGATTTAATAATGTGAAAGAACTTTGAAAGTTTAAAAAGTATGTGAGATTTTATGAATAGAAGTGTTTCAATGGATTGGGAGCTCCAAAATAGAAGCGTTTTCATCTCTGGGAGTCAGGTTTTTTTGCTCTTGAATCATTCATCAGTTCACACAATTATAAAGAATAGGAAGAAAAAATACTGGCGAATATTTTGAAGCAGACTAATAAGTTGAGCAAATGAAAAGAAAAAACGGGAAACTCAATTATTTTTTCATGAATGAAACTATATTTACATTTTATAATTGGTCCACTGCCGGAACCCTTTTCTAGAGAAAACAAGAGTGATTTTGAGGATGGTCAATGGTCAGTTGAAAACGACAATGGGTGGTAAGGAATTGAATGAAAATTGGGAAGGATCTGAAAATTATGGAGAAGGTTGAGGAAAGTTTGTATCTCAAACAAAACGTTGGAAAAGCTAGACATCAGCTTAATTGAACTCGAAAGATTAGGGTTCAGAATAAAGTCTGTGAGATAATGAGCAATACTTCCAGTTTTTGATACAGGTTTTTTGAGACATTCGACTACTTTCAATGCGTTAAATGTTATGATTTGAAAACTTCTTGGAGCATCAAATCTTAATAAAAGTTGTTTTAAAAATGCGATCAGGGCTGTGCTGAGCCTCATCTTAATTCGCTCCAGGTTATCTGAAAAACTTCTCCAATTTTTCTGATCCAAGTCTAACTTTCAAAGTTTAAATCGCAAAACTATGAAGTATTTTTTCTGTAAAACAATGCATGTATTTTTGTTGTTTTCTTCGCAGCCCGATTATTTTTCAATGTAGTCATTCCAGAAATCTTTCTCTTTTTTCATTCATACTTCCAGCCAGACATTCGAACGAACACACGTAACAGAGAAGAAGCAAGAAACGGAAAAACTGCAAAAAAATAGACTTAAAAATTGAATTTTTCAATCTTCTTCCGATATTCCATCCTGTCTTTTTCTCCGTTTCTCTCAAAGTACGTTCATCAATAAAACAGGCGTCGGAATGAGATAAATCAGTGGGAGAAGAATGAGAAGAATGAATGATATTTCTGGAAGCAACTGCTGTTTTTTTCGATATTTGCTCATTGAGAGCGATCAATCGTTTTCGGATCTCATATTGTGTCAGTTTATCATCTTTTTGTCTCATCATTTCAAAGATTATTGCGTTTTTAAAACACAGGTGTTCTCTCGGTTCTTCGTCAATTGTTTTTGATCTTCCTCAATAAAAAAAACTTCTCTAGTGTATCAAAATATGGAGAGAGCAAAATCATAAAAATGAATAAGGAAGGCTTGAAAAATCGAAAAAAAGAAAGCATAAAGAGCAGGAGAGGCTAAAGACATGCCTTCTTTGTGTTCGTTCGTTTCTCACTTTTGGCTTTGCATTTTCAGATTTTTCAAGTGTTTTTTTTTCAGAACGAACAATCAACAAGTGGAGGAGAATTTCACAATGACGTCTTTGTTTTAGATTCGGATTTAGCCGTGCTATGGATAACAGAATTCAGGTTAGCTTAAACTTCGTGGCTTAAACTTGAACCTTGAAACTAGGTGGTTTTTTATTTGGAAACAGGACCTAGATGTCGTGAGAATATGTTCTGAATCTGTATCGAGGTTCTACTTACAATTGATTGATTCATTCTTCAAAGATATTAACGTCTGAAAATCCCTCCATTGATCAATACTCTCTCATCTGTTCATAGTGTAAACTTAACCGCATCGTGACAAAATGTACCACAATAAAAAAAGATCAACCAGTAATAATTCGTTTCTACTTTAATCCGCTTTCCCGACAGTTTCCCCATTCCATTTAGTTCCTCTCATGATTCTCTTTTTGTTCCTTTTTATCTCAATTTCTTCTGCTTCTGAAGACTGTCGAGGACACTTCAGTTATGAAAATGCTTGTAACAAAATTACATTGGAACTCATCACAGAATGGCTTATGAATAAACCCATTCCATCAGTTAAAGTTGCTTCTTCTTTGACTGTTGACTGTCAGAGAGCACTGGTGAGTTATTCGAGCTGGTTAAAATTTATGTTTCTTTTTCAATTTTTCATTTAGGGATGTGTAAAAATGATTGAATGTTCCGAGAAAGACAGAGAAATCTCAAAGAAAATATCGGATCTTTCCGAGCTTTGTAGCGGAATTTCAGCATTCGGATCGTCGTTTGGAAAGTGTATTCCTATTGTGAGCTCCCCTGATTCGATTTTATCAACCCATCTATAATTTTCCAGATACGAAGCAAAGAATCATCTGGAGAATATCCGTGTCTAAAGTATTGGAATAATTTGGTATTTTTGGAATCGATTGGCTCGCAAAACTTATATCTTTCCAGAACCAAACTCCGACTTGTGAATTCTTCAATTCAGATTACGATTGTGCACAGATGCTTGTTGAAAATCAATGTGGAACGAGAGCTTTGGATGAAATGAATTACAATAAAAACTTTATTGCCGATTTCTTTGGATGCAAAATATCTGGGTCAGGCGAAAGAGCGAAATCGAATTGGGATTCTTCGGAAGAGTTTTCCGGATTTCTTCGTGGTACCAGATAATAAATTTCAAGAGTAAAATTATATTAATAGATCGTACATAAAATTTCTGTTATTTTTCGGTGCAAAGAAGTGATTTTACTCTATATTCATTTTTCATCATATCGCTCACGACATCATCTCCGCATTCCTTTTGAATAAACTTTTGAAGTTCTGAGAATTCATCGGTCGAAAGTTCGCATTTTGGTTTTGGTTGAGTTGTCGTGGTGTTTTTCAGAGTTGTCAAATCGAATTTTGTCTGAAAGCCTTTAATATTTGAGAAACTAATAATTTCATACCTTCTCAATACATTTACTGAATGGTCCAACACTGAATCCGTATTCATCACAAGCGGATCTCAAAAACATGGTTCCGATTCCTAGAAGACCTTTGAGAACATCTGGCATAGCGATTTCCTCGATACAATTCTTAAATTTCAATCATTATTCTCGAGAGAATATGAATTTTACCAACCGTCGTGTCTGTACACATTTCATAGAACAATTCCATATTCGAAATTGTTACATTTCCAAACTTTTTCTGCTCCAATTTTATGTTATGAAGTATATTTTTCATTTTGTTGAGTTTGTTCAGACAGTTTTCTGGGCGCGAAATAGAAGTTGGAGCACATTGGATCGTGGAGAAAATGTAGAAAAAAGTGAGAAATAGAAATATTTGTTGATGAGAGGCCATTTTAGGAAGAAATGTTCTCAAGAATGAATGAAGATATCCAGAAGAGAAAAGAAGATGTGATTGTCCCTGAATGCGTACATAAATGTTCAAAAGTGTTTTATTGATTTCGAATGGTATGAGAAACAGATAAGATAACACAGAAAGATAATATTACTCTCCCTTTCTAATCGATTGACATAAAGTGCTCCTCACATGATTCTCATACTCCATCATATTTTTGACAGCCAAAAATCCACATTTCTTCTCGACAAAATTTGAAAGTGTCTCGTATTCAGAATCATCCAAAAAACATTCGTTGAAGTCGGACGAAGTTGAATTCGATCGTTGAATTCCAACTAGAAACTGAAAAAGTACGATTTTCAATTAAAACTTTTTCAGAGAGTTACCCTTGAGATACATTTGAAGAATTCCCCGCTTTGGTATCGAAGAGAATCACAAACTGGTTTGATTTTCCGTTGAAATAAATCGGACCATTCTTGAAATATTGAATTCGGATGTTGGTTATTCGTCTGCTCGAAACACTCGACTGTTTGTAGGCAAGCATCGTAGAGGTTTTTTGTGTTTTTGTGAATTTCCGATGGAGAGTTTTTGGAAGATAAGATGCTGTCTATTATCTCTTCCAATCTTTCCATTTGTAGAATACATGACTCGTCATAATTTGAGTGAAATCCGTATTTGAAATAAATTATTGTGGTGCTGATTAGGGTAAACGCTGTGTTGAAGAATACACCCATGTTGCAAAAGAAGAAATCAGAGAATAAATAGGGAATCAATAAAGTTATTGGTGGAATACTCCCATACAGGAGTGCTAATCCGTGACATCTGTTCATCAGTGAAGACAATGGACAGGTGTGAATACAATGGACTATCGAGTATTTGATCTCTGGATTCAGGAATTCATGAAAAAATGATAGAGAATTTGTTGTACCTAAAACTTAGTTGTGACAACAATGTTGGTTTTTTGAAAAATCATAAATTCTAACTTGGAGCAATTTGCTATTATTTATGTGAAGAAAGATCAAGATGCATCCGGTGCACGGAAAATTCACGTAAAAGCAAAAGCAAAGTTAGAAACCTGCGACATTCTCTAATTTTTTAAATCTCTTTTTTTCCACGTTAGAAAAAGTCAATTTGTTCTTGACCGTCCAAGAAGCGAATATTTCGATTTTCTCATCGAGAAAAGTTCAAAAACTTTCCGCAACAAACGAACCGGAAAAGCGACAACGAAAGAACGGCGAAATGGCGAAGAAGGTGACACAGAAGGAAATGGAGGCGTTTATTGACAAAGGGTTGGGAACTCTGCTGACTCCCAAGGAAGTCGAGGATAAGATCAAATCGAAAGCACTTCCAAACAATTTCAAGATGGAAGAAGGTTGTGGTGTGTATCGTATTAAAATCGATGGAGAGGAGTACTTGTGTTACACGAATATTTTTTGTAACAAGTGCCAGCGTAGCAACGGATATGTGAGGAGATGTGAACTTCACAAGAAAAAAAGAAAGGGAAAAAGAGGAAAGAATGGAGAAGTTGTGGACGATACTTCTGACAGAGAGTTAGTTTTTTCAATCATTCAGTTGGAAATGGAAAATTTGCATTCAGGAAAATCGGAGCTCTTCGCCACGTGGACGACGACGACGAAGAGGACAAGATCGACGGAGCGTTCACTCCAGATGCTGTGATGACTCCTGGAATCGGAGGAGCAATCATCATTGTTCCAGTTGATGCGAAGAACAACGAGAAGGCTGGTCCGCCTGCGAAAGGGCTCAATCACTGCAAAGGAGTCCTTGTTCGTGGAGCTGGAAGTAGGTGGAGGGGATTCTAGATTGGAATTAGTTGTCCTACTTTCAGATATTCCTCAATTCATTCCCAACGACCGTTTGACAAAAGCTCACAAGTTGAGATTCGACAACTATCTTGATGGAGAGCTCAACTTGATCAACGGAAAGGAAATCTTCGTTCCGAACAACTTGGGGGCAGCCAATATGGATGGAAAGAATAACCAAGAAGTTGCAAAGGCAGCTGTTGCCGATAAAGTTGATCAGCAAGTGGTGGATGCTATTGGAAAGGATTGTTAGTTGTTTCAAACTTCTCAACTGTTTATTAACTTCGCTGTTTCAGTGATCGTTGCCGTTCAAGTCGACGTCGCAGACAACGGAATGCCGGTTATGAAAGTGTTGGATGGGAAACCGAAGGACAAGGAGACACCAGTTGGAATCATCGTCAAGACAAATGATCAAATTCAATTCTGTCAAATCACTGGCAGAGAACTGGGAGGTGGAGCCAATGCCAAGATGATGCCATGCACTATTCCGGAGAACGCAAAAGTTGGAGATGTCATTGCTGACATTTACATTAATGCTGAAGGAAAAGCAGTTGCTGCGAAACCAGGAGAGATTCCTCCAGGAGGACAGGCTATTGGACAAGTTGTTGTTGGACAGAACGATCAACTTGTATTTGTGCCGACGGGAGAAAATAAGGATGATTGTATCAAGGTGAAACATTCTAAATCTCTTGTTGCGAATATAATTTTGAATTTCAGAAGGCCGCTCTGGTGTCTCCAGACATGAAAGCCAAGTTGGAGTTGGCTCAAGCACAAGTGCAAGGTGCAGTCACGGGACAATCACCGGATCATATTCAAGGACAAGTTAATCGTATCGGAGAGAATGAAGCTGCCGCTGCAACTGCAAACGCTGGTGGAGGAGGAGTTGGCGGAGGTGCAAGTTCTGGAGAGATTCGCTCTGTTGGATTCGGTGCTCAACAGTTTGGTGGAAGCCAGTTCGCAAGACCATCTCCAGCTGGTGGTGGTGGTGTTGGAGGTGCTGGAGGAGGTGGTGGAAACGGAAAGGTTTATCAGAATGGAGAAGTACGTTCTGTCGCTTTTGGAGCCCAAGGAGCCGGAGGAAGTGTCTTCGCGAAACCATCGGGAACTGGGGGAGGATATTCGGCACCAAAATCTGGAGGAGGTGGAGTCGGAGGTGGAGCCGGAGGTGGAGCCGGAGGTGGAGCCGGAGGTGGAGCTGGAGGTGGCGGTGGAGGCGGTGCTGGAGAAGTCCGTTCAGTTGCTTTCGGTGGAAACCAGTATGGAGCCAGTGTCTTTGCTAAAGGTACTTTTTTCTGTTTTTGTTAAATGATCAATTATTATTTTTAGGAGCAGCTGGTGGAGGAGGCGGTGGAAATGCCGGTGGATCGAAAGGTGCTGCTGCAGGCAAGACAGTTGGAAACAATACTGGTGGCTCTTCGGGAGCTGAAGTTCAATCGGTCGGATTTGGAGCACAGAAATACGGAGCAAGTGTGTTCATGAAGAAATAGAGAGGACTCGATGACACCTCAAAGAAGATAATGTTTGAAATTGAATAAGTGCCGGAATAAAGTTTTTAAATTATGAATTTGTTGTACATTTGCATAGAAAATTTAGTCATCCTTCAACGACACAGTCTCTGTTTTTATTTTTCCTGTTTTCTGAACGTTGCAATTAACTTGTAAAAATCAGACTTCCAATTAGATCTCGAGAAGATCACCGCATGATATCCGAAAACTTTTGAAGATCAAAACTAAAATAGAAAGTGAAATAGGCGAATTAGTAACCTTCAAAATAAACATGTATCATGTCATTTTTGTAGCCCCACTACGCCCATTCTTCTTCCTTTTCAGTATAATTAACCTTATACACTTGAATAACGAAGAAAAAGAAATAAGATGTCAATCACCACCTGAAAACAAACAGATAGAGATGACGTGAAGAGAGGCGAGACGACAGAGATCTGAAATCGAAATCAAAATAAAGAAGTAAACAATCGGAGAACTTCACAAAACATCACAACTTGGTCAGTAATATCTGCCACTGCAATTACTGTACTCGCTCATGCTTGTCGGTTGCATCCATGTCAAGTACGTGGAATTATTACTTCATTTTCAATCCTCATTTATAGATTCTCACTCCTTTCATTCTTTTACTGTGAATTTCTTTCTTATCAACTCGGAAAATTAGAACTGACCCATCATTTATTTTGTACTTTGTTTGGCTATAAAACTAGGTCAGAAAGCTATTCCATTCTATTCTAGTGTAATGAAATGGAAGTAGAATTTTCAGGAGAAAACGAGTTTTTAAGAATGAAGGTGGAGAATAATAGTTGCATTTTTTACAGTAATAAAAAAAAGATGTTGATTCAAGATAAATTGACGGGAATATTTGTTCGAATTCTGTCAAAAATAAGTTATTCGTTGTTTTGAGAGTAGTCCTTTTTCAAAATTTCAATATTTTTTAGTTCAAGATTTCCGGTTTGTTGAGTACTTGAGTGTGACACTACAGTTTCTCGGTTGAAAACTGGGAAGTTTGAAACTCAAAAAAATGCATTCTTTTTTGAACTGGAGAAATTCTGATTCTGAAACTTCTACTTTTCTGATTGGAATTGAAAATGTAATTGAAGTTTACAGCAGTATGGAACTATTGAAAAGATTTCTGAATTTCAAATTTCGATATCGAAACCTGAAGGTTTTATAATCCCTTTTTTGTATCCCTTAAGTTGAGGTTCATAAGTAAACTTTTACGATTTTCTGTTTCATAAATACTCGAATTGCATGTAAACCTTCCCCCTATTTTCAAAAACTGTTGGCTCCACTCTACCTCCACTCTGATCTCCTCTTAATTCTCCTCACTATTTCTTATCATCGTGTTTATTGAACTCATTTCGAATACTGATTATCCACGACACAACACACTTTGATAAGAAAACGGGAAGAATAGTAGTGGTCACTGTCAACATCATTTTCTTTCATTTCAGTTGAGTCGTTCTGAAAATGGAGGAATTTCTCGAGAGCTTGTTTGTTACACTCAAGGCAGTACTTCTCCTCATTCTATCTACAATTCGAAATCTCTTCCCAACTGGATGGTTACCACGAAAAGATGTTCGAGGTATTGTTGATGAGTTGATATTTAGAGAATCAACAGTAATTTCAGGCCAAACTGTTCTGATTACGGGTGCTGGAAGTGGGTTGGGACGATTGATGTCTTACGAATTCGGCAAGCTTGGTGCTCGAATCATTCTGTGGGACATTAATGAAGCTGGAAATCGTGAAACTTTGAAGGAGTTGGAATCTCGAGGAGTCGAAGTGAGTTTTAATGTCTCACATTTATTAAACATTCCACTAAAACTTTACAAAACTCAATGCATTAATGCGAGTGGCATGACAGCTGCTGAATAATTCTACCGGTAAATGCGCAGACAGAATACGTAGAAAGCATGACAAAGTACTGGAGATCGTTAGAAAGGGGGGAACATGTGTAAATGGAACAAAAAGGTACAAAACGTTCTACTGCGGTATTGTTTCAAAAATCACTAGAATCGAGGAGATTGTAACCGGGCGCGGTAGAGACTAAAACAGGGATGTAGAAAAATGCGAATTTCGAGATTCTACAAGAAATCCTAAATACATACAAAAACGGATTGGCGAGTAGAACAAAATGATGAAAACTAAAGAAAAATTATGACAAGGTTTGACAAACTCATTTTAAAAATCGAGAAAATTAAAAATTTAGAAGTTGATCGGTGAGAAATGAAATGATAATAGTGATTGTGATTATTACAAGGTAGGTATATCAATTTTAAAGCGCTTCGAGTTCTTCTTGTTCTTGGACAACCGAGTGACTCAAGTTACATGCATCTCCGAATGGGCATGTTCCAGCTGCAGCGAAGAAATCGCACTGTTCCATAAATGATGGAGTTTTGGCAGTCGAAGGTGTGAAAAATCCCGACTGTATGAAACCTTCATCTGAAAATTACTCTGTACTATAATATCAGCTGCTCGACAATCTACCAAATATTGGTGTTTTGTCATCGACAAAGAAGAAAGCGGGGGATTTGTTCTTCCTCGTGGAACTAGCATCAGAAGACTGTACAGAGAGAGCTGGCTCAGATCTCAAAGTCTCGGCGATTTTGTGGGTGTCGAAATCAAACATGGTGGTTGCTGGTTTCTCAACTGGCTCATCGAGAAGATTCTCGCTGCTCAACAGTTCCATCAATGACAACACCGCCGGGCTTGAACTTTCACTGTTAGTGCGTTTTTCTGAAAAGAAAAAATTAGTCCGAATCCAACTTCTTTCTTACCGTTGGACACCGCTCTTCCATGTGAGCTCTCGATATCTTCGTCAGATATTGGAACCTTCTGTAAACGAAGCACTTCCATTTTAGTGAGCAAGCTATCACCGGAGACTGAGTCATCGATTTCATCAGTTGCCTGAACAGAACCACCAGTCTCATTCTTCGACTTTGGCTCCAGCCAGATTGAAAATTTCTCATCTGATGGAAGCAGTGATTCGAATATTTTAGGAGGAGCAGTGAGCTCCGTTTCGACAGTGGGTCTTCCACCGAAAGGCAAATGTTGAGGATGGCGGAACATCTGGTGTTGTTGGGACTGCAGAAGATACTGATGATGTTGCTGGTGAAGATGCTGATGAGTTTGCTTTTGGGCATAGTGATGTGGAATCGGTGGAGGGTGAGAATGATTGAAATTTGGTGGAACCAGTGAAGCATCGAAAGGTGACATCTTTGGAAGGCGGCTTTTACAGGAACATTCTGAGCCATTTTTAAGATCTGTAATATGAAATAAAAGATTTTAGGAGAAGCTAAAGTAAACCATTGCTTTGGAATCCCGTGTTATTAGAATGGGAATGCATCGGCGGCGTTGGCAAAATCGATTGAGATCCGTTGTTAATGAGCTCGTTCTGAAACACCAGTAGCAACAATTATTAAACTAACATTCAATATACCCAAGTCTGTTTTTCATTTGATCCCCGGTCAGCCCGATCAAGTATGTAACGAAGATATGGCAGATCTTTCATTTTCAACTTCGATAGAACACGGTTCACTTCTGAATCACGAGTCTGCATATTCTGCTGCTCAGCTGGCCCTCTGATTCCAAATGCATCTACATCTTTCTGACGCTGACCGAGATCTCCAGCGACGTTCCAATAAGCCTGTGGAAATTGCGGTTGAGATCCATTGAATGGGTTCATTGGATGAATTTCTCGCGACGAACGATGATTCGGTACAGGCTTTTGAGACGAAAATTGACGATCATTATATCCGCCACTGACATTGACAGGCCGTGAAACACGGACCTGCTCCTGAACTGTTGGAATGGTAGCCTGATGACTTTGCACACCTGAAATGTTATATGAAATGCAATGATATGACAAATTATTACCTCCGAACTGAATTCCCGAAAAAATTTTCTGATGCGGTCCGCGGCTGAATGAACGATGATGAGTATTCATAGAAGCAACGTGAGGTGCGTTTCCATTTGAGAGAACAGGGCCCGATGGGTATGAAAAGGGGTTTGGTGACTGAAAAACAATAATAAGATTTGTTCTCGAAATTCGCATACCAAAAATCCGTAGTCATCAGCTTCGTCTTCACGAAAGAAGTTTCCAGCTCCAGCTCTTCTATCAAACATGTTCTCCGCCGAAATCTTCTTGTCCAGTTCATTCTCGAAACTGTTTCTCTTTGTTGTGCTAGACGAAGAAGAGTCGACCGCTATTTCGTTACTTTTTTCAGCAATAGAGGTGGGAAGGGCGTTGTTAGACATGGAAATCCATCTTTCCTGAGCAGGCGAGAGCGGCATGGAAGCATTAATGGGTTGTTCCTTGCATGTGATGTTTTGAGGGATGTTGACGGTCAATCCCTTGACGTTTGTAGACGCGCGTTTTGGCGGCAGAGGAGCCTTATTTTCGTCCGGATTTTTGGAAATTTTCGAGGGGTCATCTTTAGCCATACTTGGTGCTCGAAACATGTTGCCATACGTTCCGTTGCGATCATTTTCGCCAGTCGCCTTCTCATCAGTAATGCGATTACTCCGATACGTGTTCTGGAAAAAAGACATTCGTTGTTCGTCGCGCTTGATTCTACTCACCACTTTTCGAAGATCATCCTCTCCATGAGCATACCAGCACGAGTCTCCGTAGGAGCAGCTTCCAGAACGTCGCCAATGATCGCAGATCTTCGTCTGAAACTGCGGGGATTGAGAAAACCGGAGATTTTTTAGATTGCAAAAAAAACTTTCTATAAAAAGGAACCTTAGTAAGTGCTGGATTATGTTCTCTGTTTGATGAAGAGATGAATGATGCATTCAAAGCTCTCAATTTGTGTGCTTCAAGTGTCATTTTATAATTCCATTGCGGCCAATAGTACTGAATCGCGAAAGTTACGAAGAAAAAAAAACGAAGAATTAGTTACAAACCGCTTGGTTGGCGAAAAAAGGATCTTGAAAGAATGGGTGAAAACCTTGATTGGAAAAGTCAGTACCAAGGCTCTCGGAGGCTATCTGTTGCATGCGAAGAGCTGATTCTAGATACTCTTGTTTTCTAGTCGGATCAAAATCAAGATTCATTTCCAAGAGTGGTTGTAGGTACGAGAATCCCTTAATTCAGCTCAGAGAGTTTAAATTGATTAGGGTTAATGAAATTTACTGGTGGAATCGAAGGTCTTGGAGTTAGTACGTCTTCATCAGGATTTGAAAACGATGACTCTTCCGTAGGATTCACGTTCATTCCTCGATCCAGCTGATTATACATTTCAAACGTTACTTGATTAGGTGAGTATTCAAAATTGAAGTTTGAAGAGTTGATTGAAAATTCATAAATAAGATAAGGGAGATAGGATCGATCGCTTTTTTTCCGGCTCTATTTTTTCGGCTGCATTTTTCTACTTCGTTTTACCACGGACATCGCTTATCTGATCTTACTTTTGGTTTCGGTCCGCTTTTGACGTTGGATGCCGACTCGATGATATGAGCTTGTTGATTCATTTCCCCAGTGCTGCAATAAAATAGTTTCATGAAATGTTTTTTTTTTTGGTTTTGAGCCTTACTTAGAGTTTTCTTCAGGTGTTTTTGTCACTTCTGACTTTAAAATTGTCATTTATTTACAGAAAACGCGATTTTAAACCTGAAATTTAGGTGAAAATAAAGAAAATTGCAAAAATAGGAAAAATGAAAAAATGATGAAATTTTTGAATATGGTGCGCTAAACAGCGCGCGGCTGTCATTTCGGAGTGTTGTAAAATTATCAGTCGTCTGCGTCTCTTCAAATCACACACTATCGTTTTTCAGGCAAAAGCATACACTGTCGACTTGTCTGAATACAAAGAGATCAATCGAACTGCTGATCTTGTGAAGAAAGATGTTGGAAAAGTTGATATTTTGATTAACAATGCTGGAATTGTTACTGGTGGGGTTAATTGATTAGGAAAATGTAAAAGTATGAGAATATTAAAGGAAAGAAACTTCTTCAATGTCCAGATGAGCTCATGATCAAGACTGTGGCAGTTAACACAAATGCACTATTCTTCGTAAGACACTCAAAAGATAGTTAGTGAGATATTAGAAACTATTTAGACCACGAAGAACTTCTTACCCGCAATGCTGGAACAGAATAAGGGACATATTGTAACAATTGCTTCTATGGCTGGAAAGTGTGGAGTTGCTGGTCTGGTAAGTTTCAGCTCAAATGTCTCATCAGCAATTCATCGAAAAATGGTTTAGGTTGATTATTGTGCCTCAAAGCATGGTGCTGTCGGTTTCAACGACTCGTTGGCTTCCGAACTCTACTCACTTAAAAAAGATGTAAAGACTACTGTAGTCTGCCCAATCTATATCAACACTGGAATGTTCGATGGAGCTGAAACCAAATGGCCAACTCTTCTCCCAATTATGGAGCCAGAATATGTTGTTGACTGTATCATGGAGGCTGTTTTGACTGACAGAGCATTCCTGGCTATCCCGAAATTCAGTTACATTTTTATTGCTCTCGCTGGGTAATAGCTAGCTTTCAGAAGTTTCATTTCAATTTAATTTTTAGACTTCTTCCAACCGAAGTTATCAGTTTGTATGGAGAACATTTTGGAATCACCCACTCTATGGACCACTTCAGAGGAAGACAAGCACGAAGAGCATAAATTTTGTTTCTTTTTTCTTACATATTTATTAGATAAATAAAAACCCATTATAAATTAACAATGTTGACCAGTTTAATATGAGTTGTGTTTCTCCTTGTTGGGTCCTGAAGAGTGCAGTAGAAAGTGTTGAGAGGCTGGAAATGATTTCTCGTTCGAAGAATATCTGTTAAAAAATACATACCGAACTCAAAACATCACATCTCTTTGAATTGTTATACTGCGCTATCCGTGGGTTATCACATTTGAAGAAGGCATCAGCCGTATTAAGTTTCACAATTAAATTGGGATAGTTAGCCTCCAAAATTTCCTGCGCATGTTCTTGCCAAACTTTATCGATACAAGTTGGAAGATCAGCTACGAAGTGTACCCAGTATGCTGTTCTTCCAATTATCTCGTATAAATTTTCCCTTGGACCCCAAGTTTGATTCATCATTTGCCGAATACAGTACTTGAGCCAGTTTGCCTGAAAAAACGATTCGAACTTTCCGATCTATCAAAAATCACGTACAGTTCCAACGACTCCTCTAAACTCTACTATGCTAGAAGTGATAAACATGACACGTCTGTTATGGAACATGTTGAATGCAATTAATCCTTCATGAACAAATGAAAAACTTTCGTCATCTGGGTCTTGAGAAAGCAGTGATAGCAAAGAAACACTTGTTTTCATTCGGTATGGACCATTTGATGAATCTTGACGGAGATCGAAAATAGGAAGACACTCGTGAGCTAGAGCTCTGGAAAACCACTATTAGTTTTGAATTAACTTTTTGGATTTTAGTACCCGTCTAATTTTCCCATTTCTTGGTATGGAATAACATGAACTTGATGGTTGAATTCTAGAGGATCATAAGTGCCGAAATATGCCTTATGAAATGCTCCTGTAGTCTCCCATGCTGTTCGTTGAACATAGTAGTCATTTAGCATGTACTGAATGATTTCGAATTCAACACTTTTGACTCTGAAAATAGTAAAATGACAAAATTGCCAGAAAGAAGAAATAACTCACTCCCAAATGCTCAAAATCAGTTGAATCACTTCTAATGGTTGTGCTTTCGGTAGTGCATTATCATGTGGAGAAAGTGTTTGGACTGTGAATGTGATATTTTCGCATCTGATTCCTCCGAAATCGTGCATGAATTTCTCTACTTCAAATCTTCCCATGTCTCCAATCATCTCCGTATAAGCCATTGCAATATCGGCAAGAAATCTGAATTTCGGTTGGATAGTTTAGAATCAAAATACAAAGAACATACGCGTCAGTGCATGCAACAGTACGATAGGACAATTTCTGATTCTTCCATGCATCTTCTGCCATCTGGAAACTGAGAGGACCGAATTCCTTACAGTTTCGAATCATTTGAATGCATTGATCACAACTACAGTACTGCATGTCTGGATGCATACTGCTAAATACTTCCAATTTACTTGTCCCTAAACGAAATATTTAGCAAAGGTTTTCAAAAACGATTACTTACATTCTTCAGGCAATAGACAAGGTTTGAAAGACCAGCTTTCGAAAATTTGAAATTGTTCCACAGCTGGTTTGAAAGTTTCTGCCAACCATCTAAAAATGAGCAATTTTATATGAAACCTTCCGAATACTCACTCGAAGAATCGTTCGAGGCAATCAGCATCGAGAGAATCTTCTGGTGGAAAATCTTGTGGACGAATCTCTACATCCGGAACATTTATCATCATATCCAAAATTTCTGGTGGTGTCCTATGCGGTCCCACTACAAATCCGTTACAGATCAAATGTTGACTGAAATATTGAATATTACTGTCATCTGTATTTTCTTTTTCTAATAACCTATTTATTTCCACTTGGATACTTTTGAATTCCTTTCTGATTGTTGAGAAAACAGCTTCGTTGAAATCCTTTGATACCAACTGTAATCATATTTTGAAAATTTTTAAAAGATAAAAACTCACACGAAGATCAAGAAAACCCTTCAAATCTCCTTTCCGTGTAGTTCTTCCTGAGGTGAACAACTGAAAACCGTAAGACTTTTTTATTTTCTTCTGCTTCAAGTTTCTCAACTTTTTGTCTCAAATCTTCTACCGAATACTTCAGAATTTTCTCTAGTAAATAAGTAGCAGCAAACGTTTTTGCAATTGCGTCCCCCACACCAACGCCTTCTTCTTCGTCCATTGTGAGATTCTACTGAAACTATGTGAACATTATGACTATAACCTCATTTATTATCGGAAGATATTTCCAGAAAAATGTTCTGTTTTCCCTCTTGGGTTATATTAAAATTGGAAAATCAATGTATAAATGCATAGGGTTCTGTCTTCTTTCTCTCTATTCTCATATTCTCTGTGTGTTCGTTAGAGCGCGCTTTGAAACTTTAAAACATCCACAATATGCAGGAAAGTTTATAACGTTCCACAAATACTTTGGAAGGCTCTCAAAATAAAACTTTATAATGAATCGATAAAGAATGAGATTGGACGTTTCCTGTAGTCGAATTAAACGGATTTTCAGCTATAAACACTCCCTGAAATCTGTCTGCTCTTGTCTATCCTTGAGTAGTCGTTTCACTTCCTATCGAAATGAAAAACCAGCATGAAGCGGACTTTAAAACGGCAAAAACCCATCAGTGTAACTATGACATTTAGCGATCAAAGCTGCCAGCTCACGCTATAGTTTTATCATCACATGGAAAACGCGCACGGGTGTCGAACCCGCCTGCAGTGCGCAGCGAGCGCGCTTTGCCCAGTTGCGCCATCGATGTCAACTGGGAAGCGAAGCGAGATGGCAGTTATAAAGGAGAGGGAGGAGGGAGCGTGCGCGGCGAAATATTGTGTACATGATTGAGGGAAAAATGAGAGTTTCGGCTAATTGAAAAGGTTTATTCCAGGAAAATGAGCACGAATAATATTTCAGAAGTGTTCCATTATATCAATGCATAAAAATCAGTCCAACTCTTCAACTGTTTCTTCGACGGTGACTTTCCTTTCCTGAAAATCGAACTCCGATACAAAAAAAAAACTTCAAATAACTCTCACCTCTACTTTCACAGGTTCATATCCTCGTTTCATAGTTTTCCAAGCAATAGAAACCAGACGAGAAACTTTAAAAATGACAGAAAAACAAATGAAGAGAATGTAAATTAGCATTATTGGAGAGAATTCTGTGTCGCCGAGGTACTCGTAGAAGACTCAAATTAGATTTTCGATAGAGGTAAGAAATCATTCTGTGAGAGCTTACAAGATTCTGTTTCCGGATGACTTTCATTTTTTCGATAAAATATGAATTCAGATGGATTCTCGACCCAAACATCATGGAAAGAGTATGCATACTCGTTTGAATTCAAGTCTGAAATTGGAGATTACGTGAGATTTTAAAAATTGGAATTGCCTTCATCTGTGATATTCTTGAAAACGTCTTCTAGATTAGCATGTTTCAAGTAAAGATAGTCAATAAGTTTGTTGACGTCTTTGAATGGAATCGTAAGAAGATTCTGGTTGAGTTCTGAAATAAATATCTCAAATGAAAACAACAAAAGTGAATTTTCTCATTACTGCGATTCGACTCTTCCAGTTCATGAGCTGAAAAACATCCGAATTGAATATAATCTCGTTTCCAACTCTCTTTTTTATCTCTATAAGAAGTTCGCTTGGATTTAAATCCGCATTTGGGTTTCAGAGTGTCACAATCGGCCATTCGTGGTTCTTGAACTATTTTGTATTCTTTTGAATTCGTCACAGTCATTTTCCCTTTCAAACAATTCTTAAATGAATAAGTAGTGTTTCTGTTAAATTACTCAAGCTTACATGTTCCTTCAAATCAGCAACTCGTTTTTTGAATTCCATTTTCAGAGTTTCATTGTACTTTCTCACATTATTGTTCAGAGTTCCACTGGATCTTCCTGTGTCTCCAAAGATTCCCACAACTAATTGACATAGAAACAAAATAATGTAAATTTGATTGGTCTTCATTTTAACTTTTCGACTTTTCTCGGAAATGAAATGTGGAAAAACGGTATGACACACGATAAACGTGAGATAAAAAAAAACGAAATTTGGAGATTCCAGTTTTTGGGATCTGAACTTTTTGGAAATTTACGTGAACTTGACCTACGTGAACTTGACCCCGTGCCCTATTTATTTTAAACGTGACGTGTTGGAAGGTCAAATGCAGTGACCCCCCCCCCCCCTTTGTGAGAAACCAATCAATCAAAAAATCAGTTCTCGCTTCAGCTTCAATCAAGAAGAAACCAAAGGAAACACTGAATTGAAACAGTAAGTTACAAAACGCGATCTTGCTTCTTTCAACACGAATTTACAGGGTTTCTCGTATGGATTGGTTTGGATTGGTTCAATCTTCTCGACTATTGGTTCAACGTATTGGATGTCTTCAGCTTCTGTTGGTGATTTTCTAATCTTTCTTTTTTAGTTGTTTTAGTTTTAGTTGTTTTTTAGTTGTCTAGATTCCACTAATTCAGAAGATTTTATTCATTCTTTTTCAATGACTTCTGAATTCCTTAAATTGTCCCTTTCGTAAAAAGCATTCTGATATCAATTCCCCTCTGAATTGCCGCACAGACATACATGTGCACCTAACGTCGTGAATAGCCGACGGTTTGGAGGATATCAGAATGTCTAGATTCCACTAATTCAGAAGATTTTATTCATTCTTTTTCAATGACTTCTGAATTCCTTAAATTGTCCCTTTCGTAAAAAACATTCTGATATCAATTCCCCTCTGAATTGCCGCACAGACATACATGTGCACCTAACGTCGTGAATAGCTGACGGTTTGGAGGATATCAGAATGTCTAGATTCCGGGGTTGCGGATTGGGTCGAAACGGGCCGGCCACGGGCCGGCGATTTTCTCCTCTCTAAATTGTGATTTTAAAGACAAAATTTATATCGAAATGTGGAACTCAATGAGATCTACAGAATGGTAGTTAGAACATCTAAATTACATATCTATATTTTCCATAAAATGTCAGAAAGCGGACGGGCCGGACTCACACTGGCCGAAATCTCCGGCCCGTGTGTTTAACAAACATTTGAGAAAACCGCAACAATGTAACCTCATTGAATCTGATATCATTTTGTAGATCTCATCGAGTTCTACATTTTGATAAAAATTTTGTATTGAAAATCTCAATTTAAAGGGGAGAAAATCACCGGCCCGTGACCGGCCCGTTTCGGCCCGGTTCGCAACCCTGCTAGATTCCACTAATTCAGAAGATTTTATTCATTTTTTTTCATTGACTTCTGAATTCCTTAAATTGTCCCTTTCGTAAAAAACATTCTGATATCAATTCCCCTCTGAATTGCCGCACAGACATACATGTGCACCTAACGTCGTGAATAGCCGACGGTTTGGAGGATATCAGAATGTCTAGATTCCACTAATTCAGAAGATTTTAAACTTTTGAACTTCTGAATTCCTTAAATTGTCCTTTTCGTAAAAAGCATTCTGATATCAATTCCCCTCTGAATTGCCGCACAGACATACATGTGCACCTAACGTCGTGAATAGCTGACGGTTTGGAGGATATCAGAATGTCTAGATTCCACTAATTCAGAAGATTTTATTCATTCTTTTTGACGTCTTCTGAATTCCTTAAATTGTCCCTTTCGTAAAAAACATTCTGATATCAATTCCCCTCTGAATTGCCGCACAGACATACATGTGCACCTAACGTCGTGAATAGCCGACGGTTTGGAGGATATCAGAATGTCTAGATTCCACTAATTCAGAAGATTTTATTCATTCTTTTTCGATGACTTCTGAATTCCTTAAATTGTCCCTTTCGTAAAAAACATTCTGATATCAATTCCTCTCTGAATTGCCGCACAGACATACATGTGCACCTAACGTCGTGAATAGCCGACGGTTTGGAGGATATCAGAGTGTCTAGATTCCACTAATTCAGAAGATTTTAAACTTTTTGAACTTCTGAATTCCTTAAATTGTCCCTTTCGTAAAAAACATTCTGATATCAATTCCCCTCTGAATTGCCGCACAGACATACATGTGCACCTAACGTCGTGAATAGCCGACGGTTTGGAGGATATCAGAATGTCTAGATTCCACTAATTCAGAAGATTTTAAACTTTTTGAACTTCTGAATTCCTTAAATTGTCCCTTTCGTAAAAAACATTCTGATATCAATTCCCCTCTGAATTGCCGCACAGACATACATGTGCACCTAACGTCGTGAATAGCCGACGGTTTGGAGGATATCAGAATGTCTAGATTCCACTAATTCAGAAGATTTTATTCATTCTTTTTCAATGACTTCTGAATTCCTTAAATTGTCCCTTTCGTAAAAAACATTCTGATATCAATTCCCCTCTGAATTGCCGCACAGACATACATGTGCACCTAACGTCGTGAATAGCCGACGGTTTGGAGGATATCAGAATGTCTAGATTCCACTAATTCAGAAGATTTTATTCATTCTTTTTCAATGACTTCTGAATTCCTTAAATTGTCCCTTTCGTAAAAAACATCCTGATATCAATTCCCCTCTGAATTGCCGCACAGACATACATGTGCACCTAACGTCGTGAATAGCCGACGGTTTGGAGGATATCAGAATGTCTAGATTCCACTAATTCAGAAGATTTTATTCATTTTTTTTCAATGACTTCTGAATTCCTTAAATTGTCCCTTTCGTAAAAAACATTCTGATATCAATTCCCCTCTGAATTGCCGCACAGACATACATGTGCACCTAACGTCGTGAATAGCCGACGGTTTGGAGGATATCAGAATGTCTAGATTCCACTAATTCAGAAGATTTTAAACTTTTTGAACTTCTGAATTCCTTAAATTGTCCTTTTCGTAAAAAGCATTCTGATATCAATTCCCCTCTGAATTGCCGCACAGACATACATGTGCACCTAACGTCGTGAATAGCCGACGGTTTGGAGGATATCAGAATGTCTAGATTCCACTAATTCAGAAGATTTTATTCATTCTTTTCGACGTCTTCTGAATTCCTTAAATTGTCCTTTTCGTAAAAAGCATTCTGATATCAATTCCCCTCTGAATTGCCGCACAGACATACATGTGCACCTAACGTCGTGAATAGCCGACGGTTTGGAGGATATCAGAATGTCTAGATTCCACTAATTCAGAAGATTTTAAACTTTTTGAACTTCTGAATTCCTTAAATTGTCCTTTTCGTAAAAAGCATTCTGATATCAATTCCCCTCTGAATTGCCGCACAGACATACATGTGCACCTAACGTCGTGAATAGCCGACGGTTTGGAGGATATCAGAGTGTCTAGATTCCACTAATTCAGAAGATTTTATTCATTCTTTTTGACGTCTTCTGAATTCCTTAAATTGTCCCTTTCGTAAAAAACATTCTGATATCAATTCCCCTCTGAATTGCCGCACAGACATACATGTGCACCTAACGTCGTGAATAGCCGACGGTTTGGAGGATATCAGAGTGTCTAGATTCCACTAATTCAGAAGATTTTATTCATTCTTTTTGACGTCTTCTGAATTCCTTAAATTGTCCCTTTCGTAAAAAACATTCTGATATCAATTCCCCTCTGAATTGCCGCACAGACATACATGTGCACCTAACGTCGTGAATAGCCGACGGTTTGGAGGATATCAGAGTGTCTAGATTCCACTAATTCAGAAGATTTTATTCATTCTTTTTGACGTCTTCTGAATTCCTTAAATTGTCCCTTTCGTAAAAAAACATTCTGATATCAATTCCCCTCTGAATTGCCGCACAGACATACATGTGCACCTAACGTCGTGAATAGCTGACGGTTTGGAGGATATCAGAATGTCTAGATTCCACTAATTCAGAAGATTTTATTCATTCTTTTTCGATGACTTCTGAATTCCTTAAATTGTCCCTTTCGTAAAAAACATTCTGATATCAATTCCCCTCTGAATTGCCGCACAGACATACATGTGCACCTAACGTCGTGAATAGCTGACGGTTTGGAGGATATCAGAATGTCTAGATTCCACTAATTCAGAAGATTTTATTCATTCTTTTTGACGTCTTCTGAATTCCTTAAATTGTCCCTTTCGTAAAAAACATTCTGATATCAATTCCCCTCTGAATTGCCGCACAGACATACATGTGCACCTAACGTCGTGAATAGCCGACGGTTTGGAGGATATCAGAATGTCTAGATTCCACTAATTCAGAAGATTTTATTCATTCTTTTTCAATGACTTCTGAATTCCTTAAATTGTCCCTTTCGTAAAAAACATTCTGATATCAATTCCCCTCTGAATTGCCGCACAGACATACATGTGCACCTAACGTCGTGAATAGCTGACGGTTTGGAGGATATCAGAATGTCTAGATTCCACTAATTCAGAAGATTTTATTCATTCTTTTTCGATGACTTCTGAATTCCTTAAATTGTCCCTTTCGTAAAAAACATTCTGATATCAATTCCCCTCTGAATTGCCGCACAGACATACATGTGCACCTAACGTCGTGAATAGCCGACGGTTTGGAGGATATCAGAATGTCTAGATTCCACTAATTCAGAAGATTTTATTCATTCTTTTTCAATGACTTCTGAATTCCTTAAATTGTCCCTTTCGTAAAAAACATTCTGATATCAATTCCTCTCTGAATTGCCGCACAGACATACATGTGCACCTAACGTCGTGAATAGCCGACGGTTTGGAGGATATCAGAGTGTCTAGATTCCACTAATTCAGAAGATTTTAAACTTTTTGAACTTCTGAATTCCTTAAATTGTCCCTTTCGTAAAAAACATTCTGATATCAATTCCCCTCTGAATTGCCGCACAGACATACATGTGCACCTAACGTCGTGAATAGCCGACGGTTTGGAGGATATCAGAGTGTCTAGATTCCACTAATTCAGAAGATTTTATTCATTCTTTTTGACGTCTTCTGAATTCCTTAAATTGTCCCTTTCGTAAAAAACATTCTGATATCAATTCCCCTCTGAATTGCCGCACAGACATACATGTGCACCTAACGTCGTGAATAGCCGACGGTTTGGAGGATATCAGAGTGTCTAGATTCCACTAATTCAGAAGATTTTATTCATTCTTTTTCGATGACTTCTGAATTCCTTAAATTGTCCCTTTCGTAAAAAACATTCTGATATCAATTCCCCTCTGAATTGCCGCACAGACATACATGTGCACCTAACGTCGTGAATAGCCGACGGTTTGGAGGATATCAGAATGTCTAGATTCCACTAATTCAGAAGATTTTATTCATTCTTTTTCGATGACTTCTGAATTCCTTAAATTGTCCCTTTCGTAAAAAACATTCTGATATCAATTCCCCTCTGAATTGCCGCACAGACATACATGTGCACCTAACGTCGTGAATAGCCGACGGTTTGGAGGATATCAGAATGTCTAGATTCCACTAATTCAGAAGATTTTATTCATTCTTTTTCGATGACTTCTGAATTCCTTAAATTGTCCCTTTCGTAAAAAACATTCTGATATCAATTCCCCTCTGAATTGCCGCACAGACATACATGTGCACCTAACGTCGTGAATAGCCGACGGTTTGGAGGATATCAGAATGTCTAGATTCCACTAATTCAGAAGATTTTATTCATTCTTTTTCGATGACTTCTGAATTCCTTAAATTGTCCCTTTCGTAAAAAACATTCTGATATCAATTCCCCTCTGAATTGCCGCACAGACATACATGTGCACCTAACGTCGTGAATAGCCGACGGTTTGGAGGATATCAGAGTGTCTAGATTCCACTAATTCAGAAGATTTTATTCATTCTTTTTGACGTCTTCTGAATTCCTTAAATTGTCCCTTTCGTAAAAAACATTCTGATATCAATTCCCCTCTGAATTGCCGCACAGACATACATGTGCACCTAACGTCGTGAATAGCCGACGGTTTGGAGGATATCAGAATGTCTAGATTCCACTAATTCAGAAGATTTTATTCATTCTTTTTCAATGACTTCTGAATTCCTTAAATTGTCCCTTTCGTAAAAAACATTCTGATATCAATTCCCCTCTGAATTGCCGCACAGACATACATGTGCACCTAACGTCGTGAATAGCCGACGGTTTGGAGGATATCAGAATGTCTAGATTCCACTAATTCAGAAGATTTTATTCATTCTTTTTCGATGACTTCTGAATTCCTTAAATTGTCCCTTTCGTAAAAAACATTCTGATATCAATTCCCCTCTGAATTGCCGCACAGACATACATGTGCACCTAACGTCGTGAATAGCCGACGGTTTGGAGGATATCAGAATGTCTAGATTCCACTAATTCAGAAGATTTTAAACTTTTTGAACTTCTGAATTCCTTAAATTGTCCCTTTCGTAAAAAACATTCTGATATCAATTCCCCTCTGAATTGCCGCACAGACATACATGTGCACCTAACGTCGTGAATAGCCGACGGTTTGGAGGATATCAGAATGTCTAGATTCCACTAATTCAGAAGATTTTATTCATTCTTTTTCGATGACTTCTGAATTCCTTAAATTGTCCCTTTCGTAAAAAACATTCTGATATCAATTCCCCTCTGAATTGCCGCACAGACATACATGTGCACCTAACGTCGTGAATAGCCGACGGTTTGGAGGATATCAGAATGTCTAGATTCCACTAATTCAGAAGATTTTAAACTTTTTGAACTTCTGAATTCCTTAAATTGTCCCTTTCGTAAAAAAAATTCTGATATCAATTCCCCTCTGAATTGCCGCACAGACATACATGTGCACCTAACGTCGTGAATAGCCGACGGTTTGGAGGATATCAGAATGTCTAGATTCCACTAATTCAGAAGATTTTAAACTTTTGAACTTCTGAATTCCTTAAATTGTCCTTTTCGTAAAAAGCATTCTGATATCAATTCCCCTCTGAATTGCCGCACAGACATACATGTGCACCTAACGTCGTGAATAGCCGACGGTTTGGAGGATATCAGAGTATCTAGATTCCACTAATTCAGAAGATTTTATTCATTCTTTTCGACGTCTTCTGAATTCCTTAAATTGTCCTTTTCGTAAAAAGCATTCTGATATCAATTCCCCTCTGAATTGCCGCACAGACATACATGTGCACCTAACGTCGTGAATAGCCGACGGTTTGGAGGATATCAGAATGTCTAGATTCCACTAATTCAGAAGATTTTATTCATTCTGTTTGACGTCTTCTGAATTCCTTAAATTGTCCCTTTCGTAAAAAACAATTTAGAATCCCCCAATTCAGAATTCGCAGTTTTGTTGTTGTATGCTTTGTCAGTTCTTTTTTGTGTTCATCTGTTTTTTCAAGCTTTTATGTTTAGTGTCAACGCGCCCACAACGAATAAAGATTTGCACATTGGGCGCGTTGGCAACTTCGATGGAACCCAAAATATACGGTCACATCTATTTTTCTGCAGTCGTTTTTACAGAAATAAATTGTATATTGTATCAACAAACACAAAATAGCGCACAAAACGCCCACAAACATTTTAGAACAATTCATACAGAATCAAAATAATGTAATATTGATTGATTTTCATTTAAACTAAAACTCTCGGAAATAAAATCTGAAAAAAAGGTATGACACATGAAAACGTGATAATAAATGGAAATTTGAAGATTCTAGTTCTGAGATTTGAACTTTTTGGAAGTTGTACAAATTAAAGGTTTCTTTGGAACTTCTGAAGTATTCCACTGAGAAATTTGATTTGTGTTGATACGAGAATGTAGACGGTGTTACCAACTCGTTGTGCATCTATCTGAAAATTCACAAGTCATTCAAATTATTATTCAAAAACCCAAAGTACCTCAAGAGTTTTGCTATCCCTTGCCTGTGCGGTAAATTCATCGAATCGAAAATTCTTGACCGTCCATGTTTTCTTTATAATAATATGTATACCATGATCATTCACTCCAACCAATCCATGTCCATTTCCCATACTCTGCAAAAATAATTGGCTGTAATTGTTCACTTTCAGTTATACTTGTTCCATCTACTAGTGCTCTTGACCCCTCTCTTCACCCGTCTGTCACTTTTCAATGCATTTTGGGGACCGCCCGTCTGGTTCTCTTTTCCACCAGGTGGTGGTCCCACTTCTTGTCCATTCACATTTCCTAAATACTTTTCTGTTCCCCCTTCTTTTCCAATTTCGTTTCCCTTTTCTTCAATACTTTAAAGGGTGTCAATGGCCGAGGAGCACTTCAGAATCCGGATGTCTATCTTAAAAGAGAAAGTGTGAATTATCTCACACTTTTCATACTGGTCACTAAAGTTTCTTGGGATTCAGATGGTCCTTTTCCTTAAAAGAGTTTTGAATGGGAGTTCAATTTCAACCGAATCTCAAGAGGTGGGAAATAAAAGTGTAGTGATTGAAGACTATGCTCCATCAAAAGGAAATGGGAGAATAAAAACTGGGACTCGAATGCATTGAGCTACAAAAAGATTTCCAATTTAAATGAACCTGTAATTGTGGTAAAAAATTTTCAGAAGAATGCACTATTGAAACTAAAATCTACTATTTTATGTAAAGGTCTATCTGAGAAACATCTTCCAGAATTCTAGAAATACTTGAATACCTTGTCTAGAACCCTATTTCCCAGGAACAATCACAACCTCAATCTATACAGGATTCTCGACACACATAAATTTCGTTTTTTATTCTCTCGCCTTCCCCTCTCAACCTATATAATAATCATCAAACACACGATTTTCGTATTTCCCATGCCAATGATCTGTTCTTTTTTCAGGGAGGTCATTTCAATTCAATGCTTCTCACCTCCAAGGACATTATTTCCGTTTTGTTTCCCTCTTTCCCGTGTAATTATTAAAACAAACTGACTTTTTTCGTGAAGACGTCCACTTCGAAGAATGATGCTCCATATGTGACCAGTCCTCGAGCCATCGACATGAATTCTGATTCCAATTGCATATCATTTTGAGTCTGTAACTTTGGATTCGAAACTTTCAATCTTTCTGAATTCACACAAACTTCATTCTTTTTGAGTTGAGCTTTGAGTCTGTCAGCAAGTTTTCCTCTATCATGATTGTCCAATACATATTGAGGGAAAATGTTGGCCAGGTTCTTAGATCTGAAAAATGATATATTTGCCACCCATTCCAAATCTTTCCCTATTCATCTAGACCACCCAAAAAAGAGTATTCTAACAAGTTAGAACCAAATGGAAGAAGATTTACATAAACGAGCACACTTCATAATGGATAATCCCATTGTCAATAAGTTTTTCGCCGATGCCGCATTCTCTTTTTCTTCTCACTTCGGCTCTTCTATATTCACCCAAAAAAGGAAAAGAGGAAATAGAAGAAGGGATATACGCCCCATCCAAATTTCGCGCCCCATTTCGGAATTGATGTATAGTCATGTTGTTCTTGTGCTTCCGTCTTTCTAACACCCTTTTTCCGAAACATCCCTTTTTTTGCTCTTTTCAGAAGAGGAGCAATCTAGCAGAGCTATTCATTTTCAGCCATCCTTCATTCTGTCCTCATCTTTATATTCTTCTCTCTTTTTCAGTAAAGCCAAGAAAAATAAAAGAGAAATGCAGAGGTAAATGTCATCAATCTACCCAAGGGAATTGAAAAAAGTAGCACCTTGTCAATCAAAATCTTTTCCGACGACCACGTCATCATTGTACTTTTGGGGGAGAATTGTAGTAGCTATCAAGTGTGTGCTTTGAAAGTGAGCTTTTGAGAGGAATTGGAGGATTATGTGGTCAGTTAGGCTATTTTTGATGGTCAGCTTTGAGTCTGAAAACTCAGAAAGTCACGAGAAGAGTTTCTGTTTGAGTTTCCTATTTGCTTTGCGATTCTACACCAGTAAAGATTCCAAAGTCTAAACTTTAAGTTTTGAGGATACCTTTCAGATGCTAGCAATAAATCTAGAATGGTTCTCCAGTTTCTCCAATACTATTCACAATGATAATGTCCCAAACAAACAAAACCAACAGGTCCATCTCTCTTCCATTAATTCTTGCGTTCTCTTCTGCCTGTTGTTGTCTTCTCCTTATTCCTCCTCTAATTCGATGGTTCCCATGTGCTTATCCCCCGTCCATTTTCGTCCTCCTTATGCTTCAGAAGACAACACATGTAATATTGTTTTTATTATGCAACATTTATGCAATCCTGACCCATTCCAAACTCTTTTAGACCTTCTTCTTGCCCTTTTCCCAACGAATATTAAATGAAGCGTAAACCGGGGGTCCCAAGGAACCGACCAATTTGTGTCTAACCCAGTTTCATTCCTTCGTTTTTCCTTTTTTTTTCTCAGGGTGCCATCATCACCATCATCACCAAGTTTTCCGAGTTTTCCCCTTCTTTCCCTCAAAAAAAGAATATTGCTTACTGGTCGGACGTACAAATCGAGTCCGAATACAAAACCTTCTCCGAATAGACATCATCAAAAATATAGAATTTCGAATGGAACCTATTTACATCTACAAATAATTCCATTTTTTCCAGACCTATTTGTTTGTGAACATCCTTTTTTCATGTCTAATTCTCCATTCCTGTCTCTCTTACATTTTAATTTCGGACTCATCTAATCCGAAATGTTGCATTGGCTATCGAATCCACCAGAAGAGGCCTTCTTCTACAGCCAATTTTTCATGTTGTTCACTGCTCACTCATTTTTCATCGCCTACCCCTCCGGAAGAGCAACTTTTTGTCTTTCTTTTGGAAAGAAAAAAGAAACAAAAAAGAAGTTATGACATTGTCTTCGTTGAGCTATTTATATTTTCTTCGTGGAGCATCTGTTTTTTCTGGTTCTGCGTTTTGAAGAGTACAAAAACTAGAGCCTGGAAGTTTGGAATCAAGAGGTTTAGGCTAAAAAGACTTGAAAACGGCCCAGACTTCAATATTGGACAAAGTTGCAGGTTTTTCGTTTCACAATTTGAAAAATTTTGGTTCAATTTAAGTCAAATCTAACCAGAATACCGTATTTGAAGAACTAGCTTCAAAAAGTCTATAACGAAGTTCCAGAAACTGAAACATCTCCTATGTTTAAATTCGCTAAACTTGGTATAATGAGCTAAGACGTAGAATCGTAGAGAAAAAAAGAAAATCATTTGGAACGTCTTCATCGCCACACTTTCATGAATAATTCAATCTCAAATCACCTCATCTTCAATCCATCAATCAATCACAAAGAACATCTCCTCCTTCCTCTCTCCTTCCATTCTTCTTCTTCTTATTCTTGCAATCTCGTTGTCATTCGACGCCTCGTTCTCGTTCTCCATCTCCCAGATAATATGGTCCCATCTCTTCATAATTATGCAAATGAAAGTGTATGAGAGCACACCTGCATTCGGAGGAGGACCATCTCGATTCTCATGCTCTCCAAAAGAGCACACTAAGCTTCTCCAATTTACGACTCTCGTCCATGACAACTATTCCTCATGTTTTTTCTTACAAATCCCTTTCCGACTATTAGTTTCCAAATTAAGGTGTGTTTTTAGAAGTTTTATCCAAGAAGACGGCTTGGAAAGTAAACAAGCCGTCTCCTTTCGAACCCTACTTCTTCACACTTTTTCCCATTTATTTTCCAATTTCAAAAGTAAAAGTAGAAGGCCGTATAGAAGCGAAAAGGGACCATCTTGAGATGTGCTTCTACTTTTTCGATCATCTCCTTCTACTCCCAAATATTGCAAAACAGATACTCTTTTCCCTCCTTCATCGGGTTTTTTATATACTTAAAGGGAAAATATCGGGTTACTGTAAACATTCGGGAGATTATCTCCACCCTCTTGACACCCACTGTTTATCGTCTTCATTGCTTCTGTTCACCTTCTTTCGAATAATTAGGGCTAGACAGAAACAAAATCGCTTGTCTTTTGTAGTTTTTGCATTTCAATTTTTGAATGGTTTGTTTTGATGATACGAGTACAAATGAAAGATTCTGAAGATGTAGGCTAGGCTCTAGCAGAAGTCGTGAAACTTAAGTCATTCAAAACTGGTATGTAATACCGTATTTTCCGTTCTGTGGAATCTAAAATCCAAACTTTGTCCTGGTGACTAAGACTTCTGTGATAAGGTTTTATCTGCTCTGCGAGCATTCCTTTCTTCTTTCACATTCTTCTGTTTTCTATATTAAAACTTCTCCCATTTTCCTTATGTATGAAAGCACACTCAGATGTATTACCTGGGGGTAGGCTCATGATTTCAAAATTTCTGAGAAATCATCATAATTTCGGTTATCCTGATCTCACCAACTATCATATGGTCTCATCTCGCAAAAATTCCCCTTACGTCATCCTGCGTAGGACTGCAAAAACTGAAATTCCAGTACCTAATCCCTAACCCAAAGCAGTTAGAATCCGTTTCGACACCCACCAATATTTTGATTGCATATTTCTTCAACCCACTCAGTTCTCATAAAAATTTCATCCCTTTCTTCATTTTTTGAACATGACGAATCTCTATGACCCGTACCTCGCACTTCCATCCAAAAAAATCTTCTCTTCTGAAGAATTTCCAGCTGAAGAGCACCTGTTGTTTTAGTACCATTCTTATGATTCTCTTCCCCCCAGCTGGTACATTCTTCTACTCTTCTTCATCCATTTTGGCACCTGCCATCAGCCCCATTCTTCCTGAATCTGAGCTCCGCCCACTTTTCCGTTTCTCTTTCGCGCGTTCGCACTTCTCCCATTCATTACTTTTAGAGGAAGCGGATAGAAGTAAGAGTTTTCATTGTTTTTAAAAACTTCTACCGTACAACGTTCATCTTTTGAGCATTTCAAGACTCAGATTACTGTAACTGAATATTCTAAGGGTTCCCTTCCTCTGATAGAAGTTGCCAATTTTTATCCTCTAAGTTCCAAAAGTCCCTTCTACAATGTTTCTCTTTTTTCTGTCTGTGAGGTGAGCAACTCGTTTTTCCTCTAATCGTTTCGGGTTTCGCCAAAAAAAAGGGCGACGAGGCACAAAAAACGAGAAGACAACACAAACGAGACGACAAACGTGTGCTCCAAAATGAGCCCATCTCGAAATGAGTCTCTTTTTCTTCTCTACAACAACTCTCTTTCCTCCCACTTCTCATTTTCCCGGCTCATTTTGTCTTGTTTGGTTCTGAGCACTTCCATAACTAATTGCCGGGGGGTTTCAAGGCCTCTCTTCTCTTCTCAACAAGCCCTTATTCCTTCCCTCAATGCAGGTGTCCTCGTTGCAATTCGCAACACTTTCCCTCATCACAACAATTTATCAGAAGAAGAAGAACGAGAAACCCTTTTCGATTCGAAAGGTGCCAGTCTTGAAACCCTTCATTAGGCACCACCACCCGTATTGTGAATGGCTTCCTGCACTAAGCGCCCCGGTTTTAGAAAACGAAGGATTTTGATTCTTAGAGCGTTCCCTTGAGATTCAAGAATTACCTAGTAGTACTAGTAGGCAAAAAGGGCAACGATGATTTTAGAGGAGTATAAAAAAATATGTCCAAGTTTTGTAGGTGAGGTTAGACATATTCTTATGAGGCTGTGATTTCGAAGTTCTGATTCCTACTTTTGAAAGTTTAAAATTCTTCAATACTACGTCAAAAAGTTTCAACCAGAAACTGACTGAAGCTATTCTGACAGTGTAAGGTTCAAAAAGAGGTACTGGAAAGAGATTACCTCACCAAGTATCTCGAATACTTTTAAAAGGATCTTTTAGAATTTCCCACAGTCCGAAATTCCTCTATTCGGAACTATTTCGTGAAGTCTCAGAGTCAGAGGAACTCATCAAAAATTGGTCAAGTGCTCGCCGGCTCTTCTTATAAATTCTTTTCATAAGACGACTCAAACTCTCCGCCCCCTCTCTCACTTCTACTTCTTTTCTTCTACTTTCCGACCGCCACTATTCTCACCAATTTAATATTACTAGTTTAATTAACTTAACGTTTCCTTTTCTCTATCTCTTCCATTCCGTTACATATGTTTCTTTTTGGCATTATTACTTGGGCTCCACATCAAAGTTTTCGTCATATGCACTTCCTCTTGTAAAAAAAGAAGAAAATCATGAATATAATTGAGTTTCCGACCTACACATCGGATATTTTGCCGAAAAAAGACATAGATTCCTACGTGATTTCAGGATTTCACTCTTTCCAAATTCACAAGGTAGACAAACTGACTCACGTTGGTTTGAAATCCCTTCCCTGCATCGTTCGGCTCACAATCGAAGCTAATTTCGTGATTTCTTCTTTTGAATTGGCAACCAGATGACCAGCAAGAAATGCATTCATTGCTTCGTCTAGAAGTGTTGACCATGCAAAACTGTTATTGTCCACTTTCTGAAATACAGATTCTGAATTGGAGGTTTTGAAGTTGTTGAGACTCGATTATCTTTTTTTTCGTTTTTCAAACTGGGAGTCTCGTTTTCCCATCAGAAACATTTTCATTGGTGGCGAGAAACCTTCTCACGACATTCCCTATCTTCCAACTTTTTCAATATTTTCGAATCTCATTCATCGATCTTCCCCCATTTTCTCATCCTTACTATCCAACCAAATTTCCAGATGACTCTCTCCCAACACCTTTTCCTCCGATTACTCATTTCCATTTCTGTATTTTCGATCGGTAAGTGAAAGTGCTCCAGGTGGCTTCTCTTTCACAGCTGCGAGTACAATTTCAACTTGCATTTCGCAAAAAGAGAAACAGAAAAGTTTTACGACGAGATTCTCGTCCTCGTTTACGATTTCATCCATTCATTTTTTCGTTCAGCAGTCTCCGCTCTCGAATGCATTCAGTGTGGTCCAACCAGCGCGTGGTACTCGGAACAAGAAGCAGAGAGGTATGGTTCAGGGATTGAAAATCCAAAATTCTTTTTCAATATCACCGCTGATTTCAGAAGACTCGAAGCATGTCGCCAAGGTCTCGTCGCCCCAACGAAATGTTCCAATTCCACGCACACTCACTGCATTGTCAACTGGTATCGAACGGGCGGAAGTTCCGGTAATTGTGTTTTTCCTCTTTTTTCTCTTCATCTAATTATAATGATGCCGCCAACACCTCTTTTCCCGGTTTCCCCCCTCGAATGCTAATTAGTGAGAAGGATATCGAGACAATACTGTTTTTCCCGGTCTCTACAACTTTCCATTGTTTTTGTTGTTTTTGCAGAGAAAATCGTGACGAAAAGACACTGTGGATTGGAATCTGATGTGACGGGGTGTACGTTGTATAATTCGAAAATCAGCAGAAAAGTTCGGAGACATTTGTTGAGCAGAGATGATTCTCATGATCGCAAGGAATCCGTCGCTTCATTTGTTGAGGTTGGTATTTTTGAAGAACGTTTAAATGGTCTTTCTAGTGTTCAACTTTTTGCAATAATTTTAGCCAAAAATGTTCCAATCTCAAAACTACAGGTCTGCTCAACGTCATGTCCAGTTGGAGAATGTGTGAATTCTTCGAACATCCCAGGAACCCTCGTCTTCCCAATGCTCTTCACTACATTTTTCACTATCCTCTTCTACAGTACCTCCTTTTAATACAATCTCAGATTACTGTAGACCTGCCCTAATTAACCATTTCCTATCCAATACCTTCTTACGGTGTTTCTGCCCCAAAATCTTCCACTGACCGGTTTCAATTTTTCTTCTTTCTTAAGTTTTACCTTCCATTTTCATCTTGCTCATCAGATCTAATAACTTTTTTCCAATCTTCAATGAACTTTTTGAATCGAAATACTCACAGTTATTTTCTCCATAATTGCAGTTGCATAAGCATTTCGTTTAAGTTTCAGCCGCGGTGTTTCATATTTAATATCACCATGGATCAACTTTCGAATCATCACATTCCATTTATCACTTTTCAGTTTTTCATCTATCAGATGTTCTGACTTCAGTTGTAAAGCTGAAAATCATTTATTAACTTTGATTTCTGAGCCAAAATTCTCACACATGGATTCAGAATACACAAACAAAGCGAAACACTTCATTTGCTCTTTATTCAACTGTGTTTCCTCTCCTAGCCTATCCAAAATTTCACCGACTGTCGCCTCTTCCGGAGATCTTGATTTGATGCTGAATGATCCGATTACGGTATCCACCTTCAAAAAATAGTTAAATAAACAAGAAGAAGAAAACGGGCTTACATTGATTTTAGTTTTGAAAATTTGCAGTTCTAAAATCGTTTGAATTGCCGGATTGTTCGCACAGTAATCGATAGGCCGATATCCTTCATTATTTCGAATGTTGACATCTATGGAAGCATGAGAAGTTAAAAGTTCCACTAAGTACTCATTTCCAGTTATAACTGCATACTGAAGTGCAGTGACTCCTCCCTTATTTTGAGCATTTATCTGAAACAAACATGGCCTACTTATGAGGAAAAAAGACCCTTAAACTCACCGCTGTCATTTGGGGAGACATCAAAAGCTCATGGACCACTTCTAAATGTCCATGAAAACATGCATAATGTAGCGGTGTCCAACTATCATCATCTCTCTGATTACTGTCCATTCCAATTTTTAAAAATCTTCGAATCTCTTCGGCATTTCCATCCTCTGCTGCTTTATGCAATGGATATAATCGACTTCTCATATCTTGAGATGTGCTTGAAGCTGCCCTTTGAGCTCTACATTGTTTGATTCCAGGATAGAAGTATACACAGGACTTAAAATATAGTATGAACATAACATTCAAGTTAATATAAACTTACTGAATCTTCACTAGCGAAATTTGGATTAAACGCTGGATTGATGACACTTATCGTGAATTTGTTGTATCGAAGCATTGCAATTTTCGCAATATTTGCTACATGAACTCTATCGTCTAAATCAGCTGATGCGGACGAAATATTACTGCGAATACTGTGGGAAAGGTGACTGAAATTATTTTGATTTCATTATGTTTGAAGATTCAAAATCTACCGTATACATTGTTCCTGGATATCGATAAATGCCGGATTGTGAACACAAGAGCGGATTCGAAGTCTCGCAGATTCTTTCATGAAGAAGTTCGAGAGAAAATAAGAATCGGATGTTTGAGATTCGATAAGCCATCGTTCCAATATCAGAATCATATTTTTCGTATGGATATCGAACATTTCTGGTTGATTGTAGCATAAATTCACGAGACGTTGGAGGTTTTCGTATCGAGAATTCGCAACTTCAACTGTTTCTTTTACGAAAACAGGAACACAAACTAAAGACAATCCAGGTACGTGACCAACTGATGGCTTTGTTGAGCTAGTGGAAGGTTCATTTAGGTCTTCGTGGAGGGGAATACGGACAGCTCGACGGATTGCGTTTCTGGAGAATTTATATGATTTTGTTGGGGCTTTGATAATTTTTTGAGAAAGATATTAGATTGAATTCCAAGCGATAGCAATAATCTGACCAACTAGTAGAGTGATTGTTCTAAATTGGAATCAAATTATTTTTCTTTACTGGAATCTTTTTTTCCAAATTGTGATTCTAGTTTGCACTGTTTTTAATCTTTTTCTCTCTGAATAATCTTCTTTACCAGTACTTTATTTCTCATTTCGAAAGAAAAAACGCACCCAGTCCTTTTGAAATAATCATGAATCATATCTTCCAAAGTATTCACTTTCGACGGCTCGAAGGAAAAACTCGGCAGTTTGAATACGTCTGCACCGACTGCATGTCCTCCAACAGTCACTCTTTTTATTATGTTGTAGTCCTTCAAAATATTTGGTTTTTCCGAATTAAAACATAAAATACTTACATGCTTTGCTCCAAAACTTTTCACTGTCGAGGGTTCCTCTTTTATACAAATCTCGAAATCCTGGCCCGTAGGAATAGCTCTAAAAATGTGCTTTTTTCAGATGAAACCATGGGCGTTGACCTACTTACTTATCGGATAATGCGCTTATTTTGAGACGTACGATGGCGACGGAAACTTCCGCCATCTCTGAATTATGACGAACTGAAAATAAGGAACTATTATTCGAAAGAAGACATTGCGAAAAAGAAAAATTGAAATCAACAGTTTCGAAATCAGAAAACAGTAGTCATTGGGGAAGTGAGGCTACACCCAGTTGTGTTTATCTCTGATAAGTTGAATATTAATCATTCAAATTTCAGAGAAAAGTGATAAAGAAAATGAGAGAGATAATGGGAAACGAAGAAACGCGTTCTCATTACAGAGGTAGAAAATCATAAAAAAGTGTGGAAGCATTGAGGAAAATTCTAAAATTGTCCGTCAGAGGTTATCAGTTATCAACTGCCACACCCTTAATGATAGATAAGTGACGGAGAGATGGAAACAAACACAAAATGTCGGGACAAGAAATATAGAATCGATTGATGTTTGGCGGCGATTTTTGTTAGCTAAGCTCTTGACACACTCTTATCGTTATGGATGTTTTCTGATCGAATGAAGTGGTAAAAAATTGAAGATTTAAGAGATTAATAAAGTATAGTTGAGAGGAATCTGGGTGGAAATCAAATGATTACAATATCAGAGCACAAAACTACGATAAAGTAGCAAAAAGTGATCGTAAATGGGTTTGTTTTATATGAATACCTTGTTTTCATGTGCTGCAGCTGATCATTCGCCACCGACGAATTCCAAGAAATCGTTAATTCCTCAATTTTAACAATCTGATAACTAGAGAACTATTGTAGGTATGGGTTAGTTGTACAGTACGAAGCTCTGTTTTTCAAAATACTCTGACATCACTTTTATTTACTAAAAGTTCCAAATAACAACAACAATGAGGTCATGAAATTGAAATAAAAATAAACAAAACAGTACTGTAAGAACTCATATAGAGCTCGTTACTGCTCACCACATTTTCAGGCTAATAGCCGTGGAAAACGGCTAATAGCCGCGCGTTTTGGCAAGGCGCCGACTGCATGCGGCGCCTTGCCAAAACGCGCCGCTATCAGCCATTTGCCGCGGCTATTAGCCGTTTGCGGCGGCTATCAGCCGTTCGCGGCGGCTATTAGCCGTGTCGGTAATCGCCATCTGTGCACTCACCGTATCAGTCGCGCACCATATTCTCAGATAACCTCGGCCCGCTGGTTTACAGTCAGTAAAAGCTGGGACATCTTCGTTAAGTATAACCATCACAGGGATAGGGAGGTTATGGACATTTCTCAAACAAATCCAGGCTAAATCCCGTACTCAAAGAAGCGATCGCTAATAGAAAGGTATTATATAAAATTGAAGGAGATTGAACCGATGTTTTTTTTTGAGAATCGGTCAGTTCGATCCTCTTCTAGATATCCCCTATTCAAAAAAATCGCACGGAAAAATCAGCTTGATTTGAATTTCTTAAACCCCGCCCACAATTGTTTTTTTGCAACTCTGCCGCACGCAGTTTTGCAACCTCGCCGCACGTTTTATTTTGTGGTTGTTTCCAATTGGATTTATGGCTTTTTCTTGGAATTACGCGATGAAAATGGCGAAAAAAATCCTAGAAACAAACACTTTGCCTGTTAGAATCGTTCTAGGTGGTTTTTGTTTTGTGAATTCCCAATTAAAGGGAAATACGCGCGAATAAAGATTTTCGACGATTTTTCAATGTTTTTCTTGCTGAACTGTTTTTAAAATTACCCATTATACTTTTGTTGTAATTTCATGCATTACTTGAATAGTTCAGCAAGAAAAACATTGAAAAATCGTCTAAAATCTTTATTCGCGCGTATTTCCCTTTAATTGGGAATTCACAAAACAAAAACCACCTAGAACAATTCTAACAGGCAAAGTGTTTGTTTCTAGGATTTTTTTCGCCATTTTCATCGCGTAATTCCAAGAAAAAGCCATAAATCCAATTGGAAAAAATCACAAAATAAAACGTGCGGCGAGGTTGCAAAACTGCGTGCGGCAGAGTTGCAAAAAAACAATTGTGGGCGGGGTTTAAGAAATTCAAATCAAGCTGATTTTTCCGTGCGATTTTTTTGAATAGGGGATAGAAATGGTGTTCCAAAATTATTGCTTTGAGTAAAATAAACTCAAAGCTTTAAAAGAATATAATCCTGATGTTTCACATTAAAACAATCGTTGACATCATTGGAAGTGCTGTTTTTCCCTTTTTCCGTTTGTCGATTTCTACAAATATTTTTCAGCGACTCTACTTAGGTAAACGCATGTACGGACAAAAACCGGGCTCGCGTCTACCACTATCCCCATCATATAGACTGGCGCCTAGCCGCCACTAATCGCTGAATAGGCGCCGCTAGCCGCCACTAATCGCCAACAAGTAGCCGGTAGGCGCCGCTAATCGCCACCTAGGCGCTGCCAGCCGCCGTTCTCCTGCTCTCTCGGGTCAAGCTATCTAATCGCCATTTAGCCGCCAAGTAGGATCCAAAACGGCTATTAGCCGTAATCAATGGCTATTAGCCAAAATCAAGAGCTATCAGCCGTTTTGGACGGCTGATAGCCACATCGGTGCCGTGAAGGCGCCGCCAGCCGCCAAAAATTGTGTGAGTGGTTGTGGTTGGAATCCTGAAAGTCGGTAGGATTCATAAGGATTTTGAATAATGGAAAAGTTCCTTACAATTCTGAGCTTCTCTACAGTATTCTCTAGAGTGCTAAAGATTTCAAAATTCATCAAAGCAAAAGTTTATTCATTGAAAATAGAGGAACGACATTGAATTCAAGCCAAACGTCTCTTGAAAAGAACTTTCAATCCGGCAACCGCTGCTCCACTCATAATCTTTTCCTTTCCTCCGTATCCTGCCGACGCCTTCTCAATCGACAAATCAAGATTTCCCAAAACTTCGAGTCCTTTCTCGTCTTTCAAAATGCACGGAGCAGAATTTCCGATATGAACAACAGTCCATCCACTCGATTTTCCCTCAGCCAATGGCATCCATTTGTATTCCAAACCCATACAAGAAACCGGTGGAACAGTCAACAATTGCATTGATCCGACTTCAGGTCCCGCGTTTTCCTGATTATTCTTTCCAAAGTGAGCACATGTTTTTCCAGCAGCACTTGGATAGGAACGTCCAAAAACTGGATCTCCGTGTTTATACCAAAGTGCCACGTATTGCATGTGTGGACCAGTTTCAGTGTTGAGAGTACGATTATCGGCTGGAACAGCATTGGGTGGGAAGATGTCTCCGTAGCGGAGATCATACCAGAGATCATCGTAGACCTGGAATCAGATAATAATAGTTTTCAAGAATAGATTCAAAGAACCTTGAGTCCAGTTGGAGGAGGTTTCAAGTTACGGAAGATGGTCATGAAGTTGGAAGTAGCTCCACCCTCATACTTTTCAGTTGTTCCTCCGTTTGAGAACAATGCGATTTCAGTATTCAAATCCAAGAAACCGAGTTTCTCAGTGCCATCTTTCAACTTCGCAAGAACCGGAACAGAGTTACCGCATCTGAATAATTTGTTCATTTAACATCAAAACGATTCTAAATTCACCTGACAATCTCACGAATGCCTTCATTATTAGCATGTCTCTGATTGAGTGGCAACCATTCATACCAGTATCCGAGAGAAGCAAAGTCTCCTTTGTATTGGAGAATTTGAATTTGTCCACCCAAATCCTGTTTTCCTTTCAACTCAGCCTTGTTGTACGGGAAAGAGCACTCGACGACTCCATCGTTATTCCAAGCACGTCCGTGAATTGGTTTTCCGTGTTTGTACCAGAGAGCGACGTATTGATTGTTTTGGTTCGGAACACGAACGGGAGCTTCTGGGAATGGAGATCCGATTGGCTGAAAAGCCCATGAGTCTTCCAAGGCAACCGGCATTCTTTTGAATTTCAATCGGCAATGATTGGGAAAGTAAAAGTGGTTAGATCCCACTGTTGATAACGATCTGGAAGATAAAAACTCCACCTGGAAAAATCACTGCGCGGAAAAAGTTCACGGAAAATTTTGCGTGCCACTTGATCTATTTTAACGCGTTTTTTCGAATGGAAAATAATTTATTAGGGATACGAAAGTTTCAAAACAATAATTTAAAAACAATTTAAGCCATAAGAGCTCTAGCAATCTTTCTTCTCTTGTATGGCTGAGCAGCTGGAGCAGCATCTGAACTAGCTGCAACTGGTGCTGGCGACTCGTAATCATGAAGCTTTGGTGGAGCAACTGGTGCTGGTGGTGGTGGATGTGGAGCAGTTGCGTCTGGTGCATCGTATCCAGCGGCTGGAGCTGGAGCAGCAGTTGTGGCTGGTGCTTCATAAGCAGCTGGAGCTGGAGCTGGAACGGCAGCAGAGGCTGGAGCATCATATCCACCTGGAGCCGAGTCGGATCCTCCGGTAGCAGCCATTTCAGCAGATCTTGGCGGGCATGGACAATAGGCAGCATCAGCTCCAGGTGCTCCAACTCCTCCAACGTCTCCAACTGGTCCGTCTGGTCCTGGATGTCCTGGTTGCCCATCTGGTCCTGCTGGTCCTTCTGGTCCTTGTTGTCCATCTTGTCCATTTTCTCCTGGTTCTCCATCTCTTCCTGGCTCTCCTGGTGCTCCAACTGGTCCTTGTTCTCCTGGTTGTCCCTTTCCTTTCGTTCCATTTTGTCCCTTGGTTCCATCTTGTCCTGGTGGTCCTGGAAGTCCTGGAGTTCCAGCGTCTCCCTCTGGTCCATCTGGTCCTTGCTCTCCATCCTTTCCATTTTGTCCATCAATTCCGAATTCTCCGTCTGGTCCTGGATGTCCTGGGAATCCATCTGGTCCTGGTGGTCCTGGTGGTCCAGCTGGGCATTTCACGTCCTTATTGAAATCAGCCATACGATCTCCTTCAGTTGAATCTCTTCCTGGATTTCCAGCTCTTCCAATTGGTCCATCATCTCCTGGAGTTCCTGGATTTCCTGGTGGTCCTGGTGGTCCAGCTGGACAATCCTTTGGTTGTGGTCCACAGTTACACTTTCCATCGGCAGATGCAGCAGATCCAGCAACACCAGAATCGTATCCTCTTCTGAATCTTTTCAAGAAAGTTTCGAATGGTTGAACAGCATCTTCACGTGGAACCATTGTAGTCCAGGCATCTTCAGCAATGGTTTTGAATTCGGCAAGATCTTCATAAACTTCCGATTGGAACGAATGAATATCATGAAGAACGAAAAGAGCAGCAAACAAGGCTGAAAGTTTAAACTATGTTACAGAAAACAAATCAACTGATACTTACCTGGAACAATAGCAACTCCACAAAGCGCTACGGCAGTGCCTGCAACCAATTGTCCAGATGTTGTCATCTTTAGATGATATCTTTTCTTAATTTTCCTTCTCATTATATACCGATTCTGAAAGCTCAAAAAAAGTGGATCGGCGTGTTGCATAATAGCCAGTTTTTGGCCTTATCTGTCTACTTTTTCATCCGACGTCTCCCTCTTTTGCCGACTGGTGGTCATTTCGAGGAGATGCGTTTCATTTTCACACTGCTTTTCATTAACATGGTGCTACTGTTTAGCTATCGGATAATATCGAATGGACTGTATTTTCACATAAATGGTCCCTAGCAAAAGAGAATTCAAAGAAACCAATTGATTAGTCATCGTTTTCGGCAACCAATTCACTTTTACAATCTACTTTCCTGTTCGAATTCTAATAAAACGTTCCCATAACGAATCAACTAAACGTCGTTAACAGTTTCTTTCCTTCAAATTCAGAATTCTTGCATGACCTCAGCGTCCAATGTTATAATCATTGTTTCTAAGACGGCACTTCCTAGACAAGTATCATCATGGGCCTGCAATACGGAAAAAGGCGGCCGGCGAGAGGTCTACTCCCGCAGCAGCCGACGCCTCACGGGTTCCGCCGACCGCTATGTTTTGTGTGCGCAGTGACTCCGCCCACTTTTCGGCTGCCGCGTTTGCTGGAGAAAGAAAAATGTATCGAAGTTATTCATTTGATTTCACACACAAAAAGATCAAGTGAAGAGGCGCAAAAAAATAATTTCTAGCAGTTTTCTTGAGTAATTTGAGAAGGTTCGAAATGAATTGGATAGGTGAATCCAACGGAATATTGATTGAAGCTGGGGAATGGTTGATTTTGAATATAATATGGCAAAAATGGAGGTGGATGATATTCAGAAATGAATGGAGAACTTGTCGCAGATGGAATTGTTGGAGAATCCTGAATTCTAGAAGTTATAGATTTCCATCTGATACTTATTTACCTTCTTGTCAGATTTTTTATCATTCTCTTCAAAAAAGGAACTTCCATTTTTGTGAGAAGGAATCAGAGAAGTGTTCGGTGGTGGAGGATAGTCGGAGAATGGGAATCTGAAACAATATTTTAAAAATTTTATCATAAATTGAAGTTTCTACAAACCCATAAAGTTCCTTATGTTCCGAATTTTTGAAAAAGTCTTCAGATGATCCTGTGTTATGAGAAGAGAGGGAGTTGGCAGGAGGCAACATGGGCGGAGTTTCGGTTTTGTTTTCGCTCATCCAGGACCTGAAATTGATATTTTCAGAAATTATATTTAAGATTCAACTACAAACCAAGAAGGCATTGTATCTTTCAACGATGGTTTCTCCTCTCCCTGTGTATCCTGTTTCTCTTGCCTTCGAAACTTGGCCCGCCGATTTTGGAACCATACCTGGAAACAAATGGTGAATTCTGAGGTTCCAGAAAGTTCCGTAAACTTGAAATTCGTCTTTTCTCTTATACATTTCTCTCACAAAGTTTTCCCCTCCATTTTCTCACCCCTCCACTCTCATCTACAGTATACCAATTAGTAAGTAGTCAATCTTTTGCTCCTTTCGATTAAAGTGACTTTCTTTTCTTTGTTCCCTCCTTCCATCAGCATCTACAGTAATCCCATCATCTCCATTCTTCCGAAATGGACAGTAAGAGAAGTCTTCTTCTCCGCTCTGTATGACAACAATGTGTCACTCGGATGGTTTAATCCTTAAATTAGTACGGGAAGAGAGCAAAAAAGAAAAGAAAATGGGAGAAATATGAGGCGACAACAGTCGTTTAGTCAGATGCTTATCTTTATGCCAACACTTTCATTGTTTTTCCAAAAAAGAATGAAGAGGAGGAAGAGGTAAACTGGCAATTTAGAGAAGCTAATTGTTCCGGATCGGATCAGTTTTCACAGCTTCGAGAAACATTGAACACCCATTCAGAATGTGTCAATTTGAATTGTTTTGATTTACTGAGGTTTTGGATTTTCAAAATTCAGAAGACAAATACAGTATCTTTCTTGTTTTTCGTAAAGTTTTCACCTACTCATTTTTTCGAAATATCGAAAACACTCGAATTATTCCTTTCCACTTTGCCATCACAATACTAACTATTCGAGCATGAAATTCATAAAACTAACACAAAACAAGCATACCTGAACTCGAACCTCTGGAAGTTGAACTCTGGCTGCCAATGCTTCTCTCGCGTATACATCTGGATAATGAGATTTATCGAAAGCAGCTTCTAAAGCATGTAATTGATATGTTGTGAATGTCGTTCGATTTCTTCTCTGCTTTTTATCGATAATCTTTTCTCGTTTTCTTGAAGATTTTGAAATGGAAGAGTCGGATTCGAATGAGGAGGAGAAGGATTCCGATGGTTTGTAGGTTGAGAAACTGGAGAATGCCGAGACTGAAAAAAATCAGATTTAGATTTTTAGATTTATCTTTGATTAAGTTAATGTAACTCACTGAAAAAAGGATGCCGTTTTAGCCGGAGCATTTTAGGATACTACAGAGAACTTATACGGCCAAAAAAGGGTGACCGAAATGATGGAAATGAGGAGCAAGGTTTTACGCCGAGCACATGATGGATTAAGTTTAGAAAAAAAGGTGGAGCTCATTAGTCAAAAAAAGATGATTTACAATCTAGCGGACACTCAAAACAAAGATGACTCTTGGTTTGGGTGGAAAGAGGAAAACAATTATTAAAAGGAGGAGCTTTTTTATAAAATTAAAGAAAGATAAACTATTTTGAAAGTTTAGGCAATGATTACGTTTTTAAAAAAACCTGAATCTTGGTTTGAAGTTAACAGTAGATCTCTACTCTACGGAATCTTAATTAGGAAGGATACAAAAAGAATCCGAATTTTTCACATTTCCAGGAGAGAGGAAAACTCCTAGAATGAATACCTAGATTCCAGAGAATGGTCTGTTCGCAGAAAAAGAACTGAGGGTCCTTTATGAAATTATATTCAATTACGGTGGGGAGGGAGGAGCGCTCGAGCTTGCAAATCGAATTTGGAAATAATTGAGTGAATCGAATTACCGATTCGGAGCACTCGTATACATGAAAAATGACTTACAGTTGGCTGCTGAAGATGTCGACGTGGCAGAACTAGAAGACGTGGAATCAGTTGATGGAAGATTCATCCCCTGATGGGATGGAAAAATAGAAGGCAGCAGGGTGGCAAGAAGAACAAGAAGACGTTCTGAGAAGAATGGAAAACGGATGTTGAATGGAATGGTAGAGGGGAAAATAGGGGCGGAGCGGACGAATGGAATGGAACAAAAGTTAGAAGAAATGTGTGTGGGAGGAGGGAAGAAAAAGGGAAGGACAAGCTGAAAATGCATGCATCCTTCGTGGTAATAAAAATTTCGAATATTTTCCGTCCGAAACATTTCCACATGCTTTATGTCGGGAAAGAGAAGCTTTTGAATAAATACTGTAGAATTTATGGTTCCGAAGTATTGAAGTTTTTGCAGGATTTTGGAAATCTTTTTGACTGTTTATGGTAAGAATGACACCTGAAAGAAACTTCAAAATTGAACTTTTGAAATGTTGGAAACTTCATGACGATGGTGATTATAAATCGAAAAACTTTGATAAACAGATTAGCTAGCAAATTTTTGAGATCGCAGATACAGGGTGTTACATAATTACGGAGACAAAACTTTGAATGCACGCTAAACAGCGGAGATTGTGTTTTCTCTGAAGATTTTTTGTGGACATCTTTGCTATTATTGCTCTAGTATCTGTGCAAAATTTCAGACCGTTTCGTGAAGTTTAAGTTAAGTTACGGCTTATTATAGAGCCACAACCAGACGTTATTAGTTGAACCCCGTTTTTGGGCCTTGAATAACGAGTTCGGTGGAAAACAAGAAATGGGCAAACTTTTTGTAAAAATGGCTAAAAGTTATAAACAACTCTTCTTCTATCTATAACAGAAAAAAATTTTTGAATTCGTTGCCCACGAGTGAAGAAAACCGTATTTGAAAATGTCGAATTTTGCACTGGCACGCGACAACTGGGGGAAATTTGGTCATCCCTCTTGAATGAGTGATTGTTGCTCAATTAGTAGAAACTGTTAAATGAAACTTTGTCGATCTCTTTTTGATAGTTCTAGCTACAATATTATCAACTATTTTCTTGTTAACAGTCATTTTTGAAAATATGGCTATAACCTAAACATGACTAACTCTAATTTTGGTGAAAAATCAGAAATTGTTATGGAATGGCCGATGAGATCAATATTTTTGGTAGTTCAAAGCACATTATTATAACTTTTAAACCGTTTTTTCAGATAAACTATGTTCGATAATTTTGTTTTTTGGCAAAAATTTGTGAATGCAATTTCATCATTTTTGAGTGAAAAAAACATAAAATTCCTGCACGGGGTCACATGACGAAAAAAGTTCATAACTTCGTTGAACCGGTAGTTACGAGCTGGAAATTTTGTGGGGACATTTTTGATTAGTCCCCAAACAATTATACCAAATTTGGTGAATGTGAGTAATCTGATCATCGTGCAGTGAACCTATCTTATTGGGTGGTCCGCGCGTGCCAAGCGACAGTGTGACCGCACCACTCTTCGGACGCTAGCTCACGCCAAAATCGATATTAAAAATTGGGAGCTTGCATACATAAATTTTGGCGTTCAAAAAAGTTATGTGTCGATTTTCAAGTTAAACGGACTGTTAAAAAGCGAAATAGTGTCTCTGAAACTTGTCTCCGTAATTATGGAACACCCTGTACATGTTGGTATGGTTTTCCGGCTTCTGACTCTCTTGATTCCATTGAGTTTGTTTCCTGAATTATTGAGGATCGATCCATCCTACGATCTTATATCTACTCCCGAACATGTGAATGTAAAACTTGATAGTCAGAAACGGTACACAACCACTTTTTCATTCTCAAATTCTCCCCAATGCATACTTTTGATAACTTTAATAGGACTCTAGTAATCTCCGTATTTCTTTATTGCAATAACACTGTTCACATTTTATTGTAGGAAATTTTTGATTCACTTTATATCTGTTCTTCTACTTTCAACTTCACATTCTAGTTTTGTTGTCATTCTTCATGTCTCACCCTCCTGATATCCACAGAATCCTCCAGAGTATCTACCTGAGCATCTCGAAAACAAAAACAAAAAATGCAAAACAGATTCGATCAGGATGAGATTCGAACTCACGCGGGGAAACCCCAATGGATTAGCAGTCCATCGCCTTAACCACTCGGCCACCTGATCACATTTCGAAACGCAACAAACTGGCAGTTTTCTCTTGCCGCAAGAGGGCACAAACAATTACAACACGACCACTTTGTTGTGCAGGAAAAGGAGGTGGAAAAGGAAATATCGCGCCAGATTGAATGTGTCGCATCTTTTCGGAGCCAATTAACAAATTAGAAAAGACAAGGAAATGGGGAGTTTGAGTTAGAAAAGGGCATATTGCCTAATGTCTATAGAAGTTGGTAGGCCATCGGTGAACGATCAGAGTTTGGGGATTTGGCAATGTCATTCATGATTGTGAGAGTGAAGATGTTACTGTTTCAATCCTAGAATCCTGTTTTCTCTTCCATGTACTTTCTACAGTTTTCCTTGAGGTGCGCTTATTACAGAAAATTGCATAGCTATCATTCATTATTCTTAATAGAAACAAACAAATATAACTCGAAACAACCAGTAAAAAAGGCAATAGATAAATAAATTCAATTTAGAAAAAATAGTGATGACTAGAAAGGCAAGTTCTTTTCTGCAAATTCTTATTTTCTGCTAGTAGGACGATTGATTGGAGGACTCAAGAATCCAGTTGGATAGATGATACGGTATGTTATGAACCAGCATGCCACGGCAGTCAGAGCTCCGAGAATCTGAAAATTATATTAATTGAAGATGCTTTGCTAACTGATTATGGAAACCTCTTCGAGGAAAATGTGATAGTAGAGAACAGAGATGATGATTTGTTTGAACCAGAATGCGTGCAGAGCTAGCATTGCGACGAAAAAGTACTGAATGAGACGAGTAAGACGATCGTGTTCTTCGCGATCTCCATCCATTTGATGCACTGCATCGGTGACTTGTTGATAGTGACGATATGCAACAGCCTGAGTTTTAGATAACCTTCTGTTGTTATTAAACAATTCGTAATACCTCTTCGGTTAAAACCAAAATACTGTAAATCATCAAGAAACAATGCCCAGAGATATCGTATCCTGGAGTCCATACACCTTCCTTCTCAGAACATTGAGCACGAGTGAGACGGCGACCCTTGTCACAAACCGAAGTAGCAGCATAAACTTTGTGGAATCTAAATAAAAATAGTTGAAGAATGTTCCTGTTAAGAAATCACTTACAATTGGACAGAAATATACCAGCAAGCAGTGGCAACTCCAAGACGACAGACATCAACGATTGGCTGGTCTTGATCGCGACGATGATGAGCTTTGGAGGCAAACCAGATGAAAGGCCCAACGATGACAAGAGTCCAAAACCATCCCATTTTGACTCCATATTGATTAAGAATGCTGTGCTTTTGGACTAAATAGTAGGTAGAATCCAACTCGATGCGAGTCTCAAGGAACGAGAGAAATGTGACAAATGCCAAGTAGAAGAGAGCCACTTTCCGAGCATCGATGAAAAGAATTTGACGAGCAATCTGTAGAAAAGAATAATAAGATAACTGCAGCTTTTAAAAAAGATCACTCACAGCTAGAAATATTCCGAGAACAGCACTTGGGGTGCTGTTAGGGGAGGCAGGGCGTTTTGGCGTCAAATCTCTGAAAATTAATAAAAAATGAAAATTAATTTAACAGCTATTTGAAACTTACGATTTGGAAGATTGCCGTCTCGTCGACATGACGATCTGAAAATGAGAAAGATGAAATTAGTTTTCAGATTTTTAGCTGTCGAAATCACAACTGACACGTCAATTTAATCAGAAACTCCTGGAAAGTGTCAATTCAGAAAAAAGTTAGTCCCTCTAGAATTATGAGCGAAATATCGATTTTTTCAGAACCTGATAATTAAAATAAAAAATAAAAGAACTAAATTCGTTGTTTGAAGGAATGAACAATTTTAATGTGTTTTGTTTTCGACAAAACCTCGAGATATTTGTCGGAAAATCTTCCACACGGTGATTTTTTCGCTACATTTTTAGTGGCAAAAATTAAAGGTTCAAAAGCAGCAGAAAAATCGGCGCCAGCCAATCATCAGCGGGGCACGGTTTTCAAAAACGCAAGAGCGCCGCACACTTTTTCTCGGATTTTTCCCTACCGTAAGGTGGCCGTGGCTAAATTTTCTCTTCCATCATCAAAAATGGCAACGGAGATTCAGTTTTAAAGTGCGAAGGACATTTTTTTCGGGTTTCATACTTTTACTACTCAAAATCAATTAAATTTAGGAGGGGAATCTGGAAGCATTTTTGAAAAATCTGGGACAGTTTTCGAGAAATTTCTGTCTGAAGTCCAAAAACCGGTGATGGAAGAGAAATTAACACTGAGCATCGCCTTTCCGTGGCCCAACTTCCCAAAGATTTCTGGAAGAGAAAACCAAAAAAAATGTAGCGAAAAAATCACCGTGTTCCAAAATGCCGATGGCCTAGAATCCGACAACTTTTCTAATTTCTCTTCCACCTCTTTTTTGCCTTTTTTTCGATTTTCTCCATTTTCCGTCCCATTTTTGCAGCTGCCATCGTTTTTGTAGTAATTATCTTTTGATTTTTTAAAATAATTTGTTTCATTTTTAGATAAAATGGCTCGGGACGTTAAAAAGCGCGGAAAGCCGTCATACACAAATCGTCGGAACCGACAAAAGAACTTGAAAAAGAAACACGACAAGAAAAAGCTATCGAAAAGTGCAGTGTAAGTTGATTTATATTTTTGGCATCAAAACGAACGGAATTAATTTCAGATCAATCATCAAAAGTCAATGGGACGAAACGAAAACGCCACGAGAAAATGTGCGAGATATGGGTATCGCTTTCAATCCAAATGAGGCCGTGCCAATTAAACAACACAGAGTAAGTAATTTTTGTCAGCTAAAACTGAAAAAATTGTTCATATTTTCACCACATTTCCAAAATAATCACTTTGTTTGTAGAAAGAGATCATTGACGCAGTTCCAATCGATGGAGTGAGTATTGAAGTTCCAAAGCCAGCGAAGAAAGTTACGGGAAGAAAGAAGAACGAAAAACAAGTGAGTTAACTCATGAAGAAGCTGTGTTTTAAGTTTTTAATTGTAAATTTCAGGCCCAACACGTTATCTCAAGTTTGGAGCAACAAGTGAAAGATGAAGAGGAAGCACGAGCAAATGAAGGTCGAAAGTTCCGTCTGTTTCACCGTGAAACTGAGCTCTGCATCTACATGTTAGCACGACATGGAGATGATTTCCAAGCGATGACTCGTGATCCGAAGAACCTGTGGCAGTACACACCGAAACAGTGGGCCAGAAAGATTCGTGCACACAAAGAATCCGAGATGGCCAAGTTCCTTGAAACGGCATAATCTCATCGTTTTTTCTCATTGTTATTGTTGTTACTGTTATATTTCACCCTTTTTTATTGAATAAACAAATATTTTCAGACAGTCAGCACAAACGGGAAATTGAAGCAAGCACAAAAACCAAATCATTGGAAATGGGTTCTCAGTATTTAGCATTGATTTTGGGTTTTCTCATAGAGCCAGTTCTTATTTTTCCTCGACAAGCACCATCTCCTTCCAATTGTCTCTCAAAAATCTCGAAATACACATCGGTTTCTCTATCAATTTGTGGACGAAGTTTACGGATGTCAACCTAAAAATAATAAGGTTCGAGTGGTTGAAAAATTAGAAAAAGTACTTTTTGACTTTCAATTCTCATTCCAAAAGTGGTTCGGGCTTTGTTGAATGCGAACTTTCGGTAGTTCTCAATTGTAAAAATTGCAGTTGGAACAAGAAAAACTGGGTTTCTGGAAATAAAAGTTGAAAGAGGAATTCGATATTTGAAACATACGAGTGGAAAATATAATCCATGTAGACTCGAATAGTCATAATTACATCTTCATCGAGGTTTAGGATAACTGGAAGAGAATTGGCAAGACCCATTGCGATAATGATAGCAATGATAGAGATGAAGAAACGACGCATTAGTTTCAGAGTTTTCAGATTCTCTTTTAGCTGATATCTGATACTCAGAGTGTAGTTTGCAGTACGATGCTCCCTTTCAAGAATCATCAAACGTTGTTGATTGAAATATTCAACCAATGCGTATATCTGAAATCTGGAAGTTTTTTGAAATTCAAATGGAGGAGATTATACGACGGCTGAAGAGAATAAAGAAGTGATGACAGCCGAAATAAGAACTTGAAAAGTGATTCCTTTGGTTGTCGTGACAACTGACATCGTCCCGGCAAATAAGTTTTGAGACACAAATATCAAACAGAAAATCCAATGACGACTCTTTTTCTCGTAATCTCTGAAATCGTCCATGTCTATTCTTGTTCTGGAATTCAATCTTACTTGACAAGAATCGTTGCAAATATTCTCTCAGTCAGAATCCCTACGGGAGTCGATATCACAAAATACATATAGTGATATCTCATATTGGCTGCTATGAAGATAGGATCAAACATATTTTCAGAGAGAGTACATCGACCGAAATGATGACATTCATCATTACAATCAATTGCATCTCGAATCTCAATTGCCAAATTGTACTTGAACGCCCAAAGTAAAACTCGACACATCAAAAGTTCAAACCAGAGGAGGAGTAAGGATAGGAAAATGTTTCGTTGATTTTTGTGGAAAATTCTGAAAACGTTTGAATTCGATTTATGATAGGATGTGGAGTGTGTGTTACGTGAATCTCATAGCAGTTGACACACCAATCAAAGTGAAAATGAAACTGAGAATGAAGAGAACAGCTTGAACGAGAACTCCAATGCTGCTAGGCATTTGATGGGAGTTTCGAATGAAGATTGCCATAACAGTGAGATCATCTGAAAGTTTCTTGGTTTCGTCAGATGATGATTGTTACATCAGAATTAGATTTTGTTTTGAGGACTCTCAATTTTTTCGCATCTACAGCAAACTACATGGATCTTTTTTCTGTGTGCTCGTCATTTTAAGAATCATGATTTGTTCTAGCCAATCATAATTACATAGAACAACAGCTGATTCCTTGTTCCGAATGAACCTGTACTTTGTCCCTAGAGATCTTTATACTATGGAACAAGAAGAATTATTCAAAAAAAAGATGCTAAATAAATGTTGGGATTCTCAAATACCGTCAAATTTGTATTAGGAGGACACCTTCAATAAAAGGGCACCTTTAATAGAAGAGCACCCGGATAATCTCAAAATGAGCACATTCTTAAAATTCAAACGGATTGAAATTAAGCTTATTAGAATCCTTGTCAAAAATTGACTGAACTAGACACAAATTTTGTTCCAATTCTCTTCTCCGACAGATCTGATGGTTTATTTTGAGAATTCAGAAATATCTTTTTAGATGTTGAAAAAATAGAAGAGCCTGCCCTTCTAATACAGATTTTACGGTAGGTTATACTATAAAACCTGGAATATTTGAAAATCAAACTAACGGAACCGTTTGCTTTAAAACATTCCTAAAAGTTCAGAAAATCTCAATTATACCAGAAGTTCCAAGATTTAACTCACCAGCATGAATATCTTCGTGGATATGAGATTCTGTGACGTTACCCATCGCAGTTTTCATAATAATAATAGACTAGCCGATCAGAAAAGATTTTCAGACTAAAACCAGAACAGGGAAGAAGGTTCTAATCTGGAAAGAAGCACCTGCCGATTCGTGGTATTCTGATCGTTGAGAAAGCTTCTATTTTTCTTCTCCACCCATTTTCGTTTTCATTAAATACCGGAATCCTTCCTCAGGAAATCTCATTAAGACCACGTGGCTCCATCAGAAGTTTCAATAAGAAGACATTCGTCATCTCATGAAATTGGAAACAATCCCTTCTTCGTTGTTTCTGCTTTTTCAATCCTGTTCAACACTGGGGGTTTACTTGTGCAAACACGTGTCGCCTGTTGCCCTCTGCACTAATATCATAATAATATCATCTGTTTATGTGATATTTGTTAATCAAAGCGCGTCTTCCTCCTCGTTTCTTTGTTGATATTCGTCGTAAAACGATCCGTTGCACCGCGCTCTCCGCATAATCATGCAATTTCATTCCCTTTAGTACAAACCGCTATCATCTCAAGAAACAAAAAAAAATAGTAAATAGTGCTCTGATAATGTAGGAAGACATCATCTATCAGTGAGAGAGTTCGTTTTTCATCCTTGCACCTCCGAGCGGGGTCGAGCGTGCAGCGGTAGATCGACAGCCACCGTTACACACCACTATACCACGCGCGCATAGCACTGAACAGTGGAAACACGGCCAATATAGACGCAGTGATGAGTGAAGAGAAGGGTGCGCGTGTTATATAGGGAGAGAGACGGCATTCCGGGAGAGAATGAAAAACAATTTCTACTATTAATTCTACAAGACGAATGCTGAAAAAATGCATTTGATCAAATATTTGAAAATTGGTCTAAAATGTAACAGGAGGTTTCAATTGAAAATATTAAAACAAAAGAAACAGACTATCAGAAATAGAGAAACAAAACAGACGCCTAGTGGTTTTCCTAGTAGTGCTGATGTAGCATCATATCGTTTCAGATTCTGAACTTAAAATGAAGTCGCTCCCATAGCCCTCTGAATGGACGCGCGTTCCTCCCTCCTCGCAGTTGTTTTCTTAACCATTGCGGTATAGTGGTCGACGCGAGCCTGGTTTTTGTCCGTACACACAACAACACTACCCTCGCCGCCTCGTCGTCTCCACATCGCTTCTTCGGCTTATTAGCTAAGATCAAAGTGTAGTATCTGTTCTTATCGTATTAACCTACGGTATACACTCGAATGAGTGTAATAAAGGTTATATGATTTTTGGAACCTAGGAAAGACTCGGGGCTTGCTCCGACTTTCCAAGGGTCGTCCTGGCGTTGCACTGCTGCCGGGCTCGGCCCAGTCCCCGCGGGGACAACAAAATTGAAACGATTTCAGCAATTCAGGTGTTGGAAATTCTTTTGGCAACATAAAGAAATGGTTCCAATTGCTTCACACGGTCAATAATAATCGGAAGCAGAGAGGTGCCTAATCTGTCAACATGAGATCCCCTTTCTATTCTCACATTGGAACCCAAATAAACTTTTGGCAGGACCCTTTCCCGTTTTGTGTAAACATAAACACCTTTACGCCCATTACTGTAGATTCAAAGAAATCTGAGAAGTCCCCGATTTGTCCAATTTGCTTTACTTCTTGTTGTTTTTACATCATCTGTTCGCGATTTCAGTTTCTTTGTTCGTTTTGCAACCAATAAAACTTTGATTTGATTTATTTTTCCTCCAATCTTCTTTTTTCATGTTTTTTGGTTTATTTGGAATAACACCACCGGAAAACAATCAAATTCCGTTTGGTTGACACCTACAAAAATTGAATTTGCAAAAAAAAGAAAAGAAGATGGCAATTTGTGAGAAGAAAACGTTGAAAATTGGTTGTCGGTTTAAATTGAAAGAATAAGAAAACAACGAATTTTCGAGAAAACCGGAGAAAGAAATATGAAGACGAGTGAGAAAAAAGTTGGATTAAAATGGCAACTTTTTGTGAAAAATCATAAACAAAAAGGTTGTTTAGGGAATTTTTGAGGGTGTTCTGAAGCTCAAATGTTTCTGAAACATTCCAAGTGTTGATTTGAAAAAAAAAAACTGAGTATCTGGTTTATTCGGAAAATCTAAATTAGAAACCGAATGAAACCGATGGCTAAACTTTCCCTGAGACTAGACACTAAATTGGAAACTAATAAAAACAGTGAGCGATACTAATTACGAATTCATTTACTTTTCATAATCGGATAGTCTTGAGAATTCTCTCATCCTATTCTTCGTTGTTTTTTGTATTTGGAGGCACTAATATTGTGAAGCGCCAAGTTCGAAACAAGGACAAGTAGGGAAAGCTTTTCAGAATCACAGACAGATCTTATTGTTGATCAAGTAAAATTTGAAACCCTGATACTCTCGGCTTCATTTCGAATTGTTTAAATCTTCTTGACATTCCCAGACTCCCTCCCCCAACCCTCGAAACTTTCATCTGATTCTCAAGATGTTTTTCTTTCGGAAAACAGCTGGTAACCCTTATGTATTCAACTCATCAAAGGTGCCGAAAATATATCAACATTTTTGCCGAGAATTGATTCCTTTCAAGGACAGAATCCATCTCACTCCGATGATTCATAGAAATCACGCAATTCTACTATGAGTCTGCTTTCGAAATACTCATTTTTTGCTGAACCTAATCCATCAAATTCTTGAATTTACGACTTTTCTGTCATCCATTTTCTCTCTCTCATATAAATTCTCGATTACAAATAAATCTCTGATCCTTCATTTTCTCCCCAACTACTTTTCGATTCCAGTCCTAAAATGTTGCGTTCTCTCTATTTCGTGTTCCGTTTTTCCATCCGTTTTTCTTCTGAATTCTTTTCTTCTTCTTCTTCCCGTCTCCCGGGTGCATCTTCTTTCCGTCTCGAGACGCGCGGCCTCTAGGCTCCGCCCCCATTTTTGTGGCGGCTCACGCCACATTTCCTGTGGTCAAATGAGACCCTTTTTTCGGAGGAGACAGATACATCCCCTACTCACTTTTTCTCTTTTATCTTTTCTCAGTCTCCAGAATCATTCAATCGTATTTCAGATGCTCTCACGTCTTCTACTTCTGATGTGGCTGCTCGACGTGGCAAATGCCAATATGAGTTGCCTTGTGATGAGACCAGGTACGTGTGTCTCCATGTTTGTATTGTTTCTTCTCTTTTTTGGAGCAAAAAGTTTTGAGAGTGTGCAGCCAGCAGCACCGTTTATGCTCAAATTACAATTTACTCGCAAACAAAAAGGAGAGAATAAGGAGAAGGCGCGACTCGGATGAATAGCAATAAATCGCTGCGAACACCTTAGGGCGATTCCGAATCGTAACGCGTTTAGGGGTGATACGGGGAACTTGTGAGTTCGTTCTGAATCTTAGATGTAACTCAATGGAAATACCGATAGATTGAAAGTGGACTCCGACTCAGAAGCACGGTTGGTTTACAGTTTTGATTTTAAATTACCTGTAGAACGTTCACAAATTTTCTAGAAACGTTTAATCAAGACGAATCAGCTGATTTCTGAACGAAATATCCGTTCAGTTTTTGTAGTCAGAAACTTTTCAATGAGATGCAACTTTCAAGGAATCAGTATCCTTTAAAACCATATGGCTATGCCCGAAAAAACTTTATCAAATCCTGAAATCTTACATCTTGTTAAAGTTATATCTATTTTCAAACAGAGCCATTACTTTAGGATTTCTTCGAAAAGAGAGTAGTCCAGTTTCTAATTACTTTTTTTGAAATGCTAGTTGAAAATTTTGATAGCTTTTTCAGCTCAGATGACTTGGATTCTGTACCTAGTATTTTTTGCCAATTCACAGTACGTCTGCTGGTAACCAATAGTTGTAAAAACTAATATCAATTCTATCGTCTTCTCCTTTCTGCCCTATGAGTAATACCACCATCCAACTGGACAGTACAACAAATTGTATCACATCTAAATAATATTTTTCGATCAAATGTCAAAAATTGACGCATTGTAAAAATGTTTCATTCGGAACTCTTTTCTCTTTCTCTCTCCCAATCCAAATTCGATTTTTCGAACAAAAAGTGAGAATTGTGCAGTCGTTAAATTGCATTTTCAAGTGTTTCCCCTGCTGGCTCTTCATCTCTTCTCCTCGATTTTTTTTGAAGAACATGTAGATTTTGATTTTTTCTGTGAATAGAGTAAAAAAAGGAAACGGAAGTAGGAATGTTTCGAAATGTGTTTCTTCTCACTGATTGTCCTTTTCTTAAGTTCGAATCAAACAACGTATCGTTAGGCGTCAGTTGTACACATCTTGTCTTTTAAATTGGCTTTTCGATCCGTCGAAAATCCTAAAATCGAGTTTCCATTTCTATCCCTTTAGGGACCACCACCACTATGGGACTCCTCGTTCAATGTTCAGATCATAGAGTTTATGAAGAAGAAGAAGAAAAAGAGGATGAAATATGGGGTCACCAAAAAAAGAAGAAGAAGAAGACATGCTTTTTGACAAAAAAACAGAAGGAAAAGAAGGCAAATAAAGAGCATGAATCAGAAAATATCAAATTTCGAAGTTTTGAGAGACTTCTAGAAGTGACGAGAAGGAGACAGTTGAGACATGCAAAGTCGAAAGAGACACACTTTCAATGAAATTAGCAGATTTATTTACTGTGATTCTGGGTGGGAGGAATGAAAGAGGAAGAAAATGGATATTGAGAGGGTTGAGAATAGAAGAAAAGGTATGAGGTGGTTGGGTAGGATTCAGGAAAAAAAGGGAAATTTTTCTCTATGTTGACTTGAATTCGAGTACTAGTCAAATCTTTCGAACTAATTCTACTGTTGTTCACATCATCTGTACTTCTCTAGAAATCTCAGAAACCGAGTTTCGCAACTTTATCTTCTTCCTTTTCCCACTAAGTCTGAAATGCTGCGAATCCATAGAAAACCGGAAACATTGACATCTAAATTATCCTTCCTCCAACCAATCTTTTTGTTTCTCCAATTGTATCCATTTCTCTTTTTCATGTCTTCATCTACCAGAGAAATCTCAACAACTCATTTTCATTCCATTGCACCACTAGTTTGTACTATTGCAATTATCTCGTTTTGCTCTTCATGAATGTTTTTAAAACAAGGCGAAAAAAGAAAAGAGAAAAAGAGTTTTCTCTTCAGAATGCATAACAGTGATGCATTGGTGATGTCCTTTCGGATAGAGACAACTCGAACATATGGGACCACCCAGACTCTCACTGAATAGAAGTAATATGGAAATACTACTCACTTCTCTTCTTGAAGTGTTTTTTGCAGAATCCCGTGTTGCTCATGGTCACTTCTGACAGAAGGATCCCTTGGGGAACAAAAGTGTCGGGGAAAGAAAAAAGAAAAAAAAGAATTGTGATACGTGTTGATTTTATAATGGATGGGTGGAAGGGCGGAAAGTGGTTAGAAATGCAACAAGAAGAATTTGTTTAGGGAGAGAAAGAGCGGACTTTGTGAACTTTGGGGAGGACTGGAAGGTTCTAGCTTTTTGGATTTCCAAGTTTTTGTTTGAGGTTGCAACTCAGAAAGATTAAGCGACGATCCTATTTTTATGAAAGGTTGAGCAATCCTAATGAAAAATTTACTTTCACTTCTAGTGAGCTACCGTGATTCAAATCCACAAACTTCGAAACAAACTCGCTCATGTTTACCCCATCCCGGTCCATCTGATTACCGCCCAAAAGCAGTATTTCAGTCAAAAATCTCCCTCTATTTACCCATTCATCCGCTCATCCATCAACCATAAACGGCTGGCTCTTGGATGTGTTCGGAGATGAAAACTCGGATAGCTAACTGCTCTCTTTCTCTTCTTCCACTTTTCTTCTAAAAAGCACCACCACTATTATCTTCTCGTCGCTTTAGCATCATCATGTTTTGTGTCAGAAAAGGAAGAAAGAGACAAAGTGAGGAATTGACACCCAATCTTCAGACAAAACTTGGCGACTATACGTTTTTCCGCGCGGAAAGATTTATGGAAAATAACTAGTGGGATTTGAAGAAAACTTATGAAGAGAAAGAAAAAAAGCTCGAAGTTCAAGTATTTTCAGGATACGGTTTGGTGACGGAAGAATGCCCATCTCATGCTGTTGGATGTAGAATCAGAGCGAAGAAGGATCACATTGGTGAGTTTGATTCAGATTTGACAAGTTTGAATGCAAATTACAAACGGATTCAAAAAATTTTGGGATCCTCTTCAGCAAATATCAAGCCTTTTATTCAGAATGGTACGAGCTGTCTCGTCTCTACGATCGAAACCAGCTAGTCTGTGTCTATCCGGAAGAATACAAATCGATGACAGGTACCCCATTCTGACAATTCTTTCTCAAAAAAACTCACATTTTGTTTCAGGATGCATGCGAAAACCTTCTGGAAGTATTCGTTGTTGGTGTGGAGGACGTGAAAATTGCAATGATCCTGAGACGAGTCGAGATCTGTATGAAGCATTTACTGAGGGAGATAATGAAGCAGTTGAGAAGATTTCAGAGTGGCTGAAGTCAGAGAAGGATGAGAGTTGTGAGTTTTTACTTGACTTAAGTTTTGTAACATTTAATGTAAAATTTGAGCTATATTGATGGGCGAAATTACTAGGGAATGACTCACAGAAGATATAGTTATTGGATGTGATCTATATCATTCGAAAGAAAATGAAATTTCATTTATAAATAGTTTAGTTAATTGTAAGATGAACTTATAAATAGTTTAATTAAGATGAATTAAATTGAAAAAGTGAAACTTCGTTCAATCTCAATTCAAAATTCCAGCTTGGAAGAAGTTCACAACAACCGAAGACCCTCCAACTACAACAACCAGAAGAACAACGACTCCAAGACGTACTACTGTTCGAAAAACCACGACTACTACGACAACGACAACGACGTCAACGACTACACAGAAGTGAGTTAGAGAGAAAATGAACACATATTAGGGGCAAACCGGCAATTTGCTCTGATTTCAAAGTCCTATCCGATCAAATTTCGGCTGAAATGATTTTTTCAGACCAACTACAACCTCGACAACCACAAAAGCTCCGACGACTCCACGACCAACGCCAAAGAAATCCACGAAGAGAATCGGACCTGCGACTACTTCGAATCCTCCATTGTTCCCAAAAGATACATCGAAAGCTAGAGTCATCAATATTGTTGATATTCGGGATAAGGTTAGACGATTCTCAACTGGACTATGTTCGGATCTATAATGATTTTTACAGGCTGTTCCACTTCCAAATGACGACCTTTCACTCGACGAAACATTCGAGGAGACGCGCAAAAAATTGGTAAGAAAATATTATAGTTTATGAAATCTGAGAAAATATATAATGACGTCTTCAGGAAAAGGAGATGAAGGAAGAAGACGAACGATTGAGAGAAATGTTGGCTGATGAAGAAGAAGAGGAAAATTCGAATGGTTTTGTTTCTGAAGGAAGAATCAAAAGATCAATAATCTCATTTTCAGATATTTCCGAAGTGGAAGATGAAGATATTACTGCCGAGGATCAGAGAGAGGAAGAACGAGAGAGGTATCGAATGGAAAGGTAATTACAATTTGAAGGGTTTATTTTATTCGCAAATATTTCAGAAGACGTGCCGAAGAACGACGCCTTCAAGAGGACACAATTCTTCGTCGAATCGAGGAAGAAGAAATCAAAGAAGCTGAAAGAGAACGACCGAATCGCCGAGAAACTGATGAGGATATGTATGGTAGTGACTTTGAGAATTCATCAGTTTCCACTCAAATCTCTTCAATTTTCCTCGTAGCTCTAATCGTTCTCTTCTGATATAGTAACTGTCTTTTCCCTTATTTCAGTTTTCTTTTATGTTCTCAACAACTTTTCTCATTTTTCCAGTTCAACGAACCTCTCTCTCTTTTTCTTTCCATTTCTGGTTCTCATCGCTTCCGTTCCTCTCTTCTCCTGTGATTACTGGTGCCTGCGTTTGCTGCTTTTTCTCTGATTATCTCAATTATTGTGCAAACTTTTATGATTCCAATAATAAAGTGCTTTCTGATATTTCGAGTTTTTGGTATTGATCTGTACATAAATGTTTCAGATTCAAAAGAAGGTTTGAAGTTCTTTCTCAATCCGAAGTAGAATTTCGATGGAAGTTTATTGGACTTCTGGAACACCTTCTGTCTCAAGTATCCATTTGATCCGGTCTGAAAGACCTGTCCAAAACCATTTCCAAAACGAACACTCCGGTTACCGTAGTCGGCTTCTTTCGTGTACTTTTGCACATATCTGGCAATTTCGAAATTCGCGGTTACTTTAATTATCGGGAGCGTCAACAAACCATACATCAGCTTCATGGGCAGTTCCAGTCAGTCTCGAGAAAAAAGAAAACCGTATAGTCGTCTCCCTCCATAGCTTATTAGATGTTTCATTTGCCGGAAGAGTCGAAAAAAGAATGAGGGAGAACCGAATGTAAATTTCCGGTTGCAATTCTTTCTCCATCCACAGAACGTATCTTCAGAAGCTTCTCCTTCTTCTCGAATATATATCCAGTGTCCACTCTCTTTTCTTCTGCTTACCGATAATTACCCATCGGTACTGTGCTGTCTCCTCCCACTCTTCATCTCACTCCGTTTTCTTTTCTCTTTTTCCAAAATTGGTCATACTTTTCGCCCTCTTCTCCTTTTCTCAATACTTTCACCCAGGCTTATTTCGCAGTTTCAAATTGGATTCCGCACCTTCTCTTCCAGCTTTCAATGTATTTTTTACCGATTCTGATTATCGCTTGGACCGTGAGTTTTCATTTTGAATTGTGCACTTGAATATGGATAAACCGTCTGACTTGTACTTTTCTCGAATTCGTTTTTTCCTTATTCTCACTTTCCAATTAACCTATTCTGGGTTCGTAATACTGTTTTCATCCGATAGTTCATTTCCTGAACGAGTTCATTTTAGGTTAACGTGTTCAAACTAGAGAATCTCTATTGAAGGTTACTGTAACCTTATTTCAATTATCGAAGTATCTGTAATTATATAATAAAGGTGATGCTGTATTCTTTCTGATTATTTTCAGTTATTGGTTTTTCTTGGAATTTTAATTTCACTGGATTACTGTAGAGTTTTGAAACATCTGAAGGTTCTACTTTGGAGAATTCGTAGACACAAGATGATCCTTAATTGTGTATCTTCTTATTTTAAAAAGCAACTGTTCAGAGATTGGATCTCCGAATATTCAGCTAACCTGTTATTTTGTGTGAAATTCAGTTTTAGCTTTCAATTTTCATTTTTTAAAGTTTGGCATGTTTTTCCAATTAGATTAATGAATGCATTTTTAGGTTGATAAAAGTTTCTTTCAATAACCAATTACAATTTCATATTGTTCATGTACCACTCATATTTTGTGCTCATAGATTGCATGGGTATACTGTAGGTTGAAGAAGATCATTAGTGATGAAAAAATTTTTAAAGCATGAAATTTTGTTTGAATTTACCTCCATTTTTTCATTGCAAACAGTGTTGAAGCTCTCCCTTACATTCGTCCCTTACTTTCCGATGCCGGTCGTACTTTGAAAACCGTTCCAAAAAAAGTTCTAAATCGAAACATTACCCACTTGAATAACTTTGCGAACCCTCTAATTATAATTTCTGCCAGACAATTCATCTAGTTTCATTTCCTCTTTTCTCTCTTTCCTCCGTTAGCTGCCAACTTCATTCCAACTGTCCATCAAAATAGTTCGTTTTTCATCGATCATCCATCCGTCAGACGGTTTTCCATTTTCACTGTCCACTCCACCTCGGAATACGAAAATAATTGCATTCGGTTATTAATAGGGTTGGCGTGTTGCCAATGCGATCAGCATCGACAATGAGATCATTGGCGAACCGGACATTGAATGTCTCGAAGATGAAATTCGAATTTGGGTGAAAACTAGAAAAATTTTTGCCGGTAAGAAATAGAAAACGAATGCTGAAATTTTGAATTTTCGTGTTTGTAGGGAGAATATATGCAAAAGGAAAAGCTGAATTGGAAGGTTGCTATAAGAGTGATTTCTCGAATCAAAAAACGAGGAAACCGCATTTCGATCTGAATTTTGGAGACTGTGGAATGAAAAGTTTACGATCAGTGAGTTTAACTAAAAAATGGAATGGATTCTCAATAAAACTGATTTAGGTGGAACCACGTGGAATGTATTACGGTATCACAGTCGTCGTCTCATTCCATCCACTCTTCATCACAAAAGTCGATCAAGCATACCATGTGAAATGTTTCTTTGAAGAAGCCAATAAAGGATTGACAGCTGAATTGGGAGTTAGTATGATACCAACGACAGAATTGGAAGCAAGACATGGAATTCCTGGATGTTCTTATTCTATTCATTCTTCAACTATCCATGAGTTGGATGATGGAAAACCTGCAGGACCGGCGATTCAATTTGCTCGAGTTGGAGATAAAGTACTTCATCAGTGGCACTGCAATGATCGTTAGTAATTTTAGTTTCATTACTTTTTACAGCATTTCATTTTCAGAAATGTATGGTGTTCTAATCAATAACTGTTATGTAACGGACGGCTTTGGAAAAAAGGCAGATGTTATAGACGATAAGGGATGTCCAATTGACCCAATTCTCATCACAGGAGTCAGATATTCACCGGATCTTCAACGTGCTTATGCTGAATCTTCTGTCTTCAAGTTCGCAGATAAACCAGGTGTCTGGTTCTTCTGTCAAGTTCAAATGTGTATGAAAAAGCATGGAATGTGCGAAGGAGTTACGGTAATTTAGATTCTGAGTTATTGGCTAACCCGAAATCCCATTTAGCCGCCGAAGTGTGACCGAAACATTGACATCGGTATGTTATCGTCATCTGTGGATGAAGGAGATTTCGAAGAGGAAAAACCACAGAGAAGCACAAAGAGACCGCCCGTTCAGGATTACGATTATGAAGCTGAGAGACCGGTTAAAACGACTAAATCTCCCCAACGGAAGACAACTCCTCCAAGTGATTATGACTTTGATAATGATAATGAGTCGCCGAAGTTGCATAGGTTAGTTTTATGAGGGTTCTTCGAGCTCTGGATCTCTTATTGTTATTTTTAGCTAGCAATTAAGAGTTGCTAGTTTCAAACTGAAGTTATTTTACTTTATTCGTCTTATCTTAACCTTTTTTTCCAGTCCAAACTCGCATTCCTACAACGGTGTGACAGCTCCATTGGATTATGAAACTGCCACTTTGACTGCATTCTCTCCTCCAATCAATCCAGCTACTGTAGGAACAGTAAGTTCTTTTTTCTCTCCGTTTCTCTTTAATTTCACTTCAATTCTCCCAGGAAAGCGTCTCAAAGACCTTCGAAACAGACGACGATTTGGCACCTTCGGTGACGTCAGAGCCGAAAAGCAAAAAAATTGGAAAGAGTGAGTCATAATAAGGATATGAATACCTGTGGACACAAGCCCTCCTCTCTCGGCTAATTGACCGATCCCCCTCCTCGAAAAACTAGTCTTCTTCGAGAAACAGACAAATTGACGCTGCTGCTACTGCTGCTTCGGTTATTTTATCTAGGTCAAACATAGCAAATTGGGTTACACTTCTTGAGAAACAAGAAAATGCTTACAAGTACCATTGTTGATTTTGCAGGCGATTACAACGATTATGATGAAGTGACGATTCCACCAAATCTCACGGAGTTGCTCGCCAATCTTCCGGATGACATCAGCAGTGATAATATTCAGAAAATGTTGAGGTAATGAAAGCGTAATAGTGGAGGTTATGAAATATTAGAAAACTGGATTTGAGAAGATGGAGTAAAGATGTTTCGTAAAAAGTAATATGATGAACTTCGGAAAAACGAGGGATCATTGGACATTAGATGTTCGATTCTTGCATTTCTTGTTCAACTTTGAGAATGATTTCAGTAAGAATATTATTCCTCTGGAAACCTGGATCTCAAAAAACAAAGCTCTTCATATAAAGTTACTGGAAACTATAAACTGAGAACTGGAAGTAAAACCTACTGAATCCCATCAGATATCATCCTAGAAAATAGGGAAATCAGAACTTTTTCGAAAACCTAAAAGGTCTAATAAATAAATTATAGGTTTAGTACAACCTGAATTCATGTCACAGGTCACCATATCTAAAAACAACACTGAAAACTCGTTTCCAGAGATTCCGTAGATGATCCGAAAGCCCTTCTCGCTGAATTCGGAAAATTGATGAAGGCCAAGAATATGAAATCTGATTCTCGAAGAAATCGATCACGAAATCTTCGAGAACTGAAACCAGGAGATTTGAGATCCGGAGAGAAAATAGATCAAATCGACGTTTCGTGGACTTCGACTCGTCTTCGAGATGTTCCATCGATGCCAGCATTCGACGGGAACACGAAATATGACACAAATAAGCCGATGATAGCTGGACAATTAATGATTTTCGATTTGGATGAGGAACCTCCAAATGAAATTGGAACTCCTAAAGGTTTTATTGAGATTATCTGAATTTCGATAACTTTTTTTTCTAGCTTCAAAAATATCTTCATCATCTGGTTGCTCCATTTCAAAAGATGGACTATTGGCAGTTTTAGCTGGATTTGGAGCACTTCTGGCTGCTCTATTTGCAATTATTGCATTCTTGATTATTCGTCTCCGAAGTCAATGTAAGTGTTTTAGTTTTCAGCACATTCTATTTATAATGTTTTCAGTGTCCCCTATTGGCCAAACGACTCCTATTTTCAAGCAGTTTCAGTACGCTCAAAAACGTTTCTTCGAATCCTCCTAAACTCTTTCATGTCCCACATCGTCGACTTTTTGTGCAATTCCTCTGTTCGTCTTTCCCCTTTTTATTGTTCCAGGGTACCATAACATCTCATTTTTCTGTTGCTTTCCTCTTCGCCCATTTATAATTTATTGTCTATTTTCATGATTATCTTTGACACAATCACTTTATTCATACATAAAAAAGTTTTGAAAAATAGAGATGGAAAAAGTACATTTGAAAGAAAGACGCAATCCAGTTGCCACGTTAAAAGAGAAAGATTGGATAAAAGCTGGCTGAAAATAGAAAAAAAGTTTAGGACTGATCTAGCGACTGAAAATGCGATTAGTTCGACGGAGGAGTAAAAATTGGAGAATCATTATACAGAATTACAGTGTATTTACATTATCATTTACTTTTCCTTGGATCCATCGTAGATGGTGACAGAAGAGAGGAAACTATTGTCCATGACCTCAACGATGACTTGTTTGGTTCCATAGCAGAATGAGGATCCGAATGGTTGTTGCTCGAGACGAGACAGAACAACTGGGCGCGGAGCAGTCGATTCGCCGATGAAAGCGTGAGAGAAGTCGTCGAACTGAAAAATAAAGAGTCATGGTTTATTCACTCAAAAGTTTGTGTTGTTTTGAAGCCGTATTTGTTACGAAATGTAGGATCCGATAACCATTTTTAGCTTATCGGAAAACTTTGGTCCCTTTCTTTCGAAAAATATTTACCTTGGAATCAGTGAGAATCTCGTATTGCTTGTCCTTCAAGAAGATTGAGAAGTTGCATCGGGAGTATCTGCAAAATCAAAATAATCATCATTCATCGAAATGTCAATCAGTTGTCGCAGTAGAGGGAAATCTCTTTCGGCAAGTCGCCTTTCTCTCTTTAATCCAATTGTTCTGCTTTTCTTTCGATGTGATTCTTTTGTTTGAAACTTTCCAAAAATTAGATCGCATCCAAAAAAAATAAGAGAAAGAGTCACAAGAAAATATTTTCTCCCAGATGATCTAAATCACATACATTCCGAAATCGCAGTGTCCTGGTGCATTGGTGTGAAGAACGAATTTGACGACACGTTTCGAGACGAAATCGAAGAGGACGTCCTGAAATTTGTCAAAATTAAAATACATTATCTTCAGAAACAGGTTTCTCAGATTTTAGATTTGTAAAGAGATTCAATTTCAAGATATTCCCCCGTTCGCGTGCATGCTCAGAAATCTCTCAATGTGTACTCAAACGCTTAAAGAATTGAAACTGAAGATGTCATTTCCTGTCATTGAACCGACCTCATCTTCTTCTTCTCTCGGAACCTCCCTCCCTCTTCTCTTCATCTCTCTCATTCATACACCTTCAACAGCTCAGAAACTCAAAAGCATTGCCGACCATGTTAATTAAGAGAGACAAGACAAACATCAGGCTTCCGAACGGGACCGCCAAGCCTGGCTTTTGCCAGATTAGCCATGCCATGATAGGCTTGTAAGCGCCTCTTCAACAACACGAACAGGTGCAATCGTATCTTTGTGCTCTCCTAGATCTCCGTGCTCTCTCGACTCGTTTACGGTAATCGAACTGAATGTCAAGTACGTGTTGACATATGTCATTTTTAGCAAATACATCAGACGCCCATATCATATATCATACCCATTGAAACCCCTTCTGACTCGCAACAATTTGTTACTTCAAATGATAGATTATGACGTGGAAGAGTAGCACCATAAGGGTGTCCCTTATTTAACGAACGACTGGTTCTTTATTCTAAGAAAACAACTTCTTGGTTGCTGGCTCTGTGTGTGTCTATGTGTTGCCAATCAAATTTTCACGTCTTCTGCTTTTTTCGTCCAGTTCTTCTTCTTCTTCTGGTCACTTCTTTCAGAGGTCTTTGTTCTCGTCTACAAAACAATTGGGAGAAAGAAAGCAAGTAAACGAGGCATGTATCTATCGTCAGAACTGGGGATGAAGAAGAAGAGTGAGGAAAAAGCAAGTATGTTTTGGGCGGAATTGAATAAATGTATTCCGAGAGTCTCTCTCCCTCTCCTTCCACAACAAAATCATTGCTGCTACGGGTCCTTGTCTCCTCATCTTCCCCGTAATAAAGGACTCATTGAAAAGTACACATTTCGAGAAGAAGGAGAATACAAAGTGAAACTTCAGATGGGTCCACTGCTCAATCTCTTTTTCCTTTCCCGATTTCAAGCATTAGTCGCTTGGATAAACGGCAAAGTGGTATAGGCAAACAAAATTTGAACGAATCGAGGTCAAACTGCTACTTTGCAGTCATATCACATTCTCAGCAACACAAACAAAGTTCGAATGTCATCAGGATGCGATGGAGGAACTTCTGAATCCGTCCACAAAATTGAAGGAAATGTAAAAGAGATTCAATTTCATGAGAACTTTCCAGAGCAGCGTTCTCTCAGTGTATAGTATTTTCTATTATGAACAGAATAACTTCCGCACTGACCCCCGAAATCCATTCATTCAAGTACTTTTTGTCAACTATGCCGCAATTTCATAATCTTCGCGGTGGTTTCGAAACGAAATGTGTCAAGTTGAATAGCACCAATTGCCTGTCAAATTGCTTGCTAACTCAACCAACCAGACAGATAGTCCGAATTCAGTATTGTGTAGGGATATGCAGTTCAATTTAATTTCGCCGCTCTTCGCAACCAGAACTAAATGTACGGTTAATAATAGGTATTGTGATGATGACCAGTCCATCCTCATCGTTTTGACAAATTGTCAGATGGGTAAGAATATCGCGGCGATTCCTTCAGATGCATCGTGTTGATCTTCATCATCATCATTGGATGGAAGGAACCGAAACGGATGATTAATTGCCTAAAGCTTTTCACAGCTAAATGGTCCCTCCGGAAGAAGTTGTGCTTCTTCTTCTCTCTCCCATTTGTGGTCCGCTCGTCATGTCAATTCGATAATCTCACACATTTCGTCGCTTTCAACTTACCGCCTATTCTTCTAAGAGATTCAAATGGACTTGAGGATGAACCTGGAGGGATTAGCTTCATGACACCTGTCCCCTGCTTCTAATTGATCAATTCATATATTACGAGACCATATATATGTATTTTCCCGGCGGGAGTCCGACTCCCACTACGCTCGTAAAATATTTCGGTCGGTGGCCATCAAACTCTTCCGTTATAAAACTAGGCGAACTTGTCGAAAACGTTTGTGCCGTCATCAGTTCCACACGTCCTCCAGAGAGTTCGCGCATACAAAATGATGCATTGAAATTTGGGGGCAAGGCAATACAACAAAAAGCGCATCGCATATTTCTTAACGAAAGAACGAACGCTCATTCTAGAGGTGTGATAAATGCGTCAAGATGCGCCGAGCTTTCCTGAGACATGTCAACCGGCGTGGATAAATTACCCGCCAATGAACACACTTCCGATATTGACAGCCGTCCGTCTAAACTCATCACAACATAACACAGAAGAAGAAGAAAGAGAAGGAAAACAATAGGGGTATGTGTTCAGATTCACACCATCTTAATTGGTCCCAAAAGTCCATACGTTTGTCGGGAAACGAACGGAAGAAGAAGAAGAAGAAGCAATCGAGTGAGAAAAGAGTCCACGTCGGAATTGGGTTAAAGTTTGCCGACGTCGTCGACAGATTCAATCTCAAATGGAAATTGAACACCCTGATTAATGAGTTTATAAGCGAAATGGGAGAAACATTCCATTCGATGATCAAATATTTGGATAAAGAGTTTCCGATGCTTAGTTACCAGAAATTTGGGGAATCCCTAGTGGTAACCTCAAAAAACAGAAATACCAGAATACTGTAGATGGTCACACTTTATTCATCAACAATATGTTGCTTTCGGTTGATTGATTCAAAAACACCTCATGGTCAATTGTTTGTCCACAATTTCTCTGGTTGCCAAGTGTACTCGATATGACGGATGAATTACCGAACCATGCCACCCACCCTCTATGCCCAATTTGGACCATATGTCGTCGATAATTCCGATGCTCCACGGTTCCCTCTGTCCATTGACCACTTGTCTTTTTGTCTGCTCAATTATCTTCGCACCATTCTACCAGCCATCCAGAGTCACCAGCACCTTTTATTACCACATCCACACCAATAAAGGACAAGTCGTAAACCAAAAGCGCCTGCTGACATTTGTCCAGCTTCCTTCTCCATCTGGCAGACTTGATGACCATCGGAAGAGAGGCCTTTTTTCAAATCTCGAAAATCATGGGGCACCTCTATAATTTGGGTGACAACGGGAGGAAAAGAATTGGGGTGCTGAATTGAAGAAATCAAGGGAACAGCCGGCTGGTGCAATTGAGAACGAAGCACACGGAGCAATTCGACAGAAACTCATGAATATATGATAACTTTCTCGGTTGTCCTTCGAATTCAGCATTTCCCTCCAATCTCTTCTGGATAACACGTAAAGTCTGCTTTGTTGAAAATGGCGCAGTAATCTGGCATGATCTTCCTCTGATCTTAAAACATGGTGTGATAATTGCCACCCTTTGGTACATGAAACAACATTAGGTGCTGTCAAACACATCTTCTGTCCGGTCATCCTTCTTCTTCTTCTTCCCATGGGTGGTGTTGACCCTCCTCTTCTCCCCCGCTCCGGGAAGGAAGCTCCGCCCACTTATCCGCCCTGAGAAGCCAGGCCTCCCTCGCCTTCTCATGGTGTTTTGCCCACGTTTGCTGTTGTTTGTCTGAAGAAGAATTCGACGTTCATCATCATCATCATTGTTCTACATGCCTTCTCACGTTCTCATTTTTCTATGGTCCTTGCTACTGACCGTATCCTCAGCTCTACCATCATGTCCATCTCTTTGTGAGTGCGACCAGAATGATTCCTCTTGGAATGTTTACTGTCGAAAGGCAGTTATAAATGACACCGTTTATGCTGAGATCCTCAATCAACTCCCATTGACTCTCCGTTCTCTCCATATTCAGGTTAGTGCCTCATTTCCGTTTTTCCAACTCCATAAAGATAAAATCTATTTCGAAACAATGTCAATTCATCAGAATTTAATCCACCCTTTTGCATAAAATGCATTCTTTTAGCCACCCACAAATCGCGTTGGTTCTAACAAACTTCGATGGAATGACAACATAAACCGATTCGCCCAACTTCGGGTTCTCCGTCTGATCAACTGTCAGATTCCGGCAATGTCTCGTTCAATTCGACTCCCTTTACTGGAAGTTTTGGATCTTCGTTATAATAACATTGAACACGCCACGATGAGCAACTTTGGAGGAATGCCGAAATTGAGAGTTTTGGATTTATCATCGAATCATTTGAACATTCTTCCAACTGGAGTTTTTACCTATCTTCGTTCATTGAGATCTTTGTCTCTTTCAAACAACACTATTTCGGATCTCTCTACCAATTTGCTCCGTGGATTGAACTCACTTCGAGTCCTTCGTCTCGATCGTAATCTTATTCCAATCGAGCAAATCAACGAACTATTCACTGATATATCTCAACTTGAAGAACTCTATTTGAATCATTGCAATCTCTCTTCGATTTCCACTCTTGCTCTTGATCGTATCCCACAACTTCGTCAACTTGGAATCGGGGGAAATGATCTCAAGAAAGTGCCAACAAAAGAACTCAGACCACTTTCTCAATTGAGTGTTTTGGACTTGTCTCACAATTCGATTCAAGAAATTCCCGCTTGTGCATTCTGCAACACCAACGTCTCCAAACTCGACCTTTCCAACAATTTGCTCGGTATTGCGAAAAACTCTCCATTTAATCAAGATGCTTTCCGAAATATACCGTTGCGTCATATCGATCTTTCATTCAATCATTTGGATGATTTCGATTCAAAATGGCTGGGATGGGCTCAAGAGGAACTAACTTCAATTGCATTGTCTGGAAATCTATTGAAACGTAAGTATTGGTTTGTAGTCAGGTCTGAAATTTTTTTAATTTCAGATTTCGAAGAAGGTTGGACACATTCTCTGAAATCGTTGGTTCATTTGGAAATGGCTTATAACCACATAAAATACATCCCTGTACAACTTCCCGCCCGTTACTACCATCTGACCTCATTCAATGTTTCTGGAAACGAGCTGTCTTATATGCCTGACAATATCAACACTTTGCTGCCAAATGTGAAAGTATGTCTTTCTTCATTTTTGACTTCCTTTCTCATTTCTATACGAAATCTGACGCGATGGTGGCGGTCACTGCTTAGAGTGCCCCACACGCATGTTATTTGAGAACCATCTGGACACTACATAGATTTCTTTAGACATTCGACATTTCTGCCAATCGTTTCCACACCTTCTCCCATACTGACTTGGCATTCCTGAACAATGTGGAACAAGTATATGTCGACGGAAATCCATGGGATTGTTCATGTGCTATTCAGGGACTTCAGGTGAGTTTTTTGAGGTCATTCAGTACCGTATTGGAATCTTAATTCAAATTTCTTTCCAGGTGCATATGCGAGATCGTTATGCGATGCGACACATTCTCAACTATGACAATGTCCGATGCGCGACACCATCGTTGGTAGAAGGTCACTCAGTTCTGGCTATTACTGACGTAAGATTTCGATTACTACCACCCAATAAATTTTAGGGATGTTCTTCTTCAGGTGAATGACTGTGCCGTTCTATTCGGAGCTCGTTATGGATTAACTCAAACAAGTGAAATGCTCATTCTCCTGGCAGGCGTTCTTCTTTTCGCTGCCTTCCTTCTCATCATTCTTGGATGCATATACTTCCTTCGTGAACGACAATACAAAGGATCTTATGTTACCCGCGAGCATTCCAGAACCCCTTTGACGATGGCCAACACTCACAGTTGCTCTTCCAGCACGAATGATACACATGGCCCCTTATCACCTCCATTTGATCCATTTCTAGTTAGTACGGAAACTTTCAAAGCCACTCCACCACTGATTCCTCCGGCACCTCCAAAGCCAGGTTCCTCCTATTTCGGCATCTGAGTTTGACTCTTCCAATACTGCTTTTGTAGAAATCCAATTTCCAATCCGTGTGAATATTCGCCTCTAGTCGTACGATCTCTCTGACCTTTTTCCATGTACTTTTGCCCTTTTCCAATACGGTGTTGTCTCCCTTTTCACAACAATTTTTCTCATCCTTTTCATAATAAATATCTGTAAATGAAGCTGTTTCCATATTAGAGAACTCGCTCTTACAATTTAGAAAAAGAAGAAGAAACCACTCAATCTGTCGTAAACCTTTCACGAAAAGTAATAAATCGGTGTGGCTGTCTTTGCGCCGAGTAAAAGTGCCCACAGGATCCCTCTCCGTCGTCGGGGTCAACTCATTTGTCAAATGGCACACAAAACAAATGCATAATTGAGCAGTCGAGAGTGAATGGAGATTTGAAAACCTAAGAAATCGAGAAAAAAAACCTTCTGCATTCAGAATTTGGACGGTTTTGAATTTCTAAAAAGAACTCAGAGCAGTGTGACAGATCTCGTTAATTTATGAGTTTATGAGCCATTCGAATAATAAATTGATGTGTGTGTGCACACGAGCAAGTGCGCGAATCCGAGGATGTAGATTGCACAATCTGTTATGACACGTAGTTGCCCATCCGTCAGATTCCCCAGTGACACCCAAAACAATCGAGAGCAAGCCAAGCCATCAAGAAGACCAATTAAGTCATCGGAGAGAAGAAGACAACGACATAACTATGAAAAATGACGGATTGGTGTGGATGTTCGGAGTACGTGTAAACATGAATATTTGTCTCTTCCGATTGAATAATTACTACTCGAATCCTATTGAAACTTCAGACCAAGAATCGAGAACAGAAAACGATTGATTGATGTTATTCTGGGAATCTAGAACGCCGGAAACACACCGTAAACACTTTCATCAATCTTTCAGAATAAGATTGAAATTCGTTTCTAGAACAAAAGAAACTCGATCTCAAAATTTGAAAGGGACTTCTGTGAACGGTATGTTTCGGTTTTCTAGGCCCATCTGTTCTGCTTGCGTGTCAGTTCCATATTTTTTACAGAATAACATCCGCCTGCTGGAAATCATTATCCCATCCACTAGATAGAATCATTGGCCATACAATGACAAAAAACAGACTTTCGTCTATATTTCAAAGGTGTCTTCGTTTCTTTTGTCCCCTCACCGCTTGATGAGATGAACTACGAGGCGAGGTCGTTAACCAGTAATTCAGTCGTCTTGTTTAATGCAGCAGAAGAAACGAAACGAAATTTCGTACAAGTGTCAGAGGAATACAAAACAAGGCTTCTTTTCCTCCGGCAGTCGTAAATCTTTCCGGACGCCAAGGGATGAGGGGCGAGCAACCAGCATTACCCAGAGATTATTATCATATGCGGACGAAGGAAGGATACAACGGATTGCGTGTACATTATCTATCTTCTAGCCACGGATACAAATGGGACAAACCCATTGAATCAACAAAATGAATGTTTCTAAACTTACCAATCCCATCACGAAGTAGTTGAAGAAGAAGTTTGGTGGGCCATACAATGTCTCCTTGTGGAGTCCACGATGAATTCTAGTTATTTAATAAATACGGTTAATAAGAATTTATCTTTATGATAACTTACTTCATCTTGTCGTCAGACTTGTAGAACACCTTTGTCGGTGCACCAAGAACGGATTGAACATCAGCCACCGAGTCTCCAAAGTAAATTTGTCTTTTATAAGTGGACACATCATACTCTCCGTCGACGATTCTTCCATCTGTAAATTTATAATTGGATTACGGTAAAATCTGTATTAGAAGGACATGCCCTTCTATTATTTCATCACACAAAAAAATATTTTAGAATTCTCAAAAAGGATCATAAAATATGTTGGAGAAGAGATTTGAAACATATTTTGTGACTTGTCTAGCCAACTTTTGACGAGGATTTTAATAAGACTCATTTCAATCCGCTTGAATTTTAAGAATGTGCTTATTTAGAGCCCATCGGGGTGCAATTCTATTAGAGGTGTCCTTTTAATACAGATTTTACGGTATATCATATACTGTATACGAATTTAATAGAAACCTACAGGATTTTAATTTCAAATGTACTCACTCTGTGAATCGAATTCAACGTCGATTCCCACGATGTTTCCATTCTCCCAAATAGCTTCAACCTTTCGAGTTCTGTTCTGGCCACAGTAGCAAGAGAATGGGGTATCAACTGGTCTGAAAATCGATAAGGTCATTTCGAGAGATCATAATGACTACTTACTCTGGCTCTGATGGATTTTGTCCTCGGTAAATTGACATTTTTGTGAGCTTCGGCTGAGCATTTGCATCGTACTTCAACGAACGAAGGTTTCCACCGAATCCCGGCTGAAATTCAAAGTTTTCGTTTCACAGACCAATTAAGATTATTTCTCACTCTAACTTCCAGATTGGAATTCTCTCCTGCAGCTGTCGGGAAGCAGAAGGACAGTCCTGGCCAACTTTGGACGTAGATGTTGTGTTTGTCGTCATAAGATCCTGGATGTGTAGATCCGAAGAACTCGTTCACTCTATCCAAAGTAGCCATGTTCGATGGATCCGAGAAAATTGTGTCACTGTAAAAATTGTGGTTCCCTTGATTTGTCAAAATGGATTATTCTTACTTGTAGGTGAGAGTGATGTTTGATAGATTATCGACTTCAATGAGTTTGATCAGTTGAGAATGTCCATCAAAGTATAATTTGATTCCCGTCGATGCGATGTAGATGACGATATCCCGATAGCAGGGATCCTGGGAAATTGAAAACTTGCAGAGGATTTCAATATTTTGAATTACCTTTTTGCTGTACTTCAACTCAACATTTGTTAACGTTCTCGGGTGTTGCTGCATCATAGCAATACATTGATTTATTGGCATTCCGAGAACAAATTCCAGTTGTGAATTTTTGAGTCCAACATCAGGAACCACCTTGAAACTCTTGGAAAATGAATTAGATGAAAATGACTAGTCAGAAACAAACCGTAAAGCTGAGATCATCTTCCGTCGATGGCTTCTTTGTGACTTGCTGTTTTCCAGTCATTTTAAGTCCTTAAAATCTTTGACTTTGCTTTGAAGATGAAATTATAGGAAACGGCACGATTATAGATGAATTATGAACACGAACAAATAACCACCTTACTGTTTATGTGAAAGTTGAAATTTTATATCTTTTTTCCCTTTGATCTTTTCTTGGTTATATAAATCAAAAAAGATCTATAAATCTATGGATGACTTCTCTCCTAATTTTCTTTCAAAACTATTGCATTTTTTAAAAAATTAAATTGAATCAATTCCTTGTAAAAAGTAGACTAGAAAGATGCCAAAAATCTAATGAATTGAAATTGAATAGATACCAAAATCCTATGAATCTCCAAAATCAGTTACAGATAGTTCTGTGAAATTCGAAAATTCATTCTGAAGATGCTTAATTATAGAAGTTCATAGTCTACTATTGGAGAAAATACTGTAACTACCTTCAAATCGATACTTGGATTATTGTTACTATTGTCAATTAAAAAAGAAATGAAGAAAAATGTATACTGCATTTCCAGAGCATAGTCTTGAAAATAGTTGTTGTAATGCCAGAAGGACAGTCTCCCGATGGCAAAAAAACAAACACATGATGCGAAATCGAAGGCGGGAGGGTTTTGCGATGGGGCGCGTTTCTCTATCGCGTGCTGGGCCTTTGAGACTCCACCGATTCCGGCGAAAAAAAATTGCGGCGTAAACAAATTGCGGCGAAGAAAGGGGCGGGGCCTATTTCGCAATTTGCCGCACGCAATATTTCAGAATCCAACTGCTTCAAACTGCCTTATTGAACCAGTTTTTTTCTTTGAATGAAATTTATTTCTTTTAATAAATTCTCTTCAATCAAGTTTCTTATGAAAAGTGCATTGCAATTCCCGGAAATTTGTTTTCTCACTTCGAACGAAAAAATACAGGAGTGTGCGGCAAAATTGCGAAATAGGCCCCGCCCCTTTCTTCGCCGCAATTTGTTTACCACGGTGATTTTCTCGCTACATTTTTTTTGGGTTTCTCTTCCACGGAAATGCACGGAATTGCATGATTTTTGGGAAGTTAGGCCGCGGGAAATGGCGGGAAATTCAAACGCTCAGTGTTAATTTCTCTTCCATCACTGATTTTTGACTTTGAGGAGGAATATCTCGAGATCCACACGATAGGGTCTTTTTTTACACGGTAGGGTCCTTTAAAATTTTGTTTAAACTTTATGTTCAAAAAATGGGGACCTAAAAAAACTTCCTGCGACCAGCAAACTTGTTTTACGAAGTTAAATTTTGGATGGAAGAGAAAATAACACGGAGATGCCCGCGGCCGGGGACTAGAAAGTGTCGGCCACCGATTTTTCAGGACAGAAAACGGTGTGTTCTGTTCGCTCATTGGTCAGATGCTTTCTCACAGTTTTGCCACTAAAAATGTAGCGAGAAAATCACCGTGTTTACGCCGCAATTTTTTTTCGCCGGAATCGGTAGAGTCTCGGGCCTTTGCCCGCGTGACGAGAACAGAAATTCGATAATACACATGGGGTGACGACGACCTTTATTCATAGTTTCAACCTAGATTGTCGTTCTTCTCTTTGAAGCTTGGATTAGATTTCGAGAATAGAGTTGAACAACAGTAAAGATTCAGAAAGAGAGAAAAAAATGTTATAATGAAACCAATGAAGTGTCGGAATTTTGAAGAAGGAAAACGAAACAATAAGATGGGACGAAGACAAAAGCCAATCTAAATCGATTGGCAGGTGAAGAGAAAAAAAATAAGGGCATGATTATAGTAGGATGTAGAAATCTATGTCCTCAGACACCGTAGTTGTTGAACTGCCCTGCTTGTTGACCAGTAGGGGCTGCATTGTTCTGAGCGTTACCGGCTGCGTTTCCTGCTGCATTGTTTCCGTCTTGTCCTCCGTAAGCAACTGGGTGAATTTTGAAACCGTAAAGTCTGAGAATTAATAAAAATATTTCAAACGGAGCTGCATTAAAAACTCACTTTGGGACAAATTGAGTGACTGGTCTGCGAGGGCGGAGATCCGGATGAACGAAGAAGAGCATATGGGGGAAACCGGTACCGAAGTAGCTTCCGTCCGTGTGCTGGTGGCGCGATGAACGTGGAACGAACACATCATTGCAACGAGGACAGTACAGTTTCACCATTGCCTCACCGGGAACATCGGACAAGCCTTAAATATGGAAACACGATAAGTAAAATTTGATGAAAATCAACAGATGATGAAAATGGGATATTCTAAATATGAAACAGTTACAAATTGTTTCATTTTGGATGATGGATTTCCGCTTCTAATGACTTTTGAGTTCCAAAATAAGTCTAAAGATTTTTTAAAATTCTCACCGATTGGAAGCATTGGTTGGTTTTCACAGTAAACTCGAGGACACACTCCAAAATCGTGATCGCGCCATTTTTCCACCATCTGCGAGATTCCGCGATTGGTCAGGATGTATCTAGCGTGAATCAGTCCATACAGCATTTCTGCAGCTTGTTCAACGAGATCAGTGTTTGTGGCGTTATCCTCTATGTCATCTTCTAGAAAAAGGTTACATTGCGGAATGGAACATTTTTTGGATATCACCTGGCTCCAAGTCAAGAATCATGTCGAGGGCCTGGCGGTATTTTGGAACTTGTTCGTTAAGTCCGGTCAAATTGAACCGATCCTGAATGTATTCCTCGTCTACTTCGCAGAAAAACTCATTTCCACGAAGGCCACAAAACCAAGTGATCCATGACACCTGAGAAAACGTTCAATAAATTTCTTTTAGTAACTCATTGGTGTATATTTTTATATTTCATCGATTCAAATACTTACTTCTTCTGAGCTACTCATGACTTCTGATCCCGACAAACTTGCGCCGCTTTGGTCTGTCTGCGAACCAGATGCTTCCTGAAAAAAGTGCAAAATTAAAAATCTCTTATGGAAGTTTCAAAAAGGTAGGTCTCCAGTTGTACTTACCGTAGTGGAATCAAGTTGGCGCCAGCGAGCAGAAGCCGTGGCGTTCACGTCGATAACTGGCAGAGTTGCGCGCAAAGCACACAACTGCCTGAAATGAAAACAGAGTTGACCTCAAAACAGAATAAGCAAAGATCATGGGAAAACAAGAGGGCAAGAGAGTCATTTGACAGGGACAATTTCAACCGAAAATGAGACGCCTGAGAAATTGTCTAAAATTATAAATCAGAATAATATCTAAAGAGCAAGTGTGTTTCAACAAGAGCTGACTAAGCAAAAACGAGGGCCCAGGAATTCAAGTCTGCGGGAGCGCGCTTGCATAACACAGGTCACGCCGGCCGCAAATCGATCTGTTGAGTGCAAAGGAAAGGGGTAGAGAAATAGGTAAGTTTAACTCGTTTTAACGAGTGTTCTGTTTCAAAAACATATTTCAAGTAGCCATATTCTTATTCACAAAAAATGAAAAATAGTGAAAATTAAAACGAGCGAAACATTCAGATGAGATCTGGAAAAAAACAAGAGTGAGATTCACTCGAAACATCGGCAGAAATCCAAAACAAATAATTAATAAGAAGACCAAGGCACGGTTCATTTCTAGTGCTCAAGCACAAGCGATTCCCTTTGCGATAGAGTCGGCTAACTTCAGCACCACCATCTTTTTGAGAACGTTTACCTGCAATAAATTATTAACTTAACTTAAAAAAGGAAACTTCGTACGCTATACCTTTTTCATGTAGTTCTCGTTTAGTTCTCGATGTTTATCGACAGTGAATGTCGATAAAAACGTCGAAAGTTCATAGAGAATATCCTTGGAAAATGGAATTCCAGTTCTTCCGTCTTCCTTGATAATTGTTATCAAGTAGTCGAAAAGATCATAGTAGTATTGTGTTGGCACATCAGGCATCATAATCAAAGGAATCAAATGTTGAACACAGTCCAGAACATCTCCACTGTGCATCATTTTAACGAATCGTTGGTATGAGTAGAGGAAAGTCAGCGATGGAAGAGAAAGTACGGAGTTGTTGGTTATTGAAGAAAGCACACGAAGAGCGGCCAGCTCATCCTTCGAACTCATACTCACTATTCTAGTTACTGTCCAGTCGATTGTTTTCTTAGAACCGGTTTTCAGAGCCCATGCAAGTGCGGCGCTCCATTCATTTTGCTTCAAATAGCGGAACGTCATCGTGTTAGTTACGCAACTTTTAGCATCTTCCAATCTGTTCGATTCACAAACATCTAAAAGTCGTTCTGCCATTTCATCGTCTGTGATATGAAAGCCTTCAATGTGAGACTCCAAACGAAGTAATCCTTCCGTTCCACACGCGATAAGATAACCAGCACCGATTTCCCATAATCTAAAAAACAGTGGTAACTACATTTTGTGTTACAGATACTCACGGTGAGTGTGAAATCAGAACACTCGCATAGTCGAGCATATGCATTCTTCGCATTACTTCAAACTCGGGATCCAGAGTCGATTTCTGAATAAGATCCACGAGATGGACAGCAAGCCATGGATTCGAGGAAATTTGCTGAAAAGTACGGTTGCTATTATGAACAATAAACTTCATTACCTGCTGGAAATTAATGTCATCTTTCGATATAAGACACCAGAAAACATCTTTTTCTTTGGCTACTTCCTCAGCTTCACCAATGAATAGATCACGACACTCCTCAGCAAAGTCCATAAGTTCTTCGTGTCCAGCGAATGGATTCTTCACCAGAACTAAAAATGGGAGGAAATGCCACCAGTGTTGAAGAATTTTCGGTGCCATCGATCGCAAGTAGCGATCTTCTCCAAGAAGCAGTCTCGCGAGATACTTCAGATTCTCATTATTTCCATATTTTCCACTTTCTAAATTGTCACTCATCAAATCTTTCCATTCGTTCACTGTATCTGCCTAAAAACGCATGAAATCAGATGCTCTAGATGAAAAACCAACCAAAGCTTCATCTGACAAATTCTCCACATGAAAATACGAAAGAACTTCGACAAATGCGTCTAGTTCCGGGCTCTTTCCTAGCAATGCGAGAAGTTCGATACAGTCGTGAAAATTACAGCTTAGTAAAGTGAGGGCAACACCTCTCCAATATTCTTCTGATGGCGCTTCTCCTGCAATCAAAGATTCGGCGGCTTTGTCCACGACATCCTTGGTGAACGTGAAACTTTCTTGTGCCCAGGAAATCATATCTGTGCATATCGAACTATCTCCTCTTCCGAACCAAAGTTTTTCATATAACGACCAAAGTGCGAAATCGGTCATGAAATCTTCACTTGAGTGCGTAACTGCTGCATTGAGGAGAACAGCTCGGTATGCTCGGGAGTAAGTGCAACACAGCGTTGGGTCCAAAGGTTTGTCCGGAGAAGATCCTTTTTGACATTTGTCGAAAACGGAATACATCTCAATGACAAGTCTTCTGAGGTTTGAAGTGGCTAAAATTTGTCTGTTCTGGGATACTTTCTCAACCATAACGATATTGACATCATCTGGAAATCATAGGATTTATGAGAAATAGGAAATGAAATTGATTTTACCTTTCTTCCCTGGAATTTTTTGGTCCGTGATATAGGCGAAGACTGTGGAAGAATCACTGATGGCTATCCCGTATTCGCGCCCAACGTCTGTCATCTGTGAAAATGGTTACTTGAGGTGAAACTGTTTCTCCTTAAATAAATGAGTGTTCTAACTATAATTTGTTAACAATTTAGCTGCCTAAAAATGATAGAAGTTTCCGTAAGAACTGAAAAAATAAATAACTGCCAAAAACATCGAAAAAGTTCAAATTCCGAAATGTGCAATATTGCGTAAGCGTGTCTGCGATGCATTGCGTACCTGGCATTTTAACTGACGACATGAGCTATTTGTTCGGCGGCAACTTCACTCAACTTCCGGCACCTGCCATGTCTGAATGGCTATACTTTTTTGTACTTTTTTATTTTGTTCATAGAAAAAAAGACGTAAAGTTATGTGTCTAGCTATGAAAAGTGCTTTTGATGTTATGGTTTATCGATTTTACAAGCTTCTGAGTGGTACTCGATTTTACAGTTCTTCCCTGGCTTCGCTATTCATTTATTTTTTCAACGTTTCTGTTGCTGAATTTGCAGACCAATTATTTGAATTAAAAGATATCAGTTCCGTTTTTCAGTGGAAACGAGGTCTGAAAACAACTGAAAAAGTACAATTTCAAGAATTCCTGACACCAATTTGGACACAAGATTTGTATAATTTGCAGGTATTGTATTAAACACCTAATTAGATTCTCGCTGTACTCTATTTTTAAAAAAAATTTCATTGAGATTCGAGCCACTTTTATCAGAAATATTTGGGAATCTACTAAAAGTTGAACGAGATTTCGAATATCTCCTTTCCCGATGGCAATCTCTTCATTTCATCTAATATATTCTATATTCGCGCAGTCTCTTCCTCTTTTCGTATCCCTTTTAATTATCTCATCGGCCTCTTCTGCTTTCATTGTTTCCTATTTCATATTATTCGTTTGCAGGATGATCGGAGATGCCCAGACGATCACTGGGTATCTGGAAAGAGCTCAAGTCGCAAAAACAATGGCGGACGATGGCCGTTGGAGTGAAGCCGGCGATTTGCTGCGGCAGTTGATGAGTGACGTGAGAAGCTGTAAAATACCAGCAAGCAATAGAGAAGATGTCGAATCAAAAAATGTGAGTATTTTAATTTGAAACTGTAATTGAGGTTATCTTTCAGTCTTTCCTGAAAGCCTTAGAAGCTAATTTGAAATTGGTCCTTCAAAACGCTCGCGACGAAGACGAGCTGCACGATGCAATGACAAGGCAAAGTGGAAGTCCTGAGCCTCCTGCCGACCCAGATGTATGGTCTAAACCTTCTCCACCTCTACCGACATCTTCGAAATATCCAACAAAGAAAACTGGAACGGTCCCGCGGCAACCGAAAGAGCCTACAAAGGCTACATCGTCTGTTCCTGGCCAAGCTGTGAACCCGGCCGATTCAAAACCTGCAAATCCATCACAAGGAATTCTACCACCGAATAGTGCAGGGGAGGTTTTCGATGCTTCATCATATGATTCTGTAAGTAATTTTATGGTGATAGAAACATCCAAAAATAACTTTTTTTTTAGTACATTGTACAAGCTGTTCGTCAAACGATGGCAATGAGAACGGAAAATACAATGTCATTGGACGACATCATTGGGATGCACGATGTGAAGCAAGTTCTGCATGAAGCTGTCACACTTCCTTTGTTGGTGCCCGAGTTTTTCCGAGGTCTCCGCTCTCCTTGGAAAGCGATGGTTCTAGCAGGGCCTCCCGGAACGGGTAAAACTCTGATTGCTCGTGCTATTGCTTCTGAATCCAGTTCAACATTCTTCATTGTATCGTCAACGGACTTATCCAGTAAATGGCGTGGAGATTCGGAAAAGATTGTCCGTCTGTTATTCGAACTGGCTCGCTTTTATGCGCCTTCTATTATTTTCATTGATGAAATCGATACTCTTGGTGGACAGAGAGGAAACTCTGGAGAACACGAAGCTAGCAGGCGTGTGAAATCCGAATTTTTAGTTCAAATGGATGGAGCACAACACAAAGACAACGAGCGTCGCGTATTCGTTCTCGCAGCAACTAACATTCCATGGGAACTCGACGAGGCACTCCGAAGACGATTCGAAAAAAGAATTTTCATTCCACTGCCAGACTTGGACGCAAGAAAGAAACTCATCGAAACGTCGATGGAAGGAACATCGAAGTCAAACGAAATTAATTATGATGAACTGGCCGCCAGGACTGAGGGGTTTTCTGGTGCCGATGTAGTTTCATTGTGTCGAACTGCAGCAATCAATGTTCTGAGAAGGCAAGTCGTATCGTCATTGTTTTCCAAAGCCCCGCAGATATTTCAGATACGACACTAAATCCCTTCGAGGTCCCGAACTTACTGCGGCTATGGAGTCTCTGAAAACGGAACCAGTTCGAAACTGCGACTTTGAAGCTGCTCTACAAGCAGTATCCTCCAGTGTTGATCCGGATAATATGCTCAAGTGCAAAGAATGGTGCGACTCGTTTGGTGCCATGTGAATTTACTACGCTCACCATTTCCGAGGTGTTTACAACATGTCAACGATCTCCAAGACTTTCATTTTTGTAAATAAGATTACTTCAATATTCTACTATTTATGCCTGAATTCGATTTTCCAACGTTCATGATTTTGTAGGAATACTTGTTTTATTTTTAAATGAATAACATGAAGTAGTGAGTACAAGAAAAAAACTAAACGATTAGAAGAGACCCTTACAAAGGGGAATAAAATACTCTACTACTTGTTAGGGAAAGTTGAAAACGGGTGAAAGATGAGGAAAAAGTGTACTTAAAACATAATTGATTTGATTTCGGAAAACGATTAGATTAGGACAGACAGATCAGAAAGAAAGCAAATTGTGGAACACGATTCAATGGATGTCGGGATAAGAAACGGAATTATGACTGATGAGTGTGAACGGTAAAAATAGGAAAATTCATAAATCACACTTTGGGTTCATCCGGATTAGTGGGCTCCTTCGATTCTTCTTTCAGAAGAGGTGTATTCTCGGTCAAATTTGATGTGGAAGTGTGTGGAGATGGACGAATAACCTAAACTCATTCGATTGTTTTTTGGCCAATATTATTTAAATTTACCTTGATCATGATTGGATCATCATCATCTTCTGGTTGTTCGATAGGAGCGTCTCTACTTGTGGTGGGTTCCGATGAAGCTGGCACATCTCTTACCAATGAGTTCTTCGAGTCAGCTGAAGAAATGTGCTTCCACATTCCACTGTTATTCACTTCTTTTGTCAGATTGATAGAATGGGATGGTTCCTGAATGGCAGCAAGTGGAATCTTGATCACGTTGCCAGAAGCCATCGGAATGTGAAGATGAGCCTCAGTTTTAACAGCGTGTATGGTTGCCTGGTTCTCATTGTCGAATTCTATTTCAACAGCTTCTCCCTGCAACTTAGATGTTTTATTGCTTCTGATTTTAACTTAGGTTACCTCGCTTTGTCTTCTTTTAGCATCCTCCTTCTTTCTGAGATGGAAGTCTGGCATTGGATCGTCGAGATATTTGAGATCTGTTGTAGTGAATGCCTTCTCCATCATTTTTCTGATCGCAACCATGACAACAAGCTGAAACAAACATTTCTTGTATTGTTTTCACCGCTACACTTACCATAATTGGGAACAGAATTGATGTAGACTTGATGGACTTGATAATCCAAAGGAGTGCAAGACATCCGATTTGGAATGCAGTAAACAAATGAATTTTCCTGATTGGCACGTGACGAATGTAAATTGTATCTGGCTGATATTTCATTGGCATGAACAATAGAAGAGTACGATCGAACAGCTGAATTCCGCCGAGAGCCGAAATACCCATGTAAAGGAAGACTCCATACAGAACTGGCATTGGAATACGTCCGAGGATATTAGTTGCCATAACAGAAAGTCCGATAATCAGGAAAGTGACAATTCCGGTGACACGTTGTTCGCGAACTCCAACGAATTGAGCAACTTCTCCAGGAGCTTTACATTCCGATTCGACCTTCAATGAGTTGATGTGATTGATAGACAACACGGTGGCAGCGACGTAAATGGGTAATCCGAGGAATCCAACCATCAAAATGGAAACAGAGAGGACGAGCAAATCAAGATGGTAACCACATCCCTTTTTCAGCTTGTTCTCTTTACGGTTAACGATGACAGTCGTAATTTGTTGGTCCATGAAAATCAGAATGCACGCGAGAAGTGCAGGTAGAAGTGCCAACGGAGCAGTCCACCATTGATTGCCATTGAATGGATAAATGAACCAACCACGTCCTTCCCAAGTTGGCTGAAAAATAATAGGTTGGAAACTCATATAAATAACTGATTTTTAACTTACGCGGAAAGTACTTGGGACATTCAATTTCGGTGTGTTAACTCCAACAAAGATGTCTACAAATGTCATTGAAACGATAGCGATCATTACAGCGAAATCCGAGAGAAGTTGACGAACACGAGATGGGAAATAGCATGAATTACGCATCTTCTTGAGAGTTGTTGCCAAAAAGAAAGTTCCGACCGTCAAGAGAATCGACATGAGAAGTTTGTCATAAAGCGGGAAACAAGTGGTACCATCGAATGATCCTCCGATAGAACGACAGTCCGTAAGATTGGCTGCAGAGTAATCGATGTAAGTCCCATTGTAGGGAATCGTGAGATTATTTTCCTTGATGTATCCGCGTGCGTGATCGGGGGATACACCAGCTGGAATTTAAAACTGGTTAGATTAAGAATGATGCTGGATGAATCTCACCTTTTCCGATTGGGGCAACACAGGAACAGAATCCTCCTTCAACGTATTCGCGTGAATAGTTGATCATATCGAGTTGTCCTTTAATCTTGACCAACTTCATGATAGCTTCGTAGATGAAAATGACGGCAATCAAAGTGGCAAATGATTCTTCGGTGAAACGAGTGATGAAGGAAACGAGAGACGACGCGTCGGTGATCACCATGATTAGAATGATTATAGCAGTCCACACATGAACCCAAAAACGGAAGCTCAAGTAGTCGATGTCAATTCGATGGCAGAAATCATAAACAATGGTTTCGAAGACGAGAACAGGTCCAGTAGATCCAACGATTGTGAGTGGTTGGCCAGCAAAGAAATGATAAATGACTCCACACAAAGCTCCTCCGAACAAGTTTTCCATGGCAGCCATTCTTTGATGAGTTGCTTCCTCCAGCAATCCTCCGAAAGTAACGATTGGTGCCAACAGTCCGAAGTACATGAAACAAATCGAAGCGAGACATTGAATATTGAATGCATCTGTGAAGTCCGAAGCGAAATGTGGCAGTTTTCTTTTGATGTCGAGAATGAGGCCTCCAAACAGTTTTCCTGTTCTTTTCAAAGCGGGATCATCTGCATGTGAATGTATTTCTTCCTCTTCTACTACCTTCTTTGCTGGTTTATGCGAAGATGGCTCAACCAAAAGCTCTTTACCGATTTGTTTTCTCTTCTCTTGAGATGGAAGTTTTGTGGGTGGCTCGATCCGAATATTTGGATCCCATTCTCCTGGTGGTAATACGGTAACCTGATCCAGAAACTCATCGATTCCATCAAGAAGATCATCAACATCACGAGCACCGTAGGCAACATCATGGAAAATCTCATCAGCCATGAGAGTAGCAATTGCTCTTCCGATTTCTCTGTATTGTTGTCCATGTCCAGTTGGTCCCAGGAGTAAGAATATGAATCTTGTTGGAACTGGAACTTCTGTCAAGTCGCCTAACTGGTTAGCGTTCTTCAGACGAATGAAGCAACAAATATGACGGGTCAGGAAATCCACTTCTCCTATCAACACGTTACTAGCTTCAACGCCGACTGGCAGCTTTTTCAAGAAATGAAGATTTCCTTTGGAAGATTCTTCATTTGAAATATCCTTTGGCACTGATTCAACCTGAAAGAATATTTAATTGGAAACATAAAACGATGATATTGCGTCTTACGGTAGGAAGGGTGAGTTGATTGGATGATCCTGACGGTGCTCCAGCGGTCTGTGAAGTTACTGGACCTTCCGGTTTCTCTTCAATTTTGGAGAGATTTTTGCCGTGAGAGAATGACTTTCCAATATCAGATATGGATCGTACTGTACTGAGGAATCCACCTTTTTCGCCTCCAGCTCCATTCTTCTTTGCCTGCAACAAAACTTCAATTCATTAAGACTAAGATCAAGATCAAAAAAGAAGCCAACACCTCAAAAATCAAACAATCTATCCGTCTCCTTAATGTCGATTCTAACACCAAATTGGAAGAGTAAATAGAAAAAAAAATTGTTAGAAATCCTGGTTCTCTGCGTGCTCGCAACGTCATGACCTCAAAAGAAAAAAACGAGCGCCGGAGATGATAAGAATGTCGGAGAAAGGCTATCAGCTGGCATGGTTTGGATTATGATCGCAAGTGTACAAGAGAAAGTTCAATAAATGAGGAGGAGCAAACAAAGAGATGTCAGTGGTTTTCTGCAAGAAAAGCTCAGCCAGAAGTGATCAAGTGTCGGTCAGAAACCACGTCATGAGTAAATAGTTCGTCTAGATTTAGAGTACTGTGGTGCGAAATCATGGATAATCGAACAGTCTGAGTTTGCAAAATAAGGAAATTTGGAAAAACAGTTTTTGATCTTTTTGAAGTTTTTTGAACTGATAGCACTTTTTGGCAACATCACAAGCACCGCCATCCTAGTTATACGTTTTATCAATGCGAAAACACTGGACAAGTGTCTAAAATGTGTTAGAAGATCATGACAAAGATCACACTCGTAGCACATTTAGAATATTCAAACCCAAAGCAAAGACCTGTGAAGAAAGAGAGTGACTTGAAAAGCTTGAGGTGCGCGAAGTGGATGGGCTCGAGGCGGCCGCCACTATATCATCGAACCAGCGAGAGAAGGGCCAAAAGGGCGGCTAGAAATACAGGAAAGAAAACAAGATAGTCAAGACACTCTCCCAAAATCAGTTAATGGGAAAGAATTGGGAAGAGAAGGCTTCCAGAAAATCAGATGCAAGGGTTTAGGACTTTTCAAGAATGACTTACTTGCTCATATTGGTGAACGTGTTTTCGAAGTAAAATCTCGCGAAGTTCCTCTCGGTTTTCAGCTGGCAGATCTCCACTTTTGACTAAGTTTTCAATCACGGCATCTGAAGAAAAACTATAAAAATTAAATCTAGACAGATAAACTTCAAAACTCACTGAAAATAGATGGAATATCAGTTTCAGCTAGATCATTCAAGAATAGACCATTCATGATACAGCTTCTCAACTGGAATAATGAGTGAAGCGACAACGTGGCGACATGAGGCTTTGACCAGCGATTTCCTCCCTGTTCGACGTCTTCTTCGAATTTCACCCATCTTGCAGTTTCTCTCCACTCATCGTTGTTCAGCTCTCCCATTTCCGTGAAAAGTGCCGGAGTGTTCTCTTTTTCTTTTAAGAGGAACATGACTCTGGTTCCAGGAGCTGAAATTATGGGAATTTCTATCCGAAGTCTATATAGTTTTGATTTACAGAAATGATCTGCATTCTTCTGGCTAAGACGAGTGATATGCTCACAACTTGCGCAGTATTGCAACATCTCGAATGATTTTGCAGCATAGAATTACACTATAAAATAACGATGACCACACGATAGAAGTACCGAGTGCGAAGTATTAACACTCGTTTTCTTATCTTCACTCCTTTCTAGAACTGATTACAGTTTCAAATTTTGGTGATTGATGGAGGTAGTAGGCGGTGGTCGCGAAGACATTTATAACTTTAATGTTGCCATTTTTAGAGACAGACTTCAGCGAGGGAACATGCGTAAGCGTCTTAATATTAAATCACTATCGTCAGAAGAGATTTTAAGAAAGATAGAAACTCCAATGTATCAATCAAAGATTCACTAATTATATGACATCTGAAAATGGCCCAAAAGTGATGATTCGATACATTCAAAATAAGAAATTGTCTCCCATTTTTTAACAACTGGACCAATACCATTCTTTACCATCTATCGCTATCCCCTCTGGATTCCGAAAATCCCATGACAAGTCATTGCAAACCTCTTTGCTCATCCCTCTAATTACTAATTCCAGTCAGCACATTCTGCCTTCTCTTTATTTCCAACATAACACAACAGACACCATCGAACAGTTGTTGTGAGACTCCGGGGAAAAAAATTCCTGGTGAGCCTCGTAGTCCCCTCTTTTCCTTCTGCTCTCGCCAATTTCTGGACCTTTTCTCTCGTGGTGGAAGAAGCTTTCGGCTGAGAGAGAGAGAGAGAGAGAGAGAGAGAGAGAGAGAGAGATAGTGAGATTGTCAGAGCACATAGACGTCTAGCGGGTTACCTACTACGCGAATGCTTTTTGTGCTTTCTGCGTGTATGAGCGCGCGACGGCCGTTGAGACCCTTGGAGCACACGTTGTTGTGTACCCCGTGCACCCGCCCAACCGGGGGGCTCAGGGAGTTTTCAGAAAGAGAAGCACAGAAGACGTTGTAGGAGTAGAAAAAGAAGAAAAAGATGATGATGATGATGTTGGTGGTAGGACCATCCGTGGTGTTTTTTCGCTACTTCGTCTCTTCTAATTTCTTTGTATTTCTCTGGGCTCCTCTTTCCCAAGGAAAAGGAACGTGAAAGTTTGTGAGAGCTTCACGTGGATGCTCTTCTCTCATTCTCAAACTCTTTCATCAAAGCTCTCTGATGAGATGGGATAGCTGAATTGACTGAGAGAGAGAAAGAGATTCACTGAGGAGTACGAAGAAGAATGGGAAGATTGAATGGAATAGTTAATTGAGAGGAAGACGAAGAAGGCTAAAGCTGTAATTGACAATCTAGCAATCTTGTTGGTTGTAAACAGAATTCATCTCTTTCACCTATTTTTTAGTTTCCTTTCATTTTATTTTTTCTGTTGTCTAGGTAACACTACTGCAGCTGATAACGAATTCATATATGATTAAGAATAGCCTAACTTCAGGGGATGGAAATCAAACATTTTAATTTTCCGTCATTCAAAGTTTGAATTTTGAATTTCAAACACCCATCCGAGATATGCAGCATGGCACTCGTCTTTTCCTGAGAATAATCACATCCAGAATTCCATATTTGATTTAAAATAAAAATACTCACCGAGGGAAGAAAGCTCGATGCTCTGCGACTCGCGCCTCGCCTTCGACATCCGACGTCTTCTGGAATTTTCGACATGAACACCCATGGACATCCACAGAGAACCACGAGATTCTCGACTTCTCGAAGTGGAACCGGGTGGTTCGCACGATCGAGAACGCGCGATTCTCGACGGTGATTCTTCGTCCGGCTCCTCATCCATTTTTGAGTTTTCTTTATCAGGAAGAATGATTCGATCCAGTTTAGAGAGAAGGGGTACACGGAATTCAGGAAATTAAAGACCCAATGAAATGAGCGGATATATGAGAGCCACAACAGAAAGAGAGGGAGAGGGAGCACCAAAAGGGGGCGTGTAAGGGAGAAGGGAGCTGAAGCTGTCGCCAGAATCAATAGAATAGTGTGTACGTCTCCGCTTCTGCGTCTCGTTTATCAAACAAGCTCTTTCATTTAAAGAAAATGGAGCACACAACAAGCTATTCTAGTTAATTCGACTACGCTCATGCTTTTCTTATTCCGTGGGCCGCTTTCTAAACTGGAACGAAATTCCCGATTTTCTTGAATCGAGAGGATGAGGAACCGAACAATGAATTTTCAGAATTTTTTAGAATTTTCAAACAGGTAAGTTTTTATTTTCTTTTTTTTGTCTGGATGGGATGCTTGATTTTTTTTGTTGAGGTTTTGTAATTATAATAGTTCTGCAGATTTCAAAAAGATAAACTAAATTGAAACCCAAAATTTTCGTGTATCATTCATCATAATTTTGAGTTCAATAAAACAAGTCAAACTTTTTTCCCCACATTCATTTTTCGATCTTTTCTGTTCATGAAAAAGTGCCGGGAAGCAAATGAAATTGGCCGTTTTCCCTAGGGATAATCCTTTGTTTATTTGCAATTTCATTAGCAATTTTCATTTTCTCAATGGTGCGAAAAGAAGAAACTCACACAGAATTCGTCATCTTGTTATTAGAAAGAAGTTGATGAGGAACTCAATTCAAGTCGTCGGTCCACAACATTCAGATTAGTACCTGAAAAAGAAAATCTTCAAGTTAGAAGAAAAAGTTGAAGAAAAAACGAGGAAAAAGTAAAAGTGGGAGGAGAAAGGAAAAGAAGAAGGGAATCAAAAATTCATAGTAAAAAGGAAAATGGAGGGCTGGTGGGGTCCAGTAGACATAGCCGAGAGCAGCCGAAGAGGAGTAAAAGAGCGGGAGGAGACACTAAAAGTTGTCGGAAGGACGGGCACAGAGGAGGGGCATGGAAAGTCGGAGCAGTTGCTCTTCGGAGTTTACTCGATACGAAAAGAGAGTAAGTAATGCCGAAATTTTTGACCGATTCATGATCATTTCTCCCCTTCCCTCTCTATGTACTCACGGTGCCGGGTAGGACCGGTACCCGTGGCATTTGGCACCAACTCATTAGGTATTCTCATTAATTGATTCACAGTACCTAGCACTGTGTGCGTACTTTCATATTTCTGTAGGTTAAACCATTGTTGATTCTGTTATTTATCATTGTATTGGGGTAAGCGTAACATTGTAGGGTGTAGGAATGAAGTATCTCGAAGAATGGTAGATCTGGCATTTCTGTAAGCATACAAGTTATTTATGTCTATCCCATATCAAATTTCAACTTTCCACCATTTTTCAACTTTTGTACGCTTAAAAATGTTCGCTATTCTAAGTGGATAGTCGGACATTTCTCAAAAAAAAGAAGATATATGTCTCTTTGAGGTGTAATTCGATTTCGTCTCACCGAGCCGAGTGTCGAATTTCGACGTGCGCGGGCGATCACAAACACACACGGGGAGATCCAAGTTTTGAACAGAAAACATAAACAGCTAGCATATCGCAAAAAAAGCGGTGTGCCTTTTTTCTTTTGAACATCAAAGCTTATAGGATTTGTGTTATGGTAATTGAATTTTGTAGGAACGAGGGAAAATGGAAAAATATTAGGGAACAGAGCCTCTGTTACAGAGGAGAAAACAAATCGAAATGTGAGTCGTGGTTTGAGTCGTGGTTCATAACTAATAATTTGCATGTGTCGTGGTCTAGTTATTAATTTTGCGTGGGTGGATTTTGAAAACAATTTTAATTTTGGGAAATAGATAACTACTCTCAACTTTAAAAACAAAAGAAAATGTTCCTTGAGCTCTTATATAGTTTCTTCGTTGCAAATCTATTTTAATCTCAGTTGTCACAAATAATCCTTTGATTTATTACCGGAACTAGAAGAAACTGAGAAAAATGACGGAACGGAATTCTAAAAGAGTCAATTAATTACTATTTGTGAGGAAGGAACAGAACAAAGTTGGAATAAGGGATTGAGTATTAATAGTGACCCAAAAGGATGGCTTTTGCGAGAGGAGCCGAAACGTAAACTGTTTGTCAAGCTGCATAAATATTTATCTCGTAGCCAGTTCTCTTTTCTTTATTGCGATTCAGTTTCTTCTACGAATCATTGGAAAATCAAAGAGGTTTAATTTCAATTGATCAGCGATAAGAGGAATAGTGCATGTGAGAATCCTGGATGTACTGAGAAGCAAGAAAGAAAGAAAGAAACTATTACAACGGAAGGAATCAAATCAGTCAGGAATAGGCTGTAGGCAGACAAATGGTAACATCTTTTTCGTCAAAGATCTATATTTTCGCGATAAAGTTGAAAGTACACTGAGGATAAAAAGCACATGGGGCTCTGTTTTCACGTGTACAAGAATCAGGAATACAGGGGAAAAGTTCTCAAAACTGAGGAGAGAAATGGACGGAATGAGCCAAACGAAAAAAGAAGAAGAAGGGGGAAGCGAGAGAAAAATGGCACTTGAAGATATAATATGGTGGGAATTTCCACGAGTATGTCAGCATTTCTTCAACTAATTAGTACTAATTTTAGTACTAATTCAAAAGCTCGAATATCAGGCTAGACAAATTTCCAGTATGCAAGCAGAAAGAAAACATTTGAACAATCTTGCTACTTTAGTGTAAAATAATTCAGACTGAACTCTTTACTTATGTCCACGCAGTAAGTGGACATTCGGTAAACCACCTGAATACATAGGAACCAACTGGTAAAGCAAAGAGAACATGCAAAGCATTTGGGTTTCGGGTTTTTGCAGAAAAGGAAAACATGGTGAACGGGATTCAGAAAAATAAAATTCAGAAAAAAAAAATGATATCCGAGAAGCGCCGAGAAATTGTATGCGCAAAATCTGAAAATAGGTAATATGTTTTACAGTAACTCGTAAATCGACACAGAAGGCACACATTCATAAATTATCGTCAGGGTTTCGTCACGAACTACAGTACTACTTTATTGTTTATATGAGATCTCGGAATTGGAGGCGGTGCAAATCGGGAAGGAACGAATCGAGAATACATTGAAATGCGTTAATTTTTATATCAAAATGTACCTGAAATACCAAAAAGAACGTTACGATGTATTGAAACCGTAAATTTTCGTGTTCTAGGCACATTATACCTTCCCGATTCGTTCTTTTCCCGATACGCCATGTCTCCAAAATCTCAAGATTTCGTTGTTCTTTAAATAGAATATTCCAAAAAAGAAGAGGAAAGGCATGAAATTGGGGGCTCTCCACAACTCGTTTCTTCCGATTGACGTGGCCATAACTTTTCTTCTGCTTCTTTCTCGGTTGCTCACTTCTTTTTGACTCCGCCCAGTTTCTGCTCAAAGTTTCACCTTTCTACGTCACTTGCTCAAAGACGAAGTCGAGAAAGAAGACGATTGAAGGAGAAGAATAGGCGGGGAGGCTCTTCGAGAAACGAAGCGTATCCAAGATTTTGAAGACTTTTTTACAACATAAAAACGAAAGAAGACGACTTTGTGAGAGTCTCCAGGGACGAACAGGCCGCCGAAGGAGCTGTCGGTCACAACCAACTCTAATGCGTTTCTCATCTTTACAAGAATGTGAAGAGACATTTAGGCGAATTGAGGCATTCTTCCCAACGTTGATTGTTTATTTCTCCGAGATTTTCTCGGAAACTTCGAAGAACGGAAATTTCGAAGAACTCAGAACAAAGTTTATTTCACTATGATATTGTGTCTATATTTAGATTTACAAACAGAGCTAATCAATCATAAGCGACTTCTTCCACGAAATCTTCATCGCTTTCCACCATTCCCTCTTCGTTTTTCTCTCTTTCTCTTATCTGCATTGCCAAAACCGTTTCAGCCATCTCAGGAAAGCACATTACAACTGTTTTCTTCAATTCATCCTCTTCATGAGGAAGTAGACAGTTTTGAACGTTAATTTTTCCTGTCAATCCATGAGCTGTTCTGGCATGGACAACCATATTTGAGCGATGGCGAGTCTTCGCTCCGCACTCGTCCACTGGGCAGATATATCTGAAAATTTTGGATACATAAAATCAGAGTGATTTATATTTATAGTACCTTTGAAGACCAGTATGAATAATTGCATGGTTACTTCGCTTGTAGTAATCCATATTGTATGCTTTGATGTAGGAATCACAAACTTGACATTGGTAAGTCGTGTTCTGTCGTCTTCTTTTCTCAACATTCGGAGTATTAGTGGGTAGCATCGCTGAAGTTTTAATCAATTCAGCAATCGTAGAATACGGAATTGCCGGCTCAGAAGTGGATTGAACACCGTTCCAATCGTCGCTCACATCTTGGAACTGGAAAGAATCCGAGGGTTCAACTTTCGGAACAACAACGTTTCGGAACTCGTCTGATGATATCGAGCAGGAAGCTTCCGGCTCATCAACTATCTTTTCTTCGCATGCTTTTTTATTTGGTGAATCTACCGAACTCGTGGGATCCGGAGCTGTTCCTAAATTTGAATACTTTTAAAAATGCTATATGTTTCTGAAGCAAAAATATGATGAAAATACCAACTTTTTTGAGCCACATTTGTTTTCTCCGTAGTCCTCGCTCGCCATAATTCCTCTCGTTCTGCTGCATATTCACTTATATCATCAGTTATGGTGAATTTGGCTTTCGGTCTTGACATCTTGAAAATTAAAAAATGAAGTTCTTAACATGAAATAGTGCAACTTACCAAAAAATGCATGATATCCGAGCCATTGTCCTTCTCCCCAAGCTCAATCACGATGTATCTAACCATTTGGAAATGAAGGGATCAATAGTGTACGAGTGGGAGAATGGGGGTGCCTGCAGACGACTGGCCCTAGTAATGGGTGACGCAGAAAAGAGAGTACCATGAGAAGAGAACGCAGGCAACCAGACAACCATTAATGTGGCCATTTTAGCCATTGCTTCAGAGATATGGGATTGAAAGAAAAGACTGAGAACATTGTTATCAGTCTCCATTTGATGCATTCGAAAAGAAGAATGAAAAACATTAAATATTTTAATGAAGAATACTTTATGGAAATTCTGGATCTTCGTTGCTAAGGTTTTTTGTTGATGTGTCCTCCGTGGCAAAATAAGAATGTTCGAGCAGTTGGGAAGCAGATAAACGTTGCAACGGATCGAACCTTATCATGTTTTTAATTAGATCCAAGGATGTTTTCGACGCCTGTGGTATTGCTTCTTCGAATCTGGTAGTTGTAGAGCCGTCTAGTGTTATGATGCTCATCACTGGTAATTCATATAGTGTTGGCCACACTTCAACTGTTGGCTTCCCAAGAACACTAATCACTTTGTTTAGCTAAAAACAGAAACGTTTTGACGATAATTTCAATTCCATTACCATGTTAATTTGGCTCTCTCCTCTAAACAGTGGATATCTTCTATATAGCTCTGCTAGCACGCATCCAGCTGACCAGATGTCTACAGCAGTCGAGTGATTTGGAGCTTCCAGAAGGATTTCGATTGGACGATACCAAAGACTAACAGTTTCTGGAGTCATTTCTCCATTCGAATCTGTATGCCGAGCCAGACCAAAATCACCGATTCTAATGCAATCGTTCGCATCCAACATGAGATTTTCCGGCTGAAAAAGGTAACATATTAAAAATAGTGTCCAAATCGTTACAAACCTTAATGTCTCTATGAATGATATTTTTCCTATGTATGTATAGCAGACCAGTAAGAAGTTGCTTCATGAACTTCTGAATCCGATTTGATTCAAGTGCTTCATCTGTGTACAGAGAGTGTAGATCTCGTGGATATCTCTCGAATACCAGTACGTTTCGAAGATCTGTTGTTTTGAATGATTCCAGAACTTCAATTATGTGTTGATGACTGATTACATTCAGAATATCAATCTCTCGACTCTCATTTTCAGCTTCTCTAGCCACTTTTAGAATCACCTGGAAGATAAAATATATCTTTTTCGCAGACCAAGTCTCTACGGGCACCACTCGGTCGGTACACCAAGCTTTTCAAATTCATTCTTTAAAAAATTGAAAAAAAAAATCCATACCGATTTCTTCGACTTCTCGTGAATAGCTTCAAACACTTCACATTCAGAATATACATTATCGTTTGGCGTTAACAATTCTCCGATAACATAATCACCAAGGACAGAAGTTTGTTGGATCATCATTATCTGATACACCCTGTAAGTTTTCTTTGAACATCATCTTATTCATTCTATAAATACATACCGTAAATACTGTATTAGAACGCCATGGCGTTCTATTTTTCAAAGTAGGGCTGAAGGTGGCGTTTTATTACAGGTGGCGTTCTACTACAGGGTGGCGTTGTATTTTTCAGAGTGATTTTGTGACTGAGCGAAATTTTTACCAACAACAAACCCACAGTATCAGACATAGTGAAAGACTGAAACAAATTAGAAGATTACATGATGTGAAATATGAAAAAATCAATTAATTCGGTAAATTCATTGAAAAACGTCGATGAAATTGGTTGGAAACAATAATTTGAAGGCTTGTACCGAATTACGCTAAACAGCGCTCTCGCGGTATCGGCGGAGCGTCGTTGGGCAGGGTGGCGTTCTATTAGAGGGTGGCGTTCTAATAGAGGGTGGCGTTCTATTTTTCGCTTCAGCGCCGGAGGTGGCGTTCTATTACAGGGGGCGTTCTAATACAGGTGGCGTTATAATACAGTATTTACGGTATGCACCGTCTCCCCGATTTGAATTTCGAACTGCAAGCTACAGTATGCTACAGTATGCCGAAATTCGAAAAAGTTTTGCAGGGCAAGTCTGGAGAAAAACTTCAACATTTTTTCACAACGTTTTTCAGGCAAAAACTTGACAAATGTGTATCGTAAAAATATTAGAACGGTATTTAGCGTCTTTTTATCGCTATCCGGTGTCTTAAATGTAAAAATACGGCTTTTGGGAGCGAATTGCTTTTTGCGAAATCTTATTTTTTAATCAGCGTTTTCAATTCTCAGTGTTTGCGGACGTTTATAGCTCAAAAGAACCGCAATGAAATTCTCTACAAAGTTGACGGATTATTTTTGAATTGGTTCAGTACTTTTTAAAAAATTGTTCAAAAACTGCCCGAAAATGCGTTTTTTCGTAAAATCGGGTGGTTTTTGAACAATTTTAGAAAAAGTACTGAACCAATTCAAAAATAATCCGTCAACTTTGTAGAGAATTTCATTGCGGTTCTTTTGAGCTATAAAACGTCCACAAACACTGAGAATTGAAAACGCTGATTAAAAAATAAGATTTCGCAAAAAGCAATTCGCTCTCAAAAGCCGTATTTTTACATTTAAGACACCGGATAGCGATAAAAAGACGCTAAATACCGTTCTAATATTTTTACGATACACATTTGTCGAGTTTTTGCCTGAAAAACGTTGTGAAAAAATGTTGAAGTTTTTCTCCAGACTTGCCCTGCAAAACTTTTTCGAATTTCGGCATACTGTAGCATACTGTAGCTTGCAATTCGAAATTCAAATCGGGGAGACGGTGATATGTATATTATTGCAACATCGAATGCAGTGTTTCTTGTTCATGAATTATAAAAAGACATCATGATATCGGTGAACATTCATTCCGATTGTAGTTAATTTACAATGATGGTATACATAAACACGTAGTAAAACACCAAATAGCCACAATAATCAAACTGTACAAATAAGGGGTCAGTAGGCACATAGGGGCGAATAAGAGGTGATAGAGGATTAGGGCATATCATGGGAAATCCGGTAAAGTGAGATCAGTTCTAGTGACTTGTGATTCATCATTGGTAAAATATGAATGTTTAAGAGCCTCGATAGGACTTGGCCGCTGGATCGGATCGAATGCGAGCAATTGTTCGATAAGGTTGATAGCATCATCACTTACACCAGGAAGAGCTTGTCGGATTTTCGGGGAATCATCAGTCTCAAACGTCACGTTAAAAGCGTTCAATGCAGCTTGATATGTTTGAAGCGGTCTTCCCAACACCGTGGCCATCTTTTGTAGCTGAAAATTATTGAAATAGTGAAGAATTTAACGTTGCTCATTCCCCTCACGAAGTAGAGGATGGAAAAGAAGCACATTCTCGAATCGCTAACTATATGAAAATACATGAAAATTATACTCACTACAGATTCATGGTTTTCTCCGTTGAATAATTCGCATCTCCTGATCATTCTAGCCATCACACAACCAGCAGACCACATATCGACACCTGCATTCGACTGCCTACTTATCAGGATCTCAATCGGTTGATATCCAAGAGGAAGGGTAGAGTTTTCAACGGGTTCTTGGATTGACTGGCTGAATGCGAAATTGTGAATTATCAAGCGTTTTTCTCCTCCTTCCATCTCCTCGATCATTATATTCGCAGGCTGCAATGAATACAAAACTTGTGTGAAATAGCAAGAACAAGGAACCTGGATGGCACAATGAATATATTTTTGAGAGTGAATATGACGCAGACCTTTCATCAGTTGTCCCATGAGATTTTGAATTTGAGGGAAATCGAGATGCGCAGTTCGGTCCAATTCTTCCAAGCATAGCGGGAATTTCCGGTAGACGAAATATTTTTTTAGATATACAGTGGTACCGTAATCCACAACTTTTGAAACACATGGATTATCCATCGCAAGGGAAATAGTTTGCTCCAGTAGCATATCTACACTCTCACGATCCTCAATTTTGAGGACATACTGAAAACTTGAAATTGGTATACAACTCTGAACAATTGAAAAAACTTCTTCTCCGTTCTTGTGCGCATCCCAGACTCTGAACTCCCCGATAAGTTTAAAAGGTGAAGATTTTTTGATCTCGAATCCATTGACAGGGCCCTCCGCATTTATGTCCTGCGGCTCGATCATCTGTTTCAAATCTGAATATGAGTAGCGAGAAAAAAACTGAAAGTATTTCAAGTTGGTCACACATTTTTGAAAAAAAGACAAAGCAATTGAGAATCATGTTTGCGAACAGGATGCTTTAATACAATGAATAAAATTTGAATAAAAACAACGATGATTCGTTTGTAAACGTATTGGAAAAGTGAACCTAGCAGGGTAAATAAGCATAAATTTCAACAACCTGAACACTTTCTACAATCTCTACTGGAAAAAATAGGAATCAGTCTAACTAAAACAAGAATAATGCTGAGGTGGGTGACAAATAAATACAGTATAAATACCTCTAATATCACCATAAAAAGTCCGAAACTCAAAAGTTCGAGAAATGATTTCAGATGCAAGGCCTTCTAATTGGTTCGGTAATTGTTGGACGTGTTGTTTGCTCCACCACGGCCATTGTAATGATGCATCTGTAATAAAAAAATATACACTAGACTTCCAAAGGACCAACATACCCTTGAACTGTTCCCTCCTCGGGCTCCTCTTGGTGCAAAACCGCCCATTGATGTAGTTGATTTTTGCTTCAGTTCCGGGAATGTGTGATTCAGTTTTTCCACGTTTTCTGACGGATTCCCTACGGCTCCCATTTTTCCTTGCCTTCCACAGCCGTATTCTTTGGAACTTCGATTTGATTGGTCGAGTCGTGTATTCATAGACCAATGCTGATTGTGGTGGTGATTTGAAAATTGCTCCCCGCTCGAAACTTTTAAACTGTGCTCCTTCATCAATTCTTTCGTGTTTGATGAACACAATGTTTCATAGTTCTTCTTATTAACGAGATTATCATTAGGCGGAAAGTTATTGAGAACCGAAGGATCCTGATGTGATAACATTAGGTGCGTGATGTTGTATTGGGGGTTTCGGCTCCACTGACCACGATGATTCGAAGCGCTCGATTTTTGGAAATTTGAATCGGGTCTCTGAATAAGTGAAAGTTGATGAATTGACGCATATTTTGGGTTTTTTTCTTTCAGGAGGCGTGTAGTTTACTCTAGAGAATAAAAGAACTCACCGTGTTTTGTCTCTTGTCCAATGCTTCTTTTTTCGATACTTCAGTGTGACGATGACTATAGGAAAAAGCTTTGCTTTTTGTAACAGGCATGTCAACAGGAGAAAACCTGTGGCTCAAGTGTGCCTCATCCAGTAGCTCACGGATGATTTCCAGCATTTTCTGAATAGAAAAACATTCATATGATGCATTTACTTCAGATACCTTTTGAGAAGAAGTAGTTCCAGTGCCAAAACATTGGGATTTCGCAATTCCATTAAAGAAGAACTGCATGAGCTTATGACGGAGACGCAGGCAGTTTTGCATAGTCTGAAACTCTTCTTTATAGAGATGTTACTGTAGAAATATGACTACACTAACCTTTATACTGGCCCTAACGCTGTACCACTCATCCAGATTAAGTGTGGAAATGTTACATCCGAAACCATGTGGTTTTTCTTCATGCTCAAGATTTTCGTCTTTTGTAGAAACTGAGAAAATGATTTGATTCTTGCTGCAAAATACGCATATAACTCACTTATTCCATAATCCTCGTTAATTTGCTGACTCAGTCTGAGTGGACCCGTGAACAACAAAGCTGTTAAGCCTGGAATCGCAGTGACAGTTTTTATAGAAAGCGACTGATCAGATGACATGAGACACATTTCTTGGAACACAACGTATTCTAGGTGAGGTCCATCAGGTAGATTCTTATGTAGCTTTCCAATTTGCTTCTTAAGTATTGATGATGCATGTAATTTTGCAGATCGATCATTGCTAAAAATTATATTTAGCTTTTTTAAAAAATTATGTCTTACAGAGTTTGTACTTTTTTGAGATTAGAATCAACAGTACTGACACCAACAGACGGATAACAACCAGCTGCAATGGCCGCTTGAACCATTGTCCAACTATTTGAATGAGCATTGTAGTTCGGATCAAAAAGTAGTGTCATGACATCTTTTTCAGCTACATCAACGACTTTGGCTCGCGAAAGTTCTTTGAGCAATTGATGCCGTGTACCATTAACCATCTTCATTGTATTGAAATTGAGGAAATGTTCACGGCAAAAGTCGTTTTGTTCTTTAGGTGAACTTTTTGCACAGAAAGCTGTGCATAAACGAATGTACATGAGGTGGTCAGAAAAATCTTGTTCAGCCATCATAAACTTCATCTTGGATTGTTGTTCACGTTCGTCCGATTGTGCCAGAACGTCTAAATAATGATTTAAGCTATTTATTATCCGCTATTTCCAGAATTTCTTACATGGTTCTCTGGAAGCAAGCAAAGCTACCAAGTTGACGATTGGGGCTAGGCACTTTAGTGTTAGTCCAAACAACAGCATTCGCGACAGTTGGGGATCCAGTGGAAGTCTAGCCATCAATCGTCCCAAAACAGTTAACTCTGGATCTCGCTGTTCTCGGTTTCCGTCATCTTCACTCTCATTGTAAGACTCGTGGAAGTTTTGGCATGGCCTGTAGAACGCACCAAGTTGTTCAAGGAAATTCATCGATTGAATAATCGATTTCTTCGCTGGTGGTTCTGGCGCTAATGCTAAGAATTCGGAAATTGTCATGTTGTCGGGAGCGAAAAGTTTCGCATGAAGTGTTACATCATAAATTGCTGCTCTCTTCATTTCGGCGATTTGTGTTTCAGGCATTGCGTTGAACGTTTCTTCCGAGTAAAGCCGAATACAGTAACCTTTAGCAACTCTTCCTGCTCGACCGGATCTTTGTTCTGCATTACTCCTGGCAATCGATTTCACAGCAAGTGTACTCAATTTGGCCTCATGATCGTACCACTTCTCTTTTACTTTTCCAGTATCGACTACGAAGATGACATCCTCAATTGTAATCGATGCTTCAGCGATGTTTGTGGCCAAAATCTAAATGACAATCGTCTCAATTTCCGTAAAACAGCTTAAAAAAAAACAATATATTCTCACCCGCTATGCATGACCATCAGAACATTATAAAAAAACTCACAATCTTTCGCATGCCTTGGTTAACCGGCTTGAAAATATTTGCATGGTTTATGCTATGCATTTGCGAGTGCAATGGGATAACCAACACATTCTTAATGTTCGTTAGACTATTCCTCCATATGTCGATCTGCAAACCCAGACGATTGAGTACATATATTCATTTTTGTAATACCTTTCCCATCATAAGCTGAATATCATCAAAACCTGGAAGAAACACTAAAATGGTTCCGAAAACCGGACTATCCGCTAGGTATTTGATAACGTGGTCAAGAAGATTGTGGTCGAGTGAATCCTGGTAATCACAACCATAAAACATCTCATATTTCTCAGTGAAACGAAGTTTTTTCAAGTCCACGCGTTGCACTAACTCGTCCATGTGTGGATGATAATATACAGTTCTATCCGGAAGAGCGGATTTCAATTCGAGCCTGAATTTCTGTTCCAGCATATTTGCGAGACGTTGTTTTTCCTGCAAAGAATAGAACATATTCGAGAAGTTATTGGAACGACAAACCCCAAAGCCGCCAAACTCCTCAACGGAAAACTTAGCGAGACCACCAGCAGGCGTAGATGGCGTAAACGTCTTCTCGCTGACTGCTGCAGGTGAAGGAACGGAAAAAGACGGTTGTGAATTCGATCCCACTCGTTGGGGAAGCCTTGTAGCCTCAGTTTGTATCGGTACCTTAGAGTTGAGTGGATTGCAACAATATACGTGTGGATGTTCGGACGTCAGAGCTCGATCCGTAAATTGTTTTTGCAAAACTTCCGATGGCTGATTCGGATCGGCTGTGTAGCGCACGCCGTTCACGAAAACAGAATCATGACTGTTCGGGCAGAACTCTACCGTGATGGGTCGAATTTCGGGACACCCGACAGAGCTCATGAACTGCAACATGGTACGCTCTTCAATTACTTCTCCCTCCTGAGTATTATATAATCCCGAAGACCACATCTCGGGAACTGTCTCGTTGTTCGAGTAGGGTTCGCTATCAGGTACGGTAGATCTTGGATTCGGACTCATACCGTAGCACTGTGAATCACTGAAAAAAGTGTTATAAGACGCAATTAAAAGTGGAAAGCTATACCGTCTAATCGGTCTACTGTTAACAAGAGGAACTGTCGTATCAGTGAATGTAGAGTCTTTGTATACCAACTTCGTGCCATTTTCAGAAAGCCCATTCTTATTTTTCAATCCGTCGTGTTTCTCTTCTCGAATTGCCTTCAGCTCTTCTTCCCAGTCTTTCGGCTCGAAATCCGATGCCGAGAAGAAAACTTGAGATTCTGGTGGTTGATATCCAGACATGGCAAGGATTTGGTCGATGTAGAAAACTTTTACATCAAACGTACGAGCTTCGATTCGAATAACTTCGATATTTTGATCTTGAAAATATCTTGAGAATAACTGCATGTTGCCTTCAATTGTCGCAGACATTAAGACAACCTTAAGGTCCTTTCGCTTTTTAATGCATTCTCTCAAAGCAATCAAAAGATAATCTGTATTGATTTCACGCTCGTGGATTTCATCCATAATGATATGTGTTATTCCAGAAGCAGTAGGATCAGAAGTGAGCATACGAAGTAAAACTCCTGTTGTACAGTACGTTAGAAGAGTTCTAGGAGATGTTCTGAAAAAACGCGTATTGCTTCAAGCAACTCGCACTCTGGTGACACCTGCTCTCAAGTCGGATTTGATAACCAACAGTTTCACCCAGACGCTCCCCACGTTCCTTGGCAACACGCTCAGAAATCGAGATCGCTGCGATACGACGTGGTTGTGTCACCATAATACGAACATTTTGTTTATTTTTTGCGGCTTCTTCCAGAATGAACTGTGGAACTTGTGTGGTCTTTCCACATCCTGTGCCTCCGCTAATAATGACTACATCGTTTTTTTCAATGGCACTTAATACTTGTTGTCTATACTTGGACGCCGGCAGGGAATCTCTGCAATAAATGAACTAGACGGAGCCATTTTATTATCACTCACTTTGTCTTTTGAAGTTCTTTGGAACATTTAGGTATTGGTGGAACTCCATTCTGATTTCTGAATGATTCTTTTTTTGAGTGATTTTGCTTTGCACTTTGCTCGATGAGAAACTCTTTCATTTCGATTTCCGTGGTTGGATTCTCAGCTAAGAATCGAGAAAGTTTCGAAAGAGATTCTGCTGACGGAGAAATAGGATTCGTAGTCACAAATGAGGATCTCGTTAGTTTATTTTCGCGATGAGAGAGAATAATGTAGCGATCCGGTTCCTTTCCCGTGCTTCTCGTAACAAGACCATTGCTTTGAGCGACTTCATGCACAACTTTTCGTTTTTCGCGAGACATCGAATCAAGAGTTGTATGAAGAGCTCCGCTTTTGAAAAACCTTTTGATGATGTCTTGTGCTTCTGCTTTCAAAACAGAAAGTGGTATGGATCTGCAAACGTATCATTGCACATGTAGTGCTCAGATCACTGCTTCATATGCTTACACATCTTTTTCTTCATCGCCATCTCGAAACTGTTTCCGGCTTCCACGGTACTTTTTACTCTGACTGTCGGACATTAGGCTGGAAGAAGGATAAAGCTTACAAAAGAAAGAAAAAGTGTTTCTCTCATTAACACTGTGATTTTTTCCGGAGATTGGGCAAAAACGGATTTTAGCTGCAGTGAAACAAAAATAGGCGGAGTTAAGGTCGCTGATTGGCTAGCCAACGATGCTGATTGGTCAGTCAGTTCCCGGCCACGGCCTAACTTGGAAAAAAGCTAGGCCACCGCATTTTTTTGCGCCGTAAAACAAAAATGCTGGTCGTAGGACATTTTTTTAGGACCTGATTTTTTGTTCAAAAATTGAAAACTAAATTTAAAAGAAAAATATCCGTAGAAAAAAAAAGTTATCCGCTAGATTTTGAGAAATTTTCAGTTGAGTGAATTGGAAGATAAATTAACACTGCAAAAATTCGGTGGCCGCGGCCGGGAGCGGCAAGGCCGGGGGGCCGTGGCCTAGGCTCCCAAATCAAATCTCCGGAAAAAATCACAGTGTATTAATGACAAGAGAAGATTAGAATGAGCAGCGAAGCGAGAAATTTCCCGGGGAAAAAGGAAAAATGCAGTTGACTTCGCGGTGTCAGGTCTCGAGAGGAACGGTTACGGTATTAAAGGCGCAAACACTTCCCTTGGGTGATCACTCGATCTAAATTTTTTTCAATCGTCGTTCTGAAAAAGCCACAAAATGTTTTTAGAGCCATCTGATTCTCAACTCAGTGATTTAATGAAGCGTTAGTACCTTGTAAAAAATAACAGTAACTTTTTTTAAATTTTCAGAAAGTAACACACAAGAGAACGAAGGAAACTTGACACAGGAATTGAGTCAGAACACATTCCAGAGAATCATGGTGATAAATAAGTTTGAATCAAGTTTTTCATACTTTATTTAAAGGATTCTGTCTGTCAGGACTCCCCTATCATGAGTCAAGGGACATTCAATGCGGTTGTAGCGGATATTAAAACAACTCCTGCGTAAGTTTCCGGGAAAAAATCTTACGAATCTAGTAAATATCATTTATGCAGCTTACGTCGGGAATATGATGTGTTATGCAACTCCGGACAAAATGAAAACGATCGGAGAGAAGATTCGTTTCTTCCATTCTCTCCTCCTAAAGAACAGCCCGGCCTAAAGAAAGAAAAAACACGAACTCCTCGAATTTCGGATAGGTTATTCTATTATTAGGAAGACTTTTAATAAAACGACGTTTCAGTCCTACTCTACCAATAATTAATGCTTTCGACATGAACCCTCCCAAAGACTTATTTTACGATACTGAGGATTCAGCGTTGCTCAACCAGTCAATTGTTTCTGTATTTTTTCAGCGATTTCTTCGAAAGTCATGAGTATTTCTATTCAGAATACGACATTCTCACAAATTCAATGTGGATCTCAGCCGTACGAATACCTTCGTGAAAGAACTAAAGAAGAACAGGAGTTGGTCAGTTTCTCCGATCGATTTTATCTTCATCTTGAATTATTCTAGCGTAATCAAAACAGACTAGCACAGAAGCTGTTAATAAAGGAGAAGCAATTAAAACGCGAGAGTGAAGCAATTGCATTCACCGGAGTTATGACACAGCAAGTGAATATGGACTTCCACAACGATGTGGATAACATATTCGAGTGAATTCATGCCTTTACTAAATACATAACTTCAATAGCATTACAGTAATATAGAAGAGCCGATGGAGGAAGAACAATGGATGACAGTTAATGTAAATGTCAAAGATGCTACTAAAATGTCCGACTTGGCAGCCGAGAACACAGAAGACGATGGGAAACACCTCTGGGCCAGAAAGGACTGCAGAGTGCCGATTGAGGTGAAGTGGAAAGTCAATCACTGCAATCGGGAATTGTTTCTTCGGCTAAGAGTAAGTCTAGGACTTGATATGAACTTTCTCTAAAATTACGATTCCGATTCTAGTTCGTCAGCTACAAATCGAACACAAATATTGAGAATGCCATTCGCGATCCTAATGCTGATGCTGTGAAATGCTTAACTCATATCAATAGTGAGAGCAGAACACCAATAGAATCGTTCTTTTATGTGGTGAACTCGGCCCGAAATTGGTATTCTGATCAGACGCTCGCAGATCGAGGTAATCACGAAAACAGGATGTATTCATTAAATATTAGAATAATTTCAGGTCACTCGTTCGTTACGAAACTTCAACCAGGAGCAACAGAATTATCGTTCGACATTATGTTTATGTGCCAAAAAATTTGCATGAGTTTAGACGAGAGAAGAAAGTTTCAATGTTTCGCGGTATTCTTGGAAGATGAAAATGGGTGAGTGAAGGCCGTGGACGAGAATACGCTGGCTCGGTCAGGATGAAATCGGCGGCAAAAGTCTCCTCGTTGAGAATTATCGGAATAATGGAGCAATGATTAAATAGATCGATGGAGCTAAAACATGCTTCATCATTTTCAGGAACGAGTTACTATACGATAAAATTGATAAGGTCTATGTTATTGGATATCCACGGCGAGACTGGAAACTTTACTCGGAGAAACGATCAGATTTTACGTTTTCGGAAACCTCTTCCTTTCGAACATCCAAAAAAACCAAGATCACATCTCCGTCGACTCAAAAGGTTTGCTCTGTGCTTCTTTGATGTTTCTTCGTGCATATGAAATCCAATAAGGTTTCGACGGAAGTGCTTTTTGAATAAAATTCTCTTTACTCGCCAATTTTTATTTACTTTCGATTGTCTCCTTTCTATATGCTGCATTCAGCAGGCGGTCCTTCATCAGCAGACCCTTTAAACTGATCAAAACCAGTACACTTTTAAAAATAATTTTCTTAAGATGTCTGCAACCAGAAAGCGAGCTGCTAGTGAATTCGTTCCATTTGTCAATATGGGATCTCCATCGTCAACGTCAGCTAGCTATTCTATGCGGATTCATGGATGTCAACCAAAACTGGAAGATATGGATTATGAAACGATGGAAAATGCTCCATCAACATCCAGAAAGAGATTGAAGACGATTCATTATCCTCACAAAAACATAACAGTAGGTGTTTGACGAGAAATGAAGCGAATAACTTTCTTTCAGTTGTCCGAAAAAGAATATACGAAAGTGGTCGAGTTTCTCGCCAAAAGCGCTAAGGAAGATCTGTCCAAGATTACCTCATCGCAATTCTTCGAAAGATATTCTGACTCGTTAAATACCATCGCACCGTCTGATGGAATTGATAAGTATGTTCATGTTGTTTCAAAACCTCAAACGAGCTTATTTGCAGGTTTCTTGCTCTTCTCGGCGAAAACAATGAGGAAGAAAGATTTCGAAACCTTGGTGTTCACAAGATGTCAGATCTCTCCAAAATTTTTGAGAAACGAAGCGACGTGTTCGAGAGCCTTGGTGTGGATTTCTCAAAATTAGAACAGTACTACGACATGTTCCTCATTTTTCATCGCATGCAGGGGAATAATAAACAGTGCGTCTACAAACCAAAAGAGCATCACATTTTTTATTTTTCAGGAGTGAAAATGACGAAATGATTTGAAAGGCTCCCAACTACAAATGCAACAATCTCACCTAAACGATACTCATTTGAACGAATTATTTTCTATCCGCCAATTTTTTTTCTAGTTCTAATGCTTGAATGGTTTCCGTTTGCTTAACCATTGTCAATAAAGCAACTTTGGCGAAAAATGTGTTGTTAACTTATGCTCACGCATAAGGATCACTTGAAAAACGAAGTGGCTGAATTTAACGAATATCTTCATCATAACCATAACGAACAATGAACAACGAAGTGATTTAGATGAATCCGATCTTGTTGGCGACATCGAGAGCATCGTAGTCAGAAGCCAATCTCACGAAAGCCTTCTTTTGTTGAAGAGGCGTGATGAGAGTGTTAACCTGAAACCACAGGGACCATGGTAGATATTATATAATTCGAACTTGCCTTGACGGCCTTGACGTTGTAGAGCTTGTGGACGGCAGACTTGATGTGATGTTTGTTAGCCTTCTCGTCAACGATGAACACAAGGGTGTTGTGGTCTTCGATCTTCTTCATCGAGCTCTCAGTAGTGTGTGGGTGCTTGATGACATTGAAGGCATCGAGCTTGCTTCTGGCTGGAGCACTCTTTCGTGCGAATCTGAAAATGAAACCATGAGTTTTCGCTGATTAATAAAAACTCACTTTGGAGATCTTGCCGTAGTCAGGGTCTTCGGTCGTCTGAAATGGACCGAGGTACGGACATTCTTACGGACGTTGGTCTTGCTTCCTTTAACGACGGCCTTCTTGGCCTTGAGAGCTTTTCCCACTTTGTTTGATGACGGAGCCATGTCTGAAAAAAGAGTAACTCATGAATTATCAAAAAAAAATCTGAAGCGAGGGCAGAAGCAGAAGAAAACAGCGAATTTAGGCCGATAGTACATAATGTTTTGAATTTCTTTACATACTGCAGAAGAAAGCGCAGAGAACACAGATTCCGCGTCAACAAGCGTTTCATAGCGCAGAAAGCTTGAACGGAAAAAAAATCAACCATGTCTTTTGATTCGAATAAGTGGGGCGTAAAGCTACTCCTGAAACAAAGACTTGTGCTTCCACAGAATTTACTGTTAATTCATTTGGTATCGCATTTAAATAGAAAGGGCTAAACGGAAAAAGCTCAAAAAGCACGAAAACAGCGGATAAAAGCGAAAAAAAATCCGAAAAAGTTTAGGAATTGAAATGCAAATTTGGGATCGGCACAAGTCTGTCATAATCGTTGCGAGACCCAGCTCGCCTTGGACCATGATGCCCCTTTAAGGTCTATGCGCCTTTAAATTAATTTTTTTCGCGCAAAATCGTGGAGTATTTTGTGGTTCGAACAATCCACATTATTTTTATGATGGCGCGAACAGCACAAAAAAAGATTTGTGAAAAACTTTAAAAAAAGAAATTTTCTCATGGGTCAGAATGCAACTTCAAATTTGGAAACTTTATGGAAAAAACAGATCTGAAAAGAAAATGCCTGAAAATCGAGTCTGAACTTCCCTCAGCCGAAGTAAACATAAATTATATCAAACTTTCCAGTTTAACCTCAAGTGACATCAACTCCCAGTGCCAAAAACGGAGTCATTCGAAGTGCTCCGTGACGTGTTAAAATCCTGTAAGCAAATAGCACCGCACCCAGTTCCAGATAGGGCTTTGTATCTTGCGCGGGGATGAGTAGACACTAACACAAATACACTGATATGTTTGTAACCTTCAAGCATTTTTTAATCCTGCATTCAACGCTTTTTCACATTCGCGATTCCTTCTCGAGCTCTTGAGATGCACCGTTTACTCCTAATTTTATATTTCTCCGCTATTGTTTCGTTAACGGACGCCATAAGATGTCGCAGCTGCTACAGCTACAATGGCCAAGCATGCGTCAACGCTCCCGATTGTGAATCAGATGTTTGTCTTTATGGTAAAAATTATTTATTTGATTACCGCGAAAATGTTGTTCCTACAGAACAACTCAATGCGGCTAATGGCATAACTCATGTTCTTCGCACTTGTTATACTAAAGGGAAAGCATACACTTTTGATGACGGGATCACTATGAGCAATCTGAATCAGTGTGTAACTCGAACAACAAAGCAGGGTCAATATTATGTCTCGCTATGTACTTCACAAGACATGTGTAACAATGTCTGTAAAACTGACCAACAACCTCTCGTACCAACTCTTCCACCAGTTAATCCACCTGTACCTCTTGGATCTGTGACTTGCTACGATTGTGTATCCACTGATGGATCTGACTGTCAAAATAATACATGCCAAGGAGCCTACTGTCTATATGGTTTTAGATTTTCAGACTTCTTTTGGGGTAACTTTATTTTCAGAGCGACGCCTTATCAACAACCAGATGTATCTCAGAAAGACTTGTCTCCTAGAACCAGTTATTCAACTGGATGATGAAACAACCGTAACCAACGTAGACATTTGTGAAGTTCGAAATACAGCATCCAGTCGTTATTTTGTGAAAATTTGCAATGATATAAATCTCTGTAATAACTACTGTAGTCCAGGACAAACGCCACCAGTTCCTCAAAGACGTACGGTTAAAGCGAAATTATTTGAGTAACTTCAAGATTTTCTTTCAGAACCACTAGTTAGGTGTTATGATTGTGAATCTTCGAATTCCGATTGCTTCTATGGTTCTTGCGAAGGAAATTTTTGCATATTTGGTATTTATAGAGATACTTTCTATTACAGATGCACTTTGTTTTCAGAGAAACAGTGGCGGGAGAGTACTAATAAGACTTACTTCCGCAAATCCTGCTCAGCTCTGGCGTATGCTCAGTATCCGGATGGATCTTATACGGGTGTTCCCAATATTTGTAGTACGAAAACGATCAACGACGTAGTGTATAATGTGAAAGTCTGTAACTCTGGGAACAATTGTAATGCTCAATGCACTCAAGACTCATCAGCAGGTACATCACTATTCTCTTGTTAAAGTATTTCAGCTATAATTTCAGTGACTTGTACTCAATGTAATGCCGTCAATTCAGATGATTGTAGCGGAGGAACTTGTCAAGGACGGTATTGCATATTTGGTGAGCAGATTCAGGCGTGTTCGTTATCATGAATCATCTTTCAGAACGATCCAAGAATCAACTTGACCCAACAAAATCAACAGTGAAAAAGTCATGTGCAACTACTTCCATTCTCAGCTTCCCAGATAACACTGCTTATACCGATGTGAACCACTGCCAGTACAAGTGAGAAAACATCTTTAGGAACTAATAGTAATGAATTCTTTCAGAATGTTGGGATCTGTTCAAACCGTCTTGAAGGCGTGTAATTCCTCATTCTGCAACACCGCCTGTTCAGATGTACCTCTGCCAACACCTGTTCCACAGAAATCTACAGCATCCATTAACTTGCTACTGCTAATCCTAGATGTTTCGGTGTGGTTTTTGATTGCCCTTAGATAATCTTTATTTTTTTGCATTTATCTTCTGTCTGTACAACAATTGTTCTAAATTTAATTGAATGAAGAAATATATGTCGAAATGTTGTTGGAACTCCAAGTATCGATTTCTGTTCAACGGCGAACACTCGCGCGTGTTGTCGGCCAACCGGCCGCGACCCGCAAAAATTTGAAAGTCAGCGCGCTCCACTGAGAATTGTATGTTTTCGAAGAGCTTTCCGTTTTTCAACTTTTTGTTTTCTCGCTGATTGCAAGTAAACATGGGGAACGAATCCCCGAAAAAGTCCAATCTGCCATCTTCCAGGTTTGTAACTTTAAAAAATGAAATTAATCAGAATGTGGTTACAGCAAAACAAAACAAAAATCTGATTCCATACCAAGGAGATCATCAGTCAGAACTCACAATCCTTCTTCTTCTTTTGGTGGCACTATTTCAAGAAGCCTGGTATTTTCTATTAATGAAATGACTGTATTTTGAATCGTTCTTGTTTTCAGGCTCTCAGAAGACCTCATTTCGCAGATACTCCAACCAACGGCGAACCGTCAACAAAGAAAAATCGACATGTACGGGAAGAAACGCCGCGTGGAAGAGAAGATGATGAAACTGAGGAATCTGATTGCGACGATGAAGAAGAAGTGAACAAGAGACGAAGAAAAACCACAAAACAGTGAGTTTTCATTGGGAATTCCTTTGTGGCTCTACTTTCTCTAGAACCTCATTTATCTATGTGAAAAACGTGTATTCAACAAAATATTTAACTAACGAAAATCTAAATTTTCAAAAATATGGTTTAAAAAGTAGAAAAATGTTACTTTCCGGTCTCCTATATAGTTTTCGAAATCAATTTATTCTAGCGGTGAGTGTGCGATGTGCAAAGAAGAACAACAACCAAATGATGAACAATTGATGGAATGTAAAAAATGTAAAGCAAAATGTACGGTTGGACTCGGATGGAAAAAAATAAATTAGATGATATATTTTCAGATCATTTAAAGAAGTGTCTCCGTTACAACGGCGAGTTAGAAGCCAATCTACGTTCATCGGACAAATTAATCTGCCCAAGAGTATGAAATAATAAACTCAATGTTTTCAATAACATTTTTCTTTCAGTGCATCCTCTGTGCTGCTTGCGAAACATACATAACAGATCCATCAAACGTCGAGTGTTCTTTATGTTGTCAAGCCTGGCATGGTGCCTGCGCTCCGCCAGGGCACCGCACAACACAGGATTTCGATTCCCCTTGGTTTTGCAATAGATGCTGCAGAAAAAAGCACATAAGAGAAATGAATTCACCGAAACCACCAACACAAATCAACACTCAAAATTTGAGAACCAGAAAACAAAAGAAAGAAGTAAGAGAAAAACTGGAGTTTGCTGTAGATGTTGACAAATTGGAAGAACTGTGCAATCTTAGAGATAACAAGACGGATTCCTTGAAAATCGAAGCCGGTTTATCAGTTAAAAAGCCAAATCCGGTTCTTACGACGAAAAATAAGAAGGATAGAAAACGTAAATCAAGCCATGAGGAATACTATGATACGAAAATGCTACACGACGAGAATTTCCCAAAAAGTGTCCGAAAAGATGTGGAGATGTAAGATCAATAATATGATTTTGAGTATTGTAATAAAATAAATTTACAGGTTTGAACGTTCAAAAAACGAAGCATATCCTTCAACCAGTTCTCCACCAGCCGAACAATATCTTCATTTCGGAGATGGGAAATCTTGCAAGACGTTATACAAATCAGCCTTCGATGAGCCATTGCAATCGTCTCCACATATTTTCGTTTGCAAGTTCTGCCTCTTTATATCTCACCAAAAGGAGGATTTGGTCGCACACTGGGATCAATGCCTGGTATGGCATCCGCCAGGAAACGAAATTTATCGAGACGATAATCTCTCCTTTTTTGAAGTTGATGGTGCTACGAAAAAATACTATTGTCAGACGCTGTGCCTGATCTCGAAGCTTTTTATCGCCTCGAAGACGCTGTACGATGAAGTTGAGACATTCAAATTTTATGTGCTCTGCGAAAGGTCCGCCGAAGGATTCGCGATTGTCGGATATTTCTCGAAGGAGCATCTCCCAGCGGAAAACAACAACTTGTCATGCTTGCTCGTTTTCCCGACTGCACAAAAGAAAGGATATGGACGTCTTCTGATAGACATGAGCTATGAACTATCTCGTATCGAGCACAAAGTCGGCCACCCTGAGCACCCTCTTTCTGATCTTGGAATATTAGCTTACCGGGGCTACTGGCGTTCAAGCATTCTGTGCTATATTCGGAACCACCGTAGTTCGGATGGAATCAGCATTAAGGATATGTGTCTTTCCACTAGAATCTGGAAAGAAGATATTGTAAATCAACTGATGATCGACAACATTATTACTCGCGACAAAGGGGCCTTTAACATAAAAATGGCCAGACGGGCGCTAAAGTACCCACTATCTCAATTCCGCCGCCGATGTGTAGATCCGACGAAGTTATTTTGGAAGCCAAAACGAAACAAAGTCCCTCTGGACCCTTCAAAAATTAACACTTATTCTTCTTGATTTCATCGCCATTGGGGAGACATGACTTCTCCCTCCATAATTGTAGTATACATTGAGAAACCAATTCATGATCTTCATGTATTTCTAATTCTTTAATACAATAATCTCATATTTTCATATTGCTTCAATAAAGTTTTATATTCCGATCTATGAGAAATCGTTCTGAGAAGTGTTTCTTTTTCAAATATCGTAAATGATGAGAACGACTCTGCCTGGGAAATTCAAATAATTTTTGCTCTTAGGGATGCCTAGTCGTCTTCGGAAAATCACAGTATACGAGACGAAAAGTAGGTTTTACATTATTGGCTGTGATAGCACAGGATCAAGATACAATGTGCTCAAAATTGATCGAGTTGATCCAAAAGCATTGATAACTGGAGAACCGGAATACGATTACACTAGAGAGGAAATCCTAGAGTTGTTATCAACAATTTCGGATGGTAGTTCAGGTATTTTTACAAAAAGAGGTTTTCTCATTAGGATTCTTTTCAGTAGTATATAGGTCTTCATCAAAAAAAGGTTCGAAGAGCGGATTAGTCGAAAGAGCTACCAATGCCTTCGGCGTCCTTGGAGTTGTTCGATTCGTCGAAGGCTACTACCTGATTGTAATTTGTCAAAAAAATATAGCTTTAAAAAACTGATCCTATTCCAGATTATTACCCGTGCTCATGCTGTTGCCACCCTCGGATACCACCCAGTCTACAAAATTGTCGAAGTCGCCATGATCCCAATTGCAATGGATGGAGTATCCTCAAGCTCTGAAGAACAGAAATATGTTAAACTATTCCAATCTGTCGATCTGAGCACTGACTTTTATTTCTCATACTCCTATGACATGAGTCGTACTTTACAAGATAATTCGCTTCGTACCAATTGGGATAACAACGGGCAACGGAAACTGGAAGCTGATGAACGGTGGGTATCTGAATTTATTTTTTTGAATTTCTGTTATTTTCAGATTTGTCTGGAATTCGTTCCTTCTAGAACCTCTACGAAAAAATTTGATAAGTGAAAGATGGTTCGTGGAAATCGTTCATGGATATGTTCGTCAGGAGTACATTTTTCTACCAGTTGGTCGAATTTCCCTTACAATAATTGGTCGTCGATCTACCAAATATGCCGGGACTCGATTCTTAAAACGAGGAGCCAACCCAGCTGGAAATGTGGCGAACTACGTCGAAACGGAGCAAATCGTTTGGGATATGGCATCATCTGGTAACATCGCGAACGGAAGATTCAGCAGTTTTGTGCAAATGCGGGGATCAGTTCCGATGCGGTGGTCTCAGGATCCTTCGACTCGTGGTGTTGTTGGAAAACCACTCATCTTGATTGATAATCATGAACCTCATGCACAAACTGCAGCAAGTCATTTTCGAGAAATCAGGAACAAATACGGAAATCCAATTTTCATCATGAATCTTATCAAAAGAAATGAAAAACGACGTCACGAAGGTGTTCTTCATACTCAATTCCTCAAGAATATCGAATACTTGAATCAGTTCTTGGATGAAAATGAGAAACTCTGCTATCTTTCCTTCGATGTGGCCCGTTGTAACAAGGCAGCCAATGCGATGCCATCGATAAACGTACTCAATGTTATGGAAGATATTTCAATGAAGTCGATTCTCAAAAATGGATGGTTTCAATCGTTCCGTTTCAATGAATCCTTGAAAATACGTCCTCGAGACAGCTTCGAAACCTTGGATGTACAGTACTCAAAAGATGGACGATTCATGTTACAACATGGAGTGTGCCGCACGAACTGTGTCGATTGTTTGGATCGTACAAATGTTGCTCAATTTGTAATCGCGAAAGTTGCTCTTGGGTGCCAGCTGTGTGCAATGGGGCTTCTCGAGGAACCAAATCTCTCACTTCAAAGCGAAGTTTGTCGTTTATTGGAAGATATGTTCGATGAACACGGAGATACGATGGCCCTACAGTATGCTGGAAGTCAATTGGTACACTCGATAAAGACTTATAAGAAGACTGCAGCATTTCAAGAAAGAAGAAGAGACGTGTTTCAAACACTATCCAGATACTACAGTAATACTTTCAACGATTGGGACAAACAAATGGCAATAAATCTTTTCCTTGGAATGTTCCGTCCCAAGATCTCGTCCCTCCGAAACTTGTGGGATCTGACAACCGATTATGAATTGCATTTTCCTTATTCACAGAAAATAAGAACCGATTACTGTGCATGGACACTAACTGAGAAAGAGCTCGATGAAATTGTGTTTTTGGAGTACAATGAGGATGAAAATCAAGAGGGATATGTTGAAATTCGCCCGCAAGAGATAGAGGGAAGACGTGGGAGCGAGGGAAGTGAATACCGTACTCTACAGTTTACTTCGATCGAAGACTTTCGAGATTATCATCGAACATACGAATTTACTTCACTCGATGATCGGATCGGAAGATTGTTCAGCATTGAAAACAGAGCTATTCAAGTAGATGGAATCAATGAGGAGCCCATATCTCATGCACAATTTTTGAAGTTATGGAAAACTTCGGTTAGATTTTTCAAAGTATTCAATCAATTAAATCTATTTTCAGGATTCCAAAGAAAAGGATGCAAAGAAACCGGCCAAAAAGGAAAAAGAAGAGAAAGAATCGGACGATGAAGATGAAGAGGAAGGGATTTCTACTCAATGGTCGGATGTTGTAGAAGCTCAACAAGAATGGTACGACTTGGTAAATCGTCCGGGAAATGTAGCAGCTGCGAAAGTGGCGACTCCACCTAAGAAAGAAACGACTCCATCTCGCTCTAAAGCGAAACGATCCCTTCTGAGTACTGGGCTTCTGTTCGCCAAAGATATTTATCATTTGGATCATTTGAAAACACAACCAGATGAGCGGAGATACTATGAAAAGTATGCCGTAACTGCATTCAAATGCAACGTTCGTGACTGGGAATCCGTGAAACCGACGTTGTTGAGTGAATTCAAGATGACTCCGGAACTAGAAGCTCGTCGACCAACATTCTTCACTGCTGATGATTGCTATAGAGTTAGGAAACGTTCTATTTCCTTTAATGACACATAAATTTCAGTCTGAGTCTCCAGAAGTCAGTGGCAATTCTGAACGCTTCTACATGAAAAGTGCACAACCATTAACCACAATATGCTCCAGTCGTGACTATGAAACTTTCTCGAAGTACATTGAAGCACCTTGATAATAAGATTGTGAATAGTTTTGTAAATATAATTATTTATTAGAGAGATTAACCGGGAAGAACATTCAACTGTGATTGTATTATATATTAACAAGTAATGTATTTTCATGAATTAATTATTACATTCCATGTTTACCCATTTCTTAAAGTTTTCTTTCAATTATTATGAGCTCATTTTGAGTGTGTTTCCACTAAAAAGTAATTTGATTATTGTTTGGAGGATGAGATCTAAAAGATCATCGTCGAGAAGCGCGCACTGTGAATGGTTTCGGAGCACGAAGAGAAGATGTGATGACGTCGATTGGCGGAGCATATGGACCGTCCGTGTGCCATTCGAATTTCTGCATCAATGTGCAAAAGTAGAGGAAGACTTCCATACGAGCCAAATTCTCTCCGAGACAAGACCTTTTTCCCATTGAGAATGGATTGATTCGATCGTCCCGAACATATTCACCTCGTTCCTGAAACCGACAAATTATTAGATAGTAAAAATACATTCAGAAACTCACATTAATAAATCGATCCGGATTGAAATGTTCTGGATCTGGGAAATGTTTTTTGTCTACATGAACAGATTGGAATTGAGCAATGACTCGTGTTCCAGCTGGTAGTTTGTATCCTTCACAATCCTCCACATCAGTAAGTGTGCATCTGAGGAAGTTTACAGGAAGAACGTAACCGAGACGATAGACTTCTTGAAGGAATGCACATGTGTATGGAAGTTGTTTTTGATCATCCATAACTACTTGCTGAAATTTAGAAAATAAAACAAAAATTGATATTGAAATACTCACTCTATCCTTTCCCACATTCCTGTCCAACTCATCATGAATTCTTTTTTGAGTTTCTGGATTGTTGACCAAATACAAAAATGCGAATCTGAGCACAATGATAATAGTCTCCATTCCAGCTGAATACAAATCATAGATTGCTACGATCAACTGTTTCTCAGTGAATCCATCTTCCAATGCAGTTTCAGCAGCTCTAATTTTCATTTCTTTCAAGAAAGCATCCATATAACTGGATGGTTCTTCATCGTAGTTAATTCCTGATTTGTGCTTTGCGAGGGCCTAAAATTTCCAAGTTTGAATTGAAGCTATTTTTAGATCTCTTACCATTTCCAAATTCTGAATAATAGCATCATTGGCTCTGGTTGTTCTTGGAATTCCAAGACTCAATGGTTTATCAAGATATGCCAACCATGGCCAGGCATCCAAAAGTTGAGTCTTTGGAGAGGTAAAGTGTTCGAGAACATCATTAATTGCCACGTGGAAGTCAAGAATTTCAGTTTCGTTCCATTCACGGGTGAATCCAAACAAGTGTTTATGAATCACATTTCCAACGACATGCTGAAAAATAGAATTTCTCAAATGTTTCCGAAAGTTTTCTCACCACAAGAAGAGGCCTTAATTCAATCGGACTATCCTTCTGATTGTCAATTTTCTCAACAAGACCGGAAGCCAATGAAGCAATCGTATCCTGTGTTCCAGCCTGTCCAACACCCAGAGAACGGAAGATGTGAGTTGTGAATCGACGTTGAGCCTTCCACCAATTGTTTTCCATGAAGAATAATCCATAATTGCCCTGAACCAACATATCCATTATAAATGTATCCGGACGTCCAGAAAATGCTTCTCCATTTCGAACGATATTCCGTTTCAGCATCTGAAAAATTCTTGGTTTTCATTTGTGACCAGTGCAAACTTGTAGTCTTCAACACAATCTACGAACATCGTCAAATTCAGATTCTCCTCCCTATTCGCCAATCGTTTCTTTTTTAGATCATAAGATGATAAATTGATAACCTATATCAAAATGAACCCCAAGAAAAAGGTGTTACTGTATTGTGACGCAGCGATCCATTGTATCTTCTTCTTCTTTTTTTCGTTACTTTCACCGTGACTTCTTCAAAGATCTCTCTGCATTTGGTGGTTTGATCTGTACCTAATCTGCGCCCAGTCTATGGTCAACAATGATATATTCTATCATCTATCATCAATTGTTTTCTATTTTGTCTTCTTCTTTTTCCCACGTGCGAAGTTTCGAAAGTGTCTATTAATTGATCAGCGTCAAGTGTAGGTGGATTCGAGAAGTTTCAAGTGTGAGAATAGATTCTCGGACAATTCAGAAGGTTCAAAACTTTGAAATATGATTATTAATAACTTTTCTATGTTGAATTTATTTCCTCTCTTTGGATTTTCAGATTCTAGATCTTCACTAAGTAATAATATCCGATTCGTCAGCTCTCCTGTTCAAAAATATTCTCAAGCGATCACTTTTTAAAATCTCTCATCTAGGATTCACTTTAAAAACTGCGCTTACAAATACTCATAATTATCCCAAATCATTCATATTTTCCACTTACATCATAATCACAAATGACAACAGTTGGGAACGGCAACCAAAGAGTGAAGATTCCTCCATACTTCTTCTTGAACTCATTTATGATAATGTCGATACGATCTTCGGGAACTTGGAACGTGTTTCCTGGAAATCGAGAAATTCAAAACTTTTCAAACTTTGAACTCTTATACCAATGAATGGCCACGGCGTTGGACCGGGTGGTAATCCTCTAATCCTATTCGCGAATCGACAGATCAGAAGCATTACAATGATAACTAGTATTACGAGTTGAGCAAAGAGCATTTTCTGGAAAAAATAGTGGAGTCTCTAAGAATAGTTGAATGATTACGGTCATCGAAACAAGAGGCCAATCTAGACACTAAAATGGTACATGCCAAATTGGAAAATGATAACAAAAAAGGAAGAAAACAGAGGGTATACCGGAAAAGTGATAAGGTAAATTGGGAATCTGGAAAAAATAGGTGTTATAAATTCGGGAAATTTCTAGAAATGTCATCTGATTCGAATTTGGGAAAGAAGGGAAAAGTATGATGGTCGTTCTCTATGGCAAATTTCGAGACTTTTGTGGGAGGTAAAAAAGGGGAGGAGAACAAAATAGTGACCATTGAGAACAGAATGATGAAGACGATAAGGAAAGGAATAAGATCAAACAGTGTCATTTTTTTGTAGTTAAGGAAAGATCAACGGAACTATGAAGTTTGTAGGTGGGGGGAACCCCCAGAAATTCAGATGCCAAAAGTTAATTTGAACTATTTTTTTGGTTATTACAAAACCTGCTAAAGGCCAGTTTTACATCATGACATAACAACTGAATAATGCTGAGGACCCGACGTGCCAAAAGTGTGAAAGTTCGCAAATCTCTCGGTTTTCGCAGAGATTGTGAGAGTATTGTGAGAGTATGGGAAATGTTCAAAGTTCTGACCCGAAGTGTCGTTTTTTGATTAATTAATGAATTCGAGAGAAACGTTCATTATTTTGAAAAGATAAACCGGATTTTTAAAAAATATGAGCGTTTGAACTTGTAGGCAAAAGTAGTGGAGCTGAATTTTTGAGTTACCTTGTGCAGTTTATTGGGCTATGAAAAAAGAGAGTTTTGAAAATTGAAGACTATGGTCGAACCATCCTTTAAGATAGCCAGTTGCAAGATCTAATTGAGAACGTGAAATAATTAAATTTCCAAGTTGAAAGAAGGTACCAATATTCTCAGAATTCTTAATATTGCTAACGGGTTTAGGACTCCTGACTAAATTATTGTTTCGAAAGTAACTTTGGCTGTAATTTTTCCAATAAACATGTACCAATCTTGTTGAAACAAAAACAATCAGAACTGTTTGCTTAAAGCTCTACCGTAATACAAAGAAAATGATTTCATTAACATGTTTTGCAAAAGATAAAACAAATCTCCAGACCTCTCGGCGCTATTTTAAAGACAAAGAACGAGCCAAAAGTTCAATTGTTTCTTAGGAACACACACAAGACAGAGTCAACAATTGGACATCCAGAATTGAACTGTTGAACACAAAAATAAGAAAAAGTTATTGTATATCTGAAAGTACATCATGAGAGTTGTATTTATATGTGTATTACTGTGCACTGGATTGTTCCTCCCTCCTCCCGATCAAACCATACTTTGTATCCACTTCACTTCCCTCCCCTCTATTTCCATCCCTCCCCTTTCGTTTTTTTGGCACTCTCTTCTGACCACTCCTCCTCCCCTTATGGAGAATGAGAGAGAGAATTGGAAAAGCTCACATTTCCCTCCGGCTCGAAATGTGGGGAAATTGGTAATTGGAAAACGGATAGAAAGCCGGAAAAGAAAGAGCATTTGGGGGAGGGGAGCACAAGAAAGCAGAGTTTTGGTTGGTATGGAAACCACGGGAAAACAGAGGAGAGAGACAACCACTGATTAGTTTCGAGTGTACGGCTTCATGCATATGGACACTCGATATTAGTTAGTTTTATTCTCATGTGCTGAGAGTCTTACTTCTTTTGTTACGGAGCATACGTTTCGAAGGTCCTTTTTTCCCTACCATATTCAGATTTCTCTTTTATACAGGCTGCTTGTATAGCATAAGGCAGAAGGAAGTGTTCTAGTAAACAAGAATACAATGAATTCGACGAATCTCTGGTTTAAACGTAGAAGTGTAATTATATAGGATTCAGGTTTCAGAATTCCAGTACATTTCCAGTACAGTTCATTTACAGTACAGAAGAATCTATGGCTTCAAACTAGGTAAAAGCTGAAAATAAGTTCAACTTTTTGCATGCTGGGGAGCCTCAAATTTTGTTAAGAGCTCTTGAAATCCTGAAATTGCTGTTCAGTTTTTTTTCAAATTCTCAGGTGGATAAGCTTAATTTCGGGTTCAGGCCATTACGGACCGTAGAAACCGCTTCCAGAATTATTGGAGTACCTCAGATGAGAAACCTCTCTCCCACTTTCTGATTTGATTTTTGAATTGTTACTCTTATTATTTTGCCTTCATTCTAGTCTCATGACCAACATTTTTGCACTTTTCTCCTGCAATCTTCCAAGGTCCAAAAATACAAATAGCGTATTTTGTGTATCTCCCGCAGTTCTATAATTCCAGTCCATCGATCTTACGTAATGAAATTGTGTACTCTGTTTCAAATGTTATGATCTCTTCGTATCAATCTTCTTGTTTTTATTGTTTACCACACTCTACACAAAAATCAAAAATAACAGTGTGTGTGTCCTAGATTGTTCAACTTGACTTGCAATAAAGAACACGAACGAAAGAAGGGTCACTTTTTGGAATTCTCAAGTGTCTCGTCAGTGACTACTGTAGAAGAGGATTACGGTAGTCGTCTCCTCAACGACACAATGAAGTTTGTGTCTGTTTCGTAATGAATTGACAACAGTCACGTTCTCTCTTAGCCGGGTGCGTCTGTATGTCTGTCGGACAAATCGTTTGGGTACTTCTTGTCTTCTCCATATCTCTACAGATGGTCAATTTCTAAAAGTTTTCGTCTCTTTTTCGGAAGACGTGCATTTCGAAAGCATTGATGAATAGTTTGAACACTTGATTTGTTCAACTGATCATCTTCAAAAAATGAAAGACCTCCTTTAATTCGATTCGTACTTCACATCCATAACCACAATACACAGAGAATAAGAAGAAAACTTGTGTTCCGTGTTTCGAAACTTTGAAACCTATCAAATTAGAAAGTGTCTCTTCCAAGTCTCTGACGTAGTCAGGAGAGAGTATTCTGATGTTTAGAGTTTTGGATTGAATGGAAAAAAGTGAGGACAAGAGGGTTCCCGTAATATCTCACCTCTTGAAAACGTTTCGAGTGTACCCTCCTGAATACAGTCAAATGGCTATTTTTTGTATTCTTTTCTCATATTTAGACAAAAAAGTAATAGAGAAAAGTAAGTAGGGAGAAATGATAAGCAGATGAAAATGAATCGGAGAGAGACATCGATTCAGTTAGAGATACAGTACCACTTAGGAGTGAAGAAGATCCTTCACAGAAATTTTGAAGAAGTTGCTGCCAATTTTGGATCTGATCCGATCCGATATCCCAAATAATAAACATATCAAATCCAAAACATCACTATCAATTCGTTGATTGGGACAAAGATCTAGTAGAAAATCGGAGAGGCAGAATTCAGGCACAAATCATATCATAGGGATCAGAGTGCAAGGGTACGTTGGAATACTGTGGAATTTCTAATTTGATCGGAACTTGGAATTGGGAATGATGTGAATAGTTGAACATCGTAGAATTCGAGTTGACTCTATTAGGAAATATGGAGCGTTTCTAGTGGAGATAAGGTTTCTTTTGAATCTGGACATTAATTTTTCCCCAATTATAGTTAGGCGTACGTTTTTAAAAAATATATTGAATCCAGAATTCGATCAAATGAAAACTCTAACTGAAAGATGCCAATATTCATTTTTTCTATCCTCATTCCTCAGAAATTCAGCTGTTCGGTTCATGACTTACATGAGATCTCTATTAAATAATATATCTAGTAGAAAAAAATGAACAGAATACTTTACCAGAATTTACATATTATTAATAGACATTTTTAGTTCGCCAGAATTTCTAGGACCACATACTGGAAAAAGTTCTAGAACGTCCAAGAATCTTCTAGAACAAAATTTACTGCAATATTTGCATACAGACTACGCTTTGTTTTTGCAAAACTACGAAAAGACATGAGGTGACAAAAAGTCACTAATCATTTCCGAATTTCTCGAGAAACAAATCATAATCTTTCTCTCTGAAAATGATCATAAACGGAAATAAAAGATTACAGAAGAAGCCAAGAGTTCAAAGATCTGAAAATTCCTAATTCTGTACAGTACTATCTGCCATTTTCGCTAACATCAATCAAACATTTCTTCCGTTTTTTTTTTCAAATCCAAAATGATTCAAACACGGAGATGATGTCAATTGAAGCAATTTCAGAGTGTACATATATGAATTATATTATCAGTTTTTGGAGAAAAGAACTCATCTCTCTTTTGATCTTTCTTTCCGGAGCATGATTCAGTTTCGATTGTGATAAGAGAGAAAAAGGGTGGAATGATTTTATTATTTTTAATTGATAGCAGCAAGAACGAAGAATTACAAAAAAAGGAAAAATCAAAAGATCAGAGATATAAGTTCTATCCGTTCGAAATAGAATTAAGAACATGTGAGAACTTTATTCCTCAGCATGAGAAAACTGTTGTTTTCTTCATTTTTTTTTGTAAATTACGCGGACTTTGAACCTGAACTTGTGATTGATATCCGGTCAGAGAATGTTCGAAGACTTTGAAATTCTGAAACATCGTAATAGTATACTAGTATCTTGGATCTCAAAATATATTTCGAGATCCAAAAAACAGAAACAAATCGGGAAGGGTATTAGAAGTTTAGATCCATAGAAGTTTGGTTGATAATTTTTGTAAAACGAATATGCTCGGTTTTCTTATGCTCAGTAGAATTCACAAAGTATTCTTTTTCAAGTTCTGACAAGCCATTTGTACTTCTTATAAAATCAGACACGATAGTTCGGAAGTGTCCCGATTGGAACTTTGCTAATTCATTGTGTATTCAGAGTCAACTGAAAGTTTTAGATTCAATTGAACTTAATTTTGACATTGATTATAGAGTGTGAAGTTCCAAGCGAAAAATCTGCGTTGAAGGCACACCAGCTCGGCTGGACCCAAAAAAATTATAAGGATTTCTTCCAGACGTTCGTATCCCACCTGAACTTCCTTCTTTCACTTTCTATTCCAAAATCCTTTTTGCGTAGTTTCCGAATTCAAAGCTATAATTCGATGTATCACCATACAGTTCATCACCATTAGAACAGAGATTATTGAATGAATGAAAGTGTATTTTTTTGCAATCCGTCTACGTGCAAAAACGAACAATTTTCTTCTATATGTATTTTATTCACCTCACACACACAGAGAGATTACTGTGTGAGGGAATTAGGCGAATCATGGAAACACGAATCATGAATCTGGGTTCGATTACATCAGAGGAAGAATGAATGGACTGTGAAAGAGTGGGCTCGGGGAAGCTTATGCGGAGAAGGGAGGCTTCAAGAAGAGTAATTTAGAAGATCAGGAACAATATGAAATTTTGAGAGGATTTAGGTCATATCGAAATCAAGACATCTGGAATCATGAAGAGTTTACACCTGAAAAGTCACAAAAAGCTTCAGCTTTTTTTCTCTCAGTTTGCATTGCTTTCTTAATCAATTTTGTTGTAGCATTTTATACCTTTATGTTCCCTCATTTTGCTCTAACCCTACTAACCACCAACCCTTCAGAAAATGGCTCCAAACGGAAAGATGCGAGAGATCGTCTCGATCCACATCGGTCAAGCCGGTGTCCAAATCGGAAACGCTTGTTGGGAGCTGTACTGTCTCGAACATGGAATCACTCCAGACGGTCTTATGCCAGATGACACTAGTTTCGGTGTTGAGGATCAATCCTACAACACGTTCTTCTCGGAGACTCCATCTGGAAAACATGTTCCACGTGCCATCTTTGTGGATCTCGAACCGACTGTTGTTGACGAGGTGAATCTTTTCGCTCTTTTTGGTCGTTGTTCAATTGTTACTCTTCGCAAAATTTGATTTATCGACGATCATTTTCACAAAACCATTCAAACAAAGCGATATTTTTATTTGCGGGGGCGCTCATCTATATCTTTTGGTGGTCGAATGGCACGTCATTTGAATGAGAACGGAGAGAAAAAAGGATGAATGAGGAGGTTCGACTTTCGAAGGATGAGTCGCCCGTAGTTTGTGTAGCTGCGTATTTTTTGTTGTTTCGAGTGTCTCATTCTTGTGATTCAAATTTGAAAGTAACAAACCACATGGAGAAAGAGAAAGGGATGACGAAGAATTGACTAATTGAGAAAGAAACTTTGATATTTCAAAGATCAAACCCTCCTTCAAGTACAACAATCTTGAGGAGGCTGGGAATATTCTGGTCAATTCTTAGTGTACTGCTATACGATTTTCTAGTTCGTTTTCATATTTGAGTTTCTTCTGTTCAATAATTGCATATTTTTAGAGATTAGAGAAACTGGGATAATTTTAAAAATATCCATTAAGCACATTCAATTCTACTATCCTTCGATCAATATATATATATATATATATATATATATATATATATATATATATATATATATATATATATATATATATATATATATATATATATATATATATATATATATACCTACACGACAATTAATATTAATTTCTAACCTGGATAAAGTTACGGTTCCTCATATTTCTAGATTCATAATCATATCAAACATGATTTTCTGAGATTACTGTGGCAGATTATGCTTCGTTCTTTATCTCAAAGTTTCAAAATAGCTTGTTTGCGGTTCCGTAAAGTCTATTAGAAGGGCATTCTCTTCTATTTTTCCAACACCTAAAAAATATTTCTGATTTCTCAAAATGGATCATAAAATCTTTTGAAGAAGTGATTAGAAACATATTTGAGACTTGTCAAACCAATTTTTGACCAGGATTCTGAAAAGATTAATTTCATTCCGTTTGAAATTCAAGAATGTGCTCGTTTTGAGCTCATCGGGGTGCTCTTCTAATACAGATCTTACGGTAAATAATTACAGGTTCGCACCGGCACCTACGCAAAACTGTTCCATCCGGAACAGCTGATCAGCGGAAAAGAAGATGCCGCCAACAACTATGCTCGTGGCCATTACACCATTGGAAAAGAGCTCATTGACGTTGTCATGGATCGTGTCCGTCGTCTAACCGAACGATGCCAATCTCTTCAGGGATTCCTGATTTTTCACTCTTTTGGTGGAGGAACTGGAAGTGGATTCACTTCTCTCGTCATGGAGAGACTTTCGATTGATTATGGAAAGAAAGCGAAACTCGAGTTCAGCATCTATCCAGCTCCGCAGATCAGCACTTGTAAGATTGTTTTCAACTCTTCCACCAATTTCTCTTAAATTTTCAGCCATGGTCGAGCCATACAACTCTCTCCTGACCACTCATACAACTCTCGAACATTCTGATTGTTCTTTTATAATGGACAACGAGGCAATCTATGAAATCACAAAAGTGAATCTTGGTGTTCGCAGTCCAACCTATACTCATTTGAATCGTCTTCTTGCTCAAGTCGTCTCTTCGATAACTGCTTCGTTGAGATTCGACGGAGCTCTCAATGTGGATTTAACCGAGTTCCAGGTAGGTAGTTTCATTTGAATGTGAAAATTGGCTTATTTTTCAGACCAACTTGGTACCGTATCCCCGAATTCACTTCCCTCTCGTCACTTATGCTCCCATCATTTCTGCGTAAGTATCCATCGCTGTTCGGAATTAATTAATTTCCACAAATTTACTTAACAAAAAGTGGATTTTTATACCATTTTTTTCAGAGAGAAGGCATACCACGAGCAACTATCAGTCTCTGAAATCACAAACTCTTGCTTCGAACCTGGAAGTCAAATGGTGAAATGTGATCCAAGAAACGGAAAATACATGGCTTGTTGTCTCCTCTATCGTGGTGATGTTGTTCCAAAAGACATCAATTCTGCAATTTCCACAATCAAAACCAAGAGAGCAATCCAATTCGTCGACTGGTGTCCAACTGGATTCAAAGTTGGAATCAACTACCAGCCGCCTACAGTAGTCCCGGGTGGAGACTTGGCTAAACTACAAAGAGCAGTGTGCATGCTCTCGAATACAACTGCAATCCAAGAAGCATGGGCTCGTCTCGATCACAAGTTTGACTTGATGTACGCGAAAAGAGCATTCGTTCATTGGTATGTTGGAGAAGGAATGGAGGAAGGAGAGTTCTCGGAAGCACGAGAGGATATGGCAGCACTTGAGAAAGACTATGAAGAAGTCGGAGTCGATTCATTCGATCCGAACGATGAGGAGTATTAACAGAAAACTTTATCTTTTGAACCAACTCTTTGATGGAAAACCTAATAGTCATGTGTCAACTTTGTATACTTTGTCCCATAGCTACATATAACTAATAAAGTTTGGGAACGAAGTGGATTTTAAATTGGTAAAGAGATCTATCTAAAGTTCAGAAACATTTCCGAGTGCAAATACAAGTATTGGGGAAAGTGTAATAGAAAACAAAAAGTGGCACAAGAAAAATACGGGCAGAAGAGAAATTGTAACAGGCATGAAATGAAGAACTGGGAAAAAAATACAATAGAGTAACGTGCATATGAGGAATTAATGAACAACCGAATTTCTGATCTATGAGTATTGTACATCGATGATATCTATCAAGTCTCCATTCAACTTTTTCACAGATACATCTACAACGAACGTCGTGATTCCTTCCTGAAAACGTGTTACGTAGTCTTCCTCCACCACTTTGATAAGTTAAATACTCACATCAGACACGATGTCTCTATCCTTGAAGGTAATGAACATATTATCAGAATAGTCATTCAACGTATCTGCCCATTCCATCAAATCGATTTCGAAGTGCTCTTCCTCGCTGGCATTCAACTTGCAGGAAATGCAATATGGCGGGATGTTCAAATATTTCTGTGGAAGGATATCTATTTTGTCCACCTTCTGCATGAGCCAGACACCATAGTCTAACAAGTAAATACGGGTGAACTGAAATTTACAATTTCACAACTTTTTTTTTTCAATTATTATTTACTTGAAGCTCGGTCTTAACCACCAGACCACGTGCCCATTTCTTGAAAACGCCTGGGTCAACGTATTCAACTAAACATCCGTAATTTGGTTTCCAGCCTCCTTCTGGCGCCTTCATTGTCTTCTCATCCTTACCCTCCATTAGCTTTCTGAAACAAGACCGTTTCTACAGATAATTTACAGTTCTACTCACTGCAGCACTTTCTCCATCTTCTCGAATTCGTCAGCAGATTCCGAGGGACGCACAGAGAAGTTCGAGAACTTTCGAAAACGCCCTATTGTTACTTTATGGCATTCATCCTTGTTACTCCAAAACGCTTTCGGAACAAGAGAAGCTCGGAACTCATAGGGAACATTGGAACTTGTTTGCTTCTCATTTATGATAACTGAAAGGATATACTTTTTGCGAATTTCTATCGTTTTCACCATTTACCTTCCGGTGTAAGATAACTATAGTCATCCTTATAAGTATTGAAGAGTGCATTGGTCACTCTCAACTTGATGTGGCTCAGTGGTCGGTGGGTAGTCTCGACCAACCTCGTCAATTCATGACTTAAATTAAATGTGGTTTGGCGAATCGATTTCAGCCGTCTCATGATAGCGTAATCCAGGGAGTCTTTGATTTTATTTCCTGATGCATATGCTTCTGTCATGTCCACGGTGACGTCGGCCCTTTTCCAGAGTATAACACTCTAAAACGAAAAAAAAGTTATTTTACAGTACGATAGCCTTACGTTTTCCATGTCATAATACATGTCTCGAAACAACCCCGGATTCTGACTTTTCAAATCAACTATATATCTCTCTCGATCAGCGAATACCTTTCCGGGGATCCTGAAAATAAAAGTTCGATTGAGTAAACAGAAAAAAAAAACCTACTTTATTCCACGCCGCAGAAGAATGTCTTCTAACTGCTCTAAATGAACCTTTGAACCATTTGCTGTACGCGTATCAAGAAGTTCCTTGCAAATCAACCTCATCTGTGACTCGTCCTGATCAGGCGAAAGCATCTCTGATGGGATGTCAGATCTACGAATTGAGTTTTCGGATCTAACAGGTATTCCGGGTGGACCATTGACAGCCAGTGGTAATCCAGGCGGGCCTGCAAAAGGAATTCCTGGAGGTCCATTTGTCGTAATTGGAATTCCTGGCGGACGATTTGTACTCAGAGGAATTCCTGGTGGGGCATTTATAACCCGATCTTCGTGACGAACATTCGAGGTTTCCTCATTGGGATTCGAACCTTCCGAGAATTGCGAGTAATTTGAACGATTGGAGCTTCTCGAGTCCGGTCTTGGGGGTGGATCATCGCGGTGCGAGTTGCGAGGCGGTGAATAACCACCTCGTCTCGATTGATTTGGAGATTGGGGCCGATAGTTGTCGCAACGACGATCATTATAATCCCGACTGTTCGAGTAGGCTCCTCGCTCGTCACTGTATCGGTTCTGATCCCGTTGGGGAGAAAAGTGACGATAGTGCTGTGGCGATGGCGATCGCCTTCTATAACCGTGATCGTTGTAGCTTCGGTTGCCATACCCATCATAATCGTTGTTCCGGTTTTCGTTATAACGATTATTCGAATATCTGTTATCGTTATATCGCATGGGTGATGGACTGCGTCTTCGATAATCATTTCCGTCGTAGTGATTGTCATTGAAGCGGTTACCATTGTTGAAGCAGTCATTCCCGTAGTTGTTTGGTCTGTCGTTTTGGAAGTCGCGTCGACCGTAATCATAATCTCTACCATCATTGTTGGAATAACCGTGAGTATCACTATTGTAGTTGTCACGCGGTGGTGATCGCCGTCGTGGTGATTGGGATCGATACCGATCACGAGGAGATTGCGGTCTGTTGTAGGCTCGATTGTCGCTGTATCTGTTCTGCCCATTCCCTCTGTCGTGTGAGCCATCTCTGAAACACATTTTGGGAGTTCGAAAGACGGTTTCTTTTCAAGTGTGAAACTAACAATGTTGAAGTACGGGCCGAGTCAGGAGCATTCACCGAATTGTTGACTGGACGTTGATTGGCAGAGTCGTTCGGTGGAGGAGGGCGGTTCAAGTTAGGCTGTGGCCGGAACGAAGTTCCATGTGAAGAAGTCGAACTGGGGGCATGTGAATTCCCTCGCCCACCGAAAAAGCCTCCTCTTCCCCGTGCTGGAGTGAAGGCTCCTCTTCCTCGTGCCGAAACGGAGGCTCCTCTTCCGTGCAAATTGTTTCCACCTTTCCTTTTCTTGTTACCTCCCTGGTCAGCAACGGAGGATTCGATATTACGCATAAACTCCTGGGTAACTCTTTTCCAGCGTCCTCGACCAGCGTCTTCAAACAAGTCCGACTGTGAGAATAATTGAGATATCGTCTTATTTAAGTCACGAAGTTGTTTAGCGGTTGTACCAACGCCATTGACAGCACTGGAAAAAAATTACAAGGTTGAAAGGGACATGATATTACATACTCCAATTTTCTAATTAATTCCGTCTCAGAGAAGGTATGTCCCACTTGACTCGAAGTTGTGGCATATATGTCCTGAATAAGTTCCTTTTCCTTTTCGTTCATTTTCGCATAACCTGATAAAAATTATTAGAAAAGAGGTTACACCGAATTTGTAGTTATAATATGAAAAAGTTAAAAACTGTGGGAACATGAAGAAAAAATCTGGAAAAAAAGAAAAATTCATTGGGTTCAAGTAAACGAGATCTAGACATATATATGCACAATAAGAGAATGACTAAATAATAAGAAATTACAGAGACCAAAACAAAGAAAACCAATACTCGTATCAAAAATATCACTTTCAGATTACAGACTAAGTGAGTTTTTCTGATATTCCGGAAATTGCATTTTTTAGAACAACATCGCTCTCATCATTCCAATTCGTCGTTGCAAGAAGCTCAAGAACTTCATCGTCGGCTTCATCAGCACAGCATAAATGTTCGTAGAGTCGCTCTGCGGCAGCCTTTCGTAGAACGGGTTGTTGGCTGCTTAAACTATCGAGAATCTGAAAGAAAAGATCATGAATCAACCATATACTATTTTATTAATCTGATTCTCACCATGCTAAGAGCTGTTCTATAGACTTTGCTTTTCTTTCCACAATTCAACAGCTCTCCCAGAGAATCGATTGAGAGCCTTTGACGTGACATCAATGAAGACTTCACTGCGATTATTTTCATCACATCTACCATTTCAACGATGGCATCGGATGTTTCTGGACATTGTTCGTAGATACCAAGATTTCCAAACAATTGAGGAAGAATTTGCATGAAACTATTACAAATTCGAGCCACTTTCATAGCTTTCCGGAACAAACCAGCACATGTTATCAGAAAATTATCGAATCTCTGAAATTCTCGTTTTGAAAACGACGACTACAAAGCTTGTAGTATACCGGTTTGTCTTCGCAAATGTCCCTCTGGTGTTCCAGCAACACCTTCTTTGCAGTTTTCTGTGTGCCCTCCGCTAATCCACCGGCAGACACAATAATTCCAAGAATCAGATTCTCATAAAAGTCTTCGCCTAAGTCGAGAATGGGTTTGAGATGGAGTACTGCACGATCAGCAATAAACTCTTTTGGATCCACGTAGATCGTTCGTAGAAGATCAATATGAGGCAAACGACGACCAGTCATTTCATGTTCAATCAACTTTCGAAGAGCATCACAAGCACACTGAAAAGATAAACAATGAGGATACGAAAAAGAAAACAAAAAGTTTACTTCTCTGGTTCTTCCTATTCTTTCTGCACTTTGTTGAACCATATGCCTCGCACATTTGATAACATGCACATCGAGAAAGCTAGGCTCCGCTTTGGCTGTAATGAGGATATCTGCCATTGCGCACATACCAGCTTCGCGGACCTGAAAAGTAAACATAGGGTGAGATGAAATTATTGACAATTTTAACATTTTCTAGATGTTCATGATATCGTAAATGAAACTTACGAATCGTCCAACATCTCCCTGCGCATTAGTCGTGTAATCTGACATCGCCTTGTAAAGAGTTTCGAAGCATTTATCTCCGATACGCGAAAACATCTCTGTAGAAGCTTGAATGCAAATTTGATTTATTGCAAAAACTGCCTGTTGTCTCGCAGTTGCCCATTTCGAATCGGTCGGTGTTGAGCTGAAATGCGGATTAATATTAAAAGAAAACTGTTGTTGTGTACTCACTTGAGGATTGTGTTACATAGTGCCTCGAAAATCTCGAAATCAATGACATCGGAGTGTAACACTTCGCAGAGGATTCCCATTCCGGTTCTCTCATTCTCTTCGGAGCATTTGACCAACTGAAATAAAAATTAACAACCTTTGCTTCTCGAAATAAAAATCTCACCGAACTGATGATTTTATGCTTGACTTTTTGAACTAAATCAGGATTATTGGGTAGGAACGATCTTACGAACTGTCTTGCGGATGCCTTCGCAAGTGTTTGTATATTTTCTCTTGGATCGATGAGCAACTGTAAAATAACATTCATCCAATCACCCGCTTCTTCAGTTGTTAAGGAGATGTTTCTGGAAGCCGAAACTAGCTCAATGAATTTAGCCAACGTCCTTCGAAGGAGCGCTCCTGGTTGTGTTGTCTTATCACAAAATTGCCACAATGTCTTCGGTACTTGAGCAATATCTGCAATATTTGCACGAATATCGACTCCTCGGATTGATAATCCTTTTACGAGATGTCCAGCAGCCAGAAGATATCCATGTTTTAACAATGGTGAAGTTTTCGCTTCACAACTCGCTCTCAAAAATTCAACCAGGCTTTCGATGTAGTACTCGTCACTAATCCTCGTTAAAGGAACAGAACAAATCTTTTCCAGTGATGTAGCTGCTTGCTCGCGGATCTTTTCATCCCAATGGACAATCTTCTTCAATAAAAGATGCCTCAAAATCACGGCGGAATATGAAGGATATTGGGCAACTGGAACGCAGTGAGTATCGTAGCATTTTTGACGATTGGTAACCGCGAAATAATCAACTGCTTGGATAAGAGGAATTCCATCAGCCACGTTTTTCTGCCTTCCAACCATCTCTTGCAAAGCAGCTGAAGCCGCCCGTCGCAGGTTGACTTCTCGATCAAACAAGGCACCACACAACTGAAAAAAGGGGAGAGGACATCAAAATAAAAGAATCTGATGACTCACCAATGACGATGCAAGTCTTTGTAAATACGGTGCCATCATACTCGGATCGTAGGTTCGAGACAGAGCCCATACTGCATAACAGGCAGCATCTCTTACTTGATTTCCGTTTTGATGCTTCCCCATTGCATCTTCAAACACAAGAGAAAGCTCAAGCGCGGGCACGACATCTTCGAGAAGATTAGGTAGAAGAACTCCTCGATGTGCTAGTTCTGCAAGTGCCATGCAAGCACCATGACTGTGCCAGGAAGAATATTCGGCGACCTCTCCAAAATGTCCTCCAATAATTGATCCTACGACTTGAGTTGCGAGATCCATGCTGGGTAACCGAACAGTAATCCTTCCAACACCCTTCGCCGCCGACCACCTCACAGCTGTGTCAGAGTGACTCAGCGCTTCCAAGATATGCATCAATGCCCATTCTACGATTTCTGGATTTTCGAGTTCCTCGGAATCTTGGTTCCATTCTTCTTTTTCGATTTGTGGACCATTTTTCGACATGAAAGTTTCAGAAGAGTCTGTTTCATTTAACAATCCTTCCAATAGACGTTTTCCTCTGCTATAACTCCATTTGCACATTCGAGGTTTCAAAGCAATCAATCCTATCCTCTGGACAACTTTCACCAGACATTTGCATATAAGTCCACCTTTCTTCTCATCTATTGGATACAGGAAACTTAGATTTTCGTGAATAGATTGAAGATGATTTCCTAGAATTTTTCTGTCTACGTGTTTCAATATGGCCAGAAGCATTATCAAATCGGCCAAAAGTAGTTTTCTGCTTTCATGATGCGTTTTGATGCTGTCCATTAAACGGGATAAGAAACTTGGTACTTTTGGCAATCCGTCAGCTCGCGAAAGACATTGTGCGATAACGAGGGAAGCAGAAGTCTGAAAACGAAATTCATATATATTTCTCGTAAATATGAATTCTAACTTGTGTTCTGTTCCAGTCCCATTTCATATAATGAAGTGCAACATTCATGATCCGAGTAATAACGTTGTCGGGATCACCAGTTGGATCGAATCTTCTCAAGTCGAATGGATTTTTGACAACAATCCACAACCACATCAAAAGTACATTACGTTGATTGTGGTCTGATAGCGGGCTTGTTTCATAATATTCCAGCGTTTTCAGCAATGGATCTAGTAGGTAAACTTGATGGGGAAGAAGTCGAACAATAGTTTTTGGTCCTCGGACAATGCATAACTCCGAAAGATAGTTCAAGGATTCTCTCGTGACTCGATTCAATTCTGGCTTTGACAATTTATCTGAAAATCAGGAAGGTTATTCCAAAAATGGTGTTCCTTATCGACTAACTGTTTTCTATCAAAGTTACATAATCTACAAGACGCTTCACAAAGTCAGGAATCCATTTATCGAGAAGACGAGGCTGTTCTTGATATAAATGAACAATACGAGAGTACCGCACGAATGATATTTCAACAGCTGTTTCGTCGATTTCGCTTTCTTGGAAAAATACTGGAATTCGGCTGATTAGTTCATTCAGTTCCTCGATGTGTTGTAAATCGACAGCGCTCGGTAAACATCCGATAATCCCTTCGCCAGATTCATCTATTGAGTCTTCGTCCATGGCTGCAAAAATTAATTTAGATGAAAAAAGGCACATGTGATATTATCACTGATACAAAAATGTGTTATTATCACTAATACAAAAACAGTGATCGCGTTTCAAAATGGGAAACTTCTTGAAAATTCGAGGGCTTTTCGCGAAATGAGCAAAATCTCCTAGGAGAAATGGCGTATGATCTGATGTCTTGCGTGCAGACACCACGACGAGAATTCACACAAGGCGGAAAAGTAACAATTTTGTCCTTTTGAATGGATTATTTCGTTGATTTTTTAAAATGTTGAACTGTCTATTTCATCATCAAATTCAATTAATTACGAATTTCGAATATTGTAGGTAATGGCTGCAACCAGTGAGGAAGACCTGTCAGCGAAAATGAGCGAGCTTTATGTCGCTGAATGTAGTGCGGTGAGAAAGAATATCAAGAAAACCTATTTTTAAAAACTTTCCAGGCTAAAGCTCGTCTTGAAGTCGAATCAGAATGTAGAAGAATAATCGCCGATAATTATGAAAAGGTTCTTACAGAAGTAAAGGAACATTCAAAGAAGTTAGAGGTTCCGACAACTGTAAGTTATTATCATTCTTTCAAAAGGGGTCAACGAAAATAGTACTAAGAAATTAAGTATCATTTCAGGCTAAAATTTGTGAAGTCGGTTACTTCTGTGATGCTCATCTCGTACGAACCAATCAAGTGAGTATGGAAATGGGTGCTCAGTATTTCGTAGAATGCAGTATTCATACGGCCGAAAAAATAGTGAACAGGCGGGTTCAAGAAATGAGATCAACTCGGGAAGATGGGCTTGAATCTATTCGAATTCTCAACGATAAGATAAGCTTCGCCCAAGAAAACTTTGCTCATGTAGCTATCGAAGGTGGACCGATAGAAATCGTAGAAAAATATGACGATGAGATGGAAAGAATGTTTTATGAAAATCGTAGAAAAAGGAATCAAGAAAGAGAACAGAATAAAAAGGAAGAGATATCAGCAACCGAAGAGCAGAAACCTGGAGATAAGGAACATGACGAAGTTATGAATCGACTGGAGGAATTAGAGAAACTGGAAACAGAAAACGAAGAAATTGGAAACAAGGAGTCAGAAGTGTCTGTTCCTAAGCCTTTCGAAATTTCTGTGGAAGAGTTGGGAAAGTTGGTCGAAATTGAAGAAGAGGCAGAGAGCCCAACTGATGAGGAGTTGAGATTTGGAATGAACGAACGATTGCTTGCTCAGCCAGGAGTTTCACAAAAAGAAATGGAAAGGTTGTTGGAGTTTTTGGACGCATGCGAGGAAAGTTCTGATGAGGAATTCGAGGAAGAAGACGAAGAAGAGGCAGATGAGAAGGGAGAGCAAGGAACAGCGATGGTAACAGAATTAGATTCTGATGATTATGCATCAGATGAAAACGACGTTGAAGCTGCTCCAAAACCATCCAAGAATGCTGAGTCAAACACGAAGAAAGTTCAGGAGGTTGTCGAGGTAATTCAAATTTCCAAATTGAATTTTCAAATTTTCAAACTCAATGTCTTTATTTTAACTACGAAACTATGTCACTAAAATTTTAATTTCTTAACATTTTCTTCTTTAATTGTGTATTTTTTTCAGAAACGAGAGGTCGTCAAAGTTGAACGGAAGAGAAGTGGAGTTCGGTTTGCGGAGAAGTTGGAAAACGTTAAAACATTTCTTGAAACCGATACTGTTGAAATGAAAGAAGAAGTAACTGTCGAAACAAAATCCATACTTCGAAGCACAGAACCAACACCAGTTGATCCGAAAGCTCTGTTACCTGAACATAAAGAACTTGCCGCGATGAGCACTGCAACGTTTCCTGGAGAAATTGTGGAAAAGAATCCATACGACTGTGAGCCTTCTACAAGCAAAGATCCAGCACCTGTAATCACTGAAAAGAAAGTTTCCAAGTTCAGAGCATCAAGGCACAGAAATTAAACATTCCAAGTTTCTAATTGAATTTGTTATTTCATCTCTCGAGTGACTAGACACAATCTCAAACATTTCATTCATCTAAATTCATATATCATTTTGCCTTTTAGCTTTCATTATGTGTTTGATGTAGTATCCGGTAAACCAATTCACCACTTTCCATTTGTTGAGAATTTTTCCCGTTGACACATGTTCATAAAGTTTTCTATCATCGTTAGATCTATCACGAAACCGCAAAGTTTCTAATTACGGATAGTTTTACAGACCACAAATGGACAAACGTTCAATTTCTAGGAGGATAAAAACAAAAGAAGAACATATTTTCACAGAAAAATCATTTCATAAAACTTGTAATTCCCATTGATTACGTTTCTACTGCTCTTCAACTTTCTTTGTATCACTTTTCTCTCCGCCTGACGACTTCTTTCTCTGGAAAATATTGAGCATCGAGAATCCAGATGACGATGGAGCATCAACAGAGGAAGACGATGACGCTTGCTTGTTTTTCTTCTTCTAAAAAAGTTTGAAATTCCAAAACATTTAGAGTTAAAAGAACAACCTTGGCAGCGGCAGGATTGGAGGACATCGAGATGGATTGACTTTTGGTTGCAACTTGTTGATTGGATCGGTTGATTCCGAAACTTGTCATCCGGGTGCGAACTGGTTTCTTAGTCTTTCGGCTAATAAATTATAAATTTTGAAACCAATTCATTTTTCTAACTCACTGTCCGTCTTCTGTACTATTCGAAATTGATTTTCTCGTTGGTTCCTGTTTATCGAGAACACCCGGAAGAGTGGGCGGAGTTTGGAGCACATTTGTCACTGGAGTTGGAGCTTGAATGAAAATTGGCTGAGACATGTGGGGAAGGATATTTACGACTGGAGCCTGTTTTGATCCTTCAAGCTCTTCTTTTTGAACTTTTCCTCCAGGAAGTTCAAAGTAACTGTTGGATGCAGGAGCCTGCTCGAAGCCATCAATATTCGGTAGCTCACGGACTACGTCTGACATTGTGACACGATCGTAATCTGTGGCTGCACAGATTCGTTCCTGAAAATTCAAAAAAATCAAACTTATTCATCTATTCAATAATCCTTACAGTGATATACTTGACGACAGCAGCTGGCACTTTTTCTTCGAACGGCATCCTATATCCATCCTGTACACGTGGCAATACTTCGGCCACCTTCATCCCTGGATACGGTTCTGTTCCATCATGATACACTTCCCAACACATTATTCCATAAGCGAAGACGTCAGTTTTCGGAGTGTAAAATCCGGTACGTGGCACTTCTGGAGCAAGCCATCTTATCGGGACCTTCTTATGCGGGTTCAGTCGATAACTGGCTCCTTCTCTCGACATTCCAAAATCGGAAATTTTGACTTGTCCACCTCCATAGAGACAATTTCTCGATGCAATATCACGATGAATGATTGAAAGAGAATGAAGATATTCTAGACCGAGAGCTGCTTGAAGTACCATATCGTTCTTTTTGGTCATCGTAAGTGAGCCGGCGTGTTTCTTCAGATAAGAATCAAGAGCTCCATTTTCAGCCAATTCCATGATAACCATCAACGGTTCCTGTCCAGCTGCAACTCCATAAAAAGTGACAACATTCGGATGTTTGAACTTTCTCATCAGTCTCGCTTCATGCATTATTTCTTTTATTTGTTCTTTCGTTAAAGCTTCCAACTTCGCCAATTTGATTGCCGCTTTTTTAACCGTATTCCCTATTTTGATCTCTCCCAACTGAACTTCTCCAAATGCTCCTTCACCTAGTTTACGGATGAGAGTCACATCGGAGTGTTGTTTTTCCCAAGGTTCCCGGCCTACCGGACGGACGAGGACGGATTCTACGCACTGGAAAAGGTTAGAATGAAGATTATGGAGATTTCGAAGATACTCACTCCAACTGCAACTGGCTCCTTGGTACGATGATGATAATTGAGAAGATCAGGAATAGAAGCGAACCACTTGGCGTCGACGGCAAACTTGCTTTCGCGCTCCTGGATGACGTAGTGACGGATCTAAACGTCTCCAGGTTTACAGTATCCTAAACCAGAAAATCTGGAAAGGTACGGTATTGTTTTTGAAAATTATTTCCTTTTGAAACAAAATCGTATCATATAAGAAGGATCTTACCTCATCAGCCATTCCAACATAGATCGAGAGCACAAACTTGCGTGGCTCTCCAATCTTTGGATCCGTGAATCGAACTAAGAAATCGCCTCGTTGAGTGAGCAGTACTTTCATATCCTCACGTGGCAACAGTCCATGATACCAAGGCTCTTTGGCGAGGATTTGCTCATGCGATCTTTTTTGACTCATTGCTCTAAAGTCATGAAACTTCAGAATGTCAAGGAAACTTTAAAACTTACAATTCGCTTGAAGAGTGCTTTTTTGATATAAATAAGTTTTATATCAATGGAAAATTGAAAACTGAAGATTGTAGATTTTATTGAATTGATAATCATCGTGGCTCTTCAATCAGGTTTTTTTTGTGGAAGGGTTATCTTTGAAAAAAAAGCGATCACGTTTCGAAAAATACTTTTTGTTGAATATCTGGTGTTTTGTGTCTTCTGTGTCTAGAGAGTCTCCACATTGTCTACATAAAATTTTTTAGGTCCAAACAGAAAACTAGACCTTTTGAAAGTGGATTTGAGCTGAGTTATCTACACTCAAAGTTTCCCTATAGCTCTGATGGCTGTAACTTTAAAGGCTCATATTTCGAGTTACCTGAACCTTTAGCCATATTTTATTGCAGATTCGGTCTAGAACGGAACTTTCAGAAAAAGTGGCCTTCCTTGTTAAGAGTACGGTGTATGTACCCCCCCCTCTCTTTTTCATTCTCTGTCTCTATCTGGTTGTCTTCTTCCTCCATCCAATCAAAATCTGACTTCCAAGATTTCCAAGTGTTGCCAAGATTTCGAAAAGTTGGGATGCGATTTGTGTGATGAAGTGTGTTGGTGTATGTGTGTGGAGAGAGTGTGTACACGTTAACAACCACAACATTTGCTATTTTCACTCGTTGTCATCTTCTTCTTCTCGTATCCGGCTCCTGGCGGTCTTTTTCCCCAATTCTTCGTGTGATATCTGACCGACAGGAGGAGCACGCCTGACGCGACGGGAATGAGCCCTTTCGAATTATTTAATGGGGGCTCCACTTCTTTCTCTCTCTCTTTATCTCTTGTATTTCTTCCAGTGTCGATTAACACAAAAAGACAAAGGACATCGTTTCGAAGAGCGATTGGCGGTGGTGACAACGGAAGGTGCATTGAGGTCAAATCGAGAAGTGGGAAAATTTTGGTTTCAGATTTTAGGATCTCTTCGGATTTCTACAGTTCGAAATATTCCGAGAGTTTCAAACGAAATATCAAATAAAGTCTCAGGTTGTATTTTTTGAAAAGATCCTATAAGAACCATCTAGATGTCCCCATAATCCGAAGTACTGATATTTTGATTACGAGAAGTTTCGGTTTTCAGACTAGTAGACATTAAACTTCACGGTTTTGAGGTTTTGAAAAATTTCGAAACTTTCAAAAACTGAAGAGTCTCAATAGTTGGAAGTTTTGTAGGATCTTTCAAAGTTTTGAAGATAACCTTGAATATTGTGATTTTAAAAATCAGCATTTCAAGATCCTTTGAATTTTCAAGTTCTTTTATGTCAAACTCAGATTCCTGGCCCTTGAAATCAAGTTGAAACCCCTTTCATCTCCAACTGAGTACTTCTCAAGTGTCACAATTCTTCGTCTTGATGCTCCAAAGTCAATATATCACAAGCAGTGTCAGCCGACAACAGCAGAACCAATGTGGTGGTGCCTGTGCAATAAATGTAGTAGAAACAAGTACCACCTCTCAATCTTCTCCTCCTTCTTCTTCTTCCACTTCTTCTCTCCGAATCCCACCCGTTTGTCACCACTGATAGCGGTTGGAAGGTGATCGATGTGGCTTCGAGGGAAAAGAAGCGGGTAAATGATTCTGATCAAATCAACCTCGAGGGTCCCTTCCCACAACAACTGTCTTATGCCTGCTGACAAAAGAGCAAGAAAAGCGAAAAGAAGAAAAGAAGAAGATGAAGACGAGTTGTGGCCAAATTTTATGACACGTAGACGAAAGGCGGCGAATGGGAGAAGACGCCAGAGGGGAAAATGGATTGACAACACACTCCGCCCACATCTATCTACCTGTCCATGAGAGAATATTTTGTTGTGCAATAATACAGATTTCGTTTTGTAAGTTAGCTGAAACTGTATCTCTCTAGCTCTGGATTTGGTCCAATCTGGAGGTGATCCATGCACGTGTCGAGCCTAGAACTTCATTTTTTCGTTTGAAATATTTAGTCTTTTTTCATGACATTAAGCAATTCTCAATGATTTAAGCTGGACCAAGTCATCTATGGGTACCTTAAAAGTACTTCATACTTTCTTTCAAAAAAATATAAAATGTATCAATATTCTCCACTCAATCGTCTCTAGTTTTCTTTCTACTATTCAAAAGCGAACTCCATACAATTCTTTTGTGAATGGTTGTAATTTGTGGCTTTTCTCTATCTTGAATGATTACGGTATGTGAGTCTGTAGGTGCCACCTCATAACTCGACTTCCAGTGGAAAAAAATATCAATCGACTGGCAAGTCTTCTGACAATGAGCTTCTTTGAACACTTGAGTTGAACTTTTTTCTGAAAATTTGGTCCCAGACATAATTGACTCTGAAAAGCCCAAATCTGCACTCGAGATAGGAGCCCTAAAAGTAACTCAATTTTAATGAAGGCTGCAACTTTGCGGGCTCATATTTCGAGCTACATGAGACTACTTTTCATTGCAGATTTGGGATGTTCAAGGTGAATTTAGTCTAGAACTAAAGTTTCATAAAAAGTCCAACTCAAGTGTTCAAGAAAGCCGCTTGTGAGATAATGTCTGTACTTTTCATTTTCAATTACATTTGAAAGTTTCGAAATTTTACCTTTTTTGAACCGATCTGCTGGTACTATCCCACTTCAACCCACTTATTATTCATTTCCCCTCTCCCCCCAAACTCATTTTGCCGCAACCATCATCTTCTCCCTCAACTTCTTCTTCTACTCCTTCGTTCGCCCTCATCTTTCTCTATCGCCCGGTTATGTGTATGTAGATGGCAATCGACGCATCATAACAGACAGGGCAAAAGAAGAAGAAACGGGCGCGAAACGAACAAGATGGTTTGGCGAGATGGTGGTGGAAACATTCATTATCCACCGACATACACAACGGTCCCCCTCTCTTCTCCTCCGCCTCCTGACACCCTTTAAAATGGGCGGAGTTTAGGGGAGGGATACGGTAATAAGAAGAAAGAGATACGAAGAATGAGATGACGGAAGAAGTTGAATTGGTACTGAGAATTCTGAACATTCCGTTGTCAATAGTTCATGTTTGAGAGGAGCTATTGGAGCCTAGTGTGCATCTGATTTTCGTATTTTCCGTTCCAATATTATTCACTTTTTTGGACAGGAAACTGATGTCTCACATGGTTAACGACTTCTAAAATTGAATAACAAGCTTTTAATGAGTCAATATTCAGTCAAAAACTTTTTGAGTATTCTTGCGTTCGTTTCTCTTGGTTGATTCAATTATGCACAAATTTGTATTTCTCAAAATCACTTTTACAAAAATCTTAATCTTGTAAAAGAAGCTTTCTACCGGGCATACCATTTAAATGTTGCTTGCCTGGGTAGGAAAATTTCCCGATGAGAACAGTCCAAATGTAACTTTCGTCTTGTTATCCTACTGTACCTGAAACGCCAAGACCTCTTGGAAATGAGACGGTCTTTAACAGTTAAAGATGCATTATTGCTGACTGGGATTGGCTGTAATTACATAGTTTTGAAACCATGTCAATAATCCAAAGATCCAGATGTAGGTTGTCCTTTTGACACATATCCACTTTTTTCCATCATATTTGAATTCGGAATTTCCGATCCAATCTTCTCCATCGGCTGCGTCACTTCGGCCGCAGCTTGTCCTTCTATGATATACTGTCATTCATATTTTCCCTTCTCATTCCGAATCGTTTTGTTCCCTCATCCCTCAGCTGGATGAACGAAAGAAGATCCCTATCGTGGGCACATCATCTCCTCCGTTCGTTTCCTCGGATTCGGTTATCGCATCTGCGTGTCTTCGCCTCAAAACAACCGCGAAACACCCATCATCCGAATGGCGGCCGTTCGCACTCCGAATCTTCCAAATGTCCTTTTCAGTTATAAATGAGAAGGAGATCTTTATGCTTCAAATATTATCTGTTTCTCGTATGTTGAGCAACGAGCTGATCACTCTTTGAAATAACGTCTACAGTATGACCCAATGACATCAGGGTCATACTGTAGACGACTCTTAACTAAAGAAGTTCTTTATCAGTTTTTGTTTGTTCCATTGAGTTCAAGTCCATTTTGAGTATCTCAACATCTGGGTTCGAAGTTTATTGACGGTGGGATTTTCTTGCTGATTTCCAGCCAGAATTCTCACGAGATCGAACCAAAAATTCCACAAACATTCATCAGTTGTCCGAAGAGTTGGTTTGAGTATTTTGAATTCTGAGAATTCTGTCGAAAATTATGGGTTAAGTCATGTCCTGTAAATGTTTCAGTCAGCTGAATCTTGCAAATTCCTTTGTTTTACTCGAGTTTTACTCGAAAAAATACTCTCTAATCATGCATTTTTGAACTGCTAACAAAATTCTAGTCAAAACTATGTGTACTGCTCCTCAAGATAGTCAGTACTTCAAAGAATGTTTTATTACTGGAGCTGGCAATTATGAAAAGCTGAGTTATTACCGTTTAGTCCTTATTATGTTAACTAGAAAACTCCCAATGCAATTAAAATTCATAGTTGCGTTTTTTAGCCCTCTTAACCTATAACTACCGTAATCCCTCCATCCGATCCCAAGTACTCCATTACCCATCGACACGTGTCTCCCATCGCCCGAAAAGACCTCTCTCAATTTCTCAAAAGTTCTAATCTCCGAAAACCGCAATTTTCACTCATTTTTAATCTCCCCTCCATGACCCCGTCCCATCTCCTTTCACCTTCTCCCCCACTCACTTTCCACTCATTTTTTGCGGTCCTTCTCTCTCTCTTATTTTCCCCTTCATATACCCTTTTCATTTTCATCTTTCGTCGCTTTCAGTACCTGTCTTTTATCTTTTCGTCCCATCTACCGCCCGCCAACACCTTTCAAGCCGCACACGCTCATTTCACCCCCCGTCGTTGATTTGAAATGAGTGGAATTCAGAAGGGGAGGATGTTTTTTGGAAGAACTCCTTTATCACTACTTCCCATTGAATTCGCAACTCTTCGTGTGTCTCCTCCCATTTTTCTTCGAATATAAAACAATCCCTCTTTCGTCTTCCCCCAACCTTCCTTTTCTTCCCTAACCACACTTCCGCTTTATCAGTTCGAAATGGTGCTTAAAAGCATCTGTTTATCAATTCATTTCTTGCGGTTGCAAGAGTCTCACCGTTTATGTTTTGACACTTTTACACACGTTCATTCTCATTTCAGAAGTGATCCTCTCGAAGCAATCAGATGACAAACGTCTTCCATCATGTACGAAACTTTATTGAGCAACAGCCAGCACCAGCAAAAACGTTGGAGGTTTGTGTTGGAAATGGTTTCTTAGAGAATCTTGTTTTAAAAATAACTTACTTCAAACTAAGATTCGAAATGTACGGATGTCTACAATAAAATGTTAAAAGCTAACTATCGTAAACCCTTTAATAGAAGGGCACCCTGATGGCCTACTTTCAAGAGTCCGCGCAATCGTAATTTTTGTTCTTTAAAACTTCCAGCCAGAAAGTTGAATATATGTTCATGAGAAAGTTTACAAACTTGATTTTTCAGTGTACCTCTGTTAGAAGTTGTACAGTATTCTCGAACTCCATTTTTATCTTTTCGGAACCTCACTGTTCCCAACTATGGAAACTGTTCGACTACAATTGTATTCCTTTATTTACATTACACGAAACAATTTCCCCGAATAATTTTCTGCTACAATCAACCCCTTTTTTCTCCTTTTCTGCTCTGCGGTTTGAGTTCTCTTATCAAGAAAGAAAGAAGGTTTACGGTATCTGTTTGGTTAAGGGATGGGAAGGAAGTTGTGTTGAAACAGAAACTAAGATGATTTTGAAATTGAAAATATTAGCAAAAAATACGGAACCGTTTTGAAATGATCAAATGATCAAGAAATGTGAATTGTAGCTCTTTGTGCACTTAATTTCAATATTTCCAGAAGTCATCCTCCCCCAACATTCTCTATACAGCTCTTCCAAAGCATTGGAGATCTAACAAATCATTCCAAGAGCCCTTTTATGTCGTTCTTCTAACCCCAGTTCCAGATAATACTGAAGGTAACCCATCTATTCAATTGCCACTCAATATCTCCTTTATTCCAGTATCGATTTGGGCTGGAAACGATGAGAAACCATGTGAAGAAGTTCGAAACGAGAAAGCTAAAGTGCATCGGCAGGTGGCCAAATTCAACGATTTGCGGTTTGTCGGGCGGTCCGGACGAGGTGAGTCTCTAAGGCGGTAAAACGGGCCGAAGACCTTGGCTTGGTGTAGTTGATGACTGAAATGAATGGAAAACCGGGTTTTTTGTTTCGTTTTGGGGTGATGACCGCTGTCTCAATTGGTTGAAAAAGTCAAATGTTTCCAAATTTGGTGTTTTAAAGAAAACGAGGAGAATACTGTAAGTAAATGGCAATTGGTAGGGAAGAAAAGAAAAATCGAAGGAGGCAGAAAATGAATTAGTCGGTGGAGGAGAGAAAGAGAGAGAATGGTTGGAATTTGGAAGTGAGGGTTGAAAAAAGTTTACTGTAATATTGAAAAAAAAAACATCAAGTAGGAGAAATTGACTACCGTAAAACCTCTAAACACCGCACCAACAAGTTAGTAACACTTATTTTGAAAATATCTTGAACTTTCTGAAAATCATTTTTAGTGTGTTTTGTAGCTAAGAAAAGTACCGTAAATCTGTACTAGAAGGGCATTCCATTCTATTTTTCCATGACCTAAAAATTTTTTGAATTTTTAAAATGGATCTTAACATCTGTTAGAGATGAGATTTGAAACATATTTTGTGACTAGTCCAGTCAATTTTTGACAAGGATTCTAATAAGACCAATTTCAATCCTTTTGAATTTTAAGAATGTGCTCATTTTCAGCTCATCGGGGTGCCCTTCTATTAGAGGTGCCTTTCTACCAGAGATTTTGCGATAACTCGTTAATTTCCGGTCTAAAGAACTTATGATAATACGAAACTCTTTTTTACAGAAAAGTAAAATTTTCAAGAAACTTTCATTATTTCCAGCCAACCAATCAAAAAATCCAACAATTACACTTTGTTTACCAAGTTGCAACTCTCCACACTCCTACCGTATCCCCCACAAAACCCGTCCTTTCCTTCCTCTCTATTATCAGATTCAACCTAATCAATAGTGTTCACGTGCTCCTTTTCTTTTGACTCATCTCTTCGATTCTCCGCATTCCTCAATTTGATAAATTCAATCAAAAATAAGTTCCGATAAGCTCTCTCTCTCTCTCATTCCTTCCGCCACCCACCCAATTCGTCTTCTCCACGAAACTATTCCATTGGCGACAAACAGGCGTCACATAATAAAAAATGAGAGGGGGATATAAAAGATATAAAGTGGAAAGCCCCCCTACCTGAGTTGTTCCGTCTGACCGGAGCCTTCTTTTATTTCCGGAACACTATTCGAACGAACATAAAGATGCGCGACAAATGCCCGCATTTTATGAGATATCTTTTGTGAGAAAAAGGCGGCGAAAAACATGGGATTTTCTGGCGGCTTCCAATAAAACATTGCACATTTCGATGCCTCTTCATATCTCTTTTTTGCAGGCCGAAAATTCCATTTGACAATCGTTATACATTCGTCGCCGATGATGGTGGCCACCGTCAAAAATGTGATCAAGGTAAGTGGAAATGGGGTTTTCGAGAAATGGAATCGGAGAGGGATTTGGGTTCAGAATTGAAGATGTGGGTGGTTAGGGTTGGGATTAAAGTGGTACGAGATTTTGGAATCTTCAATCGACCTATTTGACTTAAATATTCGGAGGTTCCTATATTGGTTTCTGATTTCCTCTTTCTGTTCCAGAAACTTATGATCATAAAGTTTCGAAATCCTAAAATCTTGTAACCTCAACATTATTCAGTTTTTTAAATATAGAGTTTTTGAAACCTGGGAACTTCTAGTTCTAGTTGCTGACTTTCTCTCTTCTTTCTGTTCCAGAAAATTCCGATCATGAAGATCTGAAAACCCAGAATCTTGAAGCCACACAAATTCTAGATTTGGCATCGAGGGATATTACTCAACTTTTCTAAAATATCAAACTTTTGAAAAACTGGGAATTTGGAACGTTCTGACATATGTTTCGAGCCTAAATTTGCATATTTTTCCGCACCAGATTCAAATAAGTTTCCTGAAACTTAATTTGAATTTCTAAGAATCCCCTGAGAACACTATTTTCCGAATTTCAACTATTCCTTTTGATGATTTACCAGTTGTCCCATGAATATTTTCAGTCAACCATGTGGCCCCTCATTTTCTACCGTATTCCCATTCTTATCTGATTAACCACATCATCGATGTGTCATCAGGTTTTCTGCCTCCCATCATGGCAGCCAAACAAACTTATTTTAGAAATGACTTGCAAAATATATTTGAGTTGTTATCAAGTTTCAAAAAAGGGAGCCACTGCAATATTTGAAAACGAAAAACAAATGATATCATTTTTTTCAGGTTACTGTAGACGGACCCCGAGATGCCAGAATACCTAAACCAACAAGTTGTACAAAACGTTCACCTGAGCAACCGACGCACACAATATTTCCTCGTGATATTATTTCTTCTGCCACTCCAACGGTGAGATTCTAAAAAAATCACTAGGTTCTCAAAAATTATAAATATATTTTCAGATTCCAATGATTCCTTCTCCTTGGTGGCCTCTTCCACTCACTCCAAATTTATCGTAGGTGGAAAACCCTTTGATTTTATCAACTATTTAAAATTTAAATTTCAGACCATTCTCTCTTCCATTAATGACTCCTGGTCCACCTTCTCTTGCTTCTCTTTGGAAATTTACAAGTGACTCCATGAAAACTCCTATCAAACGGAAACATGAACAAGAAAATGGTTAGTTTTTCACTTCTATTTTCTTCTCAAATCACCATTTTCAGTATCACTAAACATTTCCACATGTATATCATCTCCATCCGTGTTCATCACTCCCAATTCCCACGACCGAACACGAGATTCTCCACCCAGTTCTTCCCAACCTGATTCATCCGCTATAAACCTCATCCAGGAAACTCCAGAATCTGTGCCTGCAAAACGACGGCGGAATGTTTCCACCACTTCTTCAAACAGCTCTTCCCCAACCATTTGGAGACCATTTTAGCCCGATCTCAAAATTTATTTTATTTTTACCTCAGCTGTATCTACCTCTTTAGTCACTTTTTTCTCTATTGAACTTCTCATTATTCTTACTATCTTGCGGGTTCACTACGGCTTTACTTTACTTTATAATAAAGACTTCCAAATGCATCATGTTATTCGGGAAAGAAGGATTGCAATTCATCTTGAGCGATACAATAATCGGTGTGCAATAAGGAGCTTATGCAAAAAACTATTACTATGAAATCTAGGGAGGGATGGGGGAAAGGGGCAAATTTTTACGATAAAAAAGATAAAAAGATAAAACATTACCTTACATTCTGTTTTCTTACATCAAACGGGTAAAACGCATTGAGGAGACTACAGAGGGGGAGGGAATACCTTGAAAATTTTGCGAGGGGAAATGGAACTTGGGGGTTGAGAACATTGCAAAATGGTATATTAATGGAACATGAGGAAATGGGAAATGAGGTCCGAATTACATTTTCAGATGGGAAAGGGGAACATGGTATCAGATGGAGATGTCGCAATAGACTGTTAGGGAAAAACAAAACAATTCACCGTGATATATATATGACTGGTGACTTACAAAAGGTTAGAAACAGAACAGGGAAGAAAAGAAAACAGAAAAAGAAAACTTACAATATTTGGAATTTAATAGATGATACAGATTGAATATAATTCACAAGAGATAGAAAATTTGAGGACCACATGTTACTACTAATAAGTCGGGGTGTGTGGGAGACGAACTGGACATGGCTTGGGACCATTTGCCAAACCCTCGTATGCCATTGGTTGAGGCATGTAACCATAGTATAAGTTAGCGCCATAGTACTGCTGTGGAGATTGTGGTAAGGCGTTCGAGGTAGAATGACATGGTGAACTGTAGTAATTAGGTGGCGGAGTAAGGAAAGCTGCAGTATTTCCGAAGAAAGCCGGAAGAGGGTTATCCGAGCATGAAGTGTCTGTAAAACAAGACATAATAAATTTCCCTAATGTACTGTTTTACAAACTCTTTTGTGGAGTCATCATCGAGTTGGAATTGAAAAACACAGCTGGTGGAGCATCCGTGTAACTTCTTCCTTTTGAGTTGATCTCATTCGGAGAGGGGGTCATGGGTGTTTCATACATAGCGGATGAGAGCATCATTTGTTGGTTTTTCTGAATGTAACCGTAAATAGTGGACAGTGTTTGAGTTGTTCCTCCGACTATCATTGGGAAGCCTGTTAAAAAAACTATTTTGATGTTAACATTATTTCACACCTTACCTGGCGGTAGAATGTGAGCCATTTGAGTATTCGATGAGCTCCCATTTGAGCCAGATTTGATTGGCGAGCTGTTTGACATTTGGGAACGACGGTTCGGTCCTGGATATGCCTTCGAAGCAGAAGATGGTACTATGACTGGTACATGAACGTCTCCGGCACTCTCATTTCCATGATCGACTGTCCAACATGTGTGACAATAGTACTTGAAACAGTTGCGATTTCGACAGAAACAGTGAGCAGACTCCGTAGCACACACCATACAAGATGTGCTTTCAAGGAACGGGTCTATCTGGACCCTCTTGCGGAACTTGCTGGTATGCACATGAAGATATCCCATTTCTATAGCTTTGAAATAAGCTCCGTGTTCGCGGAATGTAACGCGGCCGCTACCGATCGGGTACTTAAATTTGTCAGTGTCTAATTGAACACATTCGACAGTTCCGAAGCAGTCCTGCATTATCGAATGAAGTACTTGCGCAGTCATCATCCCGTGTAAAGCGCCAACAAATACAGTCCTTTTTGGTTCGATTCCAGTCTCGAGAAGAGAGTCATCCTCGCAGAACAACGAATCAGAAGTCACCCATGGAATGATTTGAACCTAAATAAAATACTGTGTGGAATTCTTGGAGGCAGGACTAACCTGGCGAATTTCTGTTGACTTCGAACGCTGAGCTCTTATCTTAAAATACCATTCACCAGCACCACCGATCTCTTGGGAACACTCATGAAGTAACGAAGCGACGGCTCGTTCGTCTTCAAATATCATGTAAACATACCCCGTCGCAGCCTGACCTGCATACTGAAAAATGCAAATGATTGAATGCAAATCGATAGTAACAGCTCACTTTTGATTGGGCCCTCATATTTGTATTTTGCGGTCCAGCGTTCGACTGTCCGCTACGATAACGTGCTTCCTGGCCTGGCCATTCCACTGCACACGCGCCGAATTCTCCGAAAGAATCTTTGAGAGCAGCTTCGGTAATGTCCCATGGCACTCCACCAACGAAAATCTTTCGAGAAAACGTTGGACTAGTGTAATCTCTCGGTGGAAGCTCTCCGTGCCAAGATGCATCCGGATTGTTGTCACGACTCGAAAAACCTTGACGAGATGACGTTCTTCTCTTTATCGGGGATTCTTCATTTGTCGAAGTGCATCGTTCTCGAATTGGCTGTTCCGAAGAATAGAGTTGAGATACTGGCGACGATGAAGACGAGTTAGACCCGCTTTTCGCTGGAGAATCAGTGGGAGTCTCCAATGATCCACGAGGACCTTGGCTCCGGTAAGGTTTATTGATTGGAACTGGAACACCTTTCGTGGAATTAATTTTTCCATACTCGCGAGTAGTTGCAGCACTGTCGTTTGCAGACTCCGATGCAATCTTCGATGCGATTTCCTTCCCGAAATTTAGCCGGCGAGCAGACTTTTTTCTTAGCGGGTTCATTGGTTTTTCAGACTCAGAGACTTTTTTTGGAGATCTCCCGAAGAAATTGAAGCGGTTTGAAGAATAATCGCTAGCTGATTTTTCTTCGATCGAGCGGTGTGATGGAACAAACTTCTTCAGCAAACGTCCGGCAGCCGATGGTGCAGATTCACCAACCTCTTTCGAAGTCTTCTTGTTGCCGACAGTAAGCATTTGTAGTTTTCGAAGAAATCCACTCTTTTCGTCTGAAGACAATTGATCAAATCCAACGTTCATGTCCTCTCCGTTTCTGCTGTCCTTGAGTTCAGGCTTCTGATATTTTTTGAAGAGATCGTAGACAGTTGCAGGAGTTGGAGACTTCTGAAAAAAAAGTATGTCTTCGCATGTCATCTCGTGTAATTCACCTCTCCAACTGCCTCCACATGCTCGACTTTCAAAGTTGGCGGAACGTTTTTCTTGGTATCGGAGGCTTCTAAGGCGAGGTCAGTCGTTTTTTGCGATCGCGGTTCACGAGAATCTCCGCCACCGGACGCGGTGTTCCGATCCATTTCCAGTGAGTGAATGCTATATACACAGGCAGAGCCTGTAAAATCTGAAAAAAAACGTGTTAGATAATTGGAAACTACGCCGGAAAAGGCTTCAAGCGGGACGTTTAATAAGGATCTAAACAAGATTTTACGATATTCATTTACGACAGAACAGCTAACCGCCTCAAAAATTGGAAAAATCAACTTTAGACAAAAAAAATAGAAAAATGTAGCCTAAAGAAATTTTTTTCAAATGAATTTCGTGTTTGCACAAATTACATCGAACCCCCCGTAAGATTGCAGATTCTTACAGTAACCTCCCTTTGAAAAAAGTTTTTCGCGCGCTTGGAGACCGTGAAATTGCCTTTCGCTGCGAGAGTTTTAGTTAGCTACTGTAACCGCTAGCAATTTGCAACCCCCGCGCACAATTTTTGCAATCTACGCACTTTTCATCATTCTTCCCAGAATGTTTTCTCCCGATTCGCTTTTTCCCGATTTGGGTTCTTCCTGTTTTGCATGATCTCCGCGCTTGCGTTTTTCGATTTTTTCTTCTGACTTTTTATCCTTGTTTTGCAGCCATGTTTCTGAAAATTAGGAACTAAATGTATCAAATGTCTACCCTTCTTATCGTAATCCTGAGCGCCAAGTGATTCTCTTTTGTTCCCCTTTCCCCCTATTTTTCAATGTCTCCTCTAAGAAAACATTCTGGCAAGGGTATGACCGGCATTGACACATGGCATTGGAAACATTTTCGCGCCAACCTCGTTTTCAAATATTGCTGTCAAAGTTCACATCTTTTTCAAATGACCACAGTTTTTCTCCGTCAGTGATCATAATTTCGTTTCAAATTTTTTTAGCATGAGCAACTTGGAGTTCACCGGTGCCTACGTCGAAACGGCAGGTGTTCTATCACCAGGGACCCTTCATCTAGAAGGTTCATCAGCAATCTTCCGAACTGATGGATTTGGAAAAACTGTAAGGATTTCACCGAACGATATTAAAGGAGTTCGATGGCAGAAGCTGGGAAATAAGCCTGGAATACGATTCGCTTTGCAAGATGGAAGTTCTCATCGGTTTGGCGGTTTCAAAGATAATGTTCGTAGTTATTTTTTAAAATAATGACTCAATCGTATAATATATTTTTAGGACTTCGAAAAAATTGAGGACTACATCAAATCTCATTGGGGAATGAGTATTGAAAAAGTGGACCTTGTGATCAAAGGATGGAATTATGGTCAAGTACAAGTGAACGGTAAAAATATTGAGTTCACTTCCGAAGACAAGCCCGTCTTCGAAATTCCCTGTACCAATGTCTCACAATGCGTCGCCAACAAAAACGAGGCTATTTTGGAATTCCATCAGAACGAGAACAATCCCATCTCCTTGATGGAAATGAGATTTCACATGCCAGTCGATCCTGAAAATGAAGACGAAATTGATCGTGTCGAAGAATTCAAGGAAGCTGTTCTTGCATATGCTGGTCTTGAAGCTGAGACTGAACAGCCGATCACACTTCTCACTGATATTCTCTGCACCACCCCACGTGGACGTTACGATATCAAAGTCTACCCAACGAGCATCGCCCTGCACGGAAAGACATACGATTACAAGATTCCAGTCAAAACTATCACTCGACTTTTCCTGGTTCCACACAAAGATGGACGCCATGTCTACTTCGTGCTTGCTCTGAATCCACCTATTCGTCAAGGCCAAACCCGCTACACATATCTCGTGTTCGAATTCGGCAAAGAAGATGATCAGGAAATGGAGATCACATTAACAGAGTATGTTGTCGTAACGTTTGATAAATTGTAAAAATTGTTAATTTTAGCGAGCTTGAACAAAAATATGGTGGACATCTAAAGCCCAATATGGATGGACCCCTCTATGAAAACGTCTCAGTTCTCTTCAAAGTTGTCTGCAATCTCAAAGTCACGGTTCCCGGTAGATTTATTGGCAATAGTGGCACTCCAGCTATTCAATGTGTTCACAAACAGAACCCAGGTCTTTTATACCCTCTGGAGAAAGGATTCTTATTCATTCACAAGCCTGTAATGTACATCAGATTCGATGAAATCAATTCTTGCCATTTTGCTCGTTCTGACGCTGGTACAGCCACTCGTACATTCGATTTTGAAATTGATTTGAGAGCGGGTTCTGCGGTTACGTTCAACGCTGTAGAAAAAGAAGAACAACAGAAGCTGTACGACTATCTGAACAAAAAAGAAGTCAAAATCCGCAACTCGCAGCGACTGGAGAATAACCAGGACGTGGAGAGCAGCGACGACGAGATTGATCCATACGCATCCACTGTTAGGGCTGAAGGTCGTGGAAAAGACGATGATAGTGACGACGAAAGCACCGATGAAGATTATGATGTTGATAAAGAACTCAAAAACCAAAAGAGAGACAGAGATTCATCAGAGGGGTCTGGAAGTGAACCGGATGACGAATATGATTCTGGATCCGAAAAGGAGTCAAGCGGAACTGGTGAATCTGAGCCAGAAGATGATGCTCGCCACAAGAAGAAAAAAGAAGTGAAAGAAAAGAAGCCGAAGAAAGAAAAGGTGGAAAAGGCTGGAAAGAAAGGAAAGAAGACCAAGGACCCAAATGAGCCAAAGCGTGCTGCTACTGCCTATTTAATCTGGTTCAATGCTAATCGTGCGTCTATCAAAGAAGATGGTGATTCGCTCGGAGACGTTGCCAAAAAGGCTGGAGCGAAGTGGAAGGAAATGAGCTCTTCCGATAAAAAGGTATTATAGTAATTCTTAATTTGTTTGTTTCAATTTTAATATTTTAGGAATGGGAAGAGAAAGCAGCTCAAGATAAAGTTCGTTATGAGAACGAGATGAAAGAATATAGAAAGAACGGAGGTGGTGGTGGTTCTCCTTCATCTGATTCGAACAAGACGGCGAAAAAACCACAAGAATCTTCACCAACAAAGTACAAGTCAAAAGAGCATATCAGTGATTCCGACGAATCCGATGAAGAGCCGAAAAAGAAATCGTCAAGAGGAACAACTCCAAGCGACGAATCTGACATTGCTTCTGATGATTCGGATGATTCGGATTGAATGTTTTGAATTTTCCCCGTCTCAAGAGCTTTATCTGCGATCTTTTCAAGTCAAAGCAATTTGTTTCATTCTTTCTGATACTCATATCTCTCAACTTTATAACTTATTTTTCGCTCCTAATTCGCTATAATTCGCTATATTATCATTTTGTAAAATAAATTCGTTTGCGGTGACTTGGTATTTACATAGAAATTGGTGTTCAAAATTTCCTCGACAGCTCCTCATGCGTGCACAGCCAATCGATGAAAAAATTAGGATTCTACTTCGATCTTCTATGTATCTGCTAGTATCGTTGGTATTGATGGACATGAAAAGAAACGCCTCTCGAATTCCTAATTCTGCAGTGAACGATAAAAAAATAAATTCATTTGTGATGACTTGTTATACTGAAAAAATATCAATGTGGATTAATATATTAATATTTTAAAAAAGGAAAGAAAAAAATTCGAAAATGGAAAACATAAGAATTGAAGTGAGAAACATCAGGATCACTCGTATTATTCATTTGCGTATCCGAGAACATCCTCGAGTGAGCGTCCGTTCTTTTCTAGATGAGCTATCGCAATCTCTTGCTCTGTCCCTTTATGTTGAGTTTTTGGAAGCATTTGGATTGAAACGTTTTGTGTTAGATACACTCGAACAGGAGCCAAGCCATGTGATGTTGGAATCGGCATTTCCATCAAATCTTCATCCGCAGCGCTGTCTATTTGTCCGACTATGAACTTTATACGATCGCGGAATTCGATGTTATAGTACTTGATGACATCTACAGTAATCTGGGTCCGAGGAGGTGCGTCGAGACGCTCCATTATTGTTTCTTTCGTGTTGACTCGCATTGGATTTTCTGCATTTAACTGATCCTCAAATACAGATACGTTGCGGTATACGTGAAGGGCCTTGTTGGATTGCCTGCGGTACTGTCCCATGATTTCATGGAATGTCACTGACGATTCGTTGATCTTCATTATCACATAAACACAGCACAAGATGATTTGATCGATATGCCGATCCATGAAAACGAGCGTATCATTTCTTAGAAGATAATCGAAAAGTGACCAGCACTGAGATTTTCCGCGCGTTCCCATCGAAATGCGATCAGTCAAATCTTGCAAACGACGAGCTGCTGTGAAGTACACCTGAAAAGTAAACGTGTTGAAGTTATCATTAATTATGTTTAACCTACTCTTTTTAAGAAGATTCTAAGCGTTCTGGACGCTTGATTTTGAGGAGCAACAGGTCTTCCTAATTCATCTCGTAGATCATCAGATTTCTTCACAGGCGTGAACTTCATCGGAGAGTAAGAATTCACTGAAATAAGTATCACAACATAATGGGCAGAGGAAAAGTTCTTACATTTGTCTGACCAGTCCTCTCCAAACTCTTGGAAATGCGTGAAAGGACATCTAACTACCAGCGGCCACATTGGACTGTCACTCTTCCAAGCGTAAAACTCGATAACACTCTCTTCGATCCTACTGAAATGCTGTACCATTTGTCGACTGAGACGTTTTTCGTGACTGATCATGAGATCGATCACTTTGTGGAACATAAACGGATGACATCCACAAAGATCAGCACTCCATGGGAAATCTCTATCGTATCCATTTGAAAAGAGAACCAATTCCACGCAGAAACAGAAAACCGAGTCCAAGAACTCTTCTCGTCGGAGTACGTTCTACAAATAATTTTGCTTGTGAAAAACTACCAAGATAACTAACCACAAGATCTTCTTCGCGAACTTTCTTCTTCAGTTCTGCCAAAACAATCTTTTCGAGATACAATAGGAACGCCGTTTCCACTTCTTTTCGAAGACCTTTGTGATATCTGTCGAGTACAGTGGATTGTCCAGTCGAGTCGTATTCCTCCGCTAATTGTTTTTCGAATTTAGAACACAACTCATCACATTTCAGTAGGATCGTTACTGTTGGATTGTCGCTCATACGTTCACACACGCTGTGGATATAGAATTTATAGATGATTTCTAACCATTAAACTTACTCTTTCAGCTTGGATGTCTCCATTTTCCATCCATATAAAATTCGGGTCAACCGTTCATGTGCTTTATTTGATTCATCATCATCCGGATATGTTCCCAATTCTAGATTATATTCTACACAAGGAACCTTCGGCTGTTCTCGTGCATGAGTCAATTTCTCTTGACCTCCCTTTCCGTGAGCCATTTTCTCCAAACACTGATTATTCGAGATCGTGTTGAGAAGATCAGCATCGACAAATTGTTTGCCAGAATGTGAAACTCTCAATATATCTGCCGTCTTGTAATCATCACTGAAAACACTTAGGAAATTCTCTCGGGACGGGATGAAAATTCGTTCGTCAATGCTTCCACGCTGTAGCAGATATTGTTCGTAGGCATCTTTGGGAGCGTTTCTGTAATAACACAATCAGTAAACTAATTGAGCCTTAATTGTTTCTTACATGATCATATCTCGAAACTCCACAAAATCCCATGTCGATGGCAGTCCAGTTTTTTCCATTTTCTTGTAAGTATGATCGTAGAAATGTCTTGTCTCCAGAACACTCCCTCCGAAACTTGTACACAAGGAACGGAGAATGGTACAGTCGTTATCGATAAGACTCCCAACGAAATTCTGATCCAAGTGATAAACGATTCCATCTTGCATAGAGCTCATTTCAGTGTAAAAGTGATCAACAATCGAGAAAAGTAGTTGATAGTTATTGATCAAATCATCTGTTGGTAGTCGGCTCTTCATGACTAGAAAGGATGTCCATAGGATAGTAAAAAGTTCATGGGAAGAAGGGCAATTGTCTGTTCCTTCTTGCACAATCTCAAAAATTCCACGATAGACTTTACAAAACTTCTTGAAGACAACAGAAGAAACAGCTAGTCCTTCTTGAATTCGCCGGAAATATTCCAAATAGCGTCGCATTTTTCTCGATTGAATAATTTCAGCAAATCGACTTGTCTTGTCAAATAATTCCGCAACGGAGACATCAAAAATATTAGCGATCATGAGTATGGATTTTGGGAACGGTTGAACAAGAAGTCTGCTTGGTTTTCCTCGTCGTTTTATACCTTTGGACAACAGGTAGTAGTAGAGGGCCGCAACTTGCCAAGCAGCTTCAGAACCCTGAAATTTCTCGTAAAAGTTATTTTCATGTCGGCTGTTGTTTTGAACAAAACTCTACTACTACCTACCTCAAGAGAGACTCGTTGAGCCGCGTAATAGTACATGTCCCAGGCAGCAACTATGGTTTCATTTGAAAGATCTGCTCTGGTACAGAAATCGATGAAGGAATCAGATGGTGTTGTATTCTGAAACTTTTTTATGCTTTAAAATATTTCCCTGAATTTAACTAAATCTTACACTTTTATCAATGACACTATCTGCATCATCTTCTTCCTCTTCTTCGTCTTCCATTACGGCAACTGGGGATTGTGAGTTCTCTTGATCTTCATCCTCTTCTTCTTCTTCCTCCTCTTGGACATCAGGCTCTAATTTAATATTCGCTGGAGCAGTCGGTTCCTGAAGAGTCAGTGCACCACTCTGCTCGGCACTGTCATTGAGTTCTGTAAAGTTTTGTAATCAGTGTCATATTTTATCATTTTCACCCGCTCTCTATTGATAAGCCTGCTCCCATTTCTCTCCCTCCGTCATTTTCAGTTTAAATAGAAAATTTTATTTCAAATATTACCATTCGAAAAAAAAAACTAATATTACACATTTTTGAATTTACTTGAAATCGGACACCTTGGGAGAGAGTGTGTTGGGCTTTGGTAGTCCTCATATGTAACGTATTTGTTGCACATAATATTGTGTCAAAATGGCATTCAGCCGCAATACATATATTTTCATACTCCGAAAGCGCCATCACTTTTCCGTTTTACGGCTTTTCCTCTTCTTGCATTGTTATTTCGTTTACTGCGCGTAAAGTGCAGTTTTTCAATTGTTATCTTCAATAGTTAAAACTCAAAATTGAATGTTGGATAGTTCTACATCTACTTCACTTCCAGCTGATTTCAGCGCCCTCTATCTATCTCCTCCTCCCCTCCATGCCCTTATTTCTCTATTTTCTCTTCCAATATTTGCCCAACACACGTACTATCACAGTGTCAACCATATCAGTCGTGTGCCGCTTCTCCCTCCTTTTCGTCTCCTTAGTTTTCCCTCGTTTCGAAGGGGTCTCGTGTTGGCACACCGATTGACGAAACTATTGATTCCAGGACTCGCCATGACAGTCCCCGCTCCTCAAACGGGCCCGACTCCACATCAACCACCACCACCACAACAACAACAACCGAGACAGCCACCACAGCAGCAGGCACTTCGGTTACCTGTTGAGCCGGAGCCGCGGGTACTATGTGGACTGCCGATTGGAGTATGTTGCTAATAGAAATCCAAAATTTAAAACCCTTGCTTTCAGGGTGCTGTAGGAATACTTGGATCTATTCTGATGATTTGTCAAATTTTTGGACTATTCTATTTATCTCCATTCTTGCTGTACTTTTTCGAAATTTCCATAGGTAGTGCCATGATGTTCATCTTGTCAACAGGTGCCAAGCATCGCAAAATTGCCTACATTACCGCCTACATGCTTTATATTGTGAGTTGAAGAACTACAGTAATAAGAATAATGAAAGTCTTGTTTCAGTCAATGTACACATTCTGGGTGTTTTTCTTGATTCTGGGAGCAATTTTAGCAACAATCTATCTTGTGGATAACAATGATAACATTTGCAACCCAAGTATGGTCTTGATTTCTTGCAATTCATATGTATAGAATTTCAGACAAGGAAAACAACCCAACAACTCCTAAAGGATGTATTAATCAAAAATTCACTACTGGTGATGTGGAAATGGTAGTGATATCTTGCTTCTTCCTCACAGTCAGTATCATTGTTGCGCTTATACAAATGCGTTATTTGATGATACTTTACAACTTCTTGAGGAGAAATTCACACAGACTGTAAGTCTTTCCCTAGAATACCATTGAGGCACCCATCTTCTTCAGGCCAACGCATCATTCTAACAACTATAACGTGCAGTATATCGTTCCAACTCCAATCAGTCCAAACGGAATGCCTCCTCCACCGAGATACACTGCTTACGCTCAACCGATGCAACCTACAACCACTACTAAACAACCACTACCAAATGAAAATGAAATCATGAACAGCAGAAATGGATCAGTCATTTCTACTCCCATATTAACAGTCCAAAATGTAAGTGATGTATTTGCATAAATTTCTACTTCAAAGTGCCTTTAACATATTTGAAGTTGTTTATAGAATTACGAAAGCCAACAAAACCCAAACAAAGACCTCGATAATATTATTCAATTTGAACCTTTCAGGTGGAACAGAATGGCGCTGATAACCTAGCTTTTGGAGACGATGACCCGAACCGTTCACGTGCACCATCTCGGCCACCTGCATACAGTGACGTTGTGGAACCCGGTCACATCACCGTTAGAAACGATGCTCTCTCTTAATCCGCTGTCATTATCTCACTTTCCTCACCCAGTGTACATTACCACAAAATTTGCTGTTTGTGTGCAATAAATATGAAACAATTTGTTGATCCTAGTTTTATACTTGATTCGTTTCGCTACCAACACATCAGTCAGGTGATTGACTTTGTAATTGAAGTCTCACTTATCAGTAGAAGTTTTTGAATGATTGATAAAAAGAAAACTCCGGACCCGAACACGAAAAGTGGGAAACTGAGAGACAAAACAGACAATTAAAGAAATAACCAACCTTCTTTGATGTCTCGATCCATTCGTTTTGGTGCTGGTTCTTTCGAAGAGAATTCATGCGAATCCAAAAGTACGTCGTCGTATGAGCTTTCTGTAAAATAACGGTAATATTCAATAAGAGCTCATGGAACAATAATATGACAGTTTATTGCACAATTAAAGACTTTCAGGCTAATTTCGAAAATAAAATTGAACTTCATGAATAGAAGATGAATTTTAAAACTTACGTTCTCGTTCGGTCCTTGCCGACGATGTGCCGGGCTCATCGGCTGGGCGTTTAGGCATTTTCGAAGATTCGGCAGTTGATCTGAGAATGATAAAATTAATTATTCGACTCAAAATTGAATTAAAAAACAGTAGATCGGCCTATAAACCTGCACAAAAAGTAAAATAAATCATTTTTGGAGAACGCGCTCATTTTTTTCTAGTTGCGCGCGCAGTTTTGTTGACGGATTCTATTGGAGCGCGTTTGCAGACCTTCCGGATATTCGACTACTGGGGCCCCTCCAACTACTTTTCTGGGTCTCCTGACGTCTTCAACACTGATTCAAGATAATGTCGACGTTCACAAATGTGCTGGACGTCACAAAACCTGATTTCGATGTAGAAGCATACGTAGTCAAGTAAGAAAAACATTTTCAAAAATATTGTTTTATTTTGAGCTTCAATTACAGATTGCTCCGAGAGAAATCGTTGGATGGTTTAGTCAAAGAAGAGGAAGAAATGGTTTCGGCGGTTCGAAGACTCGATTCAGATGTTCACCAAATAGTTTACGAAAATTATAATAAATTTCTGACGGCTACCAATACAGTTCGGAAGATTCAAGACGAATTTACTCAATTAGATTCGGTTTGATTATCAGCCGATCCATTCGTTTTTAAATATTGTTTTCTAGGAAATGAAATCTCTAAGTCAGAGTATGACAACAATATCATCATTAATTGGGAATTTGGATGGAGTGCTTGGTGAGAAACGAGACGATATTCTTCAACTTGGGAGTTCTTGCAAAGTAGTGAATAGTTTGAAGCATATTTTCGACCTTCCGCATGTTCTACAGGTGATAAAATATATCTCAAAGTATAATTTTAAAAATTGTTTTAGAGTCAATTTGACGAAAGAAACTATGGAGAAGTACTGAGAGTTTTCAAACTCGCAGAAGAATCTCTGGATCAATACAAAGACGTTCCTACAGTTCAAGCAGTTTTGCAGAAAAGCAAAAAAATATATGATATGACTGAAAATCAACTCATGGATCAATTACGGAATCCGGCTTCAGGCGCGGATATAGTTTCGGAAGCTGTTGATTTGTTGTTGACTATAGGAAGAGATGAAGATGAAGTTCAGCAAGTTCTACTAAAATGTTCTGAACGATCATTACGAGAAGATTTAAAAGAGTTATCCTCGAATCATTCGGATGTTTTGGATCTTGTGGACAAGGCATCAGAAAGCTTCATTCCCAATTTAACACTGATTGCAACAACTCATGACCGATTATTCGAGGAAAAACGAGACGAACTTCAAATAATGCTTCAGGTAATTTTTTAAAAGATTATTTCTGATCGTCTAATTTTTCAGACAGAGATGAATTCACTTCATGAATTGGTATCAAGAGTATTTCTGTCTTCTAGTGATGCTAAGGACTGTTCAATCGTTGTTCGAGCTCTGGATAGATATTTTCGAAAGATTTCAACATGCCGTCATGTAATTCCGGGCCTTGACTTTCTCCCATTAACAATAGAGCTCATTAATTCGGTGTCGAAACATGAGATTGATCTATCACTGACTCGGATCAAAGAAGAATTGAGAAGTGCACTGAATGATGTGAGAAAATCATTGCTCAATGAAGAGAAGGACCTTTCTGCATTGGCAACCAAAATCGAACAAGTTTTTGTGCACCAAGTCAAGGTACCTCGTTTTGTTCAGTTCATCACAGAACTATATTTTTCCAGACTGCTCTAGCAAACCTACTCCTCTTCACAGCCAGCGATGTCACTTTTGCGAACCTTCCTCCTGATGAGTTTCGCCAGTCATTTGCTCTGAACGCTCATGAGCGTCTTCTTGTCCAGGCATTCCATAGATTTGCTGAACTAGCAGATGAATATGGTAAGTAAAATTGATTATTCTCATTAGGCAATCGAGTTCATTTACAGAAGCTGGAGCAGGAGAAATTAGATTTGTGGATCCTCGAGTACTTTTAGTTTTCGCTGTGGCTCTCCAACATTTATCGAATAAGTCCGCAGGTTATTTACTAAATCTGTGTCGAGAACAATTCTCATTGTCTCCTGAAGAAGACTTAACTGATATCGCATCTGTTACATCGGAAGTTAAGACAAGAGCCCAGAAACTTGTAAGGTGCTATGCTGAAAAAACTGGATTAGCCATGGGAGAGAATCTTGTCAAGGGATGTACTATGTTGGTACAACCAGCAGCAACACCCAATTCAGTTAGGTAAGAAGATTAGAAAATTTTCAGTCCGCATTCTCGAATTTCAGAGCTTCTGTTCGCCGACTCGTAGAAGAAATGAACGTATGCGATGGGGAATTATCGTCACTACTTGGTGGGGATTCTAAACCAAAAGACACACGAGTGAGGTAGGTTCATGGGTGATGTCTAGCAATTAGTATACTCCCATTTTTAGTCGTCGTCCTATCACTACCGCCCTCGATGCTGCCAGGGACTCCTTGTGGTGTGAAAGAATTGATTTCCATCTTCAAATCCATGTTAGTTGTCGATTCTTAAAGTCCCTGAGTATTAATCGTATGATTTCAGTTCAATCATGCCTCGATCATTACTGCTATTGTGAAGGTTGTGTTAAAGATTTTCATTGAATCTATCCGACTGCAGACGTATTCGAAATTCGGGGTGGAACAAGTTCAAGTCGATTGTTATTATCTGCAACGGTGTTTGGCTGCATTGGTTTCTGATGAGGTTAGTGGACATCCAAGTGCATAAAATATAAGTGTCAAGTTTTCCGTTTATTTGCACATAGACTCTCACATACTGTTTGCAAACATATAGCAACGAATGATGACAAAAATAAGATCATTCTCGAATTTCCCGTCTTCGTGCAGTGTGGACCTTAGACTTTGCAGGTTGTTGTGAATTCGATGGTCGATCAAGCTCTCTCTTCTGCTCTCAAAAGATGCCAGGATCCAGTACTTGTTCATCCATCTCGTCTAGCCCAGCTTTGTGAACAACCTCCAGCTAATCGTCCAAGTTCTCAAGCTTCTAGTCTGGGATATTGATAGGTGTTTGAATTATACCATTTCCTGTTTTATGTTTATATTTAATTTATTGCATGACTGTACCAATTGTGGAAGTTACACCGGTGTTCAGGTGAATTAATTTATTTGTAAATATTATCGAAAAAATCAAACTGAGACTCGGTGTTTGCACTGTGTCGATTTACGAGGCCCCGCCCACAAATCAAAATGCGCGGCGTGCAGTTGTTTTTGTTTTGTGGGCGGGACCTCGTAAATCGACATAGTGCAAACACCGAGTCTCAGTTTCATTTTTTCGATAATAAATTTGAATAAAGTTGTATTTTTTTAACGGCCACCTTTTTTTTTGAAACATTACTGAGTATCTGCTCGTAATCTAATTTACTTTGAACATTTGTTTGAACACGACAAGAATGGAATAGGAACAATTTGGAATCTCTGGGAATACTAGAATTTCAAAGCAGATGTAAATAGTTGGCTTTTCGATAGGTTCGAAAAAGTGAGTCTTTCTCTGAACTACAGTAGCACGCCGGCTCGATCGACTTCTGAATTGAGAAGACTATTGCGCATTCTCCGATCAAAATAAACGTCCAAAGTTAGTAAACTTTCATTAGAGAAAAAGTTTAAATAATAAGTTAACTAATAGTAAGATTCATTGAAAACCTCGAACTTAACCGATTGTTTTTCAATTTCTCCTCATGCCTTTTTTGACGTCAGAAAGATTGAATAGTTTATAACGGAGCTTGAGTATCTAGTGAATTAAACATTCCCAGCTGAAAACCGAAAAGTTCAAAAATAAACTTTATTCAAACCATTTATGTACAAATTACAAGAAAAAATCGGAAAAAGTCATGAAGCATTTTCGACTCCTCTATGAATATACTGTATTGGGATCACATTCACAACAAGTTTTGAAATAGTCTTATCTCCTCTTATAAGTTCTCCTGCTTTCCGTTTTGCTTCAATGATTTTCATTTTGAATTCTCTTCTTCTTTGTCGTCCTTCCGATACAGATCCACTTCCACAGATTATCATTTTCCAAGTCTTCATTTTCTTAAATTGAATCGATAGAATCGTATCCACATTCGATCGATTACAGAGTAAATAAGACCCTTGAATAACAAAAGGAGTCGTGGCAATATCACAGGCTACGAATGTCAGAAAAACCTGAAAATTTTTGAATGAGATCAGGATTTCTTCTGCTATCTCGTACATGATCCGAACTGATGTCTCCTTCATAATAGAACAAACTAATTATTATTATAGCCAGTAGTTTTGTGATCAAAATGAGTAGAGTTTGGTAGAATATGTACTTTTCTGGGCTGTTCATTGTATCTGATGTCATTTTACTCCATTTTCTTATCTTTATAAACATTATAGCGTACAGAACAGCAGCTAACATTACAAGAATGTCTCCAGCGATATAGATTCTCTGGAAACAAAAGCATTTGAAAAGAAGCTGCCTTTTTTCAAGTTCCCAATTATCTTCCAAAACTTACAACGTAGATGATATCCGTAGTTGACGTACATCCCTCATATACTTCACTGAAATTCGCACCTACTTCCGTCTTGTTGTCCCCTCTCGAGAATGCACTTTGTGCCATCGAATCAGTCCCACAAAAGATTTTGACAACTTTGGAAAAGATTTGAACTAGAGTGTAGACAAAGTACAACATCCGAAGCCACTTTTGAAAGGCCTTCGCGTCAATAGAAATGACTTTTTTGAAGTTTGGCAAGAACAAAATCATGAATCTTCGAAGAGCCAAAACAAATAAGAGAATATTTTGAACACTTGTTACAATGACTGCAACGAAATAGGCAAAGAAGAATGAGACAATGAAGACACTTCCAGCCGCAGTCCAGTCACTGAATTAGTTTCAAATTCTAAAAGACTTCAGTGACTAAACTTACAAGAAAATCCATGCAATCACAGCTATGGAAGTAGTAACGTACGAGTAGAATTGCATAGAACACATTACAGAGTAAAAGTGTCTGGTTATCGGATAAAAGTAGGCCTAGATCAATGTTCGTTTTAATTTTTACAATTTACAGTTAACTCACAAGTTTCTCGGTTTTCCGGTTCAATCGATGAACATAGACATAGAGAGGAAATGTGACAAAGACACTAACTAAATAGATTATAATTATGAATATTGCAATTCCAAAAACCGCAATATAAGTTCTCGGTTGTTCTAAAAAAGCAGTCGGTATCATGGTCACGAGTAGGCTCGAGTAACTGGAAATGAGCCTGATTCTCAAGTTTTTATAAGTTTTTTTCTGGTTGATTTTCACCTGCTGATCCGCTTGACGTCAGATTCTGATTTTGAGTTTCAAAATTAATTAATTTTTTCAAAAAGAAAACTTGCAAAAGATCCAGTACAAGAACAATTCACAGAACCATACCATCATCTTTGAAATTATTACAGGCGTTGATTTTCTGATCTTTCCCAGTCAGCAAAATTTCATTTCGAGTTCTTGAAACATTGAAAAAACAAGTCGGTGCCAGTTACATAAAATAAATAACTTTCAGACAGACACCCAGGCGGCGCCATTTCCTTTGGTTCTTCAATGATAACCTTACCCATCTTATCATCATTTTTCATTCTATGTGACTCTCTGTACACTAATAAAAAAGTTCTACTCTGTTCGGTTTTTTAAAATTTCTCTTCTTTTTTTGCTTTATTAGTTGCTGCAACTAACCGAATACCTAATGCTCAATGTATCTTTAGGATCCTAAATCGAACCTTTCAGAATCTTTGAATTTTCCAAAAGAGAGTTCCCAAATCAAGAAAAGATGAGCAACAGTCAATACAAAAGAATGAAACGGTGCAAAAGTATGCCGACGATTGACGACGAGATTGTTGGTGACGTCGTCAAGAAACAGTCAGTTTTTGGTTTTTCATCTAATTTTTCAGAATCATTCCAGTTTCAGAGCCATTGTGAAGAAAGCACCGACAAGGTTGAGTAATTCCAAAAGGGAATACATGGGACGACGGAGTCTCGGAGTGGCAACAGTCTCCTCAAAAGGTAAGAACGCTTCGGAAATTAGTTTCTCAATATAAAAGTTTTCAGTGAAAAGGAAGAAGAGTAAAACTGAACGAGACAGGGACATTCAGGATGATATGTTTGATGAAGGATATGACGTGAGTCATTCAGAATAATCCAGAACCAAAAAATAGTTGTAATTTAAGGCATCATCGACATCTTCTTCCTCTTCTCGTCCCTACAGATGCATTCCAATTTTGGAACGAAGTAATCGTAGCTCTCATAACTATCTTCCATCGGTGGATACGAGTTCTAGCGACAGTGACAGAGACATTCGGAGACCTCCTCTTCTCTACAGTACTCTTCTGATGTCTCCTCCGAAAACTCTCTCAATTGAATCTTTAACAGATCAATTTGAACAGTTAGAAGCCACTGATAGAAGTAAACTTCATCTGGAGATTTCTCATTTTTTGAAAAAAGCAGATGGAGAGAAAAAGAAACAGATGCAAATGTCACAGAGAATGATGAATTGTCCACAGTTTGGTCAAACAATGGTAATTTTTGGAAAAAAATAGAATTTTCTACTTATTTTTGATTATTTTCAGAGGTTGATTGTCGAAGAAAGTGAGCACACGAGATACACATTTGAGAATATTCTTTGGTTGATTCTGAAGGCGTACTTTTCGGTCGGATCATCTGGGAAAGATATAATGATTGGGAAATCGGAATGGATGGCTGAGGATGAAAGTATTGCAAAGGCACGAAAACAATACATGATGGTTATGGATATGATTAAAGAATTCAAATTTGAATTCATTAAAAATGACAAAGGTAAAAATGAGTTCGATTTCACATCTGTATGGTTCTATTTTCAGATGATACATCTTTTGATTCTCTGAATCGTCGAATGGAATTCTCTCCAGATTACTGTGAAAGTTTGCGAGAAGCGAGAAAGAGGTTGACAGATATTTTGGATAAATATGACACTCTTGTGGAACTATTTCCAAATCAGAATGCTTTATGGAAAGTTGTGGAATTGGATAGAGGAGAAGCTGAGAAAAAGTTATTAGAGGAAAAAATGATCTCAATGAGAGTTTGGTTGAATACGTTGAATGATATGGCTGATAAATTCAGAGTGGTGAGTGAATCAGTTTCTTCGTGAAAATGAAAAAGTTTCGTAAGAAAACTTCACAAAAAAATTTGTCAATGATTCAGCTCTGAGCTGAGACACTGAGCTAACAATGCACTTAAAAAATCAATAGAATTCAATTAATTTTTTTCAGTTGGGCGAACTATTCGAAGTGGATTCAATGGTTGGTGCAGAATGGTTCCGACCTCTTGATGAAAACAACAAAATCTTTGCTCTCGAAGACGTTCGTGTGGTATTTTTAGAATACGTGAAGAAGAGTTTGAATCTGAAAGGAATGAAGAAAGTGTTGACTCGAGTAGAGAAGATTATCGAATTGACATTGGTGAAAACTTCGATTCTGATGCAGAAGCCTCCGTCATCATATGCTGCTGCAACAGCTTCCCGTGCAGCATTCCCATTCAGTCAGACAATGAAAGAGAGATATGGAGATATGGCTCAATGGAGATTCTGTAATTCAACATCAATCTCATTGAATCTTCCTCCGCTAACCCATCTTTTCTTTTTCTTGGTTGCTGTTCCAATGCAATTAGTCGTCCATTGGTTGGAAATTCGATCACTAACTGAACCACCAGATTCTTCTCTTCTCGATGAGCTTACGTTTGATGCAATGATAACGGATTCTCGTGATTGTGTAGAAGAAGCTGTTAGAATCAAGAGAAATTATTCAAACATCCTTCAATCGATGTGTTCCAAATGTGCGATGCCTGGATTTCTTTATCCATTGAAGTACAACACTTATGTTCTTGACGTTTTCAAGGTGAGATTCTTCTGTATGTTGACTGAATTTTTACTTCTCAAATTTCAGAAGTATATTCATTATGTGAAATGTTGGTCGAATTGTGATTCAGTCCGAAAAGAGCCAACTTTTCTGTTTTCTCGTCTTGAAATGGAATGGAATTCAGCTGTTCAATGTGCTCAATCAATCAAATCTGCTCTGGAATTGCTCTGCAATACATATTGTGACATCATTGAATCTCTCATCAAGGAGATTGTCGAGGAGTTTGCAGTCGATCAAATCGAAGAGATCAGAAATCGATATAATGATCCAATTGAATCAGAAGAGGAAAATGAGGATGATTTTGAAATGGATGGATCAAGACCATTCTTCAGACATCCATCACATCATCAATTCATGTTGGCTATCAATCAATTAATTCGAGAAGTCAAAGAACGAGAACTTCGAGTATTTTCTCTTCTCAGAACAACACTGAATGATAGTCAAGATGCAGTTGGATATGAACTGAGACCAGATGTGGATAAAGGAAGAATGTTGAATGAAATGGTTCCAGACTTTTGTCTGATTCAATTGGTTATGGCATCTGCTGAAGAGGATCCGTACTATGACAATGATCTTGTGAATCTTCCAATTACAATGTTTGTTTATCGAACCTCAATTGACAAATCTTCAGTGGAGACATGCATGTTGGCCATATCAGAAGGAAGGAAAATCGATGATGGATGCATTGTAATCGTTCCAGATAAAGATCATGAACTTCAAAAACATTGGACAGGACGAGTCATCAGAATTGACATTGATGAAGAGACTCGAATTTGTTACCGATTTCTTAGAGATGTGAGACACTTTATCGCTTTGATGGAGCTGTAAAATTTGAATAATTTCAGGATATGATTCTCTGTCTTGCAAGTGGAAACATTCGAGCGGGAATGGAGCAAAAATACTCCAAGTTTTTGAAATCAATAGCACCATCTTGCTCTTCGAACTTCATTATCAACTCCAGAATACAAGAATTGACAGAAAATGCATTGTTGGATCATCTGGACGAAGAAGGAAAACGAATTGCAATGCTATTGGGAAAGTTGGGAGTTGGACAACATGAGGTGAATAATATTTGAAAGATTTACAACATCGAATTCCAATTTTTACAGGAACGCACACTTTCAAGTCTTGGATTCAAACTCGAGAAGCACTTCCTCGTGGCTTTCCAAATTCATCGGGATGTTGCGAAGATTGTCAGTGACTCTTTTATGGACTTGCTGGGAAATCAGATGGTTGAAAAATCATTGAATCTAACGAGACAATGGATTAAATATGTTCAACTCAAAAACTCGGTTCCTTCTCCAACTCTTCCAATGTGGGCGAATCCTGGATTCACATTCCTTCAATTCATCACAGAACCGAAATGGAGTAATTCGGAAATAATGACAGAAGACCAGTTCAATGAGTTTACAAGTCTTGTTAAGCAATTTGAATCAAAAATCATTCAATCTTCATCCAATATGAGCACTCCCATCGTCCCAAAACATCGAATGACACGTTCGACGAGCTCCAAAACATCGAATTCTTCAGATGATAAGAATCAGAGGAAGAGTAAAAAAGAAAACCAAATGTTGAAGATTCAGGAGTTAGAAGCGAAAAGGCACAAAATTGTGAGCACTCGATTGACTTCGAAAAAATAATATGAATTAATTCCAGGACTTTGAAAATCGACAAATCGGAAGAGTGGTAACAGATGATAGCCATTTTGTGTTGGCACCTGATAGAAAGATTGTTACCAGAGCACCATTCCTGTTTGTATTGCTGGATGAAATTGGCGAGTTTTAGTCTCTAAAGTTCTATATTCTAATTTGTCCTTTTTCAGCCGCCGGAACATTTGGAGTTGTTCATCGTGCAATGGATATCACTTCTCATCGCGTCGTCGCTGCAAAAGTAATGCGAATTCGTCGTGAAAATCACAAAGCAATTGAATCGGAAATCAACATTTTCCGTCAACTAACTCACGAGAATCTTGTCAAATATTACGGAGTAGAAGTGGAAGATAGTGACGTCATCATCTTTATGGAGTATTGTTCACAGGGAACACTCGAAAGGATATGTCAAGGAAAAATGGATCTGAAAATGGTTCGACAGTATACTCATAGTCTGTTGAGAGCTGTCCAATATCTTCACACTCAAAAAATCATTCATCGAGACATCAAGCCCGCGAATATCTTCCTCGACAAGTGTACTGTTCTCAAGTTGGGAGATTTCGGAAGTTCATCGAGGCTTGTAGAGACATCTACAGTATACGGAGAGTTTCAAACAACAGCAGGAACACCTCAGTTTATGGCACCAGAAATCTACTCGTATGGAGAGAAGGATGAGGTGACGGGAAGTTACAGTGGATACGGTAGAAGTGTGGATATATGGGCGATTGGGGGTACTGTAGTTAATATGATGACTGGAAAACTTCCGTTTGAAGGACAGACGAGACATCAGATTGCGTTCGCTGTAAGTTTGAAATGAGGACATCAGGATTCAAATTATTTTTCTTTCAGATTTGTTTCCGAAAGCAAAAACCAAATTACCCGGAAATCGCCAACGAAAGACCGGATGTTCTTACATTCCTCGATAAATGCTTTGAATTCCAACCAACCGATCGTGCAACAGCTTCTGAGTTGCTTCAGACAACTTTTGCGAATGTGAATGTATCCGTAAGTGGACGGAAACTAGGAGATTAATTCAAAATATGGAATATTTCAGGATGAATATCACATCCCCGACTATCAGTCACAGTCATCGAAGGATACTTCGAATTCGTATTTCTTTGTTTAATAGTGTTTTATTTGTATTTATTCTTTCTCTATATATTTTTTTGTGTATATTTTTCCAATTAACATGTGATATCTCTTCAATTTGAAAAGTACCTCTCAATACCGATTCGTGTTGCAATATTGTTCAAATTATCCTCGTTTGATAGCAATGAATAATTTCATGTTTATTCAATCAACAATTTTAATAAAGTGGAGGAATGCACGAGATGAGAATTAGTACCCGAATAAAAAAGAAATGAGGATCATTAAATAATTGAAACACGGGATGATCCCCAAGGAGTACCAGAAGTTCATTGATTGAGACTGGGTCCCACTTTCATCGCCACCCGATCGTAGATTCCTTCCTCGAATGGATGTGTTTGAGCGAATTGGTATCGCAATTGACTACAGTACGAAGTGAAGCTCTGTAATATTTGTTTTCAGTATATTAATGGATCAATTGCGGATTAGTTGTATCATATGGGAATGTTGACTATACTTACATTTGAACTTTCTCCATTGACAGATCGAATGATGTGAATTGCTGTGAGAAGAGACATTAGATTATCGTTGAATACAGAATTTCTGATACTCTTCCTCAATTCTTCAACATTTGCATTGAACTTCTCATTGGCAAGGAATGAGATCGGATCGAAAGTGAAAGCTGCTCTTATTGTGAGCAATCCTTTTATAAATGAATTGACTAATTCGTCTGGGGATTTTGGATCAGCTGGAAACAGGGATCTCAAGTTAGGAACGTTCATGATGAAAACTTTGACAGCATTAACTGCATCGCTCTGAGATTCTAGTTTTGCTGAAACTGGCATTCCCAATTTGAATGCTTCTGTCAGGCATTTCAATTCATCGGAGATCAATTGACGTTTTTGTGGAACCTCTTCCTCAAGCTTCTTTGGTTCCTCTTTGGCCACGCGAACATTCTCCTTGTTCATTCCCATTTCAATGCATTTGGCGTAACGGCATGCTTGACAACGAGTTCGAAGTCCTCGATGCACTTCACAAGCATTTCCTTTCTGACAAGTGTAATTCGACTGTTTGTTCACACTTCGACGGAAGAATCCTTTGCATCCTTCACAACTCAACACTCCATAGTGATAACCGCTTGCACAATCTCCACAAATCTGGCAGAACTCTTTTCTCATATATGGATCCATGAATGCTGCAAAGTTCTGCATCATCATTGGAGTATAGTTGGCAGTGAAGTTGGGTGGAATCACAGCAGGTGGCACATTTTCAGTGAGTGGAGCACGTCGTTTTCTGTTGAGAACGGTAGAAGTTGGAAGAGTATTCCGGCGAACTTCTGGATTTTCCCTCTCTTCTTCTTCTTGTTCTTGTACTTCTTGGGGAGAACTTTGGGTCGATGATAGTAGATTGTTAATTGCATATGATGAAACCTGAGGAGGTTGCTGCGTGAGCATCAGATTGTTTTGTATTTCTTGTTGATTCCCATGATGATGTTGATTCGGATCTTGTTCTGGCGTCTGTTGCATTTGGACAGTAGGTGGTGGAAAGTGTGGAGAGACATGCGGAGTTTGATGGCTGAAATGGGAAGATGTCTCGGGAAGTACTGTGTCTCACTATTTTATGACTCAATTAACACCAAGTGCGGTAAGATTAAACAATAGGCGGCGGTTCATCAACTCAAGGGGACAAAGAGATTGGGAAGAGAAGAAAAAGAAACAATGAAGTGGGAGAATAAGGGGGATTACGGTGCTTCTGAAAGGAAAGAATATCCTCAGGGAGTCTTATGAGAATGTAGGTTAGGAACAGAACGGGGCGGCTACAAATTTCGCCAACTCATTCAAATTCGAATAAATTGTTTCAGGGAGATCTGCTAAAAGTACGGTCAACCGAAACACTGTCCCTTATTAAAAAAGCTATCGGTTGGTTAAAAACCGTATAATTTCCTTAAAAAAACCGTATATTTTCCTTAAGTTGCCGATTTTGGCATCGGCAACTTTTCGGCAACACAAGTCGTAGTTTTGTTAATTTTCAAGGAAATGAAACGGCTTTTAACCAAACGATAGCTGTTTTAGTAAGGATCATTTCTCTTGTTGACCGTATTTTTGTCCGATTCTCTTGAAAAAAGTTATTCCCATTTGAATGAGTTGCCGAAATTTGTTGCCACCCAGCCCTGGTTTAGAAGACTTTCAAAGTACTCAGAACTCAGTTTTCTAGACAAGTTTCCTTTCAATTTTGAGCATTCTTTTCGGAACTCTTCATACAGTAATCACTACCAATTGTTAACAGCTTCAGAATTAAATCTGTGTCACTTTATTGTGACCTGGAAACTATATCCACATATGTTGTCACAATTAATATGAGTGATTATCTAAGAACCTTCCCCGTATTATTAATATTAATATTAGTCTCGTACATCTGCCACGTCATCACCTATCTCCATCTGCTCATCTACTGACCTGTCACTTGTTTTTTCTCATTCAATCTCACTATACTCCAATATCTACTACGTCACAGGTCACCTCCTCTATTTGACCGTACCCCCTTTAGTGACAACAACGTATTGCGCGTATCGGACCCTAAAACGCTGCCGCCTATCGGTTCAAACATTACGTAATCGATATTAGCATACAATACCTGGAATGAATTTGTTGTGGTACGGAGTGTGGCGGTGAAATAGTTTCATTTCCAGAGTCTAAGGATTCTTCCGAAGAACCTTGCATCAATGTGGAAGCAGGTGGAAGAGGATCGGTTGGTTTCATTGGAACTGCTCCGTGTTGGTTCATTTGAAGTTGGAAATACATTTGGAACATTTCCGGTGTCAATCTGAAATCGATAGTTTAGTCGAGTAGTTTGAAGTTGGAAACTTACTGTTGCGATTGAAAATTGGCCGCTTCGTTTGGATGCAAATAGTGCTGAGCAGCGTATGGATTGAACATTTGATATCCAGTCGGTGGAATCTGTGGATGAACTCCCGGTTGGAACTGCATCGGATCGATGGTCATTGGTTGAGACATTTGAATCTGGAAAAGATTTTATAATATTATCGAGACTCTAGATCTTGGAGAAAGATAATATTTATCGGAAATGAATGCACAAGATGAACGTAAAATGAACGGTCAGAAAGAGACCAAGTGACCCAGAACGCGCGAAAACACTGTCGAGTCCAACAGGTTACATAATGGTCATCAGACCTGGCACACACTGTTATCGCGCACCTCCTCTTTTATTTGTCCCACCCATCTCTTCGTCTGTATTTGAATGGACAGGAGAGTGAGTGTGACAAGGATTGAAGGAGGTGTGACCTGTGAGATACGTCCCTTGATTCATTTTCATAGTATAAAGTAAAACTGTATGTACAGGTGTTTACATTTCTAATATAAGGACATCCAAGTGATCCTGACTGAAAAGAGCATTTTCCCTGATTTCCGTGCATCTGAAAGTAGTCTCAATCGCTTCCTTGTCAAACATGTTATGAGTTGCTTCTCAAAAATGAGTTAAGGATATTTTTGTGAAATTCGAATTTCGATTTTGAGGAGGTTGAACAATAGAAGGACATGTCCTTATATTAGAGGTTTTACAGTATCTGAGAAGATAAAAAATCAATGATTGATTCGATGTTAGAATGCCCATTTTATTGCAAGATGACACCTAAACAACCCATTGGAATTCAAACAGTCAAAACGAGCTCTAAATAATACCAAATCTTTATTGAACTGTTTTCGGGGCTCCTTTCAACGCACGATTTTTGACAGAGTCATTTTCCAGGTTAAACTGCTGCTGTCACCACCTCTTATGACTAGATGTTGTGAGTACCAACAGAAGTGTCAAAACTGTTATTGGAAAGTGATGTGATCGATCGGTTTTTTAAAACTTTTCAAAGACTCGACCCCAGAGAATCAATTGGAAAATCTGAATAGGATCTTTAATTAGCGAAAAACAACAATACAATTGAAATTGCAATAACGTGCGGGCGGAATCTATTCACAGAAAAAGGCAATCGTACCCTATTAGATAAACTACGAGAAAAGTGACAATAACGGTGAGCTGAGAAAAATCATAAAATGAGGGGAAGTTGAATAAATCTACTTATACTTGGCAATGAATTTGGTGTGAAAGTCGGTGAAACGAGCAAGCATATCCTTGAAGAGTTCTGGTTGTGGGAGAATAGTGGTTCTGGAATCAGCGAAATAGAAAACAGTAAACTACAACAAATTCAAACCTGAAGTGATAAGTTCCGTCCTTCTGTCCGAATCCGCTACCTGGAACGATGCAAATTCCTGTAGATTCGAGAAGTTCCAAGGCGTAGAAGAAGTCTGGTTGTTGATTGAGAGATTGAGCTTTTTCGACGGCTTTTTGTGGGATGGTGATTTGAGGGAAGGCGTACATGGCTCCTTGCACTGGATTGCAGCTGATTCCATCAATGCTGCTGTAAGCCTTCTCGACGAGTGTGGCACGTTCTTTTAGAGATGCGAGAACGGCATCCTTCTCCTTCTTCCACAGAGCATATGATGGTTCTCCCTCCTTTGGTGGATTGACGACGGCGTCAATAACAGCTTGTCCAAGAACGGTTGAGCACAACTTGGCAGAGATCATTTTCTTGAAAAGGACGTAAACTTCTGGATCCAAGTTGAGGAACTCGACATATCCTCCTCTCATTCCACACTCTCCCATGTATCCTTTCGATACGGAGTGGAACGATGCCAACTCGAGCCTGAAATACTTATTTCGACGACTGAAATTGTTAACTGTTACTCACTTGTTGTATGGCTCTCCCATTTCGACGAGCACCTTTTTGAAGGAATGGAATTGTGATCCTTGAGCATAAACATTGTCTTGATATACTTCATCGGCCAAGATGAATAACTTCTTCTTTTGAGCAAACTTGATGATGGTTTCGATATTGTCGCGAGAGAGAACTTGTCCGGTTGGATTTCCTGGGTTAATAACGCAAAGAACACGGATATCGTATTCTTTGCTGTGTTCAGTGAAAGACCTCTCAAGTTCAGCTTCATCAAGAGACCAGTTGGATGATTCACTGAGATAATAACCGACTTGTCCAAGACCGAATTCTTCGATGGTGGCGGAGTAGAGGGGATATTGTGGAATCGGAATCATTACTCCGACTTTTTTGGAACTTCCCTTGTTGATGAACAACTTGAGAACGTTGCGGATTGATTCGGATGCTCCTCCAGATAAGCAAATGTCTTCTGAATTACTGGGAACTCCTCCATCACGTCGGCTGATGTACTCTGCCACGTGCTTGCGAACAATTTCGACTCCTGTGCTCTGACTGTAAGCTCCAGCAGATTTTCCTCCACAGCTACCAAGGAAGGCGTTGGCGTGCTCAATGACATCCGAAGGGAGAGATTTGTCGGTTTCCATTAACGAAGGGTTGGCAATGCAGGCAAGAAGTTGTCGAATGAATGTGATTGGTTTCTGTCCCATTGCATGAGCATCTCCAATGTTAGCCTTAATGACATTTGGGAACGGCTTCTGAGCTCCTGCTGCAAGTTCTTTCTCGAGTTCAACAGCTCTGATGACAATGGGTCCACGAACAGCGTACTCCATCTTGACCACATTTGGGTTGATGTTCGAAACGGTCAACGTCTGTAAAAATTTATTCCCAAATTTTATTCCACTTCCTTGAAAACTCACTTTTCCTCTAGCCATGATTCTAGTGGTTGTGCCAAATAAGCGACGAGCTACGAGTCCCGAAAGTGCTTGTGCAGTTCTCATGCTGAAAAATAATTAATTTAAAAGAAGACGTAACGAGGCGATGTCGTCAGATTAGATGACAAAGTCTAACGATAAGAAGTGATAACAGCGCAAGAGACAGGGCACGCGACAGTTGCAAGCACTCGAACAGGCTGGCCTCGGCGCGAGACCACGTTTTTTCTCGGTGAACTTGAGGACGAGATGAGTGCGCAAGATACTGTTGATAGTTTGACCTTCGCGAGTAAACTGAGAAAATGCTCAGCAGAGAGGAATTGAACTGATTATTTGCCGTCACAGTGAGCCCACAACAGGGAAATGTTTATTTGATAGATTCAGGTGGATAGCCACCAATAATTTTCAAACAAATAACTATTTTTCTTCGGAAATTGCATATGCCCAAAAATAGATCTCGTTGTTTACTGAAGAATTACCATTTCTGTATAAGGACAACATCTGATTCCGAAGCCTAAGCCAACCTTGTGCAAAGTATATACATAATCCGAGTTTCCATATTAGTGAAAAAAAATTAGCTCAATTCTTAAATTTCTCTTGCTCTGGCGAGAAGGAGGAAGAAAAAAAGGCAAGTGAATGGGACAACAAATGTCCAGTGCGTCTAATTCTTTCTCTTTTTCTCATCATTCTATCTGTTTGCCGTTTTATTTTGTTGTTCGCTTCAGCGAGACAAATGCACCTCTTTTTTTGACTTCCAGTCTTCACAGAGCCCCATGATCTGAACTTGAACGCTATTTTGTAGAAAATCATGGATCCGAGAGCAGAATTAGCAGATTGCCTTTTAAGTTTTGAAGCACCGATTCTAATGATTGATTATCACTAAAATGAAACCTACTTCAACCAATAGAGATAGTCAAGAGCTGCGTCCATGTTCAATGATAAACAGATAATGAGGAAGATGCGCACTTTTCACACGTAGCATTTGTGTTCCAACTCACCAAGGAAAAACCGAACAGTAGAATGGGCGATGGACGAAGATTCGAACAAACTGCAATATATTGTGTCTTATCGACAAAAATTCACATCAAAGTTTTGCTGTGACGAGAGAGCATTAGAGTCAGCATTAAAAAGAAGACAATGAATCACGGAGAAATCGATTCATTGCTGTGAAACTGGTTGAAAAAAATGAAGTTCGCTCAGCTAGAGTTGGGACGGCACCTTGTTTATTCTTTACGATGTAAAGTTGGCAGTTGGAGGGTCCCAGGGAAGGGAGAAAAACACTGGAAAACAACACGAGAAAAGAGAAACGAAATTGGGAGGGTTGAGGGCAACTGAGAGGACTACGTGCCAATGGCTCTCTTTTTGAAACTGGTTTTTAGGACGGTTGCTGTTATTTTGATTTACACAGCAATTTGGTGGGAAGGTCGTTGAACACGAAAAATCACGTGGTAACCTATTCAGAACATTCGTGAAATTGAACTTTAGTCAATCCTAAAATGTTATGACAAGGTGCATGAATCCAAGAATGCCAAAAAAATTAGTTCTCTGATGACGATTTCTGACCTATTCTTTGAAAAAAATAAATAAAAGAAAGGAAAATGACAGCTTTTTGAAATTAAATAATGGGAAATGATCGGCGGGCATGGACCAGCCAAAACATACATTTTTTAAAGAATCTGGGAAATGGTCAAGGAAGTTTGCTAAGATGGGGAAAAAACCAAAATTCAAATTTCCCTGGTAAATAATGCCTCACGCTTGGATGATCAAACATCAAACAACATTCGTGTTTTCATGCCTCTATCACCTCACTATCGAGAAATTGTGCATTCTCAATCGTCTACTTTTTTTTGTACAAAAAAGGACTTGTCACGGGTGTGATTTTGTTTATAAATATGTATATCGAATCCCTCCTATTCTCTTTTTTCAATACAAAATCTCTTTTGCTGAGCGTAGCCTACATCACATGTCAGACAATTTCGGTGTTCTCCTGCGTTTTTTTCTATTCGAGGAAAAAGTGCTCAAAAATTCTGGCAAACCTTTCACCATCAAGCGTTTATGGAAAAAAAAGGTCGTCAAAAAAAGCTCTAAAAAGTCTCCATCATTTTCGAATTCGTCCCGATTTTTGCTGAATATTTCTTTCCCTAAATTCCCTCACCAAAATACATGCACTTCATTTTGAGCAGAACCCATTGCTCAGAAAACCTTTCTTTTTAGTGAAGAAAAGCTTTCGATTAGATTGGAACTCGCGATGCTCGAGGAACACACCCAGTATTGAGATTTACGATGTATACTAATCCCAGGAGACTCGTTTTTTGGAGCCGTGGCCCGTGAATTCAGAAATTCTTCATTTGAAAATTACAAAGTTGCCTGCGAGTCCTGCGAAGCGCTGCGCATTCAAGAGAAAAATATGCGGGCCAAAAATTGAATTCGAAAAAAAAAGAAACAAACAGGAAACAAATGTTTTTTTGCAAAAAAGCTTCGAACCATATTTTCGCGGTGAGACCATTTTGAGCGTTTGAGTGTTGCGCCTTTGATGTCGTCATACTTTACCGGTATTCTTCTGTTTGAATTTTTTTTCCTGAAGTTTTCCTTATTTTTCCATTTTTACGAGATTTTCGTTCAGTTTCTTTGTTCAAAATAACTTTAAAAGCTCGAATAATATAATACTCAAAGCTGGCGAGCATGACCAAACATATTTGCATAAGTATATCACCCGCGCACCGCACAAAAAACGTGCCAGTGTGGTGTCCAGTCGACACGCTCCACGAGAAGTGAAACGACATCGGGTCGCTGCGCCCCTCTTTTTTCGTCTCGCATGCATTTTTTCGATCCGTTCGTCACTCCTCTCCCTCCTCGAATTTCTCGCTTGCAATATCCACGTGTATTCCTCTGCGTTCTTATCTATTTCTCCGATTTCTTTGCCTTTCCACAATGTGCGAATCGGTATTGGAGACCACATACGAACATAACTTCCTCAACCTCTCCCGCGCGCCCATTTACCCTCTCTCCCTGTTTCTCATCCCGGCGCCCTCTCGGTTTCCCATTTTCTCTTTGAACTCTTATTTTTTTCAAAAGACGACTAACACTCCATTAATTGATATTGCTTTCAGGATAATCAGGCATCATGGAAGGTCCACTGTCAAAATGGACCAACATGGTGCATGGGTGGCAATACCGATGGTTCAAGATCGAAAATGATACTTTATTATACTACACATCTCGAGAAAAGATGTTGAAAGGACAGCAAAGAGGTTCGTTAAACAGATAAAATCCTTAATCCAACATATGTTTTTCAGGTCAAATTCGTTTGACCGGTGCCGTGGTCGGAATCGACGGAGAGAATAATAGCCTGTTCACAATCACAGTGGAAGGGAAAACATTTCATATGCAAGGAAGAGATTTACGGGAAAGAAATCAGTGGGTCCGAATCCTTGAAAATTCTATCCGAGCCAGCAGTGGATACGCTAAAAATGGATCTGTGGGCACTACGCCAGCTCAACACTTCAAGCAGAAAACTGAAGAAGCAAACGAATTTTTGAAGACTCTTGTGGATAAAGTCAAGGAGTTGGAGCAATTGAAAGATGGGGAGAGAGTGGACGAAAAAAGAACAATTGATTCGTTAATCGCCGCAAGCAACAATTTGACCAACAACGTGAAACATGCGATAATTTATCTCCAGGTTTGTTACTCAAATATCACTCTACTTTCACCCGAAAATGTGTCATATTTCAGATGGCTCAAGCTCGTCTCGATCCAAACATGAAGACGGAAAAGTTGATGTTCACTCATCCCGAACTTGATGAAAAGGTTATTTTTTTACTTAGATGGCGAAATCAACGAGTGACTCAAAGTAATCATTCTTCTCAAGTTTCTGTTTAGTGAACTAATTGTAAGCGGCATGACGTCATCTTTATATTACCTGAGAATTTTGTCTCGAGGGATTATATAATTAGAGAATTATGATGTAATCAGTAGACAGGCTTCAGCATGATTATCCTTTGGAATAACTGTTTTCCTCGTAAAAAAAAAGAAATCAAACATCGAAATTTTTACTGCGCGTAGTTAACTGACATGACCACAAAAACTAACAACGCAAAATATATCCCGATGCGTCTAGTTCGTGAGTTACCGACATAAATGTTTCGGTTTTCAATTTTCGAAATTTTTATTTTTAATTCTCACAGTAGGGGGTCGATTGGTCATTCGTTTAGAACTTTGCCTTATCAGGAAGGTCGTTAGACTTGTATCTTTCTTTTCTTCTCTGTTTACTGGTGAATTCTTCAAATCTTACAATCACCTTCGAACTAGTTTTCACGTGACCTTTTTTACGATGATATGTGGAAACTCGAGATTTTGACATTGTTGGCTTGAACGTTTTGTAGATAATTCAAAATTTACCTATTTTAACCAGAATATTTTTTTTGCCAAAAAAAGTACAACAAATTTCGTTTATGTTTCACTCAATGATTGATCGCATGTCTTTTTCTTCATCGGCTCCTTATATTCACTAGAAATCATTTTATTATAGAGGACATAAAGAAAAATCATATAATTTTATGTTCGTTTTTGAAATATTCTGTTTTGAAGTTTTGAGAGGGCGATTGTCGTTTCTCTTTTGTAGTTATGGTGTGGGAATGTATGAGAGAGCAGGGATTTTTGAGAGTCGTGCAACTGCATTTTGCTACGAGAAATACGTCAGCCACGTTGATTTTTTTCACTACTAAGAAAAGTGCAATTATAAATTTAGATCATGATGTTGTTTTTTTTTAATTTACGAATGATTAAAAAATCCAACAATATTTCGACGTTTTAATTGAATTTTTCAACGCTGAACGTTCAAAATTTTTATTTTCTACTAAACAAATCTCGTTGATTCGCCGTAGCAGTTTTACTCCAAAATTGTCATGTGTATTACCAAAAAACGTTCGCAGCCATCGTCTCGTGTCGGTACCGTCTCCGATTCAACACAGACCGGAAATCATCCATCGAGCACCTCGGAGAAACCAATTTCGGGAATTCAGCATCTTGATCATCTAAAACCACAGCGAGCTGAATCCTATGCAAGGTAAGGTTTTTTTCAGTTAATCGCAAGAAAACTTACTCATGATTACCGATGCGTTCCTCCCATTATAGCGGGTATGCCGTGTGTGGAGCCAAATTGAATTTTTGTTCTGGCAGTGAAAGAAGAAGAATTCGTGTCACAACAGAGATACTTTTAGTGCAAATGTTCTTTCTTTCAGCAGTGACGAAGAAGAGTTCTACGACGCGGACGAAGAACTGATCGACTTGGACAAGTTTGAAAACGAGAAGAGCGGTCCCGAATCTGGAGATTCCGAGAGACGCAGTGACGCTGCTATTATGTCATCTGTGAGTTGAAATCTAAATCAATAAATCTATTTCATAGATTTATTTGCAGGATGAAGATGGATATGATTTCGGGGATTCACATGAAGATTTCGATGAAATTTACAATAATGCAGAGGAGCATGACATTGGAAACGTTCAGCAGGAACATGGTTCTGTGTTGATGCACCTTTTGAGTCAAGTGAGCGTTGGAATGGATTTGACGAAAGTCACTTTGCCAACATTTATTCTGGAACGTCGATCACTTCTTGAAATGTATGCTGATTTCTTTGCTCATCCAGATCTTTTCATCGCAACCAACGGCATCGAATCACCGGAAAAGCGAATGATGTGAGTAATTTTGACCAAAATCCAATAAAAAATTTTAACTTTCAGCTCTGTCGTGAGATACTATCTCAACGCGTTCTACGCTGCAAGGAAAAGTGGCGTGGCTAAAAAGCCATACAATGCTATTCTCGGCGAGACGTTCCGTTGCCGGTACACTGTCCCAAATTCTTCGTTGAGCGGAAAAAAGACCGAGAGTGGGCCATGGCCAGGTTCTGATGAGAAACAGTTGACATTTATTGCTGAGCAGGTAGGAATAAAATGCATAATTGTTTCATTCATGTTATAACATTTAGGTGAGCCATCATCCTCCAATTTCTGCTTTCTATGCTGAAATGCCATCTGAAGGAATTTCTTTCAATGCTCATATCTATACGAAGTCTTCATTCCTCGGTTTATCCATTGGAGTTGCAAGTATTGGAGAAGGAATTCTCACTTTACACAACTACGGAGATGAGCAATATTCGATCACTTTCCCCAGTGGATACGGACGTTCTATCATGAGCACTCCATGGTTCGAATTCGGTGGAAAAGTGAAAGTGGTTTGCGAAAAGACAGGCTACTTTGCTGATATTGAATTCCTGACAAAACCATTCTTCGGCGGAAAGCCACATCGAATTCAAGGAACTATTTGCCGCGAAGGTGTGAAGAAACCGATTCTGACCGTTCGTGGAGAATGGAATGGCACGATGTACGCGAAACCGCCAAACGGAGAGGAATACGTTTTCGTCGATGTAAAATCTAAACCAGAAGTCAAAAAAGAGTGTGTTCCTGTGATGCAGCAAGGAAAGAGAGAAAGTAGAAGGTACAAAAAAAAAGTTATAGTTTCAAATTCTAATGACTTGTTTTAGGTTATGGCGTCATGTAACCGCTGCCCTTCTCAGGAATCGAATTCAAACTGCTACAACTTCTAAGCGGTTTATTGAACAGAGACAGAGACAAGAAGCGAAGGTAATTTTTATCTAATCATTCAGTTTTTTTTTAATTTTAAAAACTTTCAGGAGCGTTTGGAAAGCGGAGAAAAGTGGACTCCGCTTCTTTTCGATACCACGGAAAAGGAGGGAGAATGGATGTATAAGCAGAAGTTGGGCGTCAGGAAAACGCTGTGACTTTCTTGAACTGATCAATTCGTGTATGATACGAGTATTATTGTCAAAAAATAGTAAATTAGAACCTCCTTCTCGCCTTCCCTTATGTCTGTGCTCAATGCTCTTCTTCTCAACGCTTTGTTTGCTCCTTTCTCATTCTCCTTTTCTTGTATTATTACTACACTAACTTCCTGCCAAGTTCAACAGCTCAGTTGTTCAGAGTTTTGGTTTTTTCTCGGTGATGATATTTATAAAGGTGGATTTATGTATTAAAATCAAGCAACTTCGAATTCAAGACTTGGAACACAACAAAAAATAATCAAAGATCGGCTTTGTTGGTTATTTCGCCTCTCTTGTTTATGAACTTTATTTCGGTAGTGTATTTACGGATTTCTTTCTTGAATCGTTTCTCCATATTCTCTTCCGGCGAGAAGCTCATGACGTCAACTACAGAAGCCAGTTTTCTGAAAGTCGAATTTGAAGAACGATTCCAAAATGAGAAACTTACGTGGAAGCTTTTCCTCCTAAAGAAGCAACATCTTCATGACGAGAAAAGCTTCGTTCTTCAAGATCCTGTTCATCTGCAAACTTGATAACTTCCATAGTTTGAGGCATGAATGCAATCGTGTCTCTTCTTTCGTTCAGTTTGTCATTTACCGTATTCTCGTGCATATACTGAAAATTGAGAATACGAAAGTTTCAAAAACTTTGAAAAACTTCTAGAATATCCATGGTTGTGATCTTCTCTTTCTCAGGATACCGTTTTCGGATTTCTTCAATTATTTTCAATAATTCTTTGACTTGAACATCCATCTGTTCTTTCTTCGGTTGTCTTCTTTTGAAATTGATTCGACGTCCAAAATAATGAATTTTCATGAACAATTCCTTCAATTCTAATGCTGCTAATTCAGCACTCATGGAGAGTACTGCCACTCCTAGAATTCATGAAATTTATCAAAATTAAGGGGATTTTCACTCACCACATGTTACAAATACAAAAATGTAAATGATTGTGAGAATATGATTGAGTTCATTCGGCATCTCACTCATTGTCAGATTAGCAACCAAATTGAAAGTGAGAAAAAAGGATTCAATGAATGTGGCACGACCTCCAGCAGCGATGTACAGTACTCCTCCGAGCATACAGAAAATCAAAAGAATTGAAGCATTGATAACAAGAGGAAGTCTCTTTTCAGGTAATTCATCAGAAGACGTTGTTTGTTCCTCTTCTAAAGGAACATCTTTCTGAGTTGTACACTCGGAAATTGTCGATCCTGTGTCTTGAACGAGCCGTTTGAATGCATGAAGACGTCGTTTCTCGTCACGAGCACGATGTCTCTCCATTATTACCGTCTTCATTATTTTCAACTTATGCACCAAGTCTAAGTACTGTAAAGGGTGAAGAAGACAATGAATCTTGAAAAAAAACTTGACTCACTTTTGAATATATTTCTAGTACTATATGAGATAGAAATCTTCCGAAATCAACGGCTGCTAAAACCATCAATGGTATACCAACTAGACCATAAATGATGGCAAAACTCTGACCGATTGGAGTCACTGGAACTGCATATGCATATCCAGTAGTTGTCAGAATACTCAAAGCATATAGTATTGAACTTCTTTTAGTCCATCTAGGTGGTAATGCATCATCATTGATGATTCCAGACGTTGTTGATTTGAACTCTCGACCTTCATGATAAGTTGACAGGCTGAACGACTACATTAAAAATGATAAAAATTTCAGCCATTACCCTGATAAATGCTTCAACAACTTTGGTTTATACTCTTCATACTTCTTCTCATCTCCAACCAACATTTTCACCTCATTCTCTATCTTTTTATATCTCTGTCGAATGAGATTCAACTTTGTCATTTGTATCTTCTTATCAGCATCATACTCCTGATAATAAAATGCGTAAGCGCCGAGAAGAAGATAGAGAAACAAGAAAACGGCTAGACCAACATGGGGTAGAGCCATTTTCAGCATCTGGAATTGCGGATGCTGATATATAAAATTGATATGTCTCTTACCTTTTTCAGTTTGTTTTGCACCGGAATTTCGGTACTCGAGGAGTTTTCTTCGTCAGACATTTTGCACTGGGAAAGTGGAATAAGAAAATGTAAGAATGAGCCAAGCTCATTTTGAAGGTCCTTCAGTAGGGACCCATCTGGAGATGTGCTCGAATGTTTTACTAATTGGATTATGTACTTATATTCTCTCAAAAAGATGGTCCTGTTTGTTTCAGCCACAAGAATGTGTTCTTGTATAGGTTCTTTGGTATGCTTACTAGATTACTCTAATTCAAATCTGAAAGAATCTTAAGATCATATTTCCGATGGGGAGACAGCCAATAATTTATTTCAAATGAACAAGTAACCCGTGCTAAATAGAATGAAACTAACAACATGAAAGAAATAACAAAGAATTGTAACATCTGAATTTAGAAGAAAGTTATTCTGGAAGAAGAGCGTTCAGTTTTTCTATCATGTTGTCATTCAGTGCTTTCCAGAAAAGTCCCTCCTCACATTCGATGTCGGTTGTGAAGAACACCTGAAAGTTATAAAAACAATATCTATTCTGATTTTGAAATATAAATAGAAAATCAAACTTTATAGAACTTACTTGTGTGAATCTTGATGCCTTCGTTAGTCGAAGAGTTGTAGACTTGATGAACTCTCTCTGTGTATTTTCACCGTCCACGAGCATCGTGAAGTTAGGGAAATGAGCGAGTCCGATTGATTCTATTTTACTGAAAAACAAAAAAGTTATTGTTTTCAATCTGAAAAAGGAGTACACCTTTCTCCCACCCAAATCCATGCACTTTCGGTTGAATACAAGACGTATCCGCGGAGATCTCGATTACAGATTTTGTCAGTAAATTCGATTCTTTGAATTGGCGCTGATGTTGCCATTTTCAGCTGAGAAATTGCTAAATTTTAAGTTGGTTTGGAAAAAGTGAATGATTTAAAGGTTTTGTCCACGAGGAGTACACGGCCGAGAAAAGTATCGAAAACTAGGCCATTTTGGTGGTGATTTTCGTGGTACGGTTTTTTGATTTTTTCTTCAGATTTTTCTTTAGTTTCTGAGAAGTTTCACAAATTTCTAACTTTATATGTCTCTTTAGGGCCCAAAATGCGCTGGAAATCAACTCTTCTACTGCTGTCGTGCACATTCATATCGATCTTCTCAGAAAAAGAACGGGTGGTAAGATTCTCTGAATCTCTCGAATATTCAAGAATTAATTTTTCAGACAGACGGTCCAGTATCTCCACAGGATCAACACAAACCAGCTGCTCAACAAAGGCTTAACTTGAAATCTGGTCAAGAAAGCGTAGAGAAGTTTGCAAAAGCGTTGGATACCAATAATGACGGATTTGTTGGTGAGATTCCTAGCTTCAGTTTTTTCTCAAAACTCATAAAATTCAGATAAAAACGAGTTATTAGCATGGGTTGCTGGTTCTTATCAAAAAACGGTCGACCGAGAAGCCGTGGAGCGAATGAGTGAACTTGATGAGAACGCTGATGGATTTGTAGGTTCAATTAGTTTTTCTGATGCTAAATTATTTTTTCTCAGGTGTCCTGGGAAGAATATTTAGCTGACTCATTCCCAGAAGAAGAGTTACATAACAAAGAAGAAGAATCTTTGATAGCGCAAGATAAGATGTACTTCAAACGTTAGTTCTAGTGACGTTTATTATCCAAGAATTGTATTTATTTTCAGAAGCTGATACGAATCAAGATGGGAAGCTAGATTTAGAAGAACTAGCTAGTTTCCTGAATCCTGAACACCATCCACATATGCATCCTGTTCTAATAGCTGTAACTTTACTCGAAAAGGATCAAAACGGGGATGGTGCAATTGATGAAAAAGAATTTCTCGGGGAACTCGATGATCAACGGGGAAGTGAATGGTACAAAGTCGAAGTTGAAAGGTTTGTAATCGATTCCTTGAACTGATCAAAATCTCCTGTTTCAGATTCCACACGGTTTATGACACAGATCATGATGGAAAACTTTCTGGCGATGAGTTAACGGCTTGGCTTCTTGTCGATGGAACCACTGCAGGAACTTTTGAAACGGAAAGTCTTCTGACTAATGCCGATGATGACAAGGATGGAAAGTTGTCTTATGAAGAAATCATAAAGCATCATGCACTGTTCGCCAAAACTGAAGCTGCTCAAGAAGCTGATCATTTGCATCCATATTCTCATGACGAGTTGTGACGAATATTACTGATCTCATGTGTTTATGCATACTAACTTTATCGATTGTACAAAGGTTGTTGAATTAATGTACTTTAATTTATTCACAAATCAGACGTTTACTTTCATCTTACAGAAAAAGGAATTCAAGACAAATGGGGAGAGCGAGAGAAAATGGGCGGGGTTTGAGATAATGGAAAAATATAAATAAAGTTCGATTCGGGCGATTAGTATGTATTATGGATGACGAATGTGAGTGAAAGCGATGATTTTGGAGAGATTGTGTTGTTTAGAGCATGCTGCACTTGCTCTTCTCGGCCCATGGGTTGACCTTCTTGTCAATTGGGTTGACGAGTGGATCTTCCTGGCTCTCAGTGAAGCGGCGGAGCCTGGAATAAATGTAATTAGATTTTGTCGCTATAAACAGCTGGAAAGGCAACTTACTCAGCTGCTGAGACGGTGATTGGAGTGCGCTCAATGTTGAGCTGACTGCGAAGCGAGTCGACGGTTCTTTGCATGTCAGACTTGTCCATAATTCACTGAAACTTTCGAAAATGAATATCAATGACAGATATTCTATAAGAGGAGTGAAAGAGCGACTGAAAGAGAATGAGAATGAGCCACACTCTGGGACCCTACCCGTCGTTTTCTTTTTGCTCTCTTCATTTTGTGCTTTGCCTTCTTCAACAATCAATATAGAAAGCCGCGAGAAACCCGCTGAGAGAGCGCGGCGAAACAAGAGAGAAATTTAGAGAGAGAGAGAGAGAGAGAAGAGCGTGCTGCTGTTTCGATTGGCACACATACAAACCCTCACACTCTGGCGCATACATTTTCGTGAGCGCCCCACAAGCCCTTCGGCAGGCTGACGGCGACTAGAAGAAAAAGAAGACGACGACGATGAAGAAAAGAAGGAATTAGAAGAAGAAGAAGAGTACGAGTCCCTACAAAAAGGGGATACAACCAAAAAGGGGATACGCGAAAACGGGATACAAAAAAACGGGATACGCGCAAACGCGCTCTAGCGCACACTATTTTGGCGATTTTTTAAATTCAGCATTTCTGCAAGAAAAAATTGAATTTCTGCCTCAAAGAAAATAATTTAGAACTTCTGCAAACAAAAGAAAAGAATTCCTGCCTCATTCAATGCTTGCCTAGCTTCCCTCTCCATCCGGATTCTTATCTGCGCTCCAGCCACATCATTATCTGTAATTTCAAGCCCTAGAATCTCAAGCCCAAGTAAAACTAAGAATTGATTCTCAGACAACTACGTTACTTCTTTTAAAAAAAGTTCAGTCCTCCTCATTGACCTTCTGACTTTTCCTCTCTTTCCATCTTGTGAATCTGAAACAGTGGGAATTTCACCGTGAATTTTTCATTGGATAGAAATTAAAGGAGACAGCCATCTTTTTGACCTATTTATTTAAAAGTGGGCAATCTCTGCACAAAGATTAGATGAAAGCAAGATCACCCTCTTTTTCCTGATCATTTTGAACCTGAATTTAGTACTCTGAGAGCCTCTCCTCGTCTTTCATGGTGACTCGAAACATGAAAATTGAAATAACTCCGCTTAAGTGCATCCTATTTTTTTTGTATTTGGACTCAATAGATGAGCAAAGAGTAAAAATCGTAATAAATCGTAGTAAAGTAAAAATCTTAGTAATCGTAGCAAATTTCTTTTTTAAATAAATAGGTCAAAAAGATGGCTGTCTCCTTCAATTTCTATCCAATGAAAAATTCACGGTGAAATTTCCACTGTTTCAGATTCACAAGATGGAAAGAGAGGAAAAGTCAGAAGGTCAATGAGGAGGACTGAACTTTTTTTAAAAGAAGTAACGTAGTTGTCTGAGAATCAATTCTTAGTTTTACTTGGGCTTGAGATTCTAGGGCTTGAAATTACAGATAATGATGTGGCTGGAGCGCAGATAAGAATCCGGATGGAGAGGGAAGCTAGGCAAGCATTGAATGAGGCAGGAATTCTTTTCTTTTTTTTGCAGAAGTTCTAAATTATTTTCTTTGAGGCGGAAATTCAATTTTTTATTGCAGAAATGCTGAATTTAAAAAATCGCCGAAATAGAGTGTGCGCTAGAGCGCGTTTGCGCGTATCCCGTTTTTTTGTATCCCGTTTTCGCGTATCCCCTTTTTGGTTGTATCCCCTTTTTGTAGGGACTCAAGAGTACGAAGAGGAAAAGAAACTGAAGCAAGAATATGGAGGCTGGGCGTGCATGAGGCGGGGTGTGCGAGCATCGCGGAGAGGCGAATGAGTAAATCGAAATTTTAGACTTGAAGACGAAAAAGGCGGAGCTAAGATTATCAGAAGACGAGAAGAAGGTAACGAGAGTGTGCGAAAGAAAGTAGGAAAGGGGAATCTAATGATTCAAGCGCATGGTTTCGGAGAATTGAAGTAATGAAGCCTATTGGAGTGAGGGGAATGAAGAAGAAAGGGGGATGCAAAGTTGAAAATAGAAGTTGTAAGGTTTTGATGCTTTTTGTTGCTCAACTTTAAAGAAAAAAATATTTCAAGGGAGAGAGAATAAGCTCTAAGGGAAAAATATCAATCAAAGAAAGAGGCAAATGCACCACTGTGTAATTGGAGGTGTTAAATAGAAAAGGAATAACATGAATTAGTCTTTAGCTTTTTGAAAAAAAAATAATAAACACATTTTTTCATCAGTATTGTGAGAAAAAGCCGATTGTTTTTTAATATGTGTTGAAAAAGACACTTTTGAAAAGAGGAGGTGTTCGAGAATTCTGAACGTTGAAGGAAATTTCTGAAGAACCACAAGGACGTCCCTTTAATGTCGTGATACGGTGTACGACGGTGTTTGCACACAATGTGGGCGATGCGCAGTATCTTACGAGCAAAAAAACAGATTTTGAATCGAGGACCCAGAGGAATACTCCGGGAAGGTTTTTTCATTGATTTTCTTTAATCCTGCGTTTTGGTCAGTTTTCGCATAAAACAGTTGTTTTTTCAGGAATGTCGAAAGAATTCCAAGTCCAATGCCGTGGCCTGCCTTGGGAGGCTACTGAACAAGATTTGAAAGATTTCTTCGGAAGTAAGCTAGCTTTAGGAAAACACATTGTGTTTAATCTATATTCTGGAATTTCAGATAACGGAATAGAATCTTTGGAAATTCCGAGGCGAAACGGACGCACTTCTGGAGATGCAACTGTCACTTTCACCAACGAAGACGACTATAAACGTGCTTTAAAAAAGGATCGAGAGCATTTAGGCAGCAGGTTTGTGTTAGAGCAATTTGAACTTAATAATTCAACGATCTTGCAGATACATAGAAGTTTTCCCGGCGGACGAACCACCAAGACGGCGAGGAGATCGTGACGACTTTCGTCCACGCGGTGGTCCACCAAGAGATCGATTTGCTGACAGAGGTCCGCGTGGTGATGGAAGAACAACAGATCCTATAGTTCGGCTCCGTGGATTACCGTTCTCGGTAACTATAAGAGACATCAACGAATTTCTTGCTCCTCTCCCGATTGTTCGAGTAAGTCAAACTATTTACACATAGTTCAAACTTTTTACAATTGAAATCCAGGATGGAATACTTCTCCCCGATCAACAACGAACACGAAGTGGAGGAGAAGCGTATGTGGTTTTCGAGTCGCTGGAGAGTGTTCAAATAGCGAAACAAAGACATATGAAGAACATTGGGCATCGCTACATTGAAGTCTTCGAAGCTACGCAACGTGAGCTCACGAGATTTGCTGACGACAATGGACTTCGCATTCCAAGAATGGGACCATCCCCGTTCATCTCCTCGCCACCATCTGGCCCGCCAAGAGGTGCATACGATCCTTACGGTCAAGTTGACAGTTACAGTCGTGGAGGAGATTATCGGCGACCAGAGCCAGAGGATAGTTACGGTAGATCTCGACAAACTGCTCCCGATTATGGATCAAGAGCTCCATATGACCCATATCAACAAACTGCGACGTACTCAAGTCAAACACAACAATCGTCAGGCGGTTACTATGACAACTATTCTTCGAAACCCGCCTACGACAGTTACGGGCGCGAAAGAGCCCCAGATCCACGTGACATGAGAGATGCTCGTGATAGAGATCCTAGAGACGTTAGAGATGCTCCACGAGACTCGAGAATGTCTGATACTCGAATTGGAGAGACGAGACCTCCAGTTGATCCATATCAAAGTGAATCGAGGTATGTTTGGGTGATGGGAGATGATAAAGGGAGAAATTATTCATATGAGGGTTGTTTGAAATATCGAAATCGCAGTTGTGCCGTCGTGATGCCATGGTTCTGTTCCAAACAGATTGGATTTCAAATTGGGCTCAAGAGATGAGAACAGATTGAATATAGGGAAACTGGGTTTTACAAGGACTGCATAGATGGAGAAAAATTTTCGGCATTTCAAGAAATTTTTTACGGATATCTACATTTTTATGATAGTAGGGGGACCTTAATGGGTGCTCGTTTTCTGGGTCCTTGCATCTGCCGAAAGAGCAGATTTCACGGATTTGTATTCTTTTTGTGGTGTTATCAATTAATTTTGTTTTATACGGACGTTTAGGTATCCGGATTATGGCTATGAGTCGAGAGATCCATACTGGCGTGGTTCTGGTGGAGGGCAATCGGATCATATTGGTGGTGGAGGAGGGTTAGCAGGAGCCCCAGTCGCTCCTGCTCTCGCGCGGGATCCTTATTCTGTGGGAGAATCTTGGGCTACTGGAGGAAGAGGAGGGCCAGGTGAACAACGGTCTTCTGAGAGGGATCGGTATGGAAGTGGAAGTTACACCAGCGAACCATATGCACAAAGAGAAGGTAAGTGGGTGAGAAGTATGGTGGTACAATTCAGGCAGCTGTAGAACTGAGGGAAGGGAATTTGCTCAATCGAGAGGAAAGGGAAATTGCTCAGAACTTCCTATCATTATTTTATTATGAAAGGAGACTTGATATATCTCATCCTTGGTTCAAAATAAAAGTGAGAGCAGGGCATTGTATCCGTGTTGTATAGCAGCCTGGGTTTCTAGACAAAAAATGGAGGGAATGTCTGGAAGAGGAGTTTTGTATTTAAAGAGAAAAGTGAAGAAAATATATTTTTTTTATTAAATCTAGCCGAGTGGAGATGTATTATTTGTATTCCAAAGGGCGTTCCCGAGGCTCAAAACGGAAATGAAAAAGAGAGATCAGATGGGGGGAGTTTCCTATAATCGGGAGGTGGATGATGGGATCTAAGAAAGAAAAAAACAGCAGTGTAATGAACTGGATTTGGGCATAAATGTAGCAATGATCATCCTAATTAAAACATTTACATTTTCAGCTGGAGGAGCTCTGAGACGATCAGATTACGGGCGTTCGGATGATCGTTATCCTAGATCTGAGCCTTACGGAAGGTAAGCAATAGAATCGTTGACTGTTTCGAATAAGATTATTTTCCAGAGACCGTGACTATGGTAGCCAATCTATGGCACACAGTCAGCAATTCATACTTCGTATGAGAGGAGTTCCATTCCGTGCCACTGAAACCGATGTCTACGACTTCTTCCATCCAATACGTCCGAATCAAGTCGAGTTGCTCCGTGACAATCAGTTCCATCGTCCAAGTGGAGATGCTCGTGTCATATTCTACAATCGAAAGGACTACGACGATGCACTCATGAAAGACAAGCAGTATATGGGAGAACGTTATATAGAGATGATACCAGATAATGGAAGATATTAAATTCACTCATCCTAATTGCTGTTTAATATTTAATCTGACACCAATTTCAAAATTAAGTTGTTTAAATAATACCCTCTGTCTTATAAAATTGAATTTTTAATTTACTGAATAAATTGCAAATAATAAACTTAAATAGGAATCCTCTCATAACTTCCTTGGTTATTGTGCATGTCGTGAATCACTCCCGTCTACTTCTTCGTGATCGTGTTTTGCCTTCTGTTTTTCCACTAACCTTGTGTGTTTAGATGGAGTCGATCATCATGTCCCAAGTCTTCACTCAAACCAGCCAACCACGTCGGGGTGGTGGAACTGAAAAGTTTGTGGATGCTCTTATCAAATTCAGACAGAAACATCCCGATAATTTGGACGATGTCTCAGAGTCAAGCAGGAAAGCTGTTATCACAAATCTCAGAATACTGAACAACGAAAATAAATGGGTACTTTGGGTATGAAATAGTGAATCTATATATCTTTTTGCAGCAAGCTCTGGGTAGATTACTCGTACAAATGTGCACAGAAGACCACGGAACACGATTGTTCGAATTCACTCATGCAATTTTCACTTTACTCCCCGTTCTTCCTTCTGATGAAGTTGAAACACTCGCTTTGAAATCCATCAAGTTCTTGATAGATGTACTTACAAAAACTGAGATCTCGGTGCCCAATTTTTTTGGAATGTACAATGATTTGATGGTGCAGTTGGAGTGTGCTTCTAATAAAACACTCGGAGAACTTGTCGATTACATTTTAATGGAATTGAAGCAAGCAAATGAAACGGAAAATTTAAATAATGATGATCAAGGTGATATAGAAAATATCAGAATCAAGGTCGAGCAGCATGTGAAAAGATCTTTTAATCAAAGGTGGAAAGATTTCGTTGCTGTTTTGATCGAAAAAATTCGAGAGAAAGAACAGGTTTGTGAAAGAGGGATTCTCGAGTGTTATTCCTGATTTCAGTTCGATTACAATGATGATCTTGTAACTGGAACTGAGGCTGCGGACAATATTGTTTTTGAATATTTGAAAATCACTGAAGATGTTGATGCATTCGAACTAATATCTGAAATTGCTGGATCTTCATGTATCGATCGATTTTGTGACGAAGAGATCGCTGAGAAAATCGGAGTTGATTCTTCTTCGGACGACATAGAATCGGAAAGGAGGAGGAGAGGAATAATGACCTGGAAATCAATCATTCTCACTACAAAAACTGAAAAAGAGAAATTAACAAGGCTCTGGAATGGTGTTGTATGTGCATGGGAGATTGATGAGTTGGTGGAACAAGAGAAGAAGACGTCGAAACAATTATCGAATCATCTGGAGAAGTGTCTTCTTGTTGGACACAGAATCCTTTCAAACAATGTTGAGTCTGCAAAAAAGTTCCTATATTTGATTAGGGTAACGAGAATTTACAGTGCAATCATAGAGGCAATGTTTTCAGAATGAGAAGTATAGAGTTCTCAGCAGTGAGATTGGATTGACACTTTCTCTGATTCAATGTAGTTCGGATAGGAACGATGTAAGTTTTTTTCAGCTTCTCTGTTCATAAAAAAGCTATAAGTTGTTCTAGGCGATGGCGGATATGAAAAAATCGTTGCAAAAGTTGTGGAAAATTGGAGAACAAGCAGAAGAATGTGTATGGATCTCAGATATTGCATGTGGACGGCTCCTCCGAGTCGTCGATCTTCAACTTCGGATTATTTCTGAAAATCTCATCTCCAACGATTCTCTACGGCAACTTCTCAGCCGTCCGATGTTCTCCTTGATGCTATCATGTCTTGATACTCCAGCCTATCAGAAACAAATTGTTGTCGTGGACGGATGTGTTGCTGATGGATGTGCTCTTTGGTTGCTGAGCAGAGACATCTTGATCACAGTCTCCCAAGCTCAAACAAATATGGGAGCTCACTTGTCAAACCTTTTCAAAGCTATTGCATCTTCTTCCAGTAATTCTTCTGCGCTGGTTTTGATAGATGTTCTCAGAGAACTTGTAAGGAAATGTTCTGTGGAAATTTTGAACAACTCGAGACTTATTGACGGACTCTTTGACTACGTGTGTCGAATGCGTCGAGATATAGCCGTTTCACTTATCCGATGCCTCATTCCTATCATCAATACAAGACCTCAACTAAGAAATGGACTCTTCAAAAGTCTCAAAAAGGATCTTCTTTGCGAATCAACTGTCAGTTCTGCAGTTCCAATTGTTCTACTTCTTCTTCGAAGTGTTAGTAAGCGAAGAGAAGATGGTGGAGGAGGACAGTTCGATCACTCAATGTCACAATCGTTCGGTACATTCAGTACACAGGTACTAAACAGCATGGGATGCAAGAAGAATGTTGATCAAGCTGTTGGACTGGAATTAGTTGGAATAGTTCGAAGATGTCTATGGCAACCAGCAAAAACAAAGATAGCTCTTTATGATGGAATTTGTGAACTGGCAACTCAAACGTCAACAATGCTCAATCAATTCTTGGATATGATTGTATCACATTCGAAATCCATTCCGGAGTGGAAAGTATCAGAAATGATTACTTGTTGTGGGAGCAGCGTGCATCTTGTTGAACCTGTTCCTCATCTTATTCAAACTCTGGAGTGTCTGATGAGCGAGTTATCTTCATTTGATCCCGAGTTCAAGTTAGAAGGAACTGAAGTTTTATTGAGACAAGCAGCAAATCAAATGGAATCATGGGTGGACGTTGCCACGAGAAATGATGAATCCGATATGGGATTGGATAGGCGTGCTGAATGGACAACTGCCACTGTAAACGGTAGATCCGCTCTTCTTTTTGCCCAAATGATGTTGAGCACTTATGATGTTCTGATTGAACATATGTGGAGAAGAGTTGATGCGATGGAAACTAAAGAAGATTCTGATAAACTAGTGGCTTTGTTGAATAAGCGAAATGAATTGGATCGCCTGTTCAAGGAAAAGACAACAACTAAAAAAGACAAGGACAAAGAAGCCGAAAAAGAGAAAGAAGAAAAAGTTCCATTGGATACCTCTCAATCCGAAATCCTCACCAGCGCCAAGACATTGTCTTCTATTCTAAGTAAAATAATAGTTGTTCCCAGTGACGATGGAAACATCACTGGTTTGAATGTTCGACCAGATATACTCGATAATGTTCAGTTCGAGCTTCTTAGATGGGCGATTGAAAGGTGCAACGTGCTATCAATGGATCTTGTCAAAGAGTATCGGCCCCTTCATTCGGTTTTGTTTGGAACTAATAGTCTGATATCATTGTCCAAGTAAGCTTTTTTGAAGTTTTCAAATCAAAATGTTCACCTCGAGGTTTATAGGAGTCTCATTGATTTCTATACTGGAAACAATTGTCCAACGTGGGCAAGTGAGATCGAAATGGGAAATCCGATGAAGACGTTAGCCATTGAGAGTTATGCAAACATTCTTGAATTTCTTGGAATCAAATACAAACAGTCACCATCGAGAGTTACTATGACATGGTTCGAAGAAAAAGAAGGAGAAGATGAGGAAACCAAAAGGAAGAGACAGGAACCTAACATTCTTGCGGTACATTTTTGATTATATGTAGGTGCTCCCGATCTTGAATATTTCAGCTGCGACAAGCTCACTTTCTTTCTTGCCGCCTTTTCCGACAAGTGCTCGATGTGGAAAACGAAGATATTGAGGAAGAGAAGAAACCAAAAGCACAGTACGAGATGCAAGGAAGAGCTATTCTGAAAGCAGCATCCGCAGCTTTGAGCATGACGAAAAATGTGAAAGTGTGGTCCAATCTATTCGTTCGTATTATAAAAGTGTTGGAAGACGAAACTTTCTGTAATGGCTATGAACTGGTTCATTGTTACAATTTTGAATTTCCAGATAACAACCAAATGCTTCGAGATTACTGTAAGTTCATCATCACCTGTAGTCTTCGATGTGCGGATTCTGATAAAACATCGGCAAAGGAAATGAATGCTATTATGGAAAACATTCTGGAATTTTTGAGCGAAGAGTCAGACGACATGAAATACCACTTCATCACGAAAACGACACTCAATATTGCTATTGAATTTCAATTTACTTTCGTTGAAAAATCATTAGCATTAATTAGAGAGGCGTTCGGATTTCTGAAGGACTTTTTCGTTAAGCCGCCTGGATGTGAGTTTGTTTTCAGAATTAATTCGTATCGATCGTTTAAATTTCAGTTGATGCAATGCTATGTTCCCTTCTCAGAAAATGCATGGAAATCACTGAACTGGTTTCTCGTATTCTTCAAATCTTTGTTCAATACAAAATGATGCAGGAAAGAGTGACAGAAGTTATCACCAGCTACTTTACCACTATTCAAATGGGTGTTCTCCTGGTAGGAAATTCAAGAATAATTTTGATATGAAAAGTTGTTTTTTAGCTGCAAAACTTGACGAAAGGATGGGGACGTAGTATGTCCGAATGGGAAAGTGTTGATTTACTTGCCCAATTGGTAAGAACCAAGTTAAGACCGATTCTAGCAATGGTAGATGATCACATTGGATTCTCAAAAGGAAAGGAGGAAATGAAGAAGAAGATTTCTCAAAAGACGAGATATGCAAAATCGAAAAGAGATGAGAAGCTCTTTTCCAAATTTTCACATGAGAGAGAATCTGTTCAACATGGAATCTTAGTACTGTGCAAGTTGATAAAAGATGAACGTTTTGATTTACAAATCAAGGTATATTTCCTTTCTCTCTTCTAGCTTATCATATGTTTACTTCAGAACAACTCCATCGGATATCGTGACTTCCGTATAGACATGGAAGTTCTTCGCAACAAATTCAGTGGTGAGGCGAACGAAGAGGTCCGCGAGCCGTGAGTTTTCCGTCTTCATCCATTTCTCTAGAATTTCGGTTAATAGCTTAGCCACTCTCTTTTTGTCTTTAGAGTCCACAAACGACGCCGTAGGGAGCCGAATGAAGAAGACGAAGAGGCGGCGAATGAAACGGAAGAAAATACGACAGGAATGACGACGACGACGAATGCTAGAAGCTCAGAAGAGCCAGAAGAGGAGGCGAGAGACGGAGAGTTCACCGTCAACGAGGTATGTTTGTCATTTTTAATAGCCAGTTTTATAGAAGAAGACGAAAAGAGAAAAAGACACCACTTAGAGTTGATTGATTGGGTTTATGTGAAATGTTCACTGCAAATGTTTTACGACGTGGCATCATAGGGCGGCATCTCAGTCGTAAAGCGATTCTGTGCCCGACCACACATACATACACACGTTTGATTTCTCCTCCTAACAATTCAACTTGCCCCGTTCCTATACAAACATATCAACTGACAGATGTTTCTTAGAATTCTGTTGGTAGATGACATCCGAATCTGGCCCATAAAAGGTCATAAACGGACAACGATCTCAGTGTGACATGTCACCATAATAATGAGTCAATACATAAGAGCACAGACATCATGCATTACCATGTTTCTCTCAACAACCCTGCAATTATTTCTAGAACACAAAGGAAGAGAGGATTAGTAGATGTGTTAGTCCTTCTAATGGGAGGACCAGTATGAAATGAGTGGTTATTAGAAAACAGTATGGTTAATCTAAGAGAGTACTCCAATCTTTTGATGTTTTAGAGCATTCGATTTTTTGAAAAAAATCTCTTCCCCTGATTACACGAAGTAAAAAGATTTAAAACTTCAGTAGTCAAAGTTTAATGACTTGTCTTGGGACAACAATACTTTATTTGAACTTGAGAGTCTCTATAGATCAAGATGCCGACATCCGAGTGTGACTGACGAGATGAACGCCTAGTGAGAACCACACAAATGCAAACAAATGTGAACGTATCCTCTGCCACCATCTGTTACACGCGCACAGCCCTCAATTATCGCCCCAACCAATCTGCGGGGGATCGGTTGGGTCCATCTTTCTTTACGACTCTATATTTGTGTTCTCGAATGGCAACGACCATGTCACCCCTCCCGCCCGCTCGGTTGTATTTGCCGGATACATTTGTGTGTAGATTATTGCTCAAAAGTACACGATAAAAGTCAGAAGCTCTTTTCATATTATTTCCGTTTTTAGGTGAAGCGAGAAGTGGAGGAAGAAGATGAGAATGAAGATGGGCACGCCTCGCGAGGAACCAGCCCAGTATTTTAATCATCTAGTGTCACCATTCCCTTTAATTATTTTCTCAAGAAAATGTTATAAATATTTTATGTGTGCTGGCAGTATTTTCTATTGTTATTTCATTTCATTCATCAGGTTCCAGTCTATACGACGATAACCTCTGAAATACCTTCTTTCTTTCTTGGATACAGTAGTATCCACAATGTATCTTTTTACAACTGTTTTTCCCTCACATCTTGACTGCAATTGATCGATTTCCGTTTATCGTCATTGATATTTCGTGGTGTTAATCCCGGTATACAATGGTATGTGTCTTTGGATCGTCAATATGACCTGCACAGAAACGAACCTCAAGGCAGCTATGTCAATGTTTCCGTTCTCCACGACCATACTTGTCTAAACTAAATCCCTCTTCTCACCTCAATTACGTCATCTTGTCTCCAGATGAACCTCCTCTCCCCGCAACTATGCCCCATCGGACACATTCCGCGCACTCTCCCAAAATCTCCTTCTCCTTCTTCTTTTTTTGTCTTCTATACCACCGAATCGGTGTCCCATTCGTCGCGCGCGCGTTCGTCCTCGGTTCGACACCAATACCGCCTTCTTCTTCTTCTTCCCCTTCGTCAGCCAAAGGCTATATGACCAGTCGTTTTGCAATTAATGCGTCTCTCTTACTCCTTCACTCTTCTTTCTTTTCTCTCTACCACTGCCTCGTTGTCTAAAGTACCTCTCCGAATTGCATACTGTTTGTCTTTTTTCTCTTCGTCCTCCTTCCTCTCCCTATTCTTATTCTTTCCCTTCCTGTGAACAATCGAATTTTCGCTTCATCTTTTAGACTCAAGAGCCGTTTTTTGCATCAATTATGAATGTCTTATTTCACACTCTAATTTTTGGGTTTCAGATAAAATGAAGCCGTCCTATTTGGATAGTCTCGAGCGGATTAAAGAAGAACATGCAGAGATGAGCAAGCATTTGAATCAGCAGAAGGTAAACGAATAGTATTCGATTCATGCTTTTAATTGGTCCGTTTTTCAGACAGAACTTGAGAAGATAAATGTGGAGAAGGAAAATATGGCTAGATCGTTTATGACATATGCGGAAGTTTCATCTACAATGCAAGCAGATTTGAAAAGAGCAGAAGAAATGAACAAACGCCTTCAGGAATTCATAATGCAGACAGTAAGTTGCATGAATTGAGCATTTTAGCAAGAAATATTAATTTTTAGCTGAGCCCATTGCTCTCTCCAGAGCATACGGCGAATTGCATGGCTGCCATAGAATCTTTCAAAGCAGCCACATCACCACGGGAAAACGGAAACGGTGCAGCACTTCCACCAGGATTCCCTCCAGGAGCTGCAGGGATGCTAGGAATGTTTCCAAACATGCCATTTGGAATGAATCCAGCCATGAGCCAACTCTTCAATCAGTTCTCTCAAGCAAATGGTGGTGACGGTGCAAGTGGATCACTCGCGGGAACTGAAGCAAAAAAGCCAAAACTAGAGGAGCCTGATGATGGGGAACTCGAAATAGATGTGACGAATGATGATAACCCGAGCACAGCCAATGGAGCGGGACAGAAGAATGGTCGGGATAGTACGAATAGTGTAGCTTCATCTGGAGCATCAACGCCGAGCATCACCTCAAATTCAGCAAAAGGAAGGCAGCAGCCTCCAGGAGGATTGCAATCACTAGAGCAAATGAGCCTTTTCGCAGGACTCAGTGAGTTGCACAAATATCGAAAATTATCTCTTCGTAATTATTATTTTTTCAGATCCTAACATCATTCGCCAAGCAGGAGGATTCAATCTTTTCAACGATCCACATGCACAAGCTCGACTTGCTGCAGCTATGAATCAGATGGGTGGACGACCAGCCTATTCGTTTAAGATTGTTGATAATGGTATTCCAACTCCAACCACATTCCCAACAGATGCACAAAAAGGACCTGGAATTCCAACGTAAGCCTTTTTTGTAGTGAATCATCAAAACTAACTCAAAAATTTTCAGTGGTCTCAAAAAACGAATGGAATTGAATCACGGAGAAGTAGTATGCGCAGCCACCATTGCTCGAGACAACACAAGGGTGTATACCGGTGGAAAAGGATGTGTCAAAATTTGGGATGTGACGGAAGCCGACCTTTCAGCTTCATCCGTTGTTAACCGACCTTGCATCGCAACTCTTGATTGTCTCAAAGAAAATTATATTCGATCGTGCAAGCTTTTCCAAGACGGTAAAACACTGCTGATTGGAGGAGAAGCGAGTACTGTAGCACTATGGGATCTCACGACACAAATGAAAACTCTTGATTTGGAAACTGAATCGCAAGCTTGTTACGCTCTTGCGTTATCTCCTGATGAGAAGGTTCTGTTTGCTTGTCTTGCCGATGGAAACATTCTTATTTACGACATTCACAACAAGGCGAAAATCTGCACACTTCCTGGACATCAAGACGGTGCTTCTTGCCTCGATTTATCTCAAGACGGATCGAAACTCTGGTCTGGAGGACTTGACAACTCTGTTCGATGCTGGGATATGAGCGAACGCAAAGAGATCGCTAAGTACGATTTTAACAGCCAGGTCTTTTCTTTGGGATGTTGTCCTGATGATGAATGGGTAGCTGTTGGAATGGAAAACAATAATGTGGAAGTTCTCTCAACGACTGGAAAGGAAAAATATCAGCTGACTCAACATGAATCCTGCGTGTTGTCGTTGAAGTTTGCCCATTCCGGAAAATTCTTTATTTCAACTGGAAAGGTGAGTCAGAGTAAAAAAATTAATTGGATCTTGGACCAAGATTCTAAGGATTAGGCGAGCATAAAGTATTAATTTTTCAAACTCTGATGATAATTGAATTTCAGGATAACGCCCTCAACGCCTGGAGGACACCATATGGAGCATCTCTTTTCCAACTAAAAGAGAACACCTCAGTCCTTTCCTGTGACATTTCCTTCGATGATTCTCTGATTGTTACTGGATCTGGCGAGAAGAAGGCAACTCTCTACTCAATTGAATATTAATTGAATTCTCCACAATGATCAAGATACTCAATTCAAGTACGATAATCGTATAATTTTTCACCTGTTCTCTCACACCGACTTATACAAAATTTCCACTTTTTCTGAACTCTTTTTTTCCGTAGATTAATCGTTACTTTGTTATCTCGTGTCTGCTATGATTGAACATTTATTTAATTGCATTAAAACGTTTTGATGATCTAAACTATGAATAAACGAGCTCGGTTTTATTGTTTAAAAATCTGTCACTCTTCCTTTCCGCTCCCAATCTCCATATCGAGTTGGCTCTGGTCCAGCTGGTCCTCCAACTTCTCCTGTCTTCTTGTTCACTCCACCTGGATGTTTTTTCAGATGCGGATCTTCGTACTGTTGTTCTTCTGTTTTGTCAAGAGCTCCTTTTGGAGTTTTGTCCGCCATCGCTTTCTCTTTCAAATTTTGTTTTGGCTTGACGTCAGAGAATCTTCTCGAGATACTCAAAGCTTGGCGTGATAGTTGACGGATCATTTGAACTGAAATCATCAAGCTCAATTTCAGCTTTTCTTTGAAAATTCGAAAGTTGCATTACTTGAAAAGAGCTCTGAGGTACCTTTGAGGAATCACCCATGCTTTCAATATCTGAGATGAAACTGTAAAGCTGTTTATTTTATCACAATTGAAGTTGTAATATCAAAACCGAAAAGTAATGGGAAGCATGGAAACGGAAGAGGGAATTTGGTGGAAAAGATCATCGGGAACGCCATAGAATAAATATTATTTAGTTGAAGAGAAACTTGTAGACGGCATAGATGACCAATCCCATCGCGGTTGGAATCAAGAAATTGGTCCAGGTCGGAGATGTCATGATGTCCTTGAAATCATTGAGCCCTGAAGATGAATTTGCTTTGGATTGTGACGTTTTTGGAGCAGTTTTTTCGGTCTTCGCCACTTCAGATTCTGGTAGCTGTCCGATGAGGTATTCCTTTGTCATTTCGATGGCGTCTTTTGAATGTCCGACATCGAGGAATCCAACAGTCGCATCCTTTCCAGCCAACTGAGTAATGACTTCCTCTCCTCCTGGATGCTCGTTCAGGAACTTGGTCACATCATACACCTTAGAAATTTGAAATTATTCTTAATTCAAAAGAAACTTTAAGAAACCTTTCCCGAAATGACGATCCAGCATGATTTCTCCACACCTTCGTAGTTGTGCTTGGCCACCTCGTCTAGCGAAATAACACGAAGATCCGGCATGCTTGTTGAACCCTGTATTATAAATCGGTTATCCATGCATGAAATTGCTGTTTAAAAAAAATATAATGGCTGAAAACCAATAAAATATACAGAACTCTCAAAACAGCATATTCATCTGCATTCAACCCTCATTTATTTCAGTAAAGGCACCGTTTCAAATGGATAATGGGAAAAATACCCATAAAACGATAGGCAATTTGTAAACTTGAAAAACTAATCTCAAAAATATAATTATTCTATTATTTTTTCGAGCGATGATCAGCCCCGACAGCTTCCGATACGTGACTGAATCCATCCCGTTTCAGAAGTTCTGCTAGCTCTCGCTTAATTTTTCCAATCACAGGGAACCCTTCATAGACGAATGCCGAATATAGTTGGACTAAACTAGCTCCAGCACTGAAAATAAAAACTTATTTTTATTTCCTGTCGTGTTAACTTTACCGAATCTTTTCATATGCATCCTCGCCACTGAACACGCCTCCACATCCGATAATTGGAATTTGTCCGTTTGTAAGTCTGAATAGAACTAATATTTAACCAATTGTTATAATACAAAACTCACTTGTACATTTTTCTAACACACTCTGTACTGATTTCTCTAACTGGAGCGCCACTAAGTCCTCCTGTTTCTGATTTGTTCTCCGATTTGAGATAATCAGGCCTCGCAATCGTTGTGTTTGACACAATTATACCATCGACTCCAAACTTTTTGTTGGTTACGACTTGTGCGATATCCTTCATTTCCGACTCAATAAGGTCAGGAGCAATTTTCAGAAATACTTGTGGTCTTTTCTCCAGCTTATGCATGTCGAGAGACTCCCTAACATATGCGAGCAATTTCTCTAAATCACTTTTCTTCTGCATACTCCTCAGTCCAGGGGTATTTGGAGAGGAAACATTGAGAACCAGATAATCACAATGTGGAGCAAAATAGTTGACGCCAATTTCATAATCCAGCCTGAGAAAATCAAGAAATTACTACCAAAATACGTTGAATACCTCACTTGGCATCTTCTGTTAGCTTATTCTTTCCAAGATTGACACCGAAGTATGCGTATTCTTCCGGTACCCAGGAATCTCTGGCACTTCGAACTCTTTGATGTACTCTTCCAACTCCGTCGCTATTGAATCCATATCGATTGATAACTCCTTCGTCTTCTAGTAACCGAAATACTCTTGGTCGATTATTGCCTGGCTGCGGAATAGGTGTCACAGATCCGATTTCGATTAATCCGAATCCAGAATTTTTAGCCAGTTGAGTGATTGCTTGACCATCTTTGTCGAATCCAGCAGCGAGCCCGATCGGGTTCTTGAACTCGCGACCGAACAATTCGCATTTCAGCTCTGGATATTCTTTTCTATTCCACCCAAAACGTGGTAAGAGTCCCCACGATGCTGCTCGAACTGCCCACCGATGCGAGTCCTCACCATCAACGAACTTATGAACCATTGGCATCACTGCCTTTTTGTAGAATGTTTCTGATCCATAAAGTAGTTCGAGGGCAGTATATCCAGCGATTCCAGTTGCGAGTACGATGACGGTTGACTTGCTGATCGCACCAGGAGGAAGTTTCGGATAAATGACCTTTCGATCGGCGTTCTGATTCATATTGTATTACTTTCGGATTTTCAGACCGGCAACAAATTGTTCAAGCTGAAATACGCTGGAATCATCTTAAATTGAAGTAAATTTCTAAACAAACCTGCGTTTGTGTGAAGTCTAAAACCTGCGTCTCACCGTCGTCAAAATGAAGAACAAGTTGAAAGAAAGGTTGGAAGAAACTGGGAGAGGAGTCGCACCTTGCTGACGCCTGAAAGTGGAATTTAATGAACTTTTGTTGAAAAAACTGTTTTTTATAATCTATTCGGTTTTAGGCCAATAAATTGATGTGAAAAATCGTTTGCAAAATGCTGTCTCGGCGGCGATGATAACAGAAGATTTGATAGGGAAAGACATGATAAACGGGGTACAAAGTTGATTAGGTCAGAGATCGCATTTTTTCGTTGCGAACTTTAACCCGAAAAAAACTCACTCTAATACTGTAGTCGTATGATTTAAGTTTCTTTCTGATGATTTGACTCCCAGATTCTGATGACATACAGGCTGCAATTTGAGATTACGAGGGTGAATTTGCCGGAAAAGGCGAAGAGTAAAAAACTAGCTTTAGAATTAATAAATATACTGTTAACAGAGAAATTTTATGTTCGAGTGCTGCAAAACATGAGAATACGAGCCGAATAAAAAAATTTCGGTCCGTATTAAGACATTTCTCTGTTTCTCTGGGTACATAGTTTCCGTTCACATACATTGATTTTTTTAAAAAATTTTAACAATTAATTCGAGTGAGAAAACAAAAAAAAATAAATTTAAGCCAATTTTTGTGAAAAAAAAAGAAAAAAAACAATGGCAAAAAAAGTGGGCGGAGTCGTAATCCAGAGAAATGCAATCCGCCGCACAGTTTTTTACCGGTATTTTTTCAACAATACTTTTTTCACAAGTTGAGAAGAATTTCAAAAAAGGAGCATCTAAACTCCCAATTAATATCTAAACTTATTATATAAACTACTAAATAAAGCAAAAATTCAAAATGTAGATTATTTTTTCAGAAAAAAAAATGTCTGAAGCGGAGAAATTCAAGCGATACTGCGGTCAGCTGGAAAAGTATGGACAAGTCGAGAGTGTTCATTCTCCGGTTATGGCATTACTACGCAGAAAGTGAAGATTTTCTACAAATTTATTGAAATATAGTTTGATTTCAGAGCTCGTAAACAGCTAATGGAGCTCATGAAACAAGATGAAGATTGCACTAGCAGCATCAATAAGCTCTGGATTGTCGGCTACTATCACCCATACCAGTTTTATATTCGAGTTCGTTCTATTCTAACAAATTTTGACGAAAATACAACTTTTTTAGGAAGAAGAGAATGCGATGGAAACAGTAACATTGCTGACAATGTTCTGTGGAGAACTCCAAGAAATGCTCATGCTCACCGATCGAAAGTATTCAGCAATCTGGAACTTGTACATTGCTGATCTTCATCGATATATGCCCGATGACGAAATTCAAAAATCTCTTGCCGCTGGGTACTACACGAGAGCACTGGAATTAGATCCCGAGAACGGCCGAGCTTTCCAGATGCTTTTCTTGGTCCGAACTGACCTCTCATTTCCACAGAAAGTGAGATTGATTATCCTCGGTCAATTAGCCAGAAATCCTCACAAAAAAAGTTCGGATCTGGTGGAGTTTCTGAAGTCCACCAAAGAAAATCCATCCAAAGACAATTCGGAGAAGTTTCTCATGGTATTCATTAACTGGGCTTTGAACGAAACACCAAATAAAGTGGATCATCAGCTCAACGGATTGAAACTGATTAATCAGTTTAAGACAGAATTTGATACCAATTCGAGCTCAAATTGGCCAATGATTATGGCCGCATGCCGGCTGGTGGCACAGCTTGCGCATAGAAAGTTCGGATGTGAGTTTTATTTTAATTTGAGACTTTAAAAATAATTCATTATTTTTGCAGTTAATCAGTTCTTGGATTGCTACGATGCGATTACATCTTTTTATTTGGAATTGTATTCAAAATCAGCCTCCACGAAGCGACTTCTTTCTGAAATGATTCGATGGATTTGTGTTGTCAGAGAAGTTTTCAATCAGATTGATCCAGTCAAAAATGAACCTTATCTGAACACATTATCGGTTTTCGCAAAAACGGTAAGTGTAACCATAAAGGAAAAAAATAACTGACCTCGTTCAGAAATGGAATGAACTCAACGATGTGATGACTGAACATATAAATTCCGTCTTCGAATCTGAAGAATTATCCATACAAGCACCACTGTCAGTCGATATTTGTTATTTAATAAATGGACCAATATCAGAACCATCAACGAAAAGTTTGAGCCAACTTGTTACTAAACTGCTCTCTTCGAAACAAGCAACAGTGGAGCTCCGGACGGATAGAGGAGTTGGTGAGAAGATGTTCCAACGAATCAACCAATCAGAATCGAAGCGATTAGACGTTCCCATGGAGGTTCTTGTGAAAAAAGTTAGCGAGTTGAATCGAGAAGACTGGAGACCGGTTTATGTACTGATGGATTACGATGCATTACTGAACAAACCACGAAATGCTCAAAAAATTTGGGATTTAAATGACTTCATCTGCATTCTTCCTTCAACTGTTCTCGACAAACTGGACGATAATAAGACGAAAATCAAGGCAATTCGACCAATGATTCGATCTTTGATGGAGCTACAAGCTCAAGGAAGAATGACGTTGAAAAAATGCGACAGTGACAGACATTGTGCTGAGCAATTGGTAAAGAGCGCGAAAGGATCGGCGAATGATCACAAAAATATCGTTGCGTTCCTTTGTCAGAATCCAGAAGAGCAAAAACCAATGGATGGAGTCACCTTCTACGACATTGACGAGTTCTATGCAAAATACCTGGAGTGATGATGTAATCGGATACTGATTTCTTTTTTGGCTGGAATTCCGCATTGGGAAAGAAACAGAAGACAGAACTTCAAAATTCTTTTTATTGTTCATCTTTTTATGCAAATAAATTTCTCATTAATACATAATTTGAAACGATATTCACAATTCAAAGGGCAAAAGTTAGTATGAGAATCGGAGACGATCAAAATTTGAACTCCGGTGAGTTTTGGAGGAATATCAAACGAGACGATTCGGATATTTCATAATTATATGTTCTTGGGGAAATCAAATAAAACGAGCGCTGAGGATTTTCGGTATGTACATAGGCATCGGGGTGAAGATGACCAACGGTGGATGGAAAAATTCCCAAAGGAAGAATTGAAAAATACCCGGATTCGATGAATTGTGTCTACGGAGAGAGAGAGAGAGAAGACAGGAAAATGAGAAGCAATGAATGATAAAACTAATGTTAAAGCTGGAAATGATTTCTCAGAGAACATATTCTCGAATCGTTTGATATTTGAAAGAGGGAATAATATAAAAGATGAGCAAGTTGAGTTCTACTAAAAAAGTAACGGGGAATCTAAATCACAGTTGCTGCTTGGTTCGTTTTCAGTCGAATTTTCCAAAAGTTTTCAATAAATACTATTTAAAAAAGGAATCCTGGAGACCAAATTAATCGATGGTAGCTCCTTCAGATGAACTTGACGTCGTCTGGTTGTTGGCTGTGTATGGCAGTTCGCCAGCAGCAGTGTTTTTCCTATAGACGAACACTTGTCCAAGAATGAAGATATCGATTGAAATCTAAAATGTTTTATAATTAATTTACAATTACGGAAATTTTTGGCGAACCTGAAGAATAGCACAAATCCAGAACTGAAGGGGACTGCCTGTTGCCACGAAGTATCCAGTTTTCGCAAGATCTCCTGCCAACCATGCGAGAACCATAGGAATACTGAAAAGATACGTTGGTTAACATTTTCAACAACCGGGGTTTGTGGATTCCGGATAGGAACTTATTCTCCGAACCGTCACTTTCAGATGAACAAGAAAAGTCCAGAGAGTAACTCCCGAAATTCGATCCATTTCCAAACACCTCTCACTTCCCTTTCTCTTTTTTCATATAACTTTCATTTTGTTCTTGTCTTTCCCCAAAACGAACTTCGGAATTTTCGCGTACTTTGTAGATTTGCGAGGAAATGTTCCCCTATACTCTATCTTTCAAGATTTCACTAATTTTCCCACCCCCGTTCCATTTCCAAGCTACAATTACATACCTCATTCCTTGTGTTGATTTTCTCTGGAAATTTCGAAGAAGTTGAGGAACTCCAAGAGTTGCTTCTGTGAGTAGAGCACACATTCCAATGGCTTCAATGTATACTTTTTGCTGAAAAATCAAAAGTTAGAATACTTACGATTGTTTTAAAAACCTACATTGAACAAAATCCATGTCGTAAGGGACCAGAAAGCAGTGAAAACCAACAAAGCGATAATGAATGAGATGAGATCGTGCCAGGCCCAGAAGGCATTGAAGAAGTCTCCCTCTGAAAAGAAGAGTTACAAAATTTGGATTGAAATTATTGAAAAGCGTCTATCAGAAAATGGGCTTCACTGCTTCACTCTTTCCATCACATATAAGAAATAAAATTAGAAATATATAGAGGGATAGAGAGAGTGAGAGATAGAAATATATAGGGCCCACACAACGAGAAAGTTACTGTAGCATTGATGTCCGAGTCAAATGTTTGCTTATTTCACCTTGGAAGTGGTCCCATTTTCCATTTGAAATCACGTAAAATGCATTCGCGACGGAGCTCCGATGATATGTTTGCTCTAAAAGAAACTGAACGAATGATCACAATCACAACATGACAACTTGGTTTTAATTAGAGATAAATAAGGGTAAAGGAAAACGATTGGACTGTGATTAGCATCAAGAAGACGCTTCATTTAGGACAATTCTGGTGTATGCTAGTTAGTGAAAAAGTTGTTTAATTGAGTACTTTGGATCTCATTTAGGAACTTGTTCTTTGTTTAACGGACACACAGTTTTTAAAAAAGCAAAACTCAAAAACTCAGAGAAAACGACAAGCTTTTGGAGAGTTTACAAGTTTTATACCGAAGAAAAATATATGGACAGATAGAGGATCTATTCTGAATGGAAATTCATCTTCCTCTTTCCAACCTTTTTTCCACTTTTTCTCCGGGTTTCTCTCTCCACTCATATACATAGAAACGCGTTAATGATGCTCAATGGTTGTCAGAAGTCTCCGCCTCCTTTTTTCCTCGGCAGGATTTCGCACGACTTGTCCTCCAAGTTTGGCTCACGTGTGCCCTCACAATCATTGTTTACCACTGCTTCCATCAAAATCAAAAAAGAAGAAAAGACTTTTCATGGTGGTTTTGGTGTTGGTGGCGACAAATAAAATTTCGAAGACCTCCAATCTTTTTTGTTCTTCTGAATTTTGAAGAACAAAAACAAGGAATTCGTCTTTTCATTTTACTTTGAATCATGAATCTTTCCTAGAGGTCTTCTGAAATCCTACCAACAGTTTTAGTTGTGTTATGCTCTTATCTGATGCATCATAGTTTTGTGAATTTTGTTTTTGTAGTGCACAAAGAGAGTCCTTCTCGTCGCACATTTTTTTGTCGAAAAGTAATCTATTCTACTGCTGAAATTGAATTGAACTCTTCTGACGATAAAGCAGAAAAAATGAATTCTATTCTGCTATCTTTTCTTTGCTTCTACTCGTCCGAACCACTTCTAATGTGTGTGTGTACGTGTGTGTGCAAAACGTCGTCGCATCACTGAAGACTTCGGAAGAAGCAGTCGAAGTAGCAGAAGGAGTCTTCCCGTTATTCAATATTCTCTCCCCATTTTGACCTGATCCTTGACTTTTTATGGTACTTGACGGAATCCTTCTTGTGCACGTGCTCTTACTCTCCACCTCCTTTTTCAATTTTTCACATCTCTTTCTTCCTTCTGTTCGGTCATTTGTGTGCAAATCCGTAATGCTATTTTCAAAATTTGTGGACAGAAGGAATAAAAAAAGTGAGGAAACAGGAAAGAAGAAGGCGTTTTCTTCTGTTATCTTCCAAAAACACATCAGAAACCTTGACAATTTGCATCCGAAATCGGATCGAATTATGGTGTTTCAAAGCACATCAGACGGCGGCGGTGTTAACTAGGGAGATGGGATGGTGGTGGAGGAGAAGATGAAAAAAGAGAATAAGGCAAAAAAGAATGAAAGGATAAGCCGATTTTATCGAATGGAGTTCAATTACTATGCTAATTCTTGTTTTCAATAGAGCCACTGATGCTTAGATCTGTGAATGATCTTAGAAAGAAACATTCCCCAAAACTCAGATCAGCTGATAGCTTGTCAGAAAAGAACTTCAAGTCAGCTCATCAATCATAATTGCCAGAGGAGCGATTAGCTCCTGACGTGTCTCGTCAAGTTTCTTGTGAATTCTGACACTTTTCCCTAGTCAACCTCTATTATCAATACTGCCCATTTGTTGGTGATGGTTTCTTCCAAACAATCAATGCCAACAAACAGAAGCTTCGTTCTGGTTGATATCTTTTGGAGTTGCTGTGGGCAGCCAAGGGTATGGGTCTCACGAGCCTCGGCACCAAGATGTGTGTGCACCACACGCGAAAACCATAGAACGCCATCACTTATTCATAAACCAGTGCGACGGCATCCTTCTCCTTATGCTTCTTCTTCTTCACACTTTTGCCCTCAACAACGAAGACGTCAGGAAGAAGAAGAAGAAGAAAAAGAGAAGGGTATTCGAGATGATAGAAGAAGAAAGAAGAAGGCGTCGCAGCCGGAGCACTTCCGTCCGGACGAAAAACGTCCGTTTCTACACGACGAACAGAACAGAGTCCTTTTGTTGATTGTGGATAAGAATTTTGGAATATTGAGATCATAAATATGTGCAGCTATTGAAAAAGGTTAGAATATCTATCCCGAATCATATTGTAACTTTATCAACTTCTGCTCTAGCCACCCAAGGTAAATCTCAATGAAGCTGCCTTCTCTACCATTGTTCCATCTTCTCACTTTAGATACCGTTGCTTAACATAAACACTAACAAACTTTTCTCGAAACTTGAACTTTTCTTATCCACCCTTGTCCACTCAACTCATCTTTACGTTATTCATGTCGACGTTCACACGGTTGAGAGCTTTCAAAGTGTCCTCCGAGGAGTTATGTTGAGCATGTTTTGAACGGGAAGCTGCTGCTGGTTCACAATTATCCCATTACATAACATCTATTAAAGTACAATTTAGTAACTTTTGAAAAGAACTTTGTAGTTTCATCGGGAATCAAACCGATCTTTGAGATCTACGGGGACTTCCCGGATTCTCTAATTTTACATTCCACCTCCTAATCGTCTCAATTACCAGGCGCGTATCCGTCCGTGCCGTCCTCTTTGTTCCAAAAATAGGAGCATGTTGTCAGACTATCACAGTTATTCCAGACCAACAGATCTAATTCGGAACAACCGAATTGAAAATCAGGAATTCTCGATGAGATTCAATTCGTTCGTTTCGAATTGATCTTGTTCAACCTTTTCAGACTCATCAGGTGCAAAACTCTGATTTATCCGAGTGAGAAAGTGAGTTAGCACCCTCTAGATATATATCAAGAGTCCAATTTCTTCTTCTTCACCTACTCCTTCCATTTTCTCACAAGTCCTTCTGCTGCTTCTTCTTCTGCTTCCTTCAACTTCATCGTCGTCCTTCTCGGGCGTGCCTTCGTTGTGTGTGAGAACCTGCGCGCGCACTCGATATCACATGATGATGAGATGATGACCGCAACTCCTCGACTCCATCTTCTGCTTTTGACTCTTCCTAACCTTTTTTTCATCTTTCAAGTTCTTGTTCCAGAACACCCGAAGAGTAGCATCTTTCTCCGATTTGTCTCCTCCGTCATAATGTGGGCGGTGTAAGGTGTCCTGCTCTCGGATTGCGCCCCAGAATAGTTAGGAGCATTTCCAAAACGGGATCCGAAGTAGAGCACCTCTCACCCGCACGCGATTTCGTCTTCCCCTCCTCCTCGCCCTTATTCGCGCCCCTTTTTTCCCTACTTCTTCTGATTATCTTCCCATTCATCCGCGCCAAAATTCTATTTGTCCTCTTCTTCCTCCCCGTGCTCCTCTGCTCCTCCTTACCGCCTTTTCGGTGCACTCGTTTTGTGCTGATCGTCGGTTCTTTTTTCTTTGCTTCACTCAATTCACAACAAAAGTGTGTTTCTTCTCACTCAGAAGTAGCAGAATCAGCAGCGGAGCAATCGACAGCTCTTCGCCACTTGTCACCCCATCATGTTTCTGGTCTCCGATGGAGATGGAGGAGTTGTCGAAGAAGTCGACTACTCAAGGATTGCAAAACTCGCTGGCATCAGTATGGGCAATGAATCAGATCTGGTTTCCGAGTTGTGCAAAGAGCAGGTTTGATACCAGTCAGATCCTTCAATTCATCTTCCATTTTCAGCTCAGAATCATTCTCCGGGAAAAATTGCGTACTGGAGAACAACTGCCTCCAGCTGTACTTGTTCTCTTATGCATTCCAGCTGTCATAATTATTCTACTAACCATTTTTGGAAACTTACTGGTGCTGTTTTTCAAAGCTCGAGTAGGGCGAACAAATACCACTTTGCTGGTATGGAATCTGGGTTTAACTGACTTTTTAGTCGGTGTTATCGTACTCCCTATGGGAGCAGTTTACTTGATTTACCGAAAATGGATATTCGGGCGGTTTCTCTGTCGATTATGGGTAGCAGCTGATGTGACATTTTGCACGTGTTCTGTGGTGAGTCTTTCAAATGTCTACTTAGTCTTTTCATTCCATGAATTTAGGTGACAATATGTGTCATCTCGGTGGATAGATATCTAGCAGTAACACGACCACTACGATATAAAAGTATTGTAACGAAGGCTAAAGTCATCACTGTTATGTCAATAATATGGGTCTTCTCATCATCCATCCTACTGACGACGGTAAGATGGGAACAGCCGGAATGCTATGACGATGTGAGTGATTTTATTTAGTTCAACAAATATATCCGAAGCATTTCAGTCACTGTGCTTTGTTGGAAACGAAATTAGACATCTGGCTCACAGTGTAGTGTTCGCTTTCTTCCTCCCCGCTTCCGTCACTTTGACTCTCTACTGGCGAATCTACAAACTGGCCAGGAACCGCCAAAAAGCATTGGATCGAGGATTTCTCATGATTCTCGGTTCAAACATGAACTTTCTCACGAACACGCTCAGTCAGCAGGTACTGATTTTATTTTTCTGCAAGAAATGAGAATTTTTTCTCTGATCGCTTCAGTTAATCATTAAATAATTCACCAATTTCCCGCTTGCAGACAACACTCCGCGTACACTTCGGGAAGACAAACGGGATGGTAGAGCATCAACGACGAGTATTGCGGACTCATGAAAGAATCGCAAAAACTTTAGGTGTCGTTTCATGTTCCTTCCTTTTCTGCTGGTTACCGTTTTTCGGGTTATATCTCACCAGTGAGTATTTGAAATTCATGTTTCAAGGAATCAATAATCTCATCTTAAGACTACAAATGCTCGGGTTGCATTCCACCAATTGCCATTGATGTGGCAAGTTGGCTGGGTTACTGTAATTCAATGTTGAATCCTATCATCTACTCATTCACAGTGAAAGAGTTCAAACGATCAGCGTTTCGACTGGTAGTTCCCATTTGGCAGTTTGTGAATCGGTGTTTGCCATTTGTACCCGCACCACCTGACAATATCTTGCAAAGGATTGCGAGGCACGTACATAGGCATAAGGAGAAAGTGAGTTATTCTAAGATTGATTACTTCCAGACGGAAGTATCATTTCAGGAAATGCAAACAAGGCACAGATCCTTCGAAATGTCGTCCAACAAAAATGGAATGTTGACTACAAAAGTTCGGTCGAAACGAAGGCAAACTGAGCCGAATGTTGTAGGATTGATCACACCTGACCATAAAGTAAGTATTTCTGATTGAGGTTAAAAAATGTTTTCATGTTCCCCCGTCCATTGAAAACGTTTCTTTCGAAATTCAAATTCTAACGCCACCTGTCACCAATATAAAACAAATCTCAGCATCCTTACGTTATCTCAAAAATCTATGCAATTCCAGTTGCAGACAGTGGCTTCGTAACCGATCGAAATCTCTATCATCTCCTTCATCTCATGTGTCTCATTTCTCTTCTCTGGACGTGTTCATTTCCCCATGCCATAATTAATTTATTTTATCTTTTCCCCTTTCGCTTCAAAAACGTTTGTATCGATTCATCCCGTGTTCGATTAGCTGCTAAAGCAGCGTTTTTTGTATATAAAAATCTCTATCGACTCGTCACCATTCATCTACTCACACTCATGTTTCAAACTCATTTTTACGCGATGAATTATTCGACAGAGCAAAGACGTACTTCGGAATTTGAACTAACGAGAGAATAGTGAGAAGAGGGAAAAAACGATTTTTGCAATACACACATAACCAGAGAGGTGCCCCGTTGCTGCGGAGATGAATTATAGATATGGTAGGGATGAGGGGAAATGTGAGCGGAGCAAGGCAGCTATGCTGAAACTAGCGAGCTGAATAGAGAGTAGGGAAAGTAAAGGGCGTAATTAGTCTGATTGAATTGGTTCCGTTGAGAATGTGGAATCAGGACTCTGAGCTCGATGATTTGTAGTACTGGTCATACAACAGGGACATGCACATAGGCAAGAGATCAGAACGTGAACACATCACTACAAATAACTGGATCTCAACGATTAAAAATTGACATTCAAACTATTCAAATATTTTTTTGGAGATCTCGAATTTGTGTGGAAACGACGTCACTGGGTTATATTTAAAGAATTTGTTTGTTAGACACTCATCTCTTGAATCTCAAAATAACTATCCATATGCCCTAAATATCTTCTCCCATCTCTTTCTTCCTCTTAGCGTTTTGTTCGAATTCTGACAGAGTACTCCTTGACGTCACATAGTCTCACATTCCCATTCCTATTCACCAGAAGGGAAAAAAAGAAATGGACAGAAGCATGCGGGAGTACACATTTATACACAGACTGAGATGGATCGAGTTGGGCAGTCACTCCGAGATTCCAAAAAGATAAAAAACCTTTGAGGAAGCGAAAAAACTTACTGATGATCGACTTCCGCAATGGCTTTGCCGTGTGTTTCCTATTCATACGGACGGCGATTTCTAACCTGCAAACGGGAACGTTTTTGAATGAGGGGATAATTATGGGATTTACATCAAGACCATGCAAACGAGCATCACAATACTTTGAGCAAGGAGGGCATTGTCGAATCGCTTTCCGAACCTGAAAAAGCAATTTGTTGCAGATTATTTAAATTTTCAAAAAGTTGGCAGATTATAATAGTTTTTCAAAGAAACTAATATTTTAGTTCAAGATTTTGAAGACTGGGAGTTCCTCTACTTTTTGGCAATTTGTACCATTCTGTGCAATTTTCGATCTGATGTTTTGAGGATATCTCGAGAAGGGAAACTTTTCGGTCCGAACGTGAATTCTGAATCGAGCCATATGAAAATCACAATTTTTTGGTGTACACTCTCTCGGTTTTTACTGCATTAATTTCAGTGTTCCTTTTAGTTCATTGTTTATGTTTTTTTTTCAAAGAATATGAACTTACCAAAACAAGATACGAAGAATGTTGGCAACGCAGAGTGCAAGACACACGAACAATGAGAATCCTGAAGCATTCCGGCGATGATGTATTTCCGCATATTGAAATACATACGGAATCGCTCCTCCGACTGAAATAATATTTAGATTAAGATTGATATCACAAAAAAACGCTCTTATAAAACTTTACTAGACTTGTGTTAGAAAAATGATTTTTTTTTGTTCTTGGAAGAGTTTCTGTATATTGAAACACTGAACAAATACTAACCTATGATGAAGAACTTGAAAAAGTAGGTCAATCCCAAGACAAGCCATCCGGCAACTTGTTCCCAAGGTACGAGACCGAGTCCTTGTGACTCGACGACAAGCATCTTTTCAGTCTGAAAATATATTAATATAGGATATGAAGAAGAAGGAGAAGTCTTTCGTGGACTAGTAGTAGTAACTCTGGTTGCTAGGAGGGGATTAAAGAAGAGTGCGTAGTTGGACGACAAAAATTTGTGTTATTTCTTCAAAAGAATCTTTTATCATTCAGAAAAAGAGTAAATATATACATATATTTCTGATGGAGGGTAGATTGAGTGAAAGATGGCACTCCCCCGAGATGTCCTTGGACACTCGTATGCTAATTATGGATTGGCAAAACACCGAGGTGAGGGAAAGATAAAAGAGGAGAGAAATAAATTAAACAAGAGAATGCAACTTTCTGGGATACGGATGTAGGTTTGGGAAAATATTTTATTGAGGAATTTTTTTGGAGAATTTCGAAATTTCTTAACTTTCAATATATTTCGCAAGAAAATCTTCAAGAATTTTTGGAAATCGAAAATGTTATTGTAAGCGAAAAGAATAAAACGGCAAAGTTGAGCGTATCCCATTTCACCTGTTTATTTTTGACTAATAATTATGCATTCAAACAATAGCGTTGCTGTTGCTTTTTACACTCGTTGATGATTTTGAGAAAAGAAGAGAGATAGAGGACTTTGAAAAAATATTAAACAAAACTTTAAAAGATAAATCTTCATCAACTACTTAAAAAGAGTCCTATCGGAACGATTTCAGACAAGTTTGGCTGAATTTGTCTATGGCGTTCTTTTCCAAAAAACCAGTTTTCTTCTTTTTTGCGCAAAGATGGAATCACATGATGTGATTCTTCTTGAATTCTTCTAAAATCATAGACGGCTCCAGAAAGTTTTAAAAATTGGCAAGTGACTGATATAGTTATAGGCGGAGATGATAAGAAATTCTTATCAATACGGAAAAGAAAACCAACTTATCACTACGAAAAAACTGTTTTTTTTATTCTGCAGATTTTTTGTTTCGATTTTTATCCGACTTTTTATAAAGAAATTGAATGAAAAAAGTATTTTTTTTTTTCGATTCAGACTTTGTCTGATTTTCTCAGCTTCTCTTATCGTAAAATCAATACTCTCGCAGAGGAATATAGAGAAAGAAACGATTTTTTCGATCAAATATAATTTGATTCTGAACAAATAGTACTTTTTTCGCCCAGTTGAACATTCCATACAGTTCCAAACAAAGAGAAACTGTACTGTTTCCCGCATGTACAAATTAGGGTGGTGACTCATCATCAAAAAAAAACAGAAATCACAAAAAAATTAAACTAACCATGAAATCGACGATGGAGGGAAATTTCGATATCAAAATTTCCTCTTTTTATGGATTTCTTCTTATCAGAATAATCGATGGCAGCTGGCAATAAGTGAGGGTTTTGAAGACAAGTGGAAATTCTCTTGTCTAATGACTCCACCCACTTTTTTCATTCACGCAAAATGCGCCAGCTCTGTTGTTGACGCAGAACTGTGTACGTTGGCGCACATGCCGTTTCGAATTTTTTTTCAGGTAAAGTTTTTACTTTTTTCATCCCTTTCGGCAGTTTTTTTCTCTATTTTTCTGAAAATACATTTCAAAATTACGACTCATAGAATTTTCGAAGCGTTTTTCTATTACCTAGGGAAACTATTGCTGAATTTAGGCCATGAAAAGAAAGCGTAATTAAATGTCTTCGAAAGCAGCTTTAGGTTTTACTAAAAATCTTTTGTTGAGCTGTAGTTTTCAAATACAAATTACAAGCTAATTTCCCTAGTATTAATTGAACAAAGCAGACATCAGCTAAAAAGTTTTAAATTTCAATTGTACCAAAATTGAATTGAGTTGTTAGTTTTTCACCGTGCTTCGTTAAGTTTTTCGGACTACATCAGTCTTAACCACGAAGTAGAGCTATTTAAATACTTCGCAAGTAAGTATTGTGCATTGAAGACGAAGATTTTAGCTCTGATGCTTGGAAGCTCTTGATCAAGAAAAAAGATTGAGTTTTCGACGTTGAGGTGTCCATCTCGTTCTTTTTTTTTTGGCTGAACTAACTTACAAAAAGAGAGAGAGAGAGAGAGAACCTTTCGAAAAAATATATAAAAGTAGATTTTTTGAAATATTTCATCGTGGCTTTCTCTATTGACATACTAATATTAATCAAAAGGAATAAGGAAAGCTTTTGATGTTCTTCTGTTTGTGAAAACAAAAGTTGACATTGTCGTCAAAAACGATGAGCAAAATATTACTAAGAATAAGCTCTCCAGCCCGTACCCTTACATAAAGCAGTCATTCTTTCTTTTTTCTGCTTCTATGAATATCTAATGTTAATTGTTTCGTTGAATAATGGTGGTCAAAGTGGGAATGAGAGTACGCAGAAAGAAAAGAAACAGCGAGATAGTTAAGCGAATCGACTAATTTTTGCGGTCCGAAATATTGATTTCACGATTTCGACCACCTTATCCAAATATTTGCATAAGACTTGACTCAGAGGCTCAGCGAACAAGGAAATTGGGAGTGAGAGACGACCAAGTACAACATAGTATTTGGCGCGCAAAAAGAACGTGAGCAAGAGTCGGAAGAGTTGGGAGCCAATGAGAGTCGAAATGTGACATATTTTGGACGAAAGCAAGAAAAAAAGAAGACGTCCATCAGGAGGCGACAGAAAACAAAATATGTGGTCTGGGAGACAGCGCAACGGCTTCTAGCTTCTAACGAAACAGGAGGAGGACCACAAGAAACATTTTAGTGGTTTGCTTGCTGCTCATCACTGAAAAATGTGTTCTGTGGTGACCCTTTTCTTTGTAGAGAAACATAATGGTGAGAGAAATCCCAGACAACAACGCACAAAATGATTTTCTTTGCCGTCTGAGGTTTTCAGAAGAAACTAGGAAAAGAGAATGAAATACTTTTGTGATAATAGTGGTTTCGATGTTCTCTTTTTCTCTATTCCTCGTTTTCCGTCATATCTCATAAAAATCATGGTTTCCCCGATTTGTTTGTATTTCGTTTCGTTACTTTCCTTTCTTTTTTTGTAAATGTATATTTTTTCCTTTCAGCTTCTCACTCTGTATTTTTTCTTCATATTGCTATTTTTCAGGGTAAAACTCATCCAAAATGGTGAAGGCCAGAAAGGAGGGTAAAGTCAGCAGAAAGCTGAAACAAAAGCCGGACTATGGACCGGTCAAAAACAGGCATACGTTCCGTGGTTCCAACCATTCCATGAACCCAGACCGTAAGGCTGATTCAAAAGATAAAAGCCAGCGTTCGAAGGCCACTATTAACCGTCTTCGTATGTACAAAAGTTTCAAGCCAATTAGGTAAGTAATAATGAAACAACTGTCATAGAGTTACGGCAGAATTCTATCATTTCAGAGATTCGAAAGGAAAAATCGTCAAGGCTGCTCCGTTCCAAGATACATTGGCTTCAGGAACTCAAGCGAGAATTGAGCCTAACAGAAAATGGTTCGGTAAGTTTCGCATCGTGAGAATTTCTCACAAGAAGTTTGTGACGAAGTTGTTTTCAGGAAACACCCGGATTATTGGACAAGAACAACTTCAAAAATTCCAAGCTAATCTGGGGAAAGTATTGAATGATCCATTTCAAGTTGTCATGAAACAAACCAAGTTGCCGATCAGTCTTCTTCAAGAAAAGGCTAAGGTTTGACATAGTAATCCATCAAAAATTACGCTATTCGGGCATTTTTCCAGACCCAAAGAGTGCATGTCACAGAGACGGAGAGCTTTGAGTACACTTTCGGAAAGAAATCTTTAAGAAAGAAAGCTAAGCTGAACGATGCTACTTTGGAGGTTTGTTTGACAAAATGTTTTTATCATTTGAGGAATGTTTTTTAGGAGATGGCGAAGAGCGCTGAAGACAGAGAGGTGAAATACAAACCTGAGTTGGACCTCAGTCGTGAGAAAGAACTCGGTGATCGGCCAGAAAACCAAAACCCACTTTTCCGTGCTGGACAGAGTAACAGAGTTTGGGGAGAACTGTACAAAGTTATCGACTCTTCGGATGTTGTAGTCCAAGTTGTCGATGCTAGAGATCCAATGGTGAGTATACCACAAAAGTGCTATAAGAAAACATAAGAGCGTTCAAAAAACGGAAAGCGTTATTTTCTTTTTTCCAACTACGACGAATTCACAACAGAAAGCACATAACGTTCGCCCACAATTTTTTTGTTCGCAGTTTTTGCGCTTGTTCTTCACTCCTTTTTTTTTTGTTTTTCTTTCACATCAAGAGAAACGAGAGAGACCGCAAAAAAGAGAGGCCGAAAACCTTTTTGTACTGATGAATTGAGAAACTCCTTCAGAAGAAGCATTTCGCACAACCTCTGAATCGGGGTTGCGGATTGGGTCGAAACGGGCCGGACACGGGCCTGCGATTTTCTCCCCTCTAAATTGTGATTTTCAAATCGAAATTTATATGAAAATGTAGAACTTGATGAGATCTACAGAATGGTAGTTAGAACATTTGAATTCCATATCTATACTTTCTGTAAAAAGTCAAAAAGCGGACGTTAACAAACATTTGAGAAAACCCCAACAGCGTAACCTCATTGAATTTGACATCATTTTGTAGATCTCATCGAGTTCTACATTTTCGTATAAATTTTGTATTGAAAATCTCAATTTAAAGGGGAGAAAATCGCCGGCCCGTTTCGGCCCGGTTCGCAACCCTGCTCTGAATTGTTCGTGGTGAAAAATCTTGCCGAAAAGGCACCACTATGGCAGGGAAAACTATAACGTTTTACGACTTCATATTTCCTTATCACATTGTGCTACCACCGGAAAATGTTGCGTATTTCTGTATTGAAAAAAAGTAGAGAGGAAAATTATAGCGTGAATAACATGGAAGCACTTATTTTCCATAAATTTGCAGGGAACCCGTTGTCGTCACGTTGAGGAGTTCTTGAGGAAGGAAAAACCACACAAGCATCTCGTTACAGTTATCAATAAAGTCGATTTGGTTCCTACATGGGTCACCGTGAGTTTGTGATGTTTTGGGTTATATGTCGACATCTTTATTGTTATAGAGAAAATGGATTGGGGAGCTTTCGAAAGAAATGCCAACAATTGCATTCCATGCATCGATCAACAATTCATTCGGAAAAGGAGCTGTGATTAACCTTCTCCGTCAATTCGCTAAGCTTCATCCAGATCGCCCTCAAATCAGCGTTGGTTTTATCGGATATCCAAACGTCGGAAAGTCGTCACTTGTGAACACACTCCGCAAGAAGAAGGTCTGTAAGACTGCTCCGATCGCCGGAGAAACTAAAGTCTGGCAATATGTGATGCTCATGAGAAGAATTTATCTCATCGATTCCCCAGGAGTTGTCTATCCACAGGGTGACACTGAAACACAAATCATTTTGAAAGGAGTTGTTCGTGTTGAAAACGTCAAAGATCCAGAAAATCACGTCCAAGGAGTTCTCGACCGTTGTAAGCCAGAGCACCTCCGTCGCCAGTACGGTATCCCAGAGTTCTCTGGAGTTGATGACTTCCTGACGAAAATTGCCATCAAGCAAGGTCGTCTACTCAAGGGAGGTGATCCAGATATCGTTGCTATCGCCAAAGTTGTTCTGAACGAGTTCCAAAGAGGAAAACTTCCGTACTTTGTCCCACCACCAGGTTGCGAGGAAAGAGCCAAGAAAGACTACGAACAAGCTCCAATCAATGAAATGTGTGCCGATGACGACGAACAACTTCCACCAGATGCACAACTCGAGTTGGATGATGTTGCCAGAGTAAGTCATAAAATATTCCGATGACCTGTATAAGCTATTTCTTTAGAATGGAGGACCAGATGAAGACGATGATGATGCTATCGACGACGAGGAAGAAGAGGAGATGACAGAAATTGGATCTACCTGTTCTGGACTTACTGATCTCTCCGGAATCAGTGATTTGGCAGAGGACTTATCTGACACCGAAGACGCTACCGAGGAGCCAACTTCCAGTAATGCTGCAGACAAGAAAAACAAGACAGATGTTGCCAGTGTCAGAACTCGTGGAAAGAGAGGAGGAAAGAAGGCCAATAAAGCCAAATTGTCAGGAAAGACAATCGTTCAAGCCGCAGCCGAGAAGAAAGATAAGGTTTGTATTATTGGAATCGTAAATATCATATGAGTCGAAATTCTTATTTTCCAGAGCGTTATCGATTTCGCAAAGCCAGGAGCGCAGAAGTCAAACATGTGGAGAAAGAAGCTAGAGAAAAGACGAAAGGTCAAGCATCAAAAGTAAACCTCTTCCGAAGAGTTGTATCCTGTTTTTGTTAATTCCATTCATTGTTAAAGTTTTTCATTGTTTCGTATTGTTGACTGTTTTTCACGATTTTCTCTTCTGAGTTGCTATGAAACTCAGATATCATCTAAAATTTTATCATAAATAAATACTTTTTGTTAATGATGGTCCATCAAGAGTCTTCATTTGGTTATCTTGCCTAATTTAATATTTCTAACACTATTCAGCTCATTCTCTGAGAAATACTAACATTTTCAGAGAAACTCACCTGGAGATAAACCGAGTTTTAACCGCTTTGTTTCACTACTCTGTTTATTTTTTTTTGGTTCAATATATTCACACAATCAGCCTTACGATGTCGACACCCAGAAGAGTCCCTGAGGATCCATCAACGGCCTGCGAAGGTAAGGTTTTCAGTATTTGAGTGGATTACCATTTCGGAGTATTTCAGATTTGAAATTTTTCGAGAAACGGTTAACAGAAGTGATTACATATATGGGTCCAACATGTACACGATGGCGGAGTAAGTTCTTTTGCTTAATATCACAATTTAAGCCCGTAAAAAGTTTCAGTTACAATCGTTGTCTTCGCGGTAATTATCGGTGTCACCGGTTCAAAGTACTTTGCCAACGAGGTAAGTGTATTTTCGCTACAGTTTCACTTTACCAACATTCGCTCCAAATTTTAAAGTTTCTTTAAATAACAGACTTCTCGTGTCTTCTTCATAGGACATGCAAAGTTTGCTAACCTATGAACATTTATGAATCGAATTATGCCATTTTCGAAATTCTGACGATGCCTAGGCTAGCATATAAAAATATGTGTGTAAATTTCGCATTCTTCGGCTGTATAAACCATTTTCCAGAAAGTCGAGCAACTGCAAAACACTGTGACAGACCTGATGTTCACAACTCACCTCGATTTCACGCTTTGTTTTGGTGTTGGTCTTCTTCTATTTGGAGTTCTCGGCGTGCACAGGAGAATTGTAGCACCGACGATGTGAGAGAAACCCGCACACCTATTTTCTAACAATTAAAAAATGTTTCAGTGTTGCTCGCCGTTGCCGTGATGCTCTCTCGCCATTCAGTCTTAGTTGTGACCACAACGGGAAACTAATTGTGAAACCAGCTGTTCGCAACCCAACTCTTTAATTATTCCCTCTCCCGATTTCTCTTTCATACCGATTCCTACTTCCAACTTGTTCAGCTCTTCTGAATTGTGTGTAAAAATAGTGATTTGTAGTATTTATTTTGAACCCGTTTTTCATTTGGCATTCTGTCAGTGGCATATACATTCATCGTGCTCGCATCGTTTTAAACATTCTACGCATAATTATGAATATTGAATTCAACGAACATTCTAGTCGTCGTCTCGAATAGTAAACGTGCTTCTTTCCATTTTCGATGCTATTATAACAGTGACAGCTGACTTCATCTGACTGTGACCCACTGATGGGCGAGGGAAACAACCACACATCATAGTGTCAATGAGCTCTCTTCGTGTACTCTTGATGCCAAGAATAGATGAGAGAGGCATCAAAAAGGGCCCAAGGAAGGTTAGAGCGTACCATGTGGACCCAAAAGATGCCGGCATTGGGACTCCTGAAATGAAGAGCGTTAGAGTTTTGTCATTTTGAATGTCTAATTACCGAAATAAATATTAAAAGATAAAAGCAGAAGTGGGAGGGAGACGAGAACAGGGATGACTGACTGAATCAGCAAACTTTGAGTGAGTTGGACTCGTTTGGATTGAACATCTGAAATTTAAGATTTATTGGAACAACTGGAAACATGAACAAGAATCACTTTTACTCTCACTTTCAAAGTGTTTCACGAATCGGAGGATGACACAGTTGACAATAATTGCAGCAAAGTTGAATAGAAGGGTTGAGAATATCTGAGAAGTAAACGATTTCAGATTTTTCGAAAACTTTTGAAACGAACTCGAACAAGTTCCATTCCATTACTGAATCGAAGTGTATAGCAGACATCGTTCCGGTTGTTTTGACCAAATGGATAGTTGAGAAAAGCGTAAATAATCTGAAACAAATCAACAAATCAAAGCTTTATACCAGACGGGGTAAGCTCCTCAGGGGCCCGAACACCGTGAAATTTGGAAAAAAACGGTCCAGTGGGGACTGAACTAGGGCCGGCTACGGACAGACACAGTGGTGGGTTTGTAGCATTCCTAGATCATGGGGAGGGGCAAGCACTCCCGGGGCCCTCGCAGGCGTAGGCGCTGGCGCCCGGCCTGGCTCGCCATGGCCAACGATGACCACGAAATCTCACAGAATGCAGTTTGAATGTTTTTTTTAAACCTCTATTAGAAGGACATCCGAGCGAGCGCGAAAAGAGCGCTTTCTCAGATTTCTGTGAATCTCAAAGTAATCTCAATCGATTCATTGTCAAAAATAAACTTGTCTTCATATGAAATACGTTGTGATTTGCTTCTCAAAAATTGGTAATGGATACTTTTGTGAAATTCGACTTTTGATTTAGAGGAGGTTGAACAATAGAAGGAAATGTCCCTCTAATAGAGATTTTACGGTAATTTCATTGGGTTTTTGTGGTTAAAATACAATTTTACAACGAGTTTCAGAATGAAAACTCTCAAAACTTATAGAATATACATGAAAACTTTGAAAAATTAGAAAAAAAAAGAATTACTACGCCCCTCTGGGGCCCTTCGGGCTTGATACCTACGCGGCACAGACACACATAACTTTGAGCTTGTTAATAGTAAAGATTCTGGAAGGGAACTCACAAATATGACAGTAACTATTGAATGGACATAAATAACAAACGATGGAGATGGATGCCCTTTGAGGACTACGGTACGGTAACGGTATAAAGAAACTGCCTGAAACCATAAATACTAAATTTGGATGTGAAGCTAATGGGAACACTTACAAAAGGAAGAACTTGTTTATGCAGAGGTTGTCGAACTGCGGAAATTTTTGAAAAATGAACATAGAAAAACAGAATAGACCGGTTCGAGTCCAGACTGTAAGTTGAATACCATCCAGGCTTGGAATAGAATAAGTGGTATATTCAAAAGAAATGATCCAACTGTCACAAACACTATTGTACTCTGAATATATTATTTTTAGCCTCCAATGATGTAAAATTTCCCACTTTCAATGACATCCAAATAGCTTTTTTCAATCTGACAAAAATGACCAGCAGAGTACTCAAAAGCCAGGATGTTACATTGAGAATGAATTCTACAGTAATCCTGTCTCGATATGACATCGGGGTTACGGTAGGATCAAAAAGAGTGTAGTTGGCAGGTGGGAGAGAGTTATAGAAGGTTGAAAACGGGGATGTTGATGGAGGTTCTGGGAAGAATGTCGAGTTTTCCATTCTGGAGAATTTCTAGAAGAAAATAGTCTTGTGAAATTCAGGAATTTGAATCTGAAAACAAAAGTATTTCACTCGAAACATGAAAACACAGATATCGGTCATAACAAAAAAGAAATAAATAATAGAAACCAAAAAAATCTCAAAATATCGGTCGAAAACATTGAGACGGATAACAAAGCTATACAAAACCTTCTCGAAAAGGCCATCCAGCAAACAAAAAAGTCTGAAACTGAACTCTTTGGGTGCTTATTCAGATCTTTCGACCTCTAGATTCCCTCGTCAAAACTAATTTAATAATTTAGTTTTTCTAGACAAGTAAACAAAATAACTGGATTTCCTGAACATGAATCATTGTTTCTGCAGATGATTCAAAGGCTACTACTCCCACTTTTTTCATTTCAGTCGGAAATTTGAGTATGCGGGATTGCACGTAAAATACACGGGAATCGGCCGATTTAATTCAATATTCGGGAAGTAGAAGTTAGTGTGCATGTTTGATCCGAAAGCACTCCAAAAAACGATTAGAATTGACATGGATCTAAGATCTATTTCTAAATTCCGAAGAAGCAGAATGATGTTGGGTTACATGATATCAGTAACTTTTATTGGTCACAAAATAGGATAACTCAATTGTGACTAGAATAATGGAGGCGTAAAGCGAAAAAGTTGAAATGCAAAAAGCCAAGGAACGAATTTTCATAGTTCAATGATTATCACAAGTAGCTATTCTGATCTTTCAAAAAAGAATGCTCAAACTACATAAAAATGATGCTCATCGGGTCAAATCCAGGTGGCATGCTAGAAATTAATGTTGTTCCGATCAAAATACAGAAAATGAAGTTTTGAGGTTTTGAAGAAACTGAGTTCTAAAATGCAAAAACTACGCAACTACAGAGAAATATAGAAAAAATCAAACTCTTGATTCATTTCTAGATCTACACCAAAGATTGGTCGTCACAAGAATGAATCAAATAAGCCTAGTCTTCACAAAAACAATTATAGCCTATCCTTAACTATAGCCTTCTCTAACTTCTTCTTCTTCTTCCCACCTTTCTAATACTGATAGACAGTTGGATCCGTTGACCAGGTGTACCCGGAAAACAACACTCCCGTAAATATGTATATAAATAATTGAATTCGATCGCAACTTTATTTCTCAACAAGAGCCAGATGGAAGAAATCTGCTAAATGAAAAAATAGAAAAAAATCTTGTGGAAGTTATTATTTGAAATAGATCTCTTGGGAGGAGAAAGCATTTAAATTGTATTATTCTGCCAATTCTCAGAAAGTTTTGAATAGCAGACGATTCCTCAGAAATTTTATTAAAAGGGTAATTTTTTCAGACATTGGGTTTAAATCAGGTTCCAAGTGAATCAAAGGTGCTTAAATTTTCATCATCAGTTACGGAAAGCTGATTTATTTTTAAAAAGTGTAGATATACTGTATAGGATGCACTATCGTTCATCATATTCATCATATTATGGTACCTTTTTTGAAATTGTATCCAACTTCCCAGTAGGTCCAACACGTTAGTAAACTTGAGGATCATTTGGTAGAAAAATGCGAGCGCTTAGAAGCTTCCAGACACCTGTAAATGTCACGAGCCGCTAGAATATCGGTTTCAGGATTGCAAATAGTTTCTAACTAAAAGATTACCCAAATCAATGAATTAACTTCGCCAGCTGAGTTATTCAACGACAATCCTAGTCTAATCCTAGTCGGTTTAATCCTAGTCTTGATAAGTACACTAACATGTTTTCAAATCAATCAGGCAACTGTTTCAAACATCCAACTATCAATTAGTTCGGTATTCAGAAAAGCACCAACGACGCGAAATACAGTTTTAAACGTTTCCAGATTTCCAATTTTCAGCGTGAACCAAAAAAAATTCGAGAGAAAAATCGTATCAATCTTCCCAGAAACGGCATCCAGTACTCGATTTTTCCATTCTCTTTGTTGTTTCAAATCGACAAAGGTAACGCAAAATAAAATGGAAGGTGAAACTACTAAAACACCATACAACACTATCTACGCATCGTTGGTGAGTTCTCTTTTCAATTTCTGAAAATCTTTCCATTCCTTTTAGAAAAACAAGAAACCAGATGAAGAAGTGTTGTGTTGCGTGCACGGAAGTCATTGCATCTACAGTAAACATGATGGAAAATCGAACGAGAATCAATATGTGAATTTGGAATCTCCGAAACCAGAAGAGAAAATAGCATCGGCTTTGACGAAAAAATTGAAAAAGTTGGAAATCGAGAAAGAGAAGTCGTCGGATGCTCGTATTAAACCGGAGTTGATGAGCTTGCATAGCTTTATGACGTACAATGAGAAACCGAAGAAATCGAAAAGTGAAAAAGAAAAGAGAAAGAAAAAGCTTCCGTCGATTTCGAATGATACTGAATCTTATGTTATGCTCGGACCGAAACGGGAGGAAGAAGTTGCTCCAACAGCTCCTCCAACTGAGGTTTCAATTATTGAGCAGATGGATAATAGTGTCAAGTAACTGAAAATACGCTTACAAATTCCAGTAGCTTTTTTTCAGAATCGGCGAAGCCTCTTCCGCTTATATCGGAGTTCTCACTAGTACGGATGCTGAAAATCGCCTGACGAATCTCGGAGAGTTCGCTCTCTACCATCTCTCAAATCCAAACGGACGTCTTGTGAATCTTTCTGAGAAGCTTCCATTGATGCTCGTCTACCGTACCACTACCAAAAACATTCGTCACTATTCCATCCGCACTACTTCTGATCGTCAATTCTTTGTTGATTGTGGATATCCGAATGTTCGCAAACATTTCTCACTCAATCAGTTGGTCATGTTCTACAAGGTATTAGATCTTGAAGATACACTGAAAACATTGGGAATTTTCAGACTTCTGCCACGTGTGAAATCAATCCAGATGACATTTCTGCTGATTCGTTCTCCTGGTGGCTCGAGTAAAAGATTACTGTGAACTGGTTTCTGAATAAAAGTTTCATTGAAGTTGTTCAATTTTTCTAGCGTTCAACTGAGATACAATTGCTCATCTTTGAAACATCAAAAACTGTCAATATTGTATTTTTCTCAAAAAAAAAATATTTACAATTGAAGGATCCACAAATTTGAGAGTCAACAAGCCTCCAGCTATCCGACAGAGCGAGCCACGTGGCTTTTCCGAGCCAATTTTCTAACTGAAATTCCAATTTCGATCAATTTCTGCTGCACTTGGCCTCCATGAAATTCCAAAACCCATTGCTCCAGAACGGATAACACCCTCGAAAGTTCTTTTTTCTTGTTCTAGTCAATAAAAAGCCGCTAACCATGTTTACCTTTTTTCCTCTTTTCCTTATCCCCTCCCCTCATTTTTCTCCCTCGATCCATTTCCGTTTTTTTCCTTGGAAGCCATTTCGTTTTCCCTAATTACCCCAATGGGGGCTCACTTTCTTTTTTCTCTGTTTTTTTCTCCCTATTGTTTTTCCTACTTTTTTGTTGTGTTCTACTATTCATTTGCACGAAAACAGATGTTTCTAGAAGCAGAAGATTATGTCTATAGTTTTGAAGAGCATAGTTATCGTATTCAAATGACGTGAAATAGCGAGTTGTCATGATTCTCGATCGCTCACATCCTAAAAGTTTTCGGTGCATAGAAAATGAATTTCGGAATTTCGAATGCTCGAAGACCGAAAACTAGAAAGATTCAAGGATTCAAACCTTTTCACTCTCACTTTTTTAGTCTTCAATAGTCTTTTTAGTTGCCATTGAACATGTGTGTGCTCCCTCTTTTTTATTACATTTAATGATTGACAGACGAGTTGAATTCGTAGAAATAGATCCGATTCAGAGTTCACTATTTTTGTTATTTTTTCGAATTGTACATGTGAATTTTCGTTTTAAAGGGAGCCTTTTCAGTTTCTGATATTGATAAAAACCTCGCGAACCTTCGATACTCAAAACTTCAAACTTTGAATTCGGAAGTCATTAAATTACAAACTTGAGTATTGGGAGTCTTGGAATCCGATCATCAGAATGTCTTTGAACTTCACCTCTCTTTCCAAGCCATTCAAATCCTAAAATTGTCACTGAACAATTTCAATCATTTCAAAAAGAAATGAGCATACACATACAATATAACGAAAAGTGTTCAATATTTCCAACTCGTCTGTCATTTTTTGTGTGAATTGCTCCCAAGGGATACCCGCGAAATTTGAAACTAACTATAGGCGTTTTCTCAGCGAAACTTCCTGATACCCACTTTTCGAACGACTTTTGGGCAAAATTTCCTTTGAGGTCACAGACCGAAATTTGAAATTCGAAGAATAATTCTAATAATAGAAGCTGCGCACACAGATAGGGGGGGGGGGGGGGTATAGTATTCCTGTAATCCTGGGATGATCCTTCATCCTCTTTTTTCTTGTTTTTGGGAAGCTGATGGGCATGAAAATTTGGCCAACAAATTAGTATAAATAGTATATTTTTATCAGTTTTTTCAGTTTTCGCTAGTATTGGGAACAGTTTTTTTTTAAATGGTGTTGTAGGCATTTTGGAAGCTCCCAAATAATTTGGAAAACTTCATTTTCAAAGTTCGGTCATATGCCAGCTTCCAATTCCCAGAAACAGTATCCGTCGTTTTCAAACTCCATTTCCTCTTTTTTATTTTTTCCACTTCACTGAACTCATCATGAACTCATTATTTTCTGTCCCCAACCCAAAATGTCGTTTTTACCCTTTTTCTCATTATGTTCTACTCTTTCCCGGGTCGAAACTAACTTGTTCCGTTGATTATCTTCCCGTTCTGAGCTCTTCTCCAGAACCTTCTATGATTCTCAAAATTGGATGTATCTATTTTTCTTTCCATTTTTCGAAAGGCTTTAAAAAATGATGATGTTCTGAGCGAGGAGGGACGAAGAAGCCGTAGAAGTGCAATAATATAAAGATGGAAAAATGCAAAGTTCTCGAAAATTTCGTTTCTTTTTTCATAGAACATTTCTTCTGCCACCTCGAATTCCAATAACTTTCAGAAACGAAATGAGCTCATCCGAAGAGAATCAATTCATTGGAAACGCAGGAACTCTGAAGAACAACAAAGAAGGTAAGGGTTTACTTCCTAGAGTCTATGCTTTTTCTGAATCTCTTCCGAATATAGATGAACATTTCAGTTCTAAAGATAAAAAGTAGTTCAAAAGAAGGAAAATTCCAGAACTTCGTCTTCACTTGTCAAGCGAGAGTGACGATTCGTTCAACAATCGAAATGTGATCCGTCGTGCCAAATTGATGAACAGCTCTCATTTTGTATGTATCGTCATGACAGCCACTCTCCTCGTCACTGTCTGCGGAATCGTCTTGCTTGTCCAAATCATTGAACGTTCTCGTCAATAAATAATGGTGCCATATTCTAAAAAATACAAAAAAGAAATTGCCCCCACGCAGGATTGAACTACGGACCTTTGGTTTACAAGACCAACGCTCTACCACTGAGCTATAAGGGCACAGTTTCCGATGGTTTCTATGTTTGTACATGAGAGTGAGGGGAGACAGAGAAAACGATTGATTGTGTTTGGTTTGTGATGAAAGAATATGCGTTTTCACGGGAACATTAACACGGTTATTGAGGCAGAAAAAGAGTTGGAAAAAATCAAACAAATATTCATTTCGATCAGATTGAATTCAAAATGAGTTTCATCTTTTTCATTCTGCTTCCAGTCATTGTCATGGCTCAATCGAACAACACCGCTTGCTTCAGAGATCTCGTTGTTTTGGTATACTCGAATTCCAGAGAAATACTGAATTTTTATACATTTGACTTTAGAAAAACATTGGTACGGAGTTCATTCTAATCTACACAACAGCTGGATGCAATATTCTTCTTCTCATTCTGAATGTCACGATTCTTTATGCAGTTCTTGGATATGTAGGTGGATTTCAGATTATTATTCTCTAAAAAATGTGAACATTTCAGATGAAGCCAACAATTTCTGAAATTCGTAAGCAGACATTTATCATCATGGATAACATTCTTCTCTCCTACATTCCAGCTGTAAATCTTGAATCCATTGAACTTTTAATTCTTCTGATTTTCAGGGAATCCGTGATGTTCTTGGTTGTTCACATGAAATTACGGCCGGCGGAGGGAAGCCAAAAATTGAAAAAGAGAATAAGAAGAAAGGAACAACGAAAACGTCGGCGAATTCGAAAACTTCAACGAAATCAGGAGGAACTGCTGCCGCTAGTGAATAGAATGAAAAATAAATACATTTTTATTCCAATCGTATCATATTATCACAAATTCAATTACTCGTACAGGTTTTTGTTGAGAAAGGGGCAATGAGCAGGGGAACAAATAATTGTAAAGAAAGTATTACACCTAGATTGGTCAGAGAGTCACATCGTTTCTGGAGTTGATCTCGCTACTGGGTTCTTCCTGAAATCGAGAGTTTAGGAAAGTCAATATTCCGATTTTTCAATCAGCTCGATTCTTCAAATCAAACTGTTTACAAGCCTGTTTTTTTCAAACTTGTTCTTGGAATGAAAGCGAAATAATTGTAATTTGGGTAGAATCTATTAGCGATATTTTCAAGTTTCAACGCACTTCATTGTGAACCTGCCTAAAAAAAAACATTCGAAAATTTCGAAAGAAAAGCTTCCCTGTTTTCTGTTGAGATCAACTGGAGATCACAAAATTAATAAAAATTAGTTTATTCCAATTGATTTCGAGAAAAAAAGGCCAGCGCACGGCATCCTCAAATGGAAATAGAAAATTAGAAAATTAGCAGATTTTCACCGTGAACTTTTCGGTGGATAGAATTTGAGGAAGACAGCCATCTTTTTGACCTATTTATTCAAAAGTAGTCAATCTCTGTACAAAGATTGAATGACAGAAAGATTGCCCTGTTTTTCCTGATCATTTTGAACCTAAATTTAGTACTATAAGTGTCCCATGTCGTCTTTTATGTTGACTGGAAAAATAAAAATTGAAATAACTATGCTCAGGTTCGACCTAATTTTTTGCATTTGGGCTCAAAAGATGAGCAAAAAAATTTCCCATGATTTGGCCAAGACACATTTTTCGGATTGATCCATATAAAAGAAAAAATCAACTTTTATTATTTTCTGGGCCTAATTTTGAACTGAAATAACTTTCTCCAAACCTAACGTTTTTAGACGTTTTTTGTGTCAATAAGAACTTCAAGCTATTTAGAAAAATTTGGCCAAGCCAGATTTTGAAAATTAGCCTTTTGGAATTTAATACAATCTAAAAACTGGGTTTTCAGTACTAATTTACAAAAGATTTGAAAAACATTTCTAGAAAAGTAGCGTGTGTTCTATTTCCATTTGAGGATGCCGTGCAGCGGGAATTCTCGAATGTTCTGTTTCAGGCAAGTTCGCAATGGAATGCGTTGAAACTTGAAAAATATCACTAATAGAATCTCAAAATTTCAAAAACCCTTACCAACTCCCGAAGAATATAAGAACTGGTCTCCGCAATAGTTGACAACCTCTTCAATGCGTGATCACTTCCAGACCTTGTCTCATCCGAAGTTCCCTGAATTCATTGAAAATGATGGAAACTCTCGACTTTAAAATTTACCTGCTCCATTTTATCGTACATGGACATTCTCGTGTCCTCATCCTCTTCCTCAATACCGTCTGTGACCCATGCCATTCCTTTCCATACCTGAAAACAGTAGGAAAAGTTTGGGGAAGAGGATTGGATAGTAGAAAAATAGGAAGCCATTAAGCGAAGCAATATAAGAAGCGGACGATTTCAAAATATTATAAAATCTCATCGGCGTCTCTGAACTTCAGAAAAATTAATATTATCTTTTGTTGAGAACTCACAAAATCGTTCAAAAACTTTTGTACTCAAAATTCGATATCGTAAACTTAAAACTGGCAAATTTGAAATCAAATCTCAAAAATTTGAACGATGTGTCCTATAATTTAAACTCATGTTGCGAAAAATTCGAACCAAAGTTGGATAATTATTCAATTTTATCCTACACTAGTCTGTTCATCGATTGACTTCACTGTTACCTGATGCATAATATGAACAGCAGGTGCCAACATGGCAACCGTAGCCCTTGATTCTTGTCGAACTGTTAACCGTGTCCCGTCTTCTGAAGTTGCCATACTTTGAGCCGCGTGCCGTTGCATTTGTGCTCTCAATCCCGTCATTTTTGGACTCGAAGTTCCGTCCGGATGTACTGGATACATTTCTTGCATGTAGTCCTTAAAATAAATGGACTAGAGATATACCAACTTTTCTGTCTTACTCACATGTAATAAAAGACAGAAATTCGTGTACCACATGGGATTTGCACACGCTCCTGGATTCGCTATACATAGGGCACAAGCGAGCATAGTTCCTGGATAAAAAAGAGTTCGAGAGAGATGAGAAAATTGAGAAAATGCTTACCAACAATGCATAATAGTACGATGTATAGTCCAAAATTGTACATTTCCAAGTCTATAATAGCCATCGTGATACAGGAACACATTATAACAAATAGTATCATGATGGCTAGACATGCGTAGAACATCTGAAATTTAATGAAGATTCGATGAGGGAATAAAGGGGAATCAGATAAAGAGGGATGTTGTTGTTTGATCTCATCTTTTTATGAGGAGAGTATTAACACAAGATTAGGAAGATTTTTAGATGATATTCGAAGGATAACTATATTTAGATGACATTGATGGGCCAGTTATGGTTACCAGAAACGATTTTTGAGTTTTCCAAAGCCTGAAACTTTAGCTATAGAAGCTATAAACTGTAGCTTTTTTTGAACAATCATTCGAGAAAGTTTCTGAACATACTACTTTCTAAACCGCCAAAAAAATCGGTACCTGATCAGGAATCAACATAGTTCTCCAAGAAGGAATATGGTTATTTTGTTCAACTCTGAGTGAAGAAAGAAGCGGATGTGATATATCAAACCTCGCTTTCTCTCACTTCAGTCACATCCTTTCGAGTACACGGAAATCGGAGAGTAATTTATAAATGAGCTAACAACACTTCTCGTTTTTCTAGCTTTTCTAACTTTTTCATTCCTGCCTAAGCGGAGCACAATGGGGTCTAGACACTCTAACAACAATACAAGTTTTGACGAATAGAAAACGATTAAAAATGGAACGGACAATTTAGTTGTGCTTCATAAAAAAGCGAAAAACTCCTAGTTTTCTATGTTTTCAATGAAATTCGATGCAATTTTGTTGGTCAGAAGAAGAAGCAGGAGAAGAAGAAGACATATCTCTAATTAGGCTTGGATTCAAGAAAAGAAGAGATTCTATGAATAGAAGCACTGATTTGTGAATCCAAACAAGTTGAGGAAGGAAACACGAGGGGCAGATTGCAGAAAAAGAAAAAAAAGGACATTGAGGTAATTGGCAGAGCAATCAACATGAGAAACTTTTCTTTTTTTTTGTTTTCGTTGATTGTAATGAACTAGGGAAAGATGAAAGGGAAAGGATTCTGGAGACGTTTTTGGACTTTTGAGGACCGAAGTTCTAGGTCAGAATGATATGTTTTGATGGGAAACTTGATTCAACTAGGCTCAAGTTCTGAAACAGAGATGGGAGATTGTTATAATTTGAAACGAGTGCCCAGAGATGTTGAAAAGGAACGATTCATTTTTTTTCAGTTAAAGGTGAGTATGTTTACTTTTAGTCAAGAACTCAATTTCTACAAAAGATAAAGGCATTGAAATCAATAACATCCTCATCATTCTTTGCTATTCATCTTTTCTATGCATTGTCTGGGTTAATCTGTTTCAAGAAAAGAGTTTACATTGAGTTGATGACATTTTGATCTAGTGTGGACTGACTAATCTTTTTAAAGAATTATTTGGACGAATATTGTTTTCTCAAAGAAAAAAGGAACAAAAGTTTGCTCGAATTTTAGTTATTTGTGAAGAAACAATACCAAGAACACTGAATATGACAAAGAATGCGATTTTGGAAGATGAAATATTCATCGGTTGAGTCAGGAATCATCTTTTGAAGGACATAGTTGTTTTCGAGAACGATTTTCAGAAAAACTAACGTTTATTGAGACAAGAATTTTCTACAAAAAAAACGAAAAAGGATAGTTGCACAAAAATTATGTAGCGTTCCAAATTTCGAAAATCGATTGCAACTTTTTTGCACCTAACAAAAGTAAAAACAAAGAACGTGCCTTTCACTCTACAATTTTTTCTATCTTTCAGTTTTGATGAATATTTCAGGTCTTTTATTAATAAAACACATACATTCTCCTTTCAATTTTCCGCTTTACAACCATATAAAAATGTTCTCCTGCTCATTTTTTGTTTCGTTCAACAAAAAGGTAACAAAAAGAAAAAAGAGATAGAGGGTTACAGCAAAAATTAGAAATCTTACCAATTCATCGTGCAACATCTTCTTTCTCGATTTTCAGAAATATTCAGAATCGGACCCCGGATGAGACTGGGAGAGCCGGCGCCCAACACGGCGAAACTATTAGAAATGGGAGGAAGAAACAAAAGAGAAAAAGACTAATTTAGGTTTGCAACTTCTAGATGAATGGGCACCGATAAATGGACGGGGGACCAATGGGAAACGGAGAAAAAAGGGATGAAGGGGTCAAATTGTTGGAAGAAGAGGAGAAAATAGGATGGAAAGTCTCTGGGGTACAATTCTATCGCAAGAACACCTTTTATGTCGATGCACTTACGGATATTGGAAGGAGTTTAAAGAAGTTTGATCAACTTCAGTCTTCAGATGGATATTCTGATTGGACCAACTTCAGAGAGGTAAGCGACTCAGATGAACAAAATATTCAATTTGTGGTACATAGAGTTGCAAGGAGCACAGTGAACGTTTTTTGTCTTCTAACTTCTATTTTAAACCATACATATAAAAACAGCTTCATTATTGAGGAAAATGCAGACTGTGAGATCAAAAATGTGTGAAAAAGTAGACTCCAAATGTGTTTTTCAGAAAAAAAACTATACAAAAATGTAACCAGGCTGCGTTTCGAGAACACTGGAAAATTATGTTTATTTGGAAACTCTAAATTTGGTGAATCGCTTGCAATTATGAAAAAATCGAAATCGAACAAGATTCTATATTTTCATAGCTAATGGGTATCTGGATTTGACAGCATTACGTATCTAGTTTTGCAATAAAAGGACCTTTTCACAGTTTTAAGTTTTTCCTTTTCCAGTTCCTGGCACTCAAAATATCCATAAAAACTCGCATCAGTTTTGCAACATTTCCTTGAAAATCTAATCTATAACTCAGACTGACACACAATCTGATAATATGTTTCCATGTGGTATCCGAAATATTCGACTTGTTAATTTGATTTCCTCTTTTTTGGAGTGAATACGATGACTCTGAATTCCGAGTCAACGTCATCTTCACAACTCCAGAAATAAAAGAAAAATAGGGAACTAATAAGATTAATCTCTAACAAGAACATCGTCATTTTTCTATTGAAAAAGTTTTGGTTCCGGGAGTTTTTACAAAACCGGAAGAAAAGTGAGCAATTTGTTTCCAAGAAGTCATTCCAAAAGGCAATACGAAGTCGTTTTTTCCATTTTTGGCAGTGCTCCAATTAAACCGAAACGAGAGAAAGTAAAAGGACTTCTTCCTCGATGAAGTCTGTGAAAAGAAACACGTAATTGCTTCGGAAAACTTGACGATGTGGACACTCTTCTCTCTCGAGCAAAGAACTCGAATACTCTGTCATCAGAAATAGAGACAAAATGTGAGAGAAAGTGACACTATTTACGTATTCGACAGCAACTGAGATTTGTGATCTGAACTTGTTTTCAGAAGAAGAGAAAAGATAGGGAAATTAGTATTCCAAACTGGTCACTTGACCAATTTTATGAGCTTTCATCTTTATCTCGATGGTCAGTTTTAGAAAAAAAAATTGATGAGAACTTGCTGTGAAGTTTGAAAAGTTCTCAAAAAGTCCAGAAACAGCTCGTTTGAAAAAAACTAAAACTGATTTCGGTAGCTTAGAAAAACATTTCCTACTGAACACATATCTTTGCTAACCAATCAGTAAATTTTAAGACATACTATCCATAAACTCCGCACTGATGTTCACCTACGAATCCGATTCAACCCGTATTTTTCTCTATCTTTATAGTCTATGGTAACATGGAAACTGTTCAACATGAACTATCTTTATGTGCTGGAAAAGTTACCCAGAAAATAAATTTTCCAATTTTAATTGAAAGTTTTTTCGTTTCACGATAGTAAACTTGGTTCAAACCAACTAAAGGAAAGTATACTTTCAAAACTGATTTGTTATTGACTATTTTTCCCATTTCCACAAAGTCTCTATTTCCTTTGTAACTAGGTATTTACACTATCAACTAGCCCTGGAAAAAAGTTACACAAATTTAAAGAAATCCTAGACAAGAGTCTAAAAATATCAGTGAAGACGAGTCGAATCGATACGAAGAGAGATGAGCTTTGCAAGACTGGAGGGATGCGATTAGCTTCTTCTCGTTTTTCTCGACCAACTTTTGATTCATTCAAATCAAAAACGATTAGTAGGCAGTCAAGGGCAATCTGGATTATGTGGATATAGGGAGAAAGAGAGAAGAAGAGAAACTAATCGGAGATAGACGATGTTTGAGGGAAGAGCAAGAAGATGTGATGAGGGAAAGTGGAGAAAGAAGAAGATTTTTAATCGGGCTAATAGAGATGAGAAGGTGAGAAAAGACTGAATAGTCACCTCTTTTACGGATTATTTCCCCTATTTCTCTATTTCTTCGGTTTCTTTTCATCCATTCCCATTCATCCCCCCAAAAACTCACCATTTTTATTTCCTTTCAATAGTTTTTTGAAAAACGTTCTCACGATCCTATCGACACCAATGAATACTTCTGAGTGAATGGTAACTTCTTTTCAATATTTGGTCTCTGAATTATTTTCGTTTGGTTTCGTTTATTAGAGGCTCTATTTAAAGAAAAAAAGAGGAAGACTTTGAAGATTTGGAAGTTAAAAATGGAACACTTTTAGGGATTCCAGAAAAATGAATTGGAATGTTTGGGAATATGTACAGGATTCTGAAAATGGAGGTATTCAAACAAAAAAAAAATAAAAAAGAAATGTAATCAATCAGTTTCTAACGAAGTCTAGACAACAGGCAATGAAATAGTTCTCTTTATTAGTCTGGGTGAAAGAAGGTAATTGGGGATTTGAAAATTCCAGGGGGGATTTTGATATGGTTATTAGTCTGGTCTGAAAACCTTCCCCAACTGTTCAATTTTTTCAAAACAAAAGTTACACATATTTTCATGACTTCGCACGGTTTTGAGAGTTGTTGCAGGTTTTTGAAGTTTAATGAAGCTAAATCATAGAAAATAGTTTTCAGTTCAAAAAAGTCTTGCATCACTTTGAGATTTTCCGTTCGGTAGTGTTGAAAAAACAAATAAGCTACGAATATTGTATTGGTGAAATACAATAACTCGAAATGTTCCCATGTATTCATATACTTAATCTTGTTTTCAATCACATATTCCAGCTCCAAATCAATCGAATTTGAGAGTTTTGGAAAAAAAAACAATGTACGATATCCAATTACTAGTAATACATGAAGATGATTGGATTTCAGGTAAGTATTAACAAAAATAGTTCGACTATTGAATCGTGGAGCCAGGGAACCCTTTTGGTCCTCTTTTTTGGTTTCAAAGCTGTGGTGTTTTCAAACAGACGATGAGAAAAGTTTCGAAAATCAAAGGATAATGAATTTTGAAACAAAAAGCGATGAAGAACGGCATAAATTTATTGTGAAACACTTAACGGAGTGTATCCATCCGTGCTCTTCTCCCTTCTTATAAATATTCATAATTGCGCCTACGTCTTGAAAAAGAATCGAACGCGGTGTTGTTTCTGTGCAAAAAAAGGACCGTTTTGAGAATGGCATCAGAGCACAATTCTGGAATAAAAAGAAGACAGCTATTAGATCGAAGGACTCTTTTAGTTCTTTCAGTACATATAAAGATATCCGGAACGGAAATTGTTGTCTTTTTTGTGTTGATTCGAATTGTCGGGAAGATGAATGAGTGACATTTGGTGGAAGGAAGTCTATCCCTTTAAACAATTGCTTTTTTTGGTCAGAAAAATATAAAAGATACAAACAAAACTAGTTTAGAGAAGAAGGTCCCTTCGGAAGACACGCGATTGTTCCGTCGTACTTCAAATGAGTTTCAAGAGGATCGATGAATGAAAAACATGCAAAAAGAAGAAGAAGAAGAGAAAAGAGATGGTTGCAGATGGGGAAATTGTTTCGAAAATGATGATGATGACCATCAGAAATAGTTGGGAAATAGAGGACAAAAATATAAAAGAGAATGCTTTACAGAGCGAGTACTTTTAGTTAGAGTTGAAACTATTTTAAGACATCTAAAAGCTTAAAAATCCCGAAAACCCGTCAGAAATAAAAACGCAAAACGTGAACATAATTTTTTGCATTTTCCAAAAAATAATATCCACGTATTACACGAATGACTCCAAAAACAACACTTCCATTGAGAATTCCACTTTCTTCTTCAATTCCCAAATTTTCCCTCTGACAGGTTTGTTATTGTCTTCACCCAATTCATCAATTTCTCCAGAATCTTCTGAAATAATTGAAATTTTCAGAGAGACAAAGGGAATTAAGGTGATTCATAAAACGAGTGGAAAATATGTCATCTTCTTCTTCTTGTGCCAAACCGGAATTTCGAGTCGGTGAGATAGTTTCGGGATTCGAAGTGATCAAAAAGATCGGATCAGGTGGATTCGGAGCTGTTTATAAAGTGAAGAAAAATGGGAATGAGATGGCGTTGAAAACCGAATTCATTGATGACGAGAACGACGATACTCTCAAAAATGAAGTTCATACTCTTCGTTTGATGCAATGGTCTCCGTCGTTTTGTCGTCTCTACACTGCCAAGAGAGTTAGTTTATAAGGATATTGGCTAAAATAAAGGCTGACCAATTTCAGCTTCCATGGGAGAATCAAAAAGTGAACATAATGGTGATGACGCTGTGCAATCGTCCAGTTTCGAGACTTCGCCGCATGATGCCTGACCGTCATTTCACAAAATCGACTGCCGCCCGTCTTTCTGTTCAACTTCTGGAAGCCCTTCGAGATTTGCATGTTTCTGGAATCATTCATCGTGATGTGAAAGCAAGTAACTGCGGATGGCATGCACCGTCTAGAAGAATTCTTCTCTTCGATTTGGGATTTTCCAGAAAATATGTATGATTTCCTGAGTAGAGATTTTGAAAAATAACATATTACAGCTCGAAATCGACGAGCAAACCTTGAAAATGCGTCATCGCACCGCTCGCAAAGATCCTGGATTCATGGGGACCAGCAAATATTGCAGTGTTTTTGCTCATGATGAGAACGATCAGGGAAGACGTGATGATTTGTGGGCGTGGCTTTATACAACTGTTGAATTCTTCCTTGTCAGTGAAAATTGGAAACTGAAACTAACAAATAAGGTTGAAACTTTCAGGGAACTCTTCCATGGGCAGATGAAGAGAAATCAGTTCGAGTGAGCAATATGAAGAAGAAGGTTGGAAGAAAACTATTTTTCAAATGCCCACGCGAAATTGCTCTCATGTATGAGCACATTCGGTTGGAATTCTTGAAAATGAAACAAAAAAAGACAAGTTGAATTTTCAGTCAACTGAAATATGATTCGTCTCCTGATTACCAAATGATGCTGAATCTCTTCAAACAAATGTACATTCGTTACGATGTTGAGGATTCCGATCCAATGGATTTCGAAGAAGGATCCGAATACTATGAGAAATGTTTCCTCCATCAAACTGATTCCGAGAAAGAACTCAACAGTGAATTGGCTACTTCGGATGAGTTGGAATCTCTTCATAACAGAAGATCGGATGTTCTGACGATTGGATCGAAAACTGATTCCAGTGAGGATGAGAATAAACTTGGAAGGTATCAAAAAACCATTTCATTTTGATTCTTTTTATCTCAAAACATAGAATTCCAGACTTGCTGCCGGTTTCAATCGGGCAATCAACCGTTTGATGTCTTTCTAGGTATCCTTCCCAAAAAAGTTTCATTTCATTCTCCTTTGTTTTCAGATCTACTGAATTCGAGAACAAATAAATTGTTTACTTGTGAAAATCGAACTGATTGAAAATATGAATACTCGATTTATTTTCACATAAATATTTCCTGTGAACAGTTTGAAAAAGTTTCCTCTAGAACCCGCATCAGAAGTACAAGAAAAAACAAAAATGCGAACGATATGAAATTGCGTTGGGTTTCATAAATAGTAATCTATTGCCATTACATCCCAGAGTTTTTCCAAATTATTCTGGGTCCTCTGTCATTGTCACGAGAGTCCTGTTGCTTTTGAGTTTGCTTTGAAGACACTTTCCATACAGGCACGGAATACTAGCTGAAAATTAATATAACTTTTGATACCACTCATTATATTAATATCTCACTTTGACATTCTCCGTATTCGTAGCCGTTGTAAAGTGTGGGAATACTGATTTCTTGTGTTTGGCTGCTCGAACAAACTTATCACAAATGAACTTGCTGGTGTTGTCGTAGTCATTCACTTCTGAAGAAATTCGGATTAATTGAGTGTATTCAAGGAAAATGTTACCTGCAAATTTGGAAAAACAAGACTGAAGTTTTGATTGTGGAAGGAGTTCTTTGAACAAATCGACTTTGTTAAAGAACAACAAAAACACAGCATTTGCAAGGGCAGAAGAGCAAGATACATCATTGAAAATCTTAAGAGCCACCTTCATATCGAATGCATCTTGACCAATGTCACGGAAGAAAATTGGGAACCGGGTTAGCTGAAAATAGGGATTGAGTTCGGAGATCCCTTTTGCAACTCACTTCCATTCGACTCTCTTCAGATTTTTTCGCGTATCCAGTCAGATCGATAACAAATAATACAACCTTTGCATCATCAAACAAATGCAACCATTTCTTTCTCTCCGATCTTTGACCACCCACATCAATCATACTGTAATTGGAATATTTTGCGAGTCTTTCAAGAGATCCCCCGCATAGATGATCACTTGATAAACATAAAAGAGGAACAACTTCAATGAATCATTTCTTTGTTTCCCAAGTGATCCACCCACATATTTCTTACAGTAGTGAGACTCCGGTGTACTGAAAAACAATGCTGTTTATACTAATAGTCGCTTTCCGAGAATGAACAATATCTTCCTCGTTCGGAAGATAGTCTGGCTTTGAGATCCTATCGAGGTTCTCCAAATAACTGAAAACTGGAATTTGTTTTAAGTACAGAGATAATTATTACTATTTTGTTGAATCCAGCAGCTCGAATTCACATCTTCGTTTGAAGACTTCTTGAATTTCGGCTGACTTCCAGAAAGCAGTCAATGGCTCTACCACATCTGGTACTGTACGAATCGAAAACTCATCCGACATCGGAGCATAAACATCGTTTATATCAAAAATGAGATGATCCAAAGCCTCGAGGGAGACACCGATAGTACGTGCGCCAGCAATTAATTGAAGATAAATATCGCGAATGTTGTTGTCAATGAGTCCCCGATATTGAATCAGTTCCTGCTCCGTTTTGAACCCGTTGACATGGATGATTCTGGGGAAAAAAGTTTAAAACGGGATGAAAAAAATTTCACTCACTGCATCTGTTTGAAAATGGTACTTTTTCCACTGGATGGTCCTCCAAGAATGAGAATTTTGATTTGTGATCCGAAAGTTTTCTTGTCGTGCTCTAGCGACTTCTCAATTTCCAAACTTTCCTTCCTGAAAATTGTAAGTACAGCTGACTACAAAAGTGGTGCACTTTATATCTTTAAGCCAATTTGGATTAGAGGTTCAATTTTTACGGTGATAGACACTTTTTGTACATCTTTGCATAAAAATCTTGAATGATCAAAACCCAAAACACTTACTCAGCCAATCCTCTGAGCTTTGCTTCCAACTCTTCCGCATGTGCAAATAGGTCACCTCCATCAGCTCCAGTCCTACTTGGTACCATACATCTTGAGAATGAATTTTCAGATAAAGTCAAGAATAAAAGAACTCACCCTTCCGGACCATGCATACATTGATAACAGTTGTCGATGCTAAACTTGTTAAAACAGCTAAACATTTCTTTTTTTGTCTAAATGATTCACGTCTGATGCGATGATATGAAGCAAACTCTGAAGATGTATCATAGGAAAAAGTGTACTCAGAAGTCGGAAATAATCGAAAATGTCAACGTTCAAAACAAGATACAGAAGAAAAAGAAGAAGCAGAGAAGATGGACAGTGGCAAAGAATGTAGACAAAAAACGAAAGAGTAAGAGTGAGAAAATAGAGCTCAAATAAAATTAATTAATGCCCCGGGGAGACTTCTTTTTGCTTTGTGTATCACCTATTGCTCAGATCCATTTCTTGTATTATTATCACTCATATGACAGACAGAGTAATTAAGAAGGAACAAAGTGTTTTTGAGGATTGAAAATATGAAAATAAGAGTTAGAGAAGTAACCGAGGCGTCTGGTAATGAGCAGTGTCGAAGTGAAAAGTGATGCGGAAATCAAGAAATTCAGGTTTTAGTCATAATGAGAGTTACATAAAAGTGCATCATGCATCGAGGGGATGATGAGTTTTAGGAACCGGAATGATAATTGAGTTTTATTTGAGATCGTACACCTCCGGGATTTGTAGATTCAGACAAGGAACTCTCTCAAGGAAACGAATAACATTTCGAACCTTTATTAGTTTCATTAGAATTAGTTGTTACCGTTCAAATATTAATCTGAAGTCTAGTCTGAGATTTCCGAATGGTATAGTTTTTGGCAGAGAAAATCAAAAATTGCTTTTTACTGGAGCTTGTGTTTGTGAGAGTTTGGAACGTGCCTCTCGAGACTTCTGATAAAAAAGCACCTTCTGGAAAGTGACTATATGAATTTCAGTCTAGAAAATATTTCTGACAACGATTAGTCATAACAACACTAACATGATTAAGCTTGAAACTTCGAGATAATAAGGTCTTCTATAGTTTTTCGCAATCAGAATCTGCTGGATCTATCATAATTCTCAGGAGTCTCCGATCATTTCATTAGACGAAAATATGTATGAGCTGAATTTTGGAAAGTTGAAATATATTTTGAGTCTCACGAAAATGATGGTGTGACACGCAAAAAGAAATGAGAAAACACCAAAAGCATACATTGTGTGAAAGTGGAAAAGCTGTGAACAATATGCTTTTTTTATATGCTAATAGAGTGAAAACTCTCAATTTCTCAATAAGAGCATTTCTCTTTTTCAGCGATCCAACCCGACGAATTGACCACTTTTCCAATTTCTTTGCGTCACTCAATTATGCTTCTCGACTGCTCCAGTCAGTGTTTTTGGGAGAATGAGAAAACAGAGAAAAGTGGCGAGATTTTTTGGGCTTTTTCTGGTTACGAGGAAGCGGAAATGAAAAAGTTTATAGTTTAGAAAATGGGAGAGAGAGAGAGGAAATTTTAATATAAATTATTAGGTTGGATTCTTCAAGAGCTTTTCAAAATCTTTTTCAAATAATAGGTCTATTTTCTTGGTTTTGAAAAAAGTTTCTGGCATTTTTGGGCCAATTTTAATGTTATGTTTTAAAGGATCGAGAATGTTATTCAGTTTGAATGAACTGACGAATCTCATTATCATAATTTCATATTATGGTAGAATTTTTAAAAAGAAACTCAGTCAAATCTCCAGTCAAACTAGTGTAAAGAGTGCACGTTTTGCTCAAAAGTGCACCCGTTGATATTCCCAAGGATACCTCAACATTTGGTCTTTTAGTTTTCAAAAGCAACATTCTAAAGAAATTTAATGAGTCAACAGCGTTTACTAAAAAGAAAAAAAAATTATGTCAATAATCAGAATAAGTCACGTTTTCCGACTTTCCGTTTAGCGAATCTGAATTTTTCTGCAGGCAGGTGAACTTCTTGTTTTTAGAACCGCCTGTTTCTGGCCGACTTCCGATTTTAAGTTAGGCTTTTCTCAAAAGATGTGAGTTTTTGAAGGGTTTTGGAAAAGAAAAATAAGAACAAAAAATCAAAAACGAGGCAAATCTAGAGAAATCATAATTACTATTTTGCAAAACTTTGATTTTCTTCTCGTTTTCTAGATTCTACTAAGAAACTGAAAATTAGTCATCTTAGGAAATTATCACCTTCTCAAAAACAAAACCATAACTTTTGGACTGACTTTCTGTTCGACTGAAAATGACGAATATCATTTTAAGAAAGGTTCATTTACACCTGTTCTGATCATCTAAAAATGGATTCCAGTTTCAACATCTAGACAACAGGATTTTGGAGTTTCTGATCAAGGAAAGTGCACGAGACCACAAAACGAGTATTTCGTTCATGATTGAAAAAGTAAGTTTCATATTATGTATTTTGAAAAAAGAGATGCTTGAACGCTTGGCTAAACCAAGTATAATTTCTTCTTCCAGCTGCACTTTGGTTAACAAATTTAATTCAGATATATATATACATGTGACATTCCAACCAAGCCCAGGAAATCTGAACCTAATTTTTCCAATAAATACAAATAAACTGAGCTTTCTGCTTAATAATCATATCTCTAGGGAACAAAAGAATAACCATTCGTATAGTTACTCAAAAAATACTATACACCTGAAAACGGAAATGTCTGCCGGGAAAGATGGATCCAGCTCCGCCCACTTCTCTTTTCCTTATTCTCCTTCTTCAGATGGGCGGAGCGAGGATTCTTAGAACTGATAATAGTGTTTGAATTGAATAATAGAAGAAAACAAGATGTTGAAAAGAAATCAGAGAATGGAAATGAACAACATCAATTAGCAATTTTATCATTATCATTATCTAAAATTTTCAGTTTTTTCTTAAACCGGCACTTTTATCCCCGCTACGGAATGACTGGGGTGCAAACGATTTTGGTTATTGTGATTCATTTTGTTAGTGAATAACTTGAAATTGAATGAAAAAAGAAGCATGCATTCACCGTAAGACATGTATTCGACAGATCCTGCACATATCAAAAGACTTTTCTATTAGAGGAACTCTTCTAATAAAAGGGACACTTCCAATACAGATTTTACAGTAATTAGGTGACAAATTTTCAAAAGACACTAGGCTCATGGAAACACATATTCAGAATATAAAAACACATTTGGCTATTTAAACTTTATTGATTACTCTGATTTTCTTGGACTCAGATAAGTTTCGAATGTCCACAGATCATTCTTCGGAACCTGATATCTAAAAACTTGTACATCGAAAATGCAAAGTGAATAAAAGGAAACTCGAATAGATCAGCTGGAAACATTTATCAAAAAAAAGTGATTTGTACCCAGAATTTTTCGCTCAAATGGGAAAAATATACTAGATCAACAGCTGAATCTCTAATGTTTGCTGTTTTAAACTTTCGATTCTTGATTTGACTTTTCAGAATAATTATTCCTTGTTTTCAGAAAGTATCTCGTCTCCAAAAACAACGAAAAAATCAACATTATTTTCTTCGATTTCAGAGAAAATGCCACACCAAACCCTGCTATTAGTCAAGTTATGGCACCGCCTACACCCTAATCTTTTGAATAAAACTCTCTTGAATAAAAGTTAAACTATAGAAGTAATACCATTTCTAGTGTTATTGGCATTTCCCAAGTCAAAGGTAACACGAAAGAGCTTTCAAGAAAGAAATTTCACTTAGTGAAAAAATTATAAGCTGGAGAAAGAAACCTCAAAAAGAAAAAAAGGTACTTGGATATAATATGTACACGGGAAAGTCTTGGACACTTGAAAAGTTTCACTTGGAAGAAAGGATTCAAAGATCACGGATGCCTGGAGCAAAGAGGAACTAAAAATCAATCGTGATCATGGCTTCGGAATTCAAGAAAATTTTATAACATATGCCTTGGTGTGGCAGTCAGTGTTGAAAACGAAGAGAAGCAGGTGATTCGAACGGATTCAGAGCCGTAGACTCTAATCATGCGTTTGCACGTCATCTGAAAGAAAGGAAATCTCTGGGTCGAGGAGGTCTGGGGATGGATAATTGAATTGTACATTGAGAGCAGCAGCGGGGACGACTAAACAAGAAAACAAATTTATGTTCTGAATAGGGTAAGCGCATAATACAGAAAAAGAATAACAACGAATGGTTGGAAATAAAATAGTGAAGAAGAAAAGATGGTTGTAATTTTATTGAGCAATGGAGATCTTGTATGTGACATGGTGTTGAGTAGACAAGTTAAAATCCGATATTCCGAGGGGATGATTATCAGCTAATGATCTCGAAGGCTGGCTGCTCTTTCCGACTTCTGCTGCTCAGCGGCTTTTTTAGATGCGGAAAGCATTTGTTGGACCCAGTAATGGTCCATCACCTGTAAAAAAACGTTTAAAAACTTGTAGATTTGTATAAAACAAACATCTTGAAGTTTGCATCTCTTCCTAGGCTCGAGAACAAGTAATTTTCCGATGAGATCTCGGGCGCCTTTTTTCACATAGTCTGGGTAGGTGAACTGTCCGGATTTGATTGCATCGTAGGTCTCGGATTGATGCTCACGTTCGAATGGTGGTTTGCCGACCAGAAACTCGTAGCAGAGTACTCCAATCGCCCACAGATCGACAGCATCACTGTGAGCATGTCCGCTCACCATTTCTGGAGGCAGATAATCCATTGTTCCACACATCGTCTGTCGCCTAAAAAATATAATGTAAACCAAAAACTTTCGTTTCATCGATTACTTGTTTGATGGTGCATGAACACTCCATCCAAAATCTCCGATTTTCAGTTCTCCTCGAGATCCAATCAATAAATTTTCCGGTTTGATATCTCGATGAATGACGTTCTTTCTGTGACAGTAAGACAATGCATCGGCAATCTCGTACATGTACTTCCCAGCCAACGCTTCAGAGAATCGTTTTTGAGTTGTGAGCTGCTTGTACATTTCACCGCCTGGGGCGTATTCGAGGACAAGATAAATTTTCTTGGCATCCCAGAAATAAGTGTAGAGTCGGATGATATTTGGATGATGAAGATGTGCTTGGATTTCGATTTCTCGTTCAAGTTGATGCTCGACGCCACCGGAGATCAATTGTGACTTGAAAAGAACCTGAAACCACGAATTTATACAATACGAAGGTAAATTGATATTACTTTAATAGCGCAGTGAAAATGACCCGTCTTTGTTCGTGCGAGGTACACACTTCCAAATTTACCCTTGCCAAGGGGTCTTCCGATTTCGAAATCCTTGATGGATAGTTTACTGAAAAATATATAAATCAAGCTCGTGAAACGAATTTTCGGATTCTCCTTACCCTCCTTTACTCGGATTGTTTTCCGTCTTCATCGAGTTGGAAAATGTCTGTGGTTTGTTCTCCATACTTGCTAAATAGTGATAGTTAGATTTACAGAGAATAACAGTGATTATTTGTGGTTTTTGAAAACAAAAGAGTGAAAAAGTGACAAGGCGTGGCAGCGTTTTGTGAGCGCGGGAATGGAGAAAATTTGAATTCGCTCCGTGTCTGCATTTTGTCGTGAAGTGTATCGTTGCGGACTTGGCACACAGCCAGAATTCACTTTTTTTTCTTTTTTCATGAAAACGCATCTAAAAAGCTGGAATTCGGGTTGATTGACTGATTTAAGGGGAGAATATGTATAGAACTTTTAAAAATTAGTGTAACAATGATAGAAAATAGTGGTCTGACACTTTTATTAGTATATTTACAGGAAAAAGCATGTATGGAGTACTCGTTATCGGTGCCCCCGGTGCAGGAAAATCGACGTTTTGTGCAGGTCTCACTGATATCTTCACCCAAACAGACCGCCCTTTTGTTACAATCAATTTGGATCCAGCGAACGATACGATGGCTTACGCAGCAGATGTGAATATCACAGTGAGGATTGCAGGGGTCTACAGAAATTAATAACTGCTGGAACTTCAGGAATTGATCACAGTCACAGATGTGATGGATCGGATGGGCCTTGGACCAAATGGTGCACTGAAGTACTGCATCGAAACACTTGGAGCCAATAGCGATTGGCTTCTTCAGGTTGTACCCTTACAAAATATTTTGTTGTATTTTTTATTGTTCCAGAAAATCGAAGCAAACCGAAAGAAGTATATGATTATTGACTGTCCGGGTCAGCTGGAACTTTATAAGAGTGAAGGAGAGCTCTGGAAAGTGATCAGGCATCTTGAGAAGGCTGGAGTACGTCTATGTGCACTTCATCTTGCCGATTCCCTCTACTGCAGTGATCCCTCCAAATTCATCTCTGTTGCACTATCGACACTAGGTAACTTTTGAAATTTACTAATTTTTCAAAATAATGTTTCAGCAACTATGGTCACAATGGAAATGCCACAAGTGAATTGTCTCTCCAAAGCGGATCTCTTCTCTCCGGATGGAACCTACGATCTCGACTTTTTCTCGTATCTTCCTGATATGAACAGACTTTTGGATCTACTCAACGAAGTACCCGGACTGGAGAAGTATCGAAGGTTGAATGAAGCGATTTGTGGAGTGATCACGGACTTTGATCTCGTTTCGTTTGTACCGCTTGCAGTCGAAAATAAAGAGTCGATGATGAAAGTCATTCAGATGGTGGATACAGCGAACGGATTCTCTTTGACCGAGCAAGGAGACATTCGAGAACTTATTCTGAACTCAAAATCATAATCTCGTTATTGTTGATATTGTTGTTATTGTTCACTGGTGTTTTGTTATGTTCTCATCGTACATGAAATAAATTGAAAATTCATTATACAACAGGGACGGGAGAGAATAGAATATAATCACGGCTCTTCGGGAATATCCTCTTCACTTTTTCCACCGGACCTCAGATTCTGATCTTTGTGGTACTTCTGCATCTTCTTGTTTACTGAAAACAACAATTAGAGTTCGAAGGGTTTCCAGAAAACTCACTTTTTCCATTTGATCCACTTTTCGAAGATGATCTCGTCGCTCGGATTGATCCTACTTTTTGGTATTGTCTTTCTTCCTGAAATATAATAAAATGAAATCAGTCGATTCAGTTGAAAACTCACATGCTCTCTATCGACCGTCTTCGTTTCAGTGATTTTCCGTCTCGGTTTCAGCAGTCTTCCCAGATCCAGATTCGAGTCTTCTGAAATTATCTTTCATGTTTCTTTTAAAACTTGCGAAAACAATTCTCACCATTTCCAGTAGTCTCACCAACCAATTTCCGATTTCCTTGTCCGTCCAGTACGTAAGTTCTCTTGACTCTCGGCTTCACCTCGTACTCGTATCCGTCATCATTTTTGCTGACATTCTCTTCTGACTCATCCGGAACCGATAGTCGACCTCCTTTAAAAAATCCTCGTTGACGAAATACCAGATTTGTATTCTTACCAGGAGTTGGCTTCACATCTTCTGATACTGGGTTCATTGGTTCATCTGACTTCAAGTCACCATCGGAGTTTGACGACTTTCTCTCAAATGTCTTCTCATGATCGGACGCCGTTCCGTCTCCTCCCTCCGTTCTTACAAGCTCTCGTTTCCCATCCTTCCCGATCTTGTAGAATCGTCTGATCTTCTTCAATCCAGTCATCTTCTCCTCATCTCCAGCAACTTCATCTCCACCTTCCGTTCTTACTAATTCTCTCTTTCCATCAGGACCGATCTTGTAGAACCTCTTTTTCTTATGTGTCATCATCTCTTCTCCGTCTGGAACATCTTGACCATCCGCATCCGAATCTTCTCCTTCTTCTCTCACGAGTTCTCTCTTTCCATGTGGTCCGATCTTGTAGAACCTCTTCTTCTTCTTCATCTGAATCTCTTCACCATCATTCTCATCATTCAATGGTTCCGGACTATAAGTGTTCTCGTTATCTCCAAGAAGTCCCGATTTCTTCCGATGATACATTCCTCCCGATGATTCATCTCCTTCCTCTTCCCTCACGAGTTCTCTTTTTCCGTCTGGTCCAATTTTGTAGAACCTCTTCTTCTTTTTCATCCGAATCTCCTCTCCGTCATCGGTGTCGTTCAACGGCTCTGGACTGTATGTGTTCTGTTTTTCTCCAAAAAGTGTCTTCCTTCCAGATGGATCCATTTCTTCCTCTCGTACCAACTGCCTCTTTCCATCAGGTCCAATTCTGTAGATTCTCTTTTTCTTTTTCTTCATAATCATCGTTTCTCCGTCCATTCCATCTCTCGGAACATCATCGGATGGTGGTCCAAAAGTTCTCTTCTTCGCTCCCATAACCGATTCTTCTTCGTCTCTTCCTGGCTTTTCAGAAATCTTTCTCATTGGTCCATCTCCTTCCTCCTCTCTCACTAGTTCTCTTTTTCCATCCGGTCCAATTTTGTAGAATCTCTTTTTCTTCTTCAACTGAATTTCTTCTTCATCTTCAGCATCATTCAGTGGTTCCGGACTATGAGTGTTCATTTTCTCTCCAAGAAGCATATTCTTTCCATTGGATGGTTCAATCTCTTCTTCCCTCACCAGATCTCTCTTACCATCAGGTCCGATTCGATAAAACTTCTTTCTCTTCATCAATTTGATTTCCTCGTCTCCATCGACATCTGGCTGATCGTTGGAAATTTTCCGGACATTCCTTGGGCCTTCTTCATCAACAAGTTCCCGTTCTCCATTTGGACCGATTCGATAAACCTTCTTCTTCTTAATTTTCACAATCTCCCGATCCCCATCTTCCGTGGGCTCATCATCTTTTACCAACTTTCTTCTTCCATCTGGACCAATCCTATAAAACTTCTTTCTCTTCAACAGTTTGATTTCTCCACTTTCATCGGGTTCCTCCTCATTTTTATCATTCGGCTCATACTTGATAATCTTCTTTTTCGTCAGGATCACTGATTCACCATGAGGTTTATCTTCGGATGGAGTTTTCTTCGTTTTCGGATTGATTCTGTACAGCTTTTTGATGATTACGTCTTCATCGAGACCACTCGGCTTCTTTCTTTTCCGTCCCTCTTCTTCACTTTCTTCCTCGAGTCCTGGTCTGTTTTTCTTCCGATGTCGTATCTCTTCACTCTCTTCCTCGTACCGTGGCTTTTGTCTTCGACGTCTACCTTCTTCTTCTTCAAATTCATCTGGTCTTCTACGTCTTCTGAATCCATCTTCTTCCTCCTCTTCCAAAGCCCTTGGACGTTCTTCTTCTTTTCGTCTCCTTCTTCGTCTCTCCACGTCATCTTCTTCCGATCTTCCGATTCTGTAGTATTGCGAATTTTGTTCAGTAACTCTTGGTCCATGAGCACCCTTTCGTTCCGGAGAATGATTCCATCTGAAGATCTTCGGAGCTTTTCCTCGAACTGCGATTCTTCCTTCCACGTATTCTTCTCCCTCTTCATCTTCTCCTGGCCTCTTCCTTCCATCATCCATCAAGTATTTCCTCTTTCTGTTTTTCACGATTATCATTCCATCGTCTTCAACATTATCATCATCGTCAAAGTTCTCTTCTTCCTCATTTCCAAACTTCAGAACCTTCAGCTTCTTCACAACAGTCACTTCCCGTTCCACGTCATCAGGTACCTCTTCTTGAATCTTTCGAATCAGAATTAATTTCTTCCGGTGACTCCTTAATTTGACACCCTTGAAATCGTCATACTCTCGTCCAGGTATCTTCCGAGTGACTTCTCGAATATCTGGTTCTTCTCCAGAATCTGTGAATGTCGTCTTCTTTCTGAGTTTCCGTGGTGATCCATGAACTTTGACGAATCCTTCAAACTCAATGTAACTCTTCGGCTTATCCTCTTTCACATCGACATATTCATCGTCTTCATCATTCGGTCTTGTTGTTTTTCTCAATGGTCGACTCGATTTCTCCACTCTCACCAAAGTGATATATTCGGGAACTTCTTCCTCATCATAATAGTACTCTGGTTCCGCTGGAGTCGTAGTGGTTGTAGTCGTCGATTTCATTTTCCGAACTTTGTGTGGCTTCATCACAGTTTTACGAGTGATTTTGAAGTCTGGACCTCCAATTTCTTGAACAACAGTCTCTTCAGGAAGTCCCGTACCGAAATGCTTCCGAACTCTGACTTCTCTCAACGTGGCGTTTGGATGCCTTGTGTTCTTTGTCAATTTCACAACTTCTGTTGGTTCTTCTTCATCCGGACGATTCTTGGTTCGGTACGAATGAGGATGCTTCTTTGTGACAGACAGTAGAACTACTTCCTCTCTCGGATCCACCTTCCTTGGTCTTCTCATAATCTCCTCAACGTCTTCAGAATCATCAGTGTCTGGTTCAGGTTGGGATGTCTTCATGATCAACTTCTTCACTTCAATCACTCCGGATTCATCGTCATCATCATCAACATCAGATGGACGTCTTCTTCCAGGAATCTTATGAATCACTTTCTTCACCAAAACAACCCCAGTTTCCGATTCAGAATCATCATCGGGTCTTCCCTTGATGACCTTCTTTCTGATTCCAGTCAAAACTCTCACTCCAAAGTCTTCGTTTCCTTCGAGATATCCCTCATCATCATCAGGGCGAAGATGTTCATAAATCTCAAACTTCTCCACAATAACTTTTTCTCCTCCGCTGAGAAGAGGTGTAGTTGGAGTGATGATGAGTTTCTTCTCGAGTTCGATGGTTTTTGGAGTGGTTTCCAGACATTCTTTGACCCATTTAGCGTATGCTGCATCATCCAAATCATCAGTTTTGACATCGGAGCATTTGAGAGATTGACGATGAATTGGTGGAGGAGGAGCTTGAGTGGAAGCTGTCTCTCGGGTACGACATCGCTTGATGTGCTCTTCGATCTGGAAATTATTTTTATTAGATTTAACTAATCCAGAAATCTACATACCTCTGGATAAGAGAGTTTTGACAAGTCGACATTATGACAATCGAATGAAGACTTTCGTTCTGGTTTCGACGGTGGCGTTGGCTCTCTTCCCAAACATGTGACTTCATATTCAGCATATTCTTCATCAGTCATTGTATCCACATCTCGATTGTAGCATCCATTTTTGACAGGTTCATTCGTCTTGTTCACAACCAACTTTTCCTCCAAAACAATCTTCTTCGGAGGTGCGCATTCTCGTTGATACTTGGCGTACTAAAAATATAAATTGAGGGTTTTCTTATGTATCAAGATATATTATTTCTCACCTCCTCTCTGGATAACTCCGTCGTATCAACAGTTCGACAATCGAATCGGAAATGTGGATTACTCAAACATTTCTTCTCGAAATTCGCATATTCCTCATCACTCATGTGGTCCACATCTTGATCGTAACAACTGAATTTCTCTTTTGCAGTTCGAATGTTAACTTTTTTCGTTAAAATCATGTTTTCTCCTGGACGATATCTATCAGTGGTTACTTTCACATTACAATGCTGCTTGAAATCCGCATATTCCTCTTCACTCATCATACTCTCGTCAACGATCGAACAATCCACTCTCTTCCGGATCTTGCTTGGAGGTGTGGTGTTGCCTCGAGGTTTCTTCAAGCACTTTTCCTTGTATTCAATGTACTGAAAAAATAAAAAAATAGTTGTATTGATCAGTTTCTAAATTCTCACCTCTTTTCTACTCAAAGTTTCCACCTGCACATCCTTACAGTTGTTCGATGTCTTTGTCGTTGTCTTCTTACACTTCTTTTTGTATTCTTCGAATTCCTCGGCATCCAATCTCTCCACTTTTACACTGTCACAGTCATAAACTGGTCGCTTTCCACATTCCTTCAAAAATCTCGAATAATCTCTATCCGATAGAGAATCCACGTCAGCAGTTTCACAATCGAACGGCTTCTTTCCACAAGCCTTCCGGAACTTTTCGAACTGAAAATCAGCACATAAGCAGGCGCATTTCAAACTTCACAAACCTCCCGATCACTCATCTTGGTCACATCCATATTGCAGTTGAACTGGAATGGCTTCCTGAATTCTCTACATTTCTTCTGGAAGTCAGCAAACTCATCATCGTTCATATCGTTAACATCCTTCCCAGCACACTCGTCTTCTTCTTTGTTTCCAGTCGGACCATCAATAATCTTCACAATCTTTGTCAACTCCACACGAGGCTTCCGAGAACATTCCTTCTGGAACTGTTGATATTCTTCCTTCGTCATTCCATCCGTATTCTTGTTCTGACACTCCGCATCAATAACCACAGTCTTGTTTACAGTTACACTTTCTGGACATCTTCTCGTGAATGCTCTGTATTCACTTTCGGTAAGTTCATCTGTGTTGACCTTCGAACAATTGTCATCTGGGGTTTGAGGTCTTCTTGGTGGTTTCTTCAAGCATTTCTTTTTGTAGACGGCGTACTGAAAATTTAATTTTCATTTGAGTCAATAAAATTCTATTGCACTCACTTCTTCGTTAGTGAGCTCTTCAACCTTCACGCCATCGCAATCATCTGAGAATCTCGGTGATTCTGGAGATTCCGGAGACCCTTGTGACCGTGGACGATCTGGGCGTTTTGGAGAGCCACATCTCTTCTTGTAGGCAAGGTACTGAAAATAAATCTCTATGATTAAATCAATCAATTAAACCCCACCTCTTCCCTATCCAAGTCTTCTACATTGATATCGGAACAGTCCATTTCTCTGGGCCTGCTTGGTGGAACTTCTTCAATCGAACACTTCTTGTAGTATTCTTCCAACTTTTCACCGGATATCGTCTCCACATCAACTTCGTCACATTCAGGGCTCGTAGTTTTTCTGGTTGGCTTACACTCTCTTCTGTACTCATCATATTCATCATCTGTCAACTTGGCAACGTTGACATTAGAGCAGTCATCGAAGTTTGGCGGTTTAGACCCTCCGGGTGGACGAGTTCCATCCTTTGGTGGTCTTTCGATCTTCACAGTCTTCTCAACAACAACTGATGGTCGGCGAGGGGAATCTGGTTCCCTTCCGCATCTCTTTTCATAGGATCGATACTCCTCATCTGACAGTTTGTCGACGTCAACATCATCACAATCTGGCTTCGAAGTCTTCCTTCCAGGTCCACATCTTTTCTTGAACTCTTCGTATTCGGAATCCGACAGATCTTCAGTTCTCACAGAAGAACAATCATCATCTGGTCGTTCACCTGGATTTGATGGATTCACAACAACAGTCTTCTCCAATGTGACGGATGATTCGTGAGGGATCCGATCTCCTGGTACCTTTTCTCCGCTATCGTCGTCGGGTCGATTGGATTTCGGAGTGTTTCTCTCTGGCCCACATCTTCTTTTGTATTCTCGATACTCCGCATCAGACAAATCCGAAACCTTCAAAGAATCACAATCATCATAGTTTTCTGGTTCATGTGGCGTTTTGACGACGACTGTCTTTTCAATTGATACCGATGGTTTTCTTGGATTCTCTCGAGATTCTGGAGATTCTGGAGACTCATTCGGAGTTATTCGTACTGGTTTGCACGTTTTTCTGTACTTATCATACTCTTCTGACGACAACTTATCCACGTCGATAGTAGAGCAATCTCCTGGAGCTCTTGGAGATCCTTCAGGACTCAAACATCTTTTCTTATAGGCAAGATACTCATCAGATGACAACTCTTCAATCTTCACTTTATGACAGTCTTCTCTATTTGGCTTCTCTGGATAATCGGGATCACGATTCGGTCCACAATTTCTTTGATACTGTCGATATTCCTCGTCAGACAATTCGTCAACATTGACATCATCACAATCTGGTTTTGGTGTTTTTCGAGTTGTGAGACACTCTCTTCTGTACACTTTGTATTCTTCGTCGCTCATCTTCTCCACATCTGAATTTGAGCAATTCTTGGATGGACCACCTCCAAACGGTCCCGTTCTGTCCTTTGATGGATTATTTGGACACATCTTCTGGAATTCCAAATAATCCTTTCGAGACATCTTCCTCCAATCCAGATCTTCACATTTTTGGATAGAGTCAGGATTGTGTTCAGGGCATAGTTTCATGTGAGCAAGGAATTCATCTTGAGTTAGTTTGTCAACATTCGCCGAATCACAATCACTATCTGATGCTTCGGAAGTTGGAGGTCTTCCGCACATTTTCAGATATTTCTTGTACTCTTGCTGGCTCAACTCATTCACATCGATATCCTTACATTCTTCATGCCTCGTATCCACTGGACAATTCTTCTTGTATTGTGCGAACTCTCTTTCACTGAGTTCATCCACATTTACGTTATCACAATCATCCATTCCATTCTTCTTTCCACATCTTCTCTTGTAGTCCTTGTACTCCTCTAATGTCATATTTTCAGTATTTTCTTCTTCACATTTTGAGGTTTCCGACGGACGAAGACGTGGTTCACATCTCAAGCGGTACTCGTTGTAAACTTTCCGAACCAGACGTTTCGATTTGAGCATCGAGCAAGCGTTGATAGGCTCCAGACATTTTTCGGCGAAGTTTCCGTACTGAAAATTGAAAGAGTCCTTTTTGAGTTCTCTATTTTTCAACAAACCATTCTTTCTCCAAGCTTCTCCACTGCAATATCCTTGCAATCCTTGTCTAACTCATTCGTATCACCTTCACATTTCTCCTCATACTTCTTCTGATCCTTCTTCAACAGTGCTTTTTTTCTTTCAATTCCACAGAACAATCCACATTTTTCGACGTATTCTCTAAGCTTCTCATCACTCAATTTATCCACTCGCACTTCATCACAATCTTCTCCTTCGAAGCTCGGTTTGCAGTACTTCTTGTAGGCGTTGTACTAAAAGTTGAAACATTTTCAGCTGAATCCCAACTAATCCTTACCTGATAGTCTGTCATCTTGTCCACATCCACGTCTCGGCATCCTTCACTAGAGCCATCCGGGGGAGAAACTGAGGGTTCATTCGAATTGGGACCGTTGTTAATTATGACCTTCTTGATAACAGTAACACTGTTTCCACCCTTTCCACATCTTGAATCGTACTCTTCCAGTTCTGACTTACTCAATTCGTCTAGCTTGACGTTTTCACAATCGGGGTTTGGTTTGTTAACTCGGACTGTTTTTGTGATCTCGACATTTTCGCCTGGACCAGATGGAGGATGAGTTTGAGATCCGCATCTCTTTTTGTACTTCATGAACTGAAAAAACAATATTTTATGAAACCTCAAACATCGTCGATTACCTCTTCGTCATCAAGCTCATCCACATTGACATCACAGTCTGGAGATGGCTGTCGTGGTCCGGGGAGACATTCCTTCTCGTACTTTCTATATTCTTCTCGACTCAACTCATCTGGCCGAACATCATCACAATCAGATCTTATTTTTTTGTCGAGACACTCCCTTTCGTATTTCCTGTATTCCTTGTCACTCAACTTTTCTACGTCCACATTCTTGCAATCGAAAAGTGTTTTCCTTCTCAAGCAATCCTCCTTGTATTTTTCGTATTCCTCATCACTCAAATCATCTGGATTTATGTTATCACAGTTTTCAGATGACTTCCGTTCCAGACACTTCTTCTCGTACTTCTGGTATTGCTTTCTTGTCAACTTCTTTGGATTCACTGCATCACAATTCAAGTTTCCTTCCTCATCAAGACATTCCTCCTTGTATTGTTTGTACTGAAAGTTCACTGTGAAAATCGGAACAAGGAGAAAACAAAACCAACCTCTTCAACAGTGAGCTTATCCGGATTGACACTCAAACAGTCGGTTTCTGACTTCAAACAATCCATTTTGTACTTCTCATATTCTTTTTCGCTGAGGTCTTTGACATTGACACTGGTGCAATCGAGAGTATTCTTGACACATTTCCTCATAAACAACTTGTATTCTTTCTTGCTCATATCACTTGGTTTTGCGGTTTGACAGTTGATTTCGTCATCGGAAAGGCATTTTCTGTTGTATTTCTCGAGCTGGAACATGACAATTAAAAATGTGTTTCAGAAAAAAAAGATCACCTCGTCTCCTTCCAATTCTTCTGGATTGACACTGGAGCAATCATACTTTGATTTCTCGAGACAATCCTTCAAATACTTCTCGTAGTCTTCGTCACTCAACTCGTTCGGATTCACATTTTGACAATCAGGCTTGGATTTCAGACACTCTTTCTCAAACTTCTTGTACTGAGTCTCTGTCAACTTTTTAGGATTCACGGATTCACAATCGTCATCATTTGTTCTCTTCAAACACTTCTTTGCGTATTTCTCGTACTCTTCATCACTCATTTCCTCCGGTTTCTGATCACGACAATCTGATGAATCCTTGACGCATTCTCTCAGGAACCTTCTCAGTTCCTTCTTCGTGAGATCCTTCGGTTTAACATTGTCACAATCCAAATCGTTTCCCTTTTCCATGAGACATTCCCGTAGATACTTTCTGTACTCTTCTTCGCTCAAGTCCTTCACTTTGACATCTCTACAGTCCGAAGACTTTTTCAGACAAGCTTTCTCAAATCTTTCGTATTGTTCATTAGTCATCTCTCGTGGATCAGCAGTTGTGCAATTGGATTCTTTCGAGAGACACTCTCTTTTATACTTCTTGTACTGAAAATTAGTTTTTTAGGTCTGTCAGAAACTGGTGAAACGTTACCTCCTTATCATTGAGTCTCTCTGGATCGATCTTGGCGCATTCACTGGCTGATGTCTCTCTACATTCCTCTTGGTATCTCCTGTATTCCTCGTCGGTCATTTCATCTGGATTTCGAGAACAGTCGATTCTTGGAATTCTCTTGAGACATTCCCGTCGATACTTCCTGTATTCTTCTTCGTTCAAGTCCTTCACTTTGACATTTCTACAGTCTGAGGACTTTTTCAGACAAGCTTTTTCAAATCTCTCATATTGCTCATCGGTCATGTCTCGTGGATCAGCAGTTGTACAATTGGACTCCTTCGAGAGACAGTCTTTCGCATATTGACGGTACTAAACGAATACAAAGTCTAGACAGGTTCAAGAATACTAACAAACCTCTTCATCGCTCAAAGTGTCTGGATCGATTTGGGCGCATTCACTGGCAGGCTTTCCCAAACATTCTTCCTTGTATCTTGCATACTCTTCATCGTTCAATTCATCCTGATTCAGGGACTTGCAGTTTATCAATGGCTTCACGTTTGGCGGAAAATTCCCTTTGGTGCATTCCTCTAGATATTTGTTGAACTGAACATTCAATAATATAACAGTATCCGTAGCTATTAAAAGCTCACCTCGTTTTCACTCAATTCCTTTGGATTGACACTGTCACAATCGAATGAGCCCTCACCGAGAATACATTCTCTTTTGTATCTCTCAAACGGATCGTCATCCAAATCTTCCACATTTTTTTCATTACACAAGCTCTTAATCTTTCGAGTGATGGATCCACAGATCTTCTTGAATCTGGCCAATTCCTTCTCATCCATTTCAGATTTCTCCACATCGTCACAGTTTTTGGAGCGGACACACTTCTTTTGATACTTGGCAAACTGAAACTTTTTTATTCGTTTCACAAATTCTACACACAACCAACCTGAACCTTGTCCATTTTCGTAATATCCAAGTCCATGCATTCTGGAGATTTGTCCACTATTAGAATTTTCTCCAGAACAATATTTTTCGGTCCAACGAGACATTCTTTGACAAATAACTCATATTCCTTCTCTCCCATTTCATTGATTTTCTTTTCCGATGCTCCACATCTTCCGTTCTTTCTCACAAGATTATACGGTTGTCCAGGTACTTCAATCGGATCCAAACACTCTTTTTTGAAGGATTCGAACTCTTTCTCACTCATTTTTGATGTATCATTCTCACACGGACACTCTTTCTGATACTTCTCCAAATCTCTCTCCCTCAATTCTGATGGATTAAGAGAGCAATTCGTGGCTCCAGTTGGAGGAAGAGCAGCCGTTCGATCAGTCGGAATCACTCCAGGTTGATTTCTTTCCGTTCGAATCAGCTTATCAATCAATTCTTTTCTTTCCGTGCTCACTGTTGTTTCACACTTCTGCTTCAATTCAACGAGTTCTGATACACTCAAGCTCTCCAAATCAACAGTTTCACAATCGTCTTCCGGTTCTTCTGGACACCAAGGAAGATCTTCTAGAATTGGCGGCAAATCGTCATCGTCCAATTCAAAGTCAGGCATCACATTTTCATCCAGATGCTCGGTGAGGGGCTTGTCCAGTTCATCAGCTCCCATTAAGTGGGCGGGACGGAATCTGGAATGAAGATTGAACGATTATCATTCGCATAGAGTCCTAGGTTACCTTACAGAAAGAGGAAACTCACAAAAAATAATTTGACTTGGATCAGAAACTACTTTTTTTACCTATCTCATTTTCACTTACAGTTTGGGTACTGGTTGCTTGCTCTTTCCATATGGATCATTACTCTCTTCAAATCCGGGTCCAATATTCAAATCCAATGATTGATGGGTTTCTTTTCTCTGATACTTAACATGTGGAACATCAGTATCTCCAGATGAAAGAATCCCAGGAACATCCGATTGAACCATCGATCGATTCTTCTCTACTTTCAGTTTTTGAGTTTCTGTTGATGGTCCAACTGTTCCATTCTTGGGTCTTGGTCGGCATTTCTGATATCTCGTGGATCTCGGTGATCGAGGATTTGTACCATTTGGACCTTCAGGAATCGCTGGTTCCGGTGATTTTCCCTTGACAAATTCAACAAATGTCGTTTTAGTCGAAGTCTCTTGACTCGTATCAAACAATTCACATTTCCAACGTAATTTTGCTCCAGTTAGTGCAACAAGAGAGATTAGACCCACAAGGGTCAAACTCTTGATGCACATTTTGGAACAAATGAGACTGGAGACTGTCTGAAAGTTTCTGAATTCAGAAAAGAAGTGAAACGGCTAGAAGAAAAGGACTACTGTAGTTTCAGAAAGATGTTCTGTTGAAAAACGAAAGAAGACTGAAAATGATGAATTTATTTTGCTTTTATGCCGACAGAATCTTGATTTTACCGATTCCCAGATGCCTTCTGGGAACCGTAGGCGACAGAGCTGGGAAGCCGACTCGAAAAGAGTGAGATGATCAAAAATCTATGAGAATGAGTGTCGTCTTTGTAAAATATGTGACTTTCCTGTATACCATATTATATCTAACCGTTTATTACTCAAAGAACATAAAACGAAACGAAGGGGTGTGTATGTCAAGCAATAAACACATCATCAAATTGCTACAAATGCGAGAAAAAATGAAACAAGGCCCCCCGGGATGGGGTGAGTAGAAGTGAAAAACCCAATAGGGTAAAAGAAAGCTTGTGGAAAGAATCAGAAGACGTTGCATTAAATCCCGCACAAAAGTCATTTTACCACTTAGGCTGTACAGAAGACACTGTGAGAAAGGTAGGACTAGAAAAGACAATGAAAAAATCTAACCGGAAGGTAAATCGTAGAAAACAGTGAAAACAAGAATAATAATACCCACAAAACAAAAACAAAAATGCACTGAACATCACAGTAGAGTGATAAAACGGGGAAAATGATACCTATTTACAAAAAAAAATGTTTCAGTTTAATGGAAATCGTGCAAATTTGCAATAGCCCTGGTTGCAGAAATCCGAACGTTGACATCTTCAGAATCTTTTAGCAAAGCGACGAGTCCAGTGAAAACGAGCTCGCGACTGATTGTGGCTCTCAACGGAGCGGTCAGACCATCCAGAAGGCATCCAGTCAGATGAGCAGAGTTGCATCGGATACGAGCACTCGAACTCTTGAAATAATTAGATGTTGCCAACGCATATTGGTTGATTCGATCTGGGAAAGAGTTTGCCTAAAAAAATTATTTTTTTGAAAATCCTGATCACATTATAATCTTACCAAAATAGCGGCAAAGTCTTTGATAAATGAGTTGTAACTGTTCGGCTGCTTTCCGTCTTTCATCTCTCGTTCAATACAAATAGAAGCATTCGGAGAAGTCAACAATTCATGTAGACGGTATATCGAAAGCGCACATTTCTGACGAACTTCTTCGTAGTCGTCGTTGAGATGAAGTAGAAGAGAAACGATATTGGTATGTAAATGTCCTCTGAATTCTTCGCTGTTTTCACCAACTCTTGATCCAAGTTCTCCAAACAAGCTGAATGATGCTGCTCGAAGTGCGGGGGAATCCTTTTCGAAACATGGTCGAATTTTGAGAAGAACTAGTGGAAGTATGGACTTCAGCTGATCATTATTGGTAAGTTGAACCAGTTTGTTCAGTGCCAAGATTGATTCGATAGCTACAGTATCCTTCCGATCTCCATGATCATCCAGTCCTGACATCGCCGCTTCCACAGCCATGTGTACGAATCGAGATATAACATCAGTGGATGAACACTCCGAAAGCTCTCCAAGACCCTTGACACACAGTTTTCGAATTCGAAGGCTCGGATCAGTGAGCGATTCCTCCAGTCGGCGTATGCACTTGACGAGAAGTTGCTCATTGAATTCTCCAGATTCGTTGGTGCTTTTCCGTATCAATGATGAAGCAACAATTACAGCAGCCAATCTTCTCGGTTCACTTTCGCTGTTCGCGTACTCTTCCACAATTTTTGCCAGTGGTGGAACCCAAGCTGGCCTTTGTTCAATGAGAGATCTTATGAGAACACCAATGGCATGAATGAAAGCATCCTTATCGAGACAATCACTCCATGCTCGAGCTTGATTCATATCTTCGATCACCATGTTGGACCTTGTACGATTCAGTAGATTTTTGATTGCTGCCACGGCCATTCCAGCCGGTTTTTCGGCACTTCTTCGAAGATCCGGAGTAATAATTAATGGGGATTTCGTACCATCCTTATTTTCTTTTTGCATTACAGGGAATTGAGTGTCCGATACAGAACAAATGAAATGGATCAGAAGAGTCAAGATGAGTGGGAGTCGTTCCATTAGAGCTGATTCTGGCTCCCCATTCTTCACAACTTCCGCTAGAACTGCCACGTAGGTGCATGGTTCAACATTGACCACTTTTGCTGATACACCACCACCAGAATCCATGATTTCGAATGGCTGATCAAGACTCGCCCCGAGGAGCTCTGTGAGGTGATCAAGGATTCCAGCAAATAGAAGTTTATCCCGTGATAAACATTCCCAAGCATCCGTGATATTTCTGAAATTAGGATCTTGAGTAGTAAAAACAAAAAGTGTAAGCTTACATGGAATAGGGAAGAGGTTGTTTGAACAAGACATCACAAACAGCTTGCTGTTGATGTACTGCGAATGCAACTAGAGCCGCAAGCACATCTGTATTCGTCTGAACGCAGTGGTGAATATCGGCAAGCTTTTCGACCATTTTGGTTACAAGAATTTCCGCTTCCGAATTCAGCGTAGATCCTCGAGCCATAACAGCGTAGGTGAGAAGCTGGGCAGCAGCTGAGCTCACATGACTTTGTCGATCTGTGAGCATTTCGAATATTGCTGACAGATAAATTTGCATTTGAGACTGTGGTAGGCGGTATTCTATGATTTGGGCTATTGCTTCAATTGCAAGTTTTTCCTTCTGTCCATCCAATTTGACATCACCACTTGTCAGATATTTTTCTACGAAATTCGAATACGAGAACAGACTTTGATCCGCATCTCTTCCATGTCCCTTGTGCATGTAAGCAAGCCGAAGTGCCCAATGAATAGCGGAAAGTGCTTGAAGGCGAACATGAGCCAGAAGATCAACAAGACGAGGTGCTAAACGACCCAAAAGTGAACTGAGTGGTTCGAAATCAGAAGCATGTCCAAGAGATATATCTTCTGCGCATTCGTAGTAGACACGAAGTACAAGAACTGTCATATCTACTGCCCGAATTCTTTCATGATCTGCTTGCTTTCCGTAGTATGGGAGTAGAATCTGAAAGAACAATGCCATAAAGCATCTAGGCAAACCCGTTCAGATACCTTGAGAAGAATCATAACGGTTTGTGTCGTGGGTGACATTCTGACAATTTCTTCTAATGCCAGACCATACTGGTGCATTGTTGCATCCATGATTGTAGCTGATTCATCATCTTCCATCTGTAACAAACATTTTTAATAAAGAAATTACACACCAGAAGCCCAGATCCCTAGTGTATTTCCACACAAAAAAGATTCCGAACAAAAGCCATGTCATTAGCAAAAATATTGATGTTGAAAAGTGAATATTTCGTTGATGATGAAAACTGAGACTTTTAGTCGGATGAATTGGTAGAATAACACTCTGTTAGCCATTTCTGAAATTTCGCCAGCACCTTTCCGCCTATTCCACGATGTCTCTGATGTATTGGTGTTCCGTTTGGACCTTCAGCCACAGAGTTCGCGGGCAGGGGTGGTCCTGTATGAATGTTGTTGTTGTGACCACTACTGAATGTAGAGAAGACCGACGAAGAAGCGTAGTCGAAAATATCGAAAGCGAGCTGGAAAAAAGACAAACCGAGTCCATGGGGGGACGGTTAGAAGTAGGGTTAAAAGAGGTGAAGAGTAGAAAAAAGGAGGTGATGGAACATAATGGGATGAACGAAACAGACAGTGAACTCACAGTTTTCAAACCACTTTTCTCTCTTTGCATTGGGAGGATTTGTCTGGTTAGCACACTACCAATATCTTCAATATCAGTCGACGAAAGAGAAGGTTCCAACTGACTAAAAATAACACCTATGTGGATAGATAACTAAAAACTTATTGAACTTACACTAAAGCAGCGATAGCTTTGCAGGTGAGTAATCTCAAAGAACTGGTTAACCATTCCGGTGTTTCTCCATTCAAATAGTCCTTCGCATAGGCTAAAAGTTCATTTCTGGCGTCAAACTTCCACTCTCCTCCTATTCTTGATGGATGCACAGCTGTGGCAATCAACCTCATTGTTTCGAGCATAGCTTCTCTGACAACTGTTTCCTGTTTCGAGTTAGCAAAGTAGTTTCGAAGAAAGACCATAATTGTATTTTGAAGTCGTTGGGTTACGGTATCCAAACTACACGCCATTACAACATGTCCATAACAGAGCATCAGAGTGGCTCGTAAATTGATCATTTCAATATCTGGGTATTGCCGGATCGGCATTGTGTCCTTGATGAATCCGAAAATTCCGCTACTTTTCCGTGCATGTTCCCATTTACTGACGTTTTCGAGTTCAATGAGAACCAAATCCATATGAGTAGAAGAGATCGATCCAACGGCACGAGCACATCCCTGTCTCTCTGTCAGTACAGAATGGGAAGCCGTTTTGAACATCATCATCATGTGATCAATTACGAACTGTTTTGCGGTAATCTTCGAGAGAGTAACACCCATACATCTGAAGAGGAACGACTTCTCATCGCTCAACTCTTTGTACATGTCCAACTGTTTCCCCATCGCTGCTGCCAAATCTTGTCTCCAATCACCTTCAGGAACAGAAGATACACATACAGAAAGCCAATCAAGACACGCTTCATGCCATCTTGCAATTTTTCTTCCACGAAGTTCTGCAGGTGCTGAATCTCCGGAGGATACTGTAGTTGTAGAGAGTTCTGAAAAGCTCATATTTGGTCATGTTTAATTTCAATCTCACTAACCATCGAGCAGTGGCTCCAACTTATCACTCCATCTGGAAGCAGGACCGTCCATAGAAGAATGGAACCATGGAGCAATGGCTTCAATGAGCCCTCCTGCTTCTCTTGCCCTTCTTGTTAATAAACCATTCAGTGGTGCATTGCAGAATGAAGTGAATAATCGGGCAAGTACTGCGTGTCTTCCAGCAACCTTCGCTGAAAAATTTTGACATTCAAAAATTTCAGCTTTTATTTGTAAGACTTACGATTGTCGAATCCAGTTGTGTAATCCATTTTACGCCCAGCTTCGATTTCGCGATTCACCAACGTGCGCAAACATTTGCAGAGATCCCCTACGACTGGTGTGTATCGTTCACAGCATATGAATTCTAGGAGATATGGCCACAGAAGTTTTGTGGCACAAACACAAGTGTTGGCAATGGTGTAGAGGGCTTGTGCACATTGAGTTCGCAATTGGTTTAATCCAGCAACATCCACTTCAATTTTTTTGGCAGCAGCTTCTTGTTCAGTGGGCCCAACGAGATTTCTCACGAGGAATGCAATCACATAATCTCCACCTTCGGCATCGACATAAGAATGATCAGCCAGAGCAACACAAAGTTGTACTATAGCTCGTTTGACCTGAGACTTGACGGTGATGAAAACCAGCAAAATAGAATCTATATACTTACTCGAATACTTGTAGTGTTCTCTGCAGCAAGAAGTTTCTTCAATCCCATCGTCAGAAGTGATCTCTTATCCTCCATGTGCTGTCCAGTTGCATTCAGAAGGTGTCGAAGTACGTTTATAGCTCCTAACTTTTGAGAATCAGCAACGTTTTGCATTTTATGCAAGAGATAATATACAATTCTATCAGCGAATCTCGTGGCAGCCACATCAAAGCATCTGAATGCTTCAGAATGATTCTTTATAGCCTGTGTTCCCAGTGTCACTGTGGTATCATCTGGATCAAGGCACGCATTCGGGAATAGAGCATTCAAAATGTCTTCCAAATATGGCTCTAGGGGACATGCTTCATCCACACATGCTGCTTCGAGGAATCTACATATTCCCTGCGTGATCATGTGAGATTCGTTGTAGGATTTTCTGTAGAGTGGAAGCATATTCGTTACAATCTTCTTGACGTCATCCACTAATCTGGTCTGTTTGATCATCAGACAAAGCTCTCCCACGCATTCAGCTGCTTCTCCACGAGTCTGAAACATATTGAAGTTGTTGGAAACTGTTATAAAATTAATCTCACAATACCTTCGGATCTTTACTATGAATCCACCCAAAAACTACATCATATACTGCCTCCGTTTGATCAGAATATGTTGCTCGATTGGATACTTCTTGACAGTGCCCTGACGCCGAATTGGGACGTGATGCATCTCCGTCGAACTCTTCTGAAGCCTCTTTCGGTCTTTCTGTCTCACATTCACGAACAGCTTCACAAAATGAACAAATTGCTCGAGCCCAGGCGCATCTCAATGGATCAGTTTTTACATGTTGTAGGAGTGGTACTGTTCGGGACAGGATGTCAGTCAGAAATGGAACCAATCCGAAAGCTGGAATTTACTTGGTGAAAACATCAAAACTCTTCAAATTGAAACTAACGATTATGATTGGCAATTGTTGCCATGGTCAGAACTATGTATCGATGCGGACTTGTTGTCTGACCCGGCGGGAACTTCTGCAGAATCGCATCGACGACGTGACATACAAATCGATGATTTTTAGCCAGTGTGACAAGAACTTCCATAGCTGATTCTGCCCATTCAACGTCAGTATCTTTGGTCATATTCATTTCTTGAGTTGCTAGGTTTATGATGAGCATAACTAGTTGTTCATCGAACTTGGGTAAAACTTCCGAGTTATCCACGCAGATAGAAATCGTTTGAAGAACATATGCACGTTTGAATGCTCCAAGCTATAATGAAAAATTAAACTATAAGGTTTTTTTCTTATGTTGTGCTCTTCATTATAGAAAGCCTAGACTAACCTTCGGATTTTGCAATAAATACTGATGACACGCTGTGAGCAGCACGTTCGGTTGATGTGATCCGATGGTTCTTAACGACTCGGTCACTTCATTTTTGACACTTTCCTGATGTTGGTAGGTTATTGCCGTGTCCAGTAGACTCATGATCAGGTCTGAAAATTAATTGTTTTCTGTTCATAAATTCAGAAACAAAACTCACCCAGCAAGCTGGATACCTGGTTGGTTGCTGTCATTTTGGTATTGTTATTTTTCTTGGTTAACTACTTCACATAGAGAGCTACTGCAAAAAAATGAAAAATTAGGGATAGGTAACCTAGGCGATGAAAATAGAAGAGAAGTAGAGAACAGTGATGAGGAAAAAAGAGGAAAAAAGCGAAGAACAGAGGGTAAATTGAGTAACAATGTATATTTTCGGAGGGTATAGCATGATGTGTATTACGCGAGGGCGCTACTAGACCAGTTTGCGCGGATAGCATGACGAAGTCGAATGACTTTTGTTTTTTTTTGTCTAATTGGAATTGATAATGTCAGGTTGAAGAAACATTTTCAGATAGTGCGAAATGATTTAAATTCGGCGAAAAATGATAACGAAAAGTGTTATCGGCTCCTGCAATGAAGAATAAATCGATTGTTTCGTGTCGTTTTCTATGTATTTTTATGGCTCGCGACCGCAACGAAAAAACATCAGCAACAGCAGCAATAGAGACTGACTCGCTGTTCCATTTGGCCTTTTTTTGACGAATTAGATGGAGAGGTTTTGACGGGAAAGAATAAGGAATAGAAATTTGTACTGAGAACGAAGAGTAAAAGAAATCAAGGGAGAATGAAAGAGCAAACAATTGAGCAAATAAACTAGTATTGCTTCATGTGTTGGAAAAGTCGAAGCAGATAATGTATATTTACGAACTGTGGTTTAGAATGAATTCGGCCAGTTCGAGCAGAATAAAAATGTTCAGAATTTTTCCAATTCATAAAAAGTACGGTAGCTGCTTAAAGGATCTTAGCAAGATACTTTCAAAAGGTCTCAACGCGAACGCTACAATTTTAAAGGTGCAGCTGTTTCATGAAAAATCCACGCTGCAGTCACAGATTTCGGAACATTTTTAGATCGATTTCTGCTTCTTAAATTTGAAATTTCTTTAAAAAGGGGTGAACTAAATTCGTTAAATTCGGAATTTTATGCATGTTAACGTTGTCATAAATATCTTCGTCTCAAATTTTCAGGATGAAATATTAGAAGAGAACCAGGTTGCGAAATTATTTTTTTCTGTCTCTGAAAAAATAATAAACAGCCTGCTTCTTGTGCAATGTGCACATCGATTCTGGTATTGCTAGGCGCTGACTGCGGGCACACCGTGTATACAATTTGAAATTCTTTATTATTTGAATATAAACGGAAGCTTTTTCAGTGCTGTTTCATCGCTCGTTCAATCGATCTTCGCTCCACGTGACTGAAAGTTTGCTGTAACAATGAAGGTTCGTTTCCTTATTAGATTTCTTGTATTTTTCCTTTTAAACTGATGTCAACATTTGCATATTTTTTCTTGAAAAGATGACTCACTCAGAATTCGGTACCGTTGTTTTTTGTTTCTTCGAAAGAAACAAATCCAAAAACTGAAATCGTGTGCACGAAAGGAACATATGCGTCAGTTCTAATCTCTCTGGCGTCTCTCCTACCCTCTCCTCTCTCTTTCTTGTTTTGTGTTCACGGGTTGTCCACTGTGTAGAGAAACCAGCTATCCTTTTATTGATTTCCATGTCCTTTCGTAATAATCTGATTTTTCAGAAGGCAAAGAATTCTTTCCCAATGGCAGCTTACGAAGAATTACTCGCTAAAATCACAGCGCCCACTCTAACAACAGAAAATTGGGAAGGAATTCTCGCTTTCTGTGATATGGTAAGTTCATATATTTACGAGAACTTAAAATTCTTATTTATTCGATTCCAGATTAACAATGACTACGAAGGACAGAAGACCGGCTTGAAATCTCTCCGAAAGCGACTCAACAACCGTGATCCACATGTCGTTCTTCTTGCTGTATCTGTTTTGGACTCATGCTGGGCAAATTGTGAAGAAAGGTTCAGGAAGGAAGTTTCTTCTGCCCAATTCATCAATGAACTCAAAGCTCTCTGCACATCGGTGAGTTCTTTTTTTTTTTATATTCAAAGTTTCACACATAATTTGAAGAGTCAACGTCAAGTTGCCGAAAAGATGCGCCTAACTCTTCAAAAATGGGTCGATGCTGAATGTAAAAAAGAGCCGTCGCTTTCTTTAATCACTTCCCTGTACAAAAATCTTGTTGCGGACGGCTACTCGTTCAGCGTCGATGATCCGAAAAGCAAGACGAAGGCTATGGATGCGAAGTATGCAAATGATCCGAACTATGTAAGTAAGAAATGAAGAAGCTAGACTCTATTTGATAGAAATTTAAGGTCGGATCTGCACAAGAGGAAGAAGCTATTGCAAAAGCTATAGCTGCTTCATTAGCAGACGCCGAGAAGCAAGAAAAGGCGAAAAAGTCAACGTCTTCCTCAATGTACCCATCAACCAAAGCGTCGAGTCCTCCTACTCAAGTTAACTCAAACGCCCCAGAAAAGAAAGTCAGAGCCCTGTATGATTTTGAGGCTGCCGAAAGCAACGAGCTCTCTTTTGTTGCTGGTGACATAATCACTATCACAGACGAAAGGTGTTTTTCTGTGTCTCGGAACACTATCAGTAACAATAGTATTTCAGTAATCCCCATTGGTGGACTGGACGAATTGGTACGCAACAAGGATTGTTCCCATCAAGCTTCGTAACGAACGAGCTCGATGATTCGAAATCGAAAGGAGCCGAAGCTGCACAAAAAACTCCAGAAGTGGTCGCTTCTATCAATGAGGCAGTTCTTGTCCGATGTCTACAAGTCCTTCACGAATGTGATCCCACTGGGGAGCGGCCAGATCCACCAGAATTGGCCCAACTGGAAGCAGCCTCGTATGCTCAAGGTAGTTTGATTGATGCTCACCTCGCCAGTATCGATCGACAAAGTAATTCGTTAGCTCAAATCGATATTGCAATTCGAGATGTTTTGGCTCTATACGATGATGCTGTCCAAAAGAGTGGGTTCCAGCCAAATCAGCAGATGTATCAACAGCCGATGCAGCAGTATAACTATCAACAACCGGTAAGTACATTAATTACAATAAGGAAATTAATAGAATTACAGAATCTGTTACCTTATCGTATTTTTCAGCAAGCTTCATACTACCCCCCATCCGCTCAACAACAACAGCAGCATCAATACCAACAACAATACAATCCCGCTGCTCAGCAACAACAACCGCAACAACAGTACGCATATCCTTCGAACATCCCGCCTGCACAGCAGATGTCCCACCCTCAACATCCTCAGCAGCCTCAACAACAACAGCAGCAACAATGGGCTTCCGTTCCTCAGAATCAGCAATACTAAAATCTCGTTTGTGAACCTGTACGTACCTTCTCTGCCCTTCTCATCCCAATTTTCGTTTCTGTGATCACTACTTCTATTCGCATACTAACTTATTTCTACCAACTTTTTGTCCACTCGGTTTCCGATTTCTGCATAGTCTTGAGCTCCCCACTCTCAATTTCTGCCATAACAAAGTGAGAAGAAAAGAGAAATTTTATTTATTATTAAGCTCTTCAATAGAACACAATGGCACAAAAGTGTACACGAAAAATAAAAATGAAAATTACAAAAGATCTGGATCAAAAGCTGGCATGGCAATCGAAGCGTTCGCGGCTCGAATGGATCGTTTACCCCATCCGCTTCCACCCCATCCGCCGCCTCCTCCCCATCCTCCACCGCCGCCTCCCCATCTATTACCTCCCCATGGATCACCTCCACCCCACCCTCCTCCTCCTCCATTTCCACCCCATCCACCTCCACCGAAATCATCATTTCTTCCCCATCCTCCACGTGGTGGTTGACGAGAAGGATTATTGCGGACTTCGGCCACCGGAGCGACGGATCCAGCTGTAGTTCCACACATTCTACGAAGTTCCGATTGAGTATAGCAACTGTTACAACTGGATCGACAGTTTTCAGCCATCCAAGGATTCTTTTGACATTCTCCAACACGAGCCCATCCGGCGCAGGATCTGTGATAGTCGACACACGCTGAAAACATCAAATTTATTGTCTGGAAAAAGATAAGTAACTCACATCCATAATTATAATCCTCTGGGAAGCAATGTCCACACGAAACTCTACAGTTACATGCCATATATCCAGTATTCTTTCTGCATTCTCCCATTAATCCCCAAACAGAACAACACACATTCTCATTGAAGCAACCATCAGAATTATCACATTGTTGAGCTGGAGACGGAGTGGTTGTAGTTACAGTATCCCGCGATCCGCCACCACATTCTTGAGCACGGGTTCTTGCACATTTGTTACAACTCTTTCTACAATTTTCAGTCATCCAAAGGGAATTCTTAGTGCATTCTCCAGAACGAGACCAGCTGGCGCATTGAGTGTGACGATCCGTACAATCTGAAACAAATCATATTTATATTATTTACGAAGAGTCTCTCTCACCATCAGCCAGTCTATACTTTGGCTTACAAATTCCACAACTAGCCTTGCACCATTCATTCATATAAGCCGCATTTCTAGAGCATTCTCCGGACGCCGCCCATGAAGCACAACATTGATTTTCGTTGAAACAGGATTCTTGAGATTGAACTGGATTTGGATTGACTGGAGTTGGAGTAGTTGGAGCTGGTGTCGGACGAGGAGTCGATGAGAGCACGCATACTCCATTCTGACAGACACCAGAGAAACATGGATTCACTCGGAAGTTACGACATTGGGCGCCTGGACGGATACGGGAGACACAACGAGCGACACCAGTCGAAGTGTCACAGAAAAGGAATCTGAAATGGATATAGTATTGATAGTAAAGAGTAAATAATTCTCACTTGGATCCACAATCTCCTCCAGCTTGGCATGTTGGCCTTGGAGCATAGCTGTAAAGGTTGTCAGTGAATTTGTTGGACAAACCATCAATATTTCTGGAATAGGTTTTCAAGTTATGCCATTCGACTCTAGAGTCTTACCTCATCGGACTGAATGGCTGCATTGGAGAAGCTCCAAAATGTTGTGGGGAAGCACATAATTGATTATCCGGTGGATAGGCAATCTCTCTGTCAGCTCTAGATTGTCTTGCAAGTCTCCACATTTCCCAAACAAAGTCAATAAAAGCGTGATGAAGGAAAAATGATGGATCATTGGATGAAGTAGCAGTATCAAACATGTCTCCTCCAACGAAAATGTGCACGTTTCCATGAGTATATTCAAGACAGTTGAAATCAGTTCTATATGGACATCCCTGTTGTGGGGCAGTGAAAGAAAGGACTTGATCGATTTGAGTTTGTCTCATTACAAAATCAATATCTGGTTGAGAGAGTGGAGCTCCTTGTGCTCCAACGGCTCTTTGGATTTGAGCTCTTCCAGCAAGAGTTCTCCAATTTGTGAATGGACCGTTGCTGACTAGACCAGTACCACCGACAAGATACTCACTGAAATAACGTATTTTCCAAGAATTCCTATTTCTGATCTACCTAAACATGATAGTATCGGCTGGTCTCGGAAGTCCGGAATCCAATGTGGAATCCCAATAAGGCAAATTGACTGATGGGTCGACTTGTCGAAGAGCAAACTCTACACGTTTCACGAATTCACGATGCCATGGAAGGAAAGCTGGACCAGAGTGGGCACCACCGGCAGCTGACATCTGCGAGTGAATTCTTCCGATTCTATCATACTCTCCATTCTGAACAAAATTAGATGAAATGATGTCTCAAAATCCTAAAAATAGTACATTTTTGAGAGCTCTAAATGCTGCATGAAGCCTATTCCTCTCATCGTCAGTAAGCATACGGTATTCTTTTCGAACTGATTTTCGAAGAGGTTGTCCATTTGGAAGAGTACATCCTCCATTTCCAGTTGCAGTTCCTCTTAAATAAGAACATAGACACGGCAGATCCATGCATTGATAAATATTCGATGCGATTGGAGCAAACTCTGCGGCCATTCCCTTCGCGAGTCCTGGTGGTAATGCAATCTTCTTTTTCTTCGATGCCTCCTACAATAATTAGATCTTTGACTTTTTATTATTTTCTGTTCAAAATGTCCTTGACCGTCGTTATCACACAAAAAACTAAAAAACGTCTCATTTTTCAAAAACTAACTCGAGCGCCATCGTCCCATTTGTGAATCTGTTTACATAGAATTTTAGCAGTAGGAGTTGGAGCACTTGCACATGGATCCTCTTGTGCTCGAAGGGATAAAGGAAATACCAGTAGGATTAATGGAATAAGGCGACGCATTGTTTGAGGCCGGATGACCTGAAAAAATCAAAAGATGAAGAAGATCGGGAGATAAGAAGGAAGGAAGTTGTTGTTGGTTCTGACACAGGAAGATGTGACTGGTTTTGGGGATAAACAATGGGTTCAAAATATAAACGAAAATCTGCGGATGTGAGAATACTCAAGGTTTTTCGAAACCGTTCTCTTCATTTGGGAGAGGGGAGGAGAACAGTCAAAGTTATAGACATTCAGAAACTTCGTCAAAATACAAAAGTTTCCCATTCAGATTTTTGCGACGTTTTGGGAAGCAGCAATCAGAAATCGAAGCTTACAATTTTAAAAAACTTCATTCCTCATGAGATACCGTAATACCTGTAATAGAAGGACACCCAAGTGATCCCGAAAAGAGCACAATCTCAGATTTCCTTGCATCTGAAAGTGGTCTCAATAGATTCCTTGTCGAAAATAGACTAGGATCCATATGGAACATGTTACAAGTTGCTTCTCAAAAACTAGTAATGGATACTTTTGTGAAATTAGAATTTGATTCTGAGGAGGTTGAGCAATAGGAGGATATGTCCTTCAATCAGATGCTTTACGGTAGACTACACCAAAAAGTTAAAAAAACCGAACATTAAACCGTGTCAGGGCACATAAAAAGATCGGATCTGTCAAAAAGAAACCTTTCAAAAATCTAAACTTTACTGAATCATTCAAAGCCAAGTTTGATTTTGAAAGCAGTTCAACGAATTGGAAAAGAAATAAAAACAAAAAGTGACTGGTTCGATGAAAACTGAAGAGTAATGAAGAAGAAGACAGGACGCATTCTCCGTTTTTTTTTCATCTCTCTCGGCCGTTTTTTGTAACAGTTTTGTCTTCTTCTGTTTCCCTACTTCTTCTCAATTATTTTCTGTGAAATTCGCTGATCTACTTGATAATGGACAATTTGATGATGATGTCATTGAGAAGGGTTGACAAAGAATTAGACGAGGAAGTCAGTGATGACTTTGTGTTCCGAGGTACTGAAGGATCTGAAAATGAAGACTGAAAATTCGTTTGAAAGTTGTGAAATCTGAACATTGATATTAGTCATCCGGAAAGTCTCTGTGTTAAATGTGTCGAACAACCTGTCAAAACAAAGTTGTACATTTGATAACTCACAAGTTAGCAATGATTTAGAACGGATTTCTCGACATTCTACAGCAGTTTTAGCGACTTTCTACAATTGCAAAAATGATAGCCGGCAGACCAGATGCAGAAAGTTACTGAAAAACCCTGAGAACATTCAAATTTTCACAAAATTTCAACTTCTTTTTCAACAATCAAAGTGCTCAATGACAATTCTTCCAGATTCTCTCGATTCTTCAATTTTCTATTCGTCCATTTCCAGATTCATACATCTTCTTCTTGAGCATGTAGTGAAAATTTAAATGATATAAACCACTTCGAAACTTCTTTTGACCATAAGCGAACCCATGTAACCCTTTTCAAAGGCTCTTTCTCTATGTCACAAACCAATTTGCATATTCATCAACGCCCTCTTTTACCGCAAGAACACTGACAGAATTCCCCAATGACTCTTCACCAGCAAAATTTAGATACATGTTTATTTTATCAAAAAATATATATTTACAGAATATACAAAAACGAGACATTCATGATTTCCGCCAATGCACTCTCTTCTTTTCAGTCTGGAAAACCGGTGGACTCTTATTATTGGTACTCGGAGAAGCCGCAGGACTTGACGAGTTTCGCCAGCTACCGTAGTCCCTTGAATCGAGCATCACTAGAGGCTCAATTCGGCGTTGTTTGAGGTTACGGTTTAAGCATGTTGAATCTGAAAATGAGCATTAACTGTTGGAAATAAGAGTTCAATATCTTACCAGCACGAGAGACGGGCATCGTTGACGACGGAATATGTCTCGACTGTTTTTGTTCCGTTTTTCCACGCAAACACGCTCAGGGCGGAGAGAGATATCAAGTTGGAGAGGGAAAAAGGACACCCTAAGCCAAAGATTACACAGAAAACGAAAGAAAAACTCTTGAAAATATGGAAAGAGGGAGAAAAGGTGTGGACAATCAGACGAACAACAGATCGAAATGTGTTCCGCACAGTTGATTTTGATTTCGTTTTTTGGAAACGAAAACTCCCATGATGGGAGGAAACAATGTACGATTGGTCAATGATTCAAGGAAATGGGTTTACCTATGCAAACAGAATATGATGTGTTTTCTTGGGAAATTTAGGAATTTTGATTTGGAAAAAATGATGTGCACAGAAAAATATGTATAAAACAGAAGGAATCTGGATTCCTTGAAACCTAAAATCTGGGAATTGCTAAAGAATCTTTAGGACCGAAATCTTGGAAAATGAAATTTTCTCAATCTATACCGTGAACGCGTGATATGGCTCAGATAGATAAAAGTTTTCACACGTGGACAGCACTATCCACTTTTCGGACTTTTCCCTCCTTGTGGTCATTCTGTCTCTTTTCTACACAAGAGTGAATAGTTCGCCACATCAACAACCATGGTTAGTGGTTTCCCTTCTTTTCTCATCCAAGTGCTCCGAATTTCAGAGCTTCGATGAAATTGACAAGACCTTTGGAACCAAGAACCGCGATCAAGGATACGAGATGCTGAAAGCTCGTCTCGACAAAGGAGATCGTTCGGTCGAGGTTCTTTGGAGAATGGCTCAAGTGATTCATGAAAGATCGGCATGTATGCCAAAAGCACAGAGAAAGGCGGCAATCAATGAGGGACTGAAGTTTGCGGAGGAAGCTGTTCAGAAGGATTCGAACCATTTCAAAGCATTGAAATGGAATGCTGTTCTCACTGGACAAGCCACCGAGTACATGCCCACAAAAGAGAAGTTGGAATGCAGTAAGAAATTCAAAGAACTTCTCGATAAGTCGATTTCAAAGGATCCAAAAGACACTGCTCTCCTTCATCTTCGTGGTCGTTACAAGTATTCGGTCGCCTCGTTGTCGTGGGTTGAGAGAAAACTCGCATCCGCTCTCTACTCCCAGCCACCAACTCATTCCTACGAGGAGGCGAACGAGGACTTCTTGGCTGCATACAAAGTGAATCCGAAGTGGATGGAGAATCTCTTCTTCATTGCTAAATGCTACGTGGCACTCAAGGATAAGGTTAGAGTTTTGAAACTTCCGAATCTTACCGTTTTATTTTCAGAACAACGCTCGCAAGTATCTCACCGAGCTCTGCGACATTGAACCATATTCTGATGCCGAACAAGAATTCCTCGACGATGCCAAAGTGATGCTTTCGAAGCTCTAAAAGACGTATTCTCACGAAACAAGAATTCAGGTCCTAATGTCTCATTTTGTATTGGGAAAAGGAAAATAAAAATGATTTCCTCTATACTTTTCTCTTCTTCTCAACTAGAATTTCATAAGCATTTTTCTAAGTAGCCATCAATCACATGTGAAGAAACCGAAAACAAGCCGAAAATTATAAAATTTCAACAAGTGAGCTCCCGAGGGGCGCCGCGCTCATCCTAAATGAAAACCCGCGAGCAAGGCGCTATATAATGCTTTCCGAAATATCAATCATGCATCTCTCCTCTGCTTGGCGCCTCCTCATCCCCCCATTCCTACCGTAGTCGTTTATGAACCGAGCCGCGAGTATCTCCCTTGAGAGTTTATCTATGTTACGATGGCTCCGCCCTAGAAATGCAACACGTTTGCTCATTCTTTCGATGATGTTCTCGTCGATCGACTCTCTTCTGAAATCGTCAAATACCTCTACACCTACATTTACTCTGGAAGAACAAAAGTCACCAACTGATCTCTCTTGTTCTTCTAATTATTCAACCAGCTGCTCTGAAGAATTGATGAAGATGGCGGCAAAGGCTGCACGATTTGCTACGCAACCATCTTCGACTTGCTTCGAAATCCCTATCTCTCAATGTGAGTTCATAAAAAAAGTTTCGACCACGGCAGGATTCGAACCTACAATCTTCTGCTCCGTAGGCAGACGCGTTATCCATTGCGCCACGCGGCCGCATTTCCTCATTCAACATAAATGTCTAGACATACCGTCCGTTTGCAGCCTCACCCACCACCCCAGCGGCAGTCCATCACCCACTAACCTCGTACACATCGCTGGTTCAACCAGTCCTCCCTCTAATCTATGACCATCTGGCATTAACATGTAGGTGTTTCTCGAGACAATTATGAGAGTGTAAGAATGCTTTCTAGATTCAGTGAATGCGTGGCAAGCATGGGGGAAAATGAGGAGACCAAGGACGGCTTTCAGTAGTGAGCAATTGGTTCAGCTGGAGAAACAGTTTTCGGATAATAGGTATCTGAGCCGGCCCAGAAGATATCAGTTGGCACAACAGTTGTCACTTTCGGAAACTCAGGTATGATTTGTTTCTGAAAGTCTTCATCGCATTTTACTCTTTATAAAGTTAAAGAAATTCTAGAAGAACTTTAAGCAATTATGTGGAAACTCTATGGAATCTCGACTCTAGTACCCGTCAAAACTCAAGTTTTCAGATCAAAATCTGGTTCCAAAACCGTCGAATGAAGAACAAACGTTGTCCATCATCTACTCCAACTCCTTCTTCTTCAAATACTTCCTCATCTTGTCAATGATTATAATGATATACATTCGTTACTTTCACTAATAATAAATTCAGAATATTCTCTTCCGCTTGCAACCTAAAAAACCTGTCAAATGATTACGCACTTCTGTGTGACAATAATATTCATCTTCTTCTTCGTCTTCTTCTGAGAAACAAAAAATACAATACGCAATCGTCTAAAAAATCGGATATTCTCTTTTCTGACTTCTTCTTATCACCGAATGCAGAAAAAAACATGTTACCTGGGGGTGAGAGAATGAGGGAAGGGGGGAAACTAGCTTTTCAAGGGTATTTATGTTCGATTTGGGAGTTTTTTGTCTCCTCCCCGTTGCACTTCTCTCTCATTATACTGTCATTCTATTCTGATTTATTTGAATATCGCTTTTCATACCATTTCGTCTATTATACAATTTCATTGAATCCTTTTCAGTAATTATGACAACCACAAGTACAGTACTCCTCTTCATCACTTCCGTTTGCGGTGTTGCCATTGTTTCCAGTCTTTTGGTTGCTGGATCACTTTTCTTTGATGCTCAAACATTCTTAGAAACTTCTCTCGATGAGATTGAATCTTTCAAGGTATTTTTAGCCAGAGCATTGTGAACCTACACAGAATTTCAGCACTATTCGGATGTTGCCTGGAAGGATATGATTTCTTCAAATACTTTCGACAGAAAGAAGAGAGATGAGGAAGACAAATCTTGCGGATGTCCATGTGCCAACGGACCAAACCATTGCCCACCAGGAGAGGCTGGACCACCAGGACCACCAGGACTTCCAGGTTAGGATTTGGGAAAAAAGTAAAAAAGGTTTCGACCACGGCAGGATTCGAACCTACAATCTTCTGCTCCGTAGGCAGACGCGTTATCCATTGCGCCACGCGGCCACATTTCGCTTTGCTTACGAATGTCTATAAGTATGTGGCGTGTCGCCTGCCACTTGACGGAGTTTACACAGTGTCGGCAGCGAGGTCGTTGCCAGATGGCATGCGTTGATGATGGAAAAGGAGTTGTAATAAGAACACAAAGTGAAATCTTGATTATAGGAGCTGACGGAGAAGCTGGTAACCCAGGAAAGGATGGAAATGCTGGATCCTCATTGATATTCGAAGACGAGAAGCTCCCTTGCATCAAATGTCCAGCAGGAGAACCAGGACCAGCTGGACCAGATGGAGCTCCAGGAGCACCAGGACCAGACGGACAACCAGGAGCACCAGGACCCGCTGGTAACCCAGGAGCAGCTGGAGAAGCTGGACCAGAAGGAGAGCCAGGAGATGCCGGAGCAACTGGAGAGCCTGGAGCTCGGGGAGCACCAGGAAAGAATGGAAGCCGAGGATCTGGAGCACCAGGGCCAGCAGGACCAGAAGGACCGGCTGGAGAGCCAGGAAAAGATGGCGCCCCAGGAGCCAATGGAGATGTGGGAGCTGATGGAAGCGAAGGAATTCAAGGAGCACCAGGAAAGGATGGAGAGAAGGGAACTGATGGAGTCGCTGGACAAGATGGTGCTCCAGGAGCTCCAGGACCAGATGCCGCCTACTGCTCATGCCCAGAGAGAACAAAGATTGTGTTCGCCAGTGAATCGCCATAAGTGGCAATCGAAAACCATTAATTTATATATTGTTATGTTTGTTCTTGCTAATGAATACTGTATATCTTTTGAGAACAGTTGACACGATTTATTTCAGCAAAAGCAATTCATCAAATGAAAGAGAGATCGAGGAGGAGTGAGATGCAGGAAAGAAGGAATTCTGAAGAAACTAGTAACATGTGATGGGATTGAAGAAGCATCGATTCCTTTCGATTATTTCAACTCGTCTCTTCAGAAGATCAAGTCCTCGTTTGGCTCTGAAAATTCTACGATACAAAAAACAACAAGTAATTTTTTCTATTTGTGATCTCCTACATCATTTTATTACTTCAAAGTCTCACCTGTTATCTCCGTTTTCAGCCTCATTAACATTAATTTCCTGTGGTTCGAAGTACTGTCTTGGAATAGTTTCCTGATTCATATCATCGTAGGACCGCAGAAACTGAAAAGTAAAACTTGACAAAACCAACAAAAGATAAGTGGGCTGAGCCGGGGATCGATCCCGGGACCTCTCGCACCCTAAGCGAGAATCATACCACTAGACCACTCAGCCACGTCCGCTCCTTGTTTATCAATACAATAAAGAAACCTCCGGGTGGGCTTTTATTTCGGTGGGAGGTTTTGATGAGAACAAACAGTTTTGAAATGATAACTTACCAAACTCCGAAGGGGAATCGCCGTGGAGAAACTGCAAAGGAGAAGCGCAAGAAGGACAAACAATGCAATGCTTCTTGACATTTTGTCTTTTTGAATTACACCAGCTGAAAATGGAGTTTATGAATACGGTACAATAATTGTTGAGGAAGGTTTGATCAGAAAGTAATAGAGAAAGTATGAAAGGGAAAGCCTAGAAGAGGTTAGCTGAATTCTGAGTAATCACCTATTCGATCAGAAGAGTAGTAGTTGTAATGAAGTCTCAAAATAATAGTAGTAGACAGAACCCATATATTTAGATACAAATGAACTTCGAGAAGTCTGAAAACCTCCGAAAAATCATAAATCTTTAAGACTATTCAATAAATTGATAAAAGAAAGTTTCATCATTTTTCGCAAAGGTTTCAGAGAAACTGATGTTGTAGGTCAATCCTAGTGGAATGACCAGTTCAGAAAAAAAAGGAGTGCCCATTAGTTTTTTTCAGTTCTGTCCAATACTTTATAGTCCAAATTGTATGCGCATCTCGCTCTGAAGACTCCGCCCACTTCTTCTGAAGTATTAAGAGATGGAGAGCTCCATTTTTGGGGGCGTGGCTCAAAAAGTATATAATTTTTGGAATAAGCGGATCCATCGAAATCCCCTCCCCTCAACCACGCAAATCCTCGAAATTCGAACCGAAAAGAATTTGCAGGAAAAAGGTCGTACAAAAAGGCAAAGCACACAATTAGTTTTAGTTTTTGGGGGGGATAAGAATGAGAGAAGCGATGAAGAAGATTCTCACGTTCTCGGATGAAATTACATTTAGAAAGATTTCGGCAGTGTCCGAAACGGGGGGAAATGATGTGAAGTGAAGAGGCGCGGACCCATTAGTGAAAAAGAAGAAGAAGAAGGAGATAGAAATAAAACAACGATTCAGATGATGAAGAGGAGAGTGGGGGTGTCATCTTGTGACGTCTTCTGGGATTGAGAAATTGAGAAATGACTGTGCCCTTCTCCAGTCATTTGACAATTGACATTACCAAAGTTGGGTCTGACAAATCGCAGGCTCAAGAAGAGTTAAGCTCAAACTGGAATACTGTAGTCTATACGGAAGACAGTCAAAAAAGTACAGTACTGAAAATGTTACGTTGCAATTGCAACTGCCTCCAATTATAGTAAATAAGTGAGTGTCTTTGTTCTTTCCTGTCAGTTTACGAATCATCGAAAACTCGTTATCAGTAAACTGGGAGCATGCCGAACACGTGTACCTTGTAACCTTATGAACCGGATTTACTGTAAACTAAAACATCAGAAACTATAGAGGGGAAAACGCGTCGAAGGTGCACTAGATGGTTTTACTAAAATGGTATCCGATTTCAGATGTTTTGAACAAAGTTCTGAAAATAGAAGTTTTCCAGATTTGAAATCAGGAAACACCTCGAAGAAAATAAAAACATGAATATCAAGTTACTGAACACTTAAGACACGGCTAGACATATTGGTTTGGAATTCATTTAATCTGAATTCTCGAATTCTGAATTCCTCGAATACGAACGATACGTCACCTGACGTCTGAAGTTATAAATAATGACCTCCTACAGCGTTTATCATTAAAAAAAGTAGCTAACAAAAGTGTAAAGGGTTGAGTAAGCAGAGAAATCGAAATGAAAGTGTATCATCTTTCGATTGAATGACAAATCAAAAGAAAACAGGAAGATTCTGAAATTCTTGATTTTAGGGTGTGGGTGGGAAGAAGAATAATAAGAAGAAAAGAAGTACGTAGTGATCAAACTATTCGAAAAAAAAGTGACCTTCGTGGGATTTTCAGAAGAATTTTCCCATGGAAACTCTGACGAAAAGTTGGGTTTTTTGTTTTCTAATTCTGAAGACGATTTTAATCAACTTTTCTGTTTTCTTGATACAAGACAGAAAAGTAGAACGATGAAATGCCAGTCTCCTGATTTTTAGATTGCGTTCCACTCTTTTGGTGTCCAAAAACTTTCTGTGCTTTACTACTGTTTAAAAAGTGTGCGCTACAAACTATGGACATACTATACTTTTAACTAAAAATTGAACTATTCACTTTTGTAAAGTTGATAGAAATAATGATGTCACTTTTTTTCTTCTTCCACATCATCTATACACTTCTCCACCTATAATCATTTTTCAGGAGTCAACATCGTCACCCAAATAAGAAACACTTGAGAAGTGCAAATGGCTATAGCTAGCCGATGTCGTCGAGCGTTTTTACAAGTGTTTTGGGTTCAATTGCAATTTCGTTTATCCTCCCACTACTAATTCCCACGTTTGGAGCATTCATCATCCTTCAACGCCCCATAGTCCTGAAAAGAGTAATCAATGTACAGGAAGTTTATCACATATTCGAGAAAAAAAAGTGGAACATGAAATTAGAAGGAAAATAAATTAAGTAAAGCTTGGGAATGTAACAAGTATTTCACACCGCGCTGGTAAGATCACTTATTTCTTCTCTTGTTTTGGAAGTTCTTCTTCTGGCTCTGAGGACTAGTAGTAGGAGCAGTGGTGAAGAATCGATGATGTGGTGGTTGTGGATCATCCGGAGTTGTGGCCTCTTCAGTGGAGCGATCCACGTCCAAATCGTATGGCAGCGAGCATGAGAACAGCATAGTCCAGATTGGCCAGGCGACGCAAGTTAGAATGAAGAAAAGCCAGGAATCGAACATGTTGTCACTTTTGAGGATGTTGTAGATGAACATTCTCGGAACGCCAGTCCAAGTTTTGAACTCATTTGCAGGAATGAAGGCAGTAGCGAAACTGGGAACATTCCATGCCAGAATTGTGATGATGAAGATCGGATTGAGGAAGGTCAGTGCTCCGGTTCGGAAGTAGCTGCGCGCTCTGAAAAAATAATACGATTCCACTGAATTGAGCAGGATCCGGAATTGTAGTGGTTTCCATATTTATATTGCTAACTTGTATCGTAAAGCGTAGTTTTCGTACTGATACTACTACAAAATGGAAGATACTTCTTTAAACCTAGGAAGAATTCTTTATGAATATTTGCTGATTGAAGACATCACGAAGAATATGTGTATGGTTCTCTGATGACCATGACTAATTTATTGTACTCAAGGGTTCACATAGCGTCAGTTTTCATCGTCTAACAAGAATACAATCGAGGAGTACAATGAGATCCATGTCATTCCAGGTCATGTCACTACAACCCACTTGTTTCCGACTCACTTTTGATTTGACTCAAACGTCATTAAGAAAACAGATGGAACAGCGATGGCGGCTGTGAATATTCCGAGACCGAAGTTGATGAGGGAGAGGCACAAGATGACAATCGACGTTGACAGAAGAAGCCAAATTCGCATAACTGGAACAGCCTGAGTGTGGAGGGGTTCGCTGGAAAATATTATAGTTTAACTTAAGCTTATTTCCAAATTACTCACGTTTTGAACATGTAGAGTCCAAGCGGAATACTCATAATCATGATGCAAAAGTTCATCGTATTCATAGGTCCACTGATATGGCCTTCGCAATTGTTAGGACCGAGAAACGGGAAAGATCCAGAACACAACGCGAATTCCGTTCCGATGTTCTTGAAGATCCAATTGACGCCCAAGTAGATAGCATATCCACCGAAGTGAATACCAGCGATTCCCAACGGAAACTCGGAATCACGATTGAGTTTCAACCATTGGTAGTAGAGGGAGAGAAGGAGTGGAGAGACTAGTATGAATGATGGTAAGAGATAGAAGCCGATAGACAGGAAATGCATGTCGTCGCCGAGGACGTACCTGGAAAATGCGAATTGAAGAAAACAGAAGTTCGATTAGAATGTAAATGAAAGCAAAAACAATCAATGTGTTTTCAATAAACTTTTTCGATTAATAAACCGCTGGTAGATCAAAAAGTTCAGTGCAGATCAAAAAACTAATCAAGTCTACTTACATGAAATAACTTTGGTGGAGTCTTTCCAGTACGTTATTCAGCATACGAGACACCTCCTCTATAAATTGACCGCACTGTCGTTCGCTATAATCGTGGCTCAATCCTATGGTCACACCCTGAAAATCGAAGTACCATGATAACTAGTAGAATAATTCAGAAGGAGGAGAAAATGGAAGAAGAGAGAGGTAACTGAGCAAATATTGGTTGGAGATCAAAACGGAATTCGTTTGAGCTGGCGGCGCTTTCATTATAAAGAAGGGATTTCTAATGGAATAGTGCAATTGGGTATCATACACAGAGAGAGATGAAAGACAGACTAATGAAAACGAGGGGGGTTCGAAGCAAAAGAAAATGGAAAAAAAATAAAGAGAGGAAGGGGGACGGCGTCCTTCAGTTTTACGATAGCACATCACAACGAGCACTTTTCTATATTGTTCACCTAATCCTACACGACATTTGTGTCCAAAATGGGTCCAGTCAACTCTACACACCAATTCAAAGACACTCAAACATTACTTTCAGGGTTTTGTGGCAGTGACACCAAGCAAAGTGAGTAGCGGGAAAAACCAATCAAAACGGGGTGCTGTTAGTCAATTTACCTGGACTCCGTATTTCCCCATAACACTATGAATTCCTTCAGTAGTAACGAAAGCTTGCGTGATAAGTGCTATTATTGGAACAGTGAATGGGAAGTAGTCCATGTATGCACTCTGAAAATAGAATTAAAGAAATGAAGACACTTTTTCAATTTACCGCGAATCGATGAAGAGTTCCGAAAATTGACACTCTCGAATGATGTTTAGAATCAGCAATTTTGACGATTCCATTGAAAAGATCGAGATTTGCTTGCTGACCATTCAGTCCATTTGTTTGAATTTTCACAATATGTTGTCCTTTAACCGACACTCCAGATAGATCATAGACGACTCCAGCAATCAGAGCACCAGTTTGTGATTGAATTTCATCTGCCGAAACTTTGCTTTTCCGAGAGTTTTTCGAACTTAGAGATTCAACTTTTTGGTATTTGAAAAGGAAGTTATCCAGAGCAAGAGCAGCTTGCTCACTCGATTCTCCTTTTCCTCCATCAACAAAAGCGAACACAATATCTCTCGCCCAGTAAACTTGATCTTTCGCAAAATCGATGAACGATAGCATAATAGAAATCATTCTGCGGGCAACCTTTGATTCTCCTAATTGAACTACAACTAGTTGTGCTTCTGCTCCATCGTTTCTGTGTCCTCTCACAAATCCATAAACGTTCTCTCCACTTTTTGAATATCCAGCGTTCGATGAGTTCCATTTCTGAGTGAAACTTTGTAAACCGAATTCAGAGAAAACATCCATAATGAATTGTTGCTGAGATTTGGACTTTGGCAGATCACCGAGTTTTCTGTATATTTGAGCAGCAATTCCACTTTTATCGAACTTTGGTGTGACAAGTCCTGGCATCAATGAATGTTCTGATATCCTGAAACTCTATGAAGATAATTAGATGGGATCAGCTTATGAATCGAAACCTCGTGACTTCCATATTAGCCGGATCGAACAAAAATTGAGAACAGAAGAAAGCTCCAACAAAAGCAAGAACAAGTGAAAACTTTCGTAACCGTAGAAGTCGTTCCAGGATTTTTGGTCGAGCTAATCCACCATCTTTGGCTATTTCTAACGCCATGCCTACAACAAGAAGTTGTCATCTTGAAGCTGTTGATGACTTGCGAAGAAATATTCAACTTAATATTTGATTTAAACATTTGGAAAAAGACATCGCCATTAAAAGTTCTCAAAAGATAAAGTTTCATTTGAATGCTATGCAATAACTTTTGGAATCGGAGCTGTTAAATTTTCATGAGATACACACACAAAAAGAGGAGAACAGTACAAACGTGCAATAAAACTCGCTTTAAGAACAGTATAAAATAAATAAGATAAGTAGATAGGAATAAAAAACTGAATGAAAATCCAATTAAATAATTTGAAACGACTGAAAACCACAAAAATAGTTTGAAAACCCGTTATAAATGTTTTGATGAAAAATCTATTAAATTACATATTCTGAAAATGGATAAAACTGACGAAAATAATCAAACAGAGTACTCGAAAGTTGGTCTCGCAACAAAAGGATTTGCTAGAGGATTGAACCATCGAAGACCAAATGGTCCACCAAAAACTAGCTGTAAGTTTTTCCACGAGTTGTTTCGTTGTCGTTCTTCTTCGTCCATCATGGCGTTTCGACTGAAAACCGTAATTAATTTCTGAAATCCAACTGAATTAATACCTTCTCATTGATTCGATTGTAGTTTCATCATTGCAGATTGAAGAAATCTGAGTTCCAAACATGACTGCTGTGAAGATGGCAAAAAGGATCGACTCAAACAACAAGAAGATTAAAAGTAATGTTGTTCCTGGCGGCGTCAGTGATGAACATCTTTGCCATTCTGCTCCAACACAAAGAACGAATTGCCAAATTCCCCAGTACAACGCATGCATTGATAGAAGTGCAATGTACATCTGAAAACAATGATTAAGAGTTGCTAAAATTCAAAAACTCACTGTGAATAATACAAAGAATTTTTGATTCCCTTCACCAACACAATTGTTAACCCAGGGACAGTGATGATCCATCCTTCGTATACATCGTTCGCAAACCGAACAATGATGAGCTCGATCAGGTTTTATACTGGAGCACTTTTGACATTTATAGATTGCTGTATGCCCATTGAGTAGTTGCATCCGTTCGACGGTCTCTTCTGTACAATCTCCTTTGGCAACAGCTCCAGGATCGGTCATCATTGTCTACAAAATAATAACGATCAATCTTCAAAGAAGAAGAACATGCATCATTCAACTTGATTTTTTTTTTAAACAAGAAAACGAACCTTCAGGTGACTTGTGACAGCTAACGCGCTGAACGACTCAAATATTATAAAATTGAATATTGTGTGCACTGGATACTGTTCCCATGAATAGAGCATCACGAGAAACACACAAACTTGTCCATAAGCTATCAGCAACCACGTCACAACGGCACACATTATGCCGCATGGATCTCGAACACACCATGATCGACCACAGCAATTCGTTTTTGTTCTAATGAATACTGACATTTCTTCTGTAATTGAGCAGTTTTTCAATTGAGAAAAATGACCAGACTCACTGTGTGAATTGACCGCTAACTCATCGATCAAGAGTTAATTGCCTTTTTCGTTCCATTAGGGTCCTGTTTTCCTCTGGGTTCTGCAATAAATATTAAGAAAATAAATAATCTCGGATAAGACACGATACATTTTTTTAGAAAAAAGAAAGACGATGGATACTCTCCTAGCCAAAAAAGTATATCAATCAAAATTAAAAGCTTGACAGGACTATTATTTTTCAGCGTTCTATGGCGGTTGCCTAGTGATATCAGACAGACAATAGAATCACGCGCTTGGAGAAAGGAGAGATTGGAAAAACAAGCACAATAGAAACAATTTCGTTGGCATAGAATGTGAACAGACTCCGTCGAGCAAGAGAGCCGATAAATTAAAAATGAGCAGTTGTTCTGGTTCCGAACGAAATCTAACCAAAGCGTGTTTTGAAAATGTACCTGAATCGGATGGTTAGTAATCCAAATATCAATTTTGAAATTGGAAAAGATAGAAAAAGAGATTATTCTAATCTGAGCATTCGAAATGAAGCTAAATAAGCGTTAGAATGGAATCAAGAAACGAGACAGAGCAAAGAGGGAGTGCGAGCGTATTCGATACAAATGACTCATAAATATTCAGAACGTCGATACTCTGTTGAGACCTAGAGAGTGAGGACGGACGAGAAAGAAAACAAGTGCTCATGAATATCCCCAGATAATTTGAAATTTGGATATTCAAGCTAGAAAAATTCTAAGAATAGCTCAAATGAGAACAAAGAGCAACAAAAAACCAGTTTATATGGTTGAGAGTGCATTGCGGAAATTGGGGAGTAGAGCGGAAATATCAATCTTTTGGAAGACATGTTGCCGTGCTTCTTGTCAACAGCTTCTTCTTTTTAAGGAAAGGCTGTCGGTCAGTGTTGAACGAGTGGACCGAGACACGCGGTCGCAGCTCTCTGGTGCTCACTGAGTGTCTGCGTCTGCTTATTACCACACACTCTCGCCTCTTCGCTCTCCGCTTTCCTGTTCCGTCAACGAAGGGGAGTCTAATATTCGGTAAATAGTTGAACAGAGGAAAAATGATCTTAATGAGAGGAGTCGCTGACTTTAGATGAATTAATTGAGATCAAAAAATGTCAATGAATCCGAAATTCGAGTTAAACAAACTTCCAATACTGTCAATGACGCGTCAACAAAATTTAGAAAAAAAACTTACGTTTGAAATTCACGTGTGACGTGGACACGTTGCTTTAAATAACTGATCTGTAATATTTTTTCCTTACGTTTAAAAAATATCAAGCAATTTTCACGGTACCAGGAGGAAGATCTCAACAATGGTCTGGACATACTAAAAATAATTGAACACAGAGAATGATCATTAAAGATTTATTCATTCACCCGGAAAGTAATTGACAAATTTTATTATTTATAAACTCTGAGAGCATTAAAAAATCTAAAAGAAGAGTGTTCTTGATATTTTTTATCTTTATATTCTGATTCGTTTTTACTGAAAACCTTTCAGACAAACCGTGATTGACACGTTGCTTGTATTAAAACTGGACTAGATAATTGTCCGAACTTGTACGGCAAAGAAGATGAAAGTGCGATGATTAATCAGAAGTACAAAACAGATAAAGTTTTAATTGTTTTATTGTGCCATATACAATTCATGTAGTTCAGAAACGACGGTCAAGACAATATATTGAGTCCATCTGTCTATGAAAAAGACACAGACCAATATGTGTAAACTCAAGCGGTCATTCGGATCTAGCAATAGTGTTACACATACAACAAATGAGATGGACGAAAATAAATAGTATGATAATTTGACGAGAGAAAAGAAGAGCCGTACCACTTATAGACTATCGTGCATCATGGAGGATGTCTACCGGGTATTTGGAACATGAAGACTCACTAAACATAACGAAGAGTCCAGAAAGTTAATAAGACAATACCGAAAGTGAAAAGAAAGTGTGAGGAGATAATCGAACTCAGAAATGAACTGCGCACTGCGACCAAATACAGAAAGTGTTAGATGTCATTTCGAAGCGATTTTAATGAAGGGGAACAAATAAAGGAATTTAGGAATGGAACGAATTCTTTTTAGTTTTCAAAAGTTTAGGAGAAAAAAAGGAGCATTGTGGCAGCGAGAAGCGAAAGAATACCGCTAGAGTGAAGTGATTTAGGTGAGGTGACCAAAGATGAGTCCGACGAGCAGTGCAGCAATTGCAATCAGCACTACTTGAATAGTTGGGAACACTGCATTGTCAACGGCACTGTCCGATTGGGTTTGCTGCAGCTTGCGATTTTTCTGTAAATGGAACGATTTTATCAACAAAAAATTATTCACAATACCTTGAGCAAGACCTCAATTTCCTGTTCCAATCCATGAACTTTCTTCAGCATCTCTTCTTTCTCGTCGATCGTCGATTTCAACGATTTGCGAAGGGAAGCGACGGTTCCATCCTGCTGGGAAGTATTACCAGAATACGAGCTGCCGAGCTCTCTGGAAAAATATTTATTTTTGTTATGTAAGTCACAGAAAATACTCACTGAGCTTGTCCTGCAGAAGCGAAAGTTTCTTCGTGTCCGTTGGTTGTGAGGGTTTTGTTATCATCCCCGGAAGCTGGATTCTTCTTATCAACAAAGGTGACCATTAACTTGCTATAAGTCAGCTCTGTTGGATCTACAGCTTTCCAAATCGACTCCAAGTCTGGGAGATCTTCAGCTGGGGCGACACAGGATTGAACCATAAACTTATGACGACCTGCATCCGATGGAATTCCTTCAAGGGGTTGCAGCATGACGGTTATTTGCTTGGATTCGCCGGTTTTCAGAAGACCTGAGAATAAATATTTTTAAAATTAGATTGTGGTCAATATTATAGATTACCAGAGTTAGGACGAACACAGTACTGTTTTGGAGCTGTCGTTTTGACTTTGAAACATACTGGTGTGGAATTCGTATTTTTTAGCGTCATATGTGCGGTGACAACATCAGTGAATGGACCGCTGAACACAAGCTCACGGTTTGGAGTCACTTGTAGAAGACTGTGCTTGTCGGACATTTTTGCTGAAATTGATTTTTTTTTTTAAATTGAGAAACATGGCAAGCACGAAAAAGTCAACGGGTATGTTCACATTCTATCGTTATCAGCAAAGTTTCGCAGTACTTAGTGCCAACAGCAGAGAAACTGTCATAGAGTATTTGCTCTCATGAGGATCAAACTGTCTTCAAGAAGACCAAACTGTTTTAGACAAAAAGTTTAAAAAAATAAACGTATCAAAACTAGCCAAGAAAAAAATTATGAAAAGTAGAAGTAACCTCATGAGGGAAAACGAGAAGATTCGAGAACGAAAAAATAAACAGTCAGTGTTTCATTTTTGTTGTTCAATCAGGAAAATTTTTTTGAGTCGATTTAAATTCTGAAAAATGTCTGCAACAATGTCAGATGACCGCTACGGCTAAGACTGCCGCGACAACGATGGTGAGACGTGGAGAGCGTACGTTTTTTGAAAACTATGTAGTCCAACGACATTGAATAGAGACGCAGAATGGGAAGTTGTCTGCGTTTCGTACATTCCGTGACCTCTTCTCGTTTCTCTCGTTACACTGACTTATAATTCGAGTGTGCGTTGTTTGTGAGAGGGAGAAGGATAGAAAGAGGTCGGGGTGAGTGTGAGCGAAAATGGCTAGGAGGACACACGCACACACACGCCGTCAAAGACGAAGGATGGAAGAAAAACATGGAAAAAACGATGGGATAAAACGAAGACGGAATAAATTAGAATGGAAGAGAATTGGAGCACTCAGGACAGATTAGACGTTGGGCTATGTTAGTCGTTTCCCTTTGAGGTATGAAGCAAGGGAACAGGAACAAGAATATAGTTAACTAGCTGGTTTGCTTGTGGAAAAGAGAAACAACGACTGAAACACATACGTTTCCTTCTTTTTTCTTCCACGACATCGCAGCAAGCGCATATGCGCACATCTAGAATGGCGACGTAGTGGCCTCACAGAAAACGAATAGAGAAAAATGAGAGACAAAACGCACGCGAAATTAGAGTGTCCAGGCTATAGTGGCTCGGCTTCTCTGTTTCATGTGTAGATCATGGAGAATGCTCTCGACGCAAATTCACCATGGTGACGAGATTCTCGCGCTTTGATTCTCAAATAGCGTTTGTTCATCAAGGCAAGAGAGCAACCAACGACAAGTGGGAGGAAACAGGGAAAACTTGAGACAAACAACTGGCATAGACTATCAATCAATCGAGGTTATTTACACAATGATTCCCACTTCGCTTGGTTCGGTTTTTTGAAGCCAATGAGAAAGAAATTGAGAGCAAAAATTTTTAAAATGCGCTAGATAACGAGACTCGAATTTTTCAAATACATCTGGTCTCGATTTACAGGGGGCGAATTTCGGAAAGAGGTGGGGGCGAGCTTCAGGGGAAAAGCGCGATGAACTCGTCAGCTAGAACTATTCTCGTTACAATGGGAAAAATACGGAAATGCTGAAATGAAACAAAGGATGTTAAATAAAAAGACATGCATTGAACAATTTTTTGCAAAAAAGTATTTTTTCTGCACAGCAGATGCGCGTCAATTGAGATGCATTGTACGCAACGACTCCCCCAATTTTTGGCGCAAATTTTGAATGATATTTTTTCTAAAATTTTCAGATTTTTTTTCAGAATATCCGCAAAACATGCAAATTTTAAAAAGAAACCAATTTTTTCAGACTCGACAATTAATGGCAACAAAATCCTCAAGAATCAAACAATGGGAAGAGAACTGTCCGGTGTTAAAAGATCCAAAATTCATAATGTCGTATCAGCTGTTCGAAGAAATTATAGGCGAAGGTAAATAGATTAAACATTTATTTATATAAGGTTTTGTTGCTGATTAACAGGATAAACGGATTAAAATAAATTGATCAAATGTTTTTACAGGTTCATTCGGAACTGTGATCAGTGCGAAATGTCGGAAAACCCAGAAACCTCGTGCCATTAAAGCGATACGAAGAATAGAAAAAGTGAATATGCTCACGATCGAACTGGAATTGTTATCAGAACTTGGCGGACATTTCAATATTGTCAAGCTATTCGATTTCTATCATTTAAACGGCTCTGTAGCGCTAGTCCTAGAATATTTCCCACATTGCACAGCTTCAGAGCTTTTATTTCATTCAAAAAAAGATGAAAAATTTGCTCTTTTTTACTTCCGGAACCTTCTCACTGCTGTCGCATATCTCCATCACAACGGATATGTGCATCGTGACATCAAACTGTCCAATTTCCTGTACTCACATCCAACTAGAAGGTTTGTGAATTGCTTTTTTCGACATTTAAATCTTTGAATTTATAGCTTCCGGCTCGTTGACTTTGGATTAGCAACCATTGACCGCTCGAAGAATGAAATATCCAGAGTTGGTTCTAGGAAAGTAAATTTATGTGAAAAGCTAATTACAGGATGCCTCAGTTGCCGCGATGGAACGAGAACATCCTTGCTCCACGTGCGACGGATTGCGTTCACCGTGTATCTTTTGTAAAGGTAGATCTAAACGAGACAGTTATCAAATTGTGAGTGTTTTTTTTTAACTTAAAACTAGTTCAGAGCTTAATTACAGGTTGGCACTCCGGGTGTTCGTGCTCCCGAACTGCTCTTCGGAATCGGTCTTTGCAACCCAAAAATAGATATATTTTCCTGTGGAATTGTACTCTTGTCACTTGTATGTGTCAAGCATCCGTTCTTCATGCCGAAAGATGAAACCGAAAATATATACGATCTCGCATTTCTCTTAGGATCTGAAACTTTGGAAAACGTGAGTTTTTTTTTTGTTCAAAATCAATTCAACAACCGATTTTCAGATGGGAAAGTCTGAAGGATTGAGGGTTACACTGTCAGAAAAGATACCGCCTGTAGACTATTACCATTTGGTGATGTCTATTAGATACGGATTTCAACATGTTCGAAATGTCTGTGCCCCGGAAAAATGCAAATTGTGTAGTAAGCGTTCGTTTAACAATCCAACAGGTGTTTGCTTTTGTGAGTCTTTTGATGCCAGAAAATCAAAATCGAAACACGTTATAGGTCGAAAAGATTATGAAACCAATCGGTTTTTCACAGGAGACAACAATAACGAGATCATGACACTATACGTAGATTTACTGTATCGAGCACTCGAGGCAAGTATATAAATAGATTCTTCAAGATTTATATATTTTTCAGCCTGATCGAATGATTCGGTACAATGCAGATAAGTTGATTTCACTCATCGAGGCATTCGATCTTCGTCACAATCACATTCCAAAACCATTGTCAAATAGAGATGAGGATTAACTCCATTCATTTTACTTGCTTTTCATTAATTTACTCATTTTCGGTTCTTTTTTAAAACGTGTATATTCTAGCTTTCAGTTCTTGTAACGGGTTCCTAGTACTATAACATTTGTTTTATCCAGGTTGTTTTTTTCATTCTTCTAATGCAGTATATTAACGTTTGTCGCTTTAGCACTTTATTCGAAAAGTTTCGGGAAAATGATAGGAAGTGGAAAGGGGAGGGAACAAAACGTAACTGAGAAATGAAGGCTCTACAGTACCCGACAGAACTGCTCTCTAATTTCAACAAAAAAATATGTGTTTTCAGTGGGGACTGTAGCGTGGTAGAAGAAAGAAAGAGATAATGGGATCAAAGGAAGGGAGACGATTTTTGGTTTCGGAATATGGATGAAAAGATGTGAAAACTTAAGAAGACACGTAGCAATTGGTTCTAGGAGAAAGATGGGAGGTTAATCGAAAACAAAGGAGAAAAAACATGTTATTATTATCATTATTAACACAGATTATTAGATGAGATTGAGCTGTGGGGGAGAGAAACAAGATGGCTGGTTTTTTTTTGTGAATTTGAGATTTATGCAGTCTTTTCTGTGGAAAACCGGCGAACTGCGTAGTGAGCAACAACGATGACTTGTCCGAGAATCAGAACAGCCAATGTTCCAAAGATGGCCAAAACTGTGATTCGGTTGAGGCAGATGGATCCCTCTTCGATCACTTGGATCTCGTGAGCTTCTTCGCGGAGAAGATCAAGAGTTGAGGCGCGGGACATGGCGACTGGCTCGTTGACCTGGAAAAAATAAAGGATATTTTCTTGTAAACGAAATTATTGTTTTCAGAAATATACGAACTTTGGTGCATACCTGTTGAAGTGGGTCAATAATCACGATGGATGTCGTGGCGTGCGATCTTCTTGGAATCAAGTATCTGTTGGTCTCGACTGAAAATTTGGAAATATTCGATCAAATAAAATATTTGAGTAAACTTACATTCTTCAATATTGTTGTTAACTTCTCTCTTCTTTCTTCCGAACGACTTCTTGACTCCTCCAGTCAGAGCACACTCAACAGCTTCACAGTCTCCTTTGCAAATTTCAACTTCACATGTCACTCTGATAGAAGCAGATGAATCGAAACGGAAAGCTTGCATCTTGGTTGTCTTCACAGCCGATGACTTGACCTCAATGGCTCCTGGGATCAACTTTTGAGCAACAGCTGGGGTTGGGCATCCTCCGTCGATGAGTTGAAGCTTCTCTCCGGCTCCGGCCTTTCCTCCAGCAAGTCCTGGCTCGGCATGGCAGTTCTTGACGAAGAAGTCAAGCTCGTCATCCATAGCCATGATCTCCCAACGGAGCTCAAGAATATCTCCGAGTTTAGCCTGAACAAGTGGTTGTTCGGTTCCATCTCCATTCAACAACTGCATGAGAACTGGATTTCCGAGCTCAATCTTTCCACGTGGTTGGATGAGATTGGCTTCTGGTCCAGTGACAGTCATGTTGTATCCGGCTTGAACACGTCCTCCGAGCATGCTAGAGTAATCGCAAGAAACCTCGTAAAGTTGGTCCATAGAAGTGACAAGTCCTGGAATTCCGAGATTGTTGGTCTGGATGACAACAGTCGATTTGTAGGTTCCATTGAGAAGATCAACGAGTCCACAATCACGGAACTCGGCGGCTTGTCTCTTTTGACGGAATTCCTCAATTTCCTCCTTCAATGGAGTCTCTTCTCCCTTCTTGGTCTTATTCTTTCCAGTCTCGTTATCATCAAGGTTATCAAGAGAAATTGGGCGCATTCCAAAGTCCTTTGGAAGTCCGAGAACAAGAGTCGCGGCGTTCGAGTTGGCAACTTCAACACGGCAAGTATCGAACTTGTTCTTAACAAAAATGACTCCGCTGAATGGTTCTCCATTGTTGATTTGAACCTTGATTCCTTCATAATTGCAAATCGTTTGGATGGCCTCGGCCTTAACCTCAACTGGTGGGCCGAGTGGGACTGTAGATTCTGGAGCACGACGGTGTTCGGTATTCTTGATGGTTGGCTTCTTGACCTTCTTGGTGGCAAGAAGTTGAGCCTTCGAGTCCTTTCCTTCGACGACGGTTCCGGAGACACGGTGCTTGGTCTCTGGGACATTGGCAGCAGCAGAAGCTCCAGTATCTTCTTCTTTGGTTACACAGAGATTCTTGTAGAAATCGGTGTGCTCATTGACCTCAGAATCATCATCGATAGCATCAAAGAGTGAACAATCTCCAAGACGACGGTTGTAGTTGGCTCCAGCGCATCTGAATAGGGAAAGTTGAGAAATTATAATAAAAGTTTTCGATTCTTACGTTGGGTTTCCGGCGCAAACCTCGAGGCAAGAGTTGAGCGAGACGACCTTGTAGCTCTTGGCTGGGATTCCACGTTGTTTGGTGTGAAGATAACGAGAGAAGAGAGCATCATCCTTGTTGGCGGAGCAGTCGTTTTCCACTAGAGGCAGAGCTATGAGAAACAGACAGTTTACACACAAACACAGAAAGCAATTTTAAGGGTTTGAAGAGGTTTCGGTTTAGGCGAGAAACTGAGAATTTGGTAAGTATTTGAAAGAATGGACAATAGGTTAGGTAAGAAGGAAAAGGATATTGGACGATATGGATGACAAGGCTTACCGGCGAGACAGTGAAGGTCATAAAGGTCGACTCCTTGACGGACTTGTGGCTGAAGAGTGTTGTGTCCATCGAGATAAAGAAGATCACAGGATTTGGTCTTCTTGTCGTAGTTGAACGAACGGCACTTTTCTGGAGCAAGTCCGAAGCACTTAGCGACGCATTCCTTGATTCCCTTGGCAGCGGAAGACTTGAGAACATGAAGCTCAGATTCTCCCTCTGGAAGAGCAGCGTTGATAGTGCGGATAGCCTTGAGGTGTTGTCCAGCTGGACATTTCTCTTGTTTGAGGTGGCAGGTGATATCGAAATAATCAACAAGGAATTCCTCTCCTTCTGGGATGAAAAGTTCTGGTTTGCTTTCTCTGGTTTCGGAGTTCAAGATACACTCTTGCTCGTTGTAGTAGTACATGACAGATTTGCAAACGAATCCCTCTCCGGTCTCTGGTGGTGGGCTGAAACAAATACATTAAAATGATTAGTTAATTGAGAAATTAACTCACTTGGTGCATTGATCAAGGCACATGGTTACGGATGGGACGTTCTCCATGACGAAGGCAGCGAATCCGACGAGAATCATTTGTGGGACTCTCTTGAAGGATGGAACATTGCGGCAAGTGTTTGGAGAAGCGAAGCACTTCTTCTCGAAATAGGTGAATCCTTCGGTGGCAACAAGATCAGCACGTCCGAGTGGCTTGGATCTCTCGTCAGCAAGAATGCAGGTACGGGTCTTATTGTTGTACATGAAAGATTTGCAGTTAAAATCGTTGGAAGAAATGGAGAGACGTTGAGTGCAGAGGGCTTGGCAGGAGTCAAGGTCGACGTTGATGATACGGTCGAGCTCATTCTTCAATTGCTTTCCTTCGACAGCGATGTATTGGGTGATGTATGGTGGATAGCATTGTGCTGAAAATGAGATGGCTTATAAGATAATTAAAAGATTAGGAACTTACATCCGGCGCAGTTGTTATCCATGTAGATGACGGTATCATCAACCTCATCAACGAAAAGAGATGGACGGTCAAGACGATCCTCAGTGTTCAAGATGCATTCTTGGTCGACTGGATAGAACATAGCAGATTCACATTCGAATCCGAAAGTATCGAAAGCATTGAGACAAGCAGCCATACAGACTTGAATGTTCTCAGCTGGGACGACCTCGCGGGCGAATCCAACAAGAATCTTTTGCTCGAAAAGATCGAATTGGAATGGAGATTGGCATACACGATCACTCTTGACACAGCTCTTCGTCAGAAGTTGGCTGCCTTTGGTTGCCTTCTCAGATCCAGCACGGAAGACGGCGCATGATCCATCCTTGAATTCAACACCTTGACAATCCAAAGAAGCGGCACAGTGATCAGAGCATTCAGCAAGATTTGTTGTTGGAATAGTTCGGATACGAGCTCCGACTGTTGAGTTGTGTTGGAGGACGAAAATAGTTTGGGTTTCAGGAGGGCATATCGTCACGGATGCTGAAATAATTCTATGATCTTTGACTTTGAGCTAATCTAAGCAACTTACGTAGGGTATCTGCTAAAGCGGAGACCGCTAAGAGGGCAATAACCAAGACCTTCATTGGTCGAAGTGTGTGGTGGTCGAGTGTTGCAAAACGGACGGTTTGTTCGCCAAGCACCCTTCTGAAAAGGCGAAAATGGATAAGAGGGAGGGAGGGATCGGATAAAAAGAAACATTCGGAAGTGAACAACGGGATTCTCGAGAAACGGACGAGTTTATGAAAAGTGAATCCATTGAAACGAAAGTTCTTTTTCTTTCTCTCTTTTTGGAAAAAAAAATTGAAAAAAGGATTCGGGACGGTGTGAAGATGTCAGTTTTGTACATCAACCCAAATGGTATATCAGGCGGAAACGAAACAGGAAAAGGGAAAATTATTTGGTATGAAAATGAAAACTCTCGTTTTGAGAATGGAATCTGCCACGTCATGATATATTCATATACTCGACACTAAATACGATTACTACGGAAAAAGGAAAACAGAGGAGAAGAAGTCCCGTGGAGATAGATAGGCGGTGACATTATTTCCCCCCGGAATGTTCGGGTGAAGGCCACTGTACAAACGTTTCGGATCAGATAGGACTTAGATGGCCGATACTGATAACCTAGTGTCGGTGGTCATGTAGACCATGAATGGATAGAAGGGAGAGAAGGAATGATAGATTTGCGATTTGATCCTGGAGAAGGGAATGGATACCCGCACGGCAAAGTACCCCAGAGGTCATCCCATTCTCATCAAGTTTTTTTCCGCCTTCCTGTCGCTGCTTCTTCTTGTCCTCTTCTCACTCTTCCTTTTTTTGAGAAACCGGTTTCAAGATGGGAAGCAGAAGAAGAAAAAGAAGGAGAAGCCGAGAAACCGCAAATCCCTCCGCCGCTCCCGGATACTTCGGGATTCTTGAAGCATGAATCATGAATCAGAATTCCATGGAACATCACTCTTTTCTGCCGCGAAGCAAAGAATTAGCGGGTTCTTGTGTCTCTCGACGTTTCAAACTTGAAACGGAAAGTGCGTTTTGAGATGAATAATAATAATAACGAATAGGCGTCGAAAAAAGTGAATGACGTTTTCGTGTTAAACGAGAGAAAATCGAGGATAACGGATCGTTCCGGAGTCTGGATTTCTAAAAAAGAAAACTGAAGGGAAAGGGCCTGAATGAGTCAGAGTGATAAGAACTAATTGAGACAAGGATGAATCAGACTGATAAAACTGGAATGGGTGTAGTTTCTAGAGATGGAGCAAGTGAGGCTGTAGATTTATGGATACATTCTACATTCCACAGAATCTAGTTTGAGACATGAAACACCTTTTGAAATTGAGAAAATTCGAAAAAAAACAAGGATCATAACTTGAAAAAGTTTGATGGGAACTGGAAATATTAAAAGCAAATCACATTCAATTTTCAATTTTGTAGAAAAATGAATAAAAGACTATCTGACGAAATCGATAGCAACATAGAGATGATCTCTCTACAATATTACCTCTTTGGAAATCTTAAACCGAGTTATGCATTCAACGATTGAATGAAATTTCACGAGCATCTGATAACTTTTCTCTCGTTCCTACAGTAACCCCTGCGGTTTGAGGTGACTTGCGGACAGTTATACAAATGGAAATGGACATTAAACCAATTTTCTCACTTTCAAACTTTCTCCACCTCCTCCTACATTCCGAAAAAGTGTGAGATCTCAATAACAATTATTACGTAAGGGAAACCCGAATAAAGTGAGAACGGAATTAAAACAAGTAAAGAAAGCCAAAAAGTCGCCTCAAAAAAGTATTTCTTCTCTCGTTTCGGTCAACACAAAACGATAGAGATAATGTTCCAAAACCGTGACCCAATTTGCGTATGGGGCGCCTAGGAGACATTGTGTTGACCGTTTTTGTGACACATTTGGAGGAAGGCGTCGAAAGAGAAATCGGATTGACATTGGCGACAAAAAGAGTTAGGAAGAGGAAGAAACGATTGGATCGAGGCGGGAAGAGAACGATTAGAATATTAATGGAGAGGAGAGGGATAACATTCTTTTTCTCGGGAAGAGGTGGAAGAGGAGGAGGAAGAAGAAGGTGTTGCGTAATTTCCGTTGTTGAAAAACATGGAAGGATTACGGTAGAAAGAGTCAAGGTGCATCGCCACGTCACAAGAAGCTTCAGGATGGAAATAAGAAGCAGAAGTGGATGTGGTGCGTTGTGAAGTGAAAACCGCAGAAGTGAAAATGATAGTGGAGGTCAGTGAGAGGCGCGGCGTCGTCTCGGGGGGAAGATATGGGGGAGCGAAAGGAGAAAGCAACACACGGATAGCAGTTATGTTTGAACGAACCGACCGATAAATGGGACACCACATTTGGTAATTGGGTCATTAGGGGTGGCACAGGCACGAAGACGGACACTTCAAGAGATGGAATGATGAGAAGCGACAAGAGGTAGGAGATAGATCAGTGGAGACGAAAGAGAGAGAGAGAGAGAGAGAGATACCGATTGACACTGATTGAGGAAGAAGAGAAAGGAGATGATAGACTGATGTGTACTGAAAGGAGGAGTAGGAGGAGGAGAATAGGATAATAGGTATGCAAATCTTTAGGAAGTTTAGTTTTTGGTCACGGAGTAAATTGGGTGGAGATTTGTGTATCCAAAGATGAAATTGAGTCCAAGGGCTCCAGGTGATGATTCAGAACAAAAATATTGCTAATTTCATATATTACAATTTGAGAAAGTTTACTTTTGTAGTTCTGATAATTGTGAGCTTCAGATTTTAAATTATGAAATTACCAAGGCTGGCAATACCGAGGCCGCGGCCCGGGCCGTGGTCCGCCGTGGTTGAATCAGGCCGCTCATTCGAAAATAAGTCCTTTGGATCGAAAAAGTCCAGGGCTGCCCGGCCGCCGTGGGTTTCGATAATCAGGAGTACCGTAACCAAGATTCCGCGGCCTTGATTTTGTCAGTCTCGAGCGTCTAGTTTAGTGTAGTTTTAGTACAAATAAAGTATAGGGAAGTACAGCAATGTTGCATTATTGATCTCCCAGAGAACTTGAAGAGTCTTGTCAAGCTCAACAAGGAATACATCCAGTCCAATATGCTGCAATAACACCAGGCTAAACTTGGAAAACCGAACACATTGAAACATGGAACAGGAATTATGACATGAATTAGCTGAACGGGATGGTGACGACGCAAGAATTGAGATAACGAAATTTGAATTTGAGATGGCGTCACCTATACGGGATTTGAATTGATAAACGAGGAACGGAAATGGAGAATATTGAAAAACGGAGAAGTTCCTGTCTACTCTCATTGAAACTAATGCCTTCTTCAAAAATGGCTCCACTGATTTCAGGTATTGAAATGGAAACGTCTCAGATTCAACTGCTCAAACTTCTTGTTCATTCTGTAGTATTCTGTCAATCTGGGATCTGTAATTCCATTAATGAAACTTTAGAAGTGAAACTACTGTACGCTCGAACATTTATGAGATAACTATCAACAAAACGACCAAGTTCCTTCCTCTCCCAAACCAAAATTTCAACAGTTTCCGGAATTCTCGAGGCTAATCGAAATCAATCCGGAATACTCGGATTTGATCCGCATCGCCTCTCTCCTTCTTCTCTTTTTACACGCAAATTTGATAAGAAAGTGTGTTTTTCGTATCGCCTCCAGAATATCTTTTTTGTTTTCTCCTCGTTTTCCGACGACATCTTCGTCGCTCCGCCGACGCATTCTTCATTCATCATCATCGTCGTGTCTTCTCCATCTTTTTGACCTGATTTCTCTCGCTCCAAAACGAATGAAAAGAGAAGAAGACGGTTACTGTCACTTTTCTATCTGATATTGTATGAATGTGGTTGTGTGGATGCCTCTCCCTTCTCCCGCCTCCTCGGATTCTCTTTTCTGTACTTTCTCGGATCGGTGATAAAGAGAAAGTGTTGAGGATTCGGATACGCAGAGCTCCTTCTCCCCGGATAGCGAGAAAGGAATGTGCGCACGGTTTATGGGCGAGAACGAGGTCATTCAACCCGAAGACGGACTACTACAATGTTTGGATTACACTTTTTTGCGGGATGATCATATACTGGAAAAGGTGGCTTTGCAATTGAGATATTGATATGAATGGGGCTGTAGGGATGAGTAGGGAAGAAAGTGAAAGTGTTTCGGTTCTTCTGAAAAACTGAAACATTCTCTGAAGACGCATCTTGGAAGTTAACTTAGTTAACGAGTCGACGCGTTTAGAATATGACTCGCGAGAAGTATAGTTACGAATTTTTTTTTTCGTATTTCAATTTTTCCACAGGTCGTCCGCAGACGATCCTTTCTGGTATCGAAATCGAGTATCGTTTCCTAGTAATTGGCGTATACCATCCGTGTGCTATCCACATTTCTGCTCGCAAAAACTTCAGAACAATACGACCTCCAAGAAATTCGATCGACGACAATGAATGCGTCATGTGAGTCATTTCAATTTTCAGAAGACAAAACATTCACATTTTTATTGGGAAATTAGAAAAGTAAGTTAGAAGTTAATGTATTGTCGAAAGAATAAAAGTGAGACTCGGTGTTCACACTTTGCCTATTTACGAGGCCCCGCCCCAAAACTAAATCAACGGCATGTTGCGCGGGTCTCGTAAATCGACACATTGCGAAAACCGTGTCTCAGCTTTATTTCTTCGATAATAGATTCATTTATCAGGCTTCTAAAAAGCATGCAGCCCTCGCACCGTTGTACTTCGCCACAATGGAAGAGGCGGGAAAGCTGAAGATTTGAAAAATACACGGGTGGTCTAGAAAAATTCTCTTTCCCGCCTCTTTCATTTTGGCCATTTTGGCAAGTGCGGCGGTGCGAGGGCTGCCTGCTTTTTGCAAGCCTAATAACAAAAAAATAATGGAGGAATCGTTGTAATTGCTTAAAGCCATCTGGAATCGAGCCGTCCATCTATTGACGCCAGGTCGGTGTTGAACCCGCCCACCACCCACCGACCTGCCTCCTCGTCGTCGTCCATCCTCCGAAGATCTAGAAATCGATAAAATTTCCAGATTATCACATAAACTTTGCTTACCTTTTCTTTGTGGTTCCTCGCGGCTTCCCATTGAATTCCTCCATCGAATCCTTCCATCCATTGACCACAGGTCGGTGTTTACCCGCCCACCACCCACCGACCTGCCTCCTTGTCGTCGTCGTCGTCGTTTGGGCATCTGGAAAGCTAATCAATATATTCAAACCAGGCATTTGAATTTTTACCTTTCGTTGTTCTCGTCCCCCATTTAATCCCTTGCTGGTCCTGCCATCCTCCACCCATGCGATCTATAATTCTGAAATTAACCTTACCCCTCACCTCGGTACCAGCATCCCAGCGCACAATCCTCCATCGGTTCGAGCTAAATGGTTGATTAGGACAGACAGACAAACGGACAAACATGGCGCCATGTTGACAAACAAATAAACATCAAACTGTACCTATACCTCTGATCCTAGTCGATCCCAGCCACTGCCACTGTCAACACCACCGCCACATCCGCTTCCGCATCCCTCTCGACTGCTCCCGTCGATTGTCCCATTGTCCCGCCAAATCGATCTAAAAGACCTGGAAGCCCCATATTAAAACTCACCCTTACCTTATCCTGGTCGATCCCTGCCGTAGATTGTCCCGTTGTCCCGTCGATTGTCCCATTGTCCCGCCAAATCGATCTAAAAGACCTGGAAGCCCCATATTAAAACTCACCCTTACCTTATCCTGGTCAATCCCGGCCGTAGATTGTCCCGTTGTCCCGTCGATTGTCCCGTTGTCCCGTCGATTGTCCCATTGTCCCGCCAAATCGATCTAAAAGACCTGGAAGCCCCATATTAAAACTCACCCTTACCTTATCCTGGTCGATCCCTGCCGTAGATTGTCCCGTTGTCCCGTCGATTGTCCCATTGTCCCGCCAAATCGATCTAAAAGACCTGGAAGCCCCATATTAAAACTCACCCTTACCTTATCCTGGTCGCTCCCGGCCGTAGATTGTCCCGTCGATTGTCCCGTCGAATCGATCTTAAATGTGTGTAAGGACAGACAGGACAGACATGCCGGCATGAAGACAAACGAAGTAACATATAAACAACATAAACTTAACTCTTACCCGATTCCGCCATCTGCCTCTCGATCCCGTCCTCGCCAAATCCAATATCGATCACTCCACCTTCCGGTCCATCCGTGTCCATCTTTGGCCGTCCGTGTTGCTCCGCCGTCGCTGTAAGAACAATCGTTATTTTAGGAAAAAACTTTATTGAATACAACAAATTGAAGAAAAAGGAAGAGGAAGAAAAAATAATTATCGGAAAAAGAGTAAGACTGAGCGGCTAGAGGAAGACCCAAAGACAAAACGAGTAAGACTGAAGGGGTCTATTGACTAATTTAGTCTGTGGGAAATATGTAATAATGACGTCAAAGGTATTGCATTATGTGGTCCAAACAGGGGGTAGAAAGGTAGTAGATCACAAATTGTTGCAGTACTACTTTTTGATCTACAATTGTGCGTGAAACCTGACTTATCTCCCGAGTTTCCCAAACACAATTTTCTAGGAATTTGAAGGCTCAGGGTGCCGTGTGGGGGCTTTGAAGAGTTTGGAATTGTCATCTTCTCAAAATGTTTAGCAACTGGAAAAAAATGTTCTTAAAATTTCAGAAAAAAATGTGAGAATTGGAATTGGTTTGAACATACAGTGCGGTCCATATCGATAGGACCACCCAATTTTTTTTAGTGTTCTGAAAAAACTAAAAAAGATATCAAAAATCTGTAAGTGCCATTCGATTTAGAATACAAAAGAAGAAAAAGGAAGAGGAAAAAAATTATTGATTGTGAAAAGAGTAAGACAGAAAAGGCTAAATGGAGACCCAAAGACGGTATGAGTAAGACTGAAGGGGTCTATTGACTAATTTAGTCTGTGGGAAATATGTAATGATGACGTCAAAGGTATTGTATTATGTGGTCCAAACAGGGGGGGGGGGGTAGTAGATCACAAATTGTTGCAGTACGACTTTTTGATCTACAAGTTGGCGTGACACCTAACATTGCTCCCATGTTCCAGGTATTTAACACAATTTTCTAGGATTTCGAAGGCACGGTCTCCATATTTCAGTTTTTTCAATCATATAGGAATTAAACACCCATGTTCTAAAAATTTCATAAACAAATTTTGAGAATTGGAATTGGTTTGAAACTACTAAGTCATTATGAAAATATTTTGGGCTCATTTTCAAAAATCTCAACTTTTAATTTTCCTACCATTCAAAGAGAGCAGAGTCAAAATGGGTTCATTTTAAAGAATTAGATACAATCGACCTAGCAACCCAGGATAAAAATTCATTAATTCATCAATGAAACAAATTAGAAAATATCGAAAATCGATTCTGACTGCATTGAAGGCTGAGACTAAAACTATACTACACATGCATGTACCTTATGCCTTCACATGGATAGACCAGTAATAAAAAGATTATGACAATACAGGTGTCAATATAAGGCTTTTCTTCAAAGGAACCGTATGAGACCTACTATTAGTCGAATGGTGACCTAATGTGAGGACTTTTCCAGTTCCTCCCCTTCCGAACAAATTAATAATCGGAAAAGTGAAAAATTGAAAAATTTTCTTGGAAGATGTGGAGAATGAAGTTGAGATTTAAAGCATTCAAGAATCTAATGAGACAGGATATCGCATTCTACGATGATTTGAGACATGGAACTGGAAAATTGTGCACTCGATTTGCCACGGATGCTCCGAATGTCAGATATGTGTTCACTCGTCTTCCAGTAGTCCTTGCTTCCATTGTCACGATCTGTGGTGCTCTCGGAATCGGATTCTGGTATGGATGGCAGTTGGCATTGATTCTAGTTGTGATGGTACCACTTCTCGTTATGGGAGGATATTTCGAAATGCAAATGAGATTCGGAAAACAAATCAGAGATACTCAATTACTCGAAGAGGCTGAAAAAGTAGCATCTCAAGCAGTCGAACATATCAGAACAGTTCATTCTTTGAATCGCCTAGAACAATTTCATTCCACATTAATAATAATAATCTTTTTCTAGATCATAATTTTGTATTCAATCATTTAATTTTTCCCTTTTTTGTCACTTTCAAACCCACTGAACACAATCAATAACAAAAGTCTAATTAACATAAACTGTGTGGATGGAATTAATTGTCAAAATTTCTGTTTCTCTTTTCCCAGTTAGTTTTACCAACTCCCCTGCTTCGTTAGATCTATGAACAAACTACTCAGAGACATTGGTCATGATTTCAGAGAGTCGTTTCGGTAAGTCTTTTGGTATTGTTTGAAACAAAACAAACAATGAAAACAATATGATACAAGTCACAGTTGAACATTGTGACAGTGGAAAAATAGATACGATAACGGGAGAAGATAATGAAAACAAAGAAAATGTGCTCGAATTAGACCCTCATTATCTCATCTTTCTTTTTGGAGCGGTAAAATTTCTGTACGGTTTCTAGAATCATCATTTTTCTATTTAGTTTTCCACAATTATTTTTTCCTTCTTTGAATCCGAGCTAGCAACGCTCAAACTTTTTAGGAATGTACAGTTTTTCCAAAGTTCATCTCTCCTGTCAATCAGAATTCCGTGTGGTTTTGTCGAAATAGTGATTAGAGCACATATAATGTGTCTATGAACTATATTTTTCCAGACAAATTTGTACTTTTTCTCTCTCAATTCAAATAGTTTGCAATCTGCCTTCATTTCTCTAAACAAAGATTCGGTGAAACATCGAATCTTCAGCGTTAGGTTTCCACCGATTTGCAATATGCAAAGTCTAGTTTCTGAAACCCAGCAGTTTGTTGTTACTATTCTCATTTTTGGCTCCTGCACACTCGATATAAAACTTTCTATTTTGAACCATTTGATCATGTCTGATAGCTATGTGAGTTGTGCCTGTGTAAACATACGTCATTATCATAAAATGGTCCATTCAATTTTAAAAGAACTTTTAAATTTTACGAAAGATCAATCTCAATGCTCTTTCCAATACATTTCTTCCAAAGTGCAATGATCTGACTACAGACTACACATCATCACTACACTCAATTATTGTGTCCCGTTATCGTGACAACTCAATGCTCTCTCCGCCCCCTTCTCTCCGTCTAGATTGTATACAAAAACAGTGTCTCGTTCTGTTATCATTATCTACCGATTCTCTCCCCTTGTGTCCATCTACCTAATTGCTCTTTTCTTTCTTTTTCCCTCTTCTCTCCCTATTTTTGGTTCATTTTTACAAGGAACTAACATTGTTTTCACTTCTACTTCAATCTCTTCTAAACTACTAACTTTTTTTGCATTCTCAAGATCAATCAAATGGGAAGGGATACAGAGAAAACTCCGCTGCTGTTAGCAAACTCGGCATATCGGAAGAGTCAAACCAGTTTAAGGTAAGCTGTTCTCCAATTTTAAAGTTAAACTTCATATCAATAATTCGGTTATCAGTTCGTTTATGTGTATAGAAACAAACAATCAATACAATAATGACTTTCGTCGGTCAGCCATTCTCGGGAAAGTTGAAGTTGAAAAGTTGATTGAATTCTGAAAAATCTTGGAAGTCAAGGATCTGTAAAAGAAGTAAAACCATAGCTTTTAAAACTAACCACATTTGTTTTCTAACTTCTAACTGACCATCTTTTGATTAGTATTCAAAAAATAAGAGGTTTGGGATAGTAATAACAACATGTGTATCTTATGGATTTCTAACCAGAATTGAACAGTAATTTCTGTATATGCTTTTGATTGATTAGATTTAAGAGGGACGGAAGAAGTCGGAAATTGCAGTTCGAGGGAAATCTGGAGGCTTTCAAACTTCCAGAAATTTTTAAAGAATAGAACAAGATTTTTCGAAAAAACTTTTTGTTTCTGTTAATCTTACAAACTTTGATTCATCTGTTTGAAAATGTTCTGGATCTCAAAACTTTTCCTAATCCATGTCATTCAACCAACATATTCTTTGAATTCCCCTCTCACTTCCCTTTATTGTATAGTTCAATTCTGCTATATTCCATAAGGAAACAACCGATTGAGTTTTCAAAAATCACACAAAAAAGTGCTTTATCCTCCACCTCGTCACATTATTTTCAAGCCCCTCTTTCTCTTCTTTTGCCCTCTGACCAAAGTTTCAGAGTTCATTGAAACACACTCCGGTTGGACCAAAGCGTCCAAATCCATTATCTTTTAATTGAATTCTATATCAGTCCACACTCGAAAAATTTAGACATTGTAAAGAAAAGTCTAGGCTTTTTCGAAAAAATGTGGGAGGAAGGACACACGAAAAAGTAAATAGAAGAGAGCCAGTGATCTGTTGGGAAGAAAGGAAAAGTAAATATTTAAAGTCATAGAAGTTATAGAAGCTCGTCTGGACTTGCAAAGTCTATTTTTTGGAAACTTTGAAACATTAAAAGACAGAAAACGTTGACTGCAACCACCGAGAACTTAGGTTTTTGATGAGATAGAATCGAAGTTTGTAGTCCAGACGTGACTGGAGCAAGAAAACATGTGAAAAAGGATTGTATGGATATATGCAGATCTGTCGTAGATTAGATACAGAGAGCAAAAAACTGACATCAAAGATTCAAGTTTTTTCGACAAGAGTGAGTGATACGTTCAATTATATTTTATGAGGATTATATAGAAGAAGGAAGCATTCGAATTTTAGTTTCAATGTCAGCTATGTTTAGTTTTCAAAATAATCCCTTCGTTTAAAATGGCTTCTGATTAGAAATTCAACTAGTTTTAAGTTAGTTTTGACTTTTGTTCCAAGTTGCACCTGTTACAAGAAATAACTACCACTAAACTTTTCGATCCTAATAACGTTTAACATGGAAACCTGAAACAAAATCTCAAGAATTTGAGTATCAATGAAACAGATAGATGTATCTCGTTTAAACTTTCCCCGAGATGAGCGACCTTTGGAGCAACAGAGCTCAGTGAATCAAAATGAGAGAAAAAAGGGATCTAGGTGTTTCTTTGCTACTTCTTTCTACTCCTGCTTTTTCCCCTTTTCTATTTGTTTTTTCGTCTGCGCACTCTTTTTCCCCTTTCATCTCTCTCTCTTCTATTACTTCTTCTTTTTTCTCAACTGGTCATCAGAAGAGAGAAAGAAGAGAGAGACGTCTTCTTTTCTTTCTTCTTCCAAAGTACGTGAAAGAACATAACAATGAATTGATTCCATTCCAATTCTGTCTCGCTCCCCATATCATCACTTTTATATCATCAACTGTATTCTATCTGCGTCTCTCTTCACTGAATATCCGTTGGCTTGGAAACGTTTTTCAAAGGCTTCTTCAACTTTTTCTGAATCAGAAGAATAACGGAGAAAGAATAGGAGAAGAAGAAGGGCGGAGCTAACAGAAGACGTAATTTTTTCGTCTATCATCATATCTATATTTTTAATTAAACGGAGGACGCCCCCAGGGGGTGGGCCTGTCGATACCTTTCGGGTCATTCTCACACCTTTGTCTTCCTCCTTATCTTCTTTTTCTCTTTTTCCGTCTTCTTGACTGATGAAAAGCCGGAAAAACGAGCCCACTTGGGTGACTAAGCCTCTTCTCAAACGGTAGGAGTTTTTTGGAATTCTATGGAAACATTGAAGACTATTTCATCTATACAAAGTTAACATTTCAGCTCTCATTCAAGTGATTCTTCTATCGATGAATCGACTGTCAAACTCACAAATTATGGACTGTTCTCGTATACTCGGGGAAAAGATTTGGTGCTTCTTATCGTCGGAACAATTGCAGCAGTCATTCATGGAGCTGGATTCCCACTTTTGGCTATTGGTTAGTTTTTAGAATTTTCGGTTTTCTGAAAATTGAAAAACTGATTTTTTGGTTATAGCAAACTTTTTAGTTTTGCTTGTTTTGAATCCTAAAATTTAAGCAATACCTACTTGTTTTTATGACCCTAATTTTTAAAAATTGTTTCGGCTCAAGCTAGATTTTCAAATTTTTTAATGGGTTCTTCCAGAATCTACGAAAGCTGACCCCAGTTTTTGTAGATTCTGGAAGAGCCTTTTTCATCGTGTGTATCATCTACAATACCCCTCAATTTTCAAAAATGTACCCCCAGCACGTCATCCAAGAACATCATCCTATCATTCCACTAAAAGTGACCTCCACCATTTTCTTTTTCAGTGAAAACTACAAAAAACCATCTACCATTAATTTAATTAGATTTCTGTTCGATGACATCACTTTTTGGGGATACAAATTGTCCCCAGTAGAATTGTGTTGTGATCTTCGACTTCTGCAAAAAAAAAAACAAGATATTTTCAGTACTCGGAGGAATGACAACGGTTTTCTTGCGTGCTCAAAACTCAGATTTTGTTGTTGGAGTTGGAAAAGTGAACCCAAATGGATTGCAGCCGATTTCGATGTTAGTTTTTCAAATCTCATTGAGCTACCATGACTGAAAGCAAAAAGAGAACTTTGATTCTTATAATAACGATGATAAGAAGAAAACAGCTGATGTGTCAGATACAAACAGTGGTATCTTTACACCTTCAAAATCTAGTTCCTGGTTCTACAAAAAATGAAGAACGCCTTCTCAAAATTGAATTGATTTCAGAGAAGAGTTCAATTCGGAAGTCGTCAAATATTGTATCTACTACTTGGTTCTTGGAGTTTTGATGTTCTTGACCTCATACGTGCAGATTGCTTGTTTCGAGTCATATGCAGAGAATTTGGTGCACAAATTGAGACAAAACTATCTGAAGGCAATCTTGAGACAACAGATTCAATGGTTCGACAAACAACAAACTGGAAATTTGACAGCAAGATTGACAGAGTAATAAAACAAACGGATTATCCGGAGAAAGTATAATCCGTTTCTTATTATTTTCAGCGATTTGGAGCGTGTCCGCGAGGGATTAGGTGACAAATTCGCCCTTCTCGTCCAAATGTTTGCTGCATTTTTGGCTGGATACGGAGTCGGCTTCTTCTATAGTTGGTCGATGACTCTTGTAATGATGGGATTTGCTCCATTGATTGTACTCTCTGGAGCCAAGATGAGTAAGAGTATGGCAACGAGAACGAAAGTTGAACAAGAGACGTATGCGGTGGCTGGAGCAATTGCAGAGGAAACATTCTCTTCGATTCGAACCGTTCACTCATTAAATGGACATAAGAGAGAATTGGATAGATTCTGGAATGCATTGGAGAATGGAAGAAAGACTGGAATTGTCAAATATTGTTATATGGGAATCGGAGTCGGATTCAGTAATCTCTGTATGTATTCTTCGTATGCGTTGGCTTTCTGGTATGGAAGTACGCTTATTATCAATGATCCCACTTTCGATAGAGGTCTCATTTTCACAGTGAGTTTTGATTTTTAGTTTTAGATCCTAGCAAAAAATATTGAAGCTCAGATTTTTGGAGCCATTTGATGTGTCAGACTAAAAAAAAAATTGCATGTTCAAATCAAATCACTAACCATGAAAATTTGATCATAGGTTTGACTAGAAAATCTGCAAATTTGACCACAAATATCAGACGTTTTGAACTAGATTAATCAAACTGAAGCAGATGTTTTCCAGGTCGTCCTATAGAACTTTAGCAAATGAAAATATACATAGTTTAAAAAATTTTAATTGTCGCGGTTCCAAAAAAATGGCAAAAAATTGTGACCTAAAACAAAATTCATTGGAGAATAACTTACAATGAGACATAGAATCTTTCACCATCTAAATTTTCCAGGTCTTCTTCGCCGTACTCTCCGGATCCACATCTCTCGGAGGTGCTCTTCCTCATCTCGCCAGTTTTGGAAGTGCTCGAGGAGCTGCTTCAACAGTTCTACGAGTCATCAACTCTCACCCAAAAATCGATCCATATTCCCTTGAAGGTCTTCTCGTTGACAACATGAAAGGAGATATCTCATTCCAGAATGTTCATTTCCGTTATCCATCCCGAAAGGACATTCCAGTTTTGAAAGGAATCTCCATTGACGTCAAATCGGGTGACAAGATTGCATTGGTTGGATCCAGTGGTTGCGGAAAATCAACAATCGTGAATCTTCTTCAACGATTCTATGATCCAACGAAAGGAAAAGTGCTTCTGGATGGAGTTGATTTGAAAGAAATCAATGTTCACAGTCTTCGTGAGCAAATTGGAATTGTCAGTCAGGAACCAGTGTTGTTTGATGGAACTATTTATGAGAATATTAAAATGGGAAATGAACATGCAACACACGATCAAGTCGTTGAAGCATGTAAAATGGCGAATGCCAATGACTTCATCAAAAGATTGCCAGATGGATACGGTACTAGAGTTGGAGAGAAAGGAGTTCAATTGAGTGGAGGACAGAAACAGAGAATTGGTTTGTTGGAAACTATGATTCATTTAATTACTATAGTTTTCAGCCATTGCCCGCGCCCTTGTCAAGAATCCAAAGATTCTTCTCCTCGACGAAGCCACATCCGCTCTTGACACAGAAGCTGAGAGAGAAGTTCAAGCAGCTCTTGATCAAGCTCAGACTGGAAGAACCACTCTGATCGTTGCCCATCGTTTGAGTACGATTCGAAATGTTGACAAGATTTTTGTGTTCAAGGCTGGAAATATCGTGGAGACTGGAAGTCATGAGGAACTGATGAATAAGCAGGGAATATTCTATGATATGACACAGGCTCAAGTGGTTAGACAACAACAACAGGAGGCTGGAAAAGATATTGAAGACACTATTTCGGAGTCAGCTCATTCTCATCTCAGCAGAAAGTCCTCGACGAGAAGTGCTATCTCTATGGCTACGTCGATTCATCAGTTGGCGGAGGAAGTTGAGGTAAGAAGAACACTTTCTAGAATTCAATCATTGAAGTTCAGATGAAAAAGTAGTATAGATAATTTTATTCTGAAAACTCATTCCGGATTCTCATTTCTGATGTCCTATATCTGTTTTGCCCCTAATCCCAATTACAGCTTGTTGACCCGTTCAACGGTCAAACGAATCACGACATGATAAGAGCCCGCGTTTTGGCGGCTTTTGGGGGTGTAAGTGACTGGTTGTACCCTGATTCTACTTCTAATTCGTTTCTTTGGTTTTCAATTAACTCTTCTTCTTCTTTTTCTTTGCCTATCCCTGCTCCTCTTTTTTCCTGACATTTTCTACCTGTTTTGCAAAACACTGGAGAATTAAAGTTCTAATTTTGATTTGTTTCCAATTTTCAGGAATGCAAGGCTCCGCCGACTCCAATCTCGAAAATCTTCAGTTTCAACAAAGACAAAATCTGGTGGTTTATTGGTGGAATGTTTGGCGCATTCATCTTTGGTTCAGTTACTCCGGTCTTTGCTCTTGTTTATGCTGAAATTTTCAATGTGAGTCCACTTGAATCAGTTTTTTTGAGACTAAACTATGATTCTTCCTAATTATAGGTCTACTCTGAACCGTTGGACCAAATGCAAGCTGATGTTTACTTCTGGTGTGCAATGTTTGTTTTGATGGGAATTACATTCTTCATTGGATTCTTTATCTCTGCAAATTGTCTTGGAAGATGTGGAGAATCATTGACGATGAAGTTGAGATTTGAAGCATTCAAGAACCTAATGAGACAGGATATCGCATTCTACGATGATTTGAGACATGGAACTGGAAAATTGTGCACTCGATTTGCCACGGATGCTCCGAATGTCAGATATGTGTTCACTCGTCTTCCAGTAGTCCTTGCTTCCATTGTCACGATCTGTGGAGCTCTCGGAATCGGATTCTGGTATGGATGGCAGTTGGCATTGATTCTAGTTGTAATGGTACCACTTCTCGTTATGGGAGGATATTTCGAAATGCAAATGAGATTCGGAAAACAAATCAGAGATACTCAATTACTCGAAGAAGCTGGAAAAGTGGCATCTCAAGCAGTCGAACATATCAGAACAGTTCATTCTTTGAATCGCCAAGAACAATTTCATTTTACTTATTGTGAATATTTGAGAGAACCTTTCAACACAAATCTGAAGCATGCACATACGTATGGAGCAGTTTTTGCATTCTCTCAATCCTTGATCTTCTTCATGTATGCTGTTGCTTTCTATCTCGGAAGTATCTTTGTGAATCAGCATGCAATGCAACCTATCGATGTGTACCGAGTATTCTTTGCTATTTCATTCTGTGGACAAATGATTGGAAACACGACTTCTTTCATTCCGGATGTCGTTAAAGCTCGTCTTGCTGCCTCTCTTCTTTTCTATCTCATCGAACATCCTACTCCAATCGATTCTCTTTCCGAAAGTGGAATTGTTAAACAAATCACTGGAAATATTTCCATTAGGAATATCTTCTTCAATTATCCAACAAGAAAAGAGACTAAGGTTTTGCAAGGATTTACATTGGATGTGAGTTCAAGGAGATGAGTTTTCAGATTATAAAAGTCAATAATTTCAGATCAAACCTGGTCAAACAGTGGCTCTTGTCGGGCACTCTGGATGTGGAAAGTCAACGATTATGGGATTGTTGGAAAGATTCTATAATCAGGACAAGGGAATGATTGTGAGTCTTTTAGATCTTGATTCTTGTTTTTATTGAACCATGAAGATTTTCAACTGCTTCGCATTTCAATTTTCAGATGATTGACGGTGACAACATTCGTAACCTGAACATCAGTTCTCTTCGACAACAAGTTTGCATCGTCAGTCAAGAACCAACACTTTTCGATTGTACAATTGGAGAGAATATCTGCTACGGAACCAACCGAAATGTTACTTATCAAGAAATTGTCGAAGCGGCCAAGATGGCAAACATTCATAACTTCATTCTTGGATTACCGGATGTGAGTCGAAGAACTGAGATTCTCAAAGATCAAAATAATTTTCAGGGTTATGATACTCATGTTGGAGAAAAAGGAACTCAACTTTCGGGTGGACAAAAGCAAAGAATTGCCATTGCAAGAGCGCTAGTTCGATCTCCATCTGTCTTGCTCCTCGATGAGGCAACAAGTGCTTTGGATACTGAAAGTGAAAAGGTTTGCAACTCAAAGTCCCTTTTTTTCTAGAACTGAACCATTTTCAGATTGTACAAGAAGCTCTCGACGCAGCTAAGCAAGGACGTACGTGTCTTGTAATTGCTCACAGGTTGAGCACAATTCAAAACAGTGACGTCATCGCAATCGTCAGCGAAGGAAAGATCGTTGACAAGGGAACACATGATGAATTGATGAGAAAGAGCGAGATTTATCAGAAACTGTGTGAAACACAACGAATTGTTGAAAGCCAATAATAAGCGAGTTTTGTTCTTCAAAAGAACTAATTTGGTTGTCTTATTTAGGGTTATTTCGTTGCTTTTCCAAAAGCCTTTTCTATTACTTATTCACTTTTTTTTTGTGTATTTTGTCAAATCGTTTGTTTCTTGTGATAATTATTTTTCCAAAGTGCGTGTGATGTTTTCTGCTTTTTTTTTGTTTTGAATTCCCTTGAATACAATATTCAATGCATAAAAACTTTATGATAAAGGGAAGTTTCGTTTTGAAAGACGGAATAGACTTTAACAGATTCTTGACTCCACAAAAATCTAAATGATAATCAGAAAGTCGAAGGGTACAAGATTAACCAGGGTGTTCCAATCTTGTGCGTCAGTCTTATCCGTGGCATATTCGGGGTAAGAGTATGACGGTGTCTAGAGCAGAGTTGTAAGGAATTCCGACTTCCAGGCATTTATTCCCTTCAGACTTCCGACTTCCGGCTAAGAAAATTTTTACTTCCGTCTACCGACGAAAAATCGTTGTTAACAAACTGAGAACTTTTCGGAATTTGCCACTATTTTTTTACATTTTTGGGTATATTTTAGCAAAATTTTCCAAAAAATCGACATATTTCATCGAAATTGAGAATTTTTATTTTGACCCGATGTTCCTACTTCCGACTTCCGGGCATTTTTTCCCTTCCAACTTCCGGCTTCCGACTTCCGTCTTAAAAAATTTAGTTCCGACTTCCGACTTCAGGATAAGAAAATTCCTTTCCGACTTCCGGGTTTCAAAATTTCACTTCCTTACAACTCTGGTGTAGAGGTCTTCTCATCACTGCATAAAGATGCAGAGGCCGTGTTGTAGTCCGTAAAATACATGGAAGATACACCAGCAGCGTCCGCGCATTGTCTGTGAAATCCTTTGGAATAAGGTTTCACGCCAACTTGTAGATCCAAAAGTACTTGTAGATCAAAAACTGCAACATTTTGTGATCTACTACCCCCCCCCCCCCCCCCCCCCCCTGTTTGGACCACATAATACAATACCTTTGACGTCATCATTACATATTTCCCACAGACTAAATTAGTCAATAGACCCCTTCAGTCTTACTCATACCGTCTTTGGGTCTCCATTTAGCCTTTTCTGTCTTACTCTTTTCAGAATCAATAATTTTTCTTCCTCTTCCTTTTTCTTCTTTTGTATTCTAAATCGAATGGCACTTACAGATTTTTGATATCTTTTTTAGTTTTTTCAGAACACTAAAAAAATTGGATGGTCCTATCGATATGGACCGCACTGTATGTTCAAACCAATTCCAATTCTCACATTTTTTTCTGAAATTTTAAGAACATTTTTTTCCAGTTGCTAAACATTTTGAGAAGATGGCAATTCCAAACTCTTCAAAGCCCCCACACGGCACCCTGAGCCTTCAAAATCGTAGAAAATTGTGTTTGGGAAACTGGGGAGATAAGTTAGGTTTCACGCACAATTGTAGATCAAAAAGTAGTACTGTAACAATTTGTGATCTGCTACCTTTCTACCCCCTGTTTGGACCACATAATACAATACCTTTGACGTCATTATTACATATTTCCCACAGACTAAATTAGTCAATAGACCCTTTCAGTCTTACTCATATCGTCTTTGGGTCTCCATTTAACCTTTTCTGTCTTACTCTTTTTCCGATAATTATTTTTTCTTCCTCTTCCTTTTTCTTCAATTTGTTGTATTCAATAAAGTTTTTTCCTAAAATAACGATTGTTCTTACAGCGATGGTGGAGCAACACGGACGGCCAAAGATGGACACGGATGGACCGGAAGGTGGAGTGATCGATATTGGATTTGGCGAGGATGGGATCGAGAAGCAGATGGCGGAATCGGGTAAAAGTTAAGTTTGATGTTGTTTATATGTTACTTCGTTTGTCTTCATGCCGGCATGTCTGTCCTGTCTGTCCTTACACACATTTAAGATCGATTCGACGGGACAATCGACGGGACAATCTACGGCCGGGATCGACCAGGATAAGGTAAGGGTGAGTTTTAATATGGGGCTTCCAGGTCTTTTAGATCGATTTGGCGGGACAATGGGACAATCGACGGGACAACGGGACGATCTACGGCCGGGATCGACCAGGATAAGGTAAGGGTGAGTTTTAATATGGGGCTTCCAGGTCTTTAGATCGATTTGGCGGGACAATGGGACAATCGACGGGACAACGGGACAATCGACGGGACAACGGGACAATCTACGGCCGGGATCGACCAGGATAAGGTAAGGGTGAGTTTTAATATGGGGCTTCCAGGTCTTTAGATCGATTTGGCGGGACAATGGGACAATCGACGGGACAACGGGACAATCGACGGGACAACGGGACAACGGGACAATCTACGGCCGGGAGCGACCAGGATAAGGTAAGGGTGAGTTTTAATATGGGGCTTCCAGGTCTTTAGATCGATTTGGCGGGACAATGGGACAATCGACGGGACAACGGGACAATCGACGGGACAACGGGACAATCGACGGGACAACGGGACAATCTACGGCCGGGAGCGACCAGGATAAGGTAAGGGTGAGTTTTAATATGGGGCTTCCAGGTCTTTTAGATCGATTCGAGGGGACAATGGGACAATCGACGGGAGCAGTCGAGAGGGATGCGGAAGCGGATGTGGCGGTGGTGTTGGCAGTGGCAGTGGCTGGGATCGACTAGGATCAGAGGTATAGGTACAGTTTGATGTTTATTTGTTTGTCAACATGGCGCCATGTTTGTCCGTTTGTCTGTCTGTCCTAATCAACCATTTAGCTCGAACCGATGGAGGATTGTGCGCTGGGATGCTGGTGCCGAGGTGAGGGGTAAGGTTAATTTCAGAATTATAGGTCGCATGGGTGGAGGATGGCAGGACCAGCAAGGGATTGTATGGGGGACAAAAACAAAAAAAAGGTAAAAATTTAAATGCCTGGTTTGAATATATTGATTAGCTTTCCAGATGCCCAAACGACGACGACGACGACAAGGAGGCAGGTCGGTGGGTGGTGGGCGGGTAAACACCGACCTGTGGTCAATGGATGGAAGGATTCGATGGAGGAATTCAATGGGAAGCCGCGGGGATCCACAAAGAAAAGGTAAGCAAAGTTTATGTGATAATCTGGAAATTTTATCGATTTCTAGACCTTCGGAGGATGGACGACGACTAGGAGGCAGGTCGGTGGGTGGTGGGCGGGTTCAACACCGACCTGGCGTCAATGGATGGATGACTCGATTCCGGACGGCTTCCAGCAATCACAACGATTCCTCCATTAATTTTTTGTTATGAGGCTTGCAAAAAGCAGGCAGCCCTCGCACCGCCGCACTTGCCACAATGAAAGAGGCGGGAAAGAGAATTTTTCTAGACCACCCGCTCGGCATCCTCGAATGGAAGTAAAAAATTAGAAAATCAGTATAATTTCACCGTGAACTTTTCATTGGATAGAATTTGAGGAAGACAGACATCTTTTTGACCTATCTATTCAAAATTGGGCAACATTATCACAAAGATTTGATGACAGAAAGATTACCCTGTTTTTTCTGATCATTTTGAACCTAAATTTAGTACTCTAAATGCCCCATGTAGTATTTTATGTTGACTGGAAACATGAAAATTAAAATAACTCTGCTCAGGTGGAACCTAATTTTTTGTATTTGAACTCAAAAGATGACCAATCAAATTTTCTACGATTTGGCCAAGATACATTTTTTGGATTGATCCAAATAAAGTAGAAAAACACTAAAAACCTAGTATTATGAGATTCTCAGGCCTGATTTTGAATTGAAATAACTCTTCAAACCTAACGTTTTTTTTTGACGTTTTTATGTCAATAAGAACTTCAAGCTAATTAGAAAAATTGGCCAAGCCAGATTTTACAAACTAGCTTTTTAAAATTAAATACAATCCAAAAGCTGGGTTTTCAGTACTAATTAGTAAAAAATTTGAAAAACTTTTCTAGAAAAGTAGCGTGTGTTCTATTTCCATTTGAGGATGCCGTGACCCGTGTATTTTTCAAATCTTCAGCTTTCCCGCCTCTTCCATTGTGGCGAAGTACAACGGTGCGAGGGCTGCCTGCTTTTTAGAAGCCTGATAAATGAATCTATTATCGAAGAAATAAAGCTGAGACACGGTTTTGGCAATGTGTCGATTTACGACGGGGCCTCGTAAATACCCACAGTGGAAACATATAGTCTCACTTTTATTCTTTCGATAATACAGCAACTTCTAGCTTTCCTTTCTATTGTCTATTCAGAATGAATCGCAAAGAAAAAATTTGATAATTTTATTTGTAAACAACTTTTTAGGCTCCGCCCATAATTTCCCAAAAAAAATGTGAATGTTTTGTCTTCTGAAAATTAAAGTGCCCCCCATGACGAATTCATTGTCATCGATCGAATTTCTTGGAGGTCGTATTGTTCTAAAGTTTTTGCGACTCTCTGAAATCATGACTGATGATCGAATACAAAATTATGATATAGAAAATTAAAATTATTAAAGTTCATAACATTTGTTTTGAAATAAAGAAATTGAACTTTCAGTTTCAGCTGAAAGATGACAGCACCATATTAACTTCAAAAAGAGATGGTGATGCGAGTGGCAAACATAAATATACGAGAAGATCAAGGATTGAGAGAATGGAAAAACTGCTCCATACGTATGTGCATGCTTCAGGTTTGTGTTGAAAGGTTCTCTCAAATATTCACAATAAGTGAAATGAAATTGCTCTCAACGATTCAAAGAATGAACTGTTCTTATACGTTCGACTGCTTGAGATGCTACTTTTCCAGCCTCTTTGAGTATTGAGTATCTCTGATTTGTTTTCAGAAGGCCAATAGCCACCCATACCAGAATCCGATACCGAGAACTCCACAGGCTGTGACAATGGAAGTACTGGAAGACGAGTGAACACACCAGAAGTAAACATCAGCTTGCATTTTGTCCAACGGCTAAGAGTTTGGAAATGCCAGATTCTCAATATCATTTAGAAACTGGAAACCCCATTTTCTTAAGATTTCAGAAACACACTTTGAGAATTGGAATTGGTTTGAACCTATTAAGTTATACAGGGTGGCTTTTAAATGCCGACGCATGTTTGAACGGCTATATCTGAAGAACCAGTTGACGTAGAGACGTGAAATTTCACACACAAACTGATGAAACGCAAGAAAATTACATATCAAAAGATCTTAACCATACGACTTTTCATAACCCAGCAGCATGGTGAAAATCAGATGTGTAAGGATTGGTTGTGGCACGCAACCTTTTAGCTTGAACAACGGCTTATTTCTCGGCTCATGTATTGTGTGGAAACTTGAAATTAGGCAGAAATATAGCTCAAAGCTTCGTTGCTAAGCACTGAAAATTTTGACTTCTTGGGTTAATTTTGAAAGAAGATCTGAAACTTTTGGTTAAAACCCGAATTATTGCAAAAACTCGCAAAAATCAATGAAAAAAAGATGTTTCCAATTCCTTTCGAATGATTTCGTATGTTTTTGAACAGTGCAAACTCAAAAACCAAAACGGTTGGGCTGTGAAATCGGTATTCGCTGATTTCGCCTTTTTTACGGTATGTTCATAAATCAGGAGCGGTCCACATATCGTCTAACGAGAGCGGCCGAAACGATGCAACTTTTGAATTCGAAATATTCAAATAATGGTTTTCTTTTCAGATAGAACAAGACGTCTGGAGCAGAAGAAGATTTGGAAACAAAATGAGAAGAATCAGAAGGAAAATCTCAGAAATTAGAAACATCTTCAGATTCAGAAGACTCGAAATCGAAAGAAATCCAAGAACAGGAAGCAGAAGAATAGGAAAAATGGGCTCTGCGACGTTTCGCAAGTGTGACGTTTCGAAAGTGGGACGTTTCGCAAGTATAATATTTTGAAACTGCGAAATTACACGAGTGTACCGTTTTGCTTTTGAAACGACACACTTTCGAAACGTCGCGGAGCCGAAAAATGACGAGTAGTTTGGTTCAACTGAGATGAAAGTATTCAGAAGAAGATTGGATTTGGTTTTCAGAAGATTACCTTTGGAAGAGTTTCAAAAATCAATTTATGAAATGGAGCAGAGAATCGAATTCCCCTCTGGAATTCGCTGCAAAATTGACGGACCATTTTCCCATTGCAAAATCTCAGAAAAAGATCATTACGCCGAATCAAGAGCTTCGATAAATTACGACAATTTCAAGAGTGAATGTCCGTTACTGATGACGGCCGCGGCATTCCCGAAAATATCGGAAAACTGTCTTATATATTCTCAATATCGTCTAACGAGAGCGGCCGAAACGATTTTTAAATGAAAAGATTTATAGAATTTAGAGAAAAATAAGCAGAATGGTTAGAAACTAGAAAAAATGTCAGAATCTAGTAGAATCCATAACCAAATGAGAACCTAGAGATTTCTTTCGGAAATTAGAATGAAATATGTGAAAAACCTCAAAACACCAAAAGTATTAGAATTAAAAAAAACTCATAAGATAAAAGGTATTCACAGAATCCGAAAGAATTTCAGAACCTCTAGAAGTTCACAATTCTGAAAAATACGAATAAATCACTATTTCCATTTTCAGAATTCCCTGGACTCCTCTTCTATCCAAGTGTGCAGGTGATGCTGCCCTGATTTGCCTTTGATCTTTACCGCATTTGTGGCTCTATTATTGACCTATTTTCTTTACAGTAATTCCGAATGACCTCACATCTTCATCAAGAGTATCAAGAATCCTTCACATTCAGATATAACCTGTTTTTGACAAGTGTTAATCCATATTCTTCTGTCTCCTAATCGTAAACTAAACCCATCAATGGTCCAGATGTCTGATTATTTACCGTTTCCCTTCACATCAATGACTGTTTTTTATTATTCATGATCTCTTCACATTGTTCGATGTCTCCATAGCCCCGCCTACTTTCTATAAGAGCTCAGAAACAGTCATTCTACCATCATCGTTTTTCTCATTTGCCTTTTCTCGTTCCTATAGATTTCTCTCCAGCAATGGACTTTCCTAGTACTTACAGATCTTTAAGTATCAATTAGTTAGTTTCATTAAGAACACCTAGTAGTGATTTATTCGTATTTTTCAGAATTGTGAACTTCTAGAGGTTCTGAAATTCTTTCGGATTCTGTGAATACCTTTTATCTTATGAGTTTTTTTTAATTCTAATACTTTTGGTGTTTTGAGGTTTTTCACATATTTCATTCTAATTTCCGAAAGAAATCCCTAGGTTCTCATTTGGTTATGGATTCTACTAGATTCTGACATTTTTTCTAGTTTCTAACCATTCTGCTTATTTTTCTCTAAATTCTATAAATCTTTTCATTTAAAAATCGTTTCGGCCGCTCTCGTTAGACGATATTGAGAATATATAAGACAGTTTTCCGATATTTTCGGGAATGCCGCGGCCGTCATCAGTAACGGACATTCACTCTTGAAATTGTCGTAATTTATCGAAGCTCTTGATTCGGCGTAATGATCTTTTTCTAAGATTTTGCAATGGGAAAATGGTCCGTCAATTTTGCAGCGAATTCCAGAGGGGAATTCGATTCTCTGCTCCATTTCATAAATTGATTTTTGAAACTCTTCCAAAGGTAATCTTCTGAAAACCAAATCCAATCTTCTTCTGAATACTTTCATCTCAGTTGAACCAAACTACTCGTCATTTTTCGGCTCCGCGACGTTTCGAAAGTGTGTCGTTTCAAAAGCAAAACGGTACACTCGTGTAATTTCGCAGTTTCAAAATATTATACTTGCGAAACGTCCCACTTTCGAAACGTCACACTTGCGAAACGTCGCAGAGCCCATTTTTCCTATTCTTCTGCTTCCTGTTCTTGGATTTCTTTCGATTTCGAGTCTTCTGAATCTGAAGATGTTTCTAATTTCTGAGATTTTCCTTCTGATTCTTCTCATTTTGTTTCCAAATCTTCTTCTGCTCCAGACGTCTTGTTCTATCTGAAAAGAAAACCATTATTTGAATATTTCGAATTCAAAAGTTGCATCGTTTCGGCCGCTCTCGTTAGACGATATGTGGACCGCTCCTGATTTATGAACATACCGTAAAAAAGGCGAAATCAGCGAATACCGATTTCACAGCCCAACCGTTTTGGTTTTTGAGTTTGCACTGTTCAAAAACATACGAAATCATTCGAAAGGAATTGGAAACATCTTTTTTTCATTGATTTTTGCGAGTTTTTGCAATAATTCGGGTTTTAACCAAAAGTTTCAGATCTTCTTTCAAAATTAACCCAAGAAGTCAAAATTTTCAGTGCTTAGCAACGAAGCTTTGAGCTATATTTCTGCCTAATTTCAAGTTTCCACACAATACATGAGCCGAGAAATAAGCCGTTGTTCAAGCTAAAAGGTTGCGTGCCACAACCAATCCTTACACATCTGATTTTCACCATGCTGCTGGGTTATGAAAAGTCGTATGGTTAAGATCTTTTGATATGTAATTTTCTTGCGTTTCATCAGTTTGTGTGTGAAATTTCACGTCTCTACGTCAACTGGTTCTTCAGATATAGCCGTTCAAACATGCGTCGGCATTTAAAAGCCACCCTGTATAACTTAATAGGTTCAAACCAATTCCAATTCTCAAAGTGTGTTTCTGAAATCTTAAGAAAATGGGGTTTCCAGTTTCTAAATGATATTGAGAATCTGGCATTTCCAAACTCTTAGCCGTTGGACAAAATGCAAGCTGATGTTTACTTCTGGTGTGTTCACTCGTCTTCCAGTACTTCCATTGTCACAGCCTGTGGAGTTCTCGGTATCGGATTCTGGTATGGGTGGCTATTGGCCTTCTGAAAACAAATCAGAGATACTCAATACTCAAAGAGGCTGGAAAAGTAGCATCTCAAGCAGTCGAACGTATAAGAACAGTTCATTCTTTGAATCGTTGAGAGCAATTTCATTTCACTTATTGTGAATATTTGAGAGAACCTTTCAACACAAACCTGAAGCATGCACATACGTATGGAGCAGTTTTTCCATTCTCTCAATCCTTGATCTTCTCGTATATTTATGTTTGCCACTCGCATCACCATCTCTTTTTGAAGTTAATATGGTGCTGTCATCTTTCAGCTGAAACTGAAAGTTCAATTTCTTTATTTCAAAACAAATGTTATGAACTTTAATAATTTTAATTTTCTATATCATAATTTTGTATTCGATCATCAGTCATGATTTCAGAGAGTCGCAAAAACTTTAGAACAATACGACCTCCAAGAAATTCGATCGATGACAATGAATTCGTCATGGGGGGCACTTTAATTTTCAGAAGACAAAACATTCACATTTTTTTTGGGAAATTATGGGCGGAGCCTAAAAAGTTGTTTACAAATAAAATTATCAAATTTTTTCTTTGCGATTCATTCTGAATAGACAATAGAAAGGAAAGCTAGAAGTTGCTGTATTATCGAAAGAATAAAAGTGAGACTATATGTTTCCACTGTGGGTATTTACGAGGCCCCGTCGTAAATCGACACATTGCCAAAACCGTGTCTCAGCTTTATTTCTTCGATAATAGATTCATTTATCAGGCTTCTAAAAAGCAGGCAGCCCTCGCACCGTTGTACTTCGCCACAATGGAAGAGGCGGGAAAGCTGAAGATTTGAAAAATACACGGGTCACGGCATCCTCAAATGGAAATAGAACACACGCTACTTTTCTAGAAAAGTTTTTCAAATTTTTTACTAATTAGTACTGAAAACCCAGCTTTTGGATTGTATTTAATTTTAAAAAGCTAGTTTGTAAAATCTGGCTTGGCCAATTTTTCTAATTAGCTTGAAGTTCTTATTGACATAAAAACGTCAAAAAAAACGTTAGGTTTGAAGAGTTATTTCAATTCAAAATCAGGCCTGAGAATCTCATAATACTAGGTTTTTAGTGTTTTTCTACTTTATTTGGATCAATCCAAAAAATGTATCTTGGCCAAATCGTAGAAAATTTGATTGGTCATCTTTTGAGTTCAAATACAAAAAATTAGGTTCCACCTGAGCAGAGTTATTTTAATTTTCATGTTTCCAGTCAACATAAAATACTACATGGGGCATTTAGAGTACTAAATTTAGGTTCAAAATGATCAGAAAAAACAGGGTAATCTTTCTGTCATCAAATCTTTGTGATAATGTTGCCCAATTTTGAATAGATAGGTCAAAAAGATGTCTGTCTTCCTCAAATTCTATCCAATGAAAAGTTCACGGTGAAATTATACTGATTTTCTAATTTTTTACTTCCATTCGAGGATGCCGAGCGGGTGGTCTAGAAAAATTCTCTTTCCCGCCTCTTTCATTGTGGCAAGTGCGGCGGTGCGAGGGCTGCCTGCTTTTTGCAAGCCTCATAACAAAAAATTAATGGAGGAATCGTTGTGATTGCTGGAAGCCGTCCGGAATCGAGTCATCCATCCATTGACGCCAGGTCGGTGTTGAACCCGCCCACCACCCACCGACCTGCCTCCTAGTCGTCGTCCATCCTCCGAAGGTCTAGAAATCGATAAAATTTCCAGATTATCACATAAACTTTGCTTACCTTTTCTTTGTGGATCCCCGCGGCTTCCCATTGAATTCCTCCATCGAATCCTTCCATCCATTGACCACAGGTCGGTGTTTACCCGCCCACCACCCACCGACCTGCCTCCTTGTCGTCGTCGTCGTCGTTTGGGCATCTGGAAAGCTAATCAATATATTCAAACCAGGCATTTAAATTTTTACCTTTTTTTTGTTTTTGTCCCCCATACAATCCCTTGCTGGTCCTGCCATCCTCCACCCATGCGACCTATAATTCTGAAATTAACCTTACCCCTCACCTCGGCACCAGCATCCCAGCGCACAATCCTCCATCGGTTCGAGCTAAATGGTTGATTAGGACAGACAGACAAACGGACAAACATGGCGCCATGTTGACAAACAAATAAACATCAAACTGTACCTATACCTCTGATCCTAGTCGATCCCAGCCACTGCCACTGCCAACACCACCGCCACATCCGCTTCCGCATCCCTCTCGACTGCTCCCGTCGATTGTCCCATTGTCCCCTCGAATCGATCTAAAAGACCTGGAAGCCCCATATTAAAACTCACCCTTACCTTATCCTGGTCGCTCCCGGCCGTAGATTGTCCCGTTGTCCCGTCGATTGTCCCGTTGTCCCGTCGATTGTCCCGTTGTCCCGTCGATTGTCCCATTGTCCCGCCAAATCGATCTAAAGACCTGGAAGCCCCATATTAAAACTCACCCTTACCTTATCCTGGTCGCTCCCGGCCGTAGATTGTCCCGTTGTCCCGTTGTCCCGTCGATTGTCCCGTTGTCCCGTCGATTGTCCCATTGTCCCGCCAAATCGATCTAAAGACCTGGAAGCCCCATATTAAAACTCACCCTTACCTTATCCTGGTCGATCCCGGCCGTAGATTGTCCCGTTGTCCCGTCGATTGTCCCGTTGTCCCGTCGATTGTCCCATTGTCCCGCCAAATCGATCTAAAGACCTGGAAGCCCCATATTAAAACTCACCCTTACCTTATCCTGGTCGATCCCGGCCGTAGATCGTCCCGTTGTCCCGTCGATTGTCCCATTGTCCCGCCAAATCGATCTAAAAGACCTGGAAGCCCCATATTAAAACTCACCCTTACCTTATCCTGGTCGCTCCCGGCCGTAGATTGTCCCGTCGATTGTCCCGTCGAATCGATCTTAAATGTGTGTAAGGACAGACAGGACAGACATGCCGGCATGAAGACAAACGAAGTAACATATAAACAACATCAAACTTAACTTTTACCCGATTCCGCCATCTGCTTCTCGATCCCATCCTCGCCAAATCCAATATCGATCACTCCACCTTCCGGTCCATCCGTGTCCATCTTTGGCCGTCCGTGTTGCTCCACCATCGCTGTAAGAACAATCGTTATTTTAGGAAAAAACTTTATTGAATACAACAAATTGAAGAAAAAGGAAGAGGAAGAAAAAATAATTATCGGAAAAAGAGTAAGACAGAAAAGGTTAAATGGAGACCCAAAGACGATATGAGTAAGACTGAAGGGGTCTATTGACTAATTTAGTCTGTGGGAAATATGTAATAATGACGTCAAAGGTATTGTATTATGTGGTCCAAACAGGGGGTAGAAAGGTAGCAGATCACAAATTGTTACAGTACTACTTTTTGATCTACAATTGTGCGTGAAACCTAACTTATCTCCCCAGTTTCCCAAACACAATTTTCTACGATTTTGAAGGCTCAGGGTGCCGTGTGGGGGCTTTGAAGAGTTTGGAATTGCCATCTTCTCAAAATGTTTAGCAACTGGAAAAAAATGTTCTTAAAATTTCAGAAAAAAATGTGAGAATTGGAATTGGTTTGAACATACAGTGCGGTCCATATCGATAGGACCATCCAATTTTTTTAGTGTTCTGAAAAAACTAAAAAAGATATCAAAAATCTGTAAGTGCCATTCGATTTAGAATACAAAAGAAGAAAAAGGAAGAGGAAGAAAAATTATTGATTCTGAAAAGAGTAAGACAGAAAAGGCTAAATGGAGACCCAAAGACGGTATGAGTAAGACTGAAGGGGTCTATTGACTAATTTAGTCTGTGGGAAATATGTAATGATGACGTCAAAGGTATTGTATTATGTGGTCCAAACAGGGGGGGGGGGGGGGGGGGGGGTAGTAGATCACAAAATGTTGCAGTTTTTGATCTACAAGTACTTTTGGATCTACAAGTTGGCGTGAAACCTTATTCCAAAGGATTTCACAGACAATGCGCGGACGCTGCTGGTGTATCTTCCATGTATTTTACGGACTACAACACGGCCTCTGCATCTTTATGCAGTGATGAGAAGACCTCTACACCAGAGTTGTAAGGAAGTGAAATTTTGAAACCCGGAAGTCGGAAAGGATTTTTCTTATCCTGAAGTCGGAAGTCGGAACTAAATTTTTTAAGACGGAAGTCGGAAGCCGGAAGTTGGAAGGGAAAAAATGCCCGGAAGTCGGAAGTAGGAACATCGGGTCAAAATAAAAATTCTCAATTTCGATGAAATATGTCGATTTTTTGGAAAATTTTGCTAAAATATACCCAAAAATGTAAAAAAATAGTGTCAAATTCCGAAAAGTTCTCAGTTTGTTAACAACGATTTTTCGTCGGTAGACGGAAGTAAAAATTTTCTTAGCCGGAAGTCGGAAGTCTGAAGGGAATAAATGCCTGGAAGTCGGAATTCCTTACAACTCTGCTCTAGACACCGTCATACTCTTACCCCCATATTCCACGGATAAGACTGACGCACAAGATTGGAACACCCTGGTTAATCTTGTACCCTTCGACTTTCTGATTATCATTTAGATTTTTGTGGAGTCAAGAATCTGTTAAAGTCTATTCCGTCTTTCAAAACGAAACTTCCCTTTATCATAAAGTTTTTATGCATTGAATATTGTATTCAAGGGAATTCAAAACAAAAAAAAAGCAGAAAACATCACACGCACTTTGGAAAAATAATTATCACAAGAAACAAACGATTTGACAAAATACACAAAAAAAAAAGTGAATAAGTAATAGAAAAGGCTTTTGGAAAAGCAACGAAATAACCCTAAATAAGACAACCAAATTAGTTCTTTTGAAGAACAAAACTCGCTTATTATTGGCTTTCAACAATTCGTTGTGTTTCACACAGTTTCTGATAAATCTCGCTCTTTCTCATCAATTCATCATGTGTTCCCTTGTCAACGATCTTTCCTTCGCTGACGATTGCGATGACGTCACTGTTTTGAATTGTGCTCAACCTGTGAGCAATTACAAGACACGTACGTCCTTGCTTAGCTGCGTCGAGAGCTTCTTGTACAATCTGAAAATGGTTCAGTTCTAGAAAAAAAGGGACTTTGAGTTGCAAACCTTTTCACTTTCAGTATCCAAAGCACTTGTTGCCTCATCGAGGAGCAAGACAGATGGAGCTTTCCCGCCTCTTCCATTGTGGCGAAGTACAACGGTGCGAGGGCTGCCTGCTTTTTAGAAGCCTGATAAATGAATCTATTATCGAAGAAATAAAGCTGAGACACGGTTTTGGCAATGTGTCGATTTACGACGGGGCCTCGTAAATACCCACAGTGGAAACATATAGTCTCACTTTTATTCTTTCGATAATACAGCAACTTCTAGCTTTCCTTTCTATTGTCTATTCAGAATGAATCGCAAAGAAAAAATTTGATAATTTTATTTGTAAACAACTTTTTAGGCTCCGCCCATAATTTCCCAAAAAAAATGTGAATGTTTTGTCTTCTGAAAATTAAAGTGCCCCCCATGACGAATTCATTGTCATCGATCGAATTTCTTGGAGGTCGTATTGTTCTAAAGTTTTTGCGACTCTCTGAAATCATGACTGATGATCGAATACAAAATTATGATATAGAAAATTAAAATTATTAAAGTTCATAACATTTGTTTTGAAATAAAGAAATTGAACTTTCAGTTTCAGCTGAAAGATGACAGCACCATATTAACTTCAAAAAGAGATGGTGATGCGAGTGGCAAACATAAATATACGAGAAGATCAAGGATTGAGAGAATGGAAAAACTGCTCCATACGTATGTGCATGCTTCAGGTTTGTGTTGAAAGGTTCTCTCAAATATTCACAATAAGTAAAATGAAATTGTTCCTGGCGATTCAAAGAATGAACTGTTCTTATACGTTCGACTGCTTGAGATGCTACTTTTCCAGCCTCTTTGAGTATTGAGTATCTCTGATTTGTTTTCAGAAGGCCAATAGCCACCCATACCAGAATCCGATACCGAGAACTCCACAGGCTGTGACAATGGAAGTACTGGAAGACGAGTGAACACACCAGAAGTAAACATCAGCTTGCATTTTGTCCAACGGCTAAGAGTTTGGAAATGCCAGATTCTCAATATCATTTAGAAACTGGAAACCCCATTTTCTTAAGATTTCAGAAACACACTTTGAGAATTGGAATTGGTTTGAACCTATTAAGTTATACAGGGTGGCTTTTAAATGCCGACGCATGTTTGAACGGCTATATCTGAAGAACCAGTTGACGTAGAGACGTGAAATTTCACACACAAACTGATGAAACGCAAGAAAATTACATATCAAAAGATCTTAACCATACGACTTTTCATAACCCAGCAGCATGGTGAAAATCAGATGTGTAAGGATTGGTTGTGGCACGCAACCTTTTAGCTTGAACAATGGCTTATTTCTCGGCTCATGTATTGTGTGGAAACTTGAAATTAGGCAGAAATATAGCTCAAAGCTTCGTTGCTAAGCACTGAAAATTTTGACTTCTTGGGTTAATTTTGAAAGAAGATCTGAAACTTTTGGTTAAAACCCGAATTATTGCAAAAACTCGCAAAAATCAATGAAAAAAAGATGTTTCCAATTCCTTTCGAATGATTTCGTATGTTTTTGAACAGTGCAAACTCAAAAACCAAAACGGTTGGGCTGTGAAATCGGTATTCGCTGATTTCGCCTTTTTTACGGTATGTTCATAAATCAGGAGCGGTCCACATATCGTCTAACGAGAGCGGCCGAAACGATGCAACTTTTGAATTCGAAATATTCAAATAATGGTTTTCTTTTCAGATAGAACAAGACGTCTGGAGCAGAAGAAGATTTGGAAACAAAATGAGAAGAATCAGAAGGAAAATCTCAGAAATTAGAAACATCTTCAGATTCAGAAGACTCGAAATCGAAAGAAATCCAAGAACAGGAAGCAGAAGAATAGGAAAAATGGGCTCTGCGACGTTTCGCAAGTGTGACGTTTCGAAAGTGGGACGTTTCGCAAGTATAATATTTTGAAACTGCGAAATTACACGAGTGTACCGTTTTGCTTTTGAAACGACACACTTTCGAAACGTCGCGGAGCCGAAAAATGACGAGTAGTTTGGTTCAACTGAGATGAAAGTATTCAGAAGAAGATTGGATTTGGTTTTCAGAAGATTACCTTTGGAAGAGTTTCAAAAATCAATTTATGAAATGGAGCAGAGAATCGAATTCCCCTCTGGAATTCGCTGCAAAATTGACGGACCATTTTCCCATTGCAAAATCTTAGAAAAAGATCATTACGCCGAATCAAGAGCTTCGATAAATTACGACAATTTCAAGAGTGAATGTCCGTTACTGATGACGGCCGCGGCATTCCCGAAAACATCGGAAAACTGTCTTATATATTCTCAATATCGTCTAACGAGAGCGGCCGAAACGATTTTTAAATGAAAAGATTTATAGAATTTAGAGAAAAATAAGCAGAATGGTTAGAAACTAGAAAAAATGTCAGAATCTAGTAGAATCCATAACCAAATGAGAACCTAGAGATTTCTTTCGGAAATTAGAATGAAATATGTGAAAAACCTCAAAACACCAAAAGTATTAGAATTAAAAAAAACTCATAAGATAAAAGGTATTCACAGAATCCGAAAGAATTTCAGAACCTCTAGAAGTTCACAATTCTGAAAAATACGAATAAATCACTATTTCCATTTTCAGAATTCCCTGGACTCCTCTTCTATCCAAGTGTGCAGGTGATGCTGCCCTGATTTGCCTTTGATCTTTACCGCATTTGTGGCTCTATTATTGACCTATTTTCTTTACAGTAATTCCGAATGACCTCACATCTTCATCAAGAGTATCAAGAATCCTTCACATTCAGATATAACCTGTTTTTGACAAGTGTTAATCCATATTCTTCTGTCTCCTAATCGTAAACTAAACCCATCAATGGTCCAGATGTCTGATTATTTACCGTTTCCCTTCACATCAATGACTGTTTTTTATTATTCATGATCTCTTCACATTGTTCGATGTCTCCATAGCCCCGCCTACTTTCTATAAGAGCTCAGAAACAGTCATTCTACCATCATCGTTTTTCTCATTTGCCTTTTCTCGTTCCTATAGATTTCTCTCCAGCAATGGACTTTCCTAGTACTTACAGATCTTTAAGTATCAATTAGTTAGTTTCATTAAGAACACCTAGTAGTGATTTATTCGTATTTTTCAGAATTGTGAACTTCTAGAGGTTCTGAAATTCTTTCGGATTCTGTGAATACCTTTTATCTTATGAGTTTTTTTTAATTCTAATACTTTTGGTGTTTTGAGGTTTTTCACATATTTCATTCTAATTTCCGAAAGAAATCCCTAGGTTCTCATTTGGTTATGGATTCTACTAGATTCTGACATTTTTTCTAGTTTCTAACCATTCTGCTTATTTTTCTCTAAATTCTATAAATCTTTTCATTTAAAAATCGTTTCGGCCGCTCTCGTTAGACGATATTGAGAATATATAAGACAGTTTTCCGATATTTTCGGGAATGCCGCGGCCGTCATCAGTAACGGACATTCACTCTTGAAATTGTCGTAATTTATCGAAGCTCTTGATTCGGCGTAATGATCTTTTTCTAAGATTTTGCAATGGGAAAATGGTCCGTCAATTTTGCAGCGAATTCCAGAGGGGAATTCGATTCTCTGCTCCATTTCATAAATTGATTTTTGAAACTCTTCCAAAGGTAATCTTCTGAAAACCAAATCCAATCTTCTTCTGAATACTTTCATCTCAGTTGAACCAAACTACTCGTCATTTTTCGGCTCCGCGACGTTTCGAAAGTGTACATATCGTCTAACGAGAGCGGCCGAAACGATGCAACTTTTGAATTCGAAATATTCAAATAATGGTTTTCTTTTCAGATAGAACAAGACGTCTGGAGCAGAAGAAGATTTGGAAACAAAATGAGAAGAATCAGAAGGAAAATCTCAGAAATTAGAAACATCTTCAGATTCAGAAGACTCGAAATCGAAAGAAATCCAAGAACAGGAAGCAGAAGAATAGGAAAAATGGGCTCTGCGACGTTTCGCAAGTGTGACGTTTCGAAAGTGGGACGTTTCGCAAGTATAATATTTTGAAACTGCGAAATTACACGAGTGTACCGTTTTGCTTTTGAAACGTACAGTAGTTGTAACGGTTTGAGAAATTGGTGTTGTTCGTGAGCAAGACGTAGATGGTCCTTCTGTACCAGTGGCATCGACAACAGGAGTGGATTGTTTGGATGCCGTTTGAGCGGCAGCTGCTGCTAGAGCAAGAGTGGATGTTGATACTGCAGGCAAAACGGCGCGAAAAGCTGAAGATTCCGATGGAACCACTTTTGGAATAACACCCGAAACTTTAGTTGCAATCACAGTGGTTTCAGTAGTACAAGCTTGAGGCAATGCTGCCTTGATTGGTGTCACTTGATGTTCAACAGCTGACGAACCTTGCTTTGGAGCAGCAAGTGTAGCTATTGACCCGTTTGCAATAGCTTGCGACATGCCTTGCTGATTCAATACTGTAGCTGCCTTAGCCATTGAGCCTTCCTTTGGAGCGGCAGAAATGCCTCGCTGTTTTGATACCGGCGCAGAAGTTGCTCCTTGAGCCTCTGATACTGGTGGTCCTCTAGCATTTGATGTTTTAGCTGGAGCTGTAATCACTACTTCAGGTGTGACAGATGGTATCGATGCGGATGGTATTAGTGGAGGAGTTGATACTGTAGTTGGAGCAATTGACGGTTCTTGTGAAGATGAAGTCGCCTGTGGTGATTCGCTAGCTACAAGATTCTTTGCCAGGGCCGCTGACGGCGTTGGTGCTTTGGCTGGAGGACGAGTTGATACTGCAGTTGGAACAGCTGGCGTTCCTTGTGGTTCTTTTCTTGGCACAGAGGATTCGCTAGCTACAGCATTCTTCGCGAGTATAACTGATCTTTCAGTTGGAGTTGGTACTGTAGTTGAAACACTTGATGTTCCTTGTGGTGCCTGTAGTGCTTCTGATACCAAACATTCTGTGACTACGCTACTCTTCGCAAGTTTTTTTTTTAATTTTTTTTTTGGTACCTAATTTTACCTAAAAATAGGTACCTAAAAATAGATACCTAAAAATAGATACCTAAAAATAGGTACCTAAAAATAGGTACCAAATAATAGGTACCTAAAATTAGGTACCTAAAAATAGGTACCTAAAATTAGGTACCTAAAATTAGGTACCTAAAAATAGGTACTTAAAAATAGGTACCTAAAATTAGGTACCTAAAGTGGTTGCGGAAAATCAACAATCGTGAATCTTCTTCAACGATTCTATGATCCAACGAAAGGAAAAGTGCTTCTGGATGGAGTTGATTTGAGAGAAATCAATGTTCACAGTCTTCGTGAGCAAATTGGAATTGTCAGTCAGGAACCAGTGTTGTTTGATGGAACTATTTATGAGAATATTAAAATGGGAAATGAACATGCAACACACGATCAAGTCGTTGAAGCATGCAAAATGGCGAATGCCAATGACTTCATCAAAAGATTGCCAGATGGATACGGTACTAGAGTTGGAGAGAAAGGAGTTCAATTGAGTGGAGGACAGAAACAGAGAATTGGTTTGTTGGAAACTATAATTCATTCAATTACTAGAGTTTTCAGCCATTGCCCGTGCTCTTGTCAAGAATCCAAAGATTCTTCTCCTCGACGAAGCCACATCCGCTCTTGACACAGAAGCTGAGAGAGAAGTTCAAGCAGCTCTTGATCAAGCTCAGACTGGAAGAACCACTCTGATCGTTGCCCATCGTTTGAGTACGATTCGAAATGTTGACAAGATTTTTGTGTTCAAGGCTGGAAATATCGTGGAGACTGGAAGTCATGAGGAACTGATGAATAAGCAGGGAATATTCTACGATATGACACAGGCTCAAGTGGTTAGACAACAACAACAGGAGGCTGGAAAGGATATTGAAGATACTATTTCGGAGTCAGCTCATTCTCATCTCAGCAGAAAGTCCTCGACGAGAAGTGCTATCTCTATGGCTACGTCGATTCATCAGTTGGCGGAGGAAGTTGAGGTAAGAAGAACACTTTCTAGAATTCAATCATTGAAGTTCAGATGAAAAAGTAGTATAGATAATTTTATTCTGAAAACTCATTCCGGATTCTCATTTCTGATGTCCTATATCTGTTTTGCCCCTAATCCCAATTACAGCTTGTTGACCCGTTCAACGGTCAAACGAATCACGACATGATAAGAGCCCGCGTTTTGGCGGCTTTTGTGGGTGTAAGTGACTGGTTGTACCCTGATTCTACTTCTAATTCGTTTCTTTGGTTTTCAATTAACTCTTCTTCTTCTTCTTCTTTGCCTATCCCTGCTCCTCTTTTTTTCCTGACATTTTCTACCTGTTTTGCAGAATACTGGAGAATTAAAGTTCTAATATTGAATTGTTTCCAATTTTCAGGAATGCAAGGCTCCGCCGACTCCAATCTCGAAAATCTTCAGTTTCAACAAAGACAAAATCTGGTGGTTTATTGGTGGAATGTTTGGTGCATTCATCTTTGGTTCAGTTACTCCGGTCTTTGCTCTTGTTTATGCTGAAATTTTCAATGTGAGTTAACTTGAATCAGTTTTTTTGAGACTAAACTATGATTCTTCCTAATTATAGGTCTACTCTGAACCGTTGGACCAAATGCAAGCTGATGTTTACTTCTGGTGTGCAATGTTTGTTTTGATGGGAATCACATTCTTCATTGGATTCTTTATCTCTGCAAATTGTCTTGGAAGATGTGGAGAATCATTGACGATGAAGTTGAGATTTGAAGCATTCAAGAATCTAATGAGACAGGATATCGCATTCTACGATGATTTGAGACATGGAACTGGAAAATTGTGCACTCGATTTGCCACGGATGCTCCGAATGTCAGATATGTGTTCACTCGTCTTCCAGTAGTCCTTGCTTCCATTGTCACGATCTGTGGAGCTCTCGGAATCGGATTCTGGTATGGATGGCAGTTGGCATTGATTCTAGTTGTTATGGTACCACTTCTCGTTATGGGAGGATATTTCGAAATGCAAATGAGATTCGGAAAACAAATCAGAGATACTCAATTACTCGAAGAAGCTGGAAAAGTGGCATCTCAAGCAGTCGAACATATCAGAACAGTTCATTCTTTGAATCGCCAAGAACAATTTCATTTTACTTATTGTGAATATTTGAGAGAACCTTTCAACACAAATCTGAAGCATGCACATACATATGGAGCAGTTTTTGCATTCTCTCAATCCTTGATCTTCTTCATGTATGCTGTTGCTTTCTATCTCGGAAGTATCTTTGTGAATCAGCATGCAATGCAACCTATCGATGTGTACCGAGTATTCTTTGCTATTTCATTCTGTGGACAAATGATTGGAAACACGACTTCTTTCATTCCGGATGTCGTTAAAGCTCGTCTTGCTGCCTCTCTTCTTTTCTATCTCATCGAACATCCTACTCCAATTGATTCTCTTTCCGAAAGTGGAATTGTTAAACAAATTACTGTAAATATTTCCATTAGGAATATCTTCTTCAATTATCCAACAAGAAAAGAGACTAAGGTTTTGCAAGGATTTACATTGGATGTGAGTTCAAGGATATGAGTTTACAGAAAATAGAGGTTGATAATTTCAGGTCAAACCTGGTCAAACAGTGGCTCTTGTCGAGCATTCTGGATGTGGAGAGTCAACGATTATGGGATTGTTGGAAAGATTCTATAATCAGGATAAAGGAATGATTGTGAGTCTTTTAGATCTTGATTCTTGTTTTTATTGAAACATGAAGATTTTCAACTGCTTCGCATTTCAATTTTCAGATGATTGACGGTGACAACATTCGTAACCTGAACATCAGCTCTCTTCGACAACAAGTTTGCATCGTCAGTCAAGAACCAACACTTTTCGATTGTACAATTGGAGAGAATATCTGCTACGGAACCAACCGAAATGTTACTTATCAAGAAATTGTCGAAGCGGCCAAGATGGCAAACATTCATAACTTCATTCTTGGATTACCGGATGTAAGTCGAAGAACTGAGATTCTCAAAGATCAGAATAATTTTCAGGGTTATGATACTCATGTTGGAGAAAAAGGAACTCAACTTTCGGGTGGACAAAAGCAAAGAATTGCCATTGCAAGAGCGCTAGTTCGATCTCCATCTGTCTTGCTCCTCGATGAGGCAACAAGTGCTTTGGATACTGAAAGTGAAAAGGTTTGCAACTCAAAGTCCCTTTTTTTCTAGAACTGAACCATTTTCAGATTGTACAAGAAGCTCTCGACGCAGCTAAGCAAGGACGTACGTGTCTTGTGATTGCTCACAGGTTGAGCACAATTCAAAACAGTGACGTCATCGCAATCGTCAGCGAAGGAAAGATCGTTGACAAGGGAACACATGATGAATTGATGAGAAAGAGCGAGATTTATCAGAAATTGTGTGAAACACAACGAATTGTTGAAAGCCAATAATAAGCGAGTTTTGTTCTTCAAAAGAACTAATTTGGTTGTCTTATTTAGGGTTATTTCGTTGCTTTTCCAAAAGCCTTTTCTATTACTTATTCACTTTTTTTTGTGTATTTTGTCAAATCGTTTGTTTCTTGTGATAATTATTTTTCCAAAGTGCGTGTGACGTTTTCTGCTTTTTTTTGTTTTGAATTCCCTTGAATACAATATTCAATGCATAAAAACTTTATGATAAAGGGAAGTTTCGTTTTGAAAGACGGAATAGACTTTAACAGATTCTTGACTCCACAAAAATCTAAATGATAATCAGAAAGTCGAAGGGTACAAGATTAACCAGGGTGTTCCAATCTTGTGCGTCAGTCTTATCCGTGGCATATTCGGGGTAAGAGTATGACGGTGTCTAGAGCAGAGTTGTAAGGAATTCCGAATTCCAGGCATTTATTCCCTTCAGACTTCCGACTTCCGGCTAAGAAAATTTTTACTTCCGTCTACCGACGAAAAATCGTTGTTAACAAACTGAGAACTTTTCGGAATTTGCCACTATTTTTTTACATTTTTGGGTATATTTTAGCAAAATTTTCCAAAAAATCGACATATTTCATCGAAATTGAGAATTTTTATTTTGACCCGATGTTCCTACTTCCGACTTCCGGGCATTTTTTCCCTTCCAACTTCCGGCTTCCGACTTCCGTCTTAAAAAATTTAGTTCCGACTTCCGACTTCAGGATAAGAAAATTCCTTTCCGACTTCCGGGTTTCAAAATTTCACTTCCTTACAACTCTGGTGTAGAGGTCTTCTCATCACTGCATAAAGATGCAGAGGCCGTGTTGTAGTCCGTAAAATACATGGAAGATACACCAGCAGCGTCCTCGCATTGCCCGTTAAATCCTTTGGAATAAGGTTTCCAACTTGTAGATCAAAAAGTACTTGTAGACAAAAAACTGCAACGATTTGTGATCTACTACCCCCCCCCCCCTGTTTGGACCACATAATGCAATACCTTTGACGTCATCATTACATATTTCCCACAGACTAAATTAGTCAATAGACCCTTTCAGTCTTACTCATATCGTCTTTGGGTCTTCCTCTAGCCGCTCAGTCTTACTCTTTTCACAATCAATAATTTGTCTTCCTCTTCCTTTTTCTTCTTATGTATTCTACATCGAATTGCACTTACAGATTTTTGATTTCTTTTCTAGTTTTTTTTCAGAACACTCAAAAAATTGGGTGGTCCTATCGATACGGACCGCACCAATTCCAATCCTCAATTTTTTTCTGAAATTTTAAGAACAATTTTTTCCAGTTGCTAAAAATTTTGAGAAGATGGCGATTCCGAACTCTTCATCCAACTCTCCCCCACACGGCACCCTGAGCCTTCAAAATCGTAGAAAATTGTGTTCGGGAAACTCGGGAGATAAGTCAGGTTTCATGCACAAATGTAGATCAAAAAGTAGTACTGCAACAATTTGTGATCTACTACCGTTCTACCCCTTGTTTGGACCACATAATACAATACCTTTGACGTCATCATTACATATTTCCCACAGACTAAATTAGTCAATAGACCCCTTCAGTCTTACCCGTACTGTCTTTGGGTCTCCATTTAGCCTTTTCTGTCTTACTCTTTCTGCGATAATTATTTTTTCTTCCTCTTCCCTTTTCTTCAATTTGTTGTTTTCAATAAAGTTTTTTTTCCTATAATAACGATTGTTCTTACAGCGATGGTGGAGCAACACGGACGGCCAAAGATGGACACGGATGGAACGGATGGTGGAGTGATCGAATTTGGATTTGGCGAGGACGGGATCGAGAGGCAGATGGCAGCATCGGGTAAAAGTTAAGTTTGATGTTGTTTATATGTTACTTCGTTTGTCTTCATGCCGGCATGTCTGTCCTGTCTGTCCTTATACACATTTAAGATCGATTCGACGGGACAACGGGACAATCTACGGCCGGGATCGACCAGGATAAGGTAAGGGTGAGTTTTAATATGGGGCTTCCAGGTCTTTTAGATCGATTCGAGGGGACAATGGGACAATCGACGGGACCAGTCGAGAGGGATGCGGAAGCAGATGCATCGGCGGAAGCGGATGTGGCGGCGGCAGTGGCTGGGATCGACTAGGATCAGAGGTATAGGTACAGTTTTATGTTTATTTGTTTGTCAACATGGCGCCATGTTTGTCCGTTTGTCTGTCTGTCCTAATCAACCATTTAGCTCGAACCGATGGAGGATTGTACGCTGGGATACTGGTATCGAGGTGAGGGGTAAGGTTTAATTTCAGAATTATAGATCGCATGGGTGGAGGATGGCAGGACCAGCAAGGGATTAAATGGGGGACGAGAACAACGAAAGGTAAAAACTCAAATGCCTGGTTTGAATATATTGATTAGCTTTCCAGATGCCCAAACGACGACGACGACGACAAGGAGGCAGGTCGGTGGGTGGTGGGCGGGTAAACACCGACCTGTGGTCAATGGATGGAAGGATTCGATGGAGGAATTCAATGGGAAGCCGCGAGGATCCACCGACCTGGCGTCAATAGATGGACGGCTCGATTCCGGATGTCTTTCAGCAATTAAAACGATTCCTCCATTAATTTCTTGTTATTAGGCTTGCAAAAAGCAGGCAGCCCTCGCACCGCCACACTTATCACAATGAAAGATGCGGGAAAGAGAATTTTTCTAGACCACCCGTGTATTTTTCAAATCTTCAGCTTTCCCGCCTCTTCCATTGTGGCGAAGTACAACGGTGCGAGGGCTGCCTGCTCTTTAGAAGCCTGATAAATGAGTCTATTATCGAAGAAGCAAAGCTGAGACACGGTTTTCGCAATGTGTCGATTTACGAGACCCGCGCAGCATGCCGTTGATTCAGTTTTGGGGCGGGGCCTCGTAAATAGGCAAAGTGTGAACACCGAGTCTCACTTTTACTCTTTCGACAATAAATTAACGTCTAACTTACTTTTCTAATTTCCCAAAAAAAATGTGAATGTTTTGTCTTCTGAAAATTGAAGTGCCCCCCATGACAAATTCATTGTCATCGATCGAATTTCTTGGACGTCGTATTGTTCTAAAGTTTTTGCGACTCTCTGAAATCATGACTGATGTCTCTGAGTAGTTTGTTCATATATTTAACGAAGCAAGGGAGTTGATAAAACTAACTGGGAAAAGAGGAAAACAGTTTCTGACAATTAATTCCATCCACACAGTTTATGTTAATTAGACTTTCGTTATTGATTGTGTTCAGTGGGATAAAAGTGACAAAAAAGGGAAAAATTGAATGATTGAATACAAAATTATGATATAGAAAATTGAAATTATTAAAGTTCATAACATTTGTTTTGAAATAAAGAAATTGAAATTGAACTTTCAGTTTCAGCTGAAAGATGACAGCACCATATTAACTACGAAAAGAGATGACGATGCGAGTGGCAAACATAAATATACGAGAAGAAGATCAAGGATTGAGAGAATGCAAAAACTGCTCCATACGTATGTGCTTGCTTCAGGTTTGTGTTGAAAGGTTCTCTCAAATATTCACAATAAGTAAAATGAAATTGTTCCTGGCGATTCAAAGAATGAACTGTTCTTATATGCTTTTTTTCAACTTTAGTAGCTAACTTTGGTAGTTAACTTTTGGTAGCTAACTTTGGTAGTTAACTTTTGGTAGTTAACTTTTGGTAGTTAACTTTTGGTAGTTAACTTTTAGTAGTTAACTTTTGGTAGTTAACTTTTGGTAGTTAACTTTGGTAGCTAACTTTGGTAGTTAACTTTTGGTAGTTAACTTTTGGTAGTTAACTTTTGGTAGCTAACTTTTGGTAGTTAACTTTGGTAGCTAACTTTGGTAGTTAACTTTTGGTAGTTAACTTTTGGTAGTTAACTTTTGGTAGTTAACTTTTGGTAGTTAACTTTTGGTAGCTAACTTTGGTAGCTAACTTTGGTAGCTAACTTTGGTAGCTAATGTTGCGGAAGTAATAAGGTTTAGATTACTTCCACAACTCAAAGTATTAGCTTAGGTCGTAAGCTTATCTGAATCGCAGATCTCTTATCAAACTCTTTGTTTTGCCAACAAGGAAATCAGTAAAAGGAGGAAATCAACAACGTGTTGGCCATCAAGATGTTATCTTTCCTTATCTTCCCCTCGATCTGGTCAACCGTCGCTATAAAAGCCGAGACTTTCGAGGAGGAAGATAGAGTTCTCACAACACTCTCGTCGACAAGTGCTCAACCGACTCAATCGGAGTTCGTCTACAACGTCGTCAAAGGATCGTCAAGAAGCTCTCTCAAACTGATCCTGTGTGCTCAATAAATTGGTTGTTAAATGCTCTCTGTTGTTCTGAAAGACTAGAATTAGTGTTCTCTGCTCTCGGACTCTGTTACGGGCTCACCACCCAATATGCAGTTTCCACATGGTGCATCGACCTCGACCGGACTGAAATCGTCAGTACGGGAAAGGACCCCGGTGGAGCAGAGTAACCTCTAGTTAATAAGACACAGAGCCAGCCATTAGGTTCAATCGGAACCACTGTGAATCCGTGTGGGGTCGTCTCGGAGACGTTCGAAGACGATGTGGCAACACATGGAGGTCGGACGGACCAACTTGAAGGAACGAAATGAACCACCAATAGTGAAATCGCCTTCACGAAGCCGTAAAGAAGTGAAATTGTCACTAAGCGACAGTCGTTGTCAACCAGTCAAGAAGAAGAAGAAGTGAATCCGTCACTCAACGAAAGTCTAGAAGGAAGGTCAAAGAAGTACTTCTAGCCAGGATACAGTGGTACGATGTCGTCAGCATGTCCAACGTCCAGAATAACTCGCGTTCAACCAAGTGAACCATCTTCAAGTAGTCAACGTCACGGACTTCTGCAACTGGAAACCAAAGGACCCACTGTAACCCTGTGTCAACTGAGTATGGTCGTAAGATGCTACTGGAAGTCAACCGAAGATAAGGGCCCAAAAAATCAACGGTAGACAGACGGAACAACGGAGACTATAAAGCACAATGCTCCTGACAGGATGTCTGCAGACGTCTTGCATTGGCTCCCTAGGACGGGCTCAGAACGAAGACTCAACTCTAGGTCAATAGATTGAGTACCAACTCAAGCTGCGGTCGATTTGCAGACGACCCCCTTGATTGGACAGACAAGAATGAAGCAGAATCGCTGCCAAGGAAATTCAAGAAGGAAGGAAAGTGAAGAAGACAATAGGATAAGAAGAAAAAAGAAACTGCTGATAAGATCGAAGGGTCAATCGGACCAAAAATTTCTACAAATGATTTCGAAATGATTGTGTGACTGCAGATGGAATAGCAGAGCGCTAACTGAGCGCATGGAAAATCATGTCGTTGGAAACGGTTCAGACGGAACCACTCAGCAATGAAAGCCACTCGGGCACTCTGGAAACCGAGAAGACCAAGATGAAGAACCACATCCTGAGCTCGTCAGGAATGAGAATTCGTCACATCTCCAACAAAAGAAGGAAGTGGACACCAGCGATCAAGCTGCAGAAGAAATCCAAGCATGACAATCGGTCACATCGAACAAGAAGGATCCTCAAGAACTTCAGAAGATAACTCTCCTGAAGTTCTTCAAGTGCGCCCCCCAGTGTTGCGGAATTAATGGGCCTGCCATTTCTTCCTCAACTCATGCATACATGTAATCGGCAACCGGCGACCATTCGGGTCCCAAGAAAACGACAACAAGCGATTGCGAAGATTCAACCGACTTCTAAGAAAGCAGAAAAGTGGAACCACAGCGGACAAAAAGAAATGGCTAACTTAGCTAACTTTGCTAACTTTGGTAGTTAACTTTTGGTAGCTAACTTTGGTAGCTAACTTTTGGTAGTTAACTTTTGGTAGTTAACTTTTGGTAGCTAACTTTTGGTAGCTAACTTTTGGTAGCTAACTTTTGGTAGTTAACTTTTGGTAGTTAACTTTTGGTAGCTAACTTTGGTAGCTAACTTTGGTAGCTAACTTTGGTAGTTAACTTTTGGTAGTTAACTTTGGTAGTTAACTTTTGGTAGCTAACTTTTGGTAGTTAACTTTTAGTAGTTAACTTTTAGTAGTTAACTTTGGTAGTTAACTTTGGTAGTTAACTTTGGTAGTTAACTTTGGTAGTTAACTTTGGTAGTTAACTTTTGGTAGCTAACTTTGGTAGCTAACTTTTGGTAGCTAACTTTGGTAGTTAACTTTTGGTAGCTAACTTTGGTAGCTAACTTTTGGTAGTTAACTTTTGGTAGTTAACTTTTGGTAGTTAACTTTGGTAGTTAACTTTTGGTAGCTAACTTTTGGTAGTTAACTTTTGGTAGTTAACTTTTGGTAGTTAACTTTTAGAAGTTTAGAAGTTAGAAGTTAACTACCAAAAGTTAGCTACCAAAAGTTAACTACCAAAAGTTAACTACCAAAGTTAGCTACCAAAGTTAGCTACCAAAGTTAGCTACCAAAGTTAGCTACCAAAGTTAGCTACCAAAGATACATGTAATCGGCAACCGGCGACCATTCGGGTCCCAAGAAAACGACAACAAGCGATTGCGAAGATTCAACCGACTTCTAAGAAAGCAGAAAAGTGGAACCACAGCGGACAAAAAGAAATGGCTAACTTAGCTAACTTTGCTAACTTTGGTAGTTAACTTTTGGTAGCTAACTTTGGTAGCTAACTTTTGGTAGTTAACTTTTGGTAGTTAACTTTTGGTAGCTAACTTTTGGTAGCTAACTTTTGGTAGCTAACTTTTGGTAGTTAACTTTTGGTAGTTAACTTTTGGTAGCTAACTTTGGTAGCTAACTTTGGTAGCTAACTTTGGTAGTTAACTTTTGGTAGTTAACTTTGGTAGTTAACTTTTGGTAGCTAACTTTTGGTAGTTAACTTTTAGTAGTTAACTTTTAGTAGTTAACTTTGGTAGTTAACTTTGGTAGTTAACTTTGGTAGTTAACTTTGGTAGTTAACTTTGGTAGCTAACTTTGGTAGCTAACTTTTGGTAGCTAACTTTTGGTAGCTAACTTTGGTAGTTAACTTTTGGTAGCTAACTTTGGTAGCTAACTTTTGGTAGTTAACTTTTGGTAGTTAACTTTTGGTAGTTAACTTTGGTAGTTAACTTTTGGTAGCTAACTTTTGGTAGTTAACTTTTGGTAGTTAACTTTTGGTAGTTAACTTTTAGAAGTTTAGAAGTTAGAAGTTAACTACCAAAAGTTAGCTACCAAAAGTTAACTACCAAAAGTTAACTACCAAAGTTAGCTACCAAAGTTAGCTACCAAAGTTAGCTACCAAAGTTAGCTACCAAAGTTAGCTACCAAAGTTAACTACCAAAAGTTAGCTACCAAAGTTAACTACCAAAAGTTAGCTACCAAAGTTAGCTACCAAAAGTTAGCTACCAAAGTTAGCTACCAAAGTTAGCTACCAAAAGTTAACTACTAAAAGTTAACTACCAAAAGTTAGCTACCAAAGTTAACTACCAAAAGTTAGCTACCAAAAGTTAACTACCAAAAGTTAACTACCAAAAGTTAACTACCAAAAGTTAACTACCAAAAGTTAACTACCAAAAGTTAACTACCAAAAGTTAACTACCAAAAGTTAACTACCAAAGTTAACTACCAAAAGTTAACTACCAAAAGTTAGCTACCAAAGTTAGCTACCAAAAGTTAACTACCAAAAGTTAACTACCAAAAGTTAACTACCAAAAGTTAACTACCAAAAGTTAGCTACCAAAGTTAGCTACCAAAAGTTAACTACCAAAAGTTAGCTACCAAAGTTAGCTACCAAAAGTTAACTACCAAAGTTAACTACCAAAGTTAACTACCAAAAGTTAGCTACCAAAGTTAACTACCAAAGTTAACTACCAAAAGTTAGCTACCAAAGTTAACTACCAAAGTTAACTACCAAAAGTTAACTACCAAAGTTAACTACCAAAGTTAACTACCAAAAGTTAACTACCAAAAGTTAACTACCAAAAGTTAACTACCAAAGTTAGCTACCAAAAGTTAACTACCAAACTCCCTTGCTTCGTTAAATATATGAACAAACTACTCAGAGACATCAGTCATGATTTCAGAGAGTCGCAAAAACTTTAGAACAATACGACGTCCAAGAAATTCGATCGATGACAATGAATTTGTCATGGGGGGCACTTCAATTTTCAGAAGACAAAACATTCACATTTTTATTGGGAAATTAGAAAAGTAAGTTAGACGTTAATTTATTGTCGAAAGAATAAAAGTGAGACTCGGTGTTCACACTTTGCCTATTTACGAGGCCCCGCCCCAAAACTGAATCAACGGCATGCTGCGCGGGTCTCGTAAATCGACACATTGCGAAAACCGTGTCTCAGCTTTGCTTCTTCGATAATAGACTCATTTATCAGGCTTCTAAAAAGCAGGCAGCCCTCGCACCGTTGTACTTCGCCACAATGGAAGAGGCGGGAAAGCTGAAGATTTGAAAAATACACGGGTGGTCTAGAAAAATTCTCTTTCCCGCCTCTTTCATTGTGATAAGTGTGGCGGTGCGAGGGCCGCCTGCTTTTTGCAAGCCTAATAACAAGAAATTAATGGAGGAATCGTTTTAATTGCTGAAGACATCCGGAATCGAGCCGTCCATCTATTGACGCCAGGTCGGTGGATCCTCGCGGCTTCCCATTGAATTCCTCCATCGAATCCTTCCATCCATTGACCACAGGTCGGTGTTTACCCGCCCACCACCCACCGACCTGCCTCCTTGTCGTCGTCGTCGTCGTTTGGGCATCTGGAAAGCTAATCAATATATTCAAACCAGGCATTTGAGTTTTTACCTTTCGTTGTTCTCGTCCCCCATTTAATCCCTTGCTGGTCCTGCCATCCTCCACCCATGCGACCTATAATTCTGAAATTAACCTTACCCCTCACCTCGGTACCAGCATCCCAGCGCACAATCCTCCATCGGTTCGAGCTAAATGGTTGATTAGGACAGACAGACAAACGGACAAACATGGCGCCATGTTGACAAACAAATAAACATAAAACTGTACCTATACCTCTGATCCTAGTCGATCCCAGCCACTGCCGCCGCCACATCCGCTTCCGCCGATGCATCTGCTTCCGCATCCCTCTCGACTGGTCCCGTCGATTGTCCCGTTGTCCCGTCGATTGTCCCGCCAAATCGATCTAAAAGACCTGGAAGCCCCATATTAAAACTCACCCTTACCTTATCCTTGTCGATCCCGGCCGTAGATTGTCCCGTTGTCCCGTCGATTGTCCCATTGTCCCCTCGAATCGATCTAAAAGACCTGGAAGCCCCATATTAAAACTCACCCTTACCTTATCCTGGTCGATCCCGGACGTAGATTGTCCCGTTGTCCCGTCGAATCGATCTTAAATCTGTGTAAGGACAGACAGGACAGACATGCCGGCATGAAGACAAACGAAGTAACATATAAACAACATCAAACTTAACTTTTACCCGATGCTGCCATCTGCCTCTCGATCCCGTCCTCGCCAAATCCAAATTCGATCACTCCACCATCCGTTCCATCCGTGTCCATCTTTGGCCGTCCGTGTTGCTCCACCATCGCTGTAAGAACAATCGTTATTATAGGAAAAAAAACTTTATTGAAAACAACAAATTGAAGAAAAGGGAAGAGGAAGAAAAAATAATTATCGCAGAAAGAGTAAGACAGAAAAGGCTAAATGGAGACCCAAAGACAGTACGGGTAAGACTGAAGGGGTCTATTGACTAATTTAGTCTGTGGGAAATATGTAATGATGACGTCAAAGGTATTGTATTATGTGGTCCAAACAAGGGGTAGAACGGTAGTAGATCACAAATTGTTGCAGTACTACTTTTTGATCTACATTTGTGCATGAAACCTGACTTATCTCCCGAGTTTCCCGAACACAATTTTCTACGATTTTGAAGGCTCAGGGTGCCGTGTGGGGGAGAGTTGGGTGAAGAGTTCGGAATCGCCATTTTCTCAAAATTTTTAGCAACTTGAAAAAAATTGTTCTTAAAATTTCAGAAAAAAATTGAGGATTGGAATTGGTGCGGTCCGTATCGATAGGACCACCCAATTTTTTGAGTGTTCTGAAAAAACTAGAAAAGAAATCAAAAATCTGTAAGTGCAATTCGATGTAGAATACATAAGAAGAAAAAGGAAGAGAAAGACAAATTATTGATTGTGAAAAGAGTAAGACTGAGCGGCTAGAGGAAGACCCAAAGACGATATGAGTAAGACTGAAAGGGTCTATTGACTAATTTAGTCTGTGGGAAATATGTAATGATGACGTCAAAGGTATTGCATTATGTGGTCCAAACAGGGGGGGGGGGGGGGGGGGGTAGTAGATCACAAATCGTTGCAGTTTTTTGTCTACAAGTACTTTTTGATCTACAAGTTGGAAACCTTATTCCAAAGGATTTAACGGGCAATGCGAGGACGCTGCTGGTGTATCTTCCATGTATTTTACGGACTACAACACGGCCTCTGCATCTTTATGCAGTGATGAGAAGACCTCTACACCAGAGTTGTAAGGAAGTGAAATTTTGAAACCCGGAAGTCGGAAAGGAATTTTCTTATCCTGAAGTCGGAAGTCGGAACTAAATTTTTTAAGACGGAAGTCGGAAGCCGGAAGTTGGAAGGGAAAAAATGCCCGGAAGTCGGAAGTAGGAACATCGGGTCAAAATAAAAATTCTCAATTTCGATGAAATATGTCGATTTTTTGGAAAATTTTGCTAAAATATACCCAAAAATGTAAAAAAATAGTGGCAAATTCCGAAAAGTTCTCAGTTTGTTAACAACGATTTTTCGTCGGTAGACGGAAGTAAAAATTTTCTTAGCCGGAAGTCGGAAGTCTGAAGGGAATAAATGCCTGGAATTCGGAATTCCTTACAACTCTGCTCTAGACACCGTCATACTCTTACCCCGAATATGCCACGGATAAGACTGACGCACAAGATTGGAACACCCTGGTTAATCTTGTACCCTTCGACTTTCTGATTATCATTTAGATTTTTGTGGAGTCAAGAATCTGTTAAAGTCTATTCCGTCTTTCAAAACGAAACTTCCCTTTATCATAAAGTTTTTATGCATTGAATATTGTATTCAAGGGAAGTCAAAACAAAAAAATAAGCAGAAAACATCACACGCACTTTAAAAAAATAATTATCACAAGAAACAAACGATTTGACAAAATACACAAAAAAAAGTGAATGAGTAATAGAAAAGGCTTTTGGAAAAGCAACGAAATAACCCTAAATAAGACAACCAAATTAGTTCTTTTGAAGAACAAAACTCGCTTATTATTGGCTTTCAACAATTCGTTGTGTTTCACACAGTTTCTGATAAATCTCGCTCTTTCTCATCAATTCATCATGTGTTCCCTTGTCAACGATCTTTCCTTCGCTGACGATTGCGATGACGTCACTGTTTTGAATTGTGCTCAACCTGTGAGCAATCACAAGACACGTACGTCCTTGCTTAGCTGCGTCGAGAGCTTCTTGTACAATCTGAAAATGGTTCAGTTCTAGAAAAAAAGGGACTTTGAGTTGCAAACCTTTTCACTTTCAGTATCCAAAGCACTTGTTGCCTCATCGAGGAGCAAGACAGATGGAGATCGAACTAGCGCTCTTGCAATGGCAATTCTTTGCTTTTGTCCACCCGAAAGTTGAGTTCCTTTTTCTCCAACATGAGTATCATAACCCTGAAAATTATTCTGATCTTTGAGAATCTCAGTTCTTCGACTTACATCCGGTAATCCAAGAATGAAGTTATGAATGTTTGCCATCTTGGCCGCTTCGACAATTTCTTGATAAGTAACATTTCGGTTGGTTCCGTAGCAGATATTCTCTCCAATTGTACAATCGAAAAGTGTTGGTTCTTGACTGACGATGCAAACTTGTTGTCGAAGAGAGCTGATGTTCAGGTTACGAATGTTGTCACCGTCAATCATCTGAAAATTGAAATGCGAAGCAGTTGAAAATCTTCATGTTTCAATAAAAACAAGAATCAAGATCTAAAAGACTCACAATCATTCCTTTATCCTGATTATAGAATCTTTCCAACAATCCCATAATCGTTGACTCTCCACATCCAGAATGCTCGACAAGAGCCACTGTTTGACCAGGTTTGACCTGAAATTATCAACCTCTATTTTCTGTAAACTCATATCCTTGAACTCACATCCAATGTAAATCCTTGCAAAACCTTAGTCTCTTTTCTTGTTGGATAATTGAAGAAGATATTCCTAATGGAAATATTTACAGTAATTTGTTTAACAATTCCACTTTCGGAAAGAGAATCAATTGGAGTAGGATGTTCGATGAGATAGAAAAGAAGAGAGGCAGCAAGACGAGCTTTAACGACATCCGGAATGAAAGAAGTCGTGTTTCCAATCATTTGTCCACAGAATGAAATAGCAAAGAATACTCGGTACACATCGATAGGTTGCATTGCATGCTGATTCACAAAGATACTTCCGAGATAGAAAGCAACAGCATACATGAAGAAGATCAAGGATTGAGAGAATGCAAAAACTGCTCCATATGTATGTGCATGCTTCAGATTTGTGTTGAAAGGTTCTCTCAAATATTCACAATAAGTAAAATGAAATTGTTCTTGGCGATTCAAAGAATGAACTGTTCTGATATGTTCGACTGCTTGAGATGCTACTTTTCCAGCCTCTTCGAGTAATTGAGTATCTCTGATTTGTTTTCCGAATCTCATTTGCATTTCGAAATATCCTCCCATAACGAGAAGTGGTACCATAACAACTAGAATCAATGCCAACTGCCATCCATACCAGAATCCGATTCCGAGAGCTCCACAGATTGTGACAATGGAAGCAAGGACTACTGGAAGACGAGTGAACACATATCTGACATTCGGAGCATCCGTGGCAAATCGAGTGCACAATTTTCCAGTTCCATGTCTCAAATCATCGTAGAATGCGATATCCTGTCTCATTAGATTCTTGAATGCTTCAAATCTCAACTTCATCGTCAATGATTCTCCACATCTTCCAAGACAATTTGCAGAGATAAAGAATCCAATGAAGAATGTAATTCCCATCAAAACAAACATTGCACACCAGAAGTAAACATCAGCTTGCATTTGGTCCAACGGTTCAGAGTAGACCTATAATTAGGAATAATCATAGTTTAGTCTCAAAAAAACTGATTCAAGTGGACTCACATTGAAAATTTCAGCATAAACAAGAACAAGACCGGAGTAACTGAACCAAAGATGAATGCACCAAACATTCCACCAATAAACCACCAGATTTTGTCTTTGTTGAAACTGAAGATTTTCGAGATTGGAGTCGGCGGAGCCTTGCATTCCTGAAAATTGGAAACAATTCAATATTAGAACTTTAATTCTCCAGTATTCTGCAAAACAGGTAGAAAATGTCAGGAAAAAAAGAGGAGCAGGGATAGGCAAAGAAGAAGAAGAAGAAGAGTTAATTGAAAACCAAAGAAACGAATTAGAAGTAGAATCAGGGTACAACCAGTCACTTACACCCCAAAAGCCGCCAAAACGCGGGCTCTTATCATGTCGTGATTCGTTTGACCGTTGAACGGGTCAACAAGCTGTAATTGGGATTAGGGGCAAAACAGATATAGGACATCAGAAATGAGAATCCGGAATGAGTTTTCAGTTAACTACCAAAGTTAACTACCAAAGTTAACTACCAAAGTTAACTACCAAAGTTAACTACCAAAGTTAACTATCAAAGTTAACTACCAAAAGTTAGCTACCGAAAGTTAACTACCAAAAGTTAGCTACCAAAAGTTAACTACCAAAGTTAACTATCAAAGTTAACTACCAAAGTTAACTATCAAAGTTAACTACCAAAAGTTAGCTACCGAAAGTTAACTACCAAAAGTTAGCTACCAAAAGTTAACTACCAAAGTTAACTATCAAAGTTAACTACCAAAGTTAACTATCAAAGTTAACTACCAAAAGTTAGCTACCAAAAGTTAACTACCAAAGGTAGCTACCAAAGTTAACTACCAAAGTTAACTACCAAAGTTAACTACCAAAGTTAACTACCAAAGTTAACTGAAAGTCCTTGATCTTCTTCATGTACGCTGTTGCTTTCTATCTCGGAAGTATCTTTGTGAATCAGCACTTAACCGAATTAACTGAAAATTTAACTGAAAGTGATTTTGAGCCGAGATATGGGTCCTCAAAGTACCCCAATTTTAGTGTTGGCTGCAACTTTGATGGCTCATATCTTGAGTTGCGTGAACATTTGGCCACTTTTTATTGCAGATTTGGGCTTTTCAGGGCCAACTTAGTCTAGGACCGAAGTTTCAGAAAGTTCAACTCAAGAGTCCGAGGAAGCCCCTTGTAAGAGTTTGGAAATGCCAGATTCTCAATATCATTTACACGGCACCCTGGCGCTCGAATCGGTTTGAATTCGCGCCACTGTAGGTCCGCAATCACTACGGCAAAAAATCTGTGCATTTTTGCGTAAAATTTTGGGTGAAAACTTCAACCTTGTCGCCCAACATTTTGGCCAGTTTTTCACAGTCAAAAGTGCATAGCAAATGTTTGCAGAAAAATTCCACATTCAAAAAGTATAAAAACTTCAGATTTCGTCAGATATTCAGATAGAAATCGACCATCTTTTATAAAAATTTTAAACGCTTATAACTCCTCTAACTCTGAACGAAAATGTATGATTTTATACTTTTTGAATAGATATTTTTTCAACTTAAAAAAGTTGGGAAATCGTTTTTTGAAAAGTGTTTCTAAAAAGCTGTTATCCTTAAAAACGCCGATACCCCGTTGTAAATTTTTCTGGGCATACTGTAGTTTACAAAAAAAATATTTTATGCGCAAGGAAAAGCTACAAATCGGGCGTCAACTACCGCGTTGACTCATTCGTTGATCAGGGTGCCGTGATTTAGGAACTGGAAATCCCATTTTCTTAAAATTTCAGAAACACACTTTGAGAATTGGAATTGGTTTGAACCTATTAAGTTATACAGGGTGGCTTTTAAATACCGACGCATATTTAAACGGCTATATCTGAAGAACCAGTTGATATAGAGACGTGAAATTTCACACACAAACTGATGAAACGCAAGAAAATTACATATCAAAAAATCTTAACCATACGACTTTTCATATTGATAGACAAGTTTGATTTTTGATTGGTTGACGAATTTCGATGATTCATGTGCCACGCGGACATGTGCCATTGAATAATTGAAACTGTTCACCTATTTCTTCTCAAAATAAGAACTTTTCATCATTCAAATGCTTCCATTTTAAATACTTTCTGATCTTACTTCAACTAAACATTTTCTACTTTTCAGACCCTGGATAATGCTCCTCCGATAATGCAAAAACCACGTGATCGTCGAAAGAGAATCAGGATGCAACCAGAAGTGTAATGAGAACAGTCGAAGAAGTACTATCGAATCAATTCAAAAGAAATACAAACATGCTTCCACCGAAAACCCAAATGTTACCAGTTAATCCAAGCCAAAATCAATACCCTCTACCGCCAGCTTTCTCGCCAATGCAACAGAGCCCCTATCCAAAACCCGCGGAGCTTCCAGCAAAGACGATGATGCTGCCACCATCAACAGGCGATTCCTCAAAAAACCCAAATGCTTCCAGTGACTCCGATTGTCCCGATGGCAACGTCTCCAAAACCACAAGGAATCAACAATAATCCAAACATTCCTCCTCCTCCACTTCCACATCCACCACAAATGCCGCTCGTTGCTCGTTCTCCACCACCAGCACGTACTCCAAAGAATATTAATCCATCGGTCGGAGCTTTCTTACCTGTTGCTCAACTACCAGCAATCACTGCTCCAACCCCATTGGGTCCTCCACCACCTCCAGTTCCACCTGCACCTTCAGCATTTCCAGCATCGGCTGAAAATGTGAAAAAAGATAAAGGTGGTGGGACAGTGGATGAAGGAGAACTGTCAGAGAAAAAGTAGGTTGAATCTGAATACGATAGATTATTTGTTTTATTTTACAGCAGAAGAAAGGAGGTGATCAATGGATGGCTTAAACAAGTGTTGACTAATGGAATCGATGGATTGAAAAAAGAGTACAAGGACGCGCCCAATGGAGTAAGATTGTTCTGTATGTATCGATTTCTAGAAGTTTATTCAGGGAACCAACGAGCAAGCGGAAGCGTTTGCTGCCAATCCAACTCGCAATCGGTATACCAATATTCCAGGCTGTGAGGCCACTCGAGTCAAGTTGGATGGAGATCCCAATTATTATATTCATGCAAACGTAGTCAGGTTAGAAACGATTTTCATAACAGTTTAAACTTTCGGAAGAAATGAGCAAAAGTTCCCTTGTTTCTAGCTCCGTCGCAAATCGCCGTTTCATTTGTGCACAGGCCCAATTGGCAGGAACAGTTGAAGAAAATGATCATTTTCTCTGGGCTAGAATACATTGTGATGTTATGTGAATTCGTGGAAACGGGAAAACAGAAGAGTGCCGTCTACTTTCCAGTCAAAGTCGGTGCATCTATGAAGGTTGGAAAATTGTGCACGGTGACAAAAGTGGCCAGTGAGAATGTAGGTTTTTTGCAGTGCGCTTCCCTTCCTAATTCTTATTTTTAGCTAGATAAAACACTGACAATGTCCACGTTGCCTATCACGAAGAAGGACAAGCACGATGCAACATTGACGGTGAAACACATTCACTGGCACAATTGGCCTGATCACGGAGTTCCGAATAACTTTTTGTCGCCGTTGCTTCTTCTGAATCTTTGCAAAAGTTGCCCGTACGTCTGCTGTTAAATGTTCTCATTTCAAACTTTATGAGTTCCAGAAAACCTATAATCGTTCACTGTTCTGCTGAAGTGGGACGTACAGGAACACTGGTTCTGATCTTCATCATTCTGGAGTCGTTGCGTCATCCGGAATTCGCTGGAGTTCCACGTTTACTCGCGAAACTTCGCGAGGAAAGATTCAAATCGATTCAAACGGAAATGCAGTATTTGTATGTTCATCGTGTTATTCTGGAGTATTTGGTATACAAGAAGTTTCAACATTCAAAAGAAGATTATGCGAAATTTGTCAAAGTAGTTTTTCTCTTCAAGTTGGGATTTATTTTGATAATTGTTCCTTTTCAGGAATACAAGGCTGCTGAGAAGACTGCATCATAATGATATGAATTTTTTGTATCAGAAAAATTGACTGTTGAATTGTTATGAATGAAGATTTGAATGTGCTCAGAATTAAACATATTATGTCCACTCTTTTTTGAAATCGGTTGCCAAAATATATTTTTTGTGAAGTTGGTGGTGAGGTGCGGTTGAAATTAGAGAGACTAGATTGAAGTTCAGCTATCGGCACAGCTTTCTAATATTGGCTCCATGACATGAGACTGATAAAAAGTTAAAGTTTCTAGAAAAAATATTATTCCTTTTCCAGCCCACACAATCGACCTGTTCCGGACCAACATTCAACATTGACACCGAAATCGACTACATCAAAGCACAATGCCACTGTATCATCCAGGAGCGTCCAGAATCCGCACGAATGCTCCGTGAAATGCTGCTCAATACGATAATCGCATTCGATAAAAATTATATTGGGAATATCTTGGAACATTTTTATAAAAATGTGGCTTTGAAACACTCCAAATAGGGGTTTTCGAATTTTGTTATTGTTTTTTATTGGTTTTATTTGTTGTGCTGAGTGAATAAATAAATATTGCATACAATAGACTTCCCAAAAAAGGATTTCCTTTAATTTTGAGCTCAAAAACTGATGAACATATTATCGAAACATCCCAAGTTTCATCGCGCTCCATTGCGAACTTGGGGAAATTCAACATTTTCAGGTTTCCCGCTCACTTGTTTCTCTTGTAGGTCACGTCGAAACCGCAAAATTAACAAAGTTTTTATATTTGACGTGACCTACATGAGAAAAAAGTGAGCGGGAAACCTAAAAATTTTGAATTTCCCCAAGTTCGCAATGGAGCGCGATGAAACTTGGGATGTTTCGATAATACTCCATTTCTCCACTTCCACTTTTGCCTACAGTAATCTTAAAGGCGCATGCGCGAAATTTCGTACACGGTTTCGCCACGAAACCAATTTTTCTCAAAGAATTAAAAAAAATTCTTTAGCTTCAATCACACTAACACCGTTTTAAAGTGTTTTAACCTTTTTTTGCTGAAAAAAAGTGACTAATTAAAATTAACACGATGGTGAGTCAAAAAATAAGAAAAAAAATTGAAAACATTTTTTTCAGGAAGGACGAGGAAACGGAGAAGAGAAGAAGGATGTTCCATCTCGCGGATTAAGTTATAGAGTGAGTATTTCTTAAAACTTTGTAAAAATAAGCTAAAAATCGTTACACTTTTCGTAAAATGAAACCCAAAATGTGAGTTTTCTTTTGTTTTTCAATAATATTATACGCAAAAAACGTATACCGTAAAACCTCTAATAGAAGGACACCTCTCGAAGGACACCTAAGTGAGCCCGAAAAGAGCATTTTCTCGGATTTCTGTTCATCTGAAATCTGTCTCAATCGATTCCTTATCAAAAATAGACCAGGATCAATATGAAATACACTCTGAATTGCTTCTCAAAAATTAGCTATGGATGCTTTTGTGAAAATTGAATTTGGATTTTGAGGAGGTTGAACAATGGAAGGACATGTCCCTCTATTAGAGGTTTTACGGTAATTCAGCTTCGAAAACCTATAAAACACCGAAGATCGATAAAAAATCGCAAAATATGGGATAAATCGAAAATTGATAATTTTTTATTCAAAAAATTGGAAACCGAATTTTTCAAATTTTTTCGATAATTTTCTCTATAAAATAATGCTTTAAATAAAACTCTTTTTTCAATCATTAATTTACAGGAAAAAGTCTAGAAAAATCGCTGAATTTTTTTTTCCAAAAAAATCGGTTTTTCTTGTTTTCAAAAATCGAAAAATTCAAATTTCTCGCCCGAAGTTTTCAAACATATATCAAAAGATCCTATATTTTCTGCTGATTCTTAAAGGGCCTGTTTTCATCGCTGATTTTTTCTCAAAAAAATTCTAGATCATTTTTCAGCTGGTGTTAGTACGAAATTTCTCTGAAAAATTGAAAATTATTCCAAGAAATATTCTAAAAAAATCGAGCGAAAAAATTGATAGCATTAGAATCAGAGAAAAAAAAGCGTTTTGGTATAAGAATGCCCTTAAAAAATTGAAACTTTTTATAGCTAAAAAACGAAAGTTTCCAATTTTTTGAGCAATTTTCGACTTTTCTGATTTTTGCGACTTTTATCGATTTCCGGTGTTTTGTAGATTTTTGAAGCTGAATTATACGATTTTTGAGTTTAAATTTTTCGAACTCATTTCGTTCGAAATATTCAAAAAATTCTTGAAAAATAATTTATTTTTTAGCAATTTTTTTTTTCAGAATCCCAACGTCCCGAAGACGATGACGTCTTCTTCTTCTTCTTCTCAACAACAAGCTCAGCGGAGCACTCATCATTTGGATTTCTCGAATGCCACGTCTGCTCATTTTGCTCCCCGATTGGCAAGGGTTGGATCGAATGGAGACGAAAGATCAAGGAACGAGACGGCGAGTTCGATTTGGAAGGATTCTGATGGGGAAAATCGGAATAGTACGGAGGACTCGATGGAGGATGCGGATATTATTGAGGTTAGTGAAAAAACTTCAAAATCGAACTGAAAAATCCCGGAAATTGCAAAAAAAAAAACTGAACAATAATCTCAAAAATTAGAAAACAAACAAGAGAAATCGTTTTTTGGAACTTTTCGTATATATTTTTTGCGTCTCTTAAAATATAACAAGGCATTGTTGAGATATAATAAATCATAAACGCAAAAAAGTTAATAAATAGTTTGAAAGATTATGCCAAAACCGCGATTTCCCACTTTCGAACTGTCCACTTTCGAAATATCTCATTTTCGAAATGTCACGGAGCAAGAAAGCTACAGCATGAACTGGAACCGATTTTGATAATTTTTCAAAACGAAGATAAGATAAAACACTGAGAAAAACTGAACCGAAATTTCAAAAAAATATCACCCCGAAATGTTCAAAATCTGATATCCAAAACCAAAAAAATCAACTCAAAATCACTAAATATGCTCCGGCTTACGAAATTGTAACAAAAAAAGCTCAATTTCAGTTTGTGGAGAATCCAGAAGAAGCGTAGAAGATCACAATTCGGATGCCGACACCGTCCCCGTTTCATGGTGTCTGCTCTGCTCACTGCTGGAGACGGGATCTCCAAGAGGATTGGATGTCGGAGGAAGGCGAAGGCGACGATATGGTGGAGAAGATTTTGGATGGGAAGAAAGTACAAGAGTTGACGATCGGGAATGGCGGTGGCGTATTGGCGACGTTCCACTTCCTCCAATCTCGCGGAGAGCTTCTTGGCCCCGACGCGATCTGTCGCTTCTCCGAGACAGTCGCCAAGAAGTCGCCCCTGCCGTCCACCGTTCGCTCGTGCAAGGAGCTCTTCATCTTTTTGGAATCGCTGGTGGAGACAAGAACTTCGATGAAGAAGCAGAAGAAGAAGCAGCCGGAGAAGCAGAGTATGGTGTTGTCAGAGGGACAAAAGATCATGAGGAGGGAGTTGGTCGCGTTTATTTATGAGTAAGTTTTTGATGTTTTTGCAACTAAAAATTCTTGAAAACCAATGAATATAACAATAGAACATGGCTTCAAAGTCTTCTGAAATTTTACCATGAAATCTTTGAAGAACCAACTCCGAAATCTCCAAAAAATTGACGACAATTCGCGCTTAAAATAGCCAAAAATTTGCCGAAATTATTCCGAAAGCTCAGTTTTCCAGAATACAGTATTGAAGTCTTCAAAAGATTAACAAAAAATAATCGTTTAAAATTTAAAAAAAAGAGCACTTCCGAAGCTTTTTTCTGAAGAATTTTTCAAAAAGTTTAAGTTAAAGTCCTCAAAAATTGGCCTAGAAATTTGTAACAATCCAGCGAAAAAAAACTCAGAAACATTTAGAAAGTGGGATGTTTCGCAGGAGGAACATTTCGAAAGTGCAACGTTTTGAAAGCGAAAATTTCAAATAGTTCTGTGGAGCACTTCTGAGCCGATTGATTAAATTACCTAAAAAACTGGCGAACGAACTGTCACACTTTCGAAATGTCGCGCTTGCGTAAAGTTGCACTTTCGAAATTTTTAAATAAAAAAGTTACCAAAATTGATCCTTTCCAAAAAATACCATTTTCTAATTCTTTCACTATTTTCAGTGCGGTTGTAAAGCACGGCTCCTTCCGAACGATTACTCCGGCGCTCTTCGAGGGATTCCTGACGGCGAAAAGAATGCGAACGATGACGGCGACGGATCTGGAGCAGTTGTGAGTTCTGGCAGGGGACCCTTGGACCATCTTAAAGCCCAGCTGGACTCTGGTGCTCTTTGAGATTATCTGAAAATGGATTTTTGATATCCGTCTAGTTTTCCCTTGAGATTCGGAATTCCCGAAGAATCTACTTTTTTTCATTTTGGAGCTGATTTGGACTTTTTTCTTTTTTTTCTGTAAATCTGGACTTTTCCGATGCACAAAATCAGTCAGAATCCTCCTCCATTGAGCCCAGAAAAGTCTGGCTCTTGGAGACTATCAAGAAGAGGATTTCTGCATTTTTACGAATCCCAGAAGCCCAATTCCTGCTCCTCCACACCATTCTAAATGCCAGAGAATAAGACTCCAATATTCAGCTTCTACGAGCACGTTCTCGTCGAGCTCCATGATCTGGAGGACGTTGAGGGCTACGTCAAGATGGCGTTGGCCCAGAGAGCTGGATTGGTGGAGGAGCTGGAGCAGTTTGATGATTGGGACGAGCCAGCTGAGCCATTGGAGCCGTCCGAGAGATACTCGCTGCGCCTTGGAGCCAACTTATCCACTGTGTCGCGGCCGTCGAAAGACCACGTCATTCAGTGCATTTTCCATTCACTGGAAATGCCGAAGGCGGAGGAGATGGTTTCGAGAAAGTACTGGGAGAGAATCCGTGCTCAGAACACCGAATTCGATGCAATGGATTGGAAAGACATTCGACAAATCTTCTTTTATTCGGTTCTGCCGTCGGCGGTAAAACCGGAAAGCTTTTTCAAAATCTGTGTTCTCCGAAAGGTGAGAAAGTTGATTTTTCTGTTAAAAAAGGTGTTTTGTAGATACGGTTTTTGTATTATTTCGGAGTACAGATGACGGAAGAAGATGTCGAATTGTTCTGGAAAATCGCTCGAATTCGGATTGTACTGGACACGGACAATCGGATCGCCGCAGCCTACACGGCCCCTGGAAAGAGTGCCCTCGATGAATGGAAGAACGAGAAATTGTACTCGCTCGAGTACAATTTCACAGGGTTCGACGACAACGAGGAGGATGACGATGATGATGAAGACGAAGACGATAAAAAGAAGAAGAAAGATGAGAAAAAGAAGATAGTGAAGGAAGGGCGGAGGTTCAGATTCTCCGCAAGTGATCAAGCCGATATGATCCACTACGCCATCCAGAAGATGAAGAACAGAAAAGGCTCTCCGAAATCGATCGATTTTTGGAGAGAGTTTGAGAAGGATAAGAAAAAGGATGCTGGAGAAACAGTCTTCCCTACGGCGTCGAGCCTCAAATTTCAGTAGGTTTTTTTGAGGATAAAAACTATTATTATTCATTCAGATTCATCTCCACTATTCTTCCATCTTTGAACAGAATGGAAGTTGAGGATGACGAGAAAGAGGAGCTTCTCGAGCTCATCGAGTCGACGAGCTCGAGAAAACGTGCAGCAGATCGGGAAGACGGCGGAGGGAAGAGAAGAAGGCAATGATTTATATATTATTGTATGCTGTGAATAAATTATTTATTGCCATTTTCCAAGGGGGAAATTTGAAAAAAATCGATTAGTCAGATTACCAACAGAAACATAATGTTCAGGCACGACACATCTGGAACTCCAATAAACTGAAGAAAAGAAAGAACAGATTCTGAAAAAAATCGATAATAAGGAAGGGATTGAGAATCTTTGAAATTGAACACTTTTGAAATCTGAGAAATAATCAAAAAGTTTGCGAAGAATCGGAAGTCTCTCAAGATTTGGAAAAGATCTGAAATTGTCACTGTAAAAACTATAATATTTTCAAAAGGGAATGTTCGTTACTGATGATGGCCGCGGCATTCCCGAAAGTATCAAAAACTTTATTTTATACTCTATATCGTCTAACGAGAGCGGCCGAAACGATAAAACTTTTGAATTCGAAATATTCAAATAATGGTTTTCTTTTCAGAGAATTGAATTCCCCTCTGGAATTCGCTGCAAAATTGACGGACCATTTTCCCATTGCAAAATCTTAGAAAAAGATTATTACGCTGAATCAAGAGCTTCGATAAACTACGACATTTTCAAGAGTGAATGTCCGTTACTGATGACGGCCGCGGCATTCCCGAAAATCGGAAAACTATATTCTCAATATCGTTTAACGAGAGCGGCCGAAACGATTTTTAAATGAAAAGATTTATAGAATTTAGAGAAAAATAAGCAGAATGGTTAGAAACTAGAAAAAATGTCAGAATCTAGTAGAATCCATAACCAAATGAGAACCTAGAGATTTCTTTCGGAAACTAGAATGAAATATGTGAAAAACCTCAAAACACCAATAGTATTAGAATTCAAAAAAACTCATAAGATAAAAGGTATTCACAGAATCCGAAAGAATTTCAGAACCTCTAGAAGTTCACAATTCTGAAAAATACGAATATATCACTATTTCCATTTTCAGAATTTCCTGGCTTCCTCTTCTATCCAAGTGTGCAGGTGATGTTGCCCTGATTTTCCTTTGATCTTTACCGCTTTTGTGGCTCTATTATTGACCTATTTTCTTTACAGCAATTCCGAATGACCTCACATCTTCATCAAGAGTATCAAGAATCCTTCACATTCAGATATAACCTGTTTTTGACAAGTGTTAATCCATATTCTTCTGTCTCCTAATCGTAAACTAAACCCATCAATGGTCCAGATGTCTGATTATTTACCGTTTCCCTTCACATCAATGACTGTTTTTTATTATTCATGTGTACATATCTCTTCACATTGTTTGCTGTCTCCATAGCCCCGCCTACTTTCTATAAGAGCTCAGAAACGGCCATTCTACCATCTTATCGTTTTTCTCATTTGCCTTTTCTCTTTCCTATCGATTTCTCTCCAGCAATGGACTTTCCTAGTACTTACAGAACTCGCATCTTTAAGTATCAATTAGTCAGTTTCATTAAGAACACCTAGACTTACCGTCGAAACTTTAAAACAAAAACTTCCAAAATAACTTCCAAAATAACTTCCGAAATAACTTCCAAAATAACTTCCGAAATAACTTCCAAAATAACTTCCGAAATAACTTCCAAAATAACTTCCGAAATAACTTCCGAAATAACTTCCGAAATAACTTCCAAAATAACTTCCGAAATAACTTCCAAAATAACTTCCAAAATAACTTCCAAAATAACTTCCAAAATAACTTCCGACATAACTTCCAAAATAACTTCGTTATTTTGGAAGTCCAAAAAATAACAACCAAGAAGTCCAAAAAATAACAACCAAAAAATAACAACCAAAAAATAACAACCAAAAATAACAACCAAAAATAACAACCAAAAAATAACAACCAAAAAACAACAACCAAAAATAACAACCAAAAAATAACAACCAAAAATAACAACCAAAAATAACAACCAAAAATAATATCCAAAAAATAACAACCAAAAACAACAACCAAAAATAACAACCAAAAATAACAACCAAAAAATAACAACCAAAAATAACAACCAAAAATAACAACCAAAAATAATATCCAAAAAATAACAACCAAAAAATAACAACCAAAAATAATATCCAAAAATAATATCCAAAAAATAACAACCAAAAAATAACAACCAAAAATAACAACCAAAAATAACAACCAAAAATAACAACCAAAAATAACAACCAAAAAATAACAACCAAAAAATAACAACCAAAAAATAACAACCAAAAAATAACAACCAAAAAATAACAACCAAAAAATAACAACCAAAAAATAACAACCAAAAAATAACAACCAAAAAATAACAACCAAAAATAACAACCAAAAATAACAACCAAAAAATAACAACCAAAAAATAACAACCAAAAAATAACAACCAAAAAATAACAACCAAAAATAACAACCAAAAAATAACAACCAAAAATAACAACCAAAAATAATATCCAAAAAATAACAACCAAAAAATAACAACCAAAAAATAACAACCAAAAAATAACAACCAAAAAATAACAACCAAAAATAACAACCAAAAAATAACAACCAAAAATAACAACCAAAAAATAACAACCAAACAACCAAAAATAACAACCAAAAAATAACAACCAAAAACAACAACCAAAAATAACAACCAAAAAATAACAACCAAAAACAACAACCAAAAATAACAACCAAAAAATAACAACCAAAAAATAACAACCAAAAATAACAACCAAAAATAATATCCAAAAAATAACAACCAAAAATAACAACCAAAAATAACAACCAAAAAATAACAACCAAAAAATAACAACCAAAAATAACAACCAAAAAATAACAACCAAAAATAACAACCAAAAAATAACAACCAAAAAATAACAACCAAAAAATAACAACCAAAAAATAACAACCAAAAATAATATCCAAAAAATAACAACCAAAAAAAACAACCAAAAAATAACAACCAAAAAATAACAACCAAAAAATAACAACCAAAAAATAACAACCAAAAATAACAACCAAAAATAACAACCAAAAATAATATCCAAAAATAATATCCAAAAAATAACAACCAAAAAATAACAACCAAAAATAACAACCAAAAAATAACAACCAAAAAATAACAACCAAAAAATAACAACCAAAAATAACAACCAAAAATAATATCCAAAAAATAACAACCAAAAAATAACAACCAAAAAATAACAACCAAAAAAATAACAACCAAAAATAACAACCAAAAAATAACAACCAAAAAATAACAACCAAAAAATAACAACCAAAAATAACAACCAAAAATAATATCCAAAAAATAACAACCAAAAAATAACAACCAAAAAATAACAACCAAAAATAACAACCAAAAATAACAACCAAAAAATAACAACCAAAAATAACAACCGTTATTTTGGAAGTTATTTTGGAAGTTATTTCGGAAGTTATTTTGGAAGTTATTTCGGAAGTTATTTCGGAAGTTATTTTGGAAGTTATTTCGGAAGTTATTTTGGAAGTTATTTTGGAAGTTATTTCGGAAGTTATTTCGGAAGTTATTTTGGAAGTTATTTCGGAAGTTATTTCGGAAGTTATTTTGGAAGTTATTTTGGAAGTTATTTTGGAAGTTATTTCGGAAGTTATTTCGGAAGTTATTTTGGAAGTTATTTTGGAAGTTATTTCGGAAGTTATTTCGGAAGTTATTTCGGAAGTTATTTTGGAAGTTATTTTGGAAGTTATTTTGGAAGTTATTTCGGAAGTTATTTTGGAAGTTATTTCGGAAGTTATTTTGGAAGTTTTTGTTTTAAAGTTTCGACGGTAAGTCTAGGTGTTCTTAATGAAACTAACTAATTGATACTTAAAGATGCGAGTTCTGTAAGTACTAGGAAAGTCCATTGCTGGAGAGAAATCGATAGGAAAGAGAAAAGGCAAATGAGAAAAACGATAAGATGGTAGAATGGCCGTTTCTGAGCTCTTATAGAAAGTAGGCGGGGCTATGGAGACAGCAAACAATGTGAAGAGATATGTACACATGAATAATAAAAAACAGTCATTGATGTGAAGGGAAACGGTAAATAATCAGACATCTGGACCATTGATGGGTTTAGTTTACGATTAGGAGACAGAAGAATATGGATTAACACTTGTCAAAAACAGGTTATATCTGAATGTGAAGGATTCTTGATACTCTTGATGAAGATGTGAGGTCATTCGGAATTGCTGTAAAGAAAATAGGTCAATAATAGAGCCACAAAAGCGGTAAAGATCAAAGGAAAATCAGGGCAACATCACCTGCACACTTGGATAGAAGAGGAAGCCAGGAAATTCTGAAAATGGAAATAGTGATATATTCGTATTTTTCAGAATTGTGAACTTCTAGAGGTTCTGAAATTCTTTCGGATTCTGTGAATACCTTTTATCTTATGAGTTTTTTTGAATTCTAATACTATTGGTGTTTTGAGGTTTTTCACATATTTCATTCTAGTTTCCGAAAGAAATCTCTAGGTTCTCATTTGGTTATGGATTCTACTAGATTCTGACATTTTTTCTAGTTTCTAACCATTCTGCTTATTTTTCTCTAAATTCTATAAATCTTTTCATTTAAAAATCGTTTCGGCCGCTCTCGTTAAACGATATTGAGAATATAGTTTTCCGATTTTCGGGAATGCCGCGGCCGTCATCAGTAACGGACATTCACTCTTGAAAATGTCGTAGTTTATCGAAGCTCTTGATTCAGCGTAATAATCTTTTTCTAAGATTTTGCAATGGGAAAATGGTCCGTCAATTTTGCAGCGAATTCCAGAGGGGAATTCAATTCTCTGAAAAGAAAACCATTATTTGAATATTTCGAATTCAAAAGTTTTATCGTTTCGGCCGCTCTCGTTAGACGATATAGAGTATAAAATAAAGTTTTTGATACTTTCGGGAATGCCGCGGCCATCATCAGTAACGAACATTCCCTTTTGAAAATATTATAGTTTTTACAGTGACAATTTCAGATCTTTTCCAAATCTTGAGAGACTTCCGATTCTTCGCAAACTTTTTGATTATTTCTCAGATTTCAAAAGTGTTCAATTTCAAAGATTCTCAATCCCTTCCTTATTATCGATTTTTTTCAGAATCTGTTCTTTCTTTTCTTCAGTTTATTGGAGTTCCAGATGTGTCGTGCCTGAACATTATGTTTCTGTTGGTAATCTGACTAATCGATTTTTTTCAAATTTCCCCCTTGGAAAATGGCAATAAATAATTTATTCACAGCATACAATAATATATAAATCATTGCCTTCTTCTCTTCCCTCCGCCGTCTTCCCGATCTGCTGCACGTTTTCTCGAGCTCGTCGACTCGATGAGCTCGAGAAGCTCCTCTTTCTCGTCATCCTCAACTTCCATTCTGTTCAAAGATGGAAGAATAGTGGAGATGAATCTGAATGAATAATAATAGTTTTTATCCTCAAAAAAACCTACTGAAATTTGAGGCTCGACGCCGTAGGGAAGACTGTTTCTCCAGCATCCTTTTTCTTATCCTTCTCAAACTCTCTCCAAAAATCGATCGATTTCGGAGAGCCTTTTCTGTTCTTCATCTTCTGGATGGCGTAGTGGATCATATCGGCTTGATCACTTGCGGAGAATCTGAACCTCCGCCCTTCCTTCACTATCTTCTTTTTCTCATCTTTCTTCTTCTTTTTATCGTCTTCGTCTTCATCATCATCGTCATCCTCCTCGTTGTCGTCGAACCCTGTGAAATTGTACTCGAGCGAGTACAATTTCTCGTTCTTCCATTCATCGAGGGCACTCTTTCCAGGGGCCGTGTAGGCTGCGGCGATCCGATTGTCCGTGTCCAGTACAATCCGAATTCGAGCGATTTTCCAGAACAATTCGACATCTTCTTCCGTCATCTGTACTCCGAAATAATACAAAAACCGTATCTACAAAACACCTTTTTTAACAGAAAAATCAACTTTCTCACCTTTCGGAGAACACAGATTTTGAAAAAGCTTTCCGGTTTTACCGCCGACGGCAGAACCGAATAAAAGAAGATTTGTCGAATGTCTTTCCAATCCATTGCATCGAATTCGGTGTTCTGAGCACGGATTCTCTCCCAGTACTTTCTCGAAACCATCTCCTCCGCCTTCGGCATTTCCAGTGAATGGAAAATGCACTGAATGACGTGGTCTTTCGACGGCCGCGACACAGTGGATAAGTTGGCTCCAAGGCGCAGCGAGTATCTCTCGGACGGCTCCAATGGCTCAGCTGGCTCGTCCCAATCATCAAACTGCTCCAGCTCCTCCACCAATCCAGCTCTCTGGGCCAACGCCATCTTGACGTAGCCCTCAACGTCCTCCAGATCATGGAGCTCGACGAGAACGTGCTCGTAGAAGCTGAATATTGGAGTCTTATTCTCTGGCATTTAGAATGGTGTGGAGGAGCAGGAATTGGGCTTCTGGGATTCGTAAAAATGCAGAAATCCTCTTCTTGATAGTCTCCAAGAGCCAGACTTTTCTGGGCTCAATGGAGGAGGATTCTGACTGATTTTGTGCATCGGAAAAGTCCAGATTTACAGAAAAAAAGAAAAAAGTCCAAATCAGCTCCAAAATGAAAAAAAGTAGATTCTTCGGGAATTCCGAATCTCAAGGGAAAACTAGACGGATATCAAAAATCCATTTTCAGATAATCTCAAAGAGCACCAGAGTCCAGCTGGGCTTTAAGATGGTCCAAGGGTCCCCTGCCAGAACTCACAACTGCTCCAGATCCGTCGCCGTCATCGTTCGCATTCTTTTCGCCGTCAGGAATCCCTCGAAGAGCGCCGGAGTAATCGTTCGGAAGGAGCCGTGCTTTACAACCGCACTGAAAATAGTGAAAGAATTAGAAAATGGTATTTTTTGGAAAGGATCAATTTTGGTAACTTTTTTATTTAAAAATTTCGAAAGTGCAACTTTACGCAAGCGCGACATTTCGAAAGTGTGACAGTTCGTTCGCCAGTTTTTTAGGTAATTTAATCAATCGGCTCAGAAGTGCTCCACAGAACTATTTGAAATTTTCGCTTTCAAAACGTTGCACTTTCGAAATGTTCCTCCTGCGAAACATCCCACTTTCTAAATGTTTCTGAGTTTTTTTTCGCTGGATTGTTACAAATTTCTAGGCCAATTTTTGAGGACTTTAACTTAAACTTTTTGAAAAATTCTTCAGAAAAAAGCTTCGGAAGTGCTCTTTTTTTTAAATTTTAAACGATTATTTTTTGTTAATCTTTTGAAGACTTCAATACTGTATTCTGGAAAACTGAGCTTTCGGAATAATTTCGGCAAATTTTTGGCTATTTTAAGCGCGAATTGTCGTCAATTTTTTGGAGATTTCGGAGTTGGTTCTTCAAAGATTTCATGGTAAAATTTCAGAAGACTTTGAAGCCATGTTCTATTGTTATATTCATTGGTTTTCAAGAATTTTTAGTTGCAAAAACATCAAAAACTTACTCATAAATAAACGCGACCAACTCCCTCCTCATGATCTTTTGTCCCTCTGACAACACCATACTCTGCTTCTCCGGCTGCTTCTTCTTCTGCTTCTTCATCGAAGTTCTTGTCTCCACCAGCGATTCCAAAAAGATGAAGAGCTCCTTGCACGAGCGAACGGTGGACGGCAGGGGCGACTTCTTGGCGACTGTCTCGGAGAAGCGACAGATCGCGTCGGGGCCAAGAAGCTCTCCGCGAGATTGGAGGAAGTGGAACGTCGCCAATACGCCACCGCCATTCCCGATCGTCAACTCTTGTACTTTCTTCCCATCCAAAATCTTCTCCACCATATCGTCGCCTTCGCCTTCCTCCGACATCCAATCCTCTTGGAGATCCCGTCTCCAGCAGTGAGCAGAGCAGACACCATGAAACGGGGACGGTGTCGGCATCCGAATTGTGATCTTCTACGCTTCTTCTGGATTCTCCACAAACTGAAATTGAGCTTTTTTTGTTACAATTTCGTAAGCCGGAGCATATTTAGTGATTTTGAGTTGATTTTTTTGGTTTTGGATATCAGATTTTGAACATTTCGAGGTGATATTTTTTTTGAAATTTCGGTTCAGTTTTTCTCAGTGTTTTATCTTATCTTCGTTTTGAAAAATTATCAAAATCGGTTCCAGTTCATGCTGTAGCTTTCTTGCTCCGTGACATTTCGAAAATGAGATATTTCGAAAGTGGACAGTTCGAAAGTGGGAAATCGCGGTTTTGGCATAATCTTTCAAACTATTTATTAACTTTTTTGCGTTTATGATTTATTATATCTCAACAATGCCTTGTTATATTTTAAGAGACGCAAAAAATATATACGAAAAGTTCCAAAAAACGATTTCTCTTGTTTGTTTTCTAATTTTTGAGATTATTGTTCAGTTTTTTTTTTGCAATTTCCGGGATTTTTCAGTTCGATTTTGAAGTTTTTTCACTAACCTCAATAATATCCGCATCCTCCATCGAGTCCTCCGTACTATTCCGATTTTCCCCATCAGAATCCTTCCAAATCGAACTCGCCGTCTCGTTCCTTGATCTTTCGTCTCCATTCGATCCAACCCTTGCCAATCGGGGAGCAAAATGAGCAGACGTGGCATTCGAGAAATCCAAATGATGAGTGCTCTGCTGAGCTTGTTGTTGAGAAGAAGAAGAAGAAGAAGACGTCATCGTCTTCGGGACGTTGGGATTCTGAAAAAAAAAATTGCTAAAAAATAAATTATTTTTCAAGAATTTTTTGAATATTTCGAACGAAATGAGTTCGAAAAATTTAAACTCAAAAATCGTATAATTCAGCTTCAAAAATCTACAAAACACCGGAAATCGATAAAAGTCGCAAAAATCAGAAAAGTCGAAAATTGCTCAAAAAATTGGAAACTTTCGTTTTTTAGCTATAAAAAGTTTCAATTTTTTAAGGGCATTCTTATACCAAAACGCTTTTTTTTCTCTGATTCTAATGCTATCAATTTTTTCGCTCGATTTTTTTAGAATATTTCTTGGAATAATTTTCAATTTTTCAGAGAAATTTCGTACTAACACCAGCTGAAAAATGATCTAGAATTTTTTTGAGAAAAAATCAGCGATGAAAACAGGCCCTTTAAGAATCAGCAGAAAATATAGGATCTTTTGATATATGTTTGAAAACTTCGGGCGAGAAATTTGAATTTTTCGATTTTTGAAAATTTGGTTGTTATTTTTGGTTGTTATTTTTTGGTTGTTATTTTTTGGTTGTTATTTTTTGGTTGTTATTTTTGGTTGTTATTTTTTGGTTGTTATTTTTTGGTTGTTATTTTTTGGTTGTTATTTTTGGTTGTTATTTTTGGTTGTTATTTTTTGGTTGTTATTTTTTGGTTGTTATTTTTTGGTTGTTATTTTTTGATTGTTATTTTTTGGTTGTTATTTTTTGGTTGTTATTTTTGGTTGTTATTTTTTGGTTGTTATTTTTTGGTTGTTATTTTTGGTTGTTATTTTTTGGTTATTATTTTTTGGTTGTTATTTTTTGGTTGTTATTTTTTGGTTGTTATTTTTTGGTTGTTATTTTTTGGTTGTTATTTTTTGGTTGTTATTTTTTGGTTGTTATTTTTTGGTTGTTATTTTTTGGTTGTTATTTTTGGTTGTTATTTTTTGGTTGTTATTTTTTGGTTGTTATTTTTGGTTGTTATTTTTGGTTGCTATTTTTTTTTGGTTGTTATTTTTCGGTTGTTATTTTTGGTTGTTATTTTTTGGTTGTACTATTAATAAATGATTAAAATTTTATTATGTCCTCTATTTCCCTTGTTAACCATCGTTCACCTTCGTTTATTTATCTTATTTCCGTTTCACAATAATTCGTAGACACTTCCAAGGAATCAAACAGAAAACGGTAACAAAAAATAAAACATGTCTTAGAGTTTCAACAAAATAAACATCTAATAGGTTTCGTTGGATGAAGCTCAATTTTCTACCGTATGGATCCATTTCGGGGAAAGGGCCGTATCTGAAATGGCATTCAAATTTTTTGAAATATCTCTTCGATTACTCACTTTCCCACAAACTCTACATATTTGACCACCATTTCTTTCGGCTTCATTGGCTGATTTCTCAACAAATCCGCTAAATGTAAAGCATTTTTCTTATACTCCTCATTATAAAGAATCGTCGTCACTGCTGATTTTAAAGTTTTCCAATCGTGAATTTCCGTTTTCTGTACCACAATTGCACATCCATGTCTCTCCAACATATAAGCATTTCTGTACTGATCTCCGAATATTGGAACAACAATTGCAGGTTTTCCACAATGAGCTAACTTATTGGTACTTCCCAATCCACCATGAGTCAAGAATGCGGAAATTCGAGAATCTCCTAGAAGATTTGGTTGTGGAACCCATTTCGAGAAATGAATATTGTCGATTCCATCGGCAAATGAAGTTTCGTTTGTTTCGTATTTCCAGATAAAAGTGACATTTGGTTCCGATCGAATCACTTTCAGAATGTTTTCTCTTGCTTCGTCGGGCATATGAGATGAGTGAACCATTGATCCAAATGAAATCAGAAGATTATATTTTCTCTTATTCAGAATAGTATTCCATTCATCATTCAATTCATGTGACTTGATTTTATCCATATCAACTGAGATTCCACCAATTGGAATTGTTTTTTGGAGAGAGGGTCTTGGAAAATCCAAATATGGATTTGAATTTGTGAAAAATAGAGAGGCAGCAGGAAAAAAGATCTCTCCAATCAGAAATGTTCTTTCCTAGATATTTTCGATAATGTTTCTGCTCTGCATCGAACATTCTATTGATTCCTCTGCTCATTCCCTGAAATAAATTATTTGTTTTTATCTCTTTTACAAATATGAACTCACCTCTGCCACTTTATGATTCTCGAACCTCTCCCAAAAGCCCATTTTTTCTCCATTCGTACTCATTAAAGAAGGAACATAACTGTGTTCATTTGGTTCTCCTAAATGACGGAATAAGTAGTCATAGTAGGCACACGAAGAAGCCAAAATTGTTTTTTCGATTCCCAATTTTTTGAAAAACCCGAGTCCACAAACAGATAGTGGCTCTAAAATCGCAACGTCAAAGTTTCGAGATTTCATCGTATCGAAAACATTTTTGTGACGAAGAAAGTTCTCGCATCCCAATTCCATGCCGTCGAAAAACCATTTGAAGGACTGGAAATTTGACATATTTTGATCCCTAGACATCTTGAAACTGGTTTCAAATATTGTTTGTGTTCTCAGAACTTCAAAAAACAAACAGGTCATGTTATCTTCTAGAACGTTTTTCGAAATTGCGGTAGTTCAAATCAACAACAGTCTAGTTATTTGAAGGCAAGTCAGATGAACGGAATTCTCTAGATGATTTCATTATAATTAAAAATCTTTGAAACCATCACCGGTAACCCACCTGTTCAACATTGGAAGAATCTGTCTGTTCCGTCCAATATGCTTCCATACTCTCATCAAACGGTACATGCTCTTGACTGGCAACATCATCTTGCTGAAACGCTCTCTTTTCTTCTGAATATTCAGAATCCAAACCTCCACAACAACGACATCCGTTGTTAATCTCACTCCCAGCTTATTCGTTCTTGCTACATCCACAATTGGAACTAGGAATGTCTTAAACTTTTCCAGCATTTTCATAATTCTTATTCAACCCACCACATTATGTCCAGCTTCGGTTAAAGTATCCGCTAATCTTGCCATAAAGTTCGTGTGGCTTGCAGCGAATGCGGGAGAATAAACGAGAACATTTATGGAATTGGAAGAAATAAAAAATAATGAAATCAAAAAGAATAACATTTGAGAGTAGACAGTGTTCACTGTTTTGACCCAATCGTCTCCATTTTCTTCCTTTTAAAGGATTTTGGGAAGACAAAAACAAATCACTTGACAGTTTCAGATATTTATCATTTATTATAGAGACACCCGTGGTCAGAGACTGAAATAGGAGACGAGCGTGGAACTGTGATCACTCTGTTTTCACTTTGACACAGTTCAAAATATAACGGAAAATTAGGAAAATGGTGATTCCTGAAATAAGAATTCCAGCGAATACAAGGATGTAGATGTCGAGGAACGTCTTCTGAAGGTAGTTGAGTTTCCGGGAAAAGGGATCCATTTGTGGAAACGGACCGTATCTGGAATTAACAATGATTCTATAACTTTTCGGAAAATATTTTCTTTAACGTACAATTAAGTTTAACCTATGTCTAAAATGACCCACATTAAATTGCCTCTGGTTTTTACCCTCCAATAAAATTCAAAAAGAAGAATTTATCCTCACCTGGCCACAAATTCCGTATACTTCACGACTGTCTCCTGTGGTGTCCTCGGCTGATTTTTCAACATTTCAGCTATCCGTTCCGCATTTTCCATATACTTTTTCTCATACAGAATCGACTTCACTGCATTTTTAACCTTCTCCTCATCCGCCAACTCCTTTTTATGAAGAACAATAACTGATCCATGCCTTGCCAACATATTCGCATTTCTAGTTTGATCTCCATAAATTGGAACCATCACTGCTGGTTTTCCCAAATGAGCCAGCTCATTTGTACTTCCCAATCCACCATGAGTCAAGAATCCGGATAAACGTGGATCCATGAGAAGAGCTGTTTGAGGAACCCATTTTGAGAAATGAATATTTCTGACTTCACTGGCGAATTTAACGTCATCAGATTCGTATTTCCAAATAAAAGTTATTTCTGGCATTGATTTGATTGTTTCAAAGATTCCAGATTTCCAGGCAGCTGGCATTTTTGCAGAAGGAACATTTGAACCGAATGAAATCAACATAGTTTTCTCTCTTTTGCTCAAAACTTCATCCCATTCTTTATCCAATACTTCAGACTTGATCCTCTCTAAATCTACAGTAATCCCTCCAACTGGAACTGTCTTCTGAATCGAAGCACGTGGATAATCAAGGAATGGAATGGAATTTGTAAAGTAAAGTGAAGCAGATGCCATCAAATCCTTCCAATCAGGAATTTCTCTGCCGAATTCCTCTCGATAGATGCGAGTTTCAGCATCGAAAAGTTTCGCGAGACTTGCTTTGGTTTCCTGAAAAAAAAATTCCTAATTTCAAACTATGAAACAAGCCTTACAGCCACAAGCCGATAATTCTCCCATTTCTCTGTCATACTCATTTCTTCTCCAACTTTACTTGAAAGTGCTAAAAATCTTAGATTTAAAAAGGACCTCTCAATAGGGAACTTACTTGGAACCGAACTAAAATCCTCGGGTTCTCCAATATGTGGGAGCATGAAATCGTAGTGAGCACATGAGGAAACTAGAATTGTTTTCTTAATTTTGAGTTCTTCAAATAATCCAAGACCACAGATAGTGAATGGTTCAGCGATTGCAACATCAAAATGTCGAGAGCTCAATTCATCCAATACTTTTTTGTTTCTCATGAAATTTTCACAGGTTAGAATCATGATTTCGTTGTACCAGGAGAGCATCTGAAGTAGATTTTGAAAAAAGAATGATCTTCTTTAAAAAATAACAAAAAAAAAAAACCGTATCAATACTCGAAGAATCCATTTCAATAATCCATAGAAACTCAATACTTCCATTACTCGGTTTCAATGTTCTTTTCATTTCCTCATCTTGTTCCACTATTATCACATCTTTTGTTACCTTCACTCCTAGTTTATCTCTTCTTTCATCGATTGCAATCGGAACTAAAAATGTCTGAAATTTCAGAGAAATCTCACTTTTAGTTTTTCACAACGAACCACATTGTGTTTTGCTTCACTCAGAGTATCAGCCAATCTGGCCATAAAATTCGTGTGACTTGCAGCATATGCCGGAGAATGGACAAGGATATTTAGAGATGATACAGAGGAGAGAGTACATATTAGTGTGGAGACGCAGAGAAACGAGAAATACATCCTTATCAATTTAGAATGAATGAGAGTGAAGACCACTGTCCATTTCTGTCTGGTTTTTATGGCGTACAACTTTGTAATCTGGGAGGCAGTTGTGAACTATTGCACAACGTTTCTTGTTTGTTTTCTTGGAGTTTGATGCCTCTCTAGACTCCGCGATCTTTGATTTGAGAAGTAAAAAGAAAATGATTTTACTAAAAAAATAAAAGTAATGCATGCACAATTCTTATCCGAAATCGAGAAGAATATTCACAGCAAAACACAATCGAAATAAGAAGAGTTAGTCGGGTTGAGTGAATGAAAGTAAGTATGATGTGGGTTGTAATGAGGAAACAATAAATGCTCTAGATCTTGATGAAAATTAGATGAGATAGTATTTTTCTTATTCACAAGCCGAACAGCATTTTGATATCGGCAGTAGTCAACTTGGTCATCTTGCGAGTTGCAGTTCCGTCCAGCACCGATGAAGCAAGTTGGAGTTTCGACGTTTGAAGAAGTACAACTCTTTGCTCAATTGTATTCTTAGTGACTAGCCTGAAGGAAAACATGAGGATTTTGTATCATTATGGAAAGGTTTTACCTGTGAATAAATACCGGCTTCTTCTGACCCATGCGATAGATTCGGTCGAATGCTTGTTGCTCAAGTGCAGGATTCCAATGCAAGTCGACCATGATGAGATGATTCCCTCCTGTTAAATTCAGTCCAACGCCACCAGCAGTTAATGACAGTAGCATGATTTTTGCACCTCCCTTCTCTCGATTGAAGCTGTCAACTCGTTCCTGACGATCTTTGACTTGAATTTGTCCAGTTATGGAAGTATAGCGTATTCCCTGATCCTTCACATGCTCTTCTATCAAATTGAGCACTGATGTCCACTGAGAGACAATGACACTGAAATTTTGGAGTGAAAAATTAAACCTGACGTTCTATTGATCACTAACACTTTCTCATTTTGCTCTGTGATATTTTTGAGGATTTGAAGTGTGGCTTTTATTTTACAACTGAGATACTCTGGTTCGAAAATACGAGTTGCTGCTGGTTCTTTTTTAACTCTTGGGAGATCATCATTCATCTCGTCTTCATCGTCAGACATACGCATTGATCTCTCCATAATTTCTCCGAGTGCCTCGAGATCCACGTTCTCTTCTTCTTCTTCATCTCCACCAATCAACTGGAAAGCATCAAGATCCATCGCACTTTTTGTGATATGAAAATGAACACAGGCTTGTCGAAGACGGAGAAGAAGCAACAAAACAACAGACATCTTCTCAAAAGCTGTACTAGTGGCGAGATTTCGAGGACCAACTGAAAATATGTATATAATTAAAGAGGATCCATGAAGAAAAAATTCACAATTATAGGGATTTTGTACTTCTTCTCCTCCATCTCTCGCCTTGCGACGACGAACGAATCCAAGGTTTCTCATATCATCGGAACTCTCCAGAATCTTTTTGACGAATTTTCTGAAAGAAAAATGCTAAAATTGATGAAAAGATTTTTAAAGACTTGCTTTCCGGCTTCCATCATGATGTGATACGCATCTGCTTCAGCTCCTTCTAGTTCTAATTCATGAACTTTGACAGTTTTCTCCGGTAACTCTACAAGCTTTTTGTTTGTGACCGAACACGTCTGCTCTTTTGTTCGACGGAGTAGAATGTTCTTCATGAGCAAGTTGACACGATCCGCCATAAGAGCCTTCATTGGCATAATTGATTCTTTCCAATACTTGTCATCACTGAACGGTGGAACACGCAGGAATCGAATAAGACTGTAGAGATCCCAGAGATTGTTGTGAATAGGAGTTCCCGAAAGACACCAACGGGAAAACGCAGATAATCGACACGCGGCTTTCGAGCAAAGCGACAAACGATTCTTGATGTTGTGAGCTTCATCCAGAATAACTCTTGTCCAACAGACTTGAGCGAGAACTGAATCATTTTTGCCTACGGCTCTCCTAATTCCTCCTCTCGAATTTTCCATTTCGTCTTCTGAAGAATCATCAACATTTGATTTCGTTCTTATTTTCTCGATCAGCTCGTTTGCAATGAGCGTATAAGTCGTGATTACAACATCGTATCGTGCGAGACGTCTTGCATCGATACTTCTCTGTTTCTTAGTTCCATGAAACATATAAACCGACAATGCATCATCTTTGAGGCGACGAGTGATTTCAGCTTCCCACTGATGAATAAGACTGGCAGGAGCAACAATCAAAGTGCTGTTTGATGGTGTTAGTCCTTTTTCTTTAACTGCTTTGCGTTTTTCCTTATCGTTTTCATCATCTCCAGCGTCTTTTCGAGCAATACGAGCTGCTTTCTGATGAACAATCAGTGAGATCATCGACAACGTTTTTCCTAGACCCATGTCGTCAGCAAGAATTCCTCCTGGTTGTGGCTGTGTCTCACGCCATAACATCCATGTTAGACCGGCTTTCTGATGTGGCATCAACTCGATCTTGAATCCTTTTGGCGTTTCAGTAAGGTCTGTATCAGCAGGTATGGTATGAGTAGCGCTGAAAAAAAACAAAGAAAATTGAGGTTTTCCGACGATTAACAAACTCTGCAAGATTTTGAACGACACGATCCGACATGAGTTGAACTCGACGATATTTCTCATCGGTCATTTTTCCAGCCATTAGTTTCTTGTTATCCTTGCCGAGCATTGCATTGAAATCCGGTTGAGGAATATTGAGAGGATCAATGCGTCTTGTCGGTGGTTTTGGTGCAACACGACCAGGATTCAAGGAAACAACCGATTTTTCATCACTTATCACAATGATATCGCTGTCATCATCATTGTCTTCTGCTTCGCTTTCTTTATCCAAACCGAAAACCTTTCTTCGATCCAGCTCATCATCCAACTCATTGAACTTTTGCTGCACTGCTCGTCCTTTATCGGGTAAATTGTCAGCATATTTAATCAAATCCATCACCTTGTTTCTTTTGGCAAGGAGTTCTTTGAATGTTAACTGAGAATAATCTTCTCTCACTGTGTTGCTCGTCGTGGGTTGGTTACTCGATTGAGCCCTCCACGATGGAACTGGTTCAGATACAGGCGGGAACATGATCATGAGATCACTGTCATCGAGATTGGCCGGTTCGTCCGGTATTTTCGGAGGTGGGGCTTCTTTCTTTGGTACGTTTACTTTCTGAGGAGTTACCTCAATAATGTCACTATCGTCCGATTCCGCAGGTTTTGGAGTTCCGAACGTTTGTTTTGCTGGCGGATTTCCTTCTAGTTCAAATGTTTCCATTATATGTTCCCCGCCACCAATATTATTGATTGCTGTGGAAGTTGCCACGGTAGGAATATTCTGTAAATTAATTTTCGAATTACCTTTCTCTATGATGATTCACTTACCGCAAATGTATCATCATCATCAAAACCTAATTTACGAGAAGACATTTTGTTTATTGGTGATAGGACCGCGTTGAATAGTTCCGTTTCTTCCTGAACTGTTCTCTGTTTCGTAGATCCCCATCCTCCAGTTGACCCGGTTGGCGTTGCTTTATGAGAATGATCTGGTTCCACATTGTGTTTCAAAGACTTCCTGAGCAGACGTTCGCGAAGTTGAGCTTTCGATCTCAAATCAGTCGCTTTTGCGAGTTTTTTAGTGATCGGAGTCATCGGTTCGTTTTCGTCATTTTCATTCAAACTGCGGTCGTGGTCATAATTTTGCGATGAGCTCCTTGAACTTCCATATGATGAATCTATTCTGACTGAAGCAAGAGACTTTGATTTTGGAGTAGAAGTAGCGAAACTGTGGTTCGAGTTTTCCTCTTCAATTGGTGGTGTTTCTGCACGATTGTTTGGAGGAAAAAATTGTAGTGACTCTTCTACGTTTGATTCCTCCGTTGTCTCAATAATATCCGGAACTGCACTTGTGGAAATGCTCTCAACTTCATCCGCTGCAGGAAGAGATGACATAGAAATATCAATCTGAAAAAAACGCAGTTTTAGATCGATACACTTATTTTAATACCTTTTCGGTCTCAGCTCCATCTTCTTCCGATGATGAGTCAACCATGACTCTCCGACGATAATTTGAGCTCATTCTGTAAACAATATTATGTTGGAACTTGAATAATAAAGAAGAGAAGTGGGAAACACAATTTGAATTACGCGGCGCAACACAGCCCAAACAGAGAGTGGCCGATATGAGAACATAATTTCTCGTCCCTCATAATAGCCCGCGTGTGTGAATGTTACTAAAAAATAGGTCGAAGAATATTCTAGAAAGGAAATCATACACATTTTGAGAAAACATTTTTGGGAAGAATGAGGGTTGAAGAATTTGAAATAGCAGTAATCTGAAATCGGCTGAGAAAATCTATAGACACAGTAAAAATAAGTGACTCAGAAATGCAGAAAAATATTTTATGAAAAATTTCGTGAAAATCTGAGATCGTGCAAATCGGAAAGAACCCAAATCGGGAAGAATCCAAATCGGGAAGAAATGGTGGGGAGTGTGCGCCCATTGCAAAAATTGTGCGCAGGGGCTGCAAATCTCGCGTGTAGTCCTCGCGGACAAGCGGATTCATAAAGGCGAGAAATAGGGTTCGAAATGGGACGTCCCGCTTTGGTGGGACGTCCCAAAAAGCGGGACGGGGCGCGTCCCCGTCCCACTTCGACGGGACGGGGACGAGCCCCGTCCCGCTTTGATGGGACGGGGACGCGCCCCGTCCCGCCGCAATGGGACGGGGCTCGTCCCCGTCCCCGTTGAGTGGGACGGGGACGAGCCCCGTCCCGGTTCGATGGGACGGGGACAAGCCCCGTCCCAAAAAGTTTCAAGAAAATTAAAATTTTTCAATAGAGAATTCAAAATTCAATACAAAAAATAAAATTTTTTGAAAAATTTTTGGGACGGGGCTCGTCCCCGTCCCATCGAACCGGGACGGGGCGCGTCCCCGTCCCATCAAAGCGGGACGGGGCTCGTCCCCGTCCCATTGCGGCGGGACGGGGCGCGTCCCCGTCCCATCAAAGCGGGACGGGGCTCGTCCCCGTCCCGTCGAAGTGGGACGGGGCTCGTCCCCGTCCCATCGAGGCGGGACGCGGGACGTCCCATTTCGTCCCATTTCGAACCCTAGCGAGAAATAATGAAATCGTGCAAAAAAGATCAAGAATTCATGAATAATGTTTATTACAGGGGTTGATTTGAGATCAATAACAATAGCACTGCAAATTTAGATATTTAGTAACGTTTGTCAAATGTTAATAGTTCTTTACAAATTCGTTCATTCGTTGAATAATAGATTCTCTTGAAGTGAGACTATCTTAAAATATCGCTTTGGATACATGTTTTTCTTTATGTCTCTTCCTCCACGGAAGGAGAAGTTAACTAATTATTATATAGATTATGCGTGAAAGGATTCACCAGAAGAAGTTTCGGATCAATTGTCACTGTTTTCAGATGTTGAAAATTTCGAGAATCGAATCGTTGAAACCATGTGAAGAAAAAGATTGAACATCAGTCAAGATCGACTTTGAAGTTTCGAAACTTTCCAGTTTGCACGCTTATTTGCTTGAGATCTGAAAGAAGTTTTGGAACCGAAAATGTGTTGCAAATCATAACTCGATTAAAAGTTAACCGATTCTTTTGAACATTTCACAGTCTGTTCCTGATTATTTGAGGATGATGTACTTCTATTTCGTTTTCTGAAATTTTGATTTTGAAGCATTTTAGAACACTTTCCCTATGGTACATAGACTCATAGACTTGGCCCCGTCTTTTTGAGAGATTTGAGAGGATGTTTCTCACAAGGGAATGGTCAGAACTCAAAGTGGAGTTTTGGAATGTGACCTATACCATTCGAAAGCCCTTCAAAAATTATGGAAGAAAATGTAATTTTTATCGGCGGAGGACCGTTGTGAAACACGTGAATTCGGGTCAAAAGTTCAATTTTCCTCTTGTTTCCCCTATAATTTCCTTCATATTTTCTTCGCCGTGAATTCCCATTCATTTTCTCCCTCTTTTTTGCTCTACTCTAAATTTACCGTGAAGAAAATATGGAGGAAATTATAGGGGAAACAAGAGGAAAATTGAACTTTTGACCCAAATTCACGTGTTTCACAACGGTCCTCCGCCGATAAAAATTACATTTTCTTCCATAATTTTTGAAGGGCTTTCGAATGGTATAGGTCACATTCCAAAACTCCACTTTGAGTCCTGACCATTCCCTTGTCAGGATTTTCGTTACTGGAATTCTAAAGTAACAACCACCAGCAAATGTTTAATTCTCACATCTAGATGATCTGCGAGTTATTTGCGGAGCCTAAAAATTTTGTACAAACATTCAATTTATCTTTGCGATTCATATGGGATGGGCAATACCAGAACTTTAACTTTACAATTGTTAGATCAGAATCGACTTCAGCTAAACTGCATTTTGAGAAAAATTACTCCAGTACAGATTTCCTTCTCATCTAACGTGACATCCAACAGAAAAATGACACGATCACTGATAAAATCTTCTCATCTGAAATATGCTTCTGAAACTTCAATTCTTATTTCACAACATAAAATCAACAAAGGCGCGAGCGATTTTAAAAATGCGCGGTTCTGGTGAGTCTTGAGCAGAAACAAAAGATTTTCTATTGTTTCATATGTTCAGATGTTGTAACGCTAGTCGTTCATTGGTTCACGATCCAGTTACTTTGTATGCTGATAATTTCTTGTGTAAGTCAAATTTGGCTGGAAATCAAAAACTCAGCTACGCAGTTCATAGGCAAAGAAAAAACAAGATCGGCTGACTTCGAATACATCACAGACAAAAATAAATACTGGGCAGACTGTTGGAGTAGGAGCTCAGAAGAATCCCGCATCCAACCAACCCACACCAGCGAAAACTGAAACTCCGAAAGCTAAGGATGATGATGGTAACATAGAAAAACGACATCAGTTCTCACCTTAAATTATTTGAGACGATCCGCCGTTTAACATAAACATCAAAAAGCCAGAGGAAAAGAAAGACGAATTCGATGACGACGAAGAGAATCCATTGGCAAAGATTGCAATGAAACCGAAGAATAAGAATGGTCAACAAGGGAAGAAGAATGCCGGAGGACAAGCGAAAAACGGGGAGAAGAATCCAGGAAAAGCGGTGAAAACGAAAGAAGAAGTTGGCCAGGAACGTCCATTCTTGGCTCCCAATGAGAAACAAACCGCTGTATCTTGCTATGTAAGACATCTGCCAGAAAAACACAAAAAACCATATTTTCAGCAATTCGAACCATCTCAGCAAGCCCCCGCTCCACAGCAAACCACCGCTCCGAAGAAAGCCGCTCCGATGCAAAAGTCGACTGATGGTGGGCCTCGTACGGCCAATACACGTACCGTAGTCACTGCTCCAATCGCCCCGACTGCTCCGTCTGTCCCGCTGCCAACTGCTGCTCCAGTTGCTGCTCCAGTTGCTGCTCCAGTTGCTGGCACTCCGATTCCAGCACCCTCCACCACCCTTCTTCCAAATATCGACGCAAATACAAAGAGCACATTGAGTTTGACTGGACAGAAAAAGGCCAAAACTTTGGAGCAGTGAGTTTCGAAATGTTATGATTCGCAAGAGAATTGTGAATTTCAGAGAACGCACCAATAATGATCCAGTCCTCGAGAAGACTCAGAAAGCGGATGGAGAGGCCAAGTGATTCGAATTTGTTTTTTGGGAAGTAGTTGTGTGAATAAATTTCATTTTTCAAAGCTGAGTTCCTTCCTTCTTTTTCATACTAAACTCCAAAAGGCTTCGTGAATCATTCAAGCTTTATTGATAATTAAAACCCGTTAGATAAATTAGTAAATGTGTACATTCAAAGATTGTTCTTCTCCTTTCTAACAAGCTTCACTGGAACCTTGGATATCAAAAACCTGAGAACAACAAAAGAAATAGAACCAAGAGTAAAATATGTGGTAATGACAGCTGCATAGATGTCAATAAAGTTTCGAGCAATGAAACTCAGACTGCGACCGACTGGATCCATTTTTGGGAATGGACCAAATCTGAAAGAAGCCAAATAACTCTGACAAAAATTCAAATCAACTCACTGTGCCAAAAACTCCGTATGTTTCACAACAAGATCTTTAGGTTGATGTGGTTGATTGGCAAGAACATCAGCTAACTTCACTGCATTTTTCTTATACTTTTCATCGTAGAGAATCGAATGAACAGCTTTCTTCAGAATTCCAAAATCTCCCAAATCATTTTTCCAAACAAAGATTGCTCCTTTATGTCTCGCAAGCATATTCGCATTTCTAACCTGATCTCCAAATATTGGAACAGTGACGGCCGGTTTTCCACAATGAGCCAATTCATTTGTACTTCCCAATCCACCATGAGTCAAAAATGCAGTCAATCGATCATCATTGAGAAGAGCTGTCTGAGGAACCCATTCAGAGAAAACGACATTGTCCAGTCCTTTGGCAAATTCCGTATCATTGGTTTCGTATTTCCAAATGAAAGTTACATCTGGTTCTGATTTGATGACCCGTAAGATATTTTGTTTCCATTCCAATGGCATTTGAGATGATTTGACCATTGATCCAAATGAAATCAACATATTATGTGTTCTCTTATTCAGAATCTGATCCCAATGAGAATCCAATTTTTGTGACTTGATTTTCTTCATATTCACCGAAATTCCTCCGATTGGAACTGTTTTCTGAATCACTGGCCGTGGAAAATCCAAATATGGATTGGAATTTGTGAAGAACACAGAGGCAGATGGAAGGAGTTCTCTCCAATCAGGAAGATCCTTTCCAAGATGTTTTCGATAGATTCTAGTTTCTTCATCGAACATTTTATCCATTGTTTTCTTGGTTTCTTTCGAGAATCTATAATTTTTATATCTCTCGTAAAGACTCATTTGATCTCCGAATTGAGATGACAGAGCTGAAAGTTTGAATGAAATTTCAAAAATTTTAACTGCTAACTCACAAGGAACATAACTATGTTCTTCTGGTTCTCCAATATCTGGAAGCAAGAAGTCATAGAGTGAACACGAAGAAGCCAGAATCGTTTTCTCAATTCCCAGTTTCTTGAAAAATCCAAGACCGCAAACGGAGAGTGGCTCCAGAATTGCGACGTCAAAGTTCCTTGTCTTCATCATATCGAAAACTTCCGTGTTTCTCAAAAAATTGGCGCATGATGATTCCATAATTCGATTGAACCATGAGAACATCTGAAAATCAAAAAACGGATTGATAAGAAAACCGGATGAAAAATACCTCTTCGAAGTTTGGTTCATGTGTGTCAAGTGTCCACATCATATCCATGTGATCGTCGACAACCACAGTCTCTTTTGACATTATTTCGTCCTGCTGAAATTCAGGGATTTGTGAATCGAAAAAAGAGACAATTAACTAACCTCCACTAGAACCACATCTTTTGTGATCTTTACTCCCAACTGATGCTTCCGAGCTTCATCTGCTACCGGAATCAGGAAGGTCTGAATATTAAAAAAAAACCAAAATTTGAATCCACATTTTTTTCAAAACCTACAACATTATGCCCTGCTTCCGTGAGTGTATCTGCTAAATGAGCCATGAAATTCATGTGGCTTCCACCGAAAGCTGGTGACAAAACGAGTACATTGATGGCAAAAGCTTGAACTGTGAGAGCAAAAAGTAATAGTTTTCGAATCATATTTTCCGACTTGAGATCTTTGGAATCAATGACATTTATACCTCATTTTGTCTAGTCTCCGCCCATCCCTGTACCCAGAAACAAGATGATAAAGAACTTTGAAAAACAAATAAAAAGATCAAAAAACGTTCTGAAAGTATGTGTAGTTACCGTAGTCACATTTATCATGCCACAAAATGTTATGCCTTTCGGAAGACATCATTATCACGTGATACTGTAAGACGGTGATGATGAAGCTATAACTACCGCATCCTAAATAGTTACATGTACACTACAGAGTTCTAGTTTTTAAATAACTTTTTCATTACTTCTTCACATGAATTCCACGTCTTCTGTAGTCTTCGTGATATGTTCTTATTCGATTCGATTTGGTCATCATTTTCTGCAGGAAACGGAGATGGAAGATGGGAAGAGAAATTTTGATTGATCACTGTCTGTTCATCATTTTGCCCAAAAAGATGAGAAAATATCATGTTCTAGTTAGAAGAGCGATAGGCGTGTTTTTGTTGAGATGGAGTATGTAGGCGTGTGTTTTGTAGTGATGATCTATGATTTCACGCTTTCGAAAAGGGTCAAAAATGATTTCTAGCTGGGGGAAAGTGTCTGAAAAGAGGAAATAATACCAAAAAAAGCATCCTTGGTTTTCAGTTTGAAAAAATGAAAAGTGCAAACGTCTTCAGACATATTGAATAACTTAATAGCATAATAAGACATTGATGTTTTTACTTTTGATATGAAGATTCATGAAAAATTCAAGCATTCAAAGTTCTCTTGAGTGACATGACAGCAGTCGGAGATGTAATATTGGTATTACTTGCACAAGTACTCGGCAACTTTGGATCTTTTCCATCTTTGACAACTTCTTTCAATTCCTTCGATTCCTTCGAATCCTTATTCTCTTTGGAAGTTGTTGGGAGAGGAATCGGAGGAGCAGGATGTGAATCTTTCAGTGTAAATTTCACTTCATTTCGAAGAACCGCTGTCGCATATTGTTTTCCAGATGTGTAGTCGTTTCTTCTGAAAAAAAGTATCTTATTGTAGAATCTATTTATGTTTTTGATAACGAACTGAGCATTTTTGTAGTCTTCCGCAGTAATGACTTGAGAAACTAAAAGTCCGTTCGAAAGAGTACATTTTGGTCTGAAAATAAAGAAATTGTAGGTTTACTGATGAGCAATCGATATACGTGAATATCTCATCGAAGAAAGAATGTGCTAGAAGTTTGGGTCCATGAAGTCTCTCGCGTGGTCGGTACCGGAGAATCTCACCAACAAAATCCGCCCATTCTTGACTTACATTTCCCAAAACCTCAAATTAAGAAAAACTAGTTAAATGAACATCAAATAAAGTAACCTCTCTGAACCCGAGAACTTTGATATCTGATTCCGGATCGATCATTTTCGCTGCTTTCATATAATCATGATCTCTTGGAGAGGGAAGTCCAATTGCTTGTGCAATCAGTTTGAGCATCATATCTCTAGTTGCTCCGGGAAATAAAACTTTCCCTTTCATCATTTCTCCAACAACACATCCAGCACTCCACACATCAACCATCCAATAATATTCTTTCGATTCCAAAAGTAATTCAGGAGGACGATAGAATCGAGTCACTTGATACGATGTTGAGTGACTGCCACGTTGAACGATCTTCGCACTTCCAAAGTCGGCGATTTTCAGAGTTCCCTTTTCAACATCAATCAGAAGGTTCACCGGTTTTATGTCTCGATGCACAATCAAATGCTGTAATTTTATACTTTTCTAATTTTAATTTTAGAAGACGTCATCTTTACCGTCTGCAAGTACCGTATCCCTTCAAACAACTGCCACGTGTACAACTTCATTTCCACATCAGCAAGCCGTTGTTTCTTCAGAATATTTTGAAGTGTGAATGGCATGAATGCAAACACATACGACTCACAAAACTGAGAAATAGAGAAATTTGAAACTTTTAAAATCTAATCCAACCGATTTGGTCATTTCGATTCCTTGTCCACTAACTGTAGTTCTTGAAAATGCAAAAAGGATTTGGACAATGTTCTTATGTGGCTTTCTCTTGATTCCAGACAGAAATAGTAGCTCGAAATTGCGCTCAGGGGTTTCTGAAACACATTAAAATTATAGGTATTTAAAGAAATGCTCACTTGGCCAAGTCTTTTTGATTGCAATTTCTTGTTCAGTTCCCGGCGAGACCATTGTTCCTCTGTAGACATTACTGAAAACTCCCCACGCATGAAGTCTCAAATTTGCGATTTGCATGCTGACACGTTGTTGTGATGGTAGCTCATATCCTATCTGAGAATTTTTAATTTTTTTCCGAATTCTAAGTTTCGATGACTCACTTGAAATACGATACCTTTATTCTCATCTTCGTTCATTTTTGGTTTCTTATCAAATCTCTGAAAATAAACTTCTCCAAATAAAACTTCGAGAAAATTTTGAACCTTTACGTAACCCTGATCTTTATCTTTTCCACTATTAGCAATCATTAAAAAAATCAGTTCATAGTTCTTATTTCGTTACCAAAATGAGTTTGCAGCCGGAACAACTACAAGATGTCATGAATTACCGTAAGATTCGAATATTCCATGGATCCTAAACTATTGAATTCTGAATTTCAGTGTGTTTCGCTGCGACTGCATCCATAACTGGAGCCGTTATTTCAATCGGATGTACTGCTGGCCATCGGGAAACACAGAGAAACAGAGGATCGAAATCAGAAAGATCCAGAAAGTCGAAAAGATCGAAGCATCGAAGTGATAAACGGAAGAAATCGAGTTCGAGAAGAAAGAAAAAGTTGAGAAAAGTGAAAAGTGAGAAGAGTAAAAGGAATAAGAAACGGGAGAAGAGCAGGAAGAAGAAGAGAAGTAAGAGTAAAAGTAACAGTTCGAAAAGTAGGAAAAGTAAGAAAGGAAGTGAAAAGAGTCGTCGGAATGGATCAAAAAGAGGAAGTAGTCAGAAATCGATTGAAAAGAGTCGTAGAGATAGTGATAGAGGAAGTTCTCGGAGCAAGAGAGACAGTAAGAGAGATAGTAAACGAGGCTCAAAAAGAGATTTGAGTAAGAAGAAGAGCAACAAAGATAACTCGAATCGAAAGAGTTCTCGTAGATCTAGTTCCCGTGAGAAGAGTGGAAGTCGTCGAGATGGAAAAGATTTGAGCAAGAAAAAGAGTTCTCGGAGCAATAAAGAAAAAAGAGAAAGTTCTAGGGGACTTGCGGGTGTTCCTGTTCCATTGGAAAAGAAAAAATCACGTAGTAGAAGAGATGGAGATGATCGGAGAGAAGGAAAGGGTTCTTCGAAGAAGAAAAAGAGTTCTAGAAGTAACAGAGAGGAAGGATCTAGACGAAAGCCATCTACGGAAGGGTCTGAAGCAGTTCCTTTGGAGAAGAAAAAGAGTTCGAAGAGTAATAGATCCAGTGGGAAGGAAAAGAGAGATTCTTCAAGAAAGAAGGAAGAACGTTCCAGAAGTAAGCGATCTTTTACAGAAAATGGCGAGGATTTGGAGAGAAAAAAGAGTTCTCGTAGCAATAAGTATGATGAGAAAGATGAAAAAGCTCCGTTGAGCAAGAAGGAAAGTTCCAGAAGAGCAGAGGAGGAGAGATCCATAAGTAAGAAGACGGAGAAAACGGATTTGAATAGAAAGAAGAGCTCCCGTGACAACAAAATGAGTTCCAGAAAAAGTGAGAAAAGTCGTGCTCCGGAGAACAAGAGTGATAGAAAGAAGACGAGTGAGAAGAAGAGTAAACTGGAAAGAAAATCTAGTAGAAGAAACGTGGAAAGAAGTGAAAAAGGTGGAATGAGCAAGTTGAGAGCGGATGCGTTGAGACGAATGGAACCGAAACCGTTGATTGTGAGATTACGAATATCTTTTTTCAGTTTTATGAAATCTTTTTTCAGTCCCCCAATGCCAACTCTGACCGTTTCAATTGTAATGAGGATGGATGCAATAAAGGACAATGCTCCAAAGATGCTCGTCATTCTCAAAAAGTTAGAAGATCCGCCTCTCAACGATCAATGAGAACAGCTAGAGAGAAACGAATTCAGGAGGCATCAGGGAAGGAAATCAAGAAAACTCCATCTGTGAAATCAGTAAAAGAGGATCCAGTGGAAACTCCTGTGAAATCCATTTATATTGAAACTGGAAAATCCACGTATGGAGATGTCTCAAAACCGTCTAAAGTAACTGATGCGAAATCGGTTTACTATCCAGCTCCTGAAGTTCCGGTTGAGAAAAAAGAAATCGAGAAAATCGATAAAACAGTCGAAGTTGGAAAACCCTGAAGTCAAGAAAAGTGCTTCCAAGCAGTCACTGAAATCGTCGAATGCTTCAAATAGAAAATCATACGACAAAAAGTCTCGTGCTCCTACTAAAACTGCATCGAAAAGAGCTGTGGACAGTTCGAGACAAAAACCGAAATCTGTTCAATCGAGTAGAAATTTGAAATCGAAGAACTCTTCTCGTAAATAGGTTGGTCTTGCAAGATTTTTAAAGGAGGATTCCGAGCAAAAATTTTTATTGCTTCAATAGATGCAGAATTTTGCGCTGATTCCGAATATCACAACGAAAATGCTCGAAAATGTTTCCCGGAGCCAGAAAACGTCGTCAAAGGGGTCGAAACGGGCCAGAAGTGCTCCCTTGCTTCTCCTGTGATTTTTAGACGGCATTAGTCAAATTTTTTTGGTAATTTACATGCCAGAGTGTCATCCAATACTATTTTCAGTGAAATAAGGAGAAATTTTGTACAAGTCCGTCAAATAATAGCCATTTACTGCGGCGTGGCCTAGAAAACTCCGGAGAAAACTCGGCTAAAAGGGAGCACTTTGGGCGCAATTTTTTCCCTTTGACGGCATTTTCTGGCTTCGGCGAGTATTTTTGAGCATTTTCGTTGCGATTTTCGGAATCAGCGCCCTGTTTTACATCTTTTAAAGCAATAAAAATTTTTGCTTGGAATCCTCCTTTAAAGTTTTGAAACTATTCCATGGATTTTAGGGACCTTCAAAATGCTCAATTTCTTCCCACTTCTTTTCAAAACTAGCGAACTTTCTTCTTCTCAATAAACTCGAATTTCATATTGTTTTTTCTGTGCCTGTTTTTGTGCTTTCTCAAATAACCATGTGAACTCGAGACAATTCCCATTCTTTGATGGTTGCCGACGTAAAAGAAAACGGTCGGCTGAAAGATTTCAGTTTCCGAGAGAAATGAAACCTCAATATTTTGTTCTCGGAGCTTTGTTTCTTCTCGTTCCAAATTCAACTGCGGTAAGTTCTTCGATTTTTGACTTGAATCGGATGATTGTTACTTTCAGCAGAAGCAGGACGATGATCCAGTGATTGGTCAGTTGGCTATGAAGCTTACCAATAGACTTTTGAGGGCTTTTGACACGAGGAATTACACCGGATGGACTGATTTCGATGTTAATTTCACCTTCGATAATTGTTTTTATGATTGGAATCAGACGCAGTTCATGAAGAAAGTGGAAGAATTCAGAAATTCTATTCCAAGTGGCACAGTCATTAAGGTAAATTGGAATATTTACTGACATTGATTTGTTAAATTTCAGTTTGGATATCTCTCATCAATGAAAATCATTAAACAATACGACGGAATCGACTTCAATATTCATTTCGAATTTCTCGGACAACATCATGATGTGATCATCAATTTTCAGAGGATTCGACTGTCCACTCATTCTCTTTGGAGATGGGTACATGCTTATAAAAACAATTGTACCACTAAACATAAGAAAGTTTTCACTGATAATGACTTGCTGACAAAGGTGATATCTTGAAATCTTCTCGAATAAAGCTATTTTTATTTCAAGAAATCCAAACTAAACTGATTTATTCTCAATTCTTCTCTAACACTTCATAGACTTTCCAGAAGCAAGTTTCCAATTTTCCGAAACGACGAATTCAGAATTGATTGGATTGAATCCGTCATCAATGGCGACGGTGTATTTATGAGTTCCGATGTACAAAATATTCGAATTTTTCTCCAAAACCAATGCCATTTCCAGACTGACTGATGTCACAAATTGGACGGCTTCTTCTGAAATGATATTAAATTTTGAAATTGACACGTTTTTCTGAACTCACTTTTATCAAACTTCTTCTGACATCCTTGATAGACAAACGAGTCTTCGAACACACTTTCAATCTTCTTTCTATCTCTTAACTCGATTCCTTTCAACACTGTTCGAATCAATTCTTCTCCCTTTCCAACATCTTTTGGGATTTTGATTGGTGCGGAAGAAACGAAGGGAAGAAGAGTGGAGAGGAGGATGAAAAGTTGAAGTTTCATTTTTTGAACTGGTTGGATTTGTGCAAAGTGAACGAAGGAAGAAGAGAAGAGATCTGATAAGGATTAAAAAGAAATAAAAATCATGATGAGAAGAGAAAAATTGTATCACGTTGTTTCTAGTGTGTCTTCTCACGAGAAATTTCGAGATTTTTGTCTCACAATCAGTCTCGTCTCGTCTTGTCTCGCCCCGTCTCGTCTCAACGAGTCTCAAAAAATTGTCTCGAAAAGTCTCGATTATTTCTCGAAGATTCTTTTCTCGTCCGACACACTAGAAACGGCACACTAGTTGTTTCTTTTATGTTGCTGGGATTTCAGAACCTCACAATCTCCGAGAATCTCAAAACTTCAGAAAAAATTTAAATAATACTCCTGAATCTTTGAAATTCTGATCTCTCCTGCATGATATACTTTTCCCTCCTCCCTCTTCTCTATATTTTTTCCTTATCTCTCTATTTCTCCTCGGTTCTTTGATCGAATGCAATGTTGTGCAATCGGTTCAATGGTCAAGTTTTCCTCCAGATAAAATGTCTGTTTCCTTCTCAACTGGTCAGTCTGGCCTGAAATGTTCCGGATTTTTTCATTTTCAATAATTCTGGCACTATGCCAACCTTCCGAATCCTTGAATATTCTCGTCTATTCACCAGTTTTCGGCGGAAGTCACAGCAAATTTATGGGTAATATCGCTGACACTTTGACAGAAGTTGGACATAATGTGGTGAGTCTTATTATTGATTTTTGGTATTGAATTCATGTTTTGAACTTCAGACTTTCTTGGTCCCAGTTGCAGATGTCACGAGAAGACATGAAGTCGGAGTCAAGCTCACTAAAAATGTCATAATCGTTGATGTGAGTTTTCATTCGTTTGAAATAAAGAAGGCTAATTTTTCAGAAACCAAACCAAAAGTTAGAAGATTTTTCAAATGTGGACATGGATGAAATCTTGAGACCCTTGTGGACGATTCAGAATAGACCAAAGGATTTTGAGACGGTAAAAAATAAAATAGAATCGAAACAAGTAAAGTTTCAGTGTTTCGAGTTTTTCATAGATATGATGAAGTCGAACTGTGAAGATTTTACTTCGAATCGAAAAGTTTTCGAAGAACTTTCAAAGGTAGAATTTGATGTTGCAATTGCGGAACCTGTATCTGTTTGTGGATTAGGTAAGTTAGAAATTTGAGAGTTCAAGGATTGAAAATCGTGTTGAACACAAATTTTTGATGCAATTAGTGCAATTTTCGAACAATTCCAGGATACTTTGACGCTCTGGGAATCAAGAAAACAATTCTCGCCTCCTCAACAACACAATACGAAGGAGTTGTCCGTAATACAGGAGAGCCCGTTGATATGAGTTATGTTCCTGTTCATGGAGCATATTTCGATGAAAAAATGGATATCATACAAAGATATACAAACTGGGCAGCTGAATATGTGATGGCTGGAAATTTGGAGAAAATGTTTGATGAGGAAATGGAAAGATATCAGAAGAATTTGGGTGGAAATACTGGTCATTGGAGAGATTTGGTTCCTTCCGCTTCGGTATTCTTCACAAATGCAAATCCGTATTTGGATTTTCCTCGCCCAGTACTTCAGAAGACTGTGGGAATTGGAGGAATCTCAGTGAATATGGATCATATAAAATCTGAAAAGTTACCGGAAGACATTGGAAAACTGTTGGATAAACGAGAGAAAAATGTACTAATCTCATTTGGTTCAATGGTGAAATCCTCGACAATGCCTGAAAATTGGAGGTATGTTGGACATTAAATCTCATTCAAAAAAATTTATCTTTCAGAAACTCAATCCTCACTGCCATCAAGCAATTCCCAAATGTGACCTTTATTTGGAAATACGAATCAGATGATCTCACATGGGCAGAAGGTGTTAAAAATGTGAACTTTTTGAAATGGATTCCACAAACAGCTCTTCTAAACGACAATCGTGTGACTGCATTCTTGACACATGGTGGATTGGGAAGTACAAATGAATTGGCGTATCTTGGAAAACCAGCAATTGTTGTTCCGATATTCGGAGATCAGGGAAGAAATGCACCAATGTTGGCGAGACATGGAGGAGCTCTAGTCCTTCAGAAGTTTGATTTGGAAAATACAGAAATTTTGGTCGATTTGATTCAAAAGATTGTTTTCGATGAGAGGTTGGTACAAGTTTTCAAATAGACGTGTAGTTTTGATTTCAGCTATGCACAGAAAGCTCGGGAGCTCTCAAATCTTCTCAATTCAATTCCATTTTCCCCAAAAGAATTAGTAATCAAACATACTGAGTTCGTAGGGAAATTCGGTCCGTTAACCCAAATGGATCCATACATTCGTCACTTGAATTGGTTCCAGAGAACTTTTGCAGACATTTACTTCATAATGTTCTTGTTTTATTCATTTATTATTTTTGTTCCAATTTATCTCCTTCGTAAAATTTACAAATTTCTCTCATAACCCAGATGAATATTTATTAGAATTCTATTGAAAATACAGTCCAAATATAATATCACTTCAAAGATACCTCATTTACAAAATAACACACGTCGTACTCGTGTTTTCTCTTTCCGGAAACAGCTTATTATATGTCACATTCCGACGATCATAAGCTGGTGGAGGCTCCGATTTTCGAAGAAATGCCTGTTTCGCTTGCAATTCTTGAAGTTTGGATTCAAGATCAGACATCTGGTTACGGTGTCCTTCGAATGTTGTGTCCTGTTCCTTGATCTTTGATTTCAATTCTTCGATTTCTCTCATTAGAGAGTTTCGTTTCGCAGTGGAGTCCCTGGAACACAACAATAATCATAACCTCAAAAGTGAAACTGAACACTTACATTTTCAATTTATCACAAGAATCGTCAAATCGCACTCTCCTCTTCGATGCATCAATCGGAATAATCTCAGCCTGTTCGAACTCTTCTCTCAACCAAGTATGGGTTTCGTCGTTTATCGTTGGCATCGACCCACTTCGACACCTTTCAGCCAAAGCGGAAGGAAGTCTTGAAAAAAGGTTTAATATAATCTTTAAAATACTTTTTTACCTTTTCCCTTCATGCATATCCACTGCCACAAGCACTCTTCTTCCGGAAACTGCCAAACCGGAAAGCCGAGCCCCTTGTCTGTTGTCTCCTCTTTCATCGTGAAGCCTAAAAGAAATGATCAAAAATCGGAACAATTATTTTGGGATTACCTGAGAATCAAAGATGGTAGAGTGACCACATTCTTATCAAAAGTCTCACTTCCAGTTCTCTTCATCTTTTTATCACATACAGTTTCTTCCAGTTCATCAATATGCACATTCTCCTCGGTGAACGTTTTTCTTCCCCAAAAGTATAGTTCCTGTTCTGTAGTCGTCGCAAGTGTGAACCCATCTCCACAGAATACATGCTGAAAATCTAATTAACATGGAATAGATGAACCGGAGACTTACAGTGCAAGCATGATGAATGAGTGATTTCACTGGTTTCACAGATCGAACTGCCATTTTCTGAGTGTGTCCGTGACCCAATTCTGTGTTGTCATTTCTTCCAAACAGCATCACTTGACCAGATTCCAGAATCACTGAAACATTATGAGTGAGAAAGATTTTTGAAGAAAGGTTACCTCCAGAATGATAAGAACCAACGGAAAAATCGACGACTCGCTCGGGGAAGCCTTGAAGAATGGTTGGTTTATTGACATAATCTGTTGCAGCCTGGAAAAAAAGTTTTGGATATTTTTTGAAAACTAATCATTTTCACCTTCTTCTCCTTGGCGAAAAACCCGACTCTCTGCGTAAGATTCAACTTGTTATGTTTATTTGAACCCATTGCAATTAGACATCCATCATCTGATAACAACATCGTCGCATCTTTTCCCGCTTTTCCGTAGACTATTTTCTTGTTATTTGGCAAGGAAATCTGTAATCAAATCTATCATTAATAGCTTCAAAAACCTCAATCTCACTTTGGTTGGTGTAAAGAAATGTTCCAAAGTCGGTAATCCCAATTGTCCATACTGATTACTTCCCCATCCGAGACACTCTCCGCTCTCCAAAACTGCAATTACATGGTCGAGTCCGCAGTAGACATCCTTGATGTTTTCTCTGAATTCTTTCATTTGAATATTCATTTATTTCATCTTGATACCTGAGAAGTTGTTCCAAGAGTACTGGTTTTGCAGAATCCTTCGCTTCTTTCCCCAATCCAAGATTCTTCGCAGTTCCAAAAGTTAAGACAGTTCCTCTATCACAGCAAATAACACTGAAATTGTTTCCAACTCCAATCGACTGAATATCTCTTCCTTTTAGACTCTCAACCAATCTTCCGTTTTCTCTGAAATTTCTGAATCTTGTAGAAAGTGACTATAACAAGATACCTTTTTGTGAATGTTCCGAATCCAAGTTGTCCACAAGAGTTTTCTCCAAACCCGAATAGCTCGTTATCATTGGTGAGAACCATTGTGTGCGTTTTGCTGAGAGCAATCTGAAACAAGAATCGGATTTATGACGGAAAAGTTCGAAATCATTGATCTACCTGCTTTACAGATATCCGTCCGGGTAAGTCTGAAATTTGAATGAGACCAATGCTGGGGACATGAAGATCATAGATGGTTGTGTAGGATACAGATGAGCGCATAGATCCAGATGTGTGACGATGGCGGTTTTCAGATGGACGGAGCATCTGAAATCAGAGTTTTCAAAACTCTTATGTTGTCTTTTTTGAACGTTAAAATTCTATCAGTTTCCAAAACAAAGTCCTCCTCACCTTCAAAGCCTGCGCCGCCGATGGACGATTATTTGGATCCAATTGCAACAACTCTCTGATCACCATCTTCATTTCCGAAGAGTACGGACCTTTGACTGGAGTATATGCACACTAAGACATTTCCTCTTTTCTTGTTTTCCTTCACCTCACTTACCGTCATGATACTGTTAACCAACGCCGGCAGATTATCCCCTTCGAATGCTTTTTTCAAACAACACATTTCATAAAGAATGCATCCAAGTGCCCACATATCACTTTTCTCGTTATAAGAGACACCGGAACACATTTCTGGCGATATATAATATGGTGTTCCCACCACTGTTTTTGCTCCTTGAGCCAATGTCTCTGTTCCCATGATTTTTGAAATTCCAAAGTCACCTATTTTGACAAATGAGTCACGAGTCAAGAAGACGTTGGCGGTTTTCAAATCTCTGAAGTCAAAATCATCGAAGCGAAACATGAAACCAAAGCTCACCTGTGTAAAACACTATTCTCATGCAAATAGGCAACGGCCGAGCACATCTGAATCATCATATCTCCGATCATTTCTTCTTCTAGAAGATTCTGACTTCGTGCAAGCATCTGAGCAAGAGTTCCTCCATCCGCATATTCCATCTCAATCATCAAAACTCCTTCTTCTTCGAACGAATCGTAGTAAGCAATGATGTTGGGGTGTTCGATACGAGACAGCAGGGAAACCTTTCAATTGTTCCTTTTTTATATTTGTCTGATTTACTTGGTTCGTTGATTCTTTTGGCTTAGAAACGGATCTTTTGATAATTATCAGTAACAAGGGGAAATTTAAATCTAGACTAATCAAAAAAGTACTGTGGTCATAAGTTAATCTGATTTATTTTCCAGACTACTTTTTTAGTACTTCAATCAACAACGAATATCTTATTTCAAAATACTTCAATGTCATTCCATTCCATAAAAGTATCAAATCTCCCAAAATGACGTTATCTAAATTACGAAATTTCCTTACCTCATTGAGTGCCAATCTTCTCTGTGAACCATCCAAATCATACATATTGATCTCTTTTATGATCACCAATGAGCTATCCTCTCTTCTTCGATACAAAACTGCCGAGCCAAAAGCGCCTGAGTCATCAATATGAGCAATCTTTTTAGAATTCAAACTCTTACCTTTTCCAACTGTTCGAATCCTCTCATACCGATTCTGAGCCGACGTGGCTCTCGGATTCGGATTCGTTATCATTATGTCATTGTTGATGTAGATGTCAACGATTCTTCTGAAAAGTTGACTGGAAGGATGAAGAAAACAAAATACGAAAATAGTGGTCTGCCTACATAAAGAAAACTAATCACTGATTTCTTTGGAGAGCAGGTGGGGAGAAAAAAAGAAAAAGAATGCACTAAGCTAAACGAATCAAAATTTACGGAGCAAGAGAGAAAGAAAAGGAAAGATTAGATAGAAGCAATACTAAAAAAAGAGAAAAGAATAAGGGGATGCTTTCGGTTGCTAAGAGGCAAAAAAGGAATGAAAAAAGAGAAGAGATTCATTAGAGAAGACACGGAGCATATACACATCAACTGACTGACCTGTTGTGCGGAGCTAATTCGGATGACAAGAATCTGCTGACGAGGCGGACGGAGATCTGAAGAAACAAGAGATTCTGAGAAAGGGGCGGAGACTCTCTGGAGAGGTAGGTGATTAGGTGAACGTTGATATAATGATCAGATGATTAGTTTACTATTGGACTAGTTTTTATAAATGTTAGATTACATTCATTCAAAGTGTATTATTTACCGTTAAACCTCTAACAAGGAGCTTCCCCGAACACTTGAGTTGAACTTTTTCTGAAACTTTGGACCTAGACTAAATCGACCTTGAAAAGCCCAGATTCGCAATAAAAAGTGGCCAAATGTTTACGTAACTCGAGATATGAGTCCTCAAAGTTGCTGCCAACACTAAGATGAGGTACTTCGAGGACCCATATGTCAGCTCAAAAGCACTTTCAGAATGTCTAGGTTTTGTTTTGAACTCAGAATTCAGTGTATAACAACATCCATTACTTTTTTGGAAAAAAAATTTTTTGAGCCCAAATTTTTCTACCATTTGGGTAGGAACTTTAGCCTTTTTTGCAACTTTGAGGACTCAGAAGTTATGTCATAACTTGAGTTACGTGAACATTGTACCACATTTTATTGCAGATTTGGGCTTTTCAGGGTCAATTTAGTCTCTGATCAAAGTTTCAGAAAAAGTTCAACTCAAGTTACCATAAATAAGATCCACAGCATTAGATGAGATGGACAATCCGTCATTAGTCAATCTGGGAAATGTAGTCTTTTTCAGATCCGGAATCTTTTCTTTCTCGAAATGACTCCCCTATCACTTCAAATTTAATTTACCTTCTTCGTGCTGACCCCCTGAACTGCTAGACACAACTGGGACGAATTCTCAATAGGAGTTGTCAGAAGAAAATCAATGAATGCTCCCTCAATGAGAACTTCTGCAATCAGCCATCTAAAAAACTGAGAAACCACTGATCCCGCATCTTCCAATGACTCCTTTGTAATCTCCTAGAATTGAAAGGGTTTCAAAAATTATTAAAATTAAGAAAAACCATATCATCCAGAATGAGAAGTTTTGTATCACGACTCTGAATATGAAGTCCAAGATTTCGAATTCTTCCAGCCGAATACTGTTTTAGCTTTTCTGAAATTAAGAACGAGAACTCAAAATTTCGCAATTTCCTGAACACCCTCAAACTAACCTTTCAAATCATTCAACTTCACAGTGACACTATATCGGATAATATTAGCTTCCGATGCTCTAATAGCATCCAGATTAACTGATTCTGCGTGACACAGAATAACAGTGCTCATCGTAAATCCATTCAATTGAGAGAGTTGTTTTGTCTCGCCGAGTTGAGTAGAGACTCCAGTTACCCGCTGTTTCCTTGACGACGTGCCTCTCTGCCGCCTGATTGAATTCTAGCGTCTCCTACTACTTTTTATTTTCTCTTTATTTCCCCCTTGCTTGATTCGTTGGTCAAGGCTATTTTAAAGCCAATAGGGAAATTTCCAGATTTTAATTTTGAGATAAGAAAACGAAATCGGAATACTGTCGTTTCAAGAGAATCTCGCAAAAAAAACTTCCGAAAAAAATGCGCGCACTGAAAAATAAGCAACGCCCATTTTTGCAACTCCGCCGCACACTTTTTCCTGTCTTTTTCGAAGAGGGGGTTCGGACTGGGTTTTCGATTATTTTTTCTGAAACTACACTATAAAAATAACAAAAAGTTTCTAGAAACAAACAATTTGCATGTTAGCTTCGTTCTAGGTGGTTTTTATTTCGTAAACTCGCATTTGAACGGAAATACGCACGAAAAAAGATTTTTTCCGATTTTTCATCGTTTTTCTCGCCGAACTGCTCGAAAAATTGACCATTTACATTTCTTGATGCTTTTCTTGCAACTTATTTCAATAATTCACCCTAAAATCAATAAAAAATCGGAAAAAATCTTTGTTCGTGCGTATTTCCGTTCAAATGCGAGTTTACGAAATAAAAACCACCTAGAACGAAGCTAACATGCAAATTGTTTGTTTCTAGAAACTTTTTTGTTATTTTTATAGTGTAGTTTCAGAAAAAATAATCGAAAACCCAGTCCGAACCCCCTCTTCGAAAAAGACAGGAAAAAGTGTGCGGCGGAGTTGCAAAAATGGGCGTTGCTTATTTTTCAGTGCGCGCATTTTTTTTTGGAAATTTTTTTTGCGAGATTCTCTTGAAACGACAGTATAAGGATTTATTGGGATCATATTAGGCTACAAACCAAAAGTTGATTAAAAAAGAGTCATCGTATTCCACGTACAACAATCGAAGGAACGGTCGGTCGATTCATTTGCTGATGACACGACACGCATCCGACAATCGCAGGCGTGAGAATTTCAGACTTGGCGGAGGGAGCAACTTACCGTTTCCAGAGCAATACAGAGAATAGTAATTGTGATGAAATTCAAATTTTAATATTGGATTCAAATAGACTTACACTTATGAACAAAAATTTGTGTACGATGTGTGCATTTTTTTCAGAATGTAGTCTGTTGAAGCCATTCGGAACATGTTGTTATTGGTGTGTGAATTCAATCACAGAATGTGGAAGTCTTTTTTTCCCCTACTATTTTCAGAAATTAAAAACAAGAGTAAACTTCACAAAGCTTTCAAGTTTTCAGTTTATTTTTAATTCTGAATTCTTATACTGTGTCCCAGAAGTTGCTGTGTTTTTGACAGTAATCCTTTCCCGAATATAATGAAAATCAACAGAAAACAACGAACAATAAATATAGAGGATAGAAGGAAGAAGAAATCAAAGAAAATTTATCTGAAGAAGGTTCATAAGTAGATCTGTTTTTGATATAAATCAAGAATACGAACTGAGGATATCAGAAGAGAAAGAGAGACTCGCAGATTAATTTGTAGTTGACCAGTTGCAGATTTTGTTTCATAGACTGATTGTCAGATAAACTTGAGCAATCATAATTAATGAGTGATGAAAACGAGAATATGAACAATAGTATTGTAAATCGGCAAAGATAAATCAGTTTTAGCAGTTATAATATAAACAATAGTTTTAAAAACCTACCTGAAATCCGTGCTGTCCTTCTGTCGACTTGTGTATAAATTCTGCATTTTTTAATGTGCAAAACAAACATCTTTATAAAGTTATAATGGTGAGAAATTGAATCAACCAATAAATAAATATATATATATAGATATATTACAAGCATTCAAATTATTGAAAATATCAATTCAAAAAATGATTGGACAAGATTTGAAGAAATGCATTGATAGAGCTCAAAACACAGGAAGTAGAATTTTCGTAGCCACTATTCAAAGAAAATAATGTGTAGAAAATTGATGCAGTAGAAGAAAGTAGAAGAAAAAATATGAAGAGTTATTAAAAAATTGGATTCACTTTATGTTGGCAAATAGCGAGCAATCGGATAATGAGCATATCAAATGGTGAAGAAAAAATAACCGGATATCAGAGAGACTAGTGACCAGAAAGGTGCAAATCCACTAGATTTTTTGAAAAATGGCAATAGAGCAGTAATTGAAGAAAGGAAATCTTACAAGGATTGTTGTGTTTACATTCCTACATGATAATAAAAATTATTATGAAGAACATTGCATCAATAATTAGAGAAACTTTGAGGATATGACGGTCCCTGACCATTGCTATAGCTGTTTCGGCGATAGCCTGATGACGAAGGAGAAAGCATATTATTATTATTATTTGATTGTTGGTTTGAAGGAGGCGGAGGAGCAAATGTCAAAGAAGGGCAAGGCGGAGGTGGACCGGCCACTGGAGGTGGTGGCGGCGGTGGTCCAGAAAGCGAAGAGAAAGGAACAGGAGGAGGCGGAGGAGGAGGAGGAAGTGATGCTGAATTACCAGTACCTGGTGGAGGAGGTGGAGGAGGAAATTTATGAAGACCAAGAGCTGAGAAAAGCGTGCTTTGTACATTAACAACTGATGGTGCTGAGCTGACAGGAACTGCTGTTGCCCCACCAGGAGGAGCAACTGGAGGAGGCGGATGCTGTTGCCACGATTCTGTCGAACTCATGAGTGGAGGAGGTGGCGGAGGAGGACCTGAAGGACCTGAACGCCAACAGTCTCCACCATAGTTTGGAGGAGGGCCTGGTGGTGGCTGAGATGGAGGTGGAGCCATCGTTATTTTCGTAGCCATCAGTGGCGGAAGAGGCTTTTGTTGGATTGGAGGTGGAGGCATTCCAGTTGGAGGCAATGTTTGTACAGCTGAAAACTTTTTTAGTTTAACCCATCTTGTGTTTGCAATCTTGCCAGGTGGTATTGCCGACGGTACTGGTGTATCAATTCGAACACCAATAGGTGGTGGTGGGACGTTTACAGGAGGCAATATCATTGCGTTTGTTGGCGGCTGCGGTGGATGCGGATAAGTTGTTTGACTGGGAGGCATCTGATAGTGCATGTGTGGTGGCGGACCATTTGGAACTAACGGGTGCGGAGGAGGTGGCTGAATAACTCTGTTTTGAAATGATAGACGAATACCTTCACTCACGTAACACATCATAGGCGGAGGTGGAGGCGGTGCAGGATAGTAGGCTCCTGGTGGTGGTCCCGGCGGTACTGGAGGCGCAGGATAGTACCTGAAAGTGGATGATAATGGCCACAGAGCCGATAGTTATTCTTACGTGTACACCGGTTGAATCTGTGGCGGTATTGGCGGAGGAGGAACAGCCATATGATAATGTGGCATAGTTGTGTCCTCTCTTTTCACGACTCCCATATCTATGGAATCCTCTGATACTAACTCCATTTTGTCTGACAATGCTTCTCTGAAAACAGTAAATGAGTTTAAAAAAGGTTTTAATTATATATCAGCCTGCTTACCGCAGGCTGGATTCGCGGCGCTGCCGCTCAATTTTGCTTAGTTTTTATACGCCACTGGCCACTTGGTTTCTTTTCACGTGTAGCGCAGTCGGTATCGCGCTGCACTACCACGCGATAGTCGCGGGTTCGATTTTGTGGCGCGACCAAATTCTTTAACTTTCGCACAACTAAAGCAGACATCGTGACCAACACCGGACAAACTTCCTAGTGGATTATATATAAGTAAGATCTCACATTTTTGGTTTTCGGTCATACTGACTGAGTAACTGCTCTTTGATTGTCTCCATCAACTCATTTTTTATCTTCTTCGAACAATCTTCCAACGCTTTGTCCAGACCATCTCCCAGTGTTTCTTCAACCTTATGAGGACTTATTCCTAATGTCTTCGCTAATTGTGCGATCAATTCGTTCCGATTAACAGTGGACTGATCAATTGGTTTGGATGTACCCGGGGATCCTGGAGGCGTCTTTGGTCCTTTCCGAGGTCGTTTCACTGTTTCTGGCTCAACATCCTCCTCGAGTTCTGGAGGAGGTGTTCGTGGACCACCTCTTCTTGGTGGATGCTCAGGAGTCTCCTGTCCGGGGAAAGCGTGTTTTCGCCATTCAGCAGATAACTTCTTGATTTCTTCATCTGTCATCTTCTCATATCCAAGAGTTCCACAATGCTCCATTCTTCCGAAAAGCATTTTATATCCCAGTAGACGATCCACCATGCCATCCCGATGAATGAAATCCCGTATAGATGAATCCTCATCTTTGAAATTTCGTAAATTGGATGCTGTTAACGGAAGATAATCTTTTGGACTCTCCGTTGGGTGCTCTTTCCGACGTGCTTCCTCTTTCTTTCTGGCCAACTTTTCTCGTTGCTCTTCGTCTATTTCATGCCAAATCCGGTCAACCAAATCAGTTTCTTTTCGCGGAGCTTTCGGATTCTGTACAGGATGGGGAATACTACGCTGACGTTTTCGATTCATATTCGATGGATCTTCCACGGGTGGGGGCGGTGGTATAACAGGTCGCCCTGCGTAACCAGACATGGACTTTCTGAAAGAATATCTTCCACATTTTTGTTCAACTTGAATGAGCTTACCGTCTAGAATTACTGGGACCTTCTTCAGAATGACCATTTCGATAATGTTGCTTCCGGCTCGACGAACCTTCTTCCATGAGTCTAAATGTTACTTTTAACAACGGAAAACTCTGGGAGCATCAAGGTACTAACCACGGTAGGTAACCGTTTGCAGACAAATCATTCATAAAAATAACTTCTTATTTTATTACAGAGGATATTCCGTATTAAAAACATACATGATAAATAGAACATGAATCTTGAGGGGATGCAATAAATGAAATACAAGATGAATCAAAATATAATGATTTTCAGATCATTCAAATTGAGGTTATGATGAAGGCACAAAACATATTTTCGAATTGTTTTCAGGTAAGGATTCAAGAGTGGTATTTTCATAATGCTACTTGGTCGCGCTTGGAGAGTGAGGGCATTGTGGAACGTGGTGGACGATGATTTCGTTCCTGGAATATAATAAATTGATTTCTATATCAAGAATTAGTAAAATGGACTGGGATGAAATGATATATTATGTAAAAAATACCGATGTTTGATTCTTATTCTTTTGATGGGACAGCCGATGCTACGAAACTACCACGAGCCTTTCTCTCTTTTTCTTTCACCGCATTGTCCACTTTCATTGCATGTTGCACGAACTGCTGAATTTCAATTTCCACATCTTCTGCCGGGGCGTCGGATTTTCTTCCAGTAGAACTTCCTCGCTTGCCACCATTAGCTTGTTTCGGTTTTGGTTGACGAGCACGTCGCGACGATGGAGAAACTTTCAAATCCCCATTTGCAGCACCTTCCGGAAGAATAGTGAAATTCGATGGACGAGACTTAACTATATCTTCGGCCAATTTCGAGATATCCATTGGATGATTGATGGTGATTAGGTCTATAAAAAAAATTGAAAACATGTACTTTCATAAAGATAAGCTCACCGTTGAAGCGTTTAAGAGCATCTGGACTTCCACAACTCAGGAGTTTTTGTTCTTCGAGAGCAACTTCTTGTTCAAGTGCATACACGGTGTTTGTAAGTCCTTTATGCTTCGTTACTATGTCCTTGGAACCAGTGAGCAACTCGGAAACATCAGAAACACCGTGCATTCCAAGCTCATTAAGATGAGACTTCAAAGTGTGAACTCCAGAAGACAGAAGCTCGGTTATTTGAAGTTGTGTTGAATGAGAAGACTCAACCAATTCGGCTCGGCGCGCCTTTTCAGTCTCTATGTCCAAACGCAATTGGTTCACGATCTCAAGGTCAGAAACTTTAGCCAAATTGACGTATTTCTTGATTTCGAAGTAATAGGAGACAACCATGCCATATAATGGGTCCGTTGGCGGAATCATGAACGTATGTCTCTGCTCTCCAACAAACTCCGAGCATGGTTGCACTAGCGGAGGTTGCTGTGGCTGTTGTTGCGGATGTTGCTGCTGATGTGGAGCCATGGGAGCTGGTGAATAGACATTAACTGGGGCAGCGACGTTCGGAGAAGATGTATACGGCGCTGGAACATTAGTTTGACTGTTTTGTACTGGAGAAGTTCCTTGTTTGAGCACCGAATCGATCTGAAGTCAGGAATATTTTGGAATGGTGACAGAATATAACTTACGGCATCTTGAATGGCTGTGAATGTTTCTGGATTGCTAACTTCATTGATTTGACGAATCGCCACTCCTTTTTTGGCTGCAAAAAAAAACTTAATTGTTGAAAAGTTATATAATTTCTGTAATACCTTCAAGGTGATCTTCATCAACTGATTCTGTAGTACTTGCAGATTTCAGTGACTTTGCCGCAGGCTGATGTTGTTGAGAAATGGAAACTGAAGGTGGTGGCGCTGTAGCTTTTGGTAGAGATGTTGTGGAGTGCATGGTTGAAGATACGTTTGATGAACGATGTGGTGTTGGATTCTCCGAGTGTCGAGAACTTGATCCCTTGGGAATCTGAAAACAGTTCTTCGAATAAGTTCGAAAAGTAGCACGATATAATACCAGTCTCATTAAATGCCAGTCCTGGCTGAATTTTTCGAGACTTCGCGTCAGAAAAAAAATTATTAAAGGAACACACCGTATTTTTGAGGTCAATTTTCTTTTTTTTCTTGTTTTTCGAACGATTTTCAACAAATTTCGCCACGAAAAGTAAAATTTGTCTCATTTCGCGCCGAAACTTGTGTTAAAAAACGTTCGAAAAAAACAAAAAAAAATGAAAATTGACTTGAAAACTACAGTACGTTTCTTTAAATTAAATATTTTTTCGTGGTGAGATGTCGCTGGCGCGAAATCCCAAAAAATTCAGCCAGGACTGACATTCACTGAGACTGGCATAATGCCAAAAAAATAGATAGCAAGACAAATGAAATAACGATAAACTGTTTTCATAATGTTTCAAAGAACTTACTTTGGCAGGTTTTGGTGTGGACAAATCCTTTTTCTTCTTCTTTTTCTCTGGATCTTTAGGAGTATAGTGTTTTTCAGATGAGGATGTCTCGACTACATCTCGGTGCTCTTTTTTGTCTTTCTTTGCTTTTTTGACTGGGGGAGAGTAGTCGGTGTCCGGCTCATTCCACTTTGGAGAATGTTGAGATGCTGCAGCTTGTTCCGTCTGAAATAAGCAAGTTTACAAAGATTTTCAGTGAATAAAAATTGTGCATTCGTGTGTGACGAAGTACGCGCATTGCAGTGAACTCAAAAAAGGACTCCCGACAGAACTAACCTGCGCTTTCCACATCTTTCTAGTGGTGCGACCAAAAAATACGTCATCTTCGCCCGAATGAAATTCTTCAGGCTGATGTGATTGGCTTAAAGTACCACTAGTAGATGCAACATTAATACTGTTACCAGAATTTATTGAACTAGTAGTACGAATATTATCAGCAGAAACTTTAGCAACAGAAGCTTCTCGAGACTTTCTTGAAACAACCTCCATGAGGATTTGTTTTCTCTGACGATCAATAGTGAGCGGTTGTGTTGCGCACTCACGCGCACATACTCGCTCTCCACACTCTCTCGTCTCTTCTATACGAGTTGTCTTTACACTGTTGTGGATGTCTAACGTCTCTATCGCAATGCAGTTCCATTCACTAGAGGAAGGAAAGACGCGACGCGACCGCTCCGAGTGGAGAAAAAAAGGAGACGGGTGTCAGAAGAGTGGAGAAAACTAGGTTACGAAGAAATAAGACTATGCAAGGTCTCTCAAAGTGGGAGAAATGAAGCAAATTGGATGAGAAAAAACTTAAACATAACCAAATCCCTCAGTTTATCCTCTTACAAGGAAATTCTCCAATTTCTCCAACTGACTTTTCTGAGAATTCAATCAGTTAGAACAAAGATTTTTGTTTTTTTGAAATTTTAAGAAAAAAAAAAGAATTTTACCTAAACACAATTCATTCTACGAGTGCCCTAGTTAGAGGGAAGAATTATTGAACTAAAATGAGCTCGGTCTCGGTTGAAAAAGTTCCTAGTGAAAAATCGACCTATTCGGGATGACATCAGAGATCAAAAAGACAAGATCATGCTGATGGAAAAATGCATGCAGGCTCAAATATATCAACAACAACACAGTGCGACACAACGAAGTGCATATGCTTAGAGGAACCTTGAATTTTTCGCGAAATCCGCTACTCTCTCTATTCTTCTTCTTCTGTTTTTTCTGACGTTTCTCAATGTCATTAACCTCAGATCCTTCACGAGAGCTTTTTGGTTCCAGTCTCTTTTTATGTTCCTCCTCGTAGTACTTGATTAACTGAAAGTACTTAATTTCAAACTGAGTCTTTTAGTTTTCCACAAACCTTGCAATGATCCATTGTAGTGAGCCAGAATGTGACTTGCTTAGCGGTCCATGAAACTCCAGATTCCAACGATTTTAACTCAACTGTATGACTTATAGCATTGATATCTGAATTTTAAAAATTATGACTGCTATCCTTATGATCAGAACTTACTTCCAACAGACCGTACAGTTATATCTTTTTTGTGATCGCCGAATCTGCAAAAAAAATATTTAAATCCAACAAGGCTGAAAAAAGATTATTTACGGCTTGGTTGTAACAAGGCGTGTTCCGTGTTTCAGATCTTGGAGTAATTCAGTAGTGATTCGGTGCATGAGTTCTGGTGAGAAAGCGAAGTTGTTGATAAAAATAATTGTAGCTTCCTCGGTGATCATTTTCTTGAATTTTGGATCCAAAAAATCGCCTTGGATGAGATCGAATCGGCCGTGGCTTTTTCCAAAATGATTCATAAGTCTGAAAATTGAAGTTTTAAAAATAATAATTTTCAACTGTCTCACTTCTTGAAATAATCTCCTAAATCGTTAGCATAGTTAGCTGGTAATTGGGAAAGCTCGATTCCGATAGACCGCTTGCACTTGGCAAAAGCAGCAGTAAAGCATACTAATTGTCCGATACCACTGCCTAAATCAAGAAAAACGTCTTGTGGACCGATGTTCAGCTCATCAATAATACTAGCCATTTGCTCCAAGTTGGTTTCACCATAAGTCTGAAATAGATAGTGGGTGAGAAATGTTCAAAAGCTGTTCAAATTACCTCGGAAGTAAAACTCTTGTAATAGTGGTTTAAATCGGCAGGCCGTGGAACAGCTAGTTCATACGCATATGTAGTAATTTCAGTGGCAACTCTTTGTGTGCAGGACCTCTCACCCCATTCTTTGAGAGTATCCGTGTTGTACGAACCGCTCCACTGAAATATAGATAGATGAAAACATGAGTAAATTTATATTTCTTACCGCATTGGCGAATGGTTTCGCTACTCTATTGTAAATCTTACATAATTCTGTAACTTTTGAACTATCAGGTTTATCTTCATCCCATCCAGCAGGAAATGCGACAGTTAACTGATTGACTTGTTTGCACACGCTGCAAAAATTACAGATTACAATTCAGAATCGGGAAAAAACACATTACTTACTTTTTAAGTATTCGAAAGACAACATTGTAGATGTGATTGTGAGTACCCGGTAGTTTTAGAGCTTTTCCTTGATAAAAGACTGAATGGAGTGTGATCATATCACCGCCTACGAATTCGACAGAAGAACTTCTTCTGTCATCGCGGATGGGCATTGCATCCACCGGCTCCTCGACCTCCCTTGATGGTGACTCTGTAATCGAACTAGATTTTGACAGAATATCAGTTAAAATTCCTTACCCTCTTTCTCGCCGGCGTCCGCCTCCGACATCGTTCTGAAAACAAATAAATGACCAATTGAAAAGGAGAAAGATGCAAATTGAAAAACGAAGTTAGTTAGAAACTATTCGCAAAGCCACTTAAATCGATAATTAAGTCGTTCATTAATTTTATGAGGTAATCTATGATGACGGGGAAACGCCCAAGGACTAAAAAAACATATCGAATTTGTTAATCACAAACTCATTGACAATTCTATCTCGAAACACTGATATTAATTGAGGTGAAAGCGGGGGGTGCGTGACAGTTGGTGCGACCTTGGCGGTGGAACCGGTCGATAAAGCGAGAGAGAACAGAGGCGGCGGAGAGCGAGAGAGAGTGCGCTTTTCCCCGTTGCGTGTACTTTCGCGTCACTGTGTTTGCGGAAGAAGAGAAAACAAATTGCGCGAGATTCGAAGACACTTTTTCAGTTTCATTCTAACCCCCAAAATTGGGACTGGGAGTCAGTTTTTCGGAGCCCTTTTTCTAAGCTTATGTTACAAAAGTGCTTTGAATAATTGAGAGCATAAAAAAGGGGAAGCTTCAAAGCCTGTTTCAGATACAAAAAATACAGAAAATAGGCGGTTTCGTGTTCCTAGTGCTGAAAATCGACCTGATTACATCTCATTTCCGGATATCTTTTTTTCTGAGGCTGAATGCTTACAATTATTTACAGCGCTCCTGTGAAATAAGCTTAGAAAAGGGGCAACAACAATAGCCTAAAAATGCGAAAAAAAAGTTGGCCCCCCCCCCCCCCCCCCCTAACTACCATAGCGCCTCGCTCCCTTGTTTTTCCTGCCTCATTTGTCATCACTTTGATTTTCTTTGAATGATCATTTTCTAGAATTTTTTTTCTAGAATTTTCTAGAGCTTCTTTTTTTCTCGCTGTTCCGATCAGTTGCTGTCTTCAACGATTCACATTTTTGTTTTACAGTCATGTCTATCAAGCTCGAAGATCTACAGAGTTACAACGAGGCCGTCTCAGCCAGGGGAGAAGAAGATGAAGCACCGACTCCAGTCTTGTTGGTTCGTAAAATTTTCAGTTCCGCCTCATAATTGGTGTTCTTACAGCTCGACAAATACCGCGTTCGGCTCATCGCACTCAGTTCGTTACCTTTTGTTTCCAACTTTTCGAATGTTTCACAGCTGGGATTCAATTCCGAAGATGTTCTCGTTATTGACTCTTCGATTGAGTCATCGGAAAAACAGAAGAAGGCGAATATCTTTGTTAAGCGTGAAACTGTAGAGCTGGACGATGAGGAAATGGAAACCGAGAGCATCGAAGAAGACAAGGAGAACACTACAAATGAAGATGAAGGAGGACCACTTGTCACTTCGTTTCTCACTTTGGACAAATTGGAAAGAAATGGAGGTAATCATCAGACCATGACAGCTTATCATTTCACTATTTATTTTCTAGCGAATGATGTGGAAATCGTTGGACTAGACTGTGAAGTGGAGTTCTTCGACACCAACCCCATTCCGTATGAAGACGGCATTTCACTTCAAAGATTGTAAGATTAATCTGCGAAATCGTCCCACCAACCTGAATTGTTTCAGCTTGCGCCTTGAAAGCTCCAAACATTTTTCTGCGGCAGTTGATAAACTTCCGATCTGGATTTCCACATTTGGATCAAATTTCCCATCAATCTGTTGGCTCGCAGCCGGTCGAACGAATAAGAACGCGCAATTTGCCGGCGCTACTCGCGTACTCGGTTATTTCAAAGATGACAGCGAAAAGCTCATCAAGCAGTTGAATGAATCATGCGGTGCAGCTCAAGTCAACCGTTATCGAGCAGTTTATGACGGAATACGGAGAATCGTCACACCGACACGCCCATCGCCGGGAGAAGTTATCGTTGACATGCGTTGGAACACAAAGGTTAGTTATTTTTTGAAGCTATCAGACATCAATCATCTAGTCAATTTTCAGAGCAGTCTTGTTCTTCTCGAACAGCCTGACAACGCTGCTGATTGCACCATCAAAATCGATCTGGGTTGGCGAGACAACCGATTCTTCACTGATGATGCCATTTTTGAGCAGCTGTTTTTTGTTCTCAATCTAGCCGATGTTCTGGCTAATCCGGAGAAAGAGGTCATATTTCCAGTTGAATATGATAAATTCGATAGTCTTGTTCAAGAGATGAAAGATCTCGTTGAAGCTTGTTCTCATGAAGACAATGTCTTCGCTTCGAATGAAAGGTTTGCGTTTTGTGTTTTGAAAAAGTAAAAAAAGCTTCTTTCAGAAACGAAGAAGTTACTGATAAAGTTTGGAATATCGTTCGCAAGTGTGGTGATGTGCAGCACGTGACTTTGTTATTCAAAAACTTCTTACAAGCCTTGACATATGGAAAAATCAAGTCGCATGTCCAAGAAGGAAACAAAAGTCATTTGGCTTCACTGATTCGCGATTCAAAGACCTGTGACTTCAGGATGCCAATTCTCGAAAGATTGAGCACTATTTCAATGATGATGGAAATCGGAGTTGAAAGTCTTCGGGGGTGAATATACTTTGACTCCTCACTGAATCATAAAGTTTTTTTCAGACGAATCATCAACAAGTTCTCAGACACTCTTCAATTCCCAACTGATGAGCTTACTTTCATTCTGAAAACCTGCGAAAATGACTTGTCTAGCATTGAAGGAGCTCTTAATACAAGTGTTGTTTCCCTTCTTCCTATCACGATGGCACTGGCAACAGTTCACCAAGTTTTCGGACTTCTCAATGTGAAGGATCATGTCATGCTGCCAGATCTTGCTAGACGTGTACTGACAAAGTTCACAAGCAGCATGGTGGAGAAAGCGAAGAAAGGAGAGACTGAAACCGACTACACTTTTGAGACGACTCTCCCACTTCTTCGTATGAACAAGGACACTTTCATGTACAAGAGACCCCGTATTTGGACGTGTGAGAATACTAACACCGTCGGAGCCAATGTTCAAGCTCGTATGATGACTTCTCTGGAATTGGAGTCATCTTTGGAGCATGTCAATCGTCTTGTAAATGCATCCCGCCCGATTCGTCCGATTGATGAAGAGAACAGGAAACCAACTGCACAAGAGTTGAATGCTGACTACACTGTCTCTCATACAGTCTTCTCCTACCTTCCGAAAATGTGAAGATCTCTCCTCTCCTACAAACATGTCAATTTTTATCCGATACCGTTCTCAAAACCAATTTTTTCTCAATTATACCTTCCTATTCCTGTGAATTCATTTTTCCCTATGTTCCACTAATTCGTACCGGTTTGTTTACATAAAGAAGATGAATGTCTGATGAAAAGTTATGTTCAAGTTTTACTTCTGTGAGGACTGCATCCTCACACCTCCTTTCGCGAATGATCGTTTTCCTCTCGTCTCCTGTACACACTTTGTTCCCCGCAGCAAATTGCGCATATGGCGCGGGCGATAACTGTTTGCGCAACAAACTGTAAACGCCGGTTCGTGACCATCGCAAAGCAATGAAGAATATCATTCTGCTCTAATGAGTCTAAATTCCCCATGTTGAGATCTGGCCTGAGCTCTTTTTGTAGATTTCTGTTTCTGCTCGAAACTCATTCATAATTCACGACTGTTCCACCCAAGATCATTGTGGTGCTTCGGGTGACAGCCGAGTGTATGTGTCAGTAATACATCACACACCCTTCGTCTTTTGTTTTTGAGTACCAATTTTCGAGTTTCGCTAGTGCGGGTCGAATGCATGGAAACAGGAGCAGTAGCCGTTGTAGTATTTTTTTGTCAAGACGCGGGTCACTTGTTATGGAAAATAGGAGACAGAAAGAGTCATAATAACTTTCGCACGGCTATCTGATTGTGTTGCTCCCAATATAAGAGAGCCAAAGCACTCCCACGTACGTCGTCGATTTGCATATAAAACCACTTCTCTCTTTTTACGATGTGACTCGTTGACCTGCTCTCTCACTCAATTTTCTCAAGACGTTTCGGGAGGGTGTTGAATTACTCTATTCTCCTTTTTTTATGATTCTGAAGGTTTTTTGCTTGAGAAATCATCTTTATTTGTTCTGCACTTCTTTATTTACTTCCAGAGTGTGTTCAAACTTTTTTTGAAAAGCAGATTTGAACTATTTCAAAAAGGTTCTAAAGGCCAATCTGTTTTGAATTTTTGGATATGAAGGTGGAAGAGGATGTGGGTCACTTTTTACGTCCATTTATATTTGTATTCCAAGAAAGAAATGGAGGAGAACTAAAACTTCCATGAGGACTATGCTATTTTTGTTGAGAAACCTAATATTGATTTCAGAATGATCCAATTGACAAGGATTACTGTAGACTGGAAATATTCCAGCTTGAAATAGTTTAGACTTGTATTTTTCAGATTCTAGGTAGATCTGCATTGTAGGAATGGAATTCATATTTTTCAAACCTTCTCAAAGATCCCAAAACTTATATAACCTAAAAACTTTGTACTTTAAGGATTACTGTAGACTTTAAATATTCCAGCTTGAAATAGTTAAGATTTGTATTTTTCAGATTCTAGATGTACAACAAAATCTATCTGCATTTTGGGAATGAAATTCTTTTTTGTTTATCTTCTCAAAGGTCTCAAATTCTTTATAAATACCAATTCTCTCCCACCTAAAAACTTTGTATGAATTCTTAACTCTTTTTGACCATTTTTAAGTTAACTGATTTTTTCAGATTTTCAAAAAGGAATTGTCTTTTCATTCATGATCTAAACTATCCAACTATATCTCCGTTCTCAGTTCCTCGGATATAAGAACGAATTGCAAAACTCAAGAGGAAATGACATGCATATTTCCTCGTTTTCCAGCAAACAAATCCTAAAGATGCAAATGCTTGAACACGTTATTATTCTCCCCTCTCTCTTGCTCCACACAACACTTGTAACCCACTTTCTTTCCCTTCTTTCTGTTCCATATACTACTTTCTTTACCTACTATATCAATTCAAACCAGTTGCCCCTACAATCCATAGATATATTCGGTGGTTTTTGTTCTTCTAGTCCCCCTACTATAAAACCATTGCATTCTTTTAAAATGTAGCACTCTCTTGGGAGCAGAACCACGACTACGCGCGATGCTCCGCCCACTTTTATTGGAGTTGTTTTCGGGGTCTTTCTTCTTATTTGAGCCAAGAGCATCACTTTGGTTTTCTCACATTGTAAGGAAACCGAAAGAAAAAAGGAGTGATAGGCAATTAGAACCCTCGACAAATTGTGTGCTCTCATTTTGAAAAAAAAAGAGTCGGTGTTGAGACTCGAAGCAGCACCAAGTTGTGGCTCAAATACGCATGCATTCTAATCGTCTGTTTCCGCCTATTTGTCTCTTTTTTTCAAAGAGAGAGAGAGAGAGACGATGTTTCCGCTGCCACTCATTTCTTATTTTGAATGACACATAGATGTTTTAGGTTCGAAAAAAAGAGAGGAAAACAATGCGCTTTTTTATTGCTCTCAATCTCAATTCCCAGGCTGCAAAAATAATAGAGCTAATCCTGAAAAGCACTCTTTTGCTTTTTGAGTTTCTGAATCTTTTGGTTAGAGAACTTTCTTGGTATAGGAACAAGTTCCTAAATTATACCAAATTAATAGTTATTCGGAGAAAACTTCCATTGAATTAATCTCGAAACTGTCTCGAGAATTTCCTCAAGATTGTCTCAAGATTACACCCTGGTCTAGACTAAACCTAGATTGTTTCTGAACCTTCTTGGCTTTCCCAACACTCAAAACTTCTTGTTCTTTTTTTTGACGATGTCATTTTCATCAGGATTTTTATGATTCGGAAACCATTTCAATCCACTTATTCAAATTGAGCAAGGTTTTTGTCATCATACAATTGGTTCCCAGAAATTCTGAATTCTTCTCTAAAAACCACCAGGATTACTGTAATTCAAATTCACAGTAAACCTCAATTACCGAATTGTGAGGTTTTTTTCTATATTTCTAAGCTAGAACTAGGTTGTTTCTGAGAACCTTCTTTTCTTTCCCAACACTCAAACATTCTTGTTCATTTTTCGTGGTGATGCCCATTTTTTTGAGAACTTTTATAATTCGGAAGCCATTCAAGCTCATGATCCTCTCATATAATAATTGGTTTCTAGAATATCTGAATACGTCTCTAAAAACTACTAGGATTACTGTAATTTCAATTCTCATAAAACCCCAACTTCCGAATGGTCAATCCCCTTTCTTGCTCCAATCTTCTACATATATCACTTTCAAACTATAATTCTCATTTCAGATGCTCACAACGAATCGATTCCCTAGATCCGCATCTGCCTATGAGAACACAGCCACATCGTTCGATGACGAATTCGACGACGAGTTGCCTAGTTTCTCCGAAGAGAACGTCAAACCAGGCGACGTTGAGAAGGAAACGTTAGAGGTGAGAGCCCCGGAAAGAGCAATTTCATTTTTATTATTCTCTCTTCCATCCATTTTTTTTTCCTCGTCACGCTGGCATGGAAATGACGGCGTCGTCGTCGGGACGTCTTCATTTTATGTCATCTCGTTTCGTTTCTTCAATTAGTCACAGAATACTGAAAGAGGTCGAAGACGACGACATTTTAGTCCCGGGGAGACATTAAAGAAGAGTGGGAAGAGAGAGAGAGAATTGGAAATAAAAATAGGATAAAAAAATACAAATTATTTTCAGATCTGCATACCAAGAGATTTGGATCAACCGAATGGAATGGCATTTCGAATGGTTGGAAGTAGAAGTCGTGGCATTTTTATAGACTTTGTTCATGACGATTCTCCTCAAGTTCGTTTTTTCCTATAGCTAATCCTTCAGTTCCTTCTCTATTCCGCCAAAAAAAAGAATGATTGAGAAGAAGTAGTAATTTAGAAAGCACTTGCATGAGTAATGGGCTCAGCATGTCCAAACTGAATACGAGGACACATAATTGGGAGTCTCTTCTACTCTTTCCGCCTTTTTTGGGTTCACCAGAGAAACTCATAATCTAGTTAGCTTTCATTCAGAGAAAAGTCCTAAAAGAAGGAGATCGACTACTTCGATGCAATAAGATATCACTTCTAGCAGTGTCAGTGGATCAGGCAGCAAGTATCTTCCGTTTTTGGATGAACCGAACTGATTCTTTGACATTGTTGGTTGAGAGAAGAGCTGATGGAGAGAATGTGATGAAACAACGAAGAAGACAAGCGAGGTTATCAATGTGTAATGAACAACGGGAACAGACAAGACACGTCATATCAGGAAGAGCAACTGTACGGTTAACATCTTCAAAGTCAGCTGAAGTTTTCCGATGTTACGACGAATCCCAGTCCGGCATATCTTCATTCCGGCAGAGAACACCTAAATACGAGTCCTTCGACACATCACCATCTAAAACGATTTGCCCGCAATGTAATTCTCAAACTAGATTGGTTAGTGTTCATACCAATACCAATTATCAATAAGATCTTTTTTCAGCTCTATCTCCATCAATTCTCACATAGTTTCGTCAACAACGCATTCCGGTTTCTTACTGTATCCCGCTCAAGCTACTCACTTCTTTGAACAATAAATTATTCAACTTTCAAATTTAAACTTTTTACCTGCATCACATAAAACACTGAAAAAATAAGTTAAATACAATTCACTGGAACTTCTACATAGAAAAAGAAAAGTGTATGTTTAGGCCTTGACGAATCCCTTCTCCTTCAGCTTGGCAACAAGTGCGGAAACATCTTCGACGAATCCTCCGGCCTTACGAACTGGTGGTTCAGTAACTTCGAGAGTCTCAGTTTGGGGAGTGATATCAACACCAAGATCTTTGATTGGAATGTTCTTCAATGGCTTCTTCTTGGCTTTCATGATGTTTGGAAGGGTTGCATAACGTGGCTCGTTGAGTCGGAGGTCAGCAGAAAGGACGAATGGAACTTTGACCTGGAAGATGAATTATTGTTTTTAAAATATTATTTATGTTGTTACCTTGATTGTATCGAGACCTCCGTCAATTTCTCTGGTCACCTTCATATGCCCAGAACCTCCTTCTTCAACCTTCGAAGCGTAAAGAGCCTGTGGCCAATCGAGAAGACCAGCAAGAATTGGAGCCGTTTGGGAAGAGTCATCATCGATAGCTTGCTTTCCAAGGAAAACTGCATCGAACTTCTCTTGCTCAACAATCTCCTGAAGCGTCTTGGCGACGTGGAAGGATTCCAACTTTCCAGCTTCGGCATCAGACACTTGAACGTGAATAGCCTTATCGGCTCCCTTGGCAAGAGCAGTTCTCAGAACTTCGGCAGATTTTGGTCCTCCCAGTGAGAAAGCAACGACTTCAGTGGCGAGCTTCTTCTCCTTGAGCTTAACGGCTTCCTCGAGAGCGATTTCATCGAATGGATTCATGCTGTGCTGGACGCCTTCAGTGACAACACCGGAACGATCTGGCTTCACGCGAATCTGTAACATTCATAATTGAACTCGAGAATTCTAAACATTTTTCAGTACCTTGACGGCATAATCGACGACTCTCTTGACTCCAACGAGGATCTTCATCTTTCGGCTGAAAAATAAACGATGAATCTGACGAAGAGGAGGAATAAAAGAGAAGCGATGAAAAGAATGGGGTCAATGTACAGACATCACAGTCCATTTTTCAATTTCTGATAGAATTGAGTCAGATGAAAACTGAGCTCCTCCAACAAGCTGAAAACGTGGAAAATGTTCACGCACTTTTTTTTGAGACAAAAATTTTTTCGGTGGCCACTCTAAACTTGTTAAAAAACAAGCAGAGCGATCGTTCAGTGCACCAAGTAGAATGAGAAGAGTGAGAGAAGATAAGAAGAGAAACAAGAGAATATGAAAGCAGGAGACCCAGAGAGAAAAGTTTATCAGATCGAGAAAAACGCGGGCGGCGAGAGACTAAAATGATCGGGGCTACACACAACAATAGTGGTCTATTGATATCGACTTTCTGTTAGAATCTCTTGGAAGTCGTATGCAGATACATATTTCGAAGCAATCGAAACTTATTGGGTCTAGAAACTGAAAAAGAAAAATCGAATGGCTTCATTCAAAGTTTATATACAAAAGAAATCAAGCGAATAAAAATCGAGTAGCTCATCTTTTCAGGAGAAGAAAATGTAAAACCGTTGTATCAAATGAGTATTCACAAAATTGGCGAGATGAGGTGATCACATATTTCGGAGAGCTGCAAGACGTTCTGTGAGGTCTTTGTCTTCGGAGACAGCTTGTGTTCCTGTTGGAAGAGCAGTTGGAACATTCGATGGCAATTCTTGGTTCAATTCGATTCCGGCCTTGTCGGCAGCCTCTGCTATAAGAGCATCCACTTGCGACTTTGGAGCATTCAACACTGTAGTTCCATCCATAGTCTTCTCCATTGTTTTCGTAGTAACATCGAGATCTTCGAAATCTCTCTCAAATCGATCCATCAACTGTTGTACCTTTTCAAGATTCATGCTCTTCATTGCACTTTCCATAGCCTTTACAACTCCACTCATACTGGCTGTCACTCGTTTCTGGGTAGCCGCTGTCTGAACTCGAGCGGCAACAGCATCGATTCTGGCAGCCATTTTTATGTAGTTGACAGCTTCGTTCTTCTTTCTGATCGCGTTTTCTGCGTGGACCTGTGCCACTTCCTTGTTACCTTTCTGAAAATTAAACAATGTTCGAAAATCACGGGTTCGTTACAAATCAATAATTTTAGAACAGTATCTCACCTTAATAGCTGCAGTCAATTTGTCTTTCTCAACCTTTTCTTCCTTTTCGCATCTTTGGGCGTTTTTCTCCAATTGCTTCGCAGCAAATTTGAGATCGAACAAGTGTTCTGAAAAGTAATTTTTGAAATATGAAGAAAACCAGAACAAACTCACTTTCAAGGGCCATGCTGCTTTCTCCGGCACCCATGATTCTGTTTTGATGAGTTAGAGTTCCTGAAAACCTTTTAATGAATGTTTGAAGGTGTTTAAATAAAAGAACATTTCGCAAGAAAGCAAAGAAATCATACGAGTGATACGAGTGACTCATTGCAAAATATGTGACGAAAAACATGCGTGTTTGCGGACGGTGCGTTAAAAATGACGACATCCAAGCTCTATGGGGCTCTAATGCTGTGTCCAAAGCATGTTTTGATTTTAAAAAATATGCAGCAAAAAAGTTTTCCAAAGCAAAGCAACAAAAAAATTCCGTATTTTTGCGTTTTTTTTTTTTGACTGCCATCGCTGCGATACCAATTTAGACCGTACCAAAATTTTAAAGACGCATAGTTTTTTCTGCAAATCATACGGTTCTAGCTGTGGTCTCGCGACGAACAGCTCACAGGGTGAGGATGAGCTACATCCGCAAAAGCGCTCTAATGAGAGGTCTCTGCGTCTAAAACGGAGGTACTCTCTCGCTACAGTAGTTCTTTAAAGGCGCATGACGATTTCTGCTAGGGTCTCGCAATGCAAGCGCCTTTTTGACAAAAATTTGATCAAAATTCATCATTGCGCCCGCGGCAATGTCAAAAAGGCGTTTGCATTGCGAGACCCGAGAAGAAATCGTCATGCGCCTTTAAAGGCTTACTGTAGCGAGAGAGTACTTTCGTTTTAGACGCAGAGACCTCTCATTAGAGCGCTTTTGCGGATGTAGCTCATCCTCACCCTGTGACAGCTGCAAAAAACGCAATTTGGCGAGCATGAACTACTTTTGACGCAGAATTTATTTATTGTGTGAAAAAAAGAAATTGAAAGAGTAACGATCGTTCATTGAAGCTATTATTTGGTTACTAGTTACTGAAGATCAATATTACACATTTGAACAGAAAATTCGATCAATCCTAAATCAATAAGACCGGTTAGAATCCCTAGATCTCAGACATCTCGAAATTTGAAGGATCATCATCCATTGTACGAGTTGTTACCTAGAAAATAGATTTTAAAAATCAAGAAAACCAGAAAAATAAACTTCTTCATAAAAGTAAGCATGATTTGCAAACATCCAAACCGGATGTCCTCCCATCCATTCTGAATTCACACACTCATCGTATCCAGCTCTGCATGATTCATTTTCATCGAGAAGTGATGTGATCAATCGTCGACAGGAACGAGATGGTAGAGAGGCGGGAAATATGTTCATAGAAGACATAGCCAAATTCTAAAATATCCAAAACTAGAAGCTCAGAATCTCCTTTCATACTCACAGGCCATTTTCCAACAACCATTGTGTAGAGAACTATTCCACATGCGTAGTAGTCTGCTGCATATGGTTCGTATGGTCTGAATCGTGCAATTTGTGGACTGGTGTAGGGTTGTGTTCCACAGAAAGAGCGCGATCTGAAATTCAGAATCATACAGTAATCCCCTTCCAAATTTACCTTTCTCTTCTCTCAACTTGTCTTGCGAATCCAAAATCAATCAGTTTAATATCTCCATTTCCATCTATCATAATGTTTTCCAGCTTCACATCTCTGTGCGCTATTCCTCGTTTGTGCAAATAATTGATTGCTTCAATAAGTTGTCGGAATAACGTAACCGAAAGAGGATTTTCTGAAAATCTGGCTCGAATCTAATTATTTTAAGATGTCTACCTTTCAAACGTCTTTCAGCTAGGATCAAATCCAGAAGTGTTCCTCTTTCGTAGAAATCCGAAATAATCACAATTTTGGAAGGTGCTGGTTTTGTGATAGCCAAACATCGTGCAATATGTGGATGACGAACTTTCATCGTTATATCCAGCTCTCTTGGCAGAAACTTTTCAGCAACGTTTTGTGGAATCGAATTCCGGTTGACGATTTTAATTGCTACATCTCGCCGATACAGTTTAGAATGCACTTTGAAAACGACAGAATGTGCTGTCGTGGCTAACGGCCTGGCCGGAAATGCACCAGAAATACTCAAACTGACTCTGTAAATGTCTGATGTCTGATTCTCTAAGGTCCTACAAGTTTACACTGGAATCAGCTTTTCAGTTGAGGGAGATATCGCAGGAGGAGGCATGAGGGAATATGGAGAAATGGTTACAATCGTTTATGAAGAAAAGGTCAAGTTCAAAACTGAGCAAAATTGTAATACGAGTAAATTACACGTAGTGTTAGAATTTAAAAGTCGTTGTTAAAATCGAAATCTGCCATTATCTCATCTTCCAATTCTGCGTCTCTGGCTTCTTGCTCCTCTCGAAGTCGTTCTTCTTCCATCATTCGGTACTCTTCTTCTTCTTCGTAATTAATTTCATTCTCCTTCTTCGATGTGGTTGTGGCTGATTTTTTGACGTTAGGAGAGTTTGGTGATTTTACTGAAAAATAGGTGTTCAAAGTTTATCTGACAACTTTCAACAAACCTTTTTCTGGAACATCATTGAACAGTGGATCAAGTTCTTCATCATCTTCAGCTCCGTCGTCAATAATTCCTTTGCTATTCTTTTTATTCTGCTTCTCATTTTCGTCATCATCAACCGATTCTCCCATTCGTTGCTTCGCCATATATATCTTGACCTGTCTTCTGGTTCCTAACGTTTCAACTCGATTCAAAACATCTTCAGTCTTCATTTTGGGAAACATCAAGTGGCCCCAGTAGGCGTATTTTTTCATCATCTTGTCAAGGTTCGCATACTGAAATCACAGGAGAAATAATTTAAACTAATTGAAATAAAACTAACTGGATCATCTTTGGGATTGGGGTTGAAGTTTTTGAACGCCTCTCGAAGTGCGACAATTCCTCTTGGACCGGTTAGTGTACTTTCATTTAGCGCGAGACGAGGGTTCTGAAAATTAGAAAATACAATATTTCCAGCTGGACCTGAACTTACAGCTGGCTTTTTGGTTCTCAGTAATTTTGGTTCGATAATTCTTTTGCTTCCCCCCTCACCGGTGTTGTCTGAAATAAATATAACCTTCAAAAACATTTTCTACAAATAATACCTTCAATGGCTTCTTCGCCCACTGGACTTGGCTCTCTATCTAATTCATCATTCCCGAAGAAATCATCCATTTCATCCATTTTCTTCGTTTTCAGCAATATTTGGTTAAAATTCAGATTATCACACAAGGAAACTCCAATTCAAATTGGCGCTGCAGAAAAAAACTAAATCGCTGCGAGACCATCGTGAATAATTGCGCGCGCCTTTGAGTACTGTTCTCTGCGTCTCTTCTCGACGAACGATCACTCACATCAGATTTTGATGACTCTAATTTACAATCTGGAAATCAATTATAAATTTTGCACATATTTTTTCTCTTTATTCAGTTTGACAAGAAGTGCAATAACTTTTATCTTATCATGTCAAGTATAAATCACATGGCTATTTTTTACTGTTTCAGCGTAATGTCTAGGGTTACGGTATATTCGAGCACTCATCTGATTCTTCATGTCGTGTATTGATTAGCCATAGCATCTCTTCGATTATAGTTTTTCAATACCTTCCCAGGAGACACCGTGCAACTGCGCCCTGTTGCAGAACCTTCCAGAACAGTGACCATCGTGCTAACTATTAGGTGCACACTCCTCCCATATTGCTCATCCCATATTACATGAACATTCATTTGTACTTGCTCATTTGTTGTGTGTCGTTCATTCTACTCTCTCCTGACGATCATTCCTCATCTCATCGATTTTCCAATTTTCAATCGTTTCATTTTTCAGATTCGAAAGATGTCCGTCGTTCAACAACTTTTAGATATGGGATTCCCCATGGAAACAGCCGAAGCTGCAGCAGGTAACAACAGGAACATGGATCAGGTAACTTGATGAAAAATTAATAGGTTATTCAATTGTTTGTTTACAGGCACTGGATTGGATTGAGAAAGGTGGTGCTGCAATGGAGACTGATTCTTCAGCTACCGTTCCATCAACTGGTGAAAGTGCTGCACCTCAAGAGAACGCCAGCGTTCCAGCTATCGCGAACAGCTATAAGTGTGATGAGTGAGTTATTTAGCTACCAGAGAACTTGCATTGCAAAATCAACGTGTTTCAGTTGCGGAAAACTCTTGGCTAATGATGATGCGGTTATGTTCCATGCATCAAAGACCAAGCACGAAAACTTCAGTGAAAGTTCCGAGGAAATCAAGCCCCTTACACCTGAAGAGAAAGCTGCTAAGGTGCTGGAAATTCGGGAAAAAATCAAGGCTCACCAAGAGAGAAAGGCGAAGTTGGACGCTGAAGAAGCACGCGAAAAAGAACGCAAACGTCGCGAAGATGGAAAGGCCATGATTGCTCATAAAGAAGCAGCAAGGGACCGCGAGATTCGTGAAGCTGCCCAACAACGTCGGCGTGAGAAAACGGAAGACGAGATCGCCAGACAGAGAGTTTTGGAACAAATTAAGGCTGACAAGGAGGCTCGCAAAGCGAAAGCAGCTGGACAACCGGTCCCCGAGGCGAAACCAACTGCTTCTGTAGCTCCAGTGGTTGTTGCTCCCCCGAAAGACTACACATCTGCCACTCTTCAGTTCCGTCTTCCTGATGGACAAACTGTTCGTCAACAATTCCAAGCAGATGAACCGGTAGGATAAGTTGTGTTCAGTTAGAAAAATTCAACTTTAAATTTCAGCTTGCTATGGTCCGAGCTTGGATCCAGACAAATCATGCTCAGGGATTCGACTTTACGCTCATGACACCTTTCCCAAGAAAAGTATTCACGGAAGAGGATCTTGGAACCCCACTGAAAGCGTTAAGTAAGTTTTTTTTTTGTGTAAAATTGGTTATGAATGTCCTTCTCTTCAGACCTCGTCCCTTCTGCCAACATCGTCATCAATCGCCTTGCCTAAAACAACAGCCCCTCTCCACTTGTACTACTAAACAGAAACCGTCATCTCCCTTCACCAATAACTGGTATCGCATGCCTATTATTTTAATTCCATAAATTTTTCGAGCATATTTTCATTTGAAATGTAAAGGAATAAGAAAGAAACATCTAGAATTCTTGATGTTGCACCCGAAAATAATGATGAAAGGCTTAAAGGAATGTCTTGGTCTGGCCAGGGTTTGCTATAACTATTCGTTCTCTAGTTCCTTGAATCCTCCTCATCTCCACATCTTTCATTTCTTCGTGCTCTTCAAATTCTCTCCAATTTCGCTCTCGATATTCCTGCCAGAGATTCCTCACAAGCTGTACCACAATCATGTCTCCGGCGTGGTTCGATATCATTCGTAGCATCAGAATCTGAAGTTGAAACAAATGAAAACAGAACGTATCGAGAAAGAAACTCACTCCATCTGACTTTAGAAAATCGGATACAAATGAATCCAAAAGATGAGGAGCAAAGGCGATAACAGTGTAAAGCCTCTCGACGGTTGCATCTTTCTCGAACTTTTGAAGCTTCTTATATTCACTCGATTCTGCTATTTGGATGTATTTCATAACGTAGTCGACTTTTTCGGAATGAATGAAAGAATTGGCGATCCAATAAATGAATGAACAAGTCGTGATGATTCCCAAAATCATGTACCAACACCAGAGGAAAGCGAAAACTTTCTCGTTGATTATATTGATAAGAAGAGCACACTGAACCGTATATCTGTTCAAATTCGCCAGATATCGAACTTCAAAATCACAAAGTGTCACTCGAGGGAAATGACCAGTTTCTGTCCATGGACGACCTGCCCAGATATCACTCAGGACCTGGAATTATAAAATATAAATTATTTTTTTAAAGATTTTACCTGGAAACCGAAGAAGAGGAATTCGCTACTTTTGAGACAAGCGTTGAGAATGAAGAACTGTGCAACGACGTTGATGGAATAGAGGAGTTTTGTGAAACTGTAGACAATTGAGATGCATTGACCAGAAAGGAATCGAGAGAACTTGATTCTTGCAATCCAACCTCGTGCTCTGATTCTTCCATTTGGGGATTGGAGGTCGAGATTATCAACGAAGTTGCAAGTGATGGCTTCAACGGCCTGAATAAAAGTGTTACATTAAAGTCATATGTTACAGAGGTTGTGCTCAAGAAATTTTAAGTTTCAAATTCGCATTACCAGTTACAGAACAGGGCTGGGCGACAACGAATTTCGGCAACTCTTTCAAGTGTGAATAACTTTTTTCAGGGGTATCGGGTAAAAATACGGTCAATAGAGAAAATGTACCTTATTGAAGAAGCTATCGATTGGTTGAAAAACCGTCGAATTTCATTCAAAATTAACAGAGATACGTTCTGTGTTGCCGAGAAGTTGTCGATTTCGGAGATTTCGGCAACGTTGTCGGCAACACGAAGCGTAACTCTGTTAATTTTGAATTAAATTCGACGGTTTTTAACCAATCGATAGCTTCTTTAATAGGGTAAATTTTCTCTATTGACCGTATTTTTACCCGATACCCCTGAAAAAAGTTATTCACACTTGAAAGAGTTGCCGAAATTCGTTGTCGACCAGCCCTGTTACAGAACTGGCCAACTTGCTATCTGGCTATCTGTTTTCTGTTTCTTCTTTCTGGCTATCTGTCTCGGTGACCAGTCTTTCTTTCTGGCTATCTGTTTTTTCTGAAATTTTGTGGTCGTATCAAGAAACTCTAGAACGCTAAATTTTCGCTGACAACAGTTTCATACGATCACGATAGTTAGAAGAATGAGTGAAAAAGAAAGAGGTTTTTAAAGAAACCAAGGGAGCAAATTGAACTAGTAACAATTGGAAACAACTGGAAAACATATCGATTGAAAACCCCAGGAGCAAAATCAAGCCCCTGTCTTTGACCCCTCTATCCAAGAAAGAGTGAGCTAATAGAAAAACTCCGAGAAAAAAATCCGAGATGACATCGGTCAACTTGGTCTAACTGGCTGGATTGCAATTACCGTAAATTTTGTATTAGAAAGGCATGTCCTTCCATTTTTCCATTATTTTGTGACTCCTCTAGCCAGCTTTTGACGAAGGTTCTAATAAAACTAATTTCAATCCGTTTGAATTCCAAGAATGTGCTCATTTTGAGCTCATCGGAGTGTCCTTTCATTAGAGATGCCCTTCTAATACAGATTTTACAGTATATGAAATAGTTATCAACTACAAAAATAGAGTCCTTCAGCATTCTTTTTGGCCATTACTGTACATCAGTATATCAGAAACCTAGGAACTGGCACCTACCTTTGTTCTATCCGAGTAATCTAGAAGCGCTTGAGCATCACATGCTGCATTGATCAATGTCTGTATGTTCAATCCTAAAACTCCATTAATTTCTTCAGTTAATTTCACAAAACCATACCTGATTGAAAACTGCACAATCTCCAGAAGATACACGGCAATGAGAACATCAATGCTTCGGCAATTAGAATAAACGGAACCCATTGATAATAACCAATTTGTTTCTCTTCTCTTGCCGTATGATCATCTGGTACATTCTCATACATTGGTATCCAATATGTATTCTGAATCCAACAATACGATTCAATATACTCTTCCATTGATTCTCGACTGTGCGGATTGACCCAACATTCAATTGGAGTTCCTCCATATTGTTTTGCAGAAATAACAAGACAACAAACAGCCAAAATCAGCGGAGTATAATAGTAATTGAGTCTATCCACTGCATCGTCATCTCCTCGAACACTCAATGCATTGATGAAACTCCGCGCAAGTGTTGCTTGGAAAAACATTTGACGATCTTGACGAAGACTAAAATTTTCAAAAATAAGAGGGTATTCGGGGGGACTTTTGACAGACAGGAAATGGACAAACTAGTAGGAGGAAAGGATAATTTGGACTTAGTTTTTGTTTAATGGGTTGGAATCAAAAAATGGGAAAAGGCAATGGTCATTCGTGCGGATGTAAACCACTCGTTAATGGGGAGAAGTGAGCTCTTTTTGGTGTTGAACACATGCTGCTGGGTGGAGGGATAGTTGCAAATAATTGTTCCTGCTTAGAAATTAGACCCTTTCCTTGCAAGGTATGGTCAGATAAGACTCTCAAAACATCTGGTTCCGAAATTTCTAGAAAAGTTAGGAAACGTTTCTTTATTTCGAGGAGACATTCAGTTCTGAGCCTAGCTCAAAACATGAAATCTAAGCTTCAAAAATAATCAAGCACTATTCTAAAGAATCTGAATTTCAACCTCAAAAACTGGAAGTCGGCTCTTGATAGCTTAAAAAAGTTATTTTTTAAAACATATATCCAGTTGGCTTTTGAATATTGAAAGTGCATCCAATTTCCAAATACAATCATCAAAAATTATAATAATTGAAACCTAGACTGAGTATCGCGTGTGTGTCAAGAATACGTTGTTCCAATTGGTTTTATGAGAATCGTATATAATATCAAAACCCGAAGACTACGAAAAGAAACAAATGGGAAAATAGGTTGTCTTCAATGGACTTAAGTAAGATTGCTTCATCCCCTATATCGAGTTCACTTTCCTTAAGCCTATTACTTTTTGTATCCCAATTCAATTTCCAAAAGATTTCGACACTTTCTCTTCTAGTTTTCCTACGTTCAAATCAAGAGAAACGACGGGTTCAAATCCGAAATTCTCATGTCAAAATTTATGAATTGGAAATTTACACACATTATACGCTAAGCTCACACAAAAAGAAAACGAAGAAGATTAATTCGAAACAGATGGATAATTATCAAGAAATTCAAGAATCTATATACTACGGAATTGGAAAGGGGAAATATAATATTATATTAATCAGACTTCCAGAGACGCTCGATATGAATTACCTAGGGGATTTCATTGATAAAAACAAAGCGGTAAAAATGATGTGAATGTTCTTAAGGAAAAAGTAAAGTGAGAAGAGAACCAAATGAATTTGGTTGCCAACAATTCACACTTCTCCTCATCCACTTCTACTCTATTTCATTTTGAATAATGAACGATAACGAAATTACAGAAAGAAAAGAAATGACACCGGAGAGAAACATGCAACAAAACAAAACATACGGGTTGGTCGCTGCTGTCCGCCACATCCAATAAACTCAAACGAACATTCACTTTTAAGTGCTAAGCGAATATATTTGAGAATATATTCAAGTTATCTGAAAATTCATCTGAAACTATGTTTAGAAAATGAACAAATAAGAACGAGATGAATTAGGAGAACATTTGATTTTGTTAAGAATGATTTATGAGGAAAAATGAATGAAATAATGAAGTCGAGGAAAACCGCATGACTCAATTATAGTGATTAGAAATTGCGTAAATTTGAGAGAGTGAACTTTGAAGTAACCAGGATTTCGAGAATTCAGAGTTGGATCACTGATAGAAGATTGGAAATGAAAATAGTTTCTCTTAGGACTCATTTTGTATTAAAGGTCCTATAAAACTATTGGAGATATTTTTACAGTTAACTATCAATTAGAATTGATTCTCGAAATATTAGATAAATATGACATTTACCAAACCTCAATCGCTTGAGCTTCTTAAGTTTCGAAAAATCCTACTTTTAAAATCTCAGAATCTCAAAAGTCCTATCAACGGGAATTTTTAAAGTTAAAGATCTTTTAGAATTGTGGATTCTCTAAATATTAGATTGATAAGAAGTTTCCGGAAAATCTTATAACCGCAAAAGTCCTATCAAACGGGAAATCTGGATTTCAGAATCTTTCTTCTATACAGATTTTTTAAAATCGAATGACAATCCTAAGAAATGATTCTGAAATAGTGCCATGCAATCTGTGTCGATTCAATTTCAAAATCTAGAACATCATTCAACACTTCTTCTCTTTCAATTCCACGTGCTCTTTTGTGCTCCGTTCATTCTTTTTCATCTCAGGTGCCAACTAATAAAAAAGTTCATTCATCCCATCTGTCATCCGAATTGCCACCCAGAATAAAAGAAGTATAATAATAAATACAACAAAAAGAATAATAATAAGAAGATGATTCCGAAGGCTCTTTCCTCCCATCTCTCTCGCTTCAAAGTGAGTTTCAATGGACGTACTAATAAGCAAAACTTTTCTGCGTCTCTTCTTCTTACACACTATTTCGAGAATCGGTGCAATTAGCAGCACTAGCAGAAGAGGTGTGGCTTATGAAGGATGTGTGGAAAGATGACAAGATGAGAAGAAGAAGAAGTACTCGAGAGTTTGAAAACCGACGGATTAGAAGGCGGAAAGCACGCGGAAAGTGGGGGAATGAAGAGGTAAACATCCGAATGTATTTTGAAGACTAAAGGTGTTGGCGTCGTGTAAAGGAGTGCTTCTGATAACTAATTGAATACAAACTTAACTTCAGATTAGGTTAGAATATTCAATTTAACTAGGTCACTGGTCACCGAGACTTTTGCACTTTTATGGTTTTTAAGTTCAATTTTGGTTCTCAAAAAACTAATTCCAAGATTCTAGAGGATTTTTGAAACTCTATCTTTAAACAATTATCCACGATTGGAGCCTTCGTAATCTCAAAAATTAGGATTCTAGACAAAAAGCTTCTCTAGGAGTAGTTAGGTACTCTACGAATAAAAATAAAATTCTGAAACATGAAAAAGAATGATATAAAAGGTATCATCCTCGTTTTGAAAGGTGCAACCTAATCCGCAAATTGAATAACATCTTCTTCTTCTTCCTATTCTCCGCCCGGAAGGACGTCGTAGTAAATCGGAAAGTGTTGAATAACACTGAGCTCTTTCTCTCCAAGGCGGCTTCTCGGTTTACCTTCACATGTCATACTCGCGCACTTTTCTTAATTAAATGTCTCCACGGGTGGCGAGGGGCGACCACCACCGCCATGCACACCAATCCGTGGGATTTACGCTTTTGACGGATTGCTCTTGTAAGTCTCCCCCTATACACATCATAAAAAGTTTTATTCGAGAGAATGGCGAGGCGAATGAAGCGAAGGAAGGAATTGAATGAAAGTAAGATGATTGGGTCTCTTCAAAAGCACAGAATCAGCACAACCATTCGGAAGAGGGAGTAGAAAGATGACGACTTGTATTATACTGACTTGAAGGTATTTACAGAAAGTTACAGAAAAGTAGAGAGATGAGAAGGGTATGGATAAGTAGTTACAAAAGAAATGCATCTTCCATTCAGATTTAAAATTCGGTTTTAAGCCCACATCTCCTCGGTACGTCCGAATTTGTAAACGCAGGAAGAAGCGAAAATGATGAAGTTGGTGAGGAACAGAGCAACTCCTGGCCATACAGTATGCTCTCCCTGGCGGAGAACGTAGTCCGAAAAGAGGATCCACGTGGCTGCGACGAGCGATGCAAATGACACAACGAAGGCAGCCATGAGCCAAAGACGGGATCCTAGAAAACGATCACTATTAAAAAAAGTTCAAATTGACAAACCTTTGGTTCCAAGAAGACCTTCATGAAGGCTCTCTCCACGAACTTGACTGTTCGAGATCGCGTTCACCATGAACATTGCGATTGTACTCGCTATGGTTATTATGAAGTAGACATTGGTCCAATCGCGTCCGTCATAAACAGCAGCAGTATCAATCATGAGCCACCAAGCAATGAAGAAGAGGGCAGCAGAAGCGATAGAAGCCACGGCATTTCTAGAAATATTTTGACATTAATGTCCATTCCTTTTTCACTGTTAGTAAAAAACATACCGTCGTCCCTCCAAATCGAAGGCACAATTGCATCGAATTTGGTCGAGGCAGCCAGACATCTGAAAACCACGCGTGAGCAAAAAAATTATCTACTTCGAGAATGAGATATGAAATCGCTCAGTTGAACGAGTAAAGTATTGCTTTTATCGACTTCCAACTCTAATTCAAACGATGTATTTAATATTTGATGCAAGAAAAATAAGAGAAAACAAGTAAATATTGACAAGACATGAGCAACAGTTCGGGGAAAAAAAGAGAAATGCGGAAACCGGGAAGAATTCGAACAGTAATCAATCTAGAAAGAGCTATTTACAGATGTGAAACAACAGGAACGAAAACACAGATTTTCACACCCGATACTAAAAAGTCCTGAAAAAAGAGCAAAAAATTGAACAAAAAACAAATAAAAATATGGAACCTAATAACGAGAAATATTATCAAAGAAAATTGTTAGACTAGTGGTGAATTCCTGAAGTTTCAAAGTCGCTATAAAATCTATCGGTTGCAACTGGAACTACCGCAGCACTTATCAAGGTCCAGCTCTAATAGAAGATCGTCATCTTCTTGCTTAGAATTTTTCGGCTGAAAAACAGTTATCGCTTGGTAATTAACTCGATCAAAGATACTCACCGCTACTCCATGAATGTTCTGTGATCTCCAGAGCTGAGCATATAGACCATCTTGTGCAAGAAGATCAAAGTGAGATCCTTTTTCGGCAACTCTTCCTTCCTGGAGAACATAAATAATATCAGCGTCTACGATAGTGGCCAATCGATGGGCAATAAATAATGATGTTCTTTTATCAACTGCTCCTTTCAGTGCTTTCATGATGTTCGATTCTGTGATTGCATCCAAAGAAGATGTGGCTTCGTCATAAATAACAAATGGTGCGTTCTGCAATTATTTTTGTACAACAGTTTTACAAATCCAGTGAAAAAACCTTGAGAATAGCTCTCGCAATAGCGACTCGCTGTTTTTCTCCTCCTGACAGCTTCAATCCTCTCTCGCCAACCAGTGTCTCGTATCCCTGGAAACAATTATATTTTTCTCTTCACACTTTTTCTCTAAAACTCACATTTGGCATTCTAAGAACAGATTCGTGCAAATCTGCCATCTTGGCCGCTTGAATAACTTCTTCTTTCGATGCGGACGGTCTACCGTATGCTAGATTGTAGTAGATTGTGTCGTGGAACAGAACGGAGTCCTGTGGAACAATACTGATGTTTTGACGAAGTGAATCGAGAGTCAATCCACGAGTTTCCTCTCCATTTATTCGGACACTTCCAGATTCTGTGTCATAAAGTCGGTACAGGAGCCGAACGATTGTTGATTTTCCAGATCCACTTCCTCCAACGATAGCGACCTTTTTCCCGGCAGGAATTTCAAGATTCAATCCCTTTAGAATCGGTTTCTCAGGAAGATATCCAAAATGTACGTCTTCGAATTTCAGGGTGATGTCGTTACCAGTTATCTCCATTTTCTTGGCGTTAGTAGCTTCCACGATCTTAGGCTTCAACGTCAGCAAAGAGAACATCTGATTCATGTCGACAAGTCCTTGGCGAACTTCACGATATACTGATCCAAGGAAGTTCAGTGGAATCGAGAGTTGGAATAGAAGGGTGTTGGCAAGAATCAAATCTCCAATCGTGAAATCTCCAGCAGCAATACGGTTTCCAGCCATGCACATTACTCCGATCAAAGCACCAGAAAAGATCGCATTTTGTGTAAAATTGAGAAGAGCCAGAGAAGATGTGGTTTTCAATGATGCTCCTTCATACTTTTTCAGGAAATGATCGTATCTATCAGCTTCGAATTTTTCATTGTTGAAGTATTTGACCGTTTCATAGTTAATCAATGAGTCGATTGCTTTATTTCCAGCATCATTATCTGCTTGGTTCATTTGATGACGGAATTTGGTTCTCCATCTTGTGATTCCTAGTGTAGCTACTCCGTACATTCCAATACTTCCCATTGTCATATAGGCGAACTCCGCTCCAAGTGTGCCAGTAAATAGAGCCGATACCATTCCAATTTCAACCGCAGTGGGGATCAGATTGAAAATAAGTGAAGAGAGAACAAAGCTCATTCCTCTAGTTCCTCTGTCGATAGCTTTCGAAAGTGCTCCAGTTTGCCGGTTAAGATGGAATGACAAATCGAGGGAATGCAAGTGAAGGAAAATCGATCTGGAGATACTTCTGACTGAATTCTGAGCAACTTTAGCAAAGACTGCATTTCGAAGTTCATTGAAAGCGGCGGAAGTTGCACGAGCCATACCGTCTGAAAACAATAAATAGTGGCGGTTCTAATTCTCTTTGAACACTTACAAGCAATGCAAGTAGCGATTCCAGCGGTGAAAATCGTTTGCGAAGCAGTTCCATCAAAGGTCAACTTCAAAAATTCAGGAGCCTTGCCGTTATAATAATTTACTACGTCACGGAGCAAGAATGGAACGGAGACATTCGCTAATTTCGCGGCTACGAGCAGTGATAAAGCCACCAAAACTCTTCGCTTGATTTCCGGTTTATCCTTGGGCCATACATATTTGAGCAACCTCTGCACTAGTTGATATCCAGTCAATTGACCACTTGCCTGCAAAATCAGAAAATGATCATAGATCAGATTCCCATTCAACAACGCGTATCTCAACTGTCCATTGAGAACCGGCAAAAAATCAAAAGGGAAAAGTATGGGAATTCCCAGACAGTGTTTTTAGGATTGACATAAAAGGGGCAACGCTGAGCCCATTTTTCATCAGCTCTTCGCTTTCTCTTCTTTTCCTTACCTGCAAAGGCACTTGACTGCTGGCGCCAGGGTGGAAACACGTCCTCGTGAATACTTGAACCACTGCTCTTTTCTGAAAATAATATTGATTAATTTCAGATCATGTCGCCAACTGTCGCCCTCTTCATGCTTGGACTCATGGCTTCTACTTTGAGCGCTGTTAAAGTTGGAGATGACTGCGATCTTGGAAATCGTCGCCGTATCGGAAAGGGAAGCTACTACGAGGAATGCGTGAGCAAGTACGAGACTGCCGGATGCTTCGCTAGCTGGGAACAAGATGAAAAGGCTCAGTTCGTGAAGCATGGAGAGACCATCGATCGTATGTACAAAAATAATGCTGTTGGATTCCGCTACAAGTGTGAAATGAGCAACGGATACATTTCCTTCGCCCCAATTGGATGCGTGCTCAACAAGAAGAATGGTCTCGAGCTTCTCGAATTGAACGCTAGCGGACAACTCGACAATGGACAAAATGTGAAATGCAAGCAGAACAACGAGGGAGAGTTCAGTTTTGAGTTCGGATCCGAAGCTCCACAAAATAACTAAATCACAGCTTTTTATTTTTCAAAATTGATCGCATTGGCGCAGATAAACTTGTTTTGAGCATTTCTCCTTTTTTTAAATTAAATTTGTGTAGAACTCACATTCTTATTGAGAATCTGTGATGCATTTCTAATGAGAGCTGGTGATTTCGTCAAGGATGAGAAGTTGCGATATAGCGCCTGCAAAAAATGATCCAATCAAAGTTGTTTCCGAAATTTACACTTGCCTGCGACTTAAAAGTGTTTGATGAGTTTCGCAGATTCGCTATTAGTCGTAATTGTAACATTATTGATCTCTGAAAACTGGATTCTTGAAGGAAACAGACAAATGCAATAAATCGATGATCAACTGTGAGAGGTGAACTCGCATGTCGAAACATGACACAGAGAAAAAACTGAATTTTATAATTAAAAGCGAAGGCAGTGCCTGACAAATGTGCAGAAAAATATCGAATTTTTACCATAAAAAGCTGTCTGAAAGCTGTTTTTGTCAGCTGATTCTGAATTTTCTGAAAAACTACGGTAGGCGAGAGTACGCAAACGCCGTTACGACAAGTTGCGGACACCCTACAAAAAATCCAATTTGCGTTTATTTTCTTGCGATGTCCTTTTTTGCATGTTTTTGCTCTTTTATTGATCCAAGACGCATATGTGTTGTGACGAAAAACTTAATTGATAATTGCACAACTTTCATGTCATGTATTCCTTCACAGATACGTCCAATTTGCTGAAATTAGGAAGCGGCCACAGTTTTTATATTCTTGGGTCTTTCATAACCTTTGTCTCAATTTGGTTTTTTTGGGAAAACAAATTTTTATCACTGAATCTTCGTTTTCAGACATGCGTCCACTTTCTTTGAAAGGACACGAGCGTGCTTTGACTAGGGTCCGCTTCAATCGCGAAGGAGACTTGACCTTCTCATGTGCAAAAGATAAGAAACCGTGTGTTTGGTACACCGAAAACGGAGAGAGAATCGGTAAAATTCGTTCTTTTTTTTTCAAAACATTAAAACGCTATGTTCAGGAAGCTATGATGGGCACAACGGAGCTGTTTGGGACATCGATGTTGCTTGGGACACCTCAAAATGTGTAACTGCATCCGGAGATTTGACTGTCAAGATTTGGGATGCGGAACTCGGATCGTGCATCTACACGATCAACCACCAGACACCAATGAAATCCTGCGGATTTTCCTATTCAGGTATTCAGTGTTTTCTCGCATGTTTAAATAAAAACAATTTTTAGGAAACTTGGTGTGCTTCACCACCCAAAAAATGACCAAGAATATGTCTACAGTTCAAGTTCGAGATCTTCGTGACCAGAACCAGATGGCCGAGGGAGGAGAATCATTTTTCTCTACCCAGTTCGATGTCAATGCTACTACTGCCTTGTTCTCCCAAATGGACGATATCATCACAATTGGATTTGAGTCTGGACTTCTACAACAATACGATCTGAGAAATCCTGATGCTCCTATCAACACCAACGAAGTTGTTCATCGCGTTAGTAACTCTCAATCACTCGTGTGTTCAAACAAACTCGATTATTTTTCAGTACAGCATCCAAGATCTTCAACTTTCTCCAAGTGGAGAGTTCCTTATCTCTGCCTCCCGTGATAAGACTGCTGCTCTTCTCGATGTGAACGATTTGAAGAAACTGAAACAGTACAAGTCCGAACGTCCAGTCAACTCTGCTTGCATCGCACCAGACCGTGATCACATTTGTCTGGGAGGAGGAGAAGACGCTATGCAAGTAACACAGACTGCTGTTTCCGCTGGTCATTTCGAGGCTAAAATCTATCATATGGTTTTCGAAGAGGAATTCGCCAGGTTCAAGGGACATTTCGGACCAATCAACACGATGGCGTGGCATCCATCTGGAACCATCATTGCTACTGGAGGAGAAGACGGTTATGTGAGAATTCAAGAATTCGACGAGGACTACCTCGGATTCACCTACGACTTCTAATTTTTACTGCATTCCCGTTTTTAGAGCGGAAGTCTTGTTCGTTTCAGATTTTCGCTCTTCCCCTTTCCAAATCGCGCACTTTTGAAGAATACATTTAAGAATGAGTTTTTTGTTATAGAGAAAAAAATTTAGAAGTGTAGACCTATAAAGTACGCGACGTCCTTCTTGAATTCAATTCGTTTCTTCTAATATTTGTTACTTGCATCTTTTCTTTAAATTATGTGGTCCGGGCTGTTTTTTTTCTTTCGGTGGCATCCCAGAATCATTTGTTGCTTGATGAGATTTTCTCCTTGTCAAAATATTATTTTTCAACCGTTTGTCGTTTATAATAAACTTAATCCGTTTGAAATCGTTATATTTTCTTCACAGTCGTTTATTCAATCATATATTTGTTTTCCATCGGAATCATAAAGTTTATTCTTCGAACCGAAATTTTAGGTGATGCCGCACACGAACAGTAAAGGTGGCCAGACGGGGAAAGGAGGGAATGGAAAGAGGAAGAGAAAGTTTGATGGCGAGCAAAATGCTGGAGTACAGAAAATTTTGAAAGAAAAACGACTTCAGAAGAAGAAAAAGCAGGATTTGAAAGGACAAGAAGAGGATATGCTTGAAAATGTTGAACGAAAGTACGAAGAAATGCTCAAGGTTGGGAATTTAAAAATCGTTTATATACGAATTTTCTGATTGCAGAAAAGCTCTCGCACTTTCCTTCGTTTCGAAGATTTTCCACTTTCTTGGAGAACACAGGAAGGACTTAAAGAAAATGACTATATCAAGCCAACGGAAATTCAAAGAGATACGATTGCCCATTCTCTTACCGGAGCAGATGTGGTCGGAGCAGCAAAAACTGGAAGTGGTAAAACTTTAGCTCTTGTCATCCCAGTTCTCGAGGCCCTCTGGCGTGCCAAATGGTCTCCTGAGTATGGCCTTGGAGCTCTTGTAATCTCACCGACACGCGAGCTTGCTCTTCAAACGTTCAGTACTATCAATGCAGTCGGAAAACATCACGGATTCTCGTGTGGTCTTGTGATTGGAGGAAGTGAAGTTGAATTTGAAAGAAACCGAATCAGCAATATCAATATCATCGTGTGCACTCCTGGAAGACTTCTTCAGCATATGGATGAAAACGAGCAAATGAATTGTGATTCATTGCAAGTTCTTGTACTTGATGAAGCCGACCGAATGCTGGATATGGGATTCGCAAAACAGCTGAACTCAATTATCAACAACCTTCCGGCTGAAAGACAAACCCTTCTTTTTTCAGCTACCCAAACTAGGAATGTGAAAGATCTTTCCAGAGTTTGCACAAATGTGAGTGGACTACAAATATCATTATCATTCTTCTCATTATTTTTCAGGATCCTGTATTTGTTTCGGTTCACGAGAACTCAGCATCAGCCACTCCGGATAATTTGAAGCAATCCTACGTCGTCGTTGAAGAAGAGAACAAAATCAATGCACTGTGGTCTTTCATTGAAGCACACAAGAAGAAAAAGTCACTCGTTTTTGTGAGCAGCTGCAAACAAGCTAGATTCTTGACAGAAGTTTTTTCACAACTTCGACCCGGTTTACCAGTGATGGGATTATGGGGAACCATGAATCAGAAGAAACGAATTGAGACCTTCACAAAGTACGATGAAAGCAAAGCTGCCGTCCTTATTGCCACTGATGTTGCATCGAGAGGTCTTGATTTTGAACACATTGATTGGGTTATCCAAGTAGATTGTCCTGCTCAAATAGACGACTACATTCATCGTGTGGGACGAAGTGCAAGAATGGATGATTCTGGAAATTCACTCCTCATGGTCACTTCCTCTCAACAGGAGGCAATGATTTCCAAGTTGGAAAGGCATTCGATTCCAATCGAAGAACTCAAAATTCATCCAGATGCAATGACCGATGTCAGAACAAAGCTTCGCGCAATTCTTGCTGAATCTCAAGAAATAAAAGAATACGCTCAGAAAAGTATTGTCGCCTATCTCAGATCCATCTATACAATGAAAGACAAAAAGATCTTCGATGTGAACTCCATTGATGCCGCCGCTCTTGCTGATTCGTTTGGTCTTGTGTCAGTTCCAAGAATTAGATTCCTTGACAAAAACAAGAAAGAAAAAATGAAGCAAAATACTGTTACAAAGAAAGTCTCCGAGGATATGAATGAGGATAATGAAAGTGACGAGGAGGAAGAGGTGAAACCACAGAAAGATGCTTCTCTTGTTGGTCAATTTGTTTTCGATGATGAAGATGAAGACATTTTCACCGTCAAAAAATCTAGCGACAATTTGGAGGAACAACTGGAGCAGGTGAACAAGAAAGTTGAAGAAGACACAGAAGATGGTGCCGAGAAGATCACTTTGAAGAAGAATAAACCGTTGAAGAAGGCCGTGACTAAGGTCAGTGCTGCAAAGAAGATTCTCAACAAGAACTTACGAGTTAACACTAAGAAGACGTTCGAAGAAGAAGATGACGAGAAAGTGGAGGGACCATCTACCATCACATCGTATGGCTTGGATATTGAGAAGGCGAAGCAAGAACTGAAAAGTGTGGACAAAGAGGATCGTCGTAGATTCAAGGAACTCCGGGAGCAACGACGTCAAGAAAAGTTGGCTAAGAAGAAGAAGAAGTCTGAAGAATACGAGATGGAGGCGGAAGAAACTGATGATGAACCGGATATTTCTTGGCTTCCAGATCCAGATGCTGTTCAAAGAAAGTATGCAGAGGAGAGTGACGAAGAAGATGAACCAATGGATACTTCTGCATTGGAGAAGCAGGCTTTGGCTTTACTTGGCAGAAAATAGTTAATAAAATTTCATTTATTGTTTTCGTTGTTACTGTTATATTATTGTTGTTTTTGAGAAAAAAAAATCTGTCCTAATGTTTTTTTCAAGCTTCAAACTCGTGTTTCCATGCACGCCTTGTATTTTTATACTTGTTCAATAACTTTTAACTTTTTGATTTACGTTTTCAGAATGGCCCAACCTTATCTTCCAGCTGAAAAATTTCTGTCTAGGAAACAGGAGACTGTCCTGCTAGATGAAGATGTTATCTACTGGAAACGAATGCAACAGCTCACAGTGTTCCAAGAACCATCTGTAGTCAGTTCAGTTCGTATTTTACCGAAGAAACCATACCACGTGGCAACTACCAGCAGTGTTCGCCTGACACTCTATGACACTGTTGTCTGTGAGCCCCTGAACTTGTTCAGTAGGTTTAAGAAAGGAGTATGTTCGATTGATTTCAGACATGACGGACGACTCCTGGGTAAGAAATTAAGCTTAATTCAAGTATTCATAAAGCCTTCGTTTTCAGCTATCGGTGGTGATGAAGGAAAAGTGCGAATCTTCGATGTAGAAAAAACGACGGGATCAAGCAAAGTGGCACTCCGTGTAATGCAGGCATCTCAATCCACAGTCAAGTCTGTGCACTTCTCGCCACGCGGTGATACAGTTTTCTCTCTGGCTGACGATGGAAAAATCAAACAGTATCGTGTCGCTGACACTGCTTATGGAGTCAATGCAGTGCCAATGATCGACATTCAAGCACACGACGATGCAATCAGATGTGGAGCAGTTTCCTCAATCAATGATCATATTGTGTTGACAGGTGGCTATGACCACAAAGTCAGACTATGGGATATTCGCAGCAAGGAAAAGACGATGGAATTAGATTGTGAATATCCAGTTGAATCTGTTTTATTCCTTCCCGGAGAACAACTCATTGCAACTGCTGCTGGACCTATCGTCAAGTAAGTTTCCTATTAAAATCTGAATAAATCTCCAATAATTTATAGAATTTGGGACACAACAACTGGAAGACCATTGACCGCTCTTCAAGCTCATTACAAAACCGTAACATCGCTTCGACTTGCTACGAATTCTACATGTCTTCTCACTGCCGGAATCGACAGAAGAGTCAACGCGTTCAGAACCAAAAACTATTCATTGATTCACTCGTGGTCGATGCCATCTCCAGTTCTCGATATCGATGTTTCAAAGGATGATCAGACGATGGCAATCGGAATGGGAAATCTTTTAGCACTCTACCGTAGAGCTGAGATCAAGAAAGAAACAACAGCATCTGCCACGATCGAAGACAAACGCTCGTTAATTAGAACTTCAGCTCTGCCAGTGAAGTTGTCTGAAAAGGACAGAGAAACACAGAAAGTAGAGGTGGTAGCTAAGAATGCGGATAAGCTGAAGATTCCAAAGATTGACGGGATGCTCGCGAATTTCAAACACTTTGCCGTCATCAGACTTCTTTTTACCGGTTGGGAATATTTTTTCATTGATTTGAATCAAATTTTTCTTTCCAGGAAAATACCGCGCAAGTTTGGACGCAGCAACTGTCAGTTATCTGAGAATAATTGTTATGCGAGGAGCTATCCATCGAGCTTTAGCGGGACAGGAATCAATCGTTCAGAAAAATTTGTTAATGTGAGTGAAAAAGTCTCTTTCATAATTATGAAATATTTTTTTTTCAGTTTCCTGAATCATCATTTGTTCAAAACGCAATATTTCTCTACCTTGAGGGAAGTCCTCATTGCATTTTTTGGTATGCCAATTTCTTTATTTCAATTTATTTTATATTTCATTGTTTTCAGATGTTTATGCATCAGAGAAGTTGGAAGGTCAGGTCTTCAGACAAGTCAAATTTCTTAAAGTGACACTCGGTCGTGAAATGGAAGCTCAGAAGATGATTTCCTCGTTGCTAGGAACTATTGACTTAATTGTCTCTACTACCAAAATAAATACAAAGTCATCAGCCGACTTGGTAGAAGATGATGATGTATTCGGAGAACCAACTATCAGAGCGAGAGATTTGGATGAGCTGAAACCATCTGAAGAGGGACCTGAGAACGAGGAAGAACCGATGTTGACTGATTGAATTTCTAGAAAAAAATTAATTTAGATTTATTTCCTTCCACTCATTCTGTTTCATTTCGGGTATCTTTTTGTTCCTCATTTTTATCCTTTTCACCAATATTTTTCTTATATCCTTGTTGACAGTTTTCTTGTTATCCACTTTTTGTTGATTTTACTGTTTTTCACAATTCAATAAGCTACTTTTTTTCAACCGCGTTTCAATTGAGTACATAACATTGTCTAGAATCGTAAACCTTTTTTTGTATAGTTTCAGGACAGTTTTTTGTTCAATTAGGGAAATGATAACAAATCATTAAAAAAACTGTTGTTATCTTATTAACAGAGACAACGTCATTAGATTATGGGCCAATGGAATGGAAACAAAAATGAGACACCTGGCGGAGACACATCACTCGTAAGGCAATGATGTGAACTATGAATGGTGACTTTGGGTTGTATGCCTTCCCATTCCCGGGGAAATCGGTACCATACAACGATTTCCCACAGAGAGGAACGAGAGGCGAGAATTGAACCAGTGGGCTGTCGGGTGGACGACAAGCGCGTTACCTGCGAGACCACAAAGCGCATCATAGTTGCGAGGCGGAGAGGAAGTAGACATTAGGGGGGGGGGGGGGGGGCAAATAGCGCGAGGGAGATTCTGGTTGAGGAGAGCCTTTTCGGAGTATTTCTTTTGAAGAAAAAAGAAATTTCAGCACTGAATAAATAATGTCAAACCGTGAGAACGTCGATCGAGCCATCTCATTCATTTTTTCGAATGTTTCGCCACAAGAAGGACGAATCGGATTAGGCAAAGTGCCCCGGGGCAGTGTAAGCCTTCTTTCAGTAACTTTTCATCTCTTTTAAATTTATTTTTCTTTTGGCTTTTGAATCGTTGCGTGGTATGTACATGAAATATTAATCAAGGTTTCGAGAAAACATTTATTTCCGTTGTTAGTTTTTCAATTAAATGTGTCGACTTGATTGGAAAAGTGTTAGTTTATCAAGTTTTAGATTGGATTGTGCTGAAAACTGGAAAAGTTTGTGATTTTTGAGCGTTCTTCTCAAACTCGTGTGAAACTTGATCAACCAGGAACTTGTTTTTTTACCAAGAAGCTGCAGTGTAAACCCGAAATATTTGAAGAGTTTAGGTTATTGCAATCAGAAAAAAACTTTTTGGAAGCAATTGTCAGAAAAAAAAACATAAAATGAGCTTAATTGAACGCATTAGAACATGAAATCATCAATTTCCGGTTGATTATGCACCTATCCACATCCACTTTATTTGCAACACGGAGAAAAGAGAACTCTTCAGAATTCTTAAGAGCATTTCGCTTCCTAATCGATCCCTGGTTCATAAAAAGCCTTGAACGAACGTTGATACCTCTCATAACTCATCGTCCATTTTTTCACAATCCCATAAATCGTCCTATTTGTTATAAGAACTCCAAAAAGTGTTACATAACTCCACCTCATCATTCATTCCAATCCAAAGGGTGTCCTTTTTCCATTCTCCTTTTCCTTTCACTAGTTCTTATCTCTTCGTTCTTTTTTCCTGTTACTTTTTTGTCCTTTTTTTTTTCCTACCCCGGCAGCCGTCCATCAAATAACTCGCCCTCTAGGCTCTACCTCACAAATAATACATTAACGAAACGTTTTCTCTCTTTTCTCCGATGTCATGTTCTTTTTTGCTACTGGAAACAGTTGTGTATTTTGTTCCAAAAAAAAATGAATGGGAAAAGTGAGAAGACTTCTCGTCTTGTCGCAATATTGTGTTGAAGCTTTTGTTTCTTCTTCAGTGTAATAACAACTTTGGCACTCTTATTCTACTTGTGATAACTTTTCGGTTTGAGCTCAAGAAACTAAAGAAAGAGTAAAGGTATACGGTAGCCTAGAAGGAGAGTTTCGGATTGGTTACTGTAACTTCCATACTTGAGATATAAAACTGGAAACCCAGCCTCTAATCATTTGACTTTAAAAACAAAGATGAAAAGTCAATAATTTCAACAACTTGTATTCTTATGATAGCCAATAACTAACTGCTTGTAATTTTAGGAGTATCAAGTGAAAAGGATTAAAATATCTCATATTAGTGGCCAAATTATTGAAGATTTTCGATTTCAAGCTACGGTATTTTTCAAGAGACCGAGATTTTGACCTTGATTCAATTTTTACTACCGATAAGAACTGAAAACTATATTACTTTCTCCAATGCGAGTTCAAAAGGTTTCGATTAGGTTACGGTAGTTTTCAGAGTGTCTGAACTAGCTTATAAGTCAAATGTTTTCCAACACTGATTGTAACTATTAGCAAAAATTTCAAAGTTTCACCGCGCTCCATTGAGAACACGACTGAAATTCGAACTTCTGGGCTTTCGCGCCTCCTAGGCCTCCTGTACTCCTCGAAGGCAAATTGAAATACACTTATAAGTCTATAGTTGGCCAAGAGGAGTACAATAAGGTCTAAAAGTCTGTGAGAAAGTCCAGAAATTCAAATTTCAGCCATGTTCTAAATGGAGCGTCATTAAGCTTTGCATATATTGCTAATAACTATGTGTGAGGCTTTGTACGTTACGTTCTTCTTATTCCGATTCAAATCCGGTAAATACAGAACCAAAATCCAAAAAAACTCACCCCGATTCATAGATCACTTGACACCTGGCACAAACATTCCTACAAACGCGTAAAACGTTCCGTAGACCTCAAAATAATATTGTGTTCCTCGTTTATTTTCTTGAACTCATCCTCACTAAATCCACTCTGATACTTCTTTTTTAAGTACGTCACTCATTCCTCGTTCCCTTCATTTTCTTCTTCTTCTCTTTTCACTCATTTTCTTTTCCCTTTTGAACCTTAATTCAAAAAAGACATCGTTCTTTGCCCTTTTAAAAAATGGAAGAAAAGTTCGAGTCTCTTTTCAAATTGCCACATCCTGACTTTTTTCTCGGGGTTCGAACCGATAGACTCATGAAAGCGACGGAAATGCGAAAAAAAGGACACAAATGTTTTTAGTGCTCCATAAAGCGTTTCGGGACCACCGTTTTTTTCTCGCATCTTTTGTCGCTGTGTTTTTGACGAATTTTTGGGTAGGAGAGAGAGAGAGAGACCAGGAATCCAATCAAATAGTGCATTTTGGGAGAGCATTGATGCGAAAAAAGTGGAGAAAAAGAGAATGAAAACTCATGAGAAACGACAATGTTTCGGGCATCATTCCAGTTTATTTCCATTGTTTCATGTAATCCGGAAATTGCAACATGTTCTTGGAAAGTTTACTGCGTGGGTGGTGTTTTACGGAAAAAATAGGTTCTGGTTTCAAAAATTTGAGAGTTGAACACTTTCAGAGAGGTAGAAATGATTAGAAAACCATTAGAACTGTTGTAGCTGCCAGTTTTTTTTTCCAGCTGAAAAGCAAACTTGCTCAGTTTTCGAAGCTGGGTGGTTTAAAATGAAGAATAAAATGAGCTAAATGTTGCAAATTTAAAGTTAATAACATCTAGTTAGTTCAAGGTTCCAACCTTCCCAGTCGTTCTAGCACAGTTCTTAGGGCATATTTTTCGACACCTGCTCTGCTTGTGACACATTTTTGTGCTTGTTGTGATTAACAAAGACGATCTTCTGCTCCTTCAGCCGTCCAGTAAAGAATCTGAATTTTTCGTGTCGAGACCCACAAACTGACTGTTTCCTTTCTCAACAATCCCCTATGTCCCATCTACCCTAACCCAATCATACCATTAAAAATCGAATTCTCAACTTTCCTTACCCCTCCACTTCCCAGTTCCGTCCCAAAATTGACTGGTTTCCGAGTACATTCCATGAAAATTTGTGGTGAATCCCTTTTTGTTTATATATTTCCCACCCCGGACTGCTGATCTCCAAACTTTTCTTCCTTTTCTTTCTGTGATGATGATGATGTAAGCATATACCACACACTCACTCAAATATTTCATTCTTTTTTCTTTCGAAATGGACACTTTTTTCTATTGTTCGAAAGAGAAGGAAGAACTCACTTCACACCTTTGTTGCAAACTTTGAGACCAAAGAATCCCCATTCTTGGAAGATTGTTCTTCTTGAGTTTTGAACACGGTAGAATCCTTGGTTGAAAATTTTTGAAAACTCATAATATGAGTTTTGAAACTTGAATTTGTCCCTCGAAAGTTTCTCATCCAAAAAGGTCGAGAATCTATTCTCTTGTTTCCTCATGACTACAATGTGAATCATCTCGATGAAATCCTAAGATCCAATACGAGTACATCTACCCATAAATAATTCAAAATCTGTCAGACGGTGCCCAGTTTAAAAACATTTGCTTCTGCGTGTGTGTGTGTCACTTACTTTTTGCCCTCGATTTTTCTAGAGATGAAAATGTTTTACAAGGGGCTTCCTTGAACACTCGAGTTGAACTTTTTCTAAAACTTCGGTCATAGACTAAATTGACCCTGAAAAGCCCAAATCTGCAATAAAAAGTGGCCAAATGTTCACGTAACTCGAGTTATGAGCCCTCAAAATGGCAGATTAGGCAAAAATTCCTACCCAAATGGTAGGAAATTTTCAAAATTTGGGCTCAAAAAATTTTTTTTCAAAAAAGTAAGGGGTCTTGTTATACACTAAATTCTAAGTTCAAAACAAAAAACTAGACATTCTGAAAGTAATTTTGAGCTGAGATATGGGTCCTCAAAATACCTCATTTTAGCGTTGGCTGCCACTTTGAGGGCTTATATCTCGAGTTACGTAAACATTTGGCCACTTTTTATTGCGGATTTGGACTTTTCAAGGTTAACTTAGTCTAGGACCGAAGTTTCAGAAAAAGTTCAACTCAAGTGTTCAGGGAAGCCCCTTGTTAGTGATTCTTCAGAAATATGATACAAGTATCGCAGCTAAAAAGAGTCACTTTTCGCATGTCAAGAGGCAAAAAAAGTTGCAAAATGAGAAGAAGAAGAATATCCCCACGCAGAGAAGAAGTTTCTGAAGACGTTGAATACCTAAAGACTTCTTCCATGATTTTCGAGCATTTTAGCGTGGGGTTAAGAGAGGGCAAAACGAAATCAGGATGTTTAGAGATTCTCGAGTTTTATCAGCCTCCCTAATTCTTCGGTTATAGTCTTATATTTTCCCTTTTATCTAGGTTGATCTCGTGAGGGATCCTATCTAGAACTATTGTTCTCTTCTTCTGTTTATTTACTTGTCAATAAATACAATACAATACAATACAATACAATCATAACCTAAAAACGGAATTTCCGGTCGATGTCTGAGTTTGGATCATGTAGGCAAAGATATTTTGAATTGTGCAGCAAGTGTTTCTTTTGACTAGAATTTTCAAAAAAGGTTTGCCGTTAGTGGAGCTTCTCTGACTTTTAAAGTTAATGAGTACTTTATTATAGACAGATCTAATAAATGTTGCCCTTACTTTATAGACAATTCTTATAAAAAATTTGGCCTTACCTGTGGATACCAATGATTTTCGTAATACAATAAGCTCCGCCCCTTGAAAACAAATTATTCCAGACATTTCCGCATTTTCTTGGTTCTGATTTTCTGTCAGCAACATCTTTTCATGATTATGCTTAATTTTCTACTCTCCGTCCAATGTTTCTTCCTGGTAACCATATTCGGTTTTTGGACTTTTACTATTTATCCGCCCGACTTCTTGATTTATCTTTGTCTGAAAATCTTTATCATAGATGAAAATCTTGAGCAAAGACACTTGCATTCGAGCTGGAAATCCGATATTCTGGTTTTGTGAGATTTCAATTGAAGAAGCTCACTGTTTGGAATCTTCTGCCGAGTTTCAGGCTTTGCAGGAAAACATAAAGCCTCCTGTTTTTGAAAACTGAAAAGGTTAACTTTTTCAATCAGATTTTCAGAGATTCTCAAACTTTTCTTACTCCTTCCGTTTTCAAGTATACCATTTTCGAAAGTTTACAGAAGGATGCTTCTGAATAAATTGAGTTCGGAACCTGTCCTTTTCCACTGAATTTGCCACGTGGCGTTGTTTCTGCGCTTCTTTTTCCGTGTCCATCCATGTATTTTCGGGATGAAAGATTCACGAAGGTTTACGGAAAGAAAAAAACATGAAGGAGAAAAAGATAATAGCTGTACAAAACAACTCAATTATGGTTTCCGGTTGACACTTTTTTAAAGTTTCCTTGATAATATTCCCTCTGAAATAGGAAGTTTCTCAAATATGCATAGCAACTGTAACTAGATCAAAAAAGTAAACGATTCTTCCTTCCGGAACAAAAATTAATTATTACCGCCGAGGAAAAAAGAGAAATGAGTGGGAGAAGAAAATTGAAATGAAAAGCAACATTTTCTCACATTTCCAATGAGTTTTTCGTATTTGTTCTTGGTCCATTAGACGGACCAAAAAAATGAGAGAAAAAAGGTTCTGTCTTATGTCTGACAGCTGAAAATCCACGTAAAATCTTCGAATCGTTGAATTCATCGGATCGTTTTCAGCTGTTGTGTTCCGAGACTTAATCATAATTGTTCCTTTTCACGATTCTCCGGAATTCATGCTTCACATTTTTTGCGTTCTTTCAGTTATTCTCGTGATCACGGGTGGGCAACTGAAAAAATACCCGTCTGAAAAACTGGATTTTCCATTTCACTTTGGAACAAAACTGTCCAGATTAAAAGTCGAATTTTTGATGCACCTAAAAGCTGAGCAAATATTTTTTATACTTTTGGGAATTTTCATCAAAATTCATTGATCCTCAAACAATTTATACAAAGTTATTTTGAAAATAGATTCTCTCTATGAGCCTCTTTTTACGATTTTGAGTTCACTTTATCAATTTCCATTTGTCCGCCTCCGTTTCAACATTTTTCGATCCCTCCTTGCTCAATCTGTATCCCCTCCCCCAACTGCCCTCATGACTCCCAATACTTTAACTTTTTGCTCTAACCTCCAAACCTATTACCATTTCCTTCCCCTTTTCCCGTTCTTTTTTGTCCTTTTATTACATTTTTCAATCAGTGAAAATGGAACGAAACAAGTTGAAAGTTTTTTCGAGCCACCCCTGACACGAGAGAGACAAGAACGCATTTTCGATTCTGGCGGCTTTTAGGAAAATTGAAGATATGAGCTGAAGTTTGCTCTTTTTGAGCTGAATCAGTTATCTAGTTATCGAAATATTCAAAAATAGACTCTATTCAGATGAGGTCCAGAAAAAAAAATCCAGGAGCAAAACAAAGGCAGGCTTTGGTTTTTGAAAAACTAGAAATGTCAACTTTTGGATCATCAAGGGGAAAACCGTAATGAAGCTGCAGGGGAGATTTGAATGTTTATTTCTGAAATTTGTCTGAAATTTGTCAGAAATAAACATTCAAATCTCCCCTGCAGCTTCATTACGGTTTTCCCCTTGATGATCCAAAAGTTGACATTTCTAGTTTTTCAAAAACCAAAGCCTGCCTTTGTTTTGCTCCTGGATTTTTTTTTCTGGACCTCATCTGAATAGAGTCTATTTTTGAATATTTCGATAACTAGATAACTGATTCAGCTCAAAAAGAGCAAACTTCAGCTCATATCTTCAATTTTCCTAAAAGCCGCCAGAATCGAAAATGCGTTCTTGTCTCTCTCGTGTCAGGGGTGGCTCGAAAAAACTTTCAACTTGTTTCGTTCCATTTTCACTGATTGAAAAATGTAATAAAAGGACAAAAAAGAACGGGAAAAGGGGAAGGAAATGGTAATAGGTTTGGAGGTTAGAGCAAAAAGTTAAAGTATTGGGAGTCATGAGGGCAGTTGGGGGAGGGGATACAGATTGAGCAAGGAGGGATCGAAAAATGTTGAAACGGAGGCGGACAAATGGAAATTGATAAAGTGAACTCAAAATCGTAAAAAGAGGCTCATAGAGAGAATCTATTTTCAAAATAACTTTGTATAAATTGTTTGAGGATCAATGAATTTTGATGAAAATTCCCAAAAGTATAAAAAATATTTGCTCAGCTTTTAGGTGCATCAAAAATTCGACTTTTAATCTGGACAGTTTTGTTCCAAAGTGAAATGGAAAATCCAGTTTTTCAGACGGGTATTTTTTCAGTTGCCCACCCGTGATCACGAGAATAACTGAAAGAACGCAAAAAATGTGAAGCATGAATTCCGGAGAATCGTGAAAAGGAACAATTATGATTAAGTCTCGGAACACAACAGCTGAAAACGATCCGATGAATTCAACGATTCGAAGATTTTACGTGGATTTTCAGCTGTCAGACATAAGACAGAACCTTTTTTCTCTCATTTTTTTGGTCCGTCTAATGGACCAAGAACAAATACGAAAAACTCATTGGAAATGTGAGAAAATGTTGCTTTTCATTTCAATTTTCTTCTCCCACTCATTTCTCTTTTTTCCTCGGCGGTAATAATTAATTTTTGTTCCGGAAGGAAGAATCGTTTACTTTTTTGATCTAGTTACAGTTGCTATGCATATTTGAGAAACTTCCTATTTCAGAGGGAATATTATCAAGGAAACTTTAAAAAAGTGTCAACCGGAAACCATAATTGAGTTGTTTTGTACAGCTATTATCTTTTTCTCCTTCATGTTTTTTTCTTTCCGTAAACCTTCGTGAATCTTTCATCCCGAAAATACATGGATGGACACGGAAAAAGAAGCGCAGAAACAACGCCACGTGGCAAATTCAGTGGAAAAGGACAGGTTCCGAACTCAATTTATTCAGAAGCATCCTTCTGTAAACTTTCGAAAATGGTATACTTGAAAACGGAAGGAGTAAGAAAAGTTTGAGAATCTCTGAAAATCTGATTGAAAAAGTTAACCTTTTCAGTTTTCAAAAACAGGAGGCTTTATGTTTTCCTGCAAAGCCTGAAACTCGGCAGAAGATTCCAAACAGTGAGCTTCTTCAATTGAAATCTCACAAAACCAGAATATCGGATTTCCAGCTCGAATGCAAGTGTCTTTGCTCAAGATTTTCATCTATGATAAAGATTTTCAGACAAAGATAAATCAAGAAGTCGGGCGGATAAATAGTAAAAGTCCAAAAACCGAATATGGTTACCAGGAAGAAACATTGGACGGAGAGTAGAAAATTAAGCATAATCATGAAAAGATGTTGCTGACAGAAAATCAGAACCAAGAAAATGCGGAAATGTCTGGAATAATTTGTTTTCAAGGGGCGGAGCTTATTGTATTACGAAAATCATTGGTATCCACAGGTAAGGCCAAATTTTTTATAAGAATTGTCTATAAAGTAAGGGCAACATTTATTAGATCTGTCTATAATAAAGTACTCATTAACTTTAAAAGTCAGAGAAGCTCCACTAACGGCAAACCTTTTTTGAAAATTCTAGTCAAAAGAAACACTTGCTGCACAATTCAAAATATCTTTGCCTACATGATCCAAACTCAGACATCGACCGGAAATTCCGTTTTTAGGTTATGATTGTATTGTATTGTATTGTATTGTATTTATTGACAAGTAAATAAACAGAAGAAGAGAACAATAGTTCTAGATAGGATCCCTCACGAGATCAACCTAGATAAAAGGGAAAATATAAGACTATAACCGAAGAATTAGGGAGGCTGATAAAACTCGAGAATCTCTAAACATCCTGATTTCGTTTTGCCCTCTCTTAACCCCACGCTAAAATGCTCGAAAATCATGGAAGAAGTCTTTAGGTATTCAACGTCTTCAGAAACTTCTTCTCTGCGTGGGGATATTCTTCTTCTTCTCATTTTGCAACTTTTTTTGCCTCTTGACATGCGAAAAGTGACTCTTTTTAGCTGCGATACTTGTATCATATTTCTGAAGAATCACTAACAAGGGGCTTCCCTGAACACTTGAGTTGAACTTTTTCTGAAACTTCGGTCCTAGACTAAGTTAACCTTGAAAAGTCCAAATCCGCAATAAAAAGTGGCCAAATGTTTACGTAACTCGAGATATAAGCCCTCAAAGTGGCAGCCAACGCTAAAATGAGGTATTTTGAGGACCCATATCTCAGCTCAAAATTACTTTCAGAGTGTTTTGAAAGTTAAAATTATTGCAATTTTAAAAAGTTATGATTTGCATTCTGAATAAGTCTCATCAACTTGAGCGCAGACATCAACCAAATTTGCTTCTATTCAGAATGGAGCTCCTCTTCAAAAAACACAAAAAAACGTTAGAAAATCCAAAAAATGCATCGACAAAATTATTTATCTGATCAGGAACACTATGATGATGTGGTTTTGTTATCAAGAAAACCTAATTTCAACTGACGTCTTTTATCATCGCCTTTTGTGGTCAAGACTAAATAAACAAATTCAAGAATTTATTGAGAAGGCGGCGATGATAAAAGACGTCAGTTGAAATTAGGTTTTCTTGATAACAAAACCACATCATCATAGTGTTCCTGATCAGATAAATAATTTTGTCGATGCATTTTTTGGATTTTCTAACGTTTTTTTGTGTTTTTTGAAGAGGAGCTCCATTCTGAATAGAAGCAAATTTGGTTGATGTCTGCGCTCAAGTTGATGAGACTTATTCAGAATGCAAATCATAACTTTTTAAAATTGCAATAATTTTAACTTTCAAAACACTCTAAAAACTTTGAATACTAATAAACTTTTGTTGGCGACCTACATATGTTTCCTGACTTTCAATAGTTACTCTACGCTCATTATTCTGTGTTTTGTGCATCTGCAAAAAACCCTGACCATTCAAGCAAACCAACCTGAACACATCCAAAATTCCAAACAGCGTGGAACCAGGAACCTCTCTTCTTTTCCTAATTCTTCAATTTTCTTCTCCCTCCGGTTTCTAGAGTTTCTTCTGAATCATTGACTCATAACTTATACCGTTTTCTCCCAACTGTTTTTGTCTCATAACTTCTTTTCTCACGACTTCAATCCACTTATTTCATTTCTCAACGACACTGAATTATTCACTACCGTATTTTGGACCTCCACAGCTTTCTTTGCTCCATTAGCAGATCAAGAATTTTTTCCCCGGACTCACTTTGTGACTAATAATCGTATCGAGAGTGAGAAAAAAAATGTGGGAGAATAATAATAATAATAATGAGAAAGGTATAGTATAGTTTTCAGATCTCAAAACAAGGTCAAGCATCTTTCCAGAGAATCATCAAATGGTTTATTTCGAAAATGAATTCCCTGGAAATTTTGAAAATTCATATTTCGAAGGCAATGAATTTGTTGACAATTTGTCAAGATAAATTATGATCAACACACAGAATTCTGGAGTAGATCTTGGAACGGGAAGACATATCTCATTTTGGAATGTTTTGTAGACGTCACAGAGAAGTGTTTTTTCTGGTGGATTGTCTTTATGGATAGAATAGAGGTACTTTAAGGCACAGTAAAAAGTTGAGTGACCTAGAAAAAGTCAGATTTGAAATGACGAATGCCTTGAGTTTCACCTAAAAGGCGCTGAAAAAAGTCTCTGAAAAATTCTCGACCTAAAATATATTCAAAAAATCAGAGAACTGATCTTCTTATCTATTTTCAGCCCCAAATTTTAAAAGGCTTCCTTCTATATTTGTCAAAATTTCTCGAAATTTCGTTCCTATTTTTCGAGTCTACTACTTTCTTATCATTTCTTCTTTGTTTTCTTTTTTAATGTTCACTTTATCTTCTTCTTCTTCTGTTATTTTTGCCGTTAATCTTTTGAATATAGAAAAAATGGGATTACACCTCTGGTGAACTAATAGTAAGAGTTTTTCAAACTTTTTTGACTTTTTGAGACGAAATCCGCTCCTGGTTTTGCCTCGGGCAACTTCTTCGTTTTTCAAAGATGACGTGAACTGAAGAATGAAAATGTTTCGTTTATTTTGGAGCTGATGACTTAGAATGAATCAAAACACTATTTTCTTGACCTACTTTTGATTCAATCCTGTTTACAGCCACTTTTGGACATGCTCGTTTCTTTGTCTCATTTTTAATTTAGGTCTCTTAATTCTTCAAAACTTAAGGAATTCATATTGACAAGCTCATGAGAATTTTCAAATTAAAAACAAGTGGTTATTAGGAAATCTTCTTCATTCGTGAAAACTCAACATGTTGATTCTAAAAAACTAAATACAGTAGAAATACTTCATTTCCAGTTAGAATCTTTCAACTTTTTATTCTCCCCCGTTCCCTCATCTTCTTTGTTTTCTCAAAATCCCAAAACTTCTCGTTAGACCCCCACCAGTTTTTTCTGCAAAAAAAGCGACCTACGGTACTTTTATTGAGTTTACCAAAAAAGATTTTATGTTTTTCAATCAGGGAGAATGATGTCTTCAAAGGACTACAGTAGGTTTAGTGCTTTCCCGACAGGGATAATAAAACTAGAATCTCGAGAGAATTTGGACAGATGAAAACATTTGGATTACTGTAGATTAGGGATGGTTTTTGATACAATGGAAGGTGTGAATTTAATTAAAATCTGGATTTCCTAAGCAGAAAAAATTAGTCATTTTTCCAGACTTTCCGTTCTCACTCTCTCTTTTTTCCCAATACACTCATTTATTCTCTTTTTAATCAACAAAATCATCGTGATCATAGTTTTTTCTCCAGACTGGAACTGGAACTGGTGCCAGCCAACACAAACATGAACAAGCCTGAATAATCACAATTTGTTAGGGAGCGGGGGAATTTTTATTGAAAAGAGAGAAATAGACAGAAGATGAAAAAAGAGGTATTGTGGTTTTGGCAGTGACACATTTCGGCTCATTCAAAATTATTGTTTGGTATATTATTGGCAGGAGGATACATACGTAATCTGAGCATTGTTTTCAGAACAATTAGGTACAGTTGGTCAATATTTTGAGGCTGAAATGTCTGGATTTGGTTTTTCTGTCGAGCAAAGGAAGAAATTTGATTAGACTGTTTTAAATTTTCTGAAAATAGAACATACTTGAAATCGCGAATAACACCTTATCCAAATAGGATCTTAAAATTATTCTGAGAACCGTCCAAATCTCTGTTCCCGGGAGGTCTGAAAACCGCTCAGGATCAAATGCAAACCCGTTTCGAAACCAATTTTTTAAAAAAATCGGCCTCCAAACTTTCTAATATGATGTCACTGAAACTTTTTCATGTGTTTTTTTTCCATTTCAAACTTCCGTATTTTATTTTTCAGCTCACCTTTTGTCTAGTCCATTCTCTATTCAGCACATTTCGACATATTATGATCTAGATTCATCCAAATTTCACATCAAACTCTTTTAATCCAAAGAAGAATCACATGACTCTACTCGAATCATAACGACGTATCTAATTAGTACGAGAGTAGTATCCATATGATATATATATTCTCATTTTCTTCTCATGAAAATCTCGAATAACCTCTTTTTCTTCTCCTATTTTTGCATCGAAGAATCATTCTCATTAGAGTTTACATTACGTGAGAGTCTCCAGAAGTCACACACATTGTAAATTCTGATGAAATCATTATTTTTGTGCCTTCCTTCTTGTTCTCCATATGTTTTGATTTTTCCCTAGTCTCACAGGAGAGCTCGTTCCAATTGCACTCATCCAGCACATTAGTTCAAATCTTTTATTCGCAAGGCTTTTTGAAAGTTTGGAAAAAGTCTGTAGTCCTCTCTATAAGAATAGTCCAACCATCTGAACCTAAAAACAAAGAAAATACCAAAAACCAGTAAAAAACCTCATTCATTTTTCATGTTTCTCAAAAATACTTAACCCGAAAAAGGCAGTCGAGAAGTTGTAAAAGATTTTAAAATTGTTGCGGTTTTATCTCCCAATGGAATTCGTTTCAATTCTCATTTTTCATATCTTCTATTGGTTCAACGAAAAAAGAAAAAACTAAACAATTTTCGAAAATGAAAACAAGGAACAAGAATGAAAAGTTAGATTTTTGAATTCTCCTTGAACTAATTATGCTGTGGTCTGGGAAATCGGTTTGTCGAATTTTCACATGTATGATTCAGCTAAAGATCTTGAATTCAATTACTGTAACCATGTGGATTGATCTGAAAATCTGACGTGAGAATCTGAATGATCAGTTCGGGAGTACAAAAAGCACATGGTTTTGCGTTAGCATGCCAAATTGAATTAGGTTGAAATCGTAGAAAATGTTGAAATTTTCAAGGATTGATAACAGAAGTTGACATCTTCATCTGTTGACATCTTAGGTTAAAAGAAATCTTATGGCGCACCAGTCCTTTTAGTAATATCAGACAATACCATCTCATTTGCTCAAAGGTCACACAATCTCTGACCTTTTAAGTAACGATTTTGACGCAATATGACCCAAAACGAGCATGATCAAGAGATATCTCACATTTCTGCACTATTCCCCTAACTAATCAGTCTGTCTGCCACGTCAAAAACCTTCCAATCGACCACCATGCTTATGATTCTATTATCATGCTCAAAAATCTAAGAGCTTAATCCGCTAAGCTTTCTTCCTTCTCCGTTTTTGCTGCCTTCTTCAGTACTATTGGATTTCACTTCGGCACTTCCTTTTTTCGTTTCTTCTCGTAACTCTTCGCCACGTCATTGTGTCCATTGGCTTCTTCTCCTACTCCACAATCTCTTGGTTTTCTCTTTCTAACTTCTTTCCACAATTATCCTTCCTCGCTCTGCAATTGACACCAAAATATCGTTTCCTACATCCTCATCGTTCTTCTCCTTCTCATTCTTCTTGTTCTTCATAACGCCTTCCTTCTCAAAAAATGGGCGTGGCCTTCTATCTTCTAGCAGTATTTTTTCGGTGTATCCAGCCTAGGAGGCTCCGCCCACTTTACGAGAGAAAAGAGCAGCAGGGCATTTCGAGTTGATAATGAAACGAACAGATGGTGCACGTATTTTGATTCTTCTGAAACAGTTTCTTTTCCTCTTCCTTCCTTTCTCCCGTTTTAAGATCTCCCATATCTTCTGAATATCCCATTTCTCTTCTTCACCAAGTCTTCGTCATCCACTCAAATGTCCTTTCCTGGAAAAAAGAAGATAACCCAAAAAAGAGAGTTTTTGTATTTGCATAAATTTGAGACGGCGTTCTTCTTCTTCTCCCGTCAAGAGTTTGTTTTTTTTTCGGGTCTTCCTCCTCAACCAGTAATTTAATTCAAGTTTTAGTCTGTGTGAATAGAGAAGAGGATTTCTTCGAAGAAAAGATTTTTGGGAGAAAGGTCAGAAGAATAGAGAGATGAAGTTCGGCGGTAAATCTTGTTTCCATTTCTTCTAAAAGTTCATACTTCGTTTTCTTTTGATTCATCGAGGTATTCTAGAGTCACGTATTCTGTTTAGTTCCGAAGATGAGATTTGACATTTTCTGCCTGTCAATTCGAATCTTCGGAAATTCGTAGGATTCCCGTTACGTTTTCGGATTTTGAGATGTCTAGGACTGCCCGGCAATATGACTTTACTCTCTTTTAATTCTCCGTTTCACAAAAAGTTGGTTAAAATGCTTCAGGTAGTTCCGAGTCAGCTATTGAGTATGGCTCAAACCCCAGTTTTTAGAATCGAAAGCATAATATTTTCCAGAATCTGAATCACACATATTTTCCGTTGCTAAGGAATTTAGACAACTCTACTCGTCCAAATTTATCTCACTTTTCAATTTCCGAATCGCAGACAAAAGTATCCATCTCGTTTACATCACCCAACTCACCAGCATCCGGTCATTCTTCATTTCCGATTCAGTCTCCTACCGATTTCTATTCTCTTTTTCGTCATCCTCCAATTCTATTTCGACTTATTACAGACCCTGCATATCTACCGTAACCCCTCCAAAATGAGTTGTATGGGTCTCAACTCGACGGAGCTGCAAGAAGCAAGAGATTACTTCAAACAGGTAAGAACATTTCCGAAGGAAGTAAAAAAACCCTGATCAAGAAAGCTCATTCTTTCCCACCTCATTATTAGGTTTTTTTCCTCGTTTAGTTCGCCTTTCGATATCTTGGTTTCTTTTTCATTTTTTTCACATCAGAGAAGAAAGAAGAAGAGGAAAAAAACATGCGCGAACACACAAAATATACATTAATTATCGTCTCTGAATCATATTTTTCCTGTGTATTTTGTCATATAGAGAATGATTCTGTTTGAAGGCGGCAGCTTCGAGTTCGTTTATTATGAAGATATGTGAAGAAAAATGAGAGATCAATGAGCTGATGGTCAGTAGATAACTTCCGGTTGAGTTCGAAAAGAAAAATAAGGGAAAAAAACAGAAGAAGAAAATGATATGGATCAGATCCAAATCATAGTGTTGGCTCAAAATTAGTGAGTTAGAAAAGAGATGTCTGGTGGTGAACTGAAGGGCGTTCAATCTCATTCTATGAATCGAGGAAGGGTACATTCGGTGATCTATGTACAGTCAGTTTCAAGTTTTTTTTTGGCGGCTCATTCTGTTTCAAGTCAACTTCCAAGAGCTCTGAGCCAAAACCTAAGACGATATCCATGAAGCCATTAGAAAATCTTCTTCTGCTCTAGTACCGCCTCTCTATCTAGCTCAATCTTTATTTTTCGAAATGGATCTTCCGAACTTCCCGAAATTCCCAGAATCCTCACATCTACACCCACTTCCCCCTTCCCCGTAATATCTCCAGAATCCATTTCCTTCCGGTCGAGAACCTTGAACCCGAACAAGACACTTTTCGAGCTTTATCTCTTCTTTCGCAAGTTCTTCTTCTTTTTTTATTCTTCTGCGCAACACCAAAATCGAATCATCGACGACAACTATGCTAAAAGAGTGGGAAAGTGTAGGGACGATGAAAAAAAAAAGAACACACGGGGCCAATGCAATTGAGTTTTTGAGTGAGAGAGAGAAGAGCAACAGAGCATCATGCGTACTTTTGGAGGATCTGAAAAGGGACATCTGAAGTTTTACTAACTTCCTAACTTCACTCTGCGGTCTTTTTTTAATTAGAAATTGCAAAAAAAGGGATGAAGATGCAAAAAAAGATGTTCCTTTTTTTGTAAGGGATTAGCGTCCATACTTCTGTGAGATGTCAGAAAACATTCTTCTGAAAACCGACAGAACAGAAAGAGGACAAAAATAAATTGTGCTGGTACTAAGAAAATACAATGGAGCATATTTACTGCTTCTCAAACTTCGTTTCGAGACTGTTCTAGATGCTCTCATTAGTGACGACATAGACAAGTTCAGACCCGTTTTCTTGCACCGATCTGTAATTCCTTAGAATTGAAAAAAGAACAAACAACGAATTTATCATTTTGTTTTGAAAATAGAATTCCTTTTTGACGTCTCCGGAGATTTCCACAATGATCCCACCCGCATTTCTCTTATTTTTGTTTAATTTGAGGTCTTGAAAGTTATTTTTCGACATCAACTCTAGAATTTAGTTTACCTCTATGAAGCATACACATCCGAAGAAGGCGAAAGAAGACTTGAGACGGAAACAAGCAGGAAAGAAGGATCTGAAAGGAAGGAAAAACGGGTGGACGGTGGTGTAAACATTTTGAACATTCCTTTCTCGTCTTCTAGGGGAAGATTCTGATATGAAGGGGTCCAACGTCATCTGAAATGAAATTCTGAGAAAAAGAAGGTATTTGAGAAGATCGTGCTAATTGCTAGAGGATGACCGAAATCTGAGAACTTTTGCACTAATTATGGGTGACAGTTTTTGAGTTAAGAGAAGGAAATCTTGTGATCCGAGCAGCTGCACTTGTGAGACTTATTTTCGAGAAAAAAACTATAAAGGACCGAATTGAGCCTAGAATTAGATGGGAGATTTCAAACACAAAATATAAAGTCCAAAAAGAGACCAAACCATTTTTCCAGCTCCTGATGCCCTTCACCGCTTCTTACACAATGTTCCACAACTATATCTACGTACTCCTTTGTGTTCTGGGAGTTCTTGCCAACATTTCGATCGTCGTTGTCCTCATTCGACCGGCAATGCGAAAGTCTCCATTCAATTTATTCCTTGTGGTCATCGCTATTTGTGATGCCTCACTCATGGCCACTTATCTTGCCTACAAACACGTGGAACTCTGTCATCCGTGGTACTTCTCCTTCCCATGGGCAATCTACACAAAATTCTACGCCATCTTCTCAGTGTTCGTTCACTCTTGCAGCCTCTGGTTAACCGTCAATATGGCAATTCTGAGGTAACACACGGAAATGAGATATTATACTTTTTACTATTTCCTGTTTTGTTCCAGATTCTTGGTTCTCTACCGAGGAAGTCGATCGGAAACTCGGATTCCACAATGCAATGGATTCGGAGCTGCGTATATCTCGATCATTTTAGCATTTGGAATCGCTTGTATCGGATGTCTTCCGATCTTTATTCGATACAGAATCATCGAAGGAGAGGCTGGAGCTGTTCCAGATTTGTGTTTAGAGGGAAAATATTCGAATGATTGGGAACCGACAGACATGATCCGATTCTATGGACTGAGTCAACCACTTTGGTGGAATTGTGACTGGGAACGAATCAATTACTGGATGGCTGGTGAGTTATTAGTTGTTTTCTTCTAGCATCCTCCATTTTCTTGGGTATGAACGAAAACAAAAACATAAATGGCCCCTCTTTGAAAAATATTCATGACCCGTTTTATGAATAGATACCAAAAATTAGGTTACAACAGAATAAAATTAAAGATGACTCATTTCAGCGTTGATCCTGAAACTGATTCCATGCCTTCTCCTCACAATCTTCATGACTCTTCTTGTTCGAATGCTCATCGAGGCTCGTGAACGAAGATCCAGACTATGCGGAGGAATGGGAAATGGAAATTCACAAGCAGAGAGAACAACTGCAATGTTGACTGGAATCGTGGCAATCTTTCTCATAACTGAACTTCCCCAAGGAATTCTCACTTTCGCTGCTGGCGCGAATCCACGTCTCACATTCTTGACTCTTCAACTCAACAACATTTTCGACCTTCTCTCGCTCATCAACAGTGCCGTCAACTTTGTTTTGTGCGCTCTAATGTCTCATGTTTTTCGAAGGTTTGTGTTATGAACATAGTATTATGCAGGAACCTTTTGAGAGTGACGTTAGGATCAAAACTCAAAGATCTTCTTTACAGAGAGTTCCTTCAAACCTTCGGAGTCTGCTGTCCTTCGTCTTCAGAGAATCACAGTGGAGCACCAATCAACAAGACTTCCAATCGTTCGGTGAGTACATGGGTAAATTTTTGTTTAGAAGACCTGAAAAATGAGGCAAACCATTGGAAATCCTGGTTGTTGGCTCTGAGTCGGATCCCTGAACCAAAAAAAATTTTGATCTCTAAACTTCTAAAATTTCAGATTCTCTCCACGTTCAGCAACATTGCCAAACCAAAAACCTCGAAGAAGAATGGATTTCTACCAGTTCCAACCAATTGCCCAGATGATAAAAACACTGTTCAATTGGCCATGAACTGAACTTTCAAAATAGAAACCGCTTCTCTCAATTAGGCACTTCTTCTAGTGTTGTGACAGCTCTTCAAGTGATTGTGTTATCTAATGATGAGTTCAATAGAGCGCGAATGCTTTCACGAGTGAAACAATTTCAAATAGATGATATCTCAACCCCCCAACTACACGAGTGTGACCCTTTCCCCCGTTTTCTAGTGTCCTTTTCCTTAGAAACTTGCCATTTTGATCCCAAACTTTGCCTCCAACCCATCCCGTTCCATTTTTAGATGTCTGTCTTTGAAATTGTTCGAATCGAATAATTTATGCATCGTTTTCCACCCATTTCTCTTCTCTTTTTCATTTTCTCATATAAATAAGTACCGATATGGCTGGAAAAAAAACATAATACAAAACATCAGGAAGGAAAAATGTATTCAGATAAATGGAGTTCAAAAAAATGGAAAGAATGAGTTCAAGGGTGCCCGCTGAGAGAGAGAGAGAGAGATATTCTGAAACATCAAAAACCATAATTATTGTCACTCAAGACAGAAAAGATACGGTATTGGATTTTTCAACGGGCCGGGCCGGGATGGCAGCAAAAATACTCGGCCCGGGACTGCCCGCGGGCCCGTGAGGGAAAATTTCGATCAAAAATTTGTTTTTTTTTAAATTTCTAATTTCAAGTTTTAGTCGCTATTTTATGTATAAAAATCCGAGAAACTGCTGCGACACAAGTTTTATTGAAATTTATGCTCATTTACCTTTGAAATTTCGAAAATTTCCCTTACGATACCACTTGATTTAAAATCGGCATCTAGTAAAATTCTCAATCTTGAGCTCATAAGAATGAGCCCAGAAGTTATAAGATGTTCAAAAACTTTCAGCTATATAATTTTTTTACAAGGGACTAAAATCCATGTTGCGTTTTGGAATTCTCCTTTCAGTCTTGCTGAAAATTCTACATGTTTCAGAAAAGTTCGCCAAAAAATTCATTCGCCAAGTTCAATAAACAAGTTCTAGTTTCATTCTCCTTATTTTTGATCACTTTTTGTCCTTGTCGTCCTGTAAATCGATTTATTTTAAATCACTCTTCAAATCGATTCTTACCCGATCAGAAACTTCAGTGATAATTGGATTTTCAACCAAAGCATCTTTTCTCGGTCCATCTTCCTTCTTCGAGTTCTCCTTCTTCACCTCTTCTTCTACTTTCTTTACTTCCACTTTTGGCGGTTCTTCTTTCTTTTCTTCCTTTTTCTCTTCTTTCTTATCATCTTCCTTCTTATCATCCTTCTTATCATCCTCTTTTTTCTTTTCTAAATCCTTCTTCTCTTCTTCTTTCTTCTCTGATTTCTTCTTCTCCGACTTCTTTTCATTTTCCTTTTTCTCTTCTTTCTTCGGTTCTTCCTTCTTCTTCTTATCATCTTCCTTATCCACTGATTTTGCCTTCTCTTCACTCTTTTTTTCCTCTTTTTTATCTTCTGACTTTTTCTCCGATTTCTTCTCTTCTTTTTTGTTATCCTCACTCTTCTTTTCCGATTTTTTCGATTTCTTCTCCTCTTTCTTTTCTTCCTTTTTCTCTGATTTTTTCCCTTCTTCTTTCTTCTCACCTTCTTCATTTTTCTTAACCTCTTCTTCCTTTTTCGCAGGTTCACCAGGTCCAGGAGTCATTGGAACTATCGGAGAAAGTGTAGATGTTACAGGTTTCACTGCTGAAAATCCCAGAAAACTTATAGAATCTAGTTCCTTGTTCTCTAAACTTACGTGGCTGTTGAATAGTTACCGGAGCCTTGTTCTTTTTCTGAAAATCTTACTAATCGATTGATTCATTAGAATAGAAATCACTTTTCCACAGAAGAGAAGAGCCGAGGAAAGACAAAAAAGTTCGAACACGGTGAGAACGATTTCCATCGACATCATGACTCCGTTTTTTACGACAATTACTTTAATGGCAAGTACTGATTATGGGAATAAGGGAATAAAGGAACGAAAAGCGAAGAGATTTTTCTGAAAGAAAAAGGTGGAGAAAGGTCGATTGACGGGGATTTTCCCTGAGAACTTTGGGTTTTAAAAAATATTCGGGATATCTGATAAAAGCACGCACAACAAATTTAGATTGGAACTAATACTCACAGCAAAGAAATCTCGTTTGAAAGTTCAGTAAAGAGATCAGGAGGATTTAGAATCTTCTAGAAGGATTCGAAGTTCACTTGAAGACGTTCGAAGCTGTACAAAACTGATTGGAACCTTAGAAATGTTTTCAGAGTCTAATTTGAATCATTTTGATTTGGAATGGTTGAATAACAAGTCGATTTTCACATGTTTTCCTTTGTTTTCTCCTCCTTGAATATCAGTCTTCAAGGTTCTTCCCCCTTTTCAAAATGTCAAACTTTTCATCATTTTCTTCATTCATAGCGTCATAATATCGAAGCTTCCAAAACCCTGTGCAGCCTCCATTCAAAATTCAAATTCTCTTTGTTCTCATTCGCTTGACCTTCTCCTTCTTGCCTTGACCCGCGCAAATGTGTAAAATGTTGAATCAGAAAACTAACAAAAAATAATTGTTATTGATGTAATGTTTACGACGAGCTACGGTAGAACAGTGTTGAGCATTGAATTCGGCTCAAAGTCGGTTGTTCCCACTTTTCATATGTAATTCGTTTCGACCATTTCGATTTGAAGAAACCTCATGTTTGAAGATTCATTTTTTTTTAAATGAAAGGCTCCAATGCTCTCGATTCCTACACAATAATTTTCCGTTTTGATTCTCATCTCTTGGTGCTCTCGGTTATGCAAACCGATGTTTTCTCGAACAGTTTTTGAAGAAAATTCCCAGACCGGTTTTGAATCAAATCTTGAAATACGTTTTGCTAATGTTCCATTCGCATTCCTACGACTGAAAGGTCTAACTTTCGATGAGCCATCTTTCCGCATAATTTTCAAGGCTGATAAGAGCAGACTTCTAGTATGTGTATGCTTTATCTTTAATCAAAATCTTTGTCTCTTCAATTCTTCAATTGTTCAACAGTCATGTATTTTTGTTGATCTAGTTTCACTAATTATGATAATCTCTTCGAAATAATGCTCATCTGTTCCAATATCCCCAATCTACCCATAATTTAAATTTCACACCAATCTATTGTGGTCCTTTCTAACGTTGGTGTACATGTTGTGCGATACGTACTTTTTCAACGTTCTTCTCATATGCTCCTGTTTTGAACCTGATTTTTTAGAAACTTTTTGATCCTAATTCTACAACACCCGGATTGACATCATCACACAACAGGAAAGTCTGTAAGTTCTTCGAATACTTTGATTTTATGTGGTTACCAATTTTATATCATGAACATTCCTTTTCTCTTTCCCGGAACTAACCAATACCATTTTCTAACCTACTCCCTTTGATAATTGCTTTGCCAATCGCTTGAACATTTTCCCGAAACACATTCTTTGCCGGCATTGCTCTTTATTGCTCAAAAAAAAAGAGACCATTTAGAGAGGCGAATTGGGGGGAGAATGGGTGTTTTGGATTGCCTTGGAAAGTGTAGAGTTACAGTATAACATAAGTAAAGGAGAGGGAGAAATCGAGAAAAGTGAGAGTGAGAGAGAAAGGGAGATTATTAAGGATTAGTTTTGAAATTATGCAGAATGTATTTTGAAAAATTCGAGAACAAAAAAGGGCAATTAGAATAGCATGGGGAGTTGGGATTATCAGTTAAAGCTTGAGTAGAGTCTCTGTCTTTCGGAATATTTTCGAAGGAATCGAATGATGATTGTGATTGCGAGACTGACACAGAATGCCACGAGCAACACGACGATCACTTGCATTTTGGCGCTGTCATCTTCCGAGTCGCTCATTTTTGGGAATGGGCGAAAAGTGCGAGTCTCGTATTGAATTGGTTCCTGTAAATGGGATTCTGATTTCATTTTGAAAGTCTTCGTAAATAGAACATTAAACTAAATCAATCACTTTTCACCAATTGTAGATTCATGAAGCCCCTATATTTGACTGAACTTGAAAGTTTCATCTTTCAAAATATACATCACATTTTCACTTGATAGGAGTCACATTTTTGCTAATCATCTTTCCCAAAAGTACGTCACTAGAAGAAGTCAACCGTTAACTCGTCTTATTTTTCTCAAATTTACATAAATTCTTACCTCTCGAACAATGGCTGATTGTGCGTTCCCGGCGATTGTAGCCAGAAGGATTAGAACCGATACAAGAGAAGCCATGAGAGCAGGTGAATGAAGAAGACGAAGAAGTAAACCCAAGCGTTTTCTGGGTAAAGTTAAAGAAGCGAGAATAAGAAGGAAGGGAGGGGCAGATGTTTCTGTATCCAGAGTAACCCGGGGCAACACTCGCGTGCTGAAGTGGGCGGAGCCTGTGAGCAGGCAGTATCAGAAAATGAAAAAGGGTCGAGAAGATGATGAAAAAACGAAAAGAGGGGGAAATTTGGGAAGAAACGAAAAAAAAGTAGATTGATTCGGTACACTAATAGAAGGCGAGCCGCCGTTTAGAATAGACTAATGAGCGAAGGGCATGGGAGGCTTTTTGAGTGAAAAAAAGGAAGAAGAAGCCAGAAGAAGAAATAAAAGATGTACAGCTATTTCTTGACACAATAGCACGGCTCAAAAAACAGTGATTGTGGTGCTTCCGTGGGGTCGATAACACTTTTGTTGTTCATTTGGGACGGAGATGTTTTCCTCTTGGGAGACATGTTGCAATCTAAATGATTGAAATCTGGAATGAGGAGACATCTGAGAGAGAAACTTTGATTCTAAACGTTTGTCTTTCGGATCTTAAACCCCTTTCGCTGACCTTTGTGAGAATACTGAATAAATTGTGAGACTTCATAAAATGTATTTTGAGCAGCGTTAGAGTACGGTATTCCTCCTCTTTAGTGTTTTAGTGTAGCAAGGGTATTTGACTACTTTTCGGGGGTGGATAGCCATTGGGGAAAAATGTGTATTAAGACCTGGCAGAAGGAGATTTTTGCCCTCCAAGACCCGGGAGTGACATACAGTAGGACGACGTCCAATGGCCCCTTGGAAAGAACGGCTATGAAAAAACTAGCGTAACGACTCTAAAAATGATACCTATTCTGCGGGGATTTTTGAAGCTAGAACACCCGGCCACCGATCATCTAGATGAGTGAGAACTAATAATTCGCTGGTTGACTTTAGAATTCCAGTAATGAAAATCCTGAGAAACATCCGCTCAAATCTCTCCAAAAGACGGGACCCATGAGTGTACTGTACCAGTTGCTCAGGGAAAGTGTTCTAGAATACTTCAAAATTGAAATTTCAGAAAACAAAATATGGAAGTGGTCGAGTTACAACTCGCGACAAACAGACGAACATACAGAAGTTTTCAAATGTTATTATTGTCTGTTCAATATGGATCGCAATTGCGCGCAAGGAAAAATTTTGAAAATTTTATTTGTAAATAAACAACTTTTCAGGCTCCGCCCACAACAATTTCCCGCACAGAAATTTGTAAAAAGCAACACAAATTCCAACAGTGGGCGGAGCCTAAAATTTGCTTTAAAAAAATAGATCAAAATAGATCGAAGGGAAAAACTACCCAAACGACTCTGAAAATGATGCGCGTCTGCGCGTATTCTTCGAGCTTCAGCCCCGGCCGCCCGCGCCGCGCCCACGCCGCGCCCGCGTCTGGCGCCACTCTCGCCCTCGAGGCCATGGCCCTGACTAGTCAGGGCTTCGACCGTTTCGTCGTTTGGTCATTAGGTCGGTGGGCATGGTCAAAATGGACACAAAAAATTTCAAAAATTTCTCGAAAACCGGCCCCCGGAGCCCGAAAAATGCTCGGTTACTGCAGCTCCGGGGTTCGTTTTCCTACACTCATGATCAGGGTTGCGAACCGGGCCGAAACGGGCCGGTCACGGGGGTTTCTCCCCTTTAAATTGAGATTTTCGATACAAAATTTATATGAAAATGTAGAACTCGATGAGATCTACAAAATGATATCAAATTCAATGAGGTTACCTTGTTGGGATTTTCTCAAATGTTTGTTAAAGGAGGCGTAACATAATTATTTTTTCGCTGATATTTTTACATGGTTCGACGCAGAATTTTTGTGAGAACAATAAATTCTCTTGGAGCATGGTCTAAAAATGCCTAGTTTTTGAGTTATAAGCCAAAAAGTAGCCGAAAATTAGTACTGAGCGAGTGCAGAATTGCCACGTGGCTGAATCTGCACTCGCTCAGTACTAATTTTTGGCCTGTTTTTGGCTTATAAATCAAAAACTAGGCGTTTTCAGACTATGCTCCAAGAGAATTTATTGTTCTCACAAAAATTCTGCGTCGAACCCTATAAGAATATCAACAAAAAATATTTATGTTACGCCCCCTTTAAACACACGGGCCGGAGATTTCGGCCCGTGTGAGCCCGGCCCGTCCGCTTTCTGACATTTTATGGAAAATATAGATATGGAATTCAGATGTTCTAACTACCATTCTGTAGATCTTATCGAGTTCTACATTTTCATATAAATTTTGTCTTGAAAATCACAATTTAGAGGGGAGAAAACCGCCGGCCCGTGGCCGGCCCGTTTCGACCCAATCCGCAACCCCGCTCATGATAGAATGGCTACTTTCGCGAGATTTCACTACCCCTTTCTCGGATCTCATACCTCCCGATACTACTCAGCAACCCAGTTCGTCGTAAATTTCCGAAATCTGAAAATAATTCCCTCTTTTTATTATTCATGAATTCTTCATCTTGCTTTTTGCCCGATTTCGTTTTCCGCCTTTCCGAATCCGCTTGTCCGCGAGGACTACACGCGAGATTTGCAACACCTGCGCACAATTTTTGCAATGGGCGCACACTCCCCACCATTTCTTCCCGATTTTTTCTTCCCGATTTGTTTCTTCCCGATTTGGGTTCTTCCCCATTTGCACGGTCTCAGATTTTGATGAAAAATTTCAGAAAATCTTTTTCTGCATTTTTGAGTCAGTTATTTTTACGACTTTTTGGTTTTCTGCCTTTTTCGGACAGCAAATCTCCCCGGAAAACTGTTATGATGTTTCAAAAAACGAAATTGCTCGTTCTGTCCGCTTTAGTTTTCCTTCTTGTTCGCCTATGGCAAAAAATAAAAAAGGAACAATAACTAGAAAGTTCTAGGCCACGGCCACCTCCCCTATCTCTTTGCTGCGGTTCCGTGTTATCTTCTCAGCTAAAATCACTATTTCTAAAATTTAAATGTATCCCAAATTTCTTGAATTTCAGAAATCGAAATGATGGAAAACGAAGAAGTGTTTTCTGGCTACTTCCTCGGATTACTTCCAGACAAACACGACGGTCACAATGTAATAAAAGTAGCTTGTTTCAAATCGGGAAGTACATACCGAAAATTATGGGAATTGCAAATTGACATCGAATGCGATTACCAATATGGAGAACTTATTCATTTCCGGTCAATGTGGGTCTTGAACTGGTTTTCGAGATTAAATTTGATTTTATCGCTTATAGAAATCCATTGAAAAACAAGTCACTCATCAAGATAGAGGATGATCCCAATCAGACTTATCAACGAGCGGAAAATCTTCCGGAAAGGATTATTGTAAGTATGCAGATGGTATCGAAATACTTTAATTATCGTAATTTCAGTATACAGTCAGGGACTTTCAAGTTTCTTCAAATGATATTGTCAGAAATCATTATTATTGGCATCCTGAGCTAGGAGAAATGGATATTAGTGACCATCCTATGGTTTCCGGAGCGTGAGTAAAAGTAGTCTGTTGGAAAAATAATACTGATTTTCAGATACTACTCGTTGGTGTTCGAGGTGATTCTGCATGAAGAACAGAATTCGTTCGAATTGAAAGTTCATTCAAACGAAGTGCAACCGCGTAAAAAACAGCAAGAGGAAATCACTGAACGCCAAAGATTCGAGCAGAAGGCAAAACTGTATCCAGAAATTTTGAAACTTGAGAAGGAGCACAACGTGACGGTAATGTTGCAGAAAGTTATTTATTAGTTATTTAAAAATTGACTTCAGGTTGAAGCAGAATATTGGAAAGAAATTGGACTCATGAAGCTGAAAAAAGTTGACGAACGAGAATTGATTGGAGGAGTCCGCGCTATTTTCAGAATGCTCGATGAGAACAAAAACGATGAACACAAACTCGAAATGTTCGAAAATCGAAAGGATGCGTATCCCGTAGTGATCATAAAACAATGCAAAGAAGATGGGCAATATGTAGATCATGAAGAAATGCGATTCGAGGGAACACTGTTTCCACGACAAAACCATGAAGGAAAAGTCAGGAGACATGAGTGTATCGTCCAGCTAAAAAAAGATGAGCAAAAACGTTTCTATGGATCATATAAAGAAAACGAAATTTACCGTTTCGATTCGTTGCCAGTTTTGAAGTTTCTCAATTTTTGGGAGTAAGTTATTATTTTTCTTCTTCTTAAAAACTAACAATTTTGAAATTAAAGGCAACAAAAGCAGAATGAAAATGAGATCTATCGCTTGACTCTTGAAGAAACTTCGAATCCAGAACCTCTTCAACTTTTGGATGTAATTGATTCTGCCATGAGAGATCCACTGGAACTCGCAGCGACGGCTGATAAGAATACACCAAAGAATGATCTGAACGATTCACAGCTCACTGCCGTCAAGATGGCATTGAATGATCAGAGACCGCTTGTCTGCATTCAAGGACCTCCAGGAACTGGAAAATCTCATACTTTGTCAATGTTGCTCTTCAAGATTCTGAAGCTGAAACAACAAGCCATTGTGCTAACACCAACCAAAGAAGCATTGAAGAATCTAAGAGAAATGACTCAAAAACTGTGTGAAAGACGAAAAAGAGAGCTCAACCTTCATCCATATGGTAAGATATTGTTCAAATTTTAAAATCTTATTTAATGTTTTCAGCTTTCATGGACATCAAGATGTACCACCAGCTCATCAATCAATCAGAGGAAGCAATAGAGGCGGTCAAACATTTTGTTAGTTTTTGATTCTAAAAAAACCAAAATTAATTGTTTGATTGAAGATAGACTTGAAAGAACAGTGTCAAAACGGAGAAAAGTCTGTGGATGACATCTGGGAAGAACGAGAAAACAGATTGCAAACAATAAAAACAAAAGTTGGAGGGGTAAGTTTGGAGAATCTAATCGTCATTTTTTCTTCTTCTTTTCAGGAGATTCTGAAGAACGTTCGTGTTGTCTTTGCAACGATTGAGTCGTCATTCACCAAGACTGTTATGCAAAATAAGGCATTCATGCCAAGTTACTGTATCATCGGTTAGTTGTTTTCAGAGTCATTTCCCAAAAGCTATTTTTCTTCAGATGAAGCAGCGCAAGTGATGGAAAGCCAAATGTGGCCAGCAGTTCATAAAATGAAGAAAATAGTAATGGCCGGAGATCCAAAACAACTTCCAGCTCTTGTGTTGACTGAAGAGTAAGTTAGCTTGAATTTATCAATTTGCCCTATGGAAAGTGACTTCATTTATTCCAACAATTTCAGAGCAAAACAATTCGGTCTTAGTCAATCGGTCATGGAGCGTATCATAAGCAAGAAAGAACACTTCAGTTGGATCATGCTTCAAGAGCAATACCGTAGTCACAAGGATATTACCGATTGGTCAAATGGATGCTTCTATCATTGCAAATTGATCAACAACACATCAATTGAAGATGTTCTCATGTATGATCTCTATATTTTCTTATTAGAGATAATTTTGTATTGTACAGGAATGATCTTGATCCGAAACCGACTCAATACCCGAAATTGTACAGTCCCAAAGTTCTCATAGATACCTCTTGCGTGACGGATGGAAACAAGAGATCAGCAACATATGAACTGAGGAACGACAGAGCTATAGGAGAAAAACAAGCTTCATACATCAATCGGGGTTTGTCCTGGTCTACTGATATCTAGTAAAGCTGAAATTTCAGGTGAAGCCGAATACGCCATACAACATTATAAAAATTTGATCACTATGTCGATAAAACCGGAGACAATTGCAATCCTTGCTCCTTATAAGGGACAGGTAAGTGCTTGTTTTTAGAATACTATAAAAATAGTTTTGAAACATCCCCATTATGATGATTCCTAGACGTTAAATCTGACTTCATTTTCAGGTTGAGGAGTTGAAAATCAAAATGAAGGCTCTGATCGCATCCTTCCAAAAAGAGAACAAAGATTATGGCTGTCACAAAACAATGATTGGAACAGTTGACAGTGTGCAGGGACAAGAATACGACGTTGTTATATTCACTTTTGTCCGAAGCAACCCAAAAAGTGAGTTTTTCTATAGATTCATTTCATGTCAATCACGGTTCTCTTTCAGAAACAATCGGCTTTGTAGCAGAAATCCGTCGTCTCAATGTGGCTGTGACGCGTGCGAAAAGACATTTCATGTTGATTGCAAATGGATATATGCTTTTAAGCAGTCATGATGAGAAAATTCGTGCACTATTCAAGTAAGTGTTCATTAAATTTTTCTAGTTCTATAAACACAATTTCAGTCAACTTCGGTACAAAAAGGCTCGATTCCACCCCGCAAATTTGTACGGAGAGCCTGGTCCCGTACCAGAAGAGCCTACGAACAATTTTGGATACAATTTCGAAGACTTCATTGCGAATTCGAACGATAAAGATATGATTGATTGGTGTAACAATTACGTCGCCAACGGAAAGGACCCTCTCTTCCAGGAACAACAACGAGAAAGGAAAAAACAGAGAGAATTACTCAAAGAAATGACACGTATGAGACACGTTGAATCTCAAATAAAGAACATCACGTTTTCTAATCGTTTTTCGACATAATTGTGGTTTTTATCACCTTGTTCCATTTTTGTATTCATTGTTTTGTTATTTATGTATTGTTTGATACGTGTTTCTTTCACTATGTATTCATGTTTTCATTTTTTCACATTCACTACTGCCCGATAATAAAAAGTTGTTAGAACATTGAATCGCTCGTTTAAAAAAAGATTCTCATTGATCCTTCAGCCCCGCTTACCTGAAAGTTTTGAATAATGGTATTCCTTTAATTAAAAAAAAAATCATCTCCCAGTGGGACTCCCACAGAAAGCTATTCCCTTCTCTTCCCGAAATGGTTCATAATATGAATTATGATAAACATGAAATCAGATTATTCTTGGTAAATATTTTTTTGACAAAGAGGCCCCTTCGATCCCGGGTATTTAGGGTCTCTTGGTCAATCGAACGGAATGCGTTCGCGCTCTATCGCTCTCAAAAAAGATTGCTCCTCTCCTATTTTTTTCATTCAAACTGTTGCAAAAAAGTATACATTTTAATCTAAATATTCAGTCATCTTGAAGTTAGAGCAAAGAATAATAATATACATTTTCAGAGTACTCAGTCTGATGCCTGAAATTCTGAAGCTATCAAATAGCGAAAATGTGGAGAATCATGGCGAGTTTATTGAGCAGAAAATTAGAATCGAGAAATTCCCAGTGATGTTCAAACGAGCCGTATGCATTCACTCATCTCTTCAATTCGTCGATCTATTCATGCAAAATATTATGTACTCGTAAGTTTTTGACTTTGGAAATACAAATTCATGTCTTGATGGATTACAGACATGGATTCACATCAGCTCCTGTCATTCCATCCCAAGAAAATGATACGGAAGTAATGTCAAAGACGATGATTTCGTTCTACAAGGTACGCTAAAACATAAAAATAGTTTTTCACAAAGGTCCTTTCAGATTCGCAACGAATTCCGTGATATTTTCCGTTCACACAACCGAAACGCTGTATCAGAAGTTGCAATGTTTGTAGGAACTTGTCCACTACGATCCAGTTACTCATACCGTAAGTTTTAATATCATCTTCTCAAGGATATTCCGAAATTCTATTTTCAGGCGTCCCTATTTTCATCTGTGAAGCGGAAGACTCCACTCACCATAGTTGCGGGGATACATGTGCCGAATTGAATGATTTCGAACGACGAAAAATCAACAGAGATCTGTTCATTCATAGTTCGAAAGATCACCAAGACAAGAAAATGTCGAATAAGAATCATCGTATGTTCGTTTTCGTAAAAGGATCTGAAGATATGGTCAGCGACGAAATCGAGGAAGAGTGAGGAAAAATCTCCAAAAATCGAGACCTAATTTTCAAATATTCAGAGAACCTCCATTCGGGTGCACTCCATGCCATCAGTACTCATTCGTTCATGATAAATGCGATTGCGAAGGAATTCCGGCAATTCGTAAAGAGGGAAAATGGTTACGAATGGTTCCATTCATCGTGCACTCTAAACACTAACTACTGTCTCTTTTGATTCTCTATCAATACTCATTTCTATGCACCAATTTCGCTTTTTGATTTTTCTTTGTTCATTGAGATATCTTTCAAGCGTGATCTCGATTACTGATCCATCTCGAATTTCTAACATATCCTGTGATTTTTGAATTGCATTCACTCAATAAAAACCTTTTTTCTTTATCTTTTCACAATTTGCGATGTTGTTAACAGGTTTATTATCCGAATATCTTGTAGTTAACAAACTTTTATGAAAAAATTGCTACCCATCTCAGAATTAAGAGATCAAATGAAGTGGACAATAAGCATACCTCCCATAGTTCTACTTCTTTTTGCTCCGGAGATTGGATCAAGTACTGGAACGTAGGTGTCCACAGATCGTTGACATTTCGAAAAAAATCCGTTTTCAGGCAAGAAGCTAAAACGAAAAACTGTGATGGTAACTCTGGACTGGTTTGCACATTCCCTGAGGACTGCCGAATGGGCGAAACAGTATTGGTGAATTGTACAACTCGAAAAGGATGTCCCAATCCAGTCAGCAGGAAAAATGTAGAAGCAGTCTGCCGTTTCTGCTGGCAACTACCAGAATCTGATTATGACTGTGAACCATCAACCAACTGCTCGACCAGCAGTACAAAGCTTCAATTAACAAAGTGCTCAGTAAGTATATATTTAAAATAAGCCATCAAAATTCGACGTTACAGGCTCACAATTCCATTATTTGTATGGGACAACGAAAATTCTACAAAAGGATTCCATGCAATTGGTCATCTGGGTACAGCTGGACCAAAACTATGATCTTGTCAGTTGTCTTGGGTGGTTTCGGCGCCGATCGGTTCTATTTGGGACTTTGGAAATCAGCGATCGGAAAACTGTTCAGTTTCGGAGGACTCGGCGTCTGGACGATCGTCGACGTGATTCTGATTGCAGTTGGGTATATAAAGCCATATGATGGATCCATGTACATTTAATTGAAACAATTATTTTCTTGTATATTCTCGACCGGGTTCTCACCGATCTTCTAACTTTTTCCCTTTGTAATTTCTTGCTTCACTCTACGAACTCATGTAAATAAATATTTTACTAATTGTAGTTATCATTTTAATATTTTGGAGTTGATTGATTCTTCAATACTTTTTCTCGATTCCCTTTTTGATAGTCTTCAACCAACTAAATATTTCAGACACCGAAATGATCGGTAAGGTAGCTGGCACAGCGGCAGTCGCCGGACTTTCCTTCCTTGCTGGAAAGTATTCCAACGATTCGCCATTCTTCCGGAACGCTCAATCGGCCACCAATGTCCCCATGGTGAGAATATAATGCCAATTCAGAAGATAATTTAATTTTCTAGAATCAAATTCAATTGCCAGCAACAACGGGAATGTCCGATCTGAAACCAGCTGACCTCAACGCGGATGCACTCGGACCATCTCGGTCTGCAGAGATTATGAAGCACGGTTACCCAGGATTCACGAATGTTCGAACTTATGAAGATTTCGTCCTCTCTTATGATTACAAAACAAAAACTGCTCATTGGGTCTGTGAACACTTGACTCCAGAACGACTGAAGCACGCCGAAGGTGTTGATCGGAAGCTTTGCGAGTTCAAACCGGATGTCACTTTCCCGCACAAGTTTCTATCACAAAATACTGATTATCGAGTAAGAATCCAACTCTATTCAAGAAAGATAACCTTTTTTGTAGGCCAGTGGATTCGATCGAGGCCATTTGGCAGCAGCTGGAAATCACCGAAAAAGTCAATTGGCTGTCGATCAAACATTCTATTTGAGCAACATGAGTCCGCAAGTCGGAAGAGGATTCAACCGAGACAAATGGAATGATCTCGAAATGCATTGCAGGTTGAGAATAATCGGCAGCAAATTCTTGAAAATGTTTTTTCAGAAGAGTTGCAAAGAAAATGTTGAACACTCATATTATAACTGGTCCACTGTATCTCCCCAAGTTGGAAGGAGACGGAAAGAAATACATTAAGTATCAAGTTATCGGAGACAACAACGTCGCCGTACCAACTCATTTCTTCAAGGTCGCACTGTTCGAGGTCACTCCAGGAAAGTTTGAGCTCGAAGCGTATATTCTTCCAAATGAAGTTATCGAGGACACCGTCGAAATCTCTAAATTCCATGTACCACTGGATGCTGTCGAAAGAAGTGCCGGGCTTGAGATCTTTGCCAGAATTGATCCCAAGAGCATCGTGAAAATAAACGGAGTCAAAAAGGGTGGTCTCCTTTGGTGAAAATATCTAATGTGATACTTAGCCGAAATTTTAGGTTTTATAAATTTGTTAGCGTTCACTGTTCAGAACAATTACACAAACAATAAAATTATGATTTAAATAATAACAACAAAAAATTACTCAAGAACAAAACATTGAAAGGGAAAAATGAGCGGAAAGATGCTTCACATTAAAATTTGACGAGTTATTGAGATTTCCCTACTTGAAAAGCAACCCATTACTGTGAGCACTGGGATTTGTCACAATGGATGAAACGCCTTTCTCGCCCGATGAAGACAATACGAAGAATACGGGAAGAAAACTGATTTAACGAGTTGATGAGACAGAACTCAAAGTTCTGTCTTTTGTTCCAGCGACCTTCTCCTCTGCAACAGCTTCAGCGATGAACAACTTGGTGATGTTTTCACTGGTAACAGTTTTCGAGAAATCGGCAAGTGCGTTGGTATCGAAACTGGCGAGAAGTTCATCGAGGAGTCCGTTTCTAGTTTGAAGTTGTGGTGCCTTGATCCTCTTGATGTCGTCCATCGGAAGTGGAGGATCACCGCGAGACTGACGTGACTCGTTCTCTTGTTGCTGAAAAAATAATACTTACAATTACTTTTCGAATAGAACGCTTACTCTTTTCTGTGTGAGACTGAACACCATGTTGTCGTGTCGTTGCTTGTCGATTGTGTACTTTGTCAATGATTGGATCGACTTGTTCAACTCATCCACATTAGCCATCATAGCGCGAACCGACTTCTCCAGCGATTTCTTCGATCCCAAATCGAAATGTCTCGTCGAGTACTTGTCAGAAGAGTACGACTTTGAGAGGGCAAGTTCAGACATGAGAACATTGTTAAGATACGACGATTTGATGATAATCGGCAATTCCTCGAACATGTTTTGATAGGTCAACCCAACTGATTTGACACTGAAAAAAATTGTATACAAAAATATTCAGCTGAGTCGCTTCTTACAGCTCTGGCCGCCAGTCGTTCTTGGAAGCAAGATCGAGAGCAGCGGTGGAAAGGCGCCACGCACGGAGAGATAGTTGTCCTTGACGAGTCTTGATTGGATCTGGAAAAGTGCTGAGCGTTATTTCACAAAAACCAAATTATCGTACCATATATCAATACGACATTCTCCGGTCCCATAGCCTGGTAATCGAACATAGACTCCACAAGATCCTGAAAGACTTTTGTTTAAGGGATGCGAAAAGCTTGAATGTGATCATACATGAGAGAATCCGGCTCCAAATTGATGGGACTGATAGAATCCCACGATCTCGTAGTCAATGTTCATGGTACGGAACTTGCGGAGCATGTCTAGCATTTCTTGTTGCTTTTGCTCTTCGTATTGTTGAGCTGCCTAAAAATACTAACTATTTATCGAATACACAAAATAAAGCATACGTTTGCATCGTCATCGATAACTGGTTCGTTGCGGACTGTTGGGAAACAGTTGGTGATTTCCAAACGAGAATCCTCAAGAAAAACGAGTCCAGTGAGAACTCCAGCACAAGCGTCTCCAGAAACCTACAACAAATATCAAATAAGGAATGTTTATTATTATGAAACATACCTCGCTGATTCCGGCATGAAGTTCGCTGTCCACGTGCTTCACAATCTTCATGACGACGAGCGAATCCAGAAGGATATGCTTGACGCTGGGCGCCGTAATCGTAACCGCGGTCGACATTGCGAAACCCTGTAAGGAAGGTTATTTTATGAAGGTTCGCATGATAATTGTGACTCTTGGCTATACGGTTACTCAAATAGATTTTTAAAATATTGATTTAATGTAAAACAAAAAGAAAATGGGATAAAATAGGAGACACCACGACGATTTGCCGAAATTGCGGGTACGCGATTGCTCGTCATGTGTTGCGCCTACACCGAATTTCGTACCGTAGTTCACCATTCGAATTCAAAAATTTTGCATTGTGTGGCTTCACGGTATCCCGAGCGCGAAATGCGCCAACGGCGCACCAGAAATGCGCCACTCAGATGCCTCCAAGTCTCTAACGCGTGCCCATAGAGCGCGATTGCAGCGCTTTTAGTACATTTTCAGAAAAATGACTAAAACAACGTAAAGACACCGTTTTTTCTGCAAACAAGTAGACTGAATAGAAAGATGAAGTATTCAGCTAGATTTCTGTTTTTTATCCAGGTCCAAAATGTATCCAATCATGGACAAGCGCCCAACGAAGACGGAGCACTATTATTCGATGAATACGGCTCTATTTTGGTCTTTTAGAAAGGGCAATGACTGTGGGGATGTTGCCTGTTATCCAAAATATCTCCTACAACTGTTTATTTTCCAGATCAATAATATTTTCTATCCGATCCTAGAGAAAGTAATCGGGAGAACAGTTCGACGGTTATTTTCTAGGGAACAACGGAAAAAATCAAAAATCAAAGACGGAGCGATTGTTTAGAATTCCGAGCTTGTCATTTTACATTTTAGTTTACTCAATTTGGTTCAGGATGAGCAAAGTTATCAGCATTTCAAAATTCAGTTGAAAATCCGAAAAAAAGACCGATTTTGAGGTCCTTTTTAGTGATTGTGAAACAATGAGACATTTTTTCAAAAAAAGCAAACGGCAGTTTTTTTCCAATTCAAATCATTGATATTTTACATTTTAGACTGAACGATTTGGTGAAGAATGAGCAAAGTTATCAGCGTTTGAAGAGCGCCGATTTTATGACCTGAAGTACTGTACTCGCGCATACAACCACCGCGGTTGTTTGAGATGCTTCTGCTTCATTCCAAATCGTTCGGTATTGATTCTGAAGGAATCAATAGAACCAATTAAAGATTGAAAAGTGTTTCTTATATGTATGTATTGCCGATTTGTAAATTTTAGCGCTTACAACTACTAATTTTACGAACGTTGTTCTAGTGGTGCGGGGTGGTTCTCGGATGCTTCCAATACTTCCTATAAAGATTGATACAACCTTTAATAATATTTTGCGCTTGTATTGAGGTGGTTCAATCAACAAACGAGGGGTAATGTGAATGTTAGGAAAAAAACTGTAGATAAATCCAACTACCAAAGAAACACTTTCCATGAAGTGAGGAGGAGAGGTTTGGACATTAAATTTTTTATGCATGCTCTTCATATTCCAAGCTTCCTTTTTGGAATACCTCACTTTTTTTTACCTGCTCAAACTTTATGGATATTGATATTCGATGTATGTGCTTATTAAAGTAGACAGTTCGGGACTTCATTCATTCGCCTCGTTAGCTTCACTTAATTGGTTTGAAATTTGAGAATACTTATAGATAGTTCTTTATTTTCAGGGTTTTTTTAGTTATCTATATTTCACTTCTAAAGGTATCATGAAAATCCGTTCTTTTTTGGCTGAGGTATGTTTCAAAAAGCAATCCACACCTTTAACATTAAAGACCTTACATAAAAATGTTTTGCATGTTCCAGAAGATAAATGTACTAAAATAGATTTAGCCTCTCTCCTCCATCGATAAACTTTCTCCACTGAAAGAAGGGTATCTGGAAACTCACCAAAATCATCGGAAACTCAATGAAACTCCTAGCATTTGTGAACGTTTTCTTACCTATGACAAGACGCAGTAACAAAACTTAACAAAGTTGTTAAGTTTAGGTTATGTCATATTCCTAGGACATTTGCAATCGAATAGCCTTGTAAAACTACATTCAAACTGGAATAGCAGAAAAGTTTCTCCCTTGTCCTAGAGACTATTATTCCACTAGTTTCTTCTCGATTTTTCATCATATTACTGGTTCAGAACTTACTGCTTGAGCCCATCGAGCACAATCATCCGTGGAAGTATATAAACCTGAAATCTTCTAATCAAACATCAACCATTGGTTCATGACATTAGGTTGATCCATAAATGTCTTTCGCTTCACCTATTTATTTTTCATATAAAATATTTTCTTGGAATATAGTCTTTATGAAAGTCTGAGGAAATGGTGAAGAAACAGTACGAGAATTCAGTCAGAGAACAATTAGAAGCTCTTTGTGCTGCAAGGACATAGATAATTATCTTCAGAAACCCCATCATACATTATAAGCACCCTGAGCTTCTTTGCGATGCTCATGGACATGATTACGATCATGATGAATGGATTCTATGGTACTATTGCCACCACGTTTTTCACTTTTCCTGTGTCAGCTGATTTTCACTCTTACACTCTACGACTAGATGTAGAAGCTCCAAAAAACAAGAATCTCATTTTTTAATCACTCCTAGTGGAGTCCTAGCGCAAAGATCCGCTCAAGTAGCCGAATAGTCGATGTTCGATAAAATTGTCTCTGAAAACCTTCGCTAACAAGTATATTACTGCAAATGGTTGTTGATAATATAATCTCTTTCCTGCCCCGAAACTTGTTTTGAACGTTTTGAACCATTTCGACTGTTTTTAGACATCAGTTTCTGACCAGCAGTAACTATCCCTTGACAGTTTCGTGCAAGTTGAAACCGAGCTTTCTGTGAGGATTACAAATTGCATAAGGACATTGTAGATATCTTTATTTCAGTTTACAAATCAAGAACACGGTTTAATTAAGGATTTCAGAACGTTTTAGCTTTCTAGAGTACATTTCAGTTTAATGAGCTGGTTCCAAAGTTGACAATTTTTACCTAGTGTTGAATGAAATGATAGTATCATTAGGAAAAACGTTCATCTCTGTCGAGAAGTATAACTAGAAGCTGAAATTTTGCATACATCTGTACAGATCAAAAGATACAGATCAAAAGAGTTTTCTGATGTCTCTGCAAAAAAATTAGGTCTCGATCTCGCGTGAAAATGTGAAGAATCAGTTTTTGTGAAAAAATTTTTTTTTTCAAGAATCATTTTTGGAGAAAAGCGAAATGCTCACTCACTTGATATTCTTTTAATGAATAGTTGTTGACTCTTGAATCGGGTACGCTTCAGGAAGAGACAAATATATGAAATACAATTTGAAATACAATTTTTAGAGTTAATGATGGGAAACGGAAAATAAATCGCCAACGAAAATTGAAGAAAATCATTTGGTTTTTCAAAATAAATAACTTTTTTCATCGAAAAACCCATTAAAACCCCAAATTATACACTAATTCTTCGATTAACAAGAGAGACAATGCAAATGAAGGTGAAAGCGAGAGAGCAGAGACGCAGACGCACTGCAAAAACCTTGGCGCATTTCCCGTGCGGGAGACCGTGATGGCTTGCTCATCTGATCGGATTATCCGTTTTCTTTGTTCCAGAAATTATTGAGAATCTTTTTATTATCTTCTAATTAAGCGTACTCTTAGATGCAAACGGGTACGGCTGACCAACTGAAGGAACCAACGCAAAATGAAGAGAAATCGGTAGGAGTCTTGAATGAACATCTGCTCTTTTTGCATTTTCCCTATGTTTCTTTTCCAGAAACACCGAATACCTCCGAGTCCTCGCGGCCTCAAAAGAATGGAAGGCACCAGTCAATTGAAGCCGATCGCTCCAACCTCGCCTGTGAAGGTAACCCTGGTTTTTCCATTTATAAAAAAATATGCCTTCTTACAGAGACGACAAGCTTCACCAACTAAATCATTCTTGGGGCACTCATCTTCTATGATGAGCTTGGGACATGATTCTTCGTCGAGTATGTCATTGAGCTCATTCGGGAATAAATATAGCGGGATGCTTGGGACTCCTACTGCAGCTCCACGTTTAGCAAGAACAACAACCACCACAGTTCTGCCGAAAATGCAAACTGAGAAAAAAATTCCACTGAAAATACACCAGGAAGAGAGAACTGGAGAAAAGCCAATTACTCCTATTCGATTCCGAATTGACAGATCTCCTGGAGGTACTGTTTACAATGCTGAAGTTCGTCGCATAAATAATGTGTCAGAAAGGCTTGATGCACCTTCCGTTCACGTTCAAGATCAAATCACTCCTCCACCAAGAATACAACGATCTTCCAGTGGGTCTATGCTCTTAAGACAGACTCCGGAAAGAATTCGACGACAAGAAGTGGATGATTTGTCTCCACAAAAGAAACTCAGAAGATCAGGTTCCATACCACGGTCGCTTCATCTAGAAGAGGAGTTGCAAAGCAATTCCACACCTGTATTGAAAAGAAAAAGAACATCCTCCCTAACGGTTAGACTATTCCAGACTCACTTCAAAAAAATGTTTCGTTTCAGTCGCTTTTCTCCGATATGCCGGTTCTAACACCGCATTTTCGTCCAAGGGGTCTTTCAGAGTCTCGTACGGATTTAGATGAACAGGTGTCACCCAAGAAAGCAGTTAAGCCAGCGATGGCTTCTCCGCATAAAAAAAGATCTCGACAAGGTTCTGAGAGCAGCCTTCCGCCGAGTCCATCCAAAAAACGATTTCTTTCCACGACAAGTATTACCTTCAAAGGAAATGATCAAGGTTAGTGTCGAAATCATTAGAGCCAGTGACACGTTTCGAATTGCTTTTTCTCAAATCTTCAAAAAATAGTACTTCCAGATGCTATCACTCCGTTATCGAGAACTCCTATGCGTTCTATAAGATCTACCATATTCAACCCACGGGCAGTATCGGAGCACATAGCTCAAAACTATGGCTCAGGAATCAAGCGGCCGATTGAGGCGGTGAGTTCTTTTTTCTAAAACTAGGATCCTTTCGTTCTTTACCTTATTGTTTCAGAACCATACTGAACAGTCTTCTTCAACTAATCCTGTACCTCCAAAACTGGTTACTCGGTCGACTTCTGGAGATACTTATTACAGTGCAAATGAAGGTTTTATCAGAAGAATTACCGGTCGTCTAAAACTGAATTTTCAGATGACTCAACACAAATACCAACATCTGAGAAAAGAGCTGATGTGTTTTTAACGCCACAGTCATCCGAAATTTGTGGTAAGTGTTCATTCTTCTCCTCTTTCTTCTGTCTTTGTATAACACAATTTAGTTGTGATGATGATAATGATATTGTTATGAAAAGAACGGAAGTGTCGTTTTGAAGTATGCGCGCATCCGCCACATGCGTGGACACAATGTTACGTCTCCTTCTCTCTGTATTTCTATGTAATCTCGTTCTATTTCCTTCAAAAAAAAACTAAATTTCCCTTCTTTAGGAACACAAATAGACTAGTCCCCCATTACAAGTTCTTCTTGTATTTTTGAAAAGAAAAATAGATGCAAAAAGAAGATATTTATCTGTCACCTTTTTTCGTAGTTTGACTTATTGAGTAACTTTTTGTTTTACCCTTCGAGCATTGAATCTATTTTAATATTGGCCTGTGATTCAAAGACTGACCAGCTGAGTTCCATTATTCCACCTGCTTCACCTTCTGAAACTAGCATGTTTCTCTAGAAAGTTAGCTATACTACAATTTTTGATCGAAAAGTGTTCTCTCTAGATCCAACAGCTGATGCGGCCAACTTTATTTTGTTCGTTGATCAACGCGTTTGAGGTCTGCCTACAAAAAAAGAAACGACTATTTGCAGTTTGGATCAAGCTTTCTTTTCTAGCTCTCGGTGCATTAGTTTCTCTACACTCACTTCCCGCTCTATTATCGAATGTCAATTAGAAAACACATGAAACCGTGCTCTCTTCTAATTCTTATCAGTTCCTCGTCTTTCCTGTCCAAATATAGTTTTCTTCATCGAAAACAGATTGCTTTTGTTGGTTATCAGTAACATTGACCCGCTCTTCACTTCGTTGTCGTTTCTGAGGATCGAAGACCCAGAGCACTTTTCCTTTTCTCAATGAATATTCCTAATACGTCAGAATTGCAATTAGAGTCCGATTTCAGCGACTAGACTACTGAGTTTTATTTCTCCTTCTGACACACATGACTATTCTTGAATTGAATAGCTCTCTCAAGTTTTCATGCAGCTTTGATTAGTTTTTGTCTATGTGCTGTGCTCCGTGTGCATTTGTTCTCTTCCTACGACCTCTCACTTTGCTGTTCTTGTGTTAAGCTGTAAAATATGACTTGTATTTGATTTCGATCATCAACTACAGTAATCATGTGTTGATGTGGAAACTCCTTTAAGAACGACGGTCAATATCGGACGGAACGACGAATGTCGTCAATAGGCCAAAGTTTGACGGGTCATTACTCTTTAAGAATCGGATGGGGGTAATAAACCTTAAAATCAGGTTTTAACCTGAACCAAGACTAATGAGGTCGACTGATATGGGATGTTTCCTGATTGCTGAACCACTGCACTCTGTTTTTTATTTTCTTCACCATCTGAAAGATTTCGATGTTTTGTGACCTATGATAAAAATGATAAGAACGAGGTATGTCAGTCGTTGTCAAGTGAGAATTACTGTAATTTATAAGTCATGAAAAAGGCACTTTGATTATTGAAGTAGGGGAGTGATTTCTATTCGGTTTGTCCACGTAAAAACAAACACAGCAACGACGGCGCCGCGACTACTGACTGCTGTTGCTCTCTCTCTATTTATTGGAAACGGAGAGCAAAAGGATAGCAATGCTCAATTGTGTGTTCCGACCTGAAATACGAGATCACATCCTCGTCTTTCTCTCCGCTGCTTTTTACGTCTTCTGCTTTTTCATCACATCTTCTTCAGACCTCCCTGTATTCAAAAAAAAAAAGAAGAAGCAGAAAACAGCAATTCTTATTCTAGATTTGTATCTCTTCGTTGCATTTTCACAATTTTTATGCTCCGATCTCATTCTACACACTATTCTTCTGTCTCTAAACTTCCAACCACCGGCAATTAGAAAGATATAGATTCCTCCACATTCACAATACATTTCTCGATCCAAGATTTTTTCCCTTTCCGGACAAATATATGATGCAATCCGAGCGGGTGTCCATCATCTTTCTGTATGGCCATGGACTTTGGAGGTCCTTCTGTTGTCACTTTTGCACTCCAATACACATTTACAAACTGCTGTCCAAACACAGATATGAGTTTGCAAAGCGTGGATGTTTTTTGATCGGAAAGTTGTTTGAGCTCACAGAGCAGGGGCCGGCTACTTTTATAATGGGAAAGTTCTATTTACTATTCCATTTTTGACAACTATTGATTTTTGAATATTTGGTAAGATTTAGGACAAACTATTCTGAAATCGAGGAAGGTAGTATTGTACTTTTTTGCTGATAAAATCGAAACATCAATAACTAATATCTTTCTGACGTAATCTTTACCTATGTTGATCGCTCTTTGTTCATTTTATGTCTCTCTTTCAGAACAAGATCAACAGTAACATGGGCTTCCCCCGAAACACCAATCATATACTTGGCCGTCTTTTCACTTTAGTTCTTATCTTTTCCAACACCCTGCGTCTGCTTATCTATAGAGGTAGATGAAGAAAAAATATAGCCGATGTTATTGGGTGGAAGTATATTTTTCTAAGTCGCGAGAAATCAATGTTAATGTCGAAGAGGGGAGAAAAAAAATACAGGAGAATGATCTTTTGAGTTGTTTATTTTTGTGCTCCTCCTCTCCACTCCCCAACTTTTTTCTTTCACAACGATCACCACAGTGCTCTGATTTTTGAGAGAACAAGATATGCTCCGATTAGTGTTTATATTTGTACTTTACACAATTCCAAGTGTCACACGTTCTCAGTGTCCGCGCCAATTGTTCTCGGTTGATGGTTAGCACAAACTATGATTCTTCTCTATCCATTTCTTCCCCCTTAAACACAGTTGTTTTCTTTACGAATGACAAACGGGAGATCATTCTCAGGTCGATTTCACCCCGGGTGATTAATTATGACATCGGAAGCACAAGAACCAGCGGTTTTTTAGAATTTTCGAAAATTATTAGATGGGGGCTCTCTGTTGCGCTCTTTCTCTTACGGACTGTTTCACCGGGCAGCGCAAATAGAGAAGAAGGGAAAAGAAGAGACCAATAAGCGTTCTGAGAAGAGTTCTTCTACCGGGGGCGGCCAGTTAGTCAGTCTAAGAGCACGGTGGGAGGAGAAGCACACGGTCGAAAAGTTTGTATACAAACCGGGTGGCACCATTCTGTCTGGGCGCCCGTGCTCCAGGGGAGGTCGCACTCGGTTTCTTCGGTTTGTCCTTCACGTTCATTACACTTTTATGCCCTTTGCTCCACTACCTCGTTTCTACATTTCTGAGGAAGAGTGAAAAGCAACTTCTCGTTTTACTCCTTGCGTCATTATCATCATCATCTTTATCACGTTGGCTCTTGGAGCGGCATCATAATAACAACTTGTTTCTCATTGCAGACGGAAAAATGGTACCGTTGGTAAAGAAGCAAATTTCGATCGACGAGAAGATATTAGAGGATTCATATGACACGGAAATCCTAGATTCCATGAAAACAATAAAGAAAGGACAAGGAAATGCTTTGGCTCGAAGTCTCTCATTGAAGCTGTCTCCGCGAGTTGAACAAAGCAAACCGATAAGTAACACAGACGTAAGTCTTATTCACGTAAACTCTGAAAAACAAATATTTTGCCGGAAATTAAGTGATTAGCTATGTAGGGAAAATTCACAAAGAATGAAAAACAAATGTTTACACGTATGTTGATGCTGGCGGGTGGAAATCTGTAATTGTAATTCAATCTGAGTTTGAGTAAATTCCAAATATGGTTTCTGATTCATGCTAAATGTGAGTAGATTTCCAGTTAGCCAACGGAATTTTTTTAAAAGGTCATTGTATCTTAATGGATTTCAGAAGTCGTGCTCCACTCCGTCACTTCCAACGGCCCCACTTGTTCGACAAGGCTCTACGTCTTCGTTGCGGTTCAAAGTATCTCCATCGACCTTCTTGAAACCATTAACCGTCACCCCAGTTGTCATTCCAACCGCACAACCAGCACCTCTGCCATCAGTGATTCCGCAGATTGCAGAATCATCGAGTTCACTGTTGTTCAATCCATCAACGTCTACAGCCTTTGAAAGAGTAGAAATCAAATCTGCAACAAGAAAATCTGCGCTAAAGACTCCGAGATCAGAGTTCCAAGTTCGAGATGAGCATGGTATGTTTTTTAGGAAAGAACTGAATTTCAATTAATATCTCTTCCAGGTTACCGCCGTCGTTTAATAAAATTCAACGGATTAGATGTTCACTATTTCGATCGACGGCAAGGAGAATCGACTGTTCCCACAGAAGGGGATGTTTCTCTCGATATGGACAACACACACCACTGTCATCGTCACTTTTCACTTGCCTCCGGAAAACGGCCGCTGCTCGATCTTACATTATATGAAGATGATGAACTATCTGAAGGAGAAGAGATTTACCCGGATTCGGATGAAGACCGTACGTATGACGAGTATGCGTCAGCAAAGACAATCATAAGAATAAATCAAAGACACCGTATAAAATTGCTCAAGAAGAGTGGAGTCAAGGTGGAGAAGAATTCTGAAGCAATGGAAGCATGGCGATCGACGCGTACAGTTTGTGGATGTACCTGTGAGAATGGAGTATGCCTACCAGACACGTGTCAATGTGCACTCGACGGAATAAATTGCCAAGTGGATGGGGGCGCAGATCCAACACATCCATGTTCTTGTTATGCTGAAACATGTGATAATCCAGAAGGACGTATTGCATATGATGCAGACGAAGTTCAAGAATTTCGAAGAAGAACTATTGATTTTTATAAGGCTTCACAGAAAACCGGTATTACTGGAAGTCCTGTTGTCAAGAAGTTCGCAGATAGCGATGATGAAGATGATAATAAAAAGTCACAGAATTGGCCTCTTTGCAAAATTGTGAGTTTTTTCTTTATTATCGATGTTCATAAATAACTTTGTATTTCCAGAAACTAGAAGAGACACCTACTAGATTCCCTGTTACTCCGGTTTACACGCGCCGAACGCGTTCAAGTTTGTCTGATATACGAGAGAGTGGTAGTGAGCCATCGACTTCGATAACGCCGTCCACTTCATTGTCGGAACGAATGAAGGCGATGCAGCATTTGGACAATGAAGTATGTGTGGAAGAAGAAGAAAGAGAGGAAGAAGACGTTGACAAGGTATGCAAATATTGATAGTTGATGCAGTGGACAAAAATTTGACGAGGTGAAGCACTAATAAACTGAATTTTACGTTTACAGGAAGAAACCATCGTCGAAAATGATCTCACACTCCGAGAAGTCTATGCTGCCCAAGAACCTGAATCAATGAGTGCCGACACGGATATACTTGACACTGCAATGAGCCCTGTGAAAACGACGCTGGTCGTCTAAAACTATTCAATAATTAACCTCATTTTTTCTGTAAAATTTGTTTTTTCCTCTTCATGATCCACAAAATCCCAGTATACTGCAAAGGTCTCAGCAATTTTGTTTGTCAAATTTAACGCATCACGGTGGTAACACGATTGTTTTCATTTCATTAATCAGATTTCTGGGTTACGGTTCTTTAACTTATGTTCTTTAGTAATTCACCGCCGTCGTGTCATTTTAAGGGTGAGGATGTAATTTTCTGACCTTGAAATAAATGCAGCCACCCCTTTTTCCCCCTCCCACACTATTCCCATTTTCTACTCTCAATGTCAACGTTCAGTCTTCAGACTTTCATTTCTTTTCGAATGGATTGAATCGACTTCTTTCCCTCATTATCTTTTTTTTAGTACGTTTCTTTCTTCTTCTAGTATTGTCCCTTTTGAGAATTGCCCTCTGATTCTAATGACCAATTCAATTTATAATAAAGTCGACATTTCCATTCTACGCGTGAATTTCAGGGACAGATGACATCATAAAACAACGTGGATTTTCCCAAAAAATTGAGAAATTGCAACGTGGAACATATTTTGGCTGGAGAATCGGGGTACCGTACAATCCATATTACGAGGTCACCATGAGCACTTTCTAGAATCGATGACAGTTCGAAAATAGTCTCACTGGACTCCCCGTCAAAAGTTGAACTGACACATAAAAATGTTTTTTTTTTTTTTTATCACATCGAACAGTATGATCCATTGTTTCAAATTCGGAAAAATCGTTTTCGCTTTTAATACAGATTCTACGGTAAATTTCGTTTTCTCAAAAAAGAAAAAACCTTTCCAAGATTGACTCCAATGAACTATAAATATTATGGAAAGAAGCAAAACTGAGACTCAGTGTTCGCACTGTGACGATTTACGAGGCCCCGCCCACAAAACAAAACGCGCGGCGTACTGTTGTTTTTGTTTTGTGGGCGTGGTCTCGTGAATCAACACAGTGCAAACACCGAGTCTCAGCTTTATTTTTTCAATAATAAGTAAGATTCATTGAAATAATGATAGGTCCAATTGTTTCATGTCATTATGTACTGCCAAAGCTATTATTGCTTCTTTTGTTTGAAAAATCCACGTTGTGTGATGTCTCTGAAGTTCCCGCAAGACACGTGCATACTCCCTGTTTTTCCTTTTCTCTCCCTACACACACGCTTCCTTTCACGCATGGCAATAGAAATAACTTCTCGTTTTGTTGTTGGAAAATCGAAACGGAGAGAATAGGTTTTCGAAAACACTTTTCAAACACGGCAACGTTTATAGCAAATAGAATAGAACAACATTCACTAAACTTTTGGCCTTTATATAAACCAGTTTAAATTGCAAAACCTTCAGATATATAAATCTTGCAAGAAGATAATCAAAATCTTGCAAGAAGATAATCGCCAAAAAGAGAATAGAAATTTATGATCTCCTCATGTTTCTTATCATTCTATGAAAAGAAAGGCTTAATCAAATTATCCAAAGTGAAATATATGAAGATGATAGGAATTCATTGAAACAGAGTGAATTTTCAAAGTCTGTCAAATTTATGAATAAGAAAAATGTGGTTATGTACTTCATACTGTAATCGTCCATTCACTCTTAGAAGAAACTTTGAATAAGAAAGTTTGTAAACTTTTCTGGATATTCAAGATCCCAGATTCTATTTTTTCAATGGATCTTTTTTCGAGAACAACTGTGAAAATAAATTCTATAAACGGTAGTTCTCAAGACTTTCAGCTGAGTTTATGATATAAACATTCCAAGTATTTAGGGTATTTCCTAAGCTCAATACTTTCACTTCTAATAGTATATTCTCTCAATTTCGGTTCATTTTCCGTTCTTTTTCTCAGGAATTTGTTTTTTTTTTTCAATCTGATATTTCAACACATTCTCCTTCTACTCTCCGCCTCTCCCCATGCTTCAATCGATAGTTCCTTCTCCAAATCCAATCCGATTTGATGTCCCGTCTTTCATCCATTTGATGTTCCACGCAATCTGGTTCTTTTATTGCCAAAATAGTTTCACGCATTCATTCATTCATTTCCTCACTAAACACCTTCTCGCTTCTATTTGTTATTAACAAACAACTCTCCCGAGCACCAAAAGGTAATGATATCTTACGTTGCCTTAAGACTGGGTGCCCCTCCTACAAAATGTCTCGTTGTCTGCTCTCTACATTCTCTAGAGCCCTTCTAGATGCTTCCTTCTCTCGAGCAGCCTCTTTTTGCTCCAGTCCCCTCCTCTCCTTCTGTGCTCTTTTTTATTGCTCATTGTTAAATTTGGCCTCACTTTTCGAAATTGATTACGATTCATTTCACACGTTTTTTGCAGGTAATGTAATACAAGTGAACAAGAATTAAACCCATTCATGTCAACACCAAAAACTACAACATCCTACTTAAAGTTGTCCGTTCCTGGAAACAGAAATGGTGACAACTGGCACATTGACGAACAAGAGAATGCATTGGTAGAGGTGAGTGAAATTTTATAATCTTGAGAAAAATCATCACTTTTTTAGTTCCTCAAAAAGGTTGAGATCAATTCAAGCGTCGATGGCGAACGAATCAAAGTGAGCGTCGATCACGAGGATCCATTTTATGAAACAACTTTTCGGGTTAGTTTTTTTAGAAAATGGTTTTTAAATATTGTATGTGGAAACAGTGGTTTTCCGGAAATCTAGAGAATATTCATTTTGTTATTTTATTTGGTACAGTATCCCTTAGAGTCTTCCCTGAATTGTATAAGTATGACTCAATGTACATTGCTCATACATATTGCTATTGCTCATTGCTCATACATTTACATTTCGAAACGTCTCAAAAATTAGTATTTCAACACAGTCTGTTGGGCGTTGTCTGAAAATATTTTTATCAACCAACAAATTGTTATCGAAGCACGCAGATGTGTTATTTAGCACATTGTAGCTCAATGACTCAGCTTTTTAATTAACAAAAAGTTTACAGATCCAAGCAAAAAATGGTTTCTACTCCAACATCCTACAACATACCTCTGATTTTGTGTGCTCGATGAAAAGTCAAGTAGGTTCCACAACTTGGAAACCAGACTGAATTGATTATTTTTCCAGTATGGATCTCTAGCAGGTACCATCGTGCTCAACCACCTCGCATTATTCAAGCAAAAACTTGTGTAAGTTTTCAAAAATTAAAGCTCTCAATAAACCTAGTATTCTTCAGTTGTGACGAAAGGAATATCAAAACTGAAAGAATTTCTTTCGGTAATTTCTTCGGCACCAACTACATCAACCATTTCGATGTCTACTTTCCTCCTGATAGCAAGTGCTGTAAGAGAAAGTATAAAACCCAACACAATGGATCGAAGAACGACTATATAGATATGAACTCAATCAAAACGACCTTCGACTTCGACAGATCACTGCCAGTAACCTGTGAATTCACAACCGAAGAATTTCTTCCGAGGCTAATTGAGGATAAAGAAAATACGAATTCTGAGAATACAAGTGAAAAGAATGCAGAACCGGAGTTGCAACTTGCTCAAGTCAGATATCAGTTATCCATTGACGGAGGTGCAATCCGTCAAATCATTGTGGATCCTAATCACAGAGGAGATGATTTACACAGAATCTATTTTGTTCTGAAGTATGCTGCAGTTGTGAAAAGAACAGTCACATGGAAAAATGAGTCGATGAAACCTCAACGAGTGTTGCAACTTCCTTACGGGGTCACAGGCCACAAATCGACAAAAGAAGTTTTGACAGAAAACAAAATATTTTGTCTTGACTTCAACAAACAGGAGCTCGATTTGTTGTACACCATCGTTTCTCGTCTACGTTGTCGTTGGAATACTCCTGTTGAAGTGGTACGCATTCAAGAGATCAATAGACTCATCAAGGGCGTAGATCAGAACGGAAGAATTTTGGGAGTCATCCCTCTGATAACGGAGTTATTGCTGTACGATGGTTCTAGTGAGAAAACAACCTATTTCACCGACAACTTTTACAAAGACAATCAAGTTCGATTCTGGAAAGCATTGGATTATTGGTTCCCGTTGCCAAAAAACGATTACAAAACAGTCGAAGGGCAAAGAAATTACAAAAAGATTCATAGACGTATTGAGGAAAGACGATTTGCCTACACTTATCTGATTGAAGCTCTTCTCTCCAGGTAGTATAAATTCTTTGTCTATTTAGATGATTTTTTTGTTTCAGGGGCTCAGTCGTCAAGGATCATCTGCTTTTGGACAAGGACACCTGGGTTGAGTTTCTCCAAATAATTTCGGAGCATGTCAACGACGATAATGATGATTCGACGGACTTTTACCACAGGAACGTGGTGAGAATAGTTTCATTTTGATACTGTTCCGGCGATTTTAACAAGTTCATTATAATTCATTTCAGCTGTGCGAAGCCGCTCTGGAAGATCTTCTCATATATGTTGATAGCCGAACAAGAGATGGTGACCTTCTTGTTGTTTTCAAAAGATTGTGCATGGCAAGAAGAGAGAGTCGAGTCAGCAATGAGATCTCCAAAGATTCATGGGACCAAGGATATCGAAAAATTCGAAAAGTGGTTTTGACTCCCACGAGAAAGATATTTATGGCACCCGAGATTATCATGTCAAACAGAGCAATCAACGGAGAAGATCACGATGGAACAAGAATCATCAGAGTCAATTTTCGAGACGATAACTTTCAAAAAATGAGATTCAACAATCTCAGAGACCTCCTTGGAAGCTCAGTACACGGTCATTTGGAATCTGGATTTCAAATTATGGGAAGATATTTCTCTTACCTTGCATCTTCAAATTCTCAAATGAGAGATAGTGGAGCATACTTCATGGAAAGATTTAACAAACGTGAATTGAACGAACATCTGGAAAAACACTCGAGAGGAGAACCGGAAGATGGATTCAAACCGAAAATTTTAAAATGTCGTAATAAACTCGGGAAATTCGAGGAAACTGGAAGTATTCCGAAAGCCATGGCAAGATTGGGGCAGTGCTTCACACAGGCAAGAAGATGCGAAGGTGTGGAAATCGGACATTCGGATTATACACTGATTCCTGATGTTTGTGGAGGAAAAAACGACGAAGGTGCAGCTTATATGTTTACTGATGGAGTCGGAATGTTATCGATGGAATTGGCTCGACAGCTATGTCAAAGTATCGGCATCCCTTCAGTCTGTTCGCCAGCAACTTTCCAAATCCGTTTCCTCGGATTCAAAGGAATGTTGTCGATTGATCCGGGAATCGACGATAAGGCTAAACAGTTCAGGATCGCATACAGAAAGAGACAAATACCAAATATTTCAAATGAAGATGAAGACTTGGCTCCGTACCTATTTCAATGCCTCTTCAGAGACAGTCAGAAGAAATTCGATTGTCGTTCATTGAAGAAAAATGAAAAATGGCCAATTGAGATGGTAAAATGGTCAACGCCGACTGCAGTCACTCTCAATAAACCATTCATTAACATTCTCGATCAAGTATCTGCTCTCCAATCTTTGGGTTGTCATCAGAGGATTTGCAACAGAATCGAATCATTATTGGACACTGAACTAGACACTTTTTCAAAGTGTATTGTGAACGAATCCGATTGTCGATCAAGATTAGAAGGTATGCCGAGAAGAGTTCATTTTGATTCGTTGAAACGAATCAATGGATTCGATTTGTCAAAGGAACCTTTCTTCAGAACCTTAATCAGAGCATCCATCGATTCCTCGATGAGTAAGTTGTCCAATTTTCAAGTTTATGTGAAAATTTGATATTTTTTGCAGACAGACTCCTGAGAAAGGTTCAGATTCCGATTCCTCCAAACTTGGGACGTACCATGTTCGGTGTCACAGATGAAACTGGGCAACTACAGTATGGTCAAATATTTGTGAGATACACAGCCAATGTTAACAATAAACATCCGGCTAGAAACTCTGGAAATACTCTAACAGGTAAGTACATGCATTAATTTTCCATAGCTGCCTAAACTTATTAATTTTACAGGCAAAGTACTCGTGACCAAATTTCCTTCAATGTGCGAGGGAGACGTTCGGATGTACGAAGCTGTTGACATCCCAGAACTTCATCACCTCACTGACGTCATCGTCTTCCCACAGAGTGGCCCTCGATCCCAACCCGACGAAATGGCAGGATCTGATTTGGATGGAGACGAATACGCAGTCATTTGGGATCCTCTTCTCTTTTTCGAACGAAATGAGGAAGCATTTGCGTATTGCGGGGACAAACCTCCCACAAAATTCACACTTGAAGAGATGGATGCGAAAATGAACGATTTTTATGTGGAATTCATGCAGCAAGAAGATGTGGGAGTTACATCTATCAATCATCTAGTTCAATCTGATCTATATGGAATAACGGCTCCTGTGTGCAATGAGTTGGTCAAGAAAAATGCCATGACTCTGGACTTCTCAAAATCGGGAAAGGCACCTGCTCCTCTAACAAACGAAGGACGTGTTGATCCCGATACCGGGTTATGGCATCCACCGGAGAGATCTGAACGACGACCTGAATTTGCTCAGAGTTGTCACAATGGCAGTGCATCATATGCATCTTCACGTCTTCTGGGTACTCTTTATCGAGAGTTGAGATCCATTAACGACGTGGTTATGTCATCGTCAGAGAAACAAGCTCCGGTGGTGATCGACGAGTTGTTAGTATGGGAAGGATGGGAGAGACATGTGGCGAAAGCGAAAAGTCAAATGCAGAAGTATAATGGACAGTTGCGCTCAATTATGGATACCTTCGGTGTCGGCACAGAAGCAGAAGTCTTCTCCGGATGTTACCGAGAAATTAGGAATCGATATTCGGAGAAAGAACAGGATGATTTGAGCATGTTCAGCACCGAAGCCGTCATTGAGACTCAGATGACCGAACTGTATCAAAAGTTCCGAAAGGAATTCTTTGAAGAGTTTGTGGAGCACCGAAATGGTATGCCGCCTGCATACATGCAATGTACGAAGCCAGAAAACGAGCGAAGAAGCGACGAGGAGAAAGATGTTCTGAGAAGAGTGTGCCGAGATCCTAGCAATGGCATGATGGCAAAAGCGGTGGCTTATTATAGAACGTGCTATGGTGAGTGTCACTGATTATCCCTTCAATAATTGTTTTTTTCAGAAATCGCGTCGAAATCCGAAGAGAGGAAACTTTCGTTTGCATGGATCGCATACGATATTCTGAACATAGTCAGAGGAAATAATCTGATGAACATGGAAACTGTCCCAACAACTCGTCTACCGCAATTCCAGGTAAGAGCTCGTGTAAAAGTATACTTTCACTAACATAAAAATGGTTTCAGGCGATTTGCGATCACCGTAACGAGTTCATTGAAAACGACAGAACTGAACAGATATCAAAACTCAGTCAATTCAACAGACGGATGTATGTTCATCTGATGCATAATCAACATTTATTGGACAAACAAGAACATCAAGCGATACAAATCATACTGAATTATTGCATGGAAAACATGAACCTTCAGAAATGCTTGGTCATCATTGATTCTTGGGCTAGAGCCAAAGGACTACTCTACGATAATAAGGATTTGGAGTCGATGGTTGATTCGAAAGAAAAAGATAAAGCATATCATAATGCTTCTTTGAGTAGCCTCAAATGGTATCATCTCGCACTTCTTGTCATTATGGTGGCAACGAATAAATTGGGCTCGCTCCTGGATGAAAAACAAGGCCATGCGGGATCTAAGATATTTGAAGAGGTTGGTTTCTTCATTACTTTCGCGTAAAAATGAACGATTTTTCTTTAGGTGGACTCATCGAGTGACAATATTCCCAACTCCAGACTGAGCGATCCTGATTTGGATCGACTCACCCTATCATTCTTCCGATTCCTATCGACAAGAGAATTCCGTAGACTTCGCGTTCTCAACTTCAAACCAATCGGCCTGAGCAGTATCTTCATGCGAGGAGAATGGCTACCGTATCATGTCGCAGCAACACAAACATACTACAATATTCTGTTGAATCTTCGATTCGATGAACTTCCGGTCGCATCTGAAAGTGTTACTAAGAAACAAAGTATTGTTCGAGAAGCTGCACCATTCATCGTCGAGTTGCCAGCAGGATTCGAAAAAGATCTGTTCTTAAACAAACTACGCGAGAATTCAAAGTGTACTGAGATTCAGGGAAGAATTGACAAACTCAGTTTTAAGAAAAACGATTATTGTAAGAAAGTAGTTCTCGGATTTTCAAAACATATAATAATTTCAGCACGTCTCATCATTTCGTGCCGCGGAACTACAGAAGCTATCAATGAACTCAAAGACTTCACAACTTTAAAGGTAAGTAATCTACTCCAGCTTAACATAAAAACACTTGAAAAGTTTCCAGTTGCCTCGTCATCAAAGCAGTCAAGAAAGCAACATGTCAGATGCATTGTCTCACCTTTTATATTACAACGTGATGGGAGAGAAGCTTTTGGCAAAAAAGAAATTACGGACACAATCTGCTCAAAACCTTGGCGGTGGTCCGAAGAAAAGCGGCATGAACGAAAGGCAGCGATCAGGACCAAATGTCTTCAAAAACTACCGTAATAGTCCCCCAGGACCACGCACCTTCAACAATGGATTCAATGGTCAAAGTAATGTCAATCAACATCACAGAAGTTTCTAGTGAAACGTACCAGTTCTAATAAATACAGTATACTCCAACTCTACACGTCCCCCTATTTTTCCCCCATTTGGATGTCATAGCGTCAAGAGTCTTCTGATCAGACATGCCTTCAGAATCTTCCCGATTTGTCAACATACGGAAAATTACAGATCAAATTGATCCCGCGGGTAGTGTATCAAATGACCAATACGTGTGACATCCATACTTGTAGTCTACTAGAATCGACCTCACTTTGCCTCTCCTTCACCTGTATTTATACTTGTATCCATTCTCTTCTGAAATGAAGTGGTTTTTTTTCGAGAAACAAAAGTGTATTCTTGTCTTATTCGTCATATTTATCATACGATCATCCAAACTCCAAGAAGCAAAAAAGGAAAAACAATAAAACTATGAATATATTTGCATAGATAATTCGATTATGATATAAAGCCAAGATGTGCCTATTACGGTGTCCGTATATGCTTTCGGAATGAGGTGCCTCTGCTGGTTTCTGCTGGTCGTACTTCTCCTTTTGATATTTCTTCCGATTTCCGTTTTTATCGGATTCATCGCGTCGAAGGCTCGTCACCCAAAGACAATTGATCATCAGGTTGGATTTTGAGTTTAAAGGAGGATTCCGGGCAAACATTTTTATTGCTTCAAAAGATTTGAAACAGGGCGCTGATTCCGAAAATCACAACGAAAATACTCGCCGGAGCCATAAAACGCCGTCAAAAGGGACAATTTCGTCCCAAAGTGTTCCCTTTTAGCCGGTTTTCTCCGGAGTTTTCTAGGCCACGCCGCAGTAAAGGCCTATTATTTGACGCGATTGTACAAATTTTCTCATTATTTCACTGAAAAAAGTACTGAGTGACACTCTGGCATGTAAATTAACAAAAAAAATTGCCTTATGTCATCTAAAAATCACAGGAGAAGCAAGAGAGCACTTCTGGCCGGTTCCGATCCATTTGACGGCGTTTTCTGGCTCCATGAACATTTTTGAGCATTTTTGTTGTGATATTCGGAATCAGCGCAAAATTCTGCATCTATTAAAGCAATACAATTTTTTGCCCGGAATCCTCCTTTAAGAGAGCATGAAAATAGGAAACATCAGAAGAGTTCTTGAGAGAAAGTGTCTGTCTAGTCCATTTCTTAATTCAGATTCGTCACAAGTTCAACTTTACTCGTCATCCTACCACTATCGTCTCAACGATTTCGCCTGTCACCGAGAAGGAAGAAGACTTGTCCAATTTGTACATCAAAGGATCGATGATTGGCGGAGAGAATCGAGTTTCTAACAATGTCAACGACGATAAAAACGATTCTGAAAACGAATTCCGCGCAAAGGTTTCAGATTCCAAGATGAAGATTGGGACTGCTAGACCCATCAAGGCAGCCAGAGAACCTGACGTCGAAATGAAGGAATCGAATGGTTTCCGGAAAAGTGATGGTGTCAAAGGATTTTTGAAGGGCGAGGAAGAGAACAACTCCAGCTCAGAATGGAAGAAATCTGATTTCGAATCGAAAGGAGAGGAAGACGAGGAAACTGATAAACAGAAAAAAGCTGCCAGAGTGAAAGAAACTGTTGCGGATAGATCCGAAGAGAGCGCCGAACGATACTTGATTGAAGGGTCCGAGAATGAATCAAAAAACACTTCGGAACTGAAAAAATCGAAACGAGCTGATCGAGAAGAATCTACGGAACAAGAATCTTTCCACAAAAAGGGGTCCTTATTGGATGATGAACCTGAAAATGAGCAGTCGAGAACATCGGAGACGAAGAAGAAGATTACCAAAGACCAACCGAATAGTGATGAGTATGATGAAGTTGAAGAAGAACAAATGGTGGTGAAGAAAAAGAAAATCCCAAAGAACGTGTCTGACGAATGAATTCCGAATAAATTGTTTACTTCTTTCTCTAAAATGTCTAAAAATTAAGACGCAAAGTCTGAGAGGTTCGACTTCAGGCCTATAGGACCATGTTACACATCCGTCAAACTTATCCGATCGGGCTGATTTTTTGTATGGTTGTTACCAATGGTCCACTCATCGAAATACAAATTAGAATTTTAAGCTCCGCCCCTTTTGGAAAAAGTTAGGCCATCAAATATACCAAAAAACCAAAATTTTTATTTTTGAAGATAGAGTCAAAATCTTTTCAGAAATGGATTTCCTACATGTTTTTGAGTATTTCTTCAGTTAACAACTATTTTCCAACTCTAGCGCATATAGGAGAAAAATTGTCATTTGTCGACTTTTCATACGACTTTTTCAGAATTTTTCAGTTTTTCGAATTTTTGAAAAGGTTGAAGTATAGGCAACCAGCGAGTTTTTTGCAGAAAAAGCAATTCCATGTTGTTGGTCTTCAAAATCAACCTTAACATGAAAAGTTTCTGGGGGGCGCTATAGACTTTTGTGCAATTTTAGGGTCGAAAACCAACATTTTTAACGTACCCCCCTCCATGGTCAAAATGGTCATAGTCTCAGATTTGGCTAAAACGTTGTCAGATTGTTTTAACTAGCTTATTTCACAGCTTCACAAAGTGATATCTCTTTTGATCAAGAGTTGTACTTTCTACAGTACCTCAAAACTTTTTGGCCTGACTCTGGAGGGGGCAAATTGGATGTTCAATAATTTTAGTAGTTTTTCACCAAACGGCTCAAAACTTTGCAGAATACTTAAAAATGTGTGTTAAAACATAATTGCCCAAAAAAGAATAGTATCAATACTTTTATTTCCAGATACAGTACGTCAAATGTTGACATAATTCCGCACCACAAAGTATAAAGTTTTTCAAGTGTCTAGTGAATTTTGAGCTATGATTGCATAGAAACACACATTTTTCAGTATTCTGCGAAGTTTTGAGCCGTTTGGTGAAAAACTACTAAAATTATTGAACATCCAATTTGCCCCCTCCAGAGTCAGGCCAAAAAGTTTTGAGGTACTGTAGAAAGTACAACTCTTGATCAAATGAGATATCACTTTGTGAAGCTGTGAAATAAGCTAGTTAAAACAATCTGACAACGTTTTAGCCAAATCTGAGACTATGACCATTTTGACCATGGAGGGGGGTACGTTAAAAATGTTGGTTTTCGACCCTAAAATTGCACAAAAGTCTATAGCGCCCCCCAGAAACTTTCCATGTTAGGGTTGATTTTGATGACCAACAACATGGAATTGCTTTTTCTGCAAAAAACTCGCTGGTTGCCTATACTTCAACCTTTTCAAAAATTCGAAAAACTGAAAAATTCTGAAAAAGTCGTATGAAAAGTCGACAAATGACAATTTTTCTCCTATATGCGCTAGAGTTGGAAAATAGTTGTTAACTGAAGAAATACTCAAAAACATGTAGGAAATCCATTTCTGAAAAGATTTTGACTCTATCTTCAAAAATAAAAATTTTGGTTTTTTGGTATATTTGATGGCCTAACTTTTTCCAAAAGGGGCGGAGCTTAAAATTCTAATTTGTATTTTGATGAGTGGACCATTGGTAACAACCATACAAAAAATCAGCCCGATCGGATAAGTTTGACGGATGTGTAACATGCTCAGATCGGTCTGGTGGGACATCGTGTCTTAAACATCTTAAACGAATTAACATTTTCCCGATTTTTCAAAAATTTTAATTCAAAAACATCAGATCCCTTAACTCTACCATCTCATCAAATTCCTTCAACTCATTCCTCTTCACCACACTCTTCTCGCACTCCTTCTCCCTTCCACTTGCCCGCTGCCTTGTCTACCACCTCTTGTCTTTGAAGAAATGACGTCCTGCTGGGCTAGTGGTTGTGTTTGCAGTTAGCGTGCGCACGTCGCTAGTTCGATAACACTTGCTGGCAATGATTGAATTATTGTAGCCAATCCTTTTCTGAATTCCGTGAGGATGCAAATGATAGGTCTGAGCCAAGTTTTTGTTTTTTTCGACATCGCGTGATATACTTTTCGGTAGCAGAGCGCGGGGTGAATCGGATCTGGGAATTGGAAAGAAGTACAGGTTGAAAAGAGAAGCTTTTGGGTAAAACTTTCGCAAAGCGATTTTCCAACTTGCAAACCCATTCGGAAAAGCAAAAGCATACACAGTAGTAAAGTGATTTCTCACCTGTCCCATGGTGTAAAGTGATCGAACGGAAACTGACGTGTTTTTGCGCACGACTGATTTACAGCCTCCCATCTACATTCATTGTGTTGCTCTCTCGAGAAACCTGTCTCCCATTTATTTTCTTCCGGTCAACCAAGAATTACCCATGTTTCTTATTTGACAGATAACATCTCGTCAATCTTTTCTTATTCTTACTAATTGATTGGTTCCTTCACACAATACGGAAGAAAAGTTTCTCACGATGAATCCAAGGACAATCCAAGGATTACTGTGGTTACACAAGTGTGCGACGAAGCGGATGTAAATTGGGAGGTGTGGAGAATACAAGTTGGCATAACCTAATTAACGAAGATAATCATCTCCAGGTTGGTTTTCATAACACGCTTCGTATCATGATCCGATGCAATCTTGAGGAAATATATTTGCGGTAAAACTTACTATTAGGGAAAAATTAGGAACATAAAAAAAACTTAATAACAAGATTTATTTGGCCTAACTGAACAAAGTTTTCAATAAGGAGATATGACAGAACAAATTCTAAAGGCAAGGTTCTAGAAAATAGTGATATGGAGCACTAAGACACCTAAGATGGCATAAGTGAACAAGAGTTGGAAATTTCGAAAAACTCAGAATCGCAAAATGTGAAAAAGTTGGCCACTTTTCAGTTGTGAAAGGGCTTATTGAGCTTTAGATTTTTATACACATTGATTTTCTCTAGCGTAAATTTTGAGCGGTCCTTGAGTATTTAGATTTTAAAAATCGAATTTTTCGAATTCGTGGTTTTCACTTGAACACAATAAAGTTATACTGCAAATGAATCTCATTTACCTACTTTATATATATCATTATCATAGAGATTCCTTCTCTTGTCCCTCCGGATTTCGCGCACCCCGTAATGTGGTAATTATAAGAAAACGTCGTGTGCGCGAATGTTTATTATCGGAAGCAATAACTGTTTATGCTCCAGCTCATCGACGTCTTCTTCCGTTCCCTGACGTGCTAATCATTGGTTTCGAATCGACACAACGGCATCTGTTGAGTAAATGTTTGGATAGTAAGAAAAGAGAGAAAGAAACCGTATGTGACAAGAGAATAAACATATTCTCATTCATTACACTATTTTTTTGGCTCCTCCGCCTGTGGTGGTGTCTATGATTCAGAAGATAATTGAAGCCGGTATTTTTAGAAACTTTCTTTTGATCAGTTTTATGGGTCCCTCCCGTTGACATTTTCATCATGCTCTGGGAACATTGGCTTAGAGAAAGTAGGTGTTGTATTTACTCGAGAGGATTACTACCGAGGTCACACGTGTTCACTCCAATGTTGTTAGTTCAACGGATATTTTCATTAGTCGGATGAAAAATGCAGCGGATTACTGTAGAAGGTGCACACAGGTGGCACTAATAGTAATCAAGATGGGTGCAAATGGGGGGTTTTTTTCAGATTATGGAGTATTAGAGAGAGGAAAATTCCAAAACCATTATTTTTTAAAATCTAGACTCCCAGACAAAAAACATAACTCTGAAAATCTTCAAAATCCTACAAACACAATAAAGCACACTCTAGTTTGCCGGTTTTGATTTCTGAGTTCTAGGAAAAAACATGCAATTATGGTTCTGATCTTATCACGAAATTGCACATCATAAGAAGAGAAAGTAAACTACAAATTTGTTCTCAGAAATTCAAGAAAGATTTTTGAGTTTTTGAATAAGTTGCGAAAATTATGAACTTGCTTCCTCCCTTCATACTCTTGGCTCCAAATAAATCGGTAGTCGTTTTTTTTCGAGAGATGGATCATCCCCTCATCTGAAACTCTTTCCACCCCCTCCTAATCGATTGTCCTTTGACATTTCTAAAAATGTCTCCTTCACTTTTTTCCACGTGACGATGATGATATCGCTGTTGACTGACTCGAAAAGCCAGTCATTTAATCCATCGACGAAAGAATCGATCCGATTACTTTTGGATTACCTGACGCCTCCTGAACAACGTCTTCGAAGGCGTTATTCCTATTTTCATCTCGACGCCTGTCGCCAACATCTTCTCCTTTTTTCTTCAACATTTTTCTTGTTCCCATTTTTATTTTCGAGAGTCCCGAATTCCACTAATAAAATACCCAAAACACGGTGGTAGCACAAGCTGAACCTAATAAAATGAGCAATCTTTCGACTTGTTGGGAAAGAAAGGGACACAAATCAAATGAAACCAATCTTCTTGAGTGGTTTTGAGTTGGAATGTGCAAAATGCTCCGGTTTATGACCTGAAACAAACCATCGGTAACCCAGGCTTCTCGTTTTTTTTTTTTGGAAAATAACCTTGCCCAGAACCCCTGCTAATCAAAGTTCGATCAGTTTGAATTCAAAACGAAAAACTTTATTTTCATTCATCGATTTAACTGGAACTCAAGACACCTCATTTCTTACTGTAGTTACTTGAATTTACCCTCCAGAGTCCACCGTCACATCGGTCATTTAAAGCTCAAACCTCAATTTTTTTTGGTTTTTTGATCCATCTTCCATTTTTTGATACACCCAGCTCTAGAGAGCAATAGTATCAGCTTAACGTATTTTGGATTTGACCAAGAGTTCCCTACATCTCTTTTTACACACTTTTTTGGCAAACAAAATATTTAGTAACTTCTGTAGCTCCATTTCTTCTAGTGAGTCATATTCTTCTGCCCGACACCTACTTTCTGCCTTCTGAATCCTTAATCTCTCCTGAAAACATGATTAACCTGCTTCTGAAGGGTTTGAATTCAGAATCTGGATTTCATAACGAAAATTCTAATGAGGAATCTGAAGATGACGACTGAAAAGAATATTTGGTGTTCTTCAGATTTTCTGCGAGGATTGAAAATTTTTGCGCGTCAGTGACACCCAGGGGTTATGGGTTTCGACGGCTAGCCCATTCTTTTTTTCAACGTTTTTATGATGTATTCTATTTCAGTTTATCTCCAAATATAAGAAGCTTGAAAGTTTTGACGTAGAATATCTTAAAAATCGAAGAGTAAACTTAGATAGTGACATCTGGGGGTTATGGATTTCGACGGCTATTTTTTTCAACGTCTTCATGATGTATTGTTTTCCCATTTATAAAAATAAGTGACAGTTTTGAAGTAGAATTTCTCAAAAATCAAAGAGTAAACTCGGATAGCTACGACGATTGTCTGTCCTTTACGTCAACACCCGTAACTACTCTTTCGACTATTCTGTTTTCTTTTATCCAAATTAAGAAGCTTGCTAAAAACCCCAAAGAGAACCTTACCTACGTGACGTAGAGAATCGTAAGAATCTCAGTAAACTTGGACAGTGACCGCAGCTAACGTAAACAGTCTATACGTAAAAACCGAACGTCATCTGAAGGATTCTTGAGGATTCTAGATCTGTTGATCATATCATTCTCAACATCTGGAATGTTCTAGATCCTTCATACACTCTTCGAGCACACGTCAAATCTTGTTATACCCATGGATGTAGTATCTCTAGAATCCGTCTTATCCCTAGATCATCCACTCCTTCTTTACCCCTCCAACGACCGTCCGAAATAGATTTCCTCGAAATAAAGAAGAGTATGACGAAGGCAAAAAAAGTCAGGAATGGACAACCCAGAATGTTTGCTCAAAAAATTCCAGTCGCCTCTTCTCATCCAGGAAGGAGAGGGTGGAAGGGTGAATCAGTTTGATGTCGTGCACACATGCACATGTGTAATGTGGATACGTTCAGTCCCGTTTTCCGAGCTCTCTCTCATCTGAAGCTCCTCCCTCTTCTATACCAGAAGCAGCGCCAAATGAAATGGGAGATGTTTTGGGCGGTCGTCTCGGTTTTCACCAATCGCAATTCCTTTTTCCCTCCTTTTGTGTCTAGCACGTGATCTACATATCTCTACCTAAAATTATACTCAAAATCTGAAAAGTTTCCAGAATATTCTTCCCACATGTGAACGTCTTCTTCGACGGCCACGCCTTCGAAAATGCTTCTGATGAGCAACAATGCATCGACAACTCACTTATTTTCTATACCAGGTAACTTCTCTCTTCTTTTATTTTCGCTTCATTTCTCTCAATGAATTACAAGTTTTGCATGGTCCGCTTCTCTCCATTCGATTTATTTTCCTCTTCTGTTCTCTTGTTTCATCCTTTTTATATTTGTCTTATTTTTGGATCAAAGAATTTTTCGTCATTCTGGAATTTGTCCCGGTTTTTTTCATCTGAACCATGTCTCATTGTTAGAATTCTCATTCTGTTTCTTGATCTTACCAAAATCAGTATGTGAAAACTTCATCTGAAATTTTGTTTTCACATTTGGAAATATTATTCTTCACATCCTTTCAGTTTTCATGCTTTTGTTTTTTTGCGGTTCACAATTTCACCTGGAGCATTTTTAAAGATCTTTGTAGCCTTTGATGAGAATTTTTGTATTTGGAACCTTAAATCCATTATATCCAAATTCCTGAATATCGCCTAACTTATACTTTCTCAAGCATACACTTGGGATGCACCATAATACCTATATTTTACGACAACAGAGCTCTGACTGCAAAAAACATTTTCCACAGTATTTTTCGTAAGCCCCAGGGATCATAAAAAACTGATAATCTCTTAAGTACCACATTTTCCAACTTGAGCCGCCTTCATCTGAATTCTAGGGACTTTCTTCTGAATCCTACGGATAAAGTTTTGTATCTTTCTCCATATTTTCATGTGACCGATTTCGAAGGATTACCGTTTTTCAAAAGATATTTCATCATTTAACCATCTCCGCCCACTTCTCACTTCGGCACGTTTACCTCCCCCAACTTTGCTCGATCATATTTTTTTCCAAATTATTCATACTTTTTTTCACCCGCATTAAAATCCATAATACTCTCTATTGTATTGCACTTTTTTCCATGAGATTACCCGGAAAGATTAGGCGATCAAAAAATACGAAACAAATTGATGAGGCCCCCTCTTTTTGGATTAGTGGAATATTATTTGTAAGCTTTTCTTCTTTAGACCTTTTCATTCTTTTTAATTCGGCTACATCCTTGGCTCCTTTTTTTCTTTTTCGAAGTAGAATTTGTGGTTTGTGTGATCCTCTATCTTTTTGACAATTTTTAAAAGGTAAACTTGAATTATAAGATCGACTGGTCCCTTAATATCTGATCCCAACGTCTTCAATTCCCATCCAAACAGTTGTTTGTAACCAATATGATACTGCCAGTGAACACTGTTGACAATTAGTTGTTCTACTGGGAGAAAACAGGTCATGTATTGGTCAGTTGAGCAAGAATGCGGGTGTCAACAGCTAGCAGAACATAAATTCAGAATACAACTGTGGGAATTCTTGAATTTTTCTTTTTGGAGACAAGGTGTGAAAGATGCCGTCGTGGGAGAATCGGGAAATGTTACATGGATCGATTACTGTTGATCTCAAAAAGATTTTGAAAGTTCGAAGATTAGGGGAAATCGTAATTGCTGTATTTGAAAAATAGAATCTGATCTTGACTGAAGATTCTTTAAAAAGTGAACCAAACCTGATAAAAATAGTACTGAACGATGCCTTAAATCTTAGAAATTAGGTTCAGTTTTCGAAATTTCGGAACTTGAGTTTTCAGACTCTTCCTAAGTGGACAAAGCGCATCTTATAGTCTCATTCTGTAATGTGATATCATATTTACGTCAAATCCACAGTAATCCTAGCAACTTATAAAGTGCAGCCACCTATGAAAATAATGTAATTCCCTTTTTTCGTAACCTAGGGACCAAGTTTTCTTCGGATCCTAACTAAACCCAAAAATAACCTAAATATTGTGCATGTTCCAACCGCATGTTCTCGATTATCACTAGACACTTAGCACATGGATCCCTTCGTCTTCCGTTTTCATAATTAGTGGCGGAACTCTTTTTAAGTGACCTTCCTGAAGGTGTGAACGAGTACAACAGACATGCGTAAGTGAAGAGAAAGAAGATAACCGGATGGAGAGGGAGAGAGAGAGGGTACTGTAGATTCCCGATTGATTAAAGATGATAAGGAGATTAAATGGATGTCAGAATGTGTGAGAGATAGAGAAAGGATAAGATTACGGTTTTTAGGGGCTTGAAGTGTTTACAGTTAAGGCTAGGAATTTGGACTTTGATACGGTATAGAAAAACATTTGACTTTTTGAACTTGTATTTCGAAATCTTTAATAAGGGTCAAATCTCTCGACCTAAACCCAAATACTATACCCGTATCAAGTCTTTTAAGAAGCTTTTCGTTTTTTCAACCGGATAATATTCTCAATCTCAAGAGATTCAAGGTGTCAAAATCTTAGATCAACAAGAATCTTAGATAAACATGTTATCTGAAAGTTTAGCAGTCTGACAATGACTTGAATTAGTTTTGATCCTCGATTTGAAAATGAAAATTTTGGAGATAAGAAGAGGATAAGGAAATTCGAGATAAGAAATCAGATGGATTGTTCGATTATGTGATAATTTTAAAGATCTTGCAAGTTGGAAAAGTGCAGAAAGAAATTCCAAAATTGTTACAGATGGACCACCATAATGTTTCGGGGATCGGAAAAAGTGAAATTTAGAACAAAACTGGAAAAAATTCCCACTAGTACACATTTTCAATTGAATACTCTTGTGAATTTTAATTTGCGGTTTCTGCTCTTGAAGTTTCAAAGATGGGGAGTATCGGATTCTGAAACATTGGTTGAAATAGACCCAACAAGTTTTAAGGGAGTTTTCAAAGTTCTCATTCTCAGAAATTGAATTATCATTTCATTTTTGGCTATAAACTTTCTTGGTCTTGCAGAGCACCAATGATCTGTTAAGTTTTTGTAACTAGAGAGTTCTCAAGTTTTGAATTATAGAGGTACAATTTTATTCACATTCCCGATTTGAAACTTTTAAAGAGTATTTTCAGTTCATAAAAATTTAAGTGAAGGAATCCCTTTTTCTATTTCTAATATGTATATTCCCCCAGAATCTCATTAATTTCTACAGACTTCTCAGTGACCCAAGACTATTTGATTAGGACTCTGCTTTCCCTTCTCCCCCACCTTCTCTTTACATTTCCATCAGGCTCCCTCTTCCTCACTTTTTTTGCAACAATTCTCAAGTTTCATGAAATTTTCAGTCTCTCTCTTCTGGAACGTCTTCACATCAGTTCACACCTATTCTCTACCCAATCTATCACTCTAGTGTTCACATCCGGTTGGGTTTCTTTCCCTTCTTCTTCTTCTTCCCACCCTTCCCCAAAAGTGGGCGGAGTCGTCCAATACGTCTCTCTCCATTCTCTTCTCTTTTTTCCTCCACTACTCAACTCCTCCCACTTTCTTCGAAGAGGACCTCTGAGGTCTTGTCTGGCTCTTCTTTCAACCTATACCTCCATCCATCTACTCCAGATTCTCAGATCCTCTAAAAAACTATTCCAAATATTCCTGTCACTAATGATGGCAGCATGCATGCGAAATTCGTATGAACTATTTTCAATTCAATCTCCAGGAACATCGGATCTTGATTTGGGAGGAGGAGCTTCATTTTGGAAAGACGAACCTGATTCCAAATATTTGTGCCTCGATTCTCCAATTGAACAACGTAAGTTCGTTTTTCTTTGAAATTTGGGATGTTGATAAGAAAATTGTCAAAAAAATATAAGGATATTAGAAGACGATTAGATTAGAAGAAGATAGAAATGCCCTCTCCTGATCCATAAATATCCGGATTTTAAGATGAAGAATTTGAAAGAATATAAACTGGGAAAGAATCCTGCAACATTAGTGTTCCACATGCTCTTTTGGTTCTTTTGGTATCTTTGAGGGGATACTTGAAGAATTTTGGAAAAGGATAATCTGTGTGAATTATTGAGCAAAGTTCTAGAAGAGAGAAACGTCTAGGGAGGGGAAATGAGCTATACTTTGAACCGCGGGAAGGGATCCAGATGGATTTTGAGTTTCATATCTTACTTTATGGCTAAAATTAGATCTTTCCCATGCCTAATGTTTTTTTTAAATATTGCCCTGCTGTGAAGACTGACTTCAAATGTTCCTTTTAGGAGTCAAGTTTTCACCATCTTTCTTCGAATCAGTCTAGTTTAGACCCTTGTCTTATCACTGCAGCTAAACTCAGAATTTTTCAGTTTTTTCACCTGCAACTTTTGGACTTCTGATTTCTCATGAAAATTAGTTCCTGAAACCAAAAAAATTGTGATTTTGTCATGTACAATGAATCAATCTAGTAGTTTCCCCCTCTGACTACTTGATTCACCCTGATTCACCTCGTCAGTAAACATTACCAGAAAACAGATAGAAGACAAAAAAAGAGTTTTAAAGAAAATTGAAAGCGTCGGTGGATGGTGTTCCCACCAAAACGATTCAATCATGTTAAAAACTGAAACTTTTTTTTTCAATCTTCAGAAAATTGATTGAAATCAAAACAAAAACCGTTTTTCTCAAACCCGCCTCCTCAATCTTAGAATTCAGTCGCTGGTTCCCTTCTTCTTTCTTTCAACAGATTCACCCTCTATCACAGAGAATAAAGTTTTTTCTTTCCTTCTTCAGAAGCTGTAATCGCCTTATCCATAGAGATGTGCACATCACATGTACATATCCGGTTGGCCGGGAATTTTCAACATGACTGGAAATTGAGAGAAAAAAGAAAATAAGAGAACCTGGATTCTCTCGCCTCCCTCCCTCTTCGCAACTTTTTCTTCTCTTTTTGGGTCGCGGCGATTAGGGTTACTGTAGGTGTGTATGTGTGAGGTGTCGCTATAATTGTTGTCTCTTGAGTAAACTTTTCTTTTTTTGGAAATCGAACGTAACTTTCTTCATATTTGTTGACCTAAAAAAAGGATTGTTTCATTATTCGACTGCTTTTTTCTTATGACGTGGAAGTCTGAAAGAAGAAAATTAGAAAAAAGAAGAAGGAGGATATAGAAGTTCGAAAGCCCTCGACACCCCACAAATGAGCCATTTTATGAGCTTTGTTAGGCTCTAACTGCCCTTCGTGTGTGAGCACTTTTTATGTGTGGGGAGTGGAGAGAGCCAAAAAAGCTTCCTTCCGTACTTTTTCATTGTCTTCTGACACCTCTTGGCCCCCTTTTTTTGGGTATCATTATCCCTCTTTCTATTGGAGAGCAAACCCTGTAATCTTCAAATCAAACTAGAGTTCCCTTTTTTTCTTTTTTGGGGTAATTTGAGTCGAGCAATTTTCCCTTTTTTCAGAACGTCCATCACACCACCACCCACAATCCATGGCAGTTTGTGCCGGCTGTCGATTAGGTACGTTTTGTGAAAGGGGATCGGAAAGTAATCAGATATTTTCAGAAATCGCAGATCGGTACTTCCTGAGGGTGAATCCAAATCTGGAATTCCATGCACATTGTCTCAAGGTAAGTTGATTTGTGTTCTAAATTCTTAAGCCACAGTTTTAGTTCTAAATGAGCCAATTTGAGCTCAAAATTGGCTCATTTAGAACGAAGCTTTATTACTTTTAAGACTCCTGAATCTCTTTACGATGAGCTCTCCTTTTGTAGCTCTCTTTACCCACAAAAGAAAAACATTTTCGCGCATGACTTGACGTATTGTTCGTTCTTTTATATTCAACATTTTGATGTGTGTGTATGTCGGATTTCCATTTTGAATATTATTCACAAAGTCTTTGGCTCTTTCTCTCCATTTGAATAATTCACCGTTTTGATACCTTCATTCCGGACCATTGTACTTTTTTTCGCTCTTTTTCCACGTTTTCTGTGCAACTCTTTCGATAGAGACAAAAAGGGCAAAAAATGAGCGAGTAGGGGTCAAAGACGGAATGAAATGAGCAGCGATGAAGAAGAAAAAGGAATCAAAAGTGTTGACCAGGAAGAGAGGGATCGAATTACTGCGCAAATTTCGCGCATTTTGTTGATTTTTTGAGTGTGGATGAACGGAATCGCCGAGTCAGGAAATGAGACGAAACATTGCGTGTAGGGGGACTTTAACCATCTGTCACAGGTCATTGAGAAATCAGAAGAGGTAGACGATGAATAGTTGAGAAAGAGAGGGGGAATCTGGAGACTTCGGGAATCTTGGAAAGTGTGGGGTTTCTGAAATTGTTTGTGGATCTTCTGTGGCCTCGAAATTAGAACATCTTGAGTCTTTCCGGTTTCCCGATCTTTGTCAATTCTATGGTCTTGTTGATGCAGTTAGTTAAAAATGTTTCGAAACGTCTTTCGTTAGAGTCTCAACTTTTCTAATTTTTACAATTTCAGTGTGCTCAATGTGCCCGACCGCTGGACGAGAATCAGACGGCTTTTGTGAAAAACGGACACACGTATTGCAAGGATGATTACAGAAGGTAGGTCAAATCAAGAAGAAGACAGGTGGGAGGGAACAATTACCCGAAACCACGGAGCCGCCCGGCCTTAGACACCTGGCTCCCTTTCTCTCCCAAAATACAATAGAATAGACTTTCTGGTGGGAGTCGTTTATATGTTGACTCACTTACAACATACAATAAGAGAGAAAGTAGTTTTGGAAAAGAGGGAGGGAAGACTCTATTATTATCCTTGTTATTATTATTATGGATGCATTTGCATATAAAAGAGAGACCGAGAGGATAAATTACACAATTACACACTTGCCTAACTTTGGGATGGAAGCGTGAAAAAGTTGGGTTACTGTATCCATAGAGTGTGAATTACGTGTAGGGGGATTTCGAAAGATTAGGTAATATTGGAATAGAGTTTTGTGAAGGAGGTGTCAAGTGGTTACGGGGAGGAAGGATGAACTGTTTCTAGTAGGTCATGAGTTTTTTGGATATGAATGAGAGTCCTTCAAATCTTTTCAGAATTAACTTTGAGCGTGCCTGATGATTTTGAGCTCAAATTAGCTCATTTAGAACTGAATTAATTACTTTTTCGGCTCAAAATCACTATTTTTAAAACCAAAGTTGAGCGAAAGTTGATTTTGAATCATTTATTGAGAACTGGGTTAAAGCTGCTTTGAATTATAAAAGTTTTGAGTTTTGAAATCCCGAATTGAGAAATTTCGATCAGCTTCGAATATCGGTTCACTTTTTCCTTCCTTCCTTAAGTACAGTATCTGACTTTCACTAATAGGATCAACCGAACGGCTTCTTCTTGATAATAACAGGGTACATTCTTGCCGTCCCTTTCCGGAAATCACGCATTCAACCGGGATGCTCTTTTCTCTCTCACGTAATCACTAAGAAACCGCCCATCTGACGCATCATTCCGCTTTCGAAAAGAGCCGCCATATGTCGGCAAAAGGTGTGAAAATATGAGGAAGAGATGCAATACCGGAAATTGCACCAAAATATAAACACATTCATTTCAGTTTATTCACAACCCGATGCACCCGGTGTCATGGAGATTTCGATAAATCAGATTTGGTGATGAGAGCGGGACCAATGAATGTATTTCATTTGAATTGTTTCGCATGTGTTGCCTGTGAGAAACGACTACAAACGGGAGAGGAATTCCAGGTGAGTTTGGGATGGAAGGATTACATTCTTGCATAAGTTGGGCATAATGTTTGATTTACAATTATGCTAACCTACTTCTTCTACATAATCTCTTTTATAAACACAACTTGTAGATCAAGAACAACAACGTGTACTGTCGAGCGGATTGTGCCGGAATTCAACTACCAGAGAGATCGGATTCAGTTCCAGACTTTTCAAAACTATCCAACAATAACAATAATGATAACAATAACTCAAGTTCAAATTTTGATGAGGATGAATGGGATGAAGAGAGATCCACATTGACTTCACTTGACAATAACACATCGAGTCCTTTAGGGTAAGTATCTATTCTTTTGAATCAAGAGTCAAGGGAAAAGCAGGTGTTTTCACTTGCGAGGTCCTCCACTTGACACTTATTCAACCTCTGGATATGTTTACCAACACTGTACCTGGAACAAGCCTAATCTAGAGAGCAAATGCACCTGGTTGGCAGCAACATCTGGCTCTTTTCATGTTTTACCGAAAAAAAACACGTGTATTACAGGTCGCCGAAATCAGATGGTGTCCAAACTCCATTATTCGGCCATCATAACAGTGGATCTGGTGGATCATCGAGTAGTTGTGGGAAGAAGAAAAAAGATAAACAGGCGACAAGAGTCAGGACGGTTTTGAATGAGCAACAATTGAAGATTCTCAAAGATTGTTACCATTGCAATTCTCGCCCCGATGCATCATTGAAAGAGAAACTCGTCGAAATGACTGGATTGAATGCGAGAGTGATCCGAGTATGGTTCCAGAATAAGAGATGCAAGGATAAAAAACGATCGATTCAAGTTAGGGAGAATCAAATCAACTCAGAAAGAGTATGTTTCAATAACCAAATTCCAATGTTGTACTGTGATCCACAACTTTTCTAATCTCCAAATTCTTTCCCTTTCCCTTACTGCCAGTTTTCTTCCTATCACTGTTTCTTTGAATGTCTAAATATTGTGTAGTGGCATGAAATAATAAAATCGCTTCTTCTTCTTCAACCAAAGGAATCTTTTTCGAATAGAGACACCTACCGTAACCCAATTAGAGTGTGTGTGCTGTGCCTCGGTAATTAGTTTTGATTGCGTGTGCCCGTGTCTGAAACTCTCTCACTTTCCCACACTATTTCTTCTAACTCGATTCATCGTCACGTCTCTGGCAATCCATCAGTGTTAATTTGGAGAGGAAGCTCCTTTCGAGGTGAGAGAAGAAGTTGAAAAAGAGATGAGACCACCCAACTGAAGAAAAAGGAAATATTTGTTTTGCTCCCCGAGGCTCCAAGGGAACATCTGTCTGCTGGCTCCTCGTGTGTGTCAATCCAATTTTAGAAAAACGAGGGATCGGTCATCAAAAAGAAGAATTGACCAGACTCCTGCTCAGTCATAAACCATTTCGGACACAGATTTACTACTCGTTTGAGCCTAATTAGGTTGTCGAGATGCGCCCTCTCTTCCACTCTTCCGACGATGACTTCCTCCGATTAAAAGATTTTTGAGACTCAGGAAGAAAAATTTGGGGAATTGAGAGGGATCAGAAGAAGTTAGCCGTATCAAAGATGAGATTTTGGGAAGATTTAGGCTTTTTAGATTCTGGAATTCCGGTGGGAGCTTTTGAGACTCTAAAGAATGAACTTGTAGTTTGTGGCTGAAAGTTTTTGTGGTTTCTGCGAAAAGTAAAGTGTACCTGAAAACCGAAAATGGTAATTGTTTCCTGAATCCAGGGAATAAACAAAGCCACCTACAAAATTTCTTCAAAATTCGAATCCAAAATATTTTGTTTACTTTTTCGGTGCCCGTCACCGATATCTCTCTGAAAACCAATCCGTTTTCTGAAAACAATACTTTTTCCTCTTGCTTCACAATCTCAAGTGCTTCTTCTTCTTTCCGTTCCTTCTCAAATTCTGAAGAGGTGGCGATGCGCAGGTCCATATGGTTCCTCTGGTTGTGCACTCGAAAATTGCCCACTATTTCACCAACTGTTTTGATTTTCTTCTCTCGAACATCAACTATCACCATCACAATAACCCACTCTTCAAATGTTTACCCATTTGTGTGTGTTTGAATTCTAAAATACAAGCGAAAAAGAAATGAAAAAGGAACCCCCCACTGAGGAGAGACCATCATTTCTGTAAACTGAGATATTTGCCCTTTTCATCTCATAACACCCGGATTATTACTTAACTTCTGCATGTACATTACCTGTCCCTATTCTCTAATAGCTATCATAATCTACAGTAATCCTTCACCTCCTCCTACCGTAATCCGTTAAAACCCGTTCTCACCGTTTTTGCATGGTCACTGAACAAATTCATCGTCTCGTTTTTGGTTGGCCGTGTCATTTCCATCGCCTTCTCTTTCTGTTTCCATTATTATTACAGTGTCGTCTTGATCTAATTAGTGCGGTATTTCTGTGACAGAGATGCGCGGTGCGGTAATTCGTTAATGACTACCCCCAACATCCGAAAACATACATATAGACGGCATGCCTCTCTCTCCTTTCTATTTTCTCCATTTGTTTTTGTAGACAAATCAGTCAACTGGAAGAAAAAAAAGAGAGACGGATTCAGAATGAATGTATTGGTTTCAGGAAGAAGTGCTTAATCGGGTACGACTCAATGGAATCGGCCCTTTGATGGTACAACCGGCAACACCGCACATCGATTCATCGCTTGGTGGACCAATTGATATTCACTCATTTGCACAATGGTCAACTACACCGCCACCACCTCCACAATACGGGAATCCCATGGTAAGATTTTTCTGTGGAAGTATGAGGGATTCAGATTCTAGTTGGTTAATAGAATACATTCTAGTTTTGGGGTTCAAAGATTCGGAGGAATTAGGTTTTGAGCTTGAGATAATAATGGCTTAGATATTAAAATTACACAAAGAGGCAACGACCAGAAGCCAAAACCCTCTCTTCTAGCATTCAAGGGACCTGAATTCTTCAGATCCTTATGTTTCTAGATTAGATCCTTTAGATATTATTGCAATCTTCTCTAACTTTTCCTTCATTCCAGATGTTCAATTCTCCCGTGGAAATGCCTCCATACGGAGTGACTCCAATTCTTCCACCTGGATCCGTAATACAATCATCTGAAGTTTTGGGACCACCTGGAGCATCAGTGTTTCCTCACTATTCTCCACAACATTCAGCTTTAACTGCATCCTCTCATCCCATGTCTTCACCGATTTCATCTTGTTCGGAATAATTCATCAAAGTGCTATTTTGCTCACCTGTTTGTATCATAACGGTTCCCCAGTATTAGAGTTTCGTCGTAGTTTACTGTATCTGTATTCAATTGTTTGTTTCCAAATGTTTTCCAAGCCAGCAGTGCTGCATTTTTTCCCTCAAATCAATACTTGTCAAATTTTCCCTTATGCATTTCCAAACGTCTATTCTGCTCACTTATTTTCCCGTTTTTCATTGACTGTATTTTTCGAGATTTTTCGAATTTTCATCTGCTCCGGAGAAGTCAATAAAAAATGTGTGTGTATTCTATTTTAAACGTTTTTATCACTTTGTCAAAATCTTCTGACCGCTCTTCAGAGAAACGGAACAAAACGACAGTTGTGTCGTTTCGTTTACCCAATAAATCGTTTTTTTGTCAAAAAGCTTGGAGGGAGCCGCGGACGAAAAGCAATAAAAAATGATAAGTTGGTGATAGTGGTGGAGTTGGTAGTACCAGGACAACTGCTCTTTATATCTCCACGAAGAATGTCAAACTTATTTGAAACGAGCAAAAAAAGTTTGTACGTCAGGTATCGGGGGTCTGGAAACAAGAGGGAAGGGAGTGAGGTTTACAAAATGGTGAATCTGCTCAGAATGAGTGACTTTTCAGGACTTTGTACATTCCAGAAGCCTATCTTAATAGTGAGTTTTGTGAAGCTAGTATACAAAAATATCGCTGTGAAAACATGGGCCGACGCGGGCCGGCAGTTTTCTCCATTTAAAAAGATGATTTTCCTATCAAATTTTATACAAAATGTAGAATTCAATGAGATCTACAAAACGGTATATAAAACAAGAAACTTTACCTGCTGAAAAAGTAGCTGGCTTCCGTAAAACACCTGGGCCGGATCCTCCAAGATTCATGTTGCCGGCCCGGGTGTTTTACGGAAGCCAGCTACATTTTCAGCAGGTAAAGTTTCTTGTTTTATATACCGTTTTGTAGATATCATTGAGTTCTATTATCCAACTTTCCCAAGTTTCACCGCGCTCCATTGCGAACTTGGGGAAATTCAAAATTTTGAGATTTCCCGCTCATTTTTTTTTGTCATGTAGGTCACGTCAAATATAATAATTTTGTTAATTTTGTGTTTTCGACGTGACCTACAAGAGAAACAAGTAAGCGGGAAAGCTCAAAAATTTGAATTTCCCCAAGTTCGCAATGGAGCGCGGTGAGTCGTATTAAATTTGATTGGAAAATTATTTAAATGGAGAAAACTGCCGGCCCAAAAAATATCTGCCTGAAAACATCTAAAAATTTTCAATTTCCTACGTGAAATGGTTCGAATTCTTATCTTCTGTCATCTTCCAAAAAATCCCCCAGAAAAAATCGTCATCAGTCTAAGTTGGAAAACTAATCAGTTCTCAAAGTGAGCATATTCGGAAGAAAACGTCAAGATGTCCGAAGAAGAAGAAGATGATGTCAACTTCAAAGCAGTTAGTAACATCTACTCTCATCTCATTCATTTTTCAATTTCCGAATTTAGGGAGTTGAAATCGTCAGTGCCAAATCAACATATACCGTCGTACGTCTTCTCGGAGAAGGTGGATTCGGTGCCGTTTATCTTGTCAAAGATGCCAAGTCGAAACAGTTTGCGATGAAAGTGGAGAGAAAGATCGAGAAAAGAAAGCATTCGAAACTGAAAATGGAGATTGCTATTCTGAAATTGGTCAACGGAAAACACTTCACAAAGATTGCGGATCGAGGCAAAAAAGATAAGGAGGGTTTCTTCTTTTTGGTAATGGAGTTGGTTGGAAAGAGTTTGTCCGATTTGAAAGCTGATAGACCTGATAAAGTATTCTCGTTTGTCACTGGTCTTGGTGTTGCGAATCAATGTCTTGAAGCTGTTGAAGAACTTCATAAGTATGGATTCATCCATAGAGATTTGAAACCGCAAAACTATGCATGTGGATTGGACGAGAAGAAACATCTCATCTATATTCTTGATTTTGGAATCGCTCGTAAGTACGTGAACACGAAGAATGAGTTGAAGACTCCACGCGAGACTGTTGGATTTAAGGTACCTCTTTACCAGAGAAGCTCATTAATACTTAGTTTTTAGGGTACTGTTCGTTTTGCTCCTCTCGCATGTCACAGAAGCATTGAGATGGCACCAAAGGATGATTGTGAGAGTTGGTTCTACCTTCTAATTGATCTCATTCTTGTCGGAGGTCTTCCTTGGAGAAAACTCAACGATAAAAATGAAGTTCTAAAGATGAAGGAAGAATGTCGTAAGGAAAAAAGAAGCCTTCTCTACACTGGAATGAAACAGACGGCTGAATTGAACAAAGTGTTGGATTACATTGATTCGAGAGCTTATCAAGATCGTTTGGATTATCAATTCATCTACAAATCACTCTCTGAAGCATGTACGGCCACTGGAATGGATATCGATTCGCCCTACGATTGGGAGACAACGAAAGAAAAAGAAGGAACTAGTGCTGAGAAATCCAAGTAGTTCATTTCATCCTGTTCTGATTTCAATAAAAACTTTGTAAATTATCGTTTTGGTTCGTTAGTCGTGTTAACTTCCATTTCCGGGCGCCTACACTGTGAATGGGCAACATCTTCCTCGAAACACTTTGAACATGCAAAAAGTTTTCCAAAAACTTTGTTTTGTACGTTCAGATCCTTAACTCAGCTCCTAGTAATCCAATAATTATAGAAACTATACAGATCTGATTCATTTTTTTATTTCATCAAATGGTAGATACCACTAACAAGAAGATTATGGAGTGAACGATGGAAAATATTCAAGAGATTCTTCCCTAGGATCCATTTTTTCTAGAAACTTTAACTTTCTTACCACATACGGCAGGTTTCTATCAGTCTCATGTCACGGAGCCAATATTAGAAATGGTGTGATCCATGCCGATAGCTGAACTTCAATATAGTATTTCTAATTTCAACCGCACCTCATCACCAACTTCACAAAAATATATTTTGGCAACCGATTTCAAAAAACGAGTGGACCTAATATATTTAATTCTGAGCACATTCAAATCTTCATTCATAACAATTCAACAGTCAATTTTTCTGATACAATAATTTTTTTCATCTCATTATGATGCTGCCTTCTCAGCAGCCTTGTATTCCTGAAAAGGAACAATTATCAAAATAAATCCCAACTTGAAGAGAAAAAAATAATACTTTGACAAATTTCGCATAATCTTCTTTTGAATGTTGAAACTTCTTGCATACCAAATACTCCAGAATAACACGATGAACATACAAATACTGCATTTCCGTTTGAATCGATTTGAATCTTTCCTCGCGAAGTTTCGCGAGTAAACGTGGAACTCCAGCGAATTCCAGATGACGCAACGACTCCAGAATGATGAAGATCAGAACCAGTGTTCCTGTACGTCCCACTTCAGCAGAACAGTGAACGATTATAGGTTTTCTGGAACTCATAAAGTTCGAAATGAGAACATTTAACAGCAGACGTACGGGCAACTTTTGCAAAGATTCAGAAGACGCAACGGCGACAAAAAGTTATCCGGCACTCCGTGAACAGGCCAATTGTGCCAGTGAATGTGTTTCACTGGCACTAAGACACTTTTACCTAGCTGAAAATTGAGAATTAAGAAGGAATACTATGATCACTAAGACGATCATAAAACGGCTTCTAGTCAAAGTCATCCGGAAGCTACTGTCTTGAATATGGTACGAAAATGACGAGCAAACCGAGTACTATAACATACCGTATTTACTCTAATAGACCGGCATGCCGGTTTATTTTTCGTGGTCCTCATTTTGATGCCGGTTTATTAGAGAGTGCCGGTCATTTAGAGGCTGCCGGTCTATTTTTCAAAGTGTCAATTTATCGAGAAGTTAACGAAAAATTGAGTTTTTTCACAGAAAATATGTATGATAAAGCCTTTTCGAACAGTTACAAAGCGCAAAAACCATCCGAAATTACGTAAAATCCAAAATTGTGTGAAAAACATTGGAAAAAAACTCGAAATTCTCAAAAAATAGTACTTCCAATATTCATTAATTTTTGGGGTGCCGGATAATTGGAGGGTGCCGGTTTATTTTTCAAAATGGTCATTTGACTGCCGGTCTATTAGAGGGTGCCGGACATATAGAGGTGCCGGTCTATTGGAGTAAATACGGTAACTGAAATTGAAAAAACTGTCCTTTCTCCAACTCAAGATTTTTTTGAAAATGTCACTATAATCACTAAGATGACCATAAAACGGCTTCTAGTCAACGTCATCCGGAAGCTACGGTTTTGAATATGGTACGAAAATGACGAGCGAATCGAGTACTATAACATAACTGAAATTGAAAAGACTGTTCTTTCTCCAACTCAAGATTTTTTTGAAAATGTCACTATAATCACTAAGATGATCATAAAACGGCTTCTAGTCAACGTCATCCGGAAGCAACGGTCTTGAATATGGTACGAAAATGACGAGCGAATCGAGTACTATAACATAACTGAAATTGAAAAGACTGTTCTTTCTCCAACTCAAGATTTTTTTTGAAAATGTCACTATAATCACTAAGATGATCATAAAACGGCTTCTAGTCAACGTCATCCGGAAGCTACGGTTTTGAATATGGTACGAAAATGACGAGCGAATCGAGTACTATAACATAACTGAAATTGAAAAGACTGTTCTTTCTCCAACTCAAGATTTTTTTGAAAATGTCACTATAATCACTAAGATGATCATAAAACGGCTTCTAGTCAACGTCATCCGGAAGCAACGGTCTTGAATATGGTACGAAAATGACGAGCGAATCGAGTACTATAACATAACTGAAATTGAAAAGACTGTTCTTTCTCCAACTCAAGATTTTTTTGAAAATGTCACTATAATCACTAAGATGATCATAAAACGGCTTCTAGTCAACGTCATCCGGAAGCTACGGTTTTGAATATGGTACGAAAATGACGAGCGAATCGAGTACTATAACATAACTGAAATTGAAAAGACTGTTCTTTCTCCAACTCAAGATTTTTTTGAAAATGTCACTATAATCACTAAGATGATCATAAAACGGCTTCTAGTCAACGTCATCCGGAAGCTACGGTTTTGAATATGGTACGAAAATGACGAGCGAATCAAGTACTATAACATAACTGAAATTGGAAAGACTGTCCTTTCTCCAACTCAAGATTTTTTTGAAAATGTCACTATAATCACTAAGATGATCATAAAACGGCTTCTAGTCAACGTCATCCGGAAGCTACGGTTTTGAATATGGTACGAAAATGACGAGCGAATCGAGTACTATAACATAACTGAAATTGAAAAGACTGTTCTTTCTCCAACTCAAGATTTTTTTGAAAATGTCACTATAATCACTAAGATGATCATAAAACGGCTTCTAGTCAACGTCATCCGGAAGCAACGGTCTTGAATATGGTACGAAAATGACGAGCGAATCGAGTACTATAACATAACTGAAATTGAAAAGACTGTTCTTTCTCCAACTCAAGATTTTTTTGAAAATGTCACTATAATCACTAAGATGATCATAAAACGGCTTCTAGTCAACGTCATCCGGAAGCTACGGTTTTGAATATGGTACGAAAATGACGAGCGAATCGAGTACTATAACATAACTGAAATTGAAAAGACTGTTCTTTCTCCAACTCAAGATTTTTTTGAAAATGTCACTATAATCACTAAGATGATCATAAAACGGCTTCTAGTCAACGTCATCCGGAAGCAACGGTCTTGAATATGGTACGAAAATGACGAGCGAATCGAGTACTATAACATAACTGAAATTGAAAAGACTGTTCTTTCTCCAACTCAAGATTTTTTTGAAAATGTCACTATAATCACTAAGATGATCATAAAACGGCTTCTAGTCAACGTCATCCGGAAGCTACGGTTTTGAATATGGTACGAAAATGACGAGCGAATCGAGTACTATAACATGACTGAAATTGAAAAGACTGTTCTTTCTCCAACTCAAGATTTTTTTGAAAATGTCACTATAATCACTAAGATGACCATAAAACGGCTTCTAGTCAACGTCATCCGGAAGCTACGGTCTTGAATATGGTACGAAAATGACGAGCGAATCGAGTAATATAACATAACTGAAATTGAAAAGACTGTTCTTTCTCCAACTCAAGATTTTTTTGAAAATGTCACTATAATCACTAAGATGACCATAAAACGGCTTCTAGTCAACGTCATCCGGAAGCTACGGTCTTGAATATGGTACGAAAATGACGAGCGAATCGAGTAATATAACATAACTGAAATTGAAAAGACTGTTCTTTCTCCAACTCAAGATTTTTTTGAAAATGTCACTATAATCACTAAGATGACCATAAAACGGCTTCTAGTCAACGTCATCCGGAAGCTACGGTCTTGAATATGGTACGAAAATGACGAGCGAATCGAGTAATATAACATAACTGAAATTGAAAAGACTGTTCTTTCTCCAACTCAAGATTTTTTTGAAAATGTCACTATAATCACTAAGATGATCATAAAAGTGCTTCTAGTCAACGTCATCCGGAAGCTACGGTTTTGAATACGGTACGAAAATGACGAGCGAATCGAGTACTATAACATAACTGAAATTGAAAAGACTGTTCTTTCTCCAACTCAAGATTTTTTTGAAAATGTCACTATAATCACTAAGATGATCATAAAAGTGCTTCTAGTCAACGTCATCCGGAAGCTACGGTCTTGAATATGGTACGAAAATGACGAGCGAATCGAGTAATATAACATAACTGAAATTGAAAAGACTGTTCTTTCTCCAACTCAAGATTTTTTTGAAAATGTCACTATAATCACTAAGATGATCATAAAACGGCTTCTAGTCAACGTCATCCGGAAGCTACGGTCTTGAATATGGTACGAAAATGACGAGCGAATCGAGTACTATAACATAACTGAAATTGAAAAGACTGTCCTTTCTCCAACTCAAGATTTTTTTGAAAATGTCACTATAATCACTAAGATGACCATAAAACGGCTTCTAGTCAACGTCATCCGGAAGCTACGGTTTTGAATATGGTACGAAAATGACGAGCGAATCGAGTACTATAACATAACTGAAATTGAAAAGACTGTTCTTTCTCCAACTCAAGATTTTTTTGAAAATGTCACTATAATCACTAAGATGATCATAAAAGTGCTTCTAGTCAACGTCATCCGGAAGCTACGGTCTTGAATATGGTACGAAAATGACGAGCGAATCGAGTACTATAACATAACTAAAATTGAAAAGACTGTTCTTTCTCCAACTCAAGATTTTTTTGAAAATGTCACTATAATCACTAAGATGATCATAAAACGGCTTCTAGTCAACGTCATCCGAAAGCTAAGGTTTTGAATATGGTACGAAAATGACGGGAAAATTCAGTACTATAATGGGCCTATTCACGTTGAGTAAAAGTCGCCAAAAACTCCCAAAAACCCTATTCACAAAAACTACCAAAAACTACAAAACTCTTCTTGACCTTCACGTTTTTTGCAGTTTTTGGTAGTTTTTGCCGACTTTTACTCAACGTGAATAGGCCCATTACAAAATCGTTTGAATTGAAATGAATGATCACAGAGAAAATAGATATCGGTAGTAAAATGAACTGGTGACGAATTGTTATTTGAGAATTAATTGACAATCTGATAATTACACTCTGACGTTCTCCGAATTATCCGAGCAAGCGATACATACTCCCTTTTCAACGGACTCACGACGTTCTGTCTGAAACATTGACACTCTAGCTCACAAGTTTTCGGTTTTCTTTACCTCTAAAGTCGAACAAGCCAAATGAAAAATGTGACCGCATTTGAAAAATGTCGTTGAGTTTTCTCGGAATCAAATTTTGACTCGTATTCATAATTACTTGAGAGCGCAGTCCATACATTATGTCATCAGACTGACTTACATTTTTTTCAGAGACAATTGGATGCTTCGATTAATTGTGAGAAATGTGTTGGAAACTCGGCGACCACTTCCAATCCAGAGATTCCGGTCGTTTTGATCTGGAGATAGGGCTGAGAATATGTTTAGCTGAGTCTCACCTTTACAGTATGCTATCGCTTTCTCAATGTTTTTGTACATTGCTGTGTGGCCTGCATTTTGAAACTCTGGAATGGTCCGACAAAATACGGTCCGATTCCACACTTTGAAATTTTAAAATTTTTTTTGTGTTTTCTACACATCATTCTTGTGGTTTGTGATCACAAAAAGGCGTCTCTGTCTGGTCAGATTGCAAATGAGAGATTTAGTATGTAAGAGAAAAACTTCACGATTGTCTTTGTGAATTTATTTCTTATCAAGACAATGTCACTTTCAACTCTACTCTTTTTCTGTTTATTATGCTCTGTTCACTCTTTCAACATCCTTGTCTATGCCCCTGCATTTGCTGCCAGTCACAGTAACCATCTTGGAAAATTGGCAGATACATTGACAGAAAGGGGACATAGTGTGGTGAGTAACCCTAAAGATTTGAGAATTCCTAATACTGTAGTTAGTTTCAGACTTATTTAATGCCAGTTGTGGATGTTGGAAAGCGAGATGAGTGCATTGGAGTAAAATTAACAAAAGATTTGGTTATTGTGGAGGCTGGTGATGAGATGCTTGCACAGAAAAAAACTGGTACTTCAAATGATGAAATTATGGAAATCTATTGGAAAACTGAAATGGATTCTTCTAATTCTCGAGATGTGAGTACACTCTTGATTAAAATCAATTGAATCAGGAACTTTCAGATCTTCAAGTACTGGAGTTCTGACATGCAAATTGCCTGCCGAAACTTCCATGGCCGTCGTGATATTTTCGAACAAATGAAGACTCGAAACTTTGATTTGGCGATACTCGAACCAATTCATGTATGTGGTCTTGGATTTGTAAATGCTCTTGGAATCGAGAAAATTATTTTGGCTTCTTCTTGCTCATTCTTCGATTCGGTTCTTCCTTTTATCGGAGAGCCGATGGATTTCAGTTATGTTCCAAGCGGTTTCAGTGTCTCTGGTGCAGTTATGAGTATGATGGAGAGATATGAAAACTGGTTGGTTACAAAGGAAATCAACATTGCTCTCCATGACATGTACGATGGAGAAATGAAGATATATCGAGAGTTTTTGGGAAAAGATATTCCGGATTGGAGAGAATTACTTCCGAAGGCTTCAATTTTCTTTGTGAATTCGAATCCATTCTTGGATTTTCCTCGTCAAGTCCTCCAGAAAACAGTTCCAATCGGAGGAATTTCAGTTAACATGAAATGGATTAGAGAACAGAAATTGACAGCTGAATGGGAGAAGATTCTAGAAAAAAGAGAGAAAAATATGTTGATTTCTTTCGGTTCAATGGTCAAATCTTCTCATATGCCGCAAAAATGGAGGTGGGTTTTCGGGGAAAATCAATATTGATTCTAATTATAAACCTTACAGAAATGGATTGCTCGAAACAATAAAGACAATGCCAAATGTAACATTCATTTGGAAGTATGAATCAGATGATGTTTCATTTGCCAATGGAATCGAAAATGTTCACTTTTCTAAATGGGTTCCCCAAACAGCTCTTCTCAACGATGATCGTCTGAATGCATTCCTCAGTCACGGTGGTCTTGGAAGTACAATGGAATTGGCATATAGTGGAAAACCAGCAGTTATGATTCCAATCTTTGCTGATCAAATTCGGAATGCCAATATGCTTGAACGACACAAAGGAGTCATTTATCTGCATAAAACGTCTATGGAAGATTCTAGAATTACAAAGAAAGCGTTCGAAGATGTTCTGTTTGATGAGAGTTACAAGAAGAATGCGATGAAGTTGGCTGATATTTTGAATAATCAGCCGTACAGCCCGATGGAGAATGTGATAAAGTATACGGAGTTTGTGGGAGAGCGTGGCCCATTTCCTGATATGGATCCCTATGGACGTCATCTTAATTATTTTCAAAAGATGTTTCTTGATATTTATGCCTTTTTTGCATTGTTTTATTTAGTCATTGCATTTTGGGTTTTTATTGTAGCTCGATTAATTTTAACTCAAGTTAAGAAGCATTTTCTATTGAATACCGTAAAGAAGACAGATTGAGATGCATTGTGAATTTAACTTTGCGGGTTTTAATAATAAACAGTCTAAATATTTATGATATTATAAAGACATGTTCTTATCTTCAGATCACTCCTATTCATTTTTATTTCAATAAATCTTCCTGTCTAATAACTAGACCAAAGTCTTGAAATTTTTATCTTCTCCTATAATCATAGATATTATCTCATTTATTATGGTTTATGTACTTCTGTTTGTAGAACTTTGATGCCTGATTGGTTCCGGTGATTATCTAGGTTCTGGACCATACTAAACACTGATTTTTCAATACTCAAAATCAAATAGAAAGTTTAAATAATATTACCAAGCATCCTTATGAATTTCGCATGATCTCTCAGGGGGTCACTCTGAACCTTCAAACGATCAAAAAAGACGCAGACGATTCTCTTGTGTGTAGTCAAAGAACAATCTGTCAATTGGAATGAAGATCATGTTTTGTGTATTGGGCATAGAAAGTTGTGTCTCATTGCACAACATTAGATATTTTGATCTTGACAGGAATTTGACAAGCACAAGATGATGTAAAACAAATACGAAATGTTCAAAGTTCGGTTTTATCTATTTTGAGGTGTGGAAGAGAGCTTCTGATTATAGCAGAATCAGTGAGAACTGCCATTCCTTGAATGAAGCAAGTAAAAACTTTTGAGACTTCTTTCTCCCTTCTGATTTTCAGAACCTTTCTTTTTCTGAAATCCATCACTTGATCAAATTTAAGTTCTCTGTTTTTGTCCATAAAAAGTTCTCAATTATCTGATCAACCGTAAAAGTGAAAACTGGAATTCCCCATCTTTCAACATTCCTCCAAAAGAAATAATTACCTTCTAATGATCCCAAAATGTTCCAAAAATGGAACTGTTCTCGGCACAAATGAACTACAAACTATCATAAATGGTTCCATAATCACCTTCATCTTCACCCATATCATTTCTATCTTCGATATGATATCTCAAACACGCAAACTACAAATACTACCATGTCTCTGGGGGCGGGAACTTCTCCATCTTCTCTTTTTTTCCAGTTCATCAGAAAAAACTTATAAAAGGAAAAGGAGAGAGAGAGGAAACATGAGTGAGAGTTCAGTAATGATTATCCAATCGTTCATTTTTCTGTCCTTAATCAGTCTTTTTGATGCATACAATATTCTTGTTTACTCTCCATCTTTCGGAGGAAGTCATACTAATTTCATGGCAAGATTAGCTGATACATTGACGGATGCTGGGCATAATGTGGTAGGTTTTTGGAATAAAAATACAGATTTCAATATTTGTCTTTCAGACATTCTTGATTCCTGTAGCAGATGACGCGAGAAAAGGACAGTTGGGAGTGAAGAAGACAAAAGATGTGGTGTTAGTGGAGGTGAGAGATTAATAATTGATAAGATAAAGATTGTATGAAAAACATAGATGAATTTAAAACCTTCATTTAATTACTGTAGTCCTATTCAAAAAGTTTGCACCTTTCACCACCGGAAGTACAAAATAGCAGTGGTGGAATCAAATGTTCACATCCTTTTTTATTATTTCCTGTCAATCAGAAAACATGCCAACAGAGTGAAGGTTTGTTTTCTGACTGCCAGGAAACAGAATGTTACCATCATTTTTCAAAATGAGTTCCTGTATACGGAATAAGCTATATTGTATACGTATACGGTACGAAACTTCTATTCAAAAGCTCCTTATAGCTACAGACCGTAAAATATGCATTAGAAGGGCATAAAAGATTATTTCTGAATCATGATAATGGATTATAACATCTGTTGGATAAGAGATCAGAAACATATTTTGTGACGGATCAGTCTACTTTTGAGGAGGATTCTAATAAGACTAATTTCAATTCATTTGAATTTCAAAAGTGTTTTTTTGAGCTCATCGGATGCCCTACTATTAAAAGTGTCCTTCTAATACAGATTTTACGGTACTGTTCATAACGTTTCATACCTAGTCCTAATCACCTTTTTTTTTAATTTTCCAGCAAGACGATGAAATGCGTCGTCACGTAAAACCAATCGACGATGATATGGCTCAATATTGGACAGTCGAAATGGATTCTTCCAACGCTGATACAGTAAGAACTGTTTTCAATTTTTATTCTTATCTTTCACTTCTTTCAGATTTTTAACGTTTTCACTGATTCCATGACACTGTCATGCAAGAATTTCATGCGGAACCGAGAAGTTTTCGAACAAATGAAATCCCGAAATTTCGATGTTGGAATCTTCGAACCTGTGTCTGTTTGTGGACTCGGATATATGAATGCGTTGGGAATCGAGAAGATTATAATGGCATCTTCGTGTGCACTGTATGACGGAGCAGTTGCTGCGGTCGGAGAACCTCTTGACTTCAGTTATGTTCCTGGAATGATGAGTAAATTTGGAGAGAAAATGAGTTTGACAGAGAAATTAGAGAACTATCGATTGTCGATGGCTTCGTATCGAATGCAATATGGAATGTGGGATATGGAGACTGAGATATATCGAAAATATTTGGGAATGGATATTCCACATTGGAGGGATCTGATGCCAACGTCTTCTGTATTCTTTACGAACTCGATTCCTTATGTAGATTTCCCGAGAACAGTAACCCAAAAGACTGTTCCAATCGGAGGGATTTCAGTGGATATTCAATCGATTAGATCTCAAAAATTGTCGATTGAATGGAGTACTGTACTCGATGAAAGACCATTCAATATGTTAATATCATTCGGGTCGATGGTCAGATCAATGGATATGCCAACTGAGTGGAGGTTTGTTTTCTGATTGAAAGGGAACCAAAATAAGATTGATTTTTCAGAGAAGGACTTCTCGAGGCAATCAAGTCCGAGCCTAATGTCACATTCATTTGGAAATACGAGAATGATGATCTCGAATGGGCGAAAGGAGTTCGAAATATTCATTTCTCCAAATGGGTTCCACAAACAGCTCTTCTGAATGATGATCGATTGACTGCATTCATGACTCATGGTGGATTGGGAAGTACAAATGAATTGGCTCATCTTGGAAAACCAGCACTCATGGTTCCAGTATTCGCAGATCAAGATAGAAATGCGAATATGTTGGCAAGGCATGGAGGAGTTAAAGTTATTCATAAAAGTGATTTGGGAGACACGAAATTCATCAAAAACGCAATCCGTTCGATTTTGCATGATGAGGAATATAAGAAAAATGCGGAGAAATTGGCGGATTTATTGATAAATCAACCAATGAAACCAAAGGAGCAAGTTGTCAAGTATACGGAATTCGTCGCCAGATTCGGTCCATTCCCAGAAATGGATTCATTTGGAAGAAAACTTGGATTCATTGAGCGAAATTTGCTTGATATTTATTCAGTTATCGGATTATCGTATTTGTTAGCATTTTCTATTATTTTCTTCGTTGTTAGATTCATTATCAGCAATATCCCTATCAAACTAACCAAGAAAGAGTAGTTTTTTCATATCTTTCTATTATTTTAACGGGTTGAACATGCTCTCGATGTTTCTTAATAAAATTCTTACATTCATTCTTATATTTAAATTCATGCTATGGAACAAGAAAAAACTGAAATACAATGCAGGGGCAAATGGAAAATATAGACAAATTTCGAAATAAATTCCTATTAAAAATAGACAATTTTGTCATGATGTCGTTTTTTTGTAGACTGGAATGAGCAAACGAAATAGAGGTAAAATCCGAGACTAGATAATTCTATGGTGTTGGTCCGTTCATACACATTGCCGTGATCGGCTTCGTGTGACCATCCCACTGGGCAACTTTTTTGCTGTTTATTACATCCCATATCTTCACTTGATTATCGTTACCACCGGTGAAGATGTATCTGAAAATGAGTATGAAAAAACAGATGGTGAATAATTTCAGCGTACCTTCCTTCCGAAGAAAAAATTGCATCCCAATTCCATCCACATCCAGTATGCAACGACGCCACCTGCTCCATGCTTTCAGAATTGAATACATAAATGTCTTGCTCTGATCCAGACGCGACGACCCATTTTCCATCAGGGCTGTATCTACACGATATACCGTGTCCTTGTTGCATTCGATGGTGTTTATCCTCGTCTCGTAGACATCCATATGTCGCTGTATCTTGTTCGATTGGAACGATTGGTGACTTGAACATGTCGAATGAATGAGCTTCCACTTGCCGTGTCATCAAATCCCAACAAAGAAGTCTTCCTTGATTCGTCACTCCAGTCAGTTTCTTGCCGGATGGATGAACAGCTAACCGATGTACGTGCTCTTGCATCTTCAAATCATCCGGCATCGGTAGCCTCATGAACATGTGATTTACAACATCCCAAATCCAAACATGACCGGAATTAGTTGATATAAAAAGATCTGTCTGATTGATGTTCGGAACGATGCTCGTCACTCCATTTCCTGAGAATGAGAGAAGTCGATTCGCAACAAGTTGATTGTTTCTCATTTCCCAAATACGACACACTCCATCCTCTCCTCCAGTATACATCCATCTCCCAGCAGCCTAAAATAAATAATAAATACGAATTAATCAAATTTTAGTAATTGGGATACCTCGAATCCAACGACAGTTACATTCTTTGGTAATTCGATAGTCGCTTTTGGATCTTTTCCGGAAGATACATCGTAGATTCGGACTCGTTGCCATGCCCCTACAGCCAAGTCTCTTCCGGTCGAAGTAAGGCTTAACGCATTAACTTGGCCCTCGTTATGAGGAATGTTTCCAATACATTTTCCTGTTGAAAGTTGCCATAATCGAATTGTTAAATCATAGGAAGCTGAGACGAGTAGTGCGTTTGGAGAGTTATCGAACGGGGGAGGTGTATCGGTTGCACTCTGTAACTTCTAATAATTCGCATGAATTTACTGTCTTTATATTCTTTACCATTTTGTTCCGCCACGCCATTATTCAATCTTGAGGGATTGTACCTGTTTCACTTTAACATATATTCCGTTCGTTCCCGACCAAAGGGTGAGGTTAGTTAAGGTATAAAGTTAATAGATGATAACTTGTGCGTTTATGACCCGATTCTGTGATTAGGTGGAACTTTTATCCGGTATGACTAACCGAGAAAAATTAACATTATTACTTCGAAATGATCATAAGAAAGGTGCATCAGGGGATGTATTGAATGACAGTACGATTCTCTTTTTTGATGGACTGTACAAGCGAGAAGGACTGTAAGGGAACATATGAATGAAAATCATTGCAGTTCAATCCGTAAGCGTTGTGGATGTAGAGAAGCGAAATGGAAGGAAAACCTCGAGTGAGAAGAAAACAAGAAAATTAACACGCAATGGATGAGTGAGGGGAAGGGCAAATAGAACAAGAGAAAAAAGAAAAATGGAGCCCTGAGAAATTGGCATGTTTACTACGAGATTTGAATAAAACGGGGGGTACAAATGGAAAACGGTGGGAAAAGCTGTGTTGAACTTTGGGGAAACGAAATCAGCTGGGCACAAGTGAATTGGCGGCAATCAGTATGTTAAACAAAGGCAGAGAAAAAACAAACGAATTATAGACAGGAAAAGCAAGAATACACAAATAAAGCAAAAATAGGGAAATTATCACAGAAAACTTGATGCATTATGACTACTGATGAACAGATGATGAGTTTGAAGACCCGGGACCTGGCATATGTCTGCGAGAAGAAACACGCGAAACGGAAGTAGCTAGAGGTCTAGAAGAGTCGATGAACCGACGCAGTTGTGATACCCATCTTCCACAGATTTCAATTTGAGGTGCCATTAGGACGAGTTCGCGAGAAAGACCCGTATCTGTAAGAATACAAGAGTGAAAACCAATTCGATGCCAATTTTTCTTACATTTACACACTGGAGTCGTGCCCTGAGCAACATGCTCCTTGTGTGTTTTGAAATGGCAATTCCTGCATTCATATGCTGGTGTAGGCCGAATGAAATCGGACAGCTTCTTGCCACAGTCATCACATTGAGTTCGTGTGTGATAGGAAAGCTCTTGGAAATCATGTCTCTTCCAGCTTTCCTCTCTTAATGATTCGCATATTGATAGATCCGAGTTGGATGCATGTCGAGAAGAATTGGATGATGTATCGTCGTACATGATCTGAATAAAAATATGAGTAAATTGTACGCTTGAAACTAGCTTACGTGGAAAATCTTTGGCAACTGGCTATCATCAACGTTTCTCAAATCAGCAGCAGTCACATGACGAACATGAGCCATGGCTCCGGCTTCGATGGTAAGAACGATAGAACTTGAGTTCTTCTCGTCCACGTGGATCGTGAACGCATATTCGTTGAGAATGACAAAGTAGTTGGTCCACTAAAATGTTTAGCATGTCAATGGTTTCAAACAGTTGAAGCTACCTTCGGTTTCCGTGACTTCTTCGTCATATCTCGAAGTGATAACCATCCGTCAAGCTGAATACTTGAATGGCTAAGAGAAGTTGGTATTCCTTCGCGAGAATCCAAGGATCTTTTGTCCTCATATCGATTGACAGAATGCCTATGCGGATTTTCTTCCTTGTACTCTCTCAGTTCTTCTCTCAAATTGTCACAATACGCTTGCATTTCTTGCAGTTGGATGTTGCAATGCTCGTTGGTCTAAAAAAGTATTTTCATTTATCACGAAATACCGTAAAAACTATTAGATAGCCACCCCTATTTGAATGCCAACCTCTAATATAGTGCCACCCCAGACCACCTTTGAACAATAGAGTGCGACAGCCTAATTGAACGCCAGCCCCTGATATAATGCCACTGCTAATTTGATGTCACAGTGGTCAAATTTACTTGAGTTAACAATATTAAATAACATTTTTTGGTTTTTATGCTTTTTTGGAAACCTTTTCAAGGTTAAATGGGGTACTGTATCTGTCAAAGTACATGATCTAAATTGAGGAATTTGTTAATAAAAAAGTTGTGAATATAGTAATTTTGTGACCTGTTCAAGTAAAAAAATTATCTCCGAAAAATAAAGTGCCAGCCCCTATTTGAATGCCAGCCCCTAATACAGTGCCACCCCAGACATCTCCGAACAATAGAGTGCCATGGCACTCTAATAGAGTTTTTACGGTAAACTAATGAGTCACCTTTTCTTGTTCAGCATACAAAGTTTCGATCCTCTTCATCATGGCATCTCTTTCCTGTTGAAGACTCATCTGAAAATATGAATTAGGACATGACAGTTTTTACAGTTCACGCATACGATTTCGCGTTCCTTCTTGATCAGAGCCGATTTTGTGACTCCCTTGTCTCCTTTCTTCAGCGGTTGACGTTTTGCCATTTCCTCTTCCAGTTTGTTTATTACTGCCTTCTTGTGGGCCTTCTCTAAATCCAACTTCTTGTTCAAATCAGCAATCGTCTTCTTGTCATTCGATTCTTGCTCAGTTGACTCGATTCTTGATTGCTCCTTGAGCTCTTCCAACTGGTTTTCGATATGCTTTAAATTTTGATCTTTGTTAGCGATTTCCCACTTGTGTCGCTGCATAAGTTCTTGCACTTCCATTTTAAGCATTCCTCTCTCCTTGTCCGCCACGATCAGATTTTCTTCGAGAGTCTGAGACTTCATCCTTTCGTTCTCTAACTCGTTCCGGATACCATCAATTTTGCCTCTCAAACCATCTTCTTTGTATTTAGCTTCTTCCTGACTTTCCACCAATTCCTCTTGACATAGATTTAGTACCCTTTCATCAGTATTGCGGCTATCCATTAGCTGTTCTACACGAATTTCGAGTCGTCGCTTTTCAGCGATAACATCTTGCAAATCTCTCTCGAGTTCCTTTCTAGCCTCCTTCATGTTCTTATAGTCATTTTGCAACAATTCGTAATTCGCCTCTATTCCAGCTAACTTTCTTGCCACTCTGCTTTGATCGAATTCGGCAGCTGTACGTTTCTGTTCTTCTCGTTTTCGGTCATCGGTCGCTTGTTCTAACTGTTTCTCGTAGTACTGCATCTTGCGTTCCCATTCGGCATCAGTTGCTTTCGCCACACTCTGCTGATAGGCTCCATTCTCTTTTCGTTCGTCAAGAGCTTTCTTCAACTGTGATGACTTTTCGGCCTCTCTTGTCTGTAGCAATTCGTAGTCACGTTTGATTTCAGCGAATGCTTCCTCCGCGTCTTTCTTCTGTTGAATTACTCGTTGAGTTTCGTTCTTCTCTTGAGCCAACTCTCCAGATTTCTTGCGAAGATCCTCTCTGAGTTGCTCGCATTTGTCTCGGAACTTGCTCAATTCTTCCTCCATTTCACCGTTGTACTCTTTCGACATTCTCAACTCGACAGAAAGTTCGTTAACTTTTGCATCTGAATCCGCCCCATGTCTCAACTTGTCTTTATTGTCCTTGAGTTCTCGCTCAAGATCATTGATCTTTGTTGATAATCTGGAAGAAGAAAAAGGTAGATTTTATGGGAAAAAGTTAGCGCTTACGAGTTCTTCTCATTTTCCATAAGTTTTGCTCGAATTTCAGTCCTAGATATACTTTCTTTCAGTGATTCTAGCTCTTGCTTCTTCTTATCAAGCTCCCCAATAACTTCCTTGTATTGTTCTTCTGGTATTCCAATAGCGTGTCCATTCGTCAGCTGCTGTTGAACTACGATTGGTTTTGATTCTACTCCGTTTTGAGTACCATTAGAGGCACCTCCATTGAGAAGTTTTTTAACGGGACTGTATTCATTGGAATATGTGAATCCGATAAATGGTAGTTGATTTCCATTGAATGTTTTCGGTAGTTGGAAATCGCCCGCATTATCTCGATCTCTTGTTTCGATTTCCTCAAAATGCGTAGTATCGTCATCAGATTTCAACGACGGGATGATGGGTGGAGTGGCTGAAACACATTTGTTCTTTTAAAATTGACTAATTTAGAAAATACCTTCTCTGAGAGTTTCGAATGTCCATTCATCGTTCTTGAAAAACTTATGATTACGAATTTCATCGACGCTATTTTTTCCCAATCGTTCTGGGGCTGCTGACAAAAACTTTTTGATGATGTCTTTTGCTTGCGTAGAAATCAGTGGTTCATCTGGGAACTTGAGACTTGTTTTATGATTCATAATGTTTGTATATGTGGAAACGAGAGCTTCAGCGTAGAACGGAGTTTCTCCAACAAGCATTTCGTAAATGAAAACACCGACGGACCACCAATCCACTTCTTTTCCAAACTCAGAATCTTGACCCTGGTTTCGCAGTACCTCCGGAGATATGTAATCTGGAGTTCCAACGGCTGTTGAACATCGAACCACTCCGTTTGCATTCATTTTCACACAAGTTCCAAAATCAGCAAGTTTAATGTGACCACTTATCGAAATAAGCATGTTATCAGGTTTCACATCTCTGTGAATGTATCCCATGCTGTGAAGAGCGGCCAGCGCTTCAACTATTTCAGCAGTATAAAAACGTGTCCATTTTTCTGATACTTCATAGGACGTCATCAAATTAACAAGATCTCCTCCTGGCATGTACTCCATGACCATATACAAATGTCGAGGATCTTGAAATGCATATTGGAGGCGGACGATCCATTCGCTGTTGGCATGAGCCATAATATCACGTTCCTCCCAGAAGAATGCAGAATCGGCTCGTTTTATCTGAAATCATAACATTTCCATGTTGAAACGGTGAAATATTTGGAGATAATACACTAACATACAATAACAAAACGATAAAATATTAGCACCACAAACCATATCGTCTTTATTGAGCATTTTCATCGCAAAGACCGTATTCGTTCGAGTGTGTCTGACGAGATGAACCTCTCCGAAAGCACCTCTACCAATAACTTTGAGTTGTTTGAAATCAGTAGCTTTCATCCGAAGTGCAGCAATACTTTCGACGACTCGTTCATCTGGAATGCACAACACGGCTACTTATTACAACACGCATGCAAAAAAGTTGGTGAATTTTGAAGGTAATACTAAAACTCCAAAAAAAAAAACTATTAAAAACTTACATCTGCTGATGAAATTGTCCACACTCTTCATACGCATCAATACGGGTATTTTACAATCATTGACAAGTGCTGTTATGGTATCCTGAAAAATGAAATATACAGTTCATAAAGATAAGAAAACCATACCAGAAGACTTTCAATATTGATGGGTGATTTCGGATCAACCAACTGATGAAGAAGCTCATCTTGCTCCATAGTTTCAGCTCGGTTTTCGTCCGCAAGATCGAATTTGGCCAGGCGAAAAGGAGCTGAAGTTCTGAAAATAAATCGATGAGTATTAGTGAAGGTTAGATATACAGCGAAAAAAGATGAAAATTGCTTGGTTACGGAACGAATAGAAAACAGAGAAACATGAAGAATAAAATAGGCAAGGTGACATGCTTCCAACGTTATTGATGAGAAAGAAACAAAAATTGAAGAAAACCATTACAGAATTCAGTCATTCAATCGGAATTTCGATTTCGTGGGCGTGTTTTAAGATTGGCCCACTCCTTCCGTTGTGCTTAAAAGCTGGATAATAGATTTCCCATCATATCCTGATGGAATTTCGTGTCACATGGTTTGAAAACAATGAGAAAGTAACAAAAACATTAAGCACCATCATCTTTCTTTTCCTTATCAATTTTCTTCTACAATTGACAGGAATGTCTCTCAAAAACAAATGGGAAAAGTGCACACCACAAAAGCTCAGTGGAAGAGAAAAGTAATAAGAAGGTTTGAGTTAGGCCATGTGACCTTTTCCGGAAAGGAATAAGTGATTCATGAGGGAAGAAGTGACAAAAAGTCAACAGAAAAAAAAGGAAAAAGTCAATACAAATTTTGTGAATCAAACGGGAAACGATTTCGAGTGTTAAAATCGAAAATCGAAAAAACGGAAGAAAAGAAATCAGAGATTCCACAATGTTTTTGCATGTTTGTTTTCATTTGCTAGCCCCGCAAAATCGACCGCTCTGAATGAGAGAAACGACCATAAAAGCTAAAATGTACTATTTGAGGAGGATGCGAACGAAATTACCAACCAAGGCGATGACGGAAAAAGACGACCGTTAACCGGAGTAGGCTGAAAAAGCGGGGATTGAGTAATCTAGGATGAATGAGGGTGCAATCGTTGGCTACTGACACCGCTCCACTCATGAAAGTGAACAGACCGGACGACGATCGACATGTTGCGCAGCAGTGCCTGTGACCGATAGCGCCAAATTCAAATATTCGCACACATAGAAGCAATAGAGAGGGAAGAGACGCAGGTAGAGAAGGAACAAGTGCCAGATGATGGTGGGGGGTATGGACAAGACATTTGAAGAAATAGGTGAGTAAAAAGGTATAGTGTACGTATGATCGATGCTTATGAGTAATACTCGAACTAGACACAGCTGCTCTATTTTATTTCATTTTTTCCTGAATTGTATTCCTTTTCCTCTGCTTGTATTTCCTAGATTTTTCTAATTTATAAATATCGGAAATATTAAAAATGCTCCAAGATATGCCGGGGAGCGTTTTTTAACTCTAGGAAAAAGATTTATAGGGGAGTAAAACTCAGAATAAATATCTCGGAAACTGAAATTTGGATGCGAGAACAGCCGGAACAGAAGGTAAACGGATAGAAGATGGAGGAACGTTGAAGATGCGGGGCGATTACGCAAATCGTGAACAACAACAACATCAGCGTCGTCGTCCGGAATGCGAACAACCGAAGTTGTTTGGGAGTATTCAGAAAGAGGAAAGTGTACTGAACAAAACGAACGGACGAACGTACATCCAGAATAAAAGAGAGGAATATCGAAAAGAGATATGAAACTTGGCGAAATAGTGCCTAATGTGGCGGAGATGTTCAACGAAATAGTGGGACGATGAGGTGAGACGGAGACGATGGAAATGAATCTGCGCGAAGAGGTCATTTAACATTTCGAATAATACAAATTTCGATCTTCGTTTCTTCCTTCTCGAAATGCGAAATGAATTAAGAAGGGGGATGAACCGGCGACCAAGCCAAAATGAGTGCTGCGACGAAAATGAGAAGATCGCAAGTTCAGAGCCCCAAAAACAGTGCGAGAGCCAGGTGCAAAAAAATGCGGGTAAGGCGCTAGCCGGTCGCCATCTCTCTCTCGATAGAAAGCGGTCAGTCGTCGAGGCGGTGAGGAAGTGTACAAACCAAGGCGTCAAGTGGAGAGCGACAAGGTGTTCGCACACACGATCGGCTTGTCGCTCAGGACGATCTGTGCGCACTGTCTACTGTAGTGGAAGGAAAGAGTAACAAACAACAACAGCAGTGCTCATCCTTACCGTGGTGGCTCGTTCAGTGTTGTTTGCATTTCGGCTTGAAGAAATATTTTAGACATTGTTGTCCGAAGAAGAAATTGAACAATGCTTCAAATTGAACTGATATTTGATCGAAAAGAGTCTCGTAAGCTGAAGCTTGATTTTGAAAAAAAAATAAAAAGATTCGTTTGCGCTGAAACTGAGGAGAACTAATGTTAACGAAAGTTTATCGACTGGAACTGAACCTAATTTCAATATCTACTAAATAATTTTACTTGAAAACGGATTATATGAAGAAATGAACAAGAATAGCAAAAAAAACCAACTTTTTTGGCAAAAAAAAATTTTGAAGCCGTTCGCTCAGCGGAGCGCGTTTGCGCTCGATGACGTCACTTCAGGCGCCAAGTCAAAATATTTTATCCCTCGCATCTCTTTTTCTACTCGAGCCCAAAAACTACTTGATTTATTTCACTTCATCGTATATACTAACTAATCTTGTACTAGCGTGAGTATTTTCATTGCGACTATGTCTAAAAATTATCGAATTACAGACGCTGTTAAGCATCTCCCAACTCTGTCAACATTCTGCTCCTGGAACCATACGACCCTCCTACTTCAGGTTAGTTTTTTTTCGATTTTTTTACTTCACAAAAAGAAACTAAAGGTTTTTGAAAATATCCACAGTGCGTGCTGCACTATAATTATGAGACACCACCTTCTCGAAACTACATATTTAATCGCACCTGTCTCTCGAGAAACAACAAAAAAAACGACCAAAGTTTGAAACCGGAGGTCGAGATCCTTCTTAATTAGTTAGTCCATCATTTTTGTGCCCAAAACCAAAAAGTCAACAAGGTTCGATAGAAAAAGAAGACGTCTCTCAAGTAGTAGTAATAGACTGAAGTGTTTTGAGACTTCGGAAAAGCTTGTCCATAGATTCTCGAGAAATAACTAGGACACTTTTTCATTGTTATTGAGAAGTACTATGTGTTTAAATTACTCTCGAACCGATTTTCCTTTCCGAGAACGTTTCCCTGATTTAATCTCTCGAAGAACATTCACAAAAAACTTCGTCTCAAGTGTCTACTGTTAAAAAAACAGCGGTTTATTGACACCTATCTGGAGAATCTTCCCCGTTTTCTTTTATTCACTCTCTGTTTGATTCCACCCAAGAGTTCCGCATGTTCTCGGACAGTTTATGTTCTCCCGTGTGCTGTTCAGCTCCTCTTTTCTACCAATCCAGTCATTGTGTCCACTTGCTTTGCTTTCTAATTTCTTCTTCTTGTTTCGCTTTGTTTTCTTGGTTCTTTCTCTCCCAATATTCAAATTTTCTGCACAGTTTCCCACGAGCCATTGGTCAGTTTACGATTCCCCCATATCATTTCTCTATTTTTCTTTTCAATTCCGTCGCCGGGCAAACATTCTATTTCCTGTCCTAACAATATTATTGTTGCCGTCTTCACCTCTCGTTGACACTCTGCGCAGGGAAATGTGTTGATCAATGAAATTTACCGGTTCGGATTGTGTTTTTCCTTACAGGAATAAACTCAAGTACTCCCCCTATCTAATTAAAAATGGTCCATCTTACAAGGGAAGTATTTTTAGACACCGCTTGGGAATTTTCTGAAAGTTGGCCCATAGGTACTATCGAACATGCTGAAAAAAATGACGTAATTTTTTTCTGCCCATATTGACCCAGAAATTTTTTATGGCGGCTCGAAAAGCTAGGTCGTCAAGCAGAGATCATACGATTTCGAAAGAATTCATGGCTCCTTTTTCAGTTTTTCTGGCGAGAATCTTGATAAAACAATCAGTACCATAATATTAGCCGGCAAACTCGCAATATTTTGACCATTTTCGGTCATTTTGAAGAAACATGGCCTATTTGAGGATATGAGCATTTTTTGGAATTTGCCTGTTTTGGGGTCCAAAAGCAAATTTTTCGTATAAAAATTGTTGTGTGTATGTTTTTTGACTGTAGAAACAGTATAGTACTGTTTTTTCGGATTTCTAGAAAAACTTCAAAAAATCGCTTGAAGAACCGGGGGGTACCCATGCTCAATTTTGTCAAAAAAATTTTTTTTCAAAATTCGCTTAAAATGTATCTGAATCGATAGAGAAACATTTTTTAGGCAGACTGGTATAAAAATTTTCTCAAAAAAGTAATCCAGTCGTTGAAAAAAACTAAGTTTGTATGTGAAATTTAGTACTGAAAACGCTTTCTGGGTCATTTTTTGGCACTGAAACTGAATTTGGGCAGATAAAAACTGCACCACTGTTTTCAGCATACTCGATAGTACTTATGCGCAAACTTTCAGAAAATTCCCAAGCGGTGTCTAAAAACACTTCCCTTGTTAGTCTTTTTTGAATCCTATTTTTCAAAGTTCCTCATCTTTTTAATCCGTTCGCTTCATTTATTCCTTATCTTATCTCGTCCGTTTTCACCTGATTTTCCTTTCACCAATTTAATAATCTACCGGTCCAAACGGTCATCTGCGTCTCCATGTTTTAATAATTCTTTTTCAAGTCCGACAATAACCCCATTTTGTTTCCAAAATTTCAATTTCAAAATCAACACCCCGAACGAACGAAACGGAAAAGAAGAAAAGCGGAGAAAGAGATTTCCGTATTGCAACATTTCCCTCGATATTCATCTGACGGCTTCTTCTTTCTGGATTAGTCTCTTCCTTTTTTCTATTGAACATAGGTCATCAATTTTTCAACGCAGAAACCTCACGTACTCAATAATAGAAATGGCCTTGAAAAGAATGAGTGTGATCATTGACGGACACCATCCCATCTGTCAGTCGACTGGAGACTTTCCCTCAATAATGAAGTTGCAATATTTGAGCAGCAGGTGCCCCTTTGTTACCGAACACACGCGTATCGCTTTTCAAACCGGCTACTCGTACTACTATCCTATTCTTTCCCTCATTCAGTCTGTTCGCTATTGCTCTTCTTCTTCTTCTTTACAAGTCAACCCCTCAATTTCACTGCTTCCAATGTTGCTCATTTTCTCGCTCGACTCCTTGTCTGGTCCCTCTTTTCTCTTTTCTATGAGAAATAGAAAGAAAAAACATTTTTGGAATTGTAGCAGTTGTCTTTCTCTTTCTTATATTCTTATTCTCTTCTGTCTGTTCGTGAATAATGTTTTCATGGGAAATGACACGTCATTCAAGCTTGAGGAGAAAATTGAACCAGAAGAATGGAGAGAGGGACCGGATGATTCAAGAAAAAAACAAAAAAAGGAGAATGCGTTTTGCCTCGGTTTCGGTCTTTCGTCATCTGTGAATCGATGAGTCAAAAAATTTCCGGTGCTCCAGAATATCAATTTAGAATTAAGTGTGGAGAACTTATTCAACTTTTCAGTCCCCAGTTCTACTTTGTTTTAGTTTTGCTTATTACAGGAACACTTTTACGCCAACCCAATTCGTATTCTCAAAAATAAGTAAAAGTGTTTCCTTTGTTCTATTCATTTTCCTTTCGACCACACCTCAAGCAGATGTTACCGTCCTAATTTAAAAGAACTGCTGGCTTTTCTAATGAAAACTCTTCTTATTTAGATCCATTGTTACTTTCTTTTCTGATTTTAGAACTAAAATGATAAATCCAATTAATACTCCATACTCTAGCGTTCTCCGTCATTTTAACACAACGCCTTCTTTATTCTAGTCGTCATTCATTTCTCTCTATTACACTACCTCCATTCTAAAACTCCGCCCTTGTTTTCCGCCCTTTCTGTCACGCTTTTTCTTGTATTCTCAAACAGAAGAAGACCTAATCTAACACACTTGTTTAGTTCATTGCCTTATATGTCATTTATGTATCAATCTCATTTTCAGATCATTTGATGATCGCACAGCTACAGAAGTCACTTCAAAGAAGTTCAACCTATGAAAAGAAGAATGTTGAAGTGGCATTGGCTGAGAGAAGTCTTAAGGATCGTTTAGCATCTTTAAATAATGTAATTTGATTAGAGCTGCACGGTTTCCATAAAATCATGTTTTCAGAGTGCTGATCAATGGAAAAGTCGTCCAACTCGTCAAACTCCACCTCCTCTTCAAAGAAGAACGAGTGCCAATATTTTACAAGATCTTCCAATTTTTCAACGCCAAAAAGAAAATGTGCGCCAATCACTTCCAGTTCCAGAAAAACGTAAATTTACACTAGTCTGATAATCTGAAAGTTATAGTCCCAATTTTAGCATGTGACATCACAAGTGGTCTGAAAAAATTCTTTGGGAATAATCTAGCACCACTGAAATGCGAACCATCAGAAAAGACTCAAACATTCGACTCGAACGAAGTAGATCTAGATGTAATCTCATCTAAAGCAACCCCAGTGTGAGTACTCGAAATATAAAAATATCTTCTACTGTACATGTTTCAGATTGAAATCGGTGAGCCGACCCCGTGCACCAAACAGAAAGAGGACAGTGAAATCAGAAGTCCTAGATGATCGGACACGATTAGAAACTGTAATCATTGACGAAGACAAGTTTACTGTAGTTGAAGAAGAGCCCGAAAAGTTGGAGACACAAGCCCAAGCAATCGCGGCACTTCAAGGTGCCAAGCAGCTTCTGAAAAGTCCAACGAAAGTCTCACCATATCCAGAAGTGATGTTGATTCAAGTAAGAGGCTCAAAACATGTGGACGTGCGATTAGTGGCTCCAGCAATTTCTTCGATTCATGAATACGCTTGCTTTGTTGTCGTTCATCAGAAGCATTTGATGAAATATGAAGGGAAAATGAGCAATATTCTGGAGAAAACGAAGGCATCTCAATTGTGTATTGAGATCCTCGGAAAAGCTGATTTGAATTGCTCTGCAGAATCTTTGGTTACTGTAACCGAAAGTAGCAAACACACTCTCTCGAAACTATTGTTTTGCTCCGAAAATTCGGGCTCTCTGAACAGCAGTTATATCAACACTAATGTGGAACCATACGAAAATACAATCTCCAAACTGAACCTTGCTTTACGAATCGGTGACGATAGAAACGCTGAAACATGCTCAAGGAGAGAACGTTTTTCGTACAGTATAATGCAACCGAGTGAAGTTCTTATTTTCGATTTTGGAAGTGAAATCTACGTTTGGTCAGGAAGATACTCGAGTAAAGTCAGCACAGCTTACGCGATCGAGTACGCGAAACAGTTGATGAAAAAACCAGTGAAAAATGGAAAATCTATTCTTGGAGATTCTGATTCCACAAACGACGATGCGAGACCTGAATGGACACTTTTCCAGAAAATTCATCAAGGGGTATTGGTAAGTTTTGATGAATGATTTTGAGAAGTAACCATTATATTTCAGGATACATTATTCAAAGCAAAGTTTCATGATTGGCCGGAAACTCGAGAAGTAGTCACAACCTGCAAACCGAAAGCTCTATTCTCAAAAAGAAATCCTGAAGTCAAAACATACGAAGATATTAAGGTTGCGAACCAAGATGATGAAGTTGATGGACTCGTTCGAAGGATGATGGAGGAACCAGAAATAGATCCGATTTTGATGCTCGAAGATCAAGAAATCGACAGAACACTTCACGACATAATCAGTGAGGACCGATCTCTTTGGGTATTGAAAGGAGAAGTTCTCCAGAATATTGAGTTCACAAACCATTTTGATTCGAGAAGATGTTACGTATTCCGATGGCAATACAGAGTTCAAAAATCGGGCGTTCGTCGTATCAAAACAGGAAAAGAAGAAGAAAGAGAAACTGGAAGATCTCGTATCGCGTTTTTCTATTGGCTCGGCGAGCATACGACACCCAAACAACACGGTCTTTGTGCTCTTCGTATTAAGGAAATCGACAGAGATAACAGTCCAAGAATTAGAGTAGCTGATGGAAATGAGCCAGCGCTTTTCCTTGCACTATTCGAAGGAAAGTTCATGGTCAGCAATGACGTCTCGGACAAGGATCACCCCCGTCTTTACGTAGTTGTTGGTGCGAATTCTCAAGAAACCAGCCTTCGAGAAATCGATGATTTGAAGTCACCGCTCCGATCTCATGCTGTTTATGTAGAAACATCCAAAAATGGAGCGAATGTTGTTTGTGGAGCCAATTGCACGCCAGAACAAGTTCACTTTGTATTGGCGCATGCTGAACATCTTCGAACGACAGCTGGTGTTTCGCAAACTTCAGAAGTTGAAGTTGAAGGCGATAAGAAGACGAGATGCTGGGTGAATTCTGTAGGAAGGAAAAGATCGATGCAGGTCTGGAGAATATTCGAAAACGAATCTGAACAAGCGAATCACCTCAGTGGACACAAGAATTGTGCATTCACATTTTCTCAACAGGTATTATTCGTTCTCTTCTGATGCATTTTAATCGTTTTCTTTTCAGATTCTCACAGAAACAATCCTTATCGACGTTGGTGAGGCACTATGGTTATGGTCCGAAGATGTTGTCACAACTTTCGCTTTGAAAGTTTCCGAGAAATATTGGAAAACTCGAAACGGGCCGGCGAAAGTTGTGTACAAAGGAGCAGAACCAGAACAGTTCAAGGCTCTTTTCATGAAATGGGAAGATGTGGCAGTTGAGAATCCGATGGAATCGCGAGATTTGAAAGAACTATTAAAGGAGAGATTTCGAACATTTTCGTTGAAAGAGCTTCAAGAGCGCACTAATTTGCCAGCTGGAATGGATACGCGTCGTTTGGAAAGTTATCTCACGGACAGCGACTTCTTGAAAGTTTTCGGAATGGAAAGATCCGAGTTCTACAATCATAAAGCATGGAAACAAAATGAAGCTCGCAAAAGAGCTGGCCTATTCTAAATCTATCTGTACTCATCTAGATATCTATACTTGCCATTGTAATTTCTGTATAGATTGCCTGAAAAATAAATGCGTGTAACCTACTCATTATATCTTCAACTAATGAAAAGGCTTTGGTGGAACTTCCACTGAAGGTAGAGTCCCAAACGACAAGTAAAAAATGTTGCAGATTCAATCGCCTTTATTCGAGTTGCGTGCACAAAATATGTTACATTATACAGTGAGGGTTCAATTAATGTTAGTGAGTTTTGAGTGGTGGTCATGCGTGTTGAGTTAGTTTGAGTGATTGCTTTCCTAGTACAGATTCGTTTGGTGGCACTCCGCGATTTGATCGGCAGTGGTACAACGTCCTTGCTCTGGAGAGAAGAAGAGTCCAGACTCGCAGATGAAGACCGACTCATGTCCATTGACACAGTTTCTATAGTTCTGTGAGCATGGCTCGATAGCAGAAGCTCCCTCAACGCAAGATGGAGCATCTGAAACATTATATTCGGAAGTGAAGATAATTTTTAAAACTTACCAGTTGGCATTTCGTAGCTCTGCTCAGTAGTAACTTCAACTGTGGTTGTTGGAACATCAGCAGCAGTAGTCGTCTCCTCCACTTGAGTGGTTGTCTCGACAACTTCTGGAGCGTATCCAACGGTGGTGGTAGTCTCCTCCACATATGGAGTAGTCGTCGTTTCCTCAACGGTGGTCGTCTCCTCAACGTATTGGGTAGTGGTCGTCTCCTCCTCAGTGGTAGTCTCCGGAACATATGGAATAGTGGTTGTTTCGATGACCTCTGGAACATATCCAACAGTCGTTGTTGTTGGCACATCGGCAGCTGTGGTGGTCTTCTCGACGTATGGAACTGTGGTGGTCTCAGTTGGGTACACGACCTGAAACAGAATACAATTGAAACTTCGGCACGAAGGGAATAATTTACCTCGACAGTGGTGGTGGTCTCTTCGACGTATGGAACCGTGGTAGTCTCAACAACCTCTGGAACGTATGTGATAGTCGTTGTAGTTGGAACATCAGCGGCAGTGGTGGTCTCCTCTACGTATGTTGGTGTAGTGGTGTCCTCAACAACCTCTGGAGTGTATCCGACGGTAGTCGTTGGAACATCAGCGGCGGTCGTTGACTCGAATCCGTAAGGAGCGACGTAGGCTTCAGCAGTCGTTACTGGAGTATCTTCGGCAACCGTCGTCGAATCCTCATATCCGTAACCATTGCTGTATGGGAGCTCTCCAGATGCTTCAGGAGTCGTCTCTTCAGCGGATCCCTCGTCGTTTCCATGTGCATTCTGGCATTCTGGAACGTTCATGGTGTAGTCGCAGATAACTTTAGCCTCATCGAAAGCAAGGTTGGCTGGGCATTGCATTGGGATAGTGTATCCGTTAGAGCATGCAATGTAGTGATCGCTGCACTGTCCGAATGAATAGAATCCGTCAGCTTTACCGTTGCATGTCTTGTCAAGAAGAGTGCGAGTGACTGGCTCTTCATGAGCTGGAGCGGCTGTGGTATAAGAAACAACAGGAGCATACGGAAGAGCAGTGGTAGCCTCTGGTACGTCCTCAGCTGGGGCAGTCGTCGTTTCAGCTTCAACAGGGGCATATGGATTGACGGTGGTCTCAGTAGGAACAGTAACATCTTCGGCTGGAGCTGTGGTTGTTTCAACTTCGACTGGAGCATAAGGATTGACAGTGGTTTCAGCTGGAACTGTGACATCCTCGGCTGGGCTGGTCTCCTCGGTGGCCGTGTTGTAGGCAGGATTCGAAGTGACATCTTGAGGCACTCCACCGCATTCTGGAACGTTGTAGGAGTACTCGCAAGCAACGATGCGTGGATCATAAATGAGGTTGGCTGGGCAATCCATGACTCTGGCGATTCCTGAAATCGAAAACTTATGAACATCTTCTTCGAACTAAAATTACCTCCAGAACATGTCAAAAACTGTGGTGAGCATCCTCCGATCGCGTAGAGACCATCTTCCTTGGCGGAACAGTCGGTGTCAATCGCCACAGCATCAGCTCCGGAAACAAAACCATCATCGTTGGCGGTGTTGTATCCCGATCCGTCTCCAGAAGCTTCTACTGTTGTGCTCTCGAGAGGAAGATTCTCATACATGCCAGCAACTCCATATTGCGCACTCACAGAGGCGACAAGGAGAGATACGAGAATAACTGGCTTAGGAAGCATCCTAAAAATTAAATTTTAGTGAAACCAAGAGAAAGAAAATTTCGGAGAACGGAAAGATGCAGCTGACTGAAAACTGAATGGCCATACCTCTCATCTCGACACAAAAAAAAACATCAAAACAATCCTGAAATTCAGAAATTCCCGCGATTGCTCGAATTGAAGGTCAAAAAAATCTGAGTACGGTCTTCGCTGCAAGAGTTTTCTGTAAAGTTGTGTGCGGCTTTCATTGAAAACATCTTACTGTAGCTTTTTTTTCTGTTTTCCCGTTTTCAATCAATTTCCTTCTTCATTTTTCTACTGTTCAATCACACCTTCTTTTTGTTTTGTTATAAATTTAATTTTCCAATTTTTTTTCTTGAATTTGTGTAGTTCTGAGCCTCAACTCTTATAAATTTTCGTTCAAATCGTAATTCAGCTGTTGCGCTCTATCGAATTGCGCGCGAAAATGTGAGTTCCAAGCCATTTTCTTCATTTTTTCTCACTCGGCTCGTCTTGATTTTCCCTTCGTTTTCTTCGCATTTCGCTTATTTTTGTTTCTCAAAGACACAACTCACCAATTTACTAATTTCAGACACTATACTAACCATGTGGAACGAGACTGTTGACCACGAGAATGGAGCCGGAGGATGGGCTGGCGGAGAATCCTCGTTCATGACCGACAGAAAACCTGTAAGCGGAATTTTTATAGTTTCGAAATACCAAAAACATTCTTAAGGACTCGAAAGCAACCACACTGGGAGACAGATTGCCGGTCCCCGTCACTATCACAAAGCTCAATGAAAATTTCAGCGCTACGGATGATAAGTACGCTATTGGAAGCTTCCGCTTCGCAACGGTGAGAAATAATATGAGAATTCGTTTCAACATATTAATTTATAGGTTCTGACAGTCGGAATTGTCAAGGAGATTCATCAAGACGGAACCACCTTCACTTACGAACTCTGTGACCCGGATAATGAATCTATGGAGTACCGTGCGCTGAAGTACGAGAACGATGGTCCAAACTCCGATCATTGTTCGATTGTGGAGGGAACTCGTGTCCGCGCGATCGGAAAGCTGAAGAGTTTCGACGGAACGCACAGTTAGTCGCAAAATATTCAACTTGCGTATGTATACCAAGCTATTTCAGCCATCATGCTCTTCAACATTACCCCGGTCACCGATGACAAAGATTTCACTATCTTCAAGCTGGAAGCCGAAGCCGCTCTTCTCTTCTTCCAGAAGAACATGAATGACAAGCTCAAATCGGAAGTGAATTCGAGAGGATTTCAAGGAATGTTGGCTCCTCCAAAGGGTCGAGCTGGACAGCAGCCGCAAACCTCGCGCCAAGCTGACAACAAGGAAAGATTGTATCCAGTTCAGTCTCAAGTCAAGCAGGAAGGAGGCATCAAGGAGCGCATCATTGCTGTCTTGAAGGGAGTCAGCGAAGAGGCTCACGAGGAGGGATCCAACATTCATTGGATTGCAGAGCAAATTCAAGAGACTGATATCAACAAGTTGCGCCAATGTCTTTCCGGAATGGTGGAATGCGGCTTGGCTTACACTACCGTCGACGAGGACAGCTTTTCCGTTATCTAATTTCTAACTGTATCATCTTTTTCGTTGCCTCGTTTTAAAACATTCACAATGATACTCGAATCTATGAACACTTCACCGTCTCCCCAATTTGAAATTCAAACTGCAAGGAAACGTGAAAAAATTAAATAAAAAATTTCACGTTTTTATTCAATTTTTTTATTTTTGTACTGAAATTTTAGTTTTTTGAGGTTTTCAGCCGACTGGTCAGATGAAATTTCGATGTCTTCCATCAACTTTGTAGAAAATTTAAATCTCTATCTAATGATCTACGACTCGAAAATTTTGACTCAAAACTGAAGAACCTGATTAAAAATAACTGAATTTCAGAAAAGTAGGTCTACTTTTAACACCAATAATTTTTTGAGGCTGAAAATTTCTACGGATGCTCAAGAACTGATTCTGAATCTGTCTTCCAATTTCCAGCCTCAACAAATGATTGGTGTTAGAAGTAGACCTACTTTTCTGAAATTCAGTTATTTTTAATCAGGTTCTTCAGTTTTGAGTCAAAATTTTCGAGTCGTAGATCATTAGATAGAGATTTAAATTTTCTACAAAGTTGATGGAAGACATCGAAATTTCATCTGACCAGTCGGCTGAAAACCTCAAAAAACTAAAATTTCAGTACAAAAATAAAAAAATTGAATAAAAACGTGAAATTTTTTATTTAATTTTTTCACGTTTCCTTGCAGTTTGAATTTCAAATTGGGGAGACGGTGCACTTCACTTTTAATGTTTTGGAAGCAAATTTATTTCTTGAACTTTGGTAAGATAAACATTTCAAATGATGCGGAAAGAGAGCATGAGGAACGGCAAATCACAAATCAACCCAAACGATTGAAGACACTTCGAGCTACCTGAAAATTGGGAGAAATAATTGTTGAAGCTTTTTATTGAAATGTGATGAATTGGGTACTAGGTGTTAGGTCGAAAGTGGGTTGTGATTGGTTTTCTAATGCATCTTAGAATCACATTTTCAAGGAAAAGACCATTGTCAGGAACTGCTCGTATCCGACGGTGATGACTCCATCGCGATCAGTGTCAACATCTCTGAAATAATTCAATTCTTTAGGTTAATGCTTTAAAAGGAAACAAACCTGAAGGCTGCAGTGAGAGTCTGAAGAACAACGCAGAGTTGAATGAAGTCGTCAAAGTTAATTCGGTTACTGTGAGAACGGTCGAATTTGTGCATGAGAATATTGTAGAATTGAGGGGAAAGTCGGTATCCTGAAAATATTATTTAGAAAACGAGAGACTAGTGGATAATTTACCAAATTGGGTCAATGCGTTGGTGAGCTCTGTTTTATCGATATTTCCCGAGCCGTCAGTATCGAATCCTCGGAAACAGTTGGTCCAGTCGTTGATGTATCTCCACAAGGCCTGAAACATTAATTTAAAAAAAAAATAGTTTGCGAATTGATTATTTTAGTCTGTAGAAAATAATTTTTTATAAATTGACAAACATAAACATCACATGACCAAACGTTTCTCAATACAACTTTTTTTTCTCACCTGGAACTCTTGGAAGTTAATAGCTCCGTCACCATTCGAATCGAACATTCCAATCATGAGACGGCATGTTTCTGGGTTAAACGGGTTCCATGTTCCGTTCGAAAGAGCCCTTTGCAGTTCATCTGAACTGATCTGGCCGGATCTGAAAATGTTAACTTTTCAATTATACGGATCGTCCGAAGACCGTACCTATCTTTGTCGACGGATGTGAAGATTTGTTGCAAGTTTGGTTGTTGGAATGCCATTGGAAATCTAGCTGAAAAGGAATGAAACTTGTGAATGAAAATGAGAAGAATGCAAGAGTTGTTTAGTACTGAAGAGACGCAGAGAGATGTGGAAAAGTGCGCTGAAGCGAGAGGAGGGGCTAAAAACAGTTGTGTGACGTCACACAATCATATGAGTCATTTTGGGAGAGGATACGATTGTGAAATGTATGAATAATTATTATCAGCTGGCAAATAAACAGAATGTTTTTTGGATTTACACGGATTTCATAATATCAGCTCTTTACGAAATGTCAACGGTTTTTCTGATCGGGTATCCGTATGTGTGCGTTATCACCAAAAACTAGGAATTGGGGGAGCAATAAATATATTTATAATAAACTATTCGACACTTTAAAAAATGGTGTACACAAACAAACGATGAGCAAGTCGAAGGAAAGGCGTTGGAGGACATGCGTTTATACAGTACGAATGTTATTCTACACGATTCGGAATATCGAGAAAAAAAGAACAAAAACAAAACGAGAGAGAAAGAGAATAGAGCCCGTATTGATATCAAACATAGCTAAATGTGAATTTCCGTATATTATTTATTTCAGATTCGAAACTTTGCAGCAGCCGCGGCTGATGCTGTAACACTCGCAGGGGTCGGCCTATTGAAGGATGACATTTGGTAGAATTGTTGAGGATGGGGAATTCCAGTTTCATAGAGACCGGCAGAATCCAGAGACTGTCGACTTCCCATCGATCCATTTATTCGTTGTTCTGCAACGGAAGGAGCTGTTGGTGTGGCAGCAGTTATTTGAGAAGAACGACGAGCTGGTGGAGGAGGTCGTGATGCGGAAGCTGAAAAAAATTTGTTGAAAAAGTTTATTATTATTTCTGAATCTCACTTGTTCTCATTCGAACTTGTTGGTTCGGCGTTTGATTCGGTGGCGAAGGGTGAGATAAAACACCGTAGTTACTCATGTTCGAGCTTCCCAACGTCGAGACAGATGCACGTTTTCCGTGATCGACAGTAGTATGCTGGCCATATTCCCCAGCATGTGACGCCCTTCGTTGTATCATTGCTGCAACGTGGGCTGTTGAATTCGTCCCATTCTTTTGGCTATTGTGTGAAGGTCCATCATGAATGAAGTAGCGCGTCGAATCTTGTGTGCTTGCATAATTTTCGAGATCACTCAAATGTCCCAACTGATCAATGTCTCGACACGCTTCGGAAATCAGGAATGCACTCGCTGATGTTCCTGAACTTCCAGAGGACATTTCAGGTTGTCCGCCTGATGATGTGGCCGGAGTCGCAGGATGGTAGACAGTGGGTGTCGCTCCGATTGATGAATTCGCATTCTGAAATAGAAAAACTAAATTAACTTCATCCGAAAACCATTGTCTATTCAAAAAATTGAAAATTAAACAACTTACAAAGGTTTCAAAAGACAGATTCTGCGGTCTTGGAATGCTTCCACCATTTTGTTGATTTCTTTGATTGATGTATTGTTGATAAGCTGGCGGTGGATTCGAATGAATTCCATTGCTAACTGTAGAATTCGTGCGGACAACTGCCGGATGTTGTCCGTTTTGTTGATATTGAGAAATCTCAGTGATCGTATTAGACGACGAGTTTGCTGCACCATTGCCCATCAGATTCAAATAAGTAGAAGATCCATCCGTGTTTGGAGAAGACATGGAATAGTGACCGATACTCTTCTCACTGTTCCTCCGTTGGAGAGGTGGTTTCGAATATCGAGTGGATGAGGATACAATTGAGCTGGCTGATGAATCCATTGTGGTATTTAAAAGTGGAAGATTTCTCGTACATGAAGTTGAGATTGATCTAGTCGTTCCGAGACCATTCGTTGTTAGCGTATGCATTCCATCTTCAGACGAAAAATTACTAGCAGGAGTCGTCGCTCGTGTTGATAAATCCCGAATAGATCCCATACATGAATATCCATCTTCACTCGACCTCCATTTGTTTCCAGCTTGTGCTAAACATTGTTTCCAGGCTGAATCAGGACCCTGAACAATATCTGACACTATCGATGATACAAGTTGTTCAGTATCAACATGCTTCAGAGTACTGTCGAGATTGTCAACAACTTGTCTTAGATGTGCTCCCTCGTCGAGCATATTCATTTGTGCATTCAAAACTGGCATAAGGGTTCCGATGAAAAATGAGAATTGTGTCCGTTGTTCCGTCAAAACTTTCGTGCATATTTCTCTTTGTTCACTCATCGCCGTCACATCTGGTCTCTGTTTTCTCGCTCGAACTTTCTTCACATGTTTCGATGCCATTTTATCCATTTCATTGCACCTCCCTTTCCAGTAGTTTCCTCTTTGTGCCAAGCTGATCGCCAACTCCTCACAAAGTGCATCTGCCCAGGATCTCATTCGATTTTCTATGGATCTTTGTTTGATACATACACGAGTAACACATGCGCCTACATCTCTGGATGCTCCTGAAAAGCCAGACATTTTATGGAAGTGACTGAAATTAACGTACCTTTTAGATTATTAGCATTATCACACACTACTTGCATGGCTTCTGTGAATAACGAAAGACATTGCGCTGTAGCTCTGAGCTGGGTTCCAAGTTTTTGAGCTTTCTGGCTCAATGATTCCCATCCAGGATAAGTGTGCTTCATATCATGTACCACACTCTGATAGAGAGTGGTTAGTAGATTGAACTCGGCATCCGGGTCCATCCTGAAAACTGAAAACCTTGTCTGTGTTTTTTTTTCAAAAGTGTGAAGCTTTGAAACGAAAGAGATAAAGGCGTATTCAGAATTGTGTGCATCAGATCTGGGAGAAAACTTTTTGAGCGTTTGTTGGTGATGAGACAAACAGATAAAACGGACAAATGCACCACAAAGGGGATGCCGGGAGGGACGAAAAAGGGGAATAGTTCTGAATAGAGTGAGAATTAGAGTGACAGTGCGACGGATTATGTAAATGTGACGAGGAAAAAGAGCCGGAAGGAGAGAGAAGGATGCATAAAAAACAAAGTGAGACTCGGTGAGAATCCGAAATCCCGTGGGAGAACATTTGAAAAGCGAGTTGCTAATTAGTGCAAGCTCCAAAATTTCTTGAGCGTTTCAGAACGCGTGATACTGAGCTTCAGTCTCACAAAAAAAAAATTCAAACAGACAGTATTCTCTTCCATGTTTACTGCAAAATGCATACTCATAAAGAAGCCGCGCAACACATGCAGTAACATGAACTTTGCAGTAAAAATCGACCGGCCGATGCAAAAAGGCCTCGATCGAGCTGTACAACAGAGAAGAAAGAAAGTATTGATAAACAAAACCTCCGTTGAGAAGAAACGAGGAAAGACGACCAAAAAGAACTGCTAATACTTTGGTAAGCTGGTCGTGAAGGGAGGGACTCTACTAATTCTATGAGTAAATAACCGTTTCATTGGACGTTTTGTTCGAAAGACTGTCTAAATGGGAGTTCCCCTATGCAACAAAAAAAAGATAGAAGGTTGGGTTGATCATCCAGAACCATCTTTATTTGCATAAGCTGGCCTCACCTCCAAGAGAGATATGTACAAAATGTAATATAAATAAAGGATAGTACGCGGAAATATGTGCCTTGTGGCATACAGCAAAATATGCGGAAATCCACGGAAAGAGTGCCATTGGGGAGAGAAAAAGCCCATGAGCCATCCTTCACGCATAACGATGCTTTGGAAACAGAAACGAGCAGTGTGCACAGGTATTCGACTGTAGGTGAGCACACAAACAAGTACGGCACAGGAGAACCCGATCCCGATGGGTGGGAGGCAGTGCGCACAAAAAGTGGAATACGAACAATGCGGTCACGGGTCATCAGGCTCAGAGACTCGAATGCACTTTCATTGTGCGGCGAAACTGGGTGCACATTACGGTATCTCATTTCATGAATGAACTTCCCATTCATATAATGGGAATATCCAGTTAGTAAACAGTCTGTGAACTGAAGTTTTGAGATTGAATTTGAGAACTAGACATGTTTATGAGAGGTGTCAATTTGATCATAACAAACATAGGCTGGTTATTTGGATAACCGATTTTATGACTTCCAAAATACCGGATACGGGCTATCAAAATAATTCAGAGAAATGATTCGAAATAAAATGGAGGATTAGTCAAAACAAAAAAGAGGTTTCGTGTTGCAACAAAAAAAAAGCAAAAAATGTCAGAGAATGGATTAAAAATTTCGAGTAGCCACCCGCGGCGGCGTCATCTCGTCGTCGTTTCTTGCCGTCTTCCTATTACACACACATCGCTGAACTCATTTTCTATTACTAGGACGCGGAAAAACGGAGGTCCGAGAAAAGCAGCCAAAAACGACTACCTCTTATATTTGTTGGGGGGAACAAGAAGCCACTTTGTAGTGTTGTTCGAGAAGAACACATGGGACGTCGCGACAGGAAAGATGCGACAAATTTGACAAGGAAACTTCAAAGAAGGCAGTTGGGTGGTCAGTAAGAAATAGTTGAAGGAGACGAAAAAAATGGAGAAGAAAATGAAGATAAGGCTGCGAGGAGTCGCCGCGCCCGCCGAGAGCTACATCTTCTCACTTTGCACAACTTTTTTGTCTAACTCGTCCAATTTCTGGATGATGAGAGCTTATATATGGACACAACTGAGAATAAGAAATAGTAGTATGGAGTTTGTTATGCTCCGTCAAGATTTCGGAATTTATAACTTCTATGTCAAGAATATACGAAAGAAATTGAATCAAGCAGAAGAATAAGACGAAGAAGGCAACTTGAAAGGAATGTTCGAATGAAAACTGAAAACACGACATAGAAAAGCTTTCCTTGATTGTTTTGTATTATACCAAGAACGGAAATCGAATGCGAATGTTTCGTTGAGAATAATAACAGTGACGAGAATTTATTAGAAATCATAACAACTTTTCTACCGATTCTTGAATACGTCTGGTCTTCAAGGCGAAACTTTAGAAAGTAGATGTGGGAGGAAAGTCTTCATTTTTCCATCCATTTTGAGTCATCTCAAGTGTTTTGCTCAAGTGATTCTGACGCTCATAAAAGAATATTTGGAAGTAAAAAGAAGCGAAGGAGAAATGTTTCAAAAGTAGGAAAAACTTCTTTCAATCGTTGCCATCTACGTATAGAATTGCTAAACATCTTCGTGGGAACCGAGAAGAAATCAAATATGAAGTCAAGGATGAAAAAAAAGAATAATAAAGTATAAGAAAATCGGATCAGTATGACAAAGTAGTGAATAGTGAAATGCCGAAAGGGTATGTTTCCGGTTCGAATAAATTCGGAAGAAAAGGAAGGAGATAGACACCGAAACGACAGCGTAAGCAAACCACAATTCAAGGTTATGGCACCGAGAATATAATGCAGATGTCATATAAAAGAAGGAGGAATAGGCCTGGAAATTTTTATTTATTTCCAAGTAAGACCCTCGTGTAAACAATTTCAGCAGACGTGCTTGCTCGAAATTAATCTTCTTCGGGTCCAACCCTTCTTGGTCTTCTAGTAAACTTATGTTGCATTCTGTCTCAAATGGCTTTGACAAAAAACGAAATACGAGATCTTGTAGACGCTTAGAGAGCACACCGCTTCCTGACTCAAAGAGAGCCATTTTGAAACCAAAAATGCCTGTGTTTCTGGGAACTTCAATTTGGCACTTTGCTGCGCTGAACTCTAATCATTGCTGAATGGGGCGAAACAATAGAACGACCTCTGAGAGCAGCTAAGCACACAATCATTTATGGGAATCCACACTTCATTCTCAAAGTTTATGAAAGTGGGAAAAAGAATGAAAGAAGAAACGAAAATTGAATTTGAAGACAAAATGAAAAAGGGTTCCTCTTATTCTTTGGTCCGTTCAAGACAGCAATGTGTTCTTTTCTATTCAATCCAAATATGAAATGGCTTCAGATGCAGACAGAAAGAGAAAAAACGAGAAGAGGTGGGTCGCCGTTCAACCTCCTATACCCTTCTATTCACCTGTCAACATACATTTGTCTTGTGTTACCAATTTCAAGTATGAGAAGTAAGGTGCAGAGGGTGGCAAATCAAACTGAAGTGAAATAAATCCTAGTGTTGCGAAGTGAAGAAAATGAGAGGAGCACAAGGAAAGAAGGGAAGAAGATGGGGATCGGAAGGAAGGATAGTTGGCTACTAATGGGTTTCGCGGCTGCTAATATAAACAACGACCACTCGAAACTTTTCTTCAAGACAACGAAGCAATGTCTTCTTTTTTTTTCTTCATCTTCTCAATCTCCTTTTTGTTCTGGAGGTGGGACAAGTCACCTTAATTCTCCTCCCGAATCTTCTTCGCAGCTGTCCACGTATGCGCGAGTAGAATAACAGCTGTCAGGAGAACAAGAAGGTCGCAAGAAGTCCATTCGAGAATAAAGGAAGGGTCACCTGTGACGGTGTAAGGCTGTAATTTGGGTTGAGGTGAACCCACGCTGAAGAAGGTGCCGATTTATGTGACACTAAAGAGCAAGGAGAGAATTCAGGATGCATGAAACCCAGAATTCAGAATAAAAACAGTAGAATTATCGCGTGTGCAGATGTAAACGTTATACATCAAAGCGGTACTAGGACATCTGTCCGGTCGCAAAAGGACATGGAAGGAGAAGAAAATGAGTTATTATAATGAGGATTTGGGGTTCCTCCATACCCGGAATTGATTCTTTGAAGATCGAAAATCTTTCCTTTTTTTTCAAAATGCATGTATGATATGATGATAGTTATGATTAGTATTGGGCAAAACCGTAACGTATACAAAATTCAATTAAGCAAGTGTACAATAACAGGATGACTACGAGGAGAATAACAGAGGAAGGCGCGGCGTCATCACTCGTTGGGATGCAACAAAACGTAGTTTAATATGTACTATGAGGGGAAGATTCGATTGGTTTTTCGATGATGATCGAACACACCGATTGATCCATTGGTATTGCAGGAAGAGTAGTAGGAGAAGCAACGGGAAATGAGAGAGATATGCGGAGAGTATGATGGAAGAAGGAGAAGGAGAAGAACAACTATATATCAACGTGTACGAGCGATCTACACTAGGCGTCAGTAGAATAGGAGAATCCTGGAAGAGATGGAAAGTTGACGGTTGTCGGATCATTCGAATCGGTTAGAATTGGTAGAGGGAGGCGTAAACCTGAATGGAAATACACGATATTTACCATGCCGGTAACTGAAAAGTCTATTTCTATCGAGCTTAAAAATTAGATAAAATCTAAAATTTGTTTTCGTTAGATTCTCGAAAACCATGAGAAGATAACATCTACTGCTTTCTCAAATAGGTTCATTACACAAACTTCTCAACTGGTCATCGAGCGACAGGAGTTTACTGGGAAACTTTACAAATAAATATTGGTAGACACGAGGACAAGGATAAATTGGGAAAGTCCGAAAGTCAGTGTGACAGATTACGCAAGACTAATTGAAAATTGGCGGAAGAACACGGAACACAGCGGGAGAGCGTTGAATCGTACTGTCAAGGCGATTTGAATTTATTTATGAATTATAAAACGGATACGAATTGGAGACGAGTCATGCTGATTTTAGCAGGCTAATGGTGAGATTACCCAGGCGCCATGACTAGGGAACAGTGCCTTTCGAGGTCATCTGATGAACGAGCGAATTCGAATGAACTGACGGGCAGTATGAATAGGGGGTAATTAGACGGAATACACTCATATTGACAGGGAATAGGGAGAAGAAGGATGTCATCTAATACGAATAAACAAGGTCCCAGCAGCAAAAAGCATTAAGTGAGCATTGGCAATCGGCTCACGTAACAAATTGGCCAAGCAGATGGATGTAAAGAGGACACCTTGCGCACCCGTCACTAACGAACGCCTGAATCATTCATCTCGCTTGCAAATTGCTATTTCAGACTACTTTTTGGGTTCGACATTTTAATTTTTAAAATGGGTTATCGAAAATTCACTCACACGTCCATTTTTAGCTCCGGTGATTAGGAATCGATCGGCAATCTGATGTCGTTTCCAAGGAGAATTCCTGTAAAAAAATTGATTTAGAAACGGTTTTATGCTTCCGAAAGAAAAAAGAAACGATTCAGAATTCAGATAAATATTTACTGTTTCGTGCTTTCGATGCTGACCACGCCTAGCAACAAAAAAAAACAGATGTTTCGATGTTCAAAGCTAATTTATATTCTTGTTTTCAGATAGTTTTACTTTCTAGATTTCAAATTTACAATAAAATTTAAATTTTGAAAAAATTCCAAAAATTTGCAAAAAAGAAAAATATGCAAAACACTGTTTTGAATTCGCGCTATTTGAGCTTTCGGTGCGAGACCCCCGCAACTACGGTCGCACTCGTGACGATCGGTGTCTGCGTCTTTTCATTTTCTCTGACAACTTTCTACTCATTTTCTCTGTTCATCGTCGTTGTCCTGTAAAAGTATTGGAAACCTTCCAGGTTTTCAAGTTTCTGTATATTTATTCTCACTCGTTATTTTTCGATTTACAACCTCTATTGCCTACCGCACATATTTATTTTATTGATTTTCAGGCTTCGTTCACGGACATCCGTCGCGAAGCAGCTCAACAATGAGAGAGAAGGTTCGTTTTCATTATTTATATTCACAAAAATTCGAAAATGTGAAATTCGCACGACTGCGATTCGGCTGAGATGGAAGAGGCGGCGAGCTGAAATTAAAAAGTTGTCGTCTTGAGTTCCAGCTTTTCTGTCTTTTCCATTTCAGACGAAGTGCCGTCGTGTAACGACTAATATCAGTATTTTGCGTAGAAGCCTTTTCATCGTGGGTTTTAAGAGAAAATTAATCATTGACGTTTCAGTGGGCCAAGAAGCGCATGCGTCGTCTGAAGCGCAAGAGAAGAGCCGCAAAGAAGTAAACGCTCTACCTACAGTCACAAGGAGTTCAATTTTGCTGTCAACCATCGAGCTCGACTTCACCGTTACCTCAATGATCGTCATCAGAATTGTTCTCCATTCGTTACAATCTACCAGTTACTTTCTTTATAATCAAAGCATTCTTTTGTAAATTGTTGATTAGATCGTTTCTTCGAAACTTTCCAAATAACTTTATAAATATGTTTGTCTTCTATCCAACAACTTCAGAAGATCGTAGGAAATATTGAACGCATTCATGGCACATCAATACGAGTGACAGACAGTCTTCTCCGTTTCTGGGTTACACATGGGAGTCTAGAATTGGCTGTTGGACGATGTCCAGTTTTCTTTATTGACACAATGTTGGAATAGGAAACACTGCAGGTTTAGCAGATCATAGTTGAATTCATGATATTAAAAGTTCAGTATTGCGAAAACTACACATCGTTGAAACTCTGAATGAGTTAAGTATTTAAAAATCAACATGTTACTTCTGTAAATCTTGATTTCTATGCTAAATAAATCGGTGTAAGGTGCGCCGTAATCATGAAGCCTCGACTTGAAAAGTTTTTCATGTTTTTTGAAAAAAAACATCGTTTGAATTGCGCGCTGGTCGCGTTGTCGTTGCGAGACCCGCCGCTGTACTACGGTCGCACTCGCTTCAGCACGTGGGCGCTAGGCTTGGTCGATTTTGCATTTACCTAAATTTTTCGATGCTTTTTTTGCCTAAACTTGAATGTTTTTTGAGGTTTTCAATCAATACGAATAGTTGAGATGTTCATATAGCTAATGAGCTCGTATTTCTCTTTCTCGTGTATTATGATTGTCTTTTAAAGAGCTGTGCTTTCCGTTCTTCATGTTTTTTTGTTTTCCAGGCTTCGTTCACGGACACCCGTCGCGAAGCAGCTCAACAATGAGAGAGAAGGTGAGTTTTAACGATTTTGCGATATGATTTTTCTCGAATAGCGATTTGTTTCGTCTTTCATTTCATCGAATTATCGATTTTTCAGTGGGCCAAGAAGCGTATGCGTCGCCTGAAGCGCAAGAGGAGAGCCGCAAAGAAGTAGACACTCTACCTCCAGTTTCAAGACGTTCAATTTTGCTGTCAACCAATGAGCTCGACTTCACCGTCATCTCCAAGATCGTCATCAGGATTGCTCGTCACTTGTTACCATCTTTCTGTTGCAATGAACTTTCGTTCAAATTTTTGTTTTCAAAAATTAAATGAATGGTTTATTCTAAACAACTTTTATGTCCTGATCAAAATACAACTGATGTGGAATAGAAGGTCCATCTACAAACAGCGGAAAAGAATTGTCTCCTGTACACCTGTATTTTCCAGCATGGTCTTCGGTTAGCTCATTTAGAATCAAGTTGTTTCCGTCGTACTCGAAGCTTTCCGAATTCCCTGAAAATTGTCTTGTTGGTGGTCTTTCATAACTTGCCTACCAAGTGGCTCGCCGTTTTTCTCCCATCGAACCATTGGTTCAGGGTTGCCGATGATGGGGCATTCCAAAACCATTCTCTCACCATGCAATCCTTTTCTTTCGGCACCTGAAAACAAAATTCCAAGAATTTATCTTTCGTTTAGCACAAATACCAATAACATGTGGAGGCCTTGCATTGAGAACTTCGGAGACGCGGACAGCAGATGGGAAGTCTAGTACTGGTGGCACTGTGATTTCATTATGACAAAATGAATATATAAAACATCAAAACTCACAATAAATGATCAAGTTCCCACTGTGAATCTGTTTGTCCAATGTCCGAACTTCGCATCGATATCTTCCAGCTACTCTGACATTTGCCTTTCCGATCTCAAGATAGACCTTTCCTTGGTTTACGGTGCCTGGAAAAACCTGAAAACTTTCTACGTTTGTGCACATTATTGAGAAACTCACTTTTCCATCTGAGAGTCTCGTGAATTCTCCATACTCCACGTCCAAATGCTCTCCGAGTTTTTGAGCACCACACCTGAATGAATTGGTGAGAGTTAGAAAGTTTAGTTGAGGCTCACCACAAGTTCTGAATATCAGCATAAAGTGTTTTATTTGGAGTACCGATATGGGACTCTGGGTTCGCAATAACTGCTAAATTTCCGATGACGGTGATCGGAGCAGGATCAATCGACGCTACAGGAAGGACCGAGCATAAGCCTGAAAGATTAGTTTCCGAAAATCAGTTACCAAAAAAAAAAAAATAAAATCAAAAACTTTACCTATTAAAAGAATGTTCGAAATTCTCATATCTCTTTCTTCGTTTTCTACTCGATATTGCTCGGATTGAATCGAACCACCAATACTTCCTGGCGTCTTTTCTTTCTCTCTTTTTCACTCTTCTGAGTCTCTCTGATTTTAAAGATATTTCATCAGATGGAACAGTTGTGTAACATCCGGACACTCTTTTCGAGTCAAAGATTCAATGGGAAGTTGGACGACAAGAGAAGATCCAGTGACCTTTTTTTCGTGCTTTTTTTAAAGGTAATTTGTGTGATCCATGACGTCATAAGTAGGTGGAAACGATAATGATGGATTGGTGGCGGATGGATCTGGATCACGAGAAGTTTAAGACGCAATGTCTGAGAGGTTCGACTTCAGGCCTATAGGACCATGTTACACATCCGTCAAACTTATCCGATCGGGCTCATTTTTTGTATGTTTGTTACCAATGGCCCACTTATTAAAATACACATTAGAATTTTAAGCTCCGCCCCTTTTGGAAAAAGTTAGGCCATCAAATAGACCAAAAAACCAAAATTTTTATTTTTGACGATAGAGTCAAAATCTTTTCTGAATTAGATTTGCCACATGTTTTTGAGTATTTCTTCAATGGACAACTATTTTCCAACTCTGGGGCATATAGGAGAAAAATTGCCATTTGTCGACTTTTCATACGACTTTTTCAGAATTTTTCAGTTTTTCGAATTTTTGAAAAGGTTGAAGTATAGGCAACCAGCGAGTTTTTTTCAGAAAAAGCAATTCCATGTTGTTGGCCATTAAAATCAACCCTAACATAAAAAGTTTCTGGGGGGCGCCATAGACTTTTGTGCAATTTTAGGGTTGAAAATCAACATTTTTAACGTACCCCCCTCCATGGTCAAAATGGTCATAGGCTCAGATTTGGCTAAAATTTTGTCAGAATGTTTCCACTAGCTTATCTCACAGCTTCACAAAGTATTACCTCATTTGATAAAGAATTGTGCTTTCTACAGTATCTCAAAAATTTTCGGCCTGACTCTGGAGGGGGCAAATTGGATGTTGAATAATTTTAGTAGTTTTTCAGCGAACGGCTCAAAACTTTGCAGAATACCTAAAAAATGTGTGTTTCTATTGTATCAAACGTTGAAATTCGCTAGACACTCGAAAAACTTTATATTTTGTGGTGCGGAATTATGTCAACTTTTGATGTACTGTATCTGGAAATAAAAGTTATGATACTATTCATTTTTCTAAGCAATTATGTTTTAACACACATTTCTAAGTATTCTGCAAAGTTTTGAGCCGTTCGCTGAAAAACTACTAAAATTATTCAACATCCAATTTGCCCCCTCCAGAGTCAGGCCGAAAATTTTTGAGATACTGTAGAAAGCACAATTCTTCATCAAATGAGGTAATACTTTGTGAAGCTGTGAGATAAGCTAGTGGAAACATTCTGACAAAATTTTAGCCAAATCTGAGCCTATGACCATTTTGACCATGGAGGGGGGTACGTTAAAAATGTTGATTTTCGACCCTAAAATTGCACAAAAGTCTATAGCGCCCCCCAGAAACTTTTTATGTTAGGACTGATTTTAATGGCCAACAACGTGGAATTGCTTTTTCTGCAAAAAACTCGCTGGTTACCTATACTTCAACCTTTTCAAATATTCGAAAAACTGAAAAATTCTGAAAAAGTTGTATGAAAAGTCGACAAATGACAGTTTTTCTCCTATATGCCCTAGAGTTGGAAAATAGTTGTCAATTGAAGAAATATTCAAAAACATGTAGGAAATCCATTTCTGAAAAGATTTTTACTCTATCTTCAAAAATAAAAGTTTTGGTTTTTTGGTCTATTTTATGGCCTAACTTTTTCCAAAAGGGGCGGAGCTTAAAATTCTAATGTGTATTTTAATGAGTGGGCCATTGGTAACAACCATACAAAAAATCAGCCCGATCGGATAAGTTTGACGGATGTGTAACATGCTCAATTCGGTCTGGTGGGACATCGTGTCTTAAAAATAAAGTTTGCTGGTACGCTGGTAGATGTTCTGAATACTTGGAAAAGTCGAACTGATAATAAATACAAGACAAGAATGAAAATAGTTGAGTGAAAGAATACCAAGGGGATTTGAAGTCAATTCAAATGAAGTCTATAAAATGTAAAAAAATTTCAGATCGTAAAAAACTGTTCTTCCGGCTTTTTCAACAGATGAGCCAGAAGAGGAAATTGAAGGAATACGATTGAATTAAATACACGATTCTAGTGAACGAGCTGCAGTCCTTCCTTTGATCATTCAGAACTTCTAAAATCCTAACCCCGTTAATCTGTTTTGACAGTACAATCAATCTATGGAGCATATTTCAGATTCCCACAAAAAAGAAGTGCATGTCTGGAAACGACGTAAAAGCCCTCTTCCCCCTCTACAATCTCTCCAAATACAATAATCTGAACATTCTAGTCAACCCCAAAAAATGTCTCCATCCCTCTTTTCCATCCAAATTTCATTTATTTAGATCTCTCAACTCGCTTTTCATTTTTAATCAGAGCTCTGCTTTAACTTGATTGGCATACTGACCTATACATTGACAAATTGAAAAAAAAAGGAGGAGCCAAATCCCTTCCAGCTAATTTTCTGTGTTGCCTTCTTGCTCTGAGCCTTCGTTAGAAGATGTCAGAAAACGAAGAAGGCAATCCAATCTGGTGAGAATCACTTAAATTTCAGTTTCCTCTCTTTTCCTTCTTCCTTTTTATTCAAGAAATCTGATGATCCAAAAACCCACACATTTTGTACTAATTGGTCTCAAATTTTTACCAATTAGAAAGGTGTCATACGGTAAGAGGAATATGATCTCTATCTTCGTACTTCTTTCATTATTCATTATGAATAACGTCTTCTTTGACTTTTTCTTCTTTTAACTCCATGATAACAGAAGACAATATACTCCATTGTCCAACTCAATTCGTCATTCTTCGTCCGTCCTCCATTCGTCCTTTTTTCGTTCCCTTTGCCCATTTTTCTAACATTTTGTCCTCTTTTCCCAAAGGAGCTGCTTTTACTGTGTGTTTCAAAACTTGATCAATCATTTTGACAGAGCCAAAATTCGCATTATTAGGACCACGCGGAGTTCTTTCCTTGTATCAGTGTTTTGTAACTTTATTCTCGTAAACACTTTCCTTCCCTATTAAAGTTACAGTATTATTTTCAAATTCATCTTGTATACACCGAAATCAGCCAAGAATCGAGTAGGTGTCTCTAGATGTATTCCTATTTCTGTTTTCTAACTCGAAGTTCACGTCAAACCCCCAAATCGTAGTTATGATATGCCGTTTCCCCCCTCACCACTTCTGAATCCTTTCTCTGTTAATCTCTCATTTTTCACCTCCCTCTTTCTTCTGTTTCATTTTCGACCATCCGATTGGTTTTGCAGATAAGAAAGTGGGCAGAGCATCCTCCGAAACCCCCATTTTGTTGTTCTTTCGATCACTAAGGTCACCATGATTATAGTGTTCAGAAGAAGTTGATGACTGATCGGTTACTTTGAAGAAGTTTCCCCTTAAAAAAGGGAACACGAGTTAACCTCGAATAAAAACCTGCTCATTTTAGATTCATCTAATTGTTGTGTTTTTTCGTATGCAATCGTTTGACTATCCAAGAGAGTATCCTCCTTCTTTTTTCTTTTTAGGGTCCTTTCTCTCTTCTTCATTCCAACAATTTCAGATTGTGTAGAAAGAGTGTATATAAATCCAATTTGTTTCCACAAAAGAGGACCTCGTTTCTAATTGAATTATGAAGCATCTGAAGACGTCGCTTCTTCTTCTCCGACTTCATCTGATTCATATACATTTTCTCCGTTTTTCCCGATATTTCATTTCCAGTCGAACATCCTCTAGAAACAGTTTGAAACTTCTATGGGCGGTCTCCCATTATGATGATATTCCGTCGTCATTTTCTCACTGACCAATTTTTATAATTATTCCTCATTCTCTATTATTGGCCTTTTGTGACATCTTTCCATTGCTTTGTGACGTTGTTGTAGTAAAGAAAAATGAGAGAATGAAAAATGAAAAAAAAATGCGGAGGAGTGAGTTGAGTTGAGGAAAAGGATAACCGAATAAATTGGGTTGATCCGTGTATGTATTGTGCAAGCAAAAAGGTTCCTGTTTTTGAGAGTGTGAACAGAATGTGAGTTTCTCAAAAAACATTCGCAATTTTCTTATTCTTTTCCATTTTGTCTAGGGTTTTTCGTGTTGCTTCCATATTTCGGATCTATCCTTGGAAATTCATATTAAGCACTTTATAGATCTTTCAGTTTGAGTTTCAGCTCAGAAACTGTCTTTCCATAGAAATCGAGTCTTGTGTTCTAAAATTCAGGTTGATCACTGATACTTAGTGTTGAACATTTGTTTCGAAATAAACAATTTCAAAGTATGTAATTTCAATTTTTTGAACTAAAGTTCTGCTCCAAATATGACAGCAACTAATTCTAGATCTTAACTCTGTGAGTCTGTTCGTGCCACTCCATAGTTGGACTGCGAGTGTATCAATCGAAATAAAAGCTTTATCAGTTAAACTGGAACTTTATCTCTCGGTAATTTCCCTTCTCCAAAATAATCAAATCTGAAAATTTCGAAATTTCACTCTTCGCTTATAATCTACACTACTGGAGGCCTGATCTGTTCTGGTGGTTCAAAAATCTGCCAAAGTTTTTTCTTGAAAGAAAAAGTTTTCTTGATGTATGCGCTCATATACTAACCAAATTTGAAGGCATATTTTTCAGCTTCACAATCTGAAAAGACAATCTTTCCTGTTACAATTCCAGTTTTTAACAGAAAAAACAACATTTTATACTTATTCCCCTGAAATTTACTCCAACTTTCTAAATCCGGATTTTGCAAATTCACCATCTTTGAATCCTTCCAAAACTTTTCCCATTTTTCCAAATTGCTTCCATCTCTGTTCATTCTTTCCTTCTTTTTTTGACATCATTTCCTCTTCAAGAACACTTTCCCTTTTGCTCTTTTGAGGGGAAAGAGGCCCCCGGGGCACCCCATGGATACCAAAAATACCTTTGAAAATTTGGAGAAAAATAAAAGTTGTTTGGGTTTGAGAAGACGTAACTTAGTACAACACCCTTTTTCTCCTTCTTCGCCTTCCTGTCTCCACGAAAACCTTCGTCCAACTAAATTTATGAACTACTCGTTTTGCTTCCACGCCTTCTGATGTTTTCGAGTTTTCGTTTCAGCTTCTTCTTGCTTTTTCAAATATGATTACATGTCTTTTTTCGTGTCTTGACGAGTTCGGAAATAGAGAGGAAGAAACAATTCAAATGAACTCTTTTGTCTAGATTGAAATGTGTCTTTGAAGATTTCAGATGGCTTTTTCTTCGAAATTTTTGTACTGCAAGGTTCTCAAAAAAGTATCTTCTTTTCCTTCAACAATATTGTTTTCCCTCGCAAAACATGACTAAAATTGCACTTTTCCTCCCATTATGTGTCATCTGAATAGTTTCATTTGAATTGTCTCCCGTGACAACAATATTTCACCATGGATTCTTCCTCATTTTTTCCTTTCTGTCATTTGCAGGAGAATATAATGAAAGAAGAAATAGAGCCACCGCTTTATTCGCAACTCATCTCTGTTATTTTTTCCTTTTCTGTCGCCTACTCTTCTCCTCGTTTTCCGGTTTTTGTCTCACTGTGTCGATTATTGCTCCCATAGGAGTACTTTCCGGCTCCAGAACTCCAGAATTTCCAGAGTGAAGAAGATGACACACACAAAGGAAATCAGAGTGAACAGAAATGAAAACATTTTCTCTTTTTCGAAAAATAGTTGCTCATACACTGATCGACTAGTAGAAGAGTACATGAGATTCTCATCAGAATCGTGGGAATATCTTGGATATTTTACAAGTTTTTCTACATAATCTGCTCCAGTTTTCTGCTACTAGTCAAGAAACAACACGAAGTAAATAATATATCTTTTGCATATTTCATGATTTATCCCCTTTATTATTCTTACCATTTTCAATCATGCACTTCTGCCGAGCCTACCAATTGAGTACCTTTTTTATTTACCTAGTTTTTTGTCATGTGGTGCAGAAGTTTTTTCTTATTCTCCAAGTGGTTAATAATCGTTTTGAGAGATTTTATTGATTCTGATTGAATAGTGTTACGGTAGGTGTTAGAAAATTGAAAGTAACCAGTGGGAGTCTCATTATTTAGTTTATTTCGAACAGAGATATTGGTTGAAGAAAAATATATGATTTTCATAAAGGTTTCAAAAACAGTCGCGCTTTTCATCGGAATTTTCAACTGTAAAATAAGCAGATCAAACCCATTCCGTCATAGCTGAACCTTTCCCGGTTGTTAGACTAGTCAGTTCTCCGAAACGAAGCCCAGAATTTAGAAGTCAAGCAACTGAGGTCATCATTAGAGCTCTTTGCCCAACCATATAATTTCCCAATGAAACGGTCTACTGAAAACTAATATATGTTTTCAAGAGAGATTTCAGATTGAAACTCTCATTCCAAGTTCAGCTGTTCTAACACCAGAACACCTCTTTGCTCCTTCGTCTCCTATCCTCATCTTCCTTTTCATATTCATCTGAAACTCCGCCCCCTATCCAACAATCTTTCTTCTCCTTTTCTACTACTCCCTATGCACTCATCAGAATGTTCCATCAATCTGTGTGGGTGCACCTTTTCGATTCCCTTTCATTTTTTGTTTCTTGTTCATTTTTGTTTCCATTTTTTTCTCCATTATATTGGTCATTATTCAAGCGCACGAGAGAGCCGACAAGAAGAAAGCCTTTAGGAGAGAAAGTGCTCGTCTGGGAATAGTTCGTCGCATTTCTTCCACTTTTTCTCGTTTCGAAATGATCAACTGTTCTCGTTCCCAACCTCCGGATATCTCTGCCAATAGTTCCGTCATTTCCATTGTGCTCACCTATTTGGTTCTTTTCGCTGTGGCCTTTGCTGGGAATGTTACGATGTTCATGATTCTGTGTCGGTGAGTGTGACAGATCGAAATTTCTGAGAAACTGAACACAATTTTGCATCACAATGTGGTAATTTGAACCTATTTTTACATGTTTCTCAATAATAGTGTTCAGTAGAAGTACGAAAGAACACTTTTTGGATTCTGAGAATCGTCAAGAATTCGTACCTAACATTATATCTATAATGTTTGAACCAAGCTCATAAAATATTAAAACTATAAACAAAAATGACTCTACGAATTTCGTGTGTGGCTTCGGAATTAGAATTATGATAAAAATGATGACATCTGAAAATAAATAGAATGAGTAGACACCTGGAAGAAGCCATTTTTCAAAGAATAAACTTCAAAGTTCCATTTTCAGAAATCAACTGGTCAAAGTGAGACGGGTGCATTCTCTTCTGCTCCATATGAATATTGCACATCTTCTCGTCACACTTATCGTTATGCCAAAAGAGATTCTTCACAATTATATGGTCGCCTGGTTTGCCGGTGATATTGTAAGCAGGGTATCGGGAAATATTCAGATAGATTACTGTAGTCGAGTTGGGAAGGAAGATTCTGAGCAAGCCGACGAGTTGAGATCTCATTTTTCTCATTTTTGAGCCATCTGAAATGTGACCTTATTCTTAGTAATGCAATGATTGGGCAAAATGTGGAAATTAATTGAATCCGTGAAGGATGGATCTTGAAACAACGGACATTTTCCGTAAAAAAGGGAACAAATTATTTTGAAAAGCAAATTAAAAAAAAAAACGTCTCTGGGGCACCAGATCACATGTTTACGCTTTCAGAAATCTTCATATTTTCCCAACTTTTTGTAGCTGTAACATTTTGAGATTGTCACCCTGTCACATTGATTGTACTTTTGCCACAAGTGCCCATTTTGTATGCGACATTAATTCTGAATAACAATTCCGAATTCTTCTTGATCTATTCAAAACTTCCAGATGTGCCGAGTGTGTAAATTCTTCGACGTCTTCGGGATCAGTCTATCGATGAACGTTTTGATTTGTATCACTTTAGATCGTTTCTATTCAATCTTCTTTCCATTATATGCAATGAGAGCGAGAAAAAGTGTTCAACGGATGGTTTCGATTGCTTGGATTGTCTCTTTTATCACTTCGGCCCCTCAACTTTATCTCTTCAAAACGGCAGTTCATCCGTGTTTTGAATGGTACACCCAATGTGTTTCTCTGAATTTCATTGGAGAGTTATCGAATGATGTAGGGTCCACACGAGAAGGTATTAGGAAGCAAGATGTAGATTTTCAGGTGGTCTTCTACTTCTCAATCATCAATATCATCCAAGTTTACATTGCTCCATTGATTGTAACGGTCATTTGCTATTCGCTAATTCTTTGGAAAATTTCGAGGAAGACGAAATTAGTCGGGGAGAAAGAATGTAAGTTTCTGAAAAAAAGAATTCCGCAGAAGTACACATAATACTCGAATTTCAGCCGAAAAATCATCTGAACTATTGCTAAGAAGAAACGGACAAAACAATCTTGAAAAGGCGAGAAGTCGAACTCTCAAAATGACATTCGTCATAGTCTTGGCCTTCATATTCTGCTGGACACCCTACTCGATTCTGATGTTTCTTCACTTTCTCCGTCGAACCGATTGGATTCCAAAAGACATTCGAAAATTCATCTACGCCTTCGCTGTTCTCAATTCTGCCATATCCCCATATCTCTATGGATACTTCTCTTTCGACATCGGAAAAGAACTTCAACTCCTATTCGCTTGTTCCCGTGCCACTGCTGCAGATCGTCATTTGTCTTGTTCAGCCAATATCAGCAGGTAACAAATGCCTGAAATCCGTCTTTCCTATCCAATCTTTTTCTTTTTTCTTCAGAAATGTGCATTCTTCTTCAGAAACCAAGTCAGTGAGAGAATGCGCAAACGGAGCGCATCGGCCTGTAATTTTGATGGAAAAACCACTAACAACACGTTATCGCCAAGACCACCCCGTGGACACAGTTTGAGACATAAAGGAGATAGACATAATCCTCATTTAGATAATCGTCTCATGATCTGATCTCGAAAATTACGGATTGAGTGATTTGGAACTTTCATTTCTGATTTTTCTTTCTTTATCGGATTCCGTATATTTGGAGCCTGAATTACTTCACTTAATAAACCTTTATGTTGTATATATTTAACTTGTTATTTTGCATTAATAATAACATTTCAACCCAGCAACTTTATGCCATTAAAAATCATCAAATCACTGCTTTACACGCTCAAAAGTTCGAAACCGATTGTCCACAACCACCATTTTTTCTATATCTATCTAACTTTTTGTAGTTGTAACATTTTGAGAGTGTCACCGTGTTGATTGTACTTTTGCCACAAGTCCCATTTTGTATGTGACATTAGATTTACTTCTGAATAACAGTTTTGATAGTTTCGTTTCTATTCAATCTTCTTTCCATTATATGCAATGAGAGCGAGAAAAAGTGTTCAACGAATGGTTTCGATTGAAAGTTTTCACAATAAAACTAGGGTGATTTTTTCGGCGGTTTCAAGATTACTTCATCAATGAATATTCTCACTTTTCACAGTCTGTATTCCAAGTTTTATCCTTCTATGCGTGATAGTAAGAAAAAAGTTTTCTCCACTGTTAATTTTCTCCTTCATCGTTTCGGGATCTCTATTTTTTCTTGGGGCCTGGAAATGGTAACAAAAAAGGTTCCTGATGATTCCCTGTCTTTCATGTTCCAGCCGGATAGTGCTCACAGAAATTGGATAGTTATCTACTTCATTGATCCATGGCGTTCTACGTTTTTTCATTGCAGATTCGGATTTTCAGAGAATTTCGTTAAACGCTACTGCTTTTCGGGGAATCTAGATTCAAAGTCCCCTCTTGCAAACTCCTTCAGGAATTCAAAAATCTTTGGCATCAGGAACTTAAGTTTTAGAAATTATGGCTCTTTATGATTTAACGGGGGTTTTAAGAATTAGCGGGGGTTTTGAGAATTAGCGGGGGTTTTGGGAATTAACGGGGGTTTTGATCAATTAAAAGCAAACTATGATTGTTTTATCTCAATTAGTCTAATTTAATCTAGTTTTTAGTCTATAAGTTGTTTGGAGTTGATATTTCAAGTCTAACTAGTTATTTTTGCTTTTAGGGTCCAATCTTCGGAATAATCTCTTGTGTTGTAAAAATGTGTTATGAGACATTTGAGGGGCTGCTTTAAAGCTCAGTTAGGGTCCTCAGTTTGAAAAATTAACTTGCAGTTTGCTGGCGGCCATAATAGCATCAAATACATGCTGTAATTCGTTAATCCCTGTCCTCGGTGGAATAAAGGGCCCCATTCAAACGTGAATAACTTTTTTCAGAAAAATCGGGTAAAAATCTGGTCAACAGAAAAATTTTACCTTATTAAAAAAGCTATCGATTGATTAGAAAATCGTAAAATTTCATCAAAAATAAACAGAGTTACGCTTTTTTTTGTAAAAATGATGCCAAAATTTTCAAATTTTTGGCTAAATAAGACGTAACTCTGTTAATTTTTGATGAAATTTTATAATTTTCTAATCAATCGATAGCTTTTTTAATAAGGTAAAATTTTTTTGTTGACCGTATTTTTAACCGATCCCTCTGAAAAAAGTTATTCGCATTCGAATACGGTTTTCAGACGAAAAAGAATGAAGAAAAGGAGAATAAAAAGGGAAAGAAGCTGGCAAAGTTCTTCATGTTCAATGGAAAAGAGGAGGATTTGAAGACCCCGGTTCAGGCAGAGATGTTGCCTTTGGATTCCACTCAGGATTCAGATGAAGAACATGAATCACCTTTGGGCTCATCTTACGAATTCAGTGGAGACGAGAAGCTCACTGGCATTCAACTTCTCCCATCTCCACCGACCAATTTGGTGCAAAGATTGAGAGCTCAAGCGAGAAGGTCGAGACGTGTGATAGAGAGCTCTCAGGATTACTGTAATGTAAGTCTACAGTAATCTTTTTAGAAGTGTGAATTTAAAATTTCAGTATTCTGACGAGGAAGATTCCCTCTTCAACATTCAATCCTTGTGCCATGACCCAGTGACTCTAATGTCTTACCAATCAGGAGTCCCGTTGAATATCCAAGGTGAACTTGGAATCCTGAAATTGTATTCTGAAAACTGGAAATCTTTCAGATTCCCGAATTCTTCGTGTGAATCAAGACCGTCTCGGATACAAGAAGAGCCACACCACCTACGCTCATTCCTCTGCATCTCCATACTCTCGTCGTCCCTCCTCATCGTCGTCGGATTCTGGAACCGCTTCTGAACAGACTACTATTATTCAGAACTTGTAAAGGATTAATAAATGGAGCCCTATTAAAAATTTTGAAATATTAAAAACCTCTAATAGAGAGGCATGACCATCTATTGTTCAATCTCCTCAAAATCAAAACTCGAATTTCACAAAAGTATACATTACTATTTTTTGAGGAGCAACTCAAAATGTGTTTCATGTTGATCCTAGTCAATTTTTGACAAGGAATCGATACAGACTATTTTCAGATCAATAGAAATCAGAGTAAGTGCGCAAATTCCTCGTCAAATTTCGCCATATCCGCCAGTTGTTGCTGCTTTTTGCAAAAACAAAAGTTAAAAAAAATAGATTTTTCGCGGATAAATCACTAAACGCGCAAACGCACGGGAAGTGTGTCAATAACACCAGTTGGCACACAAACGGTTTTTTTTGTCTGACCGCGAAATAGTGTGCGCAGAGAAAAAAAACGCACGCGATACATAGAGGCCCGCGGAAACCGGGAGGTGTAGGTTGCTACAGACCCACCCTATATAAGCGACGTCGCATTCTCGTATGCCCGCACAAGTGTCGATGTTCTAACGACCATTCCAGTATGAGGAAGGCACCCGATAGGCCCCTATCGGGATTGCTGAGTAGGTACCGGGTGGAAATGAGGACCTGTGGGTGGTGTGAAGCGCCACCCCGCTGGAGTGCGAGGAAATCACCCCCGGAGCTGCAGTGACCGGGAATTTTTCAGGCGCGGGGGGGCCGGTTTTGAAAAAATTTTGGCTCATTATCATCGTCATTGTCATTATCATAACCATGATCACGCGGCGGATCCCGGCGTCGCGCGGCGCCCGGAGGCGGCGCCAGGCGCGGCCGGCACATTGCTGTGTGGCCTGCAGGTTTTCCTTTCGAAAAAAAAGTCACCGGAGCGATTTCCGCGACCGTATGGGTAGGGACCACAACTATGTTCCCCTATGTTCCCCTATTTTTCGAACATATAACAAATCGACCACAGGGATTCCGAATATCAAATCAATCTCTAATTTTCGAGTTATTAATCTCTAATTTTCGAGTTATTGACAGACGCGATAATCTCTAATTTTCGAGTTATTGACAGACGCGATAAGTTTTTTGCCTCAAAAATGCGTCAGAGCTGAGGTACCTCTAATTTTTTTAGCCCTCTCAAAGACTTAGGCTTAGTGAATAGGGGAACATAGTTGAAACGACCCAGTGAGTTGGCCCTCATATTGAAAAATTAGGTCAAACTTCGCGAAACTTGCTGTTTTCACATATGAATGAAAACGATGTATTGTTATAAAAAATTTTAGAACAAACCTTTGTTTGACAGACTGCTAAATCTCATGAAGTTTCATAAAGTTTGAGCCATTTTATCTCGGTGCAGACAAAAACCACTTTCAAACTGTTTTTGATTCTAGGTCACGGAAAAGGTACCTCTGTTTTTTTATGTCATTTAAATCTACGCAAAATTTAGGTCTAGATGAAGTTTCAACCATGTTCCCCCGAGTTCGACCTTTTTTTCCTGCGCTGATATCTGCAATTTTAACTTCTTTTCTGTGATTTCGGTTGCCCTAGTTTGATTTCAGAGAATACTTTTTTAAAATTAGAGACACAATATATAGCTCAGCGGTTAACATTAACGGTTTCGACTTGATGGGCCCAAGTCAGGGGTGTGCGGCAATGCCGTTGCCGAGTTCATACGACACACAAGACCGCATAGTGGAAGTGTTAAGGATCCTAGTTGTATTTTCTGCTATTATGGCCGCCAGCAAACTGCAAGTTAATTTTTCAAACTGAGGACCCTAACTGAGCTTTAAAGCAGCCCCTCAAATGTCTCATAACACATTTTTACAACACAAGAGATTATTCCGAAGATTGGACCCTAAAAGCAAAAATAACTAGTTAGACTTGAAATATCAACTCCAAACAACTTATAGACTAAAAACTAGATTAAATTAGACTAATTGAGATAAAACAATCATAGTTTGCTTTTAATTGATCAAAACCCCCGTTAATTCCCAAAACCCCCGCTAATTCTCAAAACCCCCGCTAATTCTTAAAACCCCCGTTAAATCATAAAGAGCTGAAATTATCATTTGATCAGAATGAAGTTAATGTATCAGCCTCTCCCATCCTCTTTCCACATGTGTTAATGTCCTCTGGAGTAATTCATCTGACACCTGTCACATTTTCCTCCATTCTCTCCACGTGTACTCTGCCCTTCGCCCTTTCTCTCTTGCACCCTTTCTCTTCATATTTCTCAATCCATCACAGATCACTGTTTCCTATTTTTCTCACATTTTCAGATAACACTTGCCATTTTTTTTGCTGCAGCAAAGTACGGCGTAGTTTAAGTTTTCGTCCTTCTCACCAAAAAGTGTCAAAAAGAAAGTTTTATGAGGAGTTCATTATGTTATCAAATCACATGGTGGTTCCGTCTTTCATCTAAATTTTCCGTCATTAACGTGTCCCTCTGCCAGCTGGTCTCGAGAATCCGGGCATCCGGAGTTTCCGTTTTTCCCGTCGTTTTTTCACCGACAGACGTCTCTTTTTCGTATTTTATTCACACTCTCTTATGGTCTGATAATTCTCAAGCATCATTTTATTTCTTTTCTCGACATTTTTTGTTTCACTTATCATCACAAGTGCAGATGGAAGAAGAAGAAGAAGAAGAAGAAGAAAAGGACGAGGCGGTGTGAAGAGATTGTTTTTTGTTTCCAAACATTTTATATCATGTGAATCAATGCCGGTCGAGAGACTCTTTCTGTTCCAAACTTGATTTCCAAGAGAGATTTTGATTGATTTTTGAGATTTTATAACATGGAATTCGTCATTTTTCAACAATACAGAACACCAATTGAAAGTTTCATCAAAACACTACCCAAGTTTGTTGCAACAAATAATAGGAGCAGTAGGGCGCACATTCCTCCACAGCTGTTTTTTTCGCGTAATCCTCGCGGGTAATAGTCTCAGAATGCAAAGAGTCTATTGATTCTACTCATATCCTCATTGTGAGGGACACATAAATAAGGTTCTGTTCGTAATGGTTTTTATTGATTTTTCCTGGATTTTTTGAATTTGTAAAATTGGTTTTGGTTTTTCAACGAAGTCTAGTTGGAAATTCAACTATCTAGTGCTGGGATCCAAAATTAGTACAGAAGTTTAATATTTTGGAATTTTTTTTGGAAAATTCAACAGAATTTTTGATTTCTGTAATCTCTAAATATTTTGGTCGTTTCTCAAAAACTTTGCTATGAAATTTGATTTTCAAATTCTCCTTCCTCCCCCTCCAACCCGAATGCTTTCTAAACTTTAAGATCAAACTATTCTAACTTTTTAATTATCTGACCTTCCACGTTTGGATGACAAGACTGGCTCAAATCCACCTGCAGAAAACTCTCTTTTTCTCTCTGCCTCCTCTTCCGGTTGCCTTCTAATCTTCTCCCAAACGTCTCTACACAATATTATCAGTTCATAAAATGTTGCCAATTTCAGACCAAGACCTCGGCAGCATGGGGTACATTAAACAGGAAAAACACCCACTCGAATACGAATATTTACAACCAGAGCACCTCAAAGGATTCGATTCTTACAAGGTTTGTGGATTCATTAGGAATTTCTAGCTGTAAAAGTTTATATTTTCAGTATAATTGTGTCGACAACTCTCCGTTATCAGTCTGGGTTTCCCATCCATTTTGGAATTGGCTAGTAGAGGTTAAAAGAGAAGAGTTCAAAGGTTTAAACAACTCCAAAAAAATTTCAGTTTTATCCACGAACATGGGTGCCAAATGTGTTAACATTAGTTGGATGGGGATTCGTAATGGCTGGATTCTTTATTGAAGGATATCTCGACTATCGAATTGATCGGAATTCCGATGGATCATTGAATCCGATTCCTGATTGGTTTTGGTTTGCAGCCGCGTTGTGTACATTCCTTGGACATACATTAGATGGAACCGATGGAAAACAGTCGAGAAGAATCGGAGCAAGTGGACCAACTGGAGAACTTTGTGAGTCTTTGAACATGAAATTGAGAGTTTTCTAGAGTTTCTGAGACTCTACAAATGCAACTACTGAAATATGAAGTTTTCGAGAATCGCAAGTCTCACTTTCAAACATATCCATTTTCTCCCTTTCCAGTCGACCATGGTCTCGATTCTTGGTCCACCGTCCCATTCACCATCACAATTTTCTCAATCTTCGGACGTGGAAGGTTCAGTATCTCGTCAGTTGAGCTCTTGTGTGTACTCATCAGTACTCAAATCGTCTTTTTCACAACTCACTGGGAAAAATACAATACTGGAATCATGTTCCTCTCATGGGCATACGATGTCAGCCAATTCGTAAGTTTCTGAGTTTCAGACGAGAATAAAAAACTGAAATTTGGGTTTTAGGGTCTCGTAATTGTGTACTTATGGACATGGTGCGTCGGATACAAATGGTTCCATTTCGATTTGTTTGGTGTTAATTTCGCCCTCGTTTTTGAAATTGGATTTTACTGTAAGTTTTAGATTTTAGTATTTTTTCCTTGAAGTGTAGTCCAGATTCTTACTTTCTTGTGATCTTGTGATCTTGACTCTCCATTGTTCTGCCATGCTGAAATTTTTCAAAATCAAAATTCAAAATGTTTAGTGTGTTGCCTGATGTCCCTAATCGCATCGGCCTACAACGTGAACAAAGCGGAAAAACTGAAACAACCATCTCTCTTGGCCGGAATTCGTCCAGCATGGCCAGTTTTGATTCTGTTCGGATCCTCGGTTTACTGGGCCGTCAAATCACCAACCAATGTTATCGATGCCGACCCACGATTCTTCTTCTTCTGTATGGGAACTGTTTTCAGTAATATTACGGTTAGTATTTCAGATGAAAACAATTTTAAATATATGGAAATTTCAGTGTCGATTGATCATTGCTCAAATGGCGAGCACAGTGTGCGATATTTACAATTTGACACTCGGAATTTATCTCGCTACTATTGGTAAGTTCGATTCCTGTTACTCGGAGTATTGAGATTCCAAGTTTTTGACAACATCAATGTTTACTTTCAGCCCTCTCATTCTACAGTCCCGCACACGAACTCATGATTCTTCGTCTCTCAACACTTGTCATAACTGCTCTTCATCTCCATTATGGAATCTGCGTGGTCAGTTTTCTCTCAAAAGATATCGCATGTTTCTTTCTGACTTCTTATCCCCCATGAATATTCGAGTGTTTCACGACAACTAAATATTTCATCCCATTCCAGGTTCGCCAACTATGCCGCCACTTCAAAATTTACGCTTTCGACGTTTCGTATCTTCAAAATCGAAGCAAATAATAATAACAATAATAGTACTCAAAAGTGTGTATACTATTTTCTATTATTCTTGATGTTCTTCTATTTTCTTGTCAGTTATTCTTTTTTTCCATTTTCATGTGTGTACTTTCGCTTACGCAACCCCCAATGCTGCTCAACGTTTACAGGTCCGATCGCTTCCAAAGAAATAAAGAATATGATTCTTTTTTTGAATTTTAATGAAGGAACTAGATCCCCAAATAACATAGTTTTTTTTGAGATTCCATGACGACTCCGATTCTATTCTAACATCTTCTTCCCACCCATTTTCGGCGCGACATGGGCGGTCTAATTGTTTTGGCATGTAAGTGGCATTTTGGCAGAGCATAGCACATGTCTTCTATTTCTTCTAACACTACTAGTAGTGCTCGGTGAGCTCTTTTCAATTCTGGAGCATGTTTACTCTCACCTATGTTGCACTTCGGGAAAATATTAGAAGAATGGAAGTGGAGAAGAAGAAACGCCTTCTTTTCTCGAAAGAACTTCATTGAATTCTCTAGAGACCACCAAGATACCTTGTGGTTCGGTGTGCAAAATGTTTCATTTTATTTTTGAAGAAGGGCTAGAAAACTTCATTTTGAGCTATGCAACGAATTTAAAATGTGATAGAAATGATGTTTTTTTGCGCTCAAAATAGATTTTGTTGTTGTGAGTAGGTGCCAGATAACAAAATCATATAATTAGGTTAATTATAGGCTTGCAGATCTAGATAAGAGCTGATGTTGGTGTTGTCTCAGAATACAGACATCAAGTGATAGAAAAGGTTTTGAAATTTTGAGAATCTTAAGTTTCGAGATTCAGAACTCTCTAGGAACACAGATTTTTTGAATCCGAGATTTCAGGACTTTGTTGGTCTGTAGTAAGAATTTGAAAACATGATATTCAGGGGTGTTGAGATTCTGCAACTCAGACATTTTCTGAAAACGAGATTCTAAGAGATTCCCATAAATTGCCAGTAATTTAAGCACTGATCCTCTCGATTCAATACAAGTACTAAACAATCGAAAGACTCGCTATCTTCTTCTCTCTGTTTATTTCCAGTTACTGTAATTGTCCGATTGATACAACTACAGTAATCTGAAAGTTCAAATGACCTTCAATCTTCGTTTTCTTTAAAAACAAACATCATAATAATCGCGAACATTCTAGAAATCCAAAAGGATAAATCCATCCCATTTTTTCCACCGAATTATGTTTCTCCCATCCAATATTTCCTTCCTCATGTCTTTTTGCTCATTTCAAATTGGATGTGCATCTCAAAAAAATCAAAAGTGTTGACTCTTTCTCTTCCGAACTCTCTTCATCTCGAATACTATTTTTCATCCCATGTTCCCATCATAAATCGGATGTAAATGGCCGTGGAGATGCTCTTTTTGTGACTGCTTCTCCTAATATTCCTCCCGAAAATCTTCTCACTATTTTTTTGCGGTTTCCGATGTGGTTAACCTTCTCTCCGGGGACCTCTTTTTTCAGTGTCTCGAGTTTTGCAAATTTTCGACCGTTTTTTTATGAGGATATCAACTGAAAAAAGGGGTGGAGACTCTTTTCGCAGAATCATTGGAATCTTGTTAAATTCTTTTCTTTTTTCTTACCCCCTTCGATTGTTTTGACACGAAACAAAAACAATCTTCTCGCTGTTCCTTTCTAATCGTATTTTTGATACTTTAGTCTTATTTTAAAGGCTTTTTTTCTAACATCATCGGCTATTTTGTCGTTTGACATTTCCAATAGTGAATTTAATTGTAAGAGGTGTTGTTTCCAATTGGTTTGTATTTGAATCTGGTTAGCACAACATTGGGTCAGAAGGGATACTGTAGATTTTGGGTTTCGGAATTCTCAAATGCTTAGTATTGAGGTTTGGAGATCAACAGATAACTAGACTTTGAGGTTACGGTATTGTGAGGTTGGGACTTTTTCAAATTTCATATTTAATTTTGAGATCCTAAGTTGGTGGCGTTCTGGTATTCTAGTTTTGCTTGCGATTTCGGGAGTCCAATACTTTAAAATTTCAAGAATTTCTTAAGTGGAGAATCTGAAGATTCCTGGACTTTGAGAAAGCACAGGTGGATCCATTTGAATTTCATAACCTTGCTAAATTGTTGAATCTGGAATCTGAACAAAATATCAAAATCTACCCAAAAACCAATCCCTAACATCCACTTTGAAATTTCCCAGACATTTCATTAAAAAGAGTCACAAGTTCTTCTTCTGATCATTCGAGAAAGAAAAGAAACGTGTTATTAGTTGCATGTCTACTGACGTATCAGAAGAGACATCTCACTTCAAAAAGTCCCTCCCAAAAATAGAAGAAAAAGAACTTTTCAATGGAGAGCCGATATATGCAATCGGAAACTGAAAAGTGTTCCCGGAAGATTGTTTATTCTTATTTTCTGTCAATTACCCTTCGGAGAACTTTCTCTTTTTTCAGATACTTGTTGTTGTCACTTCTTCAGAATATATACCCTTATTTTTCATGAACCTGATTTCAGCTACCGATTTTTGAAGAAGATTCTAGTTTTCCTAAATTTTTGTTGTCGGTCAAAGGATGAGCATAAGTTAGGTTTCCAAAATGAAAGTCCTCCATTTTGTTGTCTCATTTATTCTTCCGGAATCATGTGATCCTTTTGAATCAACAAAAAAACTAAGAATAGAATTCAGAAGGTCTCCTTCTCCATGTTTGCATAATCTGATTGATTGGAATATCAAAAATTAATAAGTTCTCGTTGCCCTCTTTCTCTCCTATTCTGTATTTTATTTTCCGTGGGAGGATGATGGAAACAATCGGAAGAAAAAAGTGTCAGGTTTCTAGCTCGTGTACTCATGCCCTTCTTATATCAAACTTTTTTTCCAAAAAAAACGGAAGTTTCGAGGAGGTCAACAACACCAATCTCAACGGAATAAGGTGCTCCGTGACCTCAGAATTCTTCTGGAAATTCGGAGAAAGGTGCCAATTTTCAAAAGGTTTTCTGAATACATTTTATGTACTTTGAGGGGCTTGAAATCACGCCAAAATTAACGACAACTTCAATGTTTCATTTAGATTTTGGTTTTTTCTGTAAAATTTGCTCTTCAAATTTCCCAGTCGCTTTTTTCCCACATTCACCTTCTCCCTTAATTTCCTAAAAGTGTTCCCGTTTGTCACCCGAACCCAATTTATTTTTAGCAACAAATGTTCCCAGGACTATTTCTGACTTTCAGCTGCAAAAAATCTGTCTGGAACAACAGAAAATCATCTGAAAAACTATGTGTCTTTCTTTTTTCTCAAAAACCTTTACGATCATAACAATTACAATGAGAAATCGAAGAAGAACACGAGTAGTTCGTTGAATGTTTTGCGATTCTTTTGACTAATCTTTCGGATTATTCTCTCTCGCTTTTTTGCCATCATCATCATTATGACCTCTCATTTCTCATTTTGACAAGAATCTTTGTGAAAATGAAGAACTACGTTGATCCTTTTGTGTGGGATATAGTGGGATGTTTTTGGTTTGAATAGAGCATAATCTGAAGTAAAAGTTTAGTTAAAACATTTGTTCGAAATCTCTGGAAATTTCTTGAAAACCAGTTAATTACCTCTAAAGTCTTATGATGCCTAGAAAATCTTGAAAATGTGACTTCAAACGTAGAATCTCGAAGTTTCTGTATCATTGTAGCTGAATTTTTGTTTTTTTTTTTCAATTTCCGAGATGTAGTCCATTTCAGGTCAATTCCAACCAAAAAACAGCGAACTTTTCGGCCCAATGAAAAGTGCCTTTTTTTATTCCCCACTAAATTGTTGACTCTTTGAAACCAGTGACCCAGAAAGTCCGTGTTCCCGATTCTTTCATCATCACTTCAGAATGTGTTCTTGCAAAAAGAAGAAAAAGGACAAATAGATAATAATGTAATTAAAGGGTTTAAGAGAATGGCAACCCAAATTTAACTTCTGTTTTGTTTTTTCTTTGCTCAAAAATGTTTAGTTTCTTCTTCTTCCTCCTCTTGACACGTGGCAATGTTCATTTGGTTCCAAACCAATGTCACATCTTCCATCCATCTTCTTCTACTTCTCCTTCCCTTTTCTGTCCCATTCTTCTTTTCATTTGCATTCCAACACATAATCCTACCATTTCTCTCCTTCTATTTGTGCTCCATTAGTGATGATGAAGAGCATCATGAGGTTGTTTCTTTTCTAATTGGATTGTAGATGCGAACTGCTGCAGTGCAATTCCAACCCAAAAAAAACCGCCCATTTGGCAACATTTTACAAACACTGAGGACCCCCCGACGTCATTCGTGAGAGGACTTTAATCTTGAGCCGTCCTTCAGAATCTCGACTTTTTTCGAATCTTTATTCTTTGCTCTTTTTTGAAGAGAAGAAAAAGTTGAAAACAGTTGAAATCTGGGATTTAAGATTCAACAGTTTGATAAAAAATCTCGAACTCCGGAAGGAAAAAAAACACAAAAAAGAAGTGTTCGAAAATCTCCCATTTCAATCTTCACATTTTTCGGAAGTAAAATTCAAGCGGAAGGGTGGTTCTTGAAAAGTGTGGAGTTTGAGGAAAAGACACTTTACGGATGGAAGAGGAGTTTTCGGAGAAGGAGAAAAAGAAGAAGTTCAGTTTAGGAATCCAGAAAAGTTTCAAGAGCACACAACTTGAGAATATTAGGTCAGGAAGCATTCTAGACAATACTTGCAGACGGTTCACTTTTTCTCAGTCAATATGAGTTTCTGTAAAATCTCGTATTTAGAACTGACGGAAAATCGAAAATCTGAGTTATGTAGTCCGGCAGAATTTAAAAGTATTTTTAGCGACCCTAATTAGGGTTCTTTTGGGAAACGGATGATCGCATCCAACAATATCTGTGTTAAAACTTTTGAACTAGCTTTCGAGATATGAAAAAAGTTCAGTGGCTTCCAACTAGGCCCATGAAAACATTTTTAACTTTTTTGATTGCAAAAGTGTTTGAACACCTGAGCTCATGAGCATTCAGTGCCATTCAATAATATTTGTCTGATATATTCAGAAACTTTGATATTTTAACCTCGATTTTTTTAAAATAACGCACTTTTCTATTTCGAAACCTTCTACTGGAATCAATCGTCATTGTTGTTTTATTTTTTTCAAGAACACCTGTCTTCCCCAAACTTCCTTGCATTTTTGATATCGACCGATGAACCATGTAAACGTGATTTTTGTGATTTTGATTTTAACTTGAGAATCTGGAGAAACCTGGACCCCTACTATACTTTATTTACAGACGTCACAATTCTAAATGAGTAAACTTATCATCCTCGTTCATCTAACTCTTTCGTCTTTAAATCTTCGATTTCAATTTCCGTCATTCCTATTTTCTCCTCCTCTCACTTCTAAACGCCTTCTTTAGAAATTTCAATTAATTATTGAATTCTTTTTTCTGTTTTAAACTCGACTTTCAAATTCTCCCACACAACAATACTCCTCCTTTTTTCCCCTAATAATTGACTCACTTCGCAACATTTTTTGAAAAAAAAGGAGAAGCATATTATGATGCCTGTCACGTAGTGCACATTCCATTTTCATTTTCTTTTCTTCGCGGTTAACCTCATTTTTCATTCCGAAACAACATCATGACGCTTTGTCGCATCAACTTCACATTCCCTTGTTTTTTTCGTCCTTCCCTTTTTGATCTTTCAGATGGTATTCTTAAAAGTTCGCTTTACTGTAATACCATCTTCGCATTAGAGCACATTTGAGATACAAAACCATAGAAATTGGCTAGTCATTTGGACGTCAAACTGCATCTTTTTGACCTGTGATCTTCCTTTCAAGAAAAAATTCGTGAGATCCCCTCTAAACATAACAAAAAGATTAACATTAGAGCACTTTTTCAACAATATCTGACTAATATGCTTGATATGACTTTTCGGGATTATCAGACACATTGATCTTTGTTTCTTCTAAATCATGTTGGTTCCTCTTCCGGAACTTTTCGAATCTCTGAAACTTCCTTGTTGTTTTTTCTTTGGTTTTTAGAGAAGAAACTGACGAAAAAATAAGGCACAGAACGCGTGATGGATGGTAATTTCCGTTTTGATTCTGTCAGATATCTCTTTCATTTTTTTCAATTTTCAGTCTGATTTCATCTCTTTGATTTTCAGATGACGTGGAGAGGCAAAATTTGAAAATTCAAGTGGAGACACTCATTTGAAAATGTGATTTTAAAACCTAAATATAGAAAGATGCCCTTTTGAGTGGAAGAACTTTTAATGAGGACTGGTTTTTTTTACAAAAGAATGAGAAAAGTTCAAATAGGATTTAGATTTCAGGCAATGTGAATTTCTCTCAGAAAAAAAAAACATTTTTCTTCACAAATCCAGGAGCCCCCTCAGACATGTTCAAGTTTCTCTCAAGTGTCTCTTTCATTGCTTATACACTTCCTTCTTTATCTGATAATCCATTAGCTTCTTCATCTTCTTCTGCTCCATCTTTGCCACGTCATCATTTATCATGTCTCATTTACTATGAATCATTTTTCACTCCCAAACATCTTCTTTCACTTTTCATTAGATTTCTCCCCCATTTCCTTCCAAAATTACCGAGCTTTTGGTCTTTTTCCCTAAATTGAAGGGTGTCATCTTCCACTTTCCTCTTCTTCTTCTTCTTCACTCCTCATTTATGTTTTCGTTTCATTTTCTTTCTCAATTCTCAGTCGTAGTTTTGGGTTTTCTCGTTTTCCACCAAATGGAAATCAAATTTCCCCTTATTTTTGACACCAACAGAACCTCATTGGTACTTCCAGATTTCTTTTGATTTCCTTGTTTTCAGCGATGAACTCGACTCGAGAACATCTGAATAATGAGACAAGGACACTGACAACAACAGAAATGACAATGTCAGAAGAGGCGATGAGGGAATGGTTTCAGAGTCAAATGGGTGGTGGAGGATTGACGAAGAAACAGGGAATCGCTCCGTTGGAAGGTATGAAAATCGCAATAGTGAAACTGGGGAAAAATGGTATTTTAGTTATTAAGGGTGCTAAGAATCCTGAGTTCTACAGTGAATCAAAAATAATTCAAACCAAACGACTCTTTTAAAATGAGACCCCTAATAGAAGGATGCTCGAGTGATCTGGAATATAACACTTTTTCAACGAATTGGAATTTAAAAAATCAATTATGCGTACTCTTGTGAACTTGAATTCGCATTTATAGAAGCCTGAACAATATAATATTAGAGAGAAAAACCAAAACTCGAAAAAAATCAATAGTTTTTAATCGTATTTTCCTTCAAAAACTAAGGGACCAAATATTAATCATGCTCTAAATTTATCAGTACCTATTTCAATATTTCAAAAAAAGACAAATAAACAAAAAACGTCTTCCAGAAGACATGGAATGGGCAACAGTCGCTGGTCGATTCGGAATGGCATACATCGCGTTCGGAATTCTCGCGATTCTCGTAAACATCGTCATATTCGTATGCATCTGTGTCCGTCGACGCACCACATCTTCTCACGTCTTCTACATTATTATTCTGAATTTTACCATAATTGACACGATCAAAGGTTAGTGGTTTTTGACCATTCAAAAACTCAATTAGTTCTCTAATTTTAGGTGTTTGCTCCGTTCTGTTTGCTTTGAAACTTCTCACTTTCAACATGGCAACTGATGCATCAATGTGGACCGTTCGTGTGGATCAGTATAGTGGAGTACTGTTGAGATTTACGAATCTAACAACGATCATGAATGTGCTCTTGATAACTATGAACGAATTCATTTTCATCTGTCATCCTCTGAGATATTCTTCAATCGTAACAAGGTTCGAGTTTTCTAGCATTGATGTTTTCTAGAGATTGAAAATTTCAGATGCCGTGTCCTTTGGGCGATTGTTTTGAGTTGGATGCTTGCACTATTGTTGACTGTCCTCAATATGTTGACAAGTACAAGACAACGGAGTGTTATGATTGATACGGACTGTGAAAATGGTATTTGTTAGAAAGGGAATGTTAAAAATTAAGACCTTTTGATTTCAGAAAGCCTCATCAACGCTTCATTTTGTATCAAGCATCAGGAAACCTCGTTGTTTCATTACATGGTCTTCCATATGGTTCTCATTGCATTTTGCCTTATTTGTTTGGCAATTACTGCAAGTTGCTACTTCATCCTGTTCAGGTAACGATTTTTTAGTAAATATTTTCTCTAGAATAAAATTAGAGTATTTCCACTAAAGATTACTGTAGATTGAAGTCTATAAAAATTCAACGATTGTTTCAGAATCATCACAAAAATGGTAAAGGCCGATGCGAAATATCAAGTGGAAACCGATCTTCTCAAAGAAGATCACTCTCATGGAAAATCCATCGCTCGTCGGAAAAAATACGTTTTGATGATTGGAAGTGTCATTTTGGTCTATACGGTTTACCTGACTACATATGCAGTTATTCAAGGAATGCATTTGGTCAATATTACTAGGTTTGAAGGTTGGAAGACTTACCATTTCAATTACATCATTTCAGCAGAAGCAAGGGTATTCCAGTCCATGCTAGAAGTGGATACATTTACACTAAATACACATGTTACCTGTTCATTTCATTCCATTCCCTTCTTCAACCGATTTGCTTCATGAGAATGAGAGAGTTCAGGAATATTTTGAAAAGGCTCGTTTTCTACAAATTTGGAGTCCTTTTCTTCATGTTTAATTTTCAGAACCCTTTTCCCTTGTCTCACAAAAACTGATCCAATTCTGACGACGGATGTTTTCAAGCGTCATAGTCAACCGACTGATATCTGATCCTAATTTTTGATTTCGCTTCTCTTTGATCCTCTTTTTTGTATCATCAACGTTTCTGGTTGTGCCAAACACAAAATTCAAAGTTCTCAAAATCTGGACCATAACTTATTCTTGCTTATTTTCCATTCCATTGATCTGATCATGAAGTATTTATTCTGTAACTTTTACTTGATTTCGAAGATTATGGAAGTATCATGAAAAACTTATTTGAATTCGGAAAAAAATTTTCTGCGAATGTTTCGATATTGACGGAACACATCAGAAATAGTTTAAGGTCGCATCGGACATTAGGTTATGCCCAAATCTTGGGTTTTCCGGAGATATATAGGTTTATTGGTTTTTAGGTAGGGTTTTTTTAGTTTAAAAAAAATAAATAGTAAAAAAAGATTTTTTCACTCACCCACAACCGTTCGGTGTGTCCCAATGGAGTTTTGGCCAATTTCGATCTTCTTTTCGGGCACATCAGGAATAGTTTAGGGACATTTCGGAGCAGTCTGTCGTGAGCCAACCTTGTAAGTCGCACTACCGAGGTGAGGTGGACCTGTAATGAAAGGCCCATACTTTCGGGGGTACATCAAAAAGGGGTACATTGAGGGTACATCACTCTTATAGGGTACATTGACTGATAGGGTACATCTGTGGAGGAGTCCTATGAGAGTTGCTTAAATGTACCCTTTCAGACTCCTCCACAGATGTACCCTATCAGTCAATGTACAAACTGTATTCCCATATCAAGGTTCGTAATTAACTGTGAATTGAACTTCCAATATTAATTCTGAGACTGTAAACTGTATTCCCAAATTGAGGTTCCCACTGAACTGTAAACTGAATTTCCAATATCGCGGCCGAGGCTGTAAACTGTATTCCCGTATTGAGGTTCCCACTGAACTGTAAACTGAATTTCCAATATCGAGGCCGAGGCTGTAAACTGTATTCCCGTATTGAGGTTCCCACTGAACTGTAAATTGAATTTCCAATATCGAGGCCGAGGCTGTAAACTGTATTCCCATATTGAGGTTCGCAATCTACTGTAAATTCAGCAAAACATTCAAAATTATGTCTAAAAACGGGGACCGAATGAATTGGTACCGGAAAACTGATGTGAGAGCATATTTCCCGTTTTTTGATAAGCGAACGTCTTTTCCGTGACCCCACAATGCGCCAAATTTCAAAATTAAAAAAAAACAAACACGTATTATTTCAGAAATTTTTCAATTCATTTTGAGAATTTCCGTTTTGAGCAGTTCTGGAAGCAATTCCAAGGTGAGAGGGCTCCGAGTGGCGAGGTAAGAGGACAAGGCTGTAAACTGTATTCCCATATCAAGGTTCGTAATTAACTGTGAATTGAATTTCCAATATCGAGGCCGAGGCTGTAAACTGTATTCCCATATTGAGGTTCCCACTGAACTGTAAATTGAATTTCCAATATCGAGGCCGAGGCTGTAAACTGTATTCCCCGTATTGAGGTTCCCACTGAACTGAAAAAGTGAATTTCCAATATCGAGGCTGAGGCTGTAAACTGTATTCCCCGTATTGAGGTTCCCACTGAACTGTAAATTGAATTTCCAATATCGAGGCCGAGGCTGTAAACTGTATTCCCGTATTGAGGTTCCCACTGAACTGTAAATTGAATTTCCAATATCGAGGCCGAGGCTGTAAACTGTATTCCCCGTATTGAGGTTCCCACTGAACTGTAAACTGAATTTCCAATATCGAGGCCGAGGCTGTAAACTGTATTCCCCGTATTGAGGTTCCCACTGAACTGTAAATTGAATTTCCAATATCGAGGCCGAGGCTGTAAACTGTATTCCCCGTATTGAGGTTCCCACTGAACTGTAAACTGAATTTCCAATATCGAGGCTGAGGCTGTAAACTGTATTCCCCGTATTGAGGTTCCCACTGAAATGTAAATTGAATTTCCAATATCGAGGCCGAGGCTGTAAACTGTATTCCCCGTATTGAGGTTCCCACTGAACTGTAAACTGAATTTCCAATATCGAGGCTGAGGCTGTAAACTGTATTCCCGTATTGAGGTTCCCACTGAACTTTAAATTGAATTTCCAATATCGAGGCCGAGGCTGTAAACTGTATTCCCATATTGGGGTTCGTAATCTACTGTAAATTCAGCAAAACATTCAAAATTATGTCTAAAAACGGGGACCGAATGAATTGGTACCGGAAAACTGATGTGAGAGCGTATTTCCCGTTTTTTGATACGCGAACGTCTTTTCCGTGACCCCACAATGCGCCAAATTTCAAAATTTTATTTCAGAAATTTTTCAATTCATTTTGAGAAGTTCCGTTTTGAGCAGTTCTGGAAACAATTCCAAGGTGAGAGGGCTCCGAGTGGCGAGGTAAGAGGACAAGGCTGTAAACTGTATTCCCATATCAAGGTTCGTAATTAACTGTGAATTGAACTTCCAATATCAATTCATGAGACTATAAACTGTATTCCCGTATTGAGGTTCCCACTGAACTGTAAACTGAATTTCCAATATCGAGGCCGAGGCTGTAAACTGTATTCCCGTATTGAGGTTCCCACTGAACTGTAAACTGAATTTCCAATATCGAGGCCGAGGCTGTAAACTGTATTCCCGTATTGAGGTTCCCACTGAACTGTAAATTGAATTTCCAATATCGAGGCCGAGGCTGTAAACTGTATTCCCGTATTGAGGTTCCCACTGAACTGTAAATTGAATTTCCAATATCGAGGCTGAGGCTGTAAACTGTATTCCCATATTGGGGTTCGTAATCTACTGTAAATTCAGCAAAACATTCAAAATTATGTCTAAAAACGGGGACCGAATGAATTGGTACCGGAAAACTGATGTGAGAGCATATTTCCCGTTTTTTGATAAGCGAACGTCTTTTCCGTGACCCCACAATGCGCCAAATTTTTCAATTCATTTTGAGAAGTTCCGTTTTGAGCAGTTCTGGAAACAATTCCAAGGTGAGAGGGCTCCGAGTGGCGAGGTAAGAGGACAAGGCTGTAAACTGTATTCCCATATCAAGGTTCGTAATTAACTGTGAATTGAACTTCCAATATCAATTCTGAGGCTGTAAACTGTATTCCCATATTGAGGTTCCCACTGAACTGTAAATTGAATTTCCAATATCGAGGCAGAGGCTGTAAACTGTATTCCCGTTTTGCTCGCATAGCCCAACATTCGTTTTTCTTTAAATTTTTCCCGCTGTGTCAGTTTCAGAACCTATTTTTCACCCTTTCTGTCCCAATTCTATACTGTTTTCATCCTTCCGACACGAAATCTGTTTCGTGTTTCAGAAAACTTCCGCACCCAGTCACCGATGTCTTCCTTTCTCGATCCCAACGGTCCTCTTTAGGGCCACAAACGTAAAAATCCATGAGAACCCCGGTTAGGGGATAATGAATAAAGAACTTTTGATACTGTTTTTTACTCTGTTTACGAATTATCTTCATTTGCCAAGAGCATTGAAAGTGTAACGAGCCTCACGGCGCCCTAGAACGCCGAAATAGCAATTGGCGCGATTCTCCATACAGGGAAAGTTCGATATTTTTTCTACTGAAAATCAGTATTTTGACCGAAATTATGGTGATAAATCGATAATGAGCTCGCTTTTCAGAAAATCCTCTTTTTGGATATCTTTCTAGCTATTGAATGAAAACAAAAACAAAGAATTTCATGATAAACTGCATCACTGAAGTGCCCTTATAACCTTAGTATTGCCTCCATATTCAACTTTCGTTTTGACTTCAAAAAACACTTGATGAATTAGTACTATTATATTACTTCATTCAGCTGAAAACATAACCCCATTTTCTTCGGAGAAGAATTAAAAACAAATTTGTAGCCGAAATTATGCAAATTTTTGATTTCTGAAAGACATATTTCAGAATATTACTATGCTTAACGATTTTAGCATCCATGCGATTATCACAAAATTTTAGGCCCATACACTCGTCTTCAATATTTTGTACCCCTGAAGTTTTTGTACCCTTAAATCAGAAACGTTGTACCCTTGAAGGAATTCAGTGGTACCCCTGAATCATTGTAATTTTGTACCCCTGAATCGTTGTACCCCCGAATTTTTGTACCCTGGATTTTTGCACCCCCGAATCACTTATTTTGTACCCCAAAATCGTTTGTACCCCCTTGTACCCCCGAATCGTTGTACCCTCCGAATTTTTTACCAATATTTTTTGATAGCCGTGGGAGATGAAAAACTTCAAATACAGTCTTCGTCCCCAAGCGCTCAAGAAACGAGCGCGTTGCAAAACCTCGTCGAGCATCAGTAGATTGTTTATTACCTGATTAATGACCGAAAATTCGTTATTGAACGTGCCTGTCTCATTAAGGTACAAATATTCGAAAACTGTGCGAAATGAGAACGATGTACCCTTTCAGACTTTTCGATGTACCCTTTGAGTATTTCGTCTATGTACCCTATGAGAGTTGCTTAAATGTACCCTTTCAGACTCCTCCACAGATGTACCCTATCAGTCAATGTACCCTCTGAGTCAATGTACCCTATAAGAGTGATGTACCCTCGGAGTATGGGCCGTAATGAAACGGATATAAGAAGTTCGCGATATAATTTTAAAAATCAATTTATACGAAGGTTACTATATCGATAAACGAGATAAACGGAGAAAATAGAGAAACGGCGAGGAATTGAAAATAGCGAGGCTTGGGACGGTTAGTATTGACCAGCTGTAAAATTCTTGAAGTGAACAAAATAATGGATTCGGCAAATACCAAAAAAATACATAGAGCTACGGGAAAGATTGCTAATCGACTGATTCTAGATTGATATAATAACTATTTCCTTGATAAGAAATCGTTACTCAAAATGAGACAAAGGATTTAGAGAGAATCGTTTTAGGAGGAAACCAGTAATCAGAAGAAAATGAGAAAATGAGGATAGCTGGATACAAAAAAGAGAGAATGAATGGGCCATTACTGTCTCCTGACTATCCCTTGGAAGTGGGCGGAGTCAAGATGACCGGAGATAAGGATTAGCACCATAAGAGAGAACAATAGTTCATTTCCGGGGACCTGTTCTTATCCATGTTTTACACAAGAAACCGCACCAATAAAACGATTTACCTAGATTAGCAGACCATAAAAGAGGTCCCATGTGAAGAGAAATGAGTACGTGGGACCGTAGGAAAGCTCGTTTTCTTCAGTGCTTGAGCTTTTTAGGATCTCCCCGTTTCTTAGAAGTCTCTGATATAGGAATGTTACCTCAAAAGACGGATCAAGTTTACGATTTCAGTTTTTACCTTTCCAAAGGTAATGAGACAGCAACACTCCAATTTTTGTTTCAAAACAAGTTTTAAAACATTTCAGCATTTTTATTTCTTACATGAAAATCATGTTTCAGTTGATAGTCAAACTCGAATTTTTCGTATTTGGATTGCTTCATAATGGTTTTTTTTGCAATCTTGAAGGAATCAATAGTACCTAAACGTTTATAGTCAAAAATACCCGCATTTTTTCCAGGACCAATGGCTTCCAGGAACATCAACTTCATTTAAACTTCAATAAGACTCTAGTGGTTCCCTCCATTTTCTCATCTCTGATTCTGCAAACGCGCTCTATTGACAGTGGTAAAAGAGTGCGGACAACAGAGGTACTGGGGCGCATTCATTGTCTGGGAGGGCAATGGTGTAACAAGAAGAAATAGTTTTTAATAATCAATAACCTTTGTGTTCTCTGACTACCTTATTAGCATAAACATTCATAATATTTCCAGTTTTCAGCTATGATCTCGCCATCTGAATCACGAATCATTTATGATAGTAGTTGCTCAATTTTCAATGGACGTCTTTGCTCACTCCGGATATCGGTTGCCCCTTGTTCAGGGGATAATTTTAAAGTCAGTTATTTGTCCAATAGAGCATATTTAAAAATGGTACTTATAGATACGAGTAACATCTCTTTCTGATGCCTCAATTCTGCTGGACAGAATAATTGAAACCAAAGAATGTGCGAATTTAATAAATGTATTGAAAGGAATTATGGATGCTCGAGAAAAGGATCCAACGATACTTGGACCGAGAGTTGAACAGAATAACGGAGAATCTGAATTTCCGTTTCGATTGGTTATTGAACAAAGCCCTTCTGATGTCATCACGATTCTATTATCTCATCCATCACCACAAGAACGTTGTGACTATTTTTTACAATTGTATGCCAAGGAAAAGGTAAAATATTTGAGATCAAGTTAATAAAATTAAAATCCAACTTTCTAGGCTCAACATCAAGCATTAATTACGAAATCAGAAGAATTATCGAAGCAACTAAAAAATTCGCAGGTCGAGTATAATACAGTAAGTTCAGAGCAGTCATGCCATTTGTTAATACAATTATTTTCAGTTAAAAGCTCGTTGTGAATTTCAAGAAAAAGAGATTGCCCTGCTTCGACAATTATCAGAAAGACAGCAACCAGAAAGTACTAAAAGAAAACGAACAAGAGAAGAATCTGAATCCTCGCCGGTTAAAAAGCGAAGATGTCGTTGTGTTGATGAAGGAGAATCGTGTGGTTCGGATTGTGAAGGAGAAATCGAAGAAGATGAAGAAGAAGAGTTGGAAGAAGCTGATGTTGAAATGTTCAGAGCAGCAGCGTCACAGTTACAGTTATCGGGAAGAGGCGTGGCACATAATGGTGAGTTTTGATAATGTGAAAAAAGTTGAAGCAATTGTGGAAATTTCAGTAGAAGTATCGTCAGTTGCTGCGGATTCCAATGAGAATGATTTGATGAAACAACTTGAGAAGCTTTCCAGTGTCATTGTAAAAGGTAAAGATACAGATTGAAGTGACTAAAATTAGGTCAAGATCAATCAAAGTTTCGAGTTCTCATCATCAACCTTATTATCTCTTTCCAGCTCCCAACATATCTCCAGCCTCATCCATGAGCACAATGCGCATCAAAGTAGAAGATAATCCCGAACAATCTGGTCCTCTGGTTGTCCAAGAAGAATCAAATTCAGAAGACAAACGAAAAAGTGTCAAAAAAGTAGTGGGAGTCGTTCAATATGTAATCTGTCAACTGTGTCCAGAAGAAGAACAAAAATCAATGGATCCAGCGAATCAGCAGCAAATGGAAGAACATTTTCTCGATAAACATGTGGATAAAGAGAAGAGAAAGTGCGAAGCGTGTCCGTCGGATCAATTCCAGCCACATAATATTGGTCAACATTATAGACTTCATACCAATAGGTGAGATTCTTCGAGATTCTATCTATTGTCAATTCCTAAATCTTGATTTTTCCAGTGTTTATGCCTGTCAACATTGTGGAAAACGAGGACGTCGTAACTACTTACTATCTCATGTCAGGACTCATACCGGGGAGAGACCGTATAGTGTAGGTTTTTCTTGAAGATTAGATAGTCTTGGCCCAACCAAAAGAACAACCAAAGGAAACGTCTCAAATTTCAGTGTGACACATGTTCCAAATCGTTTTCCGATGCGTCTACTCTCCGTCGCCATCGACTAGTGCACACTGGAGAAAAGAAATATCAGTGTCCAGTGTGTGGACGGGCGATTGCTCGCAAAGATAACGTTAAAGTGCACATTCGAAGTCACGGAATCCAGATTTGAAGGTATCGGAATGGATTGAGTGAATGAGTGGATGGTGTGCACGGTGTATGTATATATTAGTTTGTTGATCACTATAATAAAACTAATTTCACCGAGTCTTTTTGACAATCGTTTTGTTATCTATTGATGCATTTGGTCACTGCACCCTTATTGATATTTATTAAAAGCACTTTTTTACTCCTCGATTTCTTAGTTTTGATCCTGAGTTATTATTTGGGTCTGATTCTTTTGAAATAAGATTTATTCGCTCTGAAAATCGGCTCTTTGGAATTTCAGTTTTGGGATTTCAACTCAATTTTTCAAATTTTTGAATTCGCTTTTGTTTTTTCTTCAATTTGTTTTGCCCACCTCTGTCTGATTCCCAATAGTAATTGTGTTTCATTTCAGATGTCTACCTCCAACGATGAATCGAGAAATTTGACAGAGACATTAGACGAGATTTTGTAAGTTTTAGTAGTTTTCCACTTTAATTTTTTGAGCCCGATTTCTTCAAAATAGGTCAGTGAGATACCGTACAACCTCTAATAGAAGGACACCTAAGTGAGCCCGAAAAGAGAACGTTCTCAGATTTCTGTTCATCTGAAAATAGCCTCAATCGATTTCTTGTCAAAAACAGATTTGGATCTCCTCAAAAATTAGTAATGGATACTTTTGTGAAATTCGAATCTCGATTTTGAGGAGGTTGAACAATAGAAGGACATGTCCCTCTATTAGAGGTTTTACGGTATCTCATTATATCCTCTCTGAGACTCTCAATTTATTCAAATAATTTCCAGAAAACTACAAGAAGAGCTACAAACACGAATCGGGAGCTCCAATCACAATTTGGAGACGAACTTCGAGAATATCAAAGATTTCGTGAGTAACCCTTAAAGAATCATTCGTTTCCTGGTCTTGTGCTCTCTCCTTCTACCAATTTATGCATTCACTTTGGTCTCTTCTCATAATAGATATATGCAAATTGTATTGCCTTTTCTCATGCACTCCTTCTGACCCGATTCGTCCAACCGCACTCATCAGTATTCCCTCTATCAGTGGTCCCTCCTTTTTCAGTTTTTCATTTTTTTCATGGTTTTTTTGCTTTCCATTCTTCTTTGGTGTTCTAACGCAAAAAGTCACAACGACAACCGCTTCGTGATTGAATTGCGACGGCGAGTTTCCGTCTGAATCCTCACGCTCTCCGTCGTCGAAAAGACATTTGGTTTTACACTGAAAACTTTCAGATTCTTTTCCTTCTAAAACTGACTCTGTTTAGTGTCCTTTTCATCTTCGTTCTCAAATCACCGTATCATATTTCAGTCTAACCCGTTCCAATTTCTCTCTTTTCTTATTTGTTTATCGCCTTCTTAATCCATAATTCTCCGTTCACGCGGGGCCCGTCTGTCAGCTGAGGGCACAACTAAGGTCTCCCAAATAAAGAAGAAAGATTTTGGAATTCTGGTGTCATGTTACTCTCTTTCAAAACCATTACTTCAGATTTCCACTCCAAAACGTCATTTCTCATGAAGAACACCGCCTGTGATTTTTTGATGAGCTAGTCTCACTTTCTTTTGATTTATTATGCAAATTGCTCAATGAGTCAGACGTATTCTGCTTTTGTAAACACTTTTAATAGTGTTAGTTATAGACTTTTGAGGTTTTCAGATAAGTCTGAAATAGAAGGAAGTTATATTTTATTCTATAACCATTATTCGAATTTCCTCCTCCCACTCTTCTGTGTCGACATCTGCTGTTCGAAACCAAAACGATTTCCATGAATATTCTAACACGGACATCTTCAGTTCACTGTCGTTCGAATAGAGAGATTAGAGTTACACTAGTGGGAACTTCTTTTTCTGTTATAACTTTCCCGTTCGTTAGAAACTGATCATCACTTATGATCTTTAGAGGTCTCACAAAGTTGTCAAATATAGTTTATCAAAGTTATGATATCATTTCAAATCAAACCTACGGAAGCTGTCGAGTTTCCTTCTTTTCTCCGTCTCTTCCATTCCCCCAAATTCTCGATCCCGTTCTGTTTATCCATTCGCTTACTCACTGTTTATACTCGGAGAGACTCCTCCGTCGAAAATTGTGAGAAAATGAACAGCGGCTGTCAAAATTTGATAATAAAGGACAGCGAGTAATGATAGATATATTTCAGGTGTCGAGAGCGCATGCTTATATTCCGATTTTGAAGCAGATTTCGAAGGATATGGTCGAGATCTGTGAGAGGACACAGGCACTTAAGAAACGGACTAGCCGACTGGAAATAACAACACAACCAAGGTGAGTATTTTTTGAACGGGCTCTTCTTGAAATTGGGAACCATCATTTTTTCAAATTGTAAGTGCAATTCTGAAAAAAATTAACCAGAACAGCGTATTAGCCAGCAGAGGAATCCTACTTTTTCCGATTGTTTGGATTTCGATCTTTTTAAGAGGTCCTAGAAAAAATAGTCTTCTTAAGGCTCACCTTACTTCTAAGGATCTATTCTGATCTTGTGATCATTTTGGTTCATTGGACCGGTTTTAATATACAGTGGCGAGATGTGGTGAGTGTACCTTTGTTATTCAGTGAATAACTTTGCTCAAATATGTCCGAATGACCTGAAATTTTTCATATTTATTAACAATATGACTGAGAGTAGAACCTGTGGTTTTTTGAGAATAAAAATTACTTCTGGGCTCCAGAATCCTTCCTGATGTAGGCGTGATTTGAAAGTCCAAAAAATAACATTTTCTGAGATTAATGAATTTTTGTAATTTCTTAAAGAAAATGTTGATACTAGATAAAATAAGTAACTCACGAAGTTTGGTCTACTTTGGATGATCAGCTCCGGAGATATGGACGTCAGAGCACAAAATTACATGTTCGGCACATTGAGTATATCTCGGCTGAAACTGATCGTAGGAACCTCAAATTTTCAGAGAATATGTATCTTTAAATATACTACAAGGTGGCAAAAAGAATTTTCAATTTTGAGCATAAAATGTTTTGGCGAAGTACAGGGCTACTTCTGACCAAATTGAGGCAGTATATCGAAAAAAAATTTTTTGCTCATAATTGAAAATTCTTTTTGCCATCTTGTAGTACATTTAAAGATACATATTCTCTGCAAATTTGAAAGTCACACTATCATTTTCCGCCGAGATATGTTCAATGTGCCAAGCATGCCATTTGGTGCTCTGACGTCCATATCTCCGGAGCCAATCATCCAAAGTTGACCAAACTTTGTGAGTTACTTATTTTATCTAGTACCAACATTTTTTTGATTAAAATACAAAAAACCATCAACATCAGAAAAAGTTATTTTTTGGACTTCCAACTCACGCCTACATCATGAAGGATTCTGGAGCCCTGAAGAAATTTTCATTTTCAAAAAACTGCAGGTTCTACTCTCAGTCATAGCGTTAATAAACATGCAAAATTTCAGGTCATTCGGACATGTTTGAGCAAAGTTATTCACTGAATAACAAAGGTACACTCACCACATCTCGCCACTGTAGCTATTCTAGTTTGAAAAGTTGATCAGCATTAGGCCTTTTTGAATCTTTCCTTTTTCATCTGACCTATCCCGAGCTAGACTGTACTTCAATGAGATATCTCTTGAATTCAAGTGGTACTCATCTTGTCGAAATTCTAGAAAGTCCCACGTCATCTCCATTCTGAAGGCGTGCTACCACCTAGCAACCGTGAATGGTTTTATGGGAAACAGCCATGGCACTTGATGTCTTTTCTCGTTTTCGCAGCAATTTCACGAATTGGTTTTCGTTCGAGAATTGGAAATTGAAATCAATTTGGGAATAGCGTTTCGTTTTTCATTCTTCGAAAACCCAATTCAAATTCTAGAACCCCATCGACAAGTCCACATTCATTTCTGAACTGATCTCATAAATCGTGATGAAAAAATCAAATGAGCACGAAAAGAACACGATGATATCGGGGAAGGCGATAAATCAGATATCGAGCCGAAATGACTAGTGTTTCTCTTTTCTCCGTCTTTTCTTCTTCGATTTTTTATTGTGTATGTGTACATCTTTCAACTCATCGACAGCTGACTCGTACTCGAGAGAAGGTTTTCGTCCTCTTTCAGACGGAAATGAATGGATTTTTCTTGATTTTCAGAAGTTTAGTTTCGAGCAATAACTTGTCTCCAAGTTGTATTTTTTTTATTACGCCTTGGTTAGAATTTTCAGAAAACTTCTACTGAATTTGATTTTTAGTTTTTATCTTAAAATTATTCGCCACATTACCCTCATAGGGCTTCTTCTCAAACTCCGCCCTCTCGATTTCTGCTTCCTTATTTCCTGAGAATAGAACACGCAACCATAAGGCATTATTGAAACCCAACCTATAATTGAGGATAGGATTTATTAGTATTCTTTTTTTTTGAACGAAAGGGGGATCCTCCAATTATTTTTCAGTTGTTTACCGGTCGAATTTCTCCTGGCTCTTTCTTTTTTTCTTTCAAGCTCTCTCTCGTGTGTTTTTTCAATCACATTGAAACGGAAATTGAGGATTCTCCTTTTTTTTCTCTTTTTGGAATGAGTTTGAACCTAAAATGTCTTTTTTTGAGACATTTAGGTTTAAGAAATCTGCCCACATCAAGATTAGAGTAAAAAGCCATGCCGTTATCTTTTTGTTTGCCCTTCTCATTCCATTTCCATTTTTTCCACTTCCTATGTTTCTCCCCTTGTTTAGGTTTTCTATTCGTCACTTCCAGATGTCCTTGCTCTTGCTCATCTAAACAAAAACAAGGAAAGTCACTCATCTTCTTCTGGTTCCCCCGCCCTTTTCCTCTTAATCTTCTTCACTTCTTCCTCCCGTTGTTCTCTTTTCCGTTCACCTTTTTCACAGAGGGCTCCTGGTCCTGATCTTCAAAATTTTAACGGCGTGTTTTATGAAGTGCTGCTGTCTTCGCGACACGAGTAACTGACACCAGTAGTCGTCAAAGTATGACATAATATGGCAAGAAGGATGACATCCTTCCCCTTCTCAACGCCTTCCTATTGTTTCGTTCCACCGCCAGGCACTCCTAATGCTATTACCCTTCGAAAAAGAGAAACAAGAAGGAGTTGTTTTCTGTTCTGAGTCTACCGATGGTTCATCTTAGAGAGCATTCCGGATTATGCCAAACTAGAATGGATTATGAACTTAAATGTATTAATATCCAAATCCTAGGCATTTATGCCCAAGTTTAAAAAATAGTGAATATCAGTAGAGACCCTGTTTGTTAGAATCATCAAACTGCAAATTTCACTTTTACACGTCCAAAACAATTTATGATCCAACAGTATCCAGTTACATCACCTTTTTTCAAAAAATTCTGCTAATATTTCGATTAGAAGCCTATTTCAACATTTAAAACGTAAAATCCCATCTTTAAATGTTCATAATCGAATCCTTGTTTTCTGTTCTGAGTCTACCGATGCTTGGTTCGTCTCAGAGAGCATTCCAGATTATGGATTATGAACCTAAATATAATAGCTTTCTAATATTTTAAGAAATATTTTTGTCCAAGTTTTACCTAGGGAACATCGTAGCTACTTTCCAGCGATTCCTTTCTAGATTTATGATCCATCAGTATCCAGTTACATCACCTTTTTCCAAAAAAATTCTGTGAATATTTGGATTAGAAGCCGATTTCAACATTTCAAACAAAAAATCCCATCTCTAAATGTTCATAATCCGAATCCTTGTTTTCCTCGTTCGTTGTCTTGACGACTCCAATTTTTTCCATCGTGGGAATCTGGAAATACATTTTTTTCGGATAGCTAATTCACTTCTCTCTCCCCAATTTTTCATTAAAATCCACTACCCGAGTAAGCAAACACCAGTTGAGCAAGGAAAAAAAGGAAAATCTCTGCTCAGTTTCTCCAGAAGACTAAAACTAAAAACCAAGGACATCATGAGTTTTGTCTTACTTCTATTAGATTCTGATGACCCGAATATATAAACCGATGGACGGCATTGAAATTAAGCTGTTGCTCTTTTCCTTCGTCTTGTTTCCTCATTGCTCTTTTTGCTCCAATATGCTCTCCATTGTGTATTTTATCCGAAATTGAACCCGATTGACGGAAATCGCCAAAATACATTCTCGACGCGCAAAGATTTGTCGCCATCTGCGTTTAGAGATTCTAATACTGACTTTTCGAAATCAAATTGACAAAACTAGAGACTACGGTAGCTTATTGGCTCAATGATTATCTCGGGAACGCGTCATAAAATGTATGTATATTCTATTTAAGAGATTATTGAGGTTACCAAAACAACATAATCCACTTCCTTCATATTTTTAAGTATTTTCTGAGCTCAACTTCAAAAACTAGAGATTTTGAAAACATTTCAGACCAAAAAGAAAATATTCTCTCATTCAAAAATCTTGTAGTTTCAGTTCCGCTTCTTTTGTATAGCTTCCTGTATCCACCAATTCTTGAATCTAAACAAAAACCACAAGTAATCTCGTAATAACGCCTTTATGAGGTGCATTCTCCTTCTCTTCGATTACCGAAGAAGTAGTCATAAATCCTAAAAATGGACCGGAATCTCCCACCCGGAACACTACATTCCCCCATTTATCCAAAATCTATTCCAGCACGACGACAACGACCACCAGTAGCAGTAAAACAGAGGAAAGACAATAAGAATCCGAATTCAACTCAATTCTCCAAACTCCACTCTTGATCCCGTTCCGCACATTTACCCGTCATCCCATATTCACCTCTCTCTTTCTCTCTTTATTTTCAAAATCGACGTTTTCCCGTATCCGCCCCCATTTCGAACCTGCAATTATAGTGCATAATGGACGATTCCTTTCGGCAACCCGTCATTTTCTCGATGCATCGGCTCATCGCCTTCATCTTGCTCTTGACGATTGTTGCCGTTTCCGATGCCACTCGGAAATCTGTGATGTGTTTGCAGTGTGGCGGGGATAGTTACGAAGGAAGTGTTAGGTGAGAAAGGTATAGAATTAAGGACCAAATTAGGAATAAATTGTTTCAGGTTAACAAGAGATATGTGCTGCAAGGCTACACCTATCATGTGCCAACCACAACAGGTACATTTCCCCGAGTTAGCAGGACACTGGAATAATCAATTTTTTAGGTTTGTCTTCGAGCACTTGTCTACTCTCCCTACGGTAACTTCTTTCTCTCCGGATGTCATCCAGAAGAAGATCATTTGAGTGGATGTGATTTCCACTCTCTTCCACACAACTCATCAGTACATCGGTGTGTTTGTAAGGATGCCGAATGTCAGAATGATTTTCCGGGAGACTGTCCAATCAAAGGAATCACAGATACTACGGTAAGTGATTTTTTTATTTGGGGAAAGGGCGGTAATCGGTTTTGGAACTTTACGGAATAGAACTGTAGCATAATATAACTGTTACATAATAGAACTGTTTTAAAAACAAAAGCAACGATAATACAGCTTCAAAGCAGTTCTATTATGTTACAGTTCCATTCCGCGCAGGTTTATTGTGTGGTGCTATTTTGCGTTGTTCTATTTTGTAGCAAATTCTATTATGTTACAGTTCTATTCCGTAAAGTTCCAAAACCAAATACCGCCCCTAAAAGTGGTTCCTTTCTATCAATTTCTATCATTTCTATACCATTTATTCTTTTCAGAAAGCTGTATTAACAACAACTATGACTCCAACCTCTACACCACCATCACTGATTGCTCGAAATCGAACGCGGAACCAATCAGCCCGAAATCGCCATCATCATAATCACAGTATGACAAGCAGTTCACTATCCTTATCCCTACTTTTCTCTTTATGGGTCATCGCGGTTGCATTCTTTATCTGATCTCTCGCCTCAAATCATCGTTTCTTTATTGTTTTTTTGATGCCATTTTTCAATCACAACAAAAATGATGACAAATGCCATCGTTTTTGTATTTATCCATTCCTCTCCCCTATGCTAGAACCTGTTCCTTCCAGTAGTTTCTTTATTGTCTTATCATACCTATTTCCTATCATCTCCCCATTCATCCACACAACGAGACTCAGACTGTTTCAGAAATCATTACTTGTGTTTTTGCTACAGTTATCATTGTTGCACTTCTGCTTCTTCTCCCTGTAACGAGTTGTCTTATCACGAAACCATCTCTCGCCTTGTCCATCTCTCAACTACTCTTCGTCTCCCCCCAACACTCTTTTCCCAGTTTCCATGAAATTTTACGTGTAACGGATGCTTTAATAATATTTTAATGTTGAGTCACAAAATATATGAATTCAATTATGTCCCTAAACCTATTGAACTATCTAGTAAACCTAGAACTAGTTTATATTCAAAATTCTACTTCTGAAGTGTGTACATGGGTGGCCCTTAGTGCGAACGTTTTGATGCATCAGAAGAGCAGTAATCCTGAAGGCGTCGGCAATAACAGGAAATACTTGTCAGTGGGATTAAAAAGTAGAGGACCTTGAACGATGAGAGCACTTTTTCCAGTCTCTTTCACTCTCTGCTCCGCTCCATTCACAGCGAGAATTTCTTCTTTTTTCTCAGCATACGCCGACAAAACCAAACACATTCTATACTTTTCTTCAATATTTGAAGAAAATTAGTTTTTTTTTTCTGGGCCGCAATGACTGTTTTTTTCGAAAGTTGTTCAAAAACGCAATGTACAGAAACAGCGTGAAATTTTCGCAAATGTTGCCACATCAGCAACCTAGAATTTATGGCGCTTCCGTAGAGAGTATTCAACTCAAAAATGCTTTTGAGTACACTTCCTCGCTCAATCAGAAATGTGTTTACACGGGATCTTCTGAAGGTATCCATTTTCTTTTGGTTTCATAGAGTTGCAAGATTGCACAATATTTCGGTTGTGCGAAGAAATCGAGATTTTTCTTCGAAAATCGAAAAAAAATCGAAAAATTCTCGGCCTGGCATTTCTGTAGTTTAAAGGTCGGCGTCATGGTTACTTGAATAGAAAACTCTCGCCGCGAAGAGACAATTATGCCTTTTTTTGTAGATTTACGGGCCAAAATATGCAGGTTTTCCGAACATTTTTTGGTCTTTTTTCGAACGAATTGAACCTATTTTAACTGAAAAATTTAAAAATGTATTAAAAAATTTTAACTGAAAGTGTTGTGAAAGATTTCAACCGAGTTTCCGCTATAAATGTCTCGTTTTCTCACCCTTCGTAATGCAAAAACTTTACTCTAACGTAAATAGCCGACACTATTTGGGAGGCTGCAAGTGCGCTCCGTCGAACACCCCGCGAAAATTTTGAATTTGAAAAGAGCAATTGAGAAATTGGCTAATTCTGAATAAAATCCTGCTTGAATTGTAGATTTTCTCCATTATATTTCTGAAAAAAACAAGACAAAGCTAGAAAAAATTTTTATTGACATTTTTAAGGAAAAAAATGGCAAGAAAGAAAAATAGAACGAAGAAACGGGGGAATTGTTGAACATGAGCGACGATGGGCCATTGGCGACGGAGTATCTGAAATAAGTTTTTTGAAAAACCACCGGAAAAAGATTAATAGGAACAATACAAAATAAGACTTACTAAATAAACATGTTGTGTGGCTCCTCATCGATGCTTGTATGGAGAAGCAAGTCTGAAAAAAGTTCTAATGAAAAAACAAACAGTGAAATATGTACGGAACAGTCAGAGAACATCTCACCAAAAAAAAAGTAGAATTCCTTGGCATCCTATCGAGTTGCAGCTTGACTTCCTCCCGAGTTCCGACGGAGACTGAAAAATGAAACACCAATTAAAATTCGGGCGGCTCGCGCGGGAAGAGAGTATTGAGAGAGCGTATGTAGTGGAGAGGGCCTAAAGCAGGTTCCCACGGTGATCCCACTTTCCCACGACTTCGAAGGCTTCAGAAGCGAGACATTATTAGGAGAGGGTAGACGCAGACATGGAAAAGTCGATGTTCCCATGAGAGGTACCGTGGTTCCCATGAGAAGGGTATAAAAGGAATAGGAATTTCATTTTTCTTCATTGTCATGAGTTCGTCCAACACAACGGTTCTGTGCCCCGTGGAGGGATGTGATTTTTCGTCTATCCCGACAAGCGTTCGAAAGCATTTGAAAGGGAAGCACAAGTGTCAAAACGATGTCATAGAAAATTTCAATGCTTCTTTAAATGCAGCCAAAGCAGCGTCGAAAGGAACTCATGTGTACAAATGCGAAATATGTTCGAAAACGTTCACAGCAAAAGGTTCGGTCCAAAACCATACCAGACTGGCTCATCCGTCGCCGTTGGTTGCTCCTGAGGACATCCTTCTTCGCTCGCCACCGATCATCGAACCTGAAACAAAGGTACATTAAGAAGGGAAATTTTTCGATAATTTTTTAAATGAAACTAGAAACTGAGTAACGGGGAGTTTATAGATGATTTCAGAAGTTTCGGATTTGCACGGGTGAAGTTGAGAAAGCTGAACTAATGAGCGAGCTTGAAAAGGGGAAAAAGTGCGAAAATCAAAAAATGAGATGCCCACATCGCGACTGTTATGAAAATGGACAAGAGGTGACTTCGCGAGCAGCACTGGTCGTTCATTTCAACGATGTTCATGGCGCAGGGTATACACTAGAGTCAAAGGAATTTGGTGATGAGGATGAGTTCGAGGTTCATAAAGCAAAGATTTAGAAGAATCTGAAAAAAATGATTTGAGGGGTTAATTATTGTTTAGGAATGGCTAGCGAAGAAGGAAGAATCAACTGGAACTGGATTCCGTATCCAGACATCGCGCTCAGATAATAGTCGGACTATTTTCTACAAAAAGTGCATTCATGAGGGAAACTATGAACGGTCTGGAAATTTGAAATACGGCCACCCGTCTAGGAAAGTAACCGGAGAGAGAGTGTGCACGGCTTTTCTGAAAGTAAAAATTCATGCATTGGAAGGGGCGTGATATTAAACTGTATTTAGGTCGTGAAAGCCAACTCGAAGGTTCATGTTCAAGCTTGTTTCTATCACTACGGACACGAAATCGACGTTGCTGCTCTTTCCTTGACTTCTACGCAGAAACAACATGTTAGCGATTTGGTATCCATGGGGCTCTCTACTAGAGGAATTATCAATAATGCGAAGAAGAACATTGATGAAGATTCCAGATTGTATTATCTTACTCCCGACGACATTCGGTGAGAATTGAGCTTTCATTCTATGTGAATGAGAGCGTTTCATGAACTATACCAAATTTAGAAACCTTAAAAACGAGCTCAACTTGAACGACGAGCAGTTGGATAGGAACGATTTGCATTCGGTGAAAATGAGAGTAGAGTTGAGCCGTCCAGAAGAAGGTTTCAGATATTTCGCTGAGCCAAACGAAAATGGCGGAGACTTCGTGTTGGGTATGAGTGAGCACCGAAAAATAGTAATCCATCGAGGCTATTTTAGTTATCATTACTCCTGAACAGGTTGAGAGCATCAAGAACTTTTCGCACAAAGTCGTCGTGCTCGACGATACCCACAACGTTACACAATACGGGCTAAAGCTAACAACAATGACTGTTGTAGATAACTCGGATAAGAGCGAGCCAGCGGGTAACTAAAATGAGTGTTTTACCAGGAAAAAAATTTTGACAGGCTTTCTTTTGTCAAGTTCCACTACGTCAAAGGAGGTTGGAATTTTTTTCAATGCTGTCAAGGCCATCTATCCCCGATTCCGACCACGATTCTTCATGTCGGATGAAGCTAACTGCTTCTGGAACGGATATTGTGCCGTATTCGATGCATCTGAGACACAAAAAGTGCTATGCAGGTGGCATATTTTCAGAGCGTGGAAAGCTAAAGCTAAATTGACGATTAAGGTAGTTATTAGAAACAAGATGGAAACACAATTTTTTTTTAGAACGAGGGGCTTCTCCACTCTACTCTACGTGATCTTCGCGAGTTATTACGCGAGCCAAAAAGAGACCGTGCTTTACACAGAATGCTCTCAATACTATCGAAAATTGAAATGTCTTCCGATAAGGAGGCGATTGGATTCTCTAACTACTTTAGAGTCTACTACTTTGGTTTTTTTAGTCAACTAGTTCCTGCCTAATTCAGTTTTTTTAGAAAGATTCGATGAGTGGTCTTCCGCTTCTAGATTCAACATCGCTTGTAACACGTCAATGTTTGCCGAAGCCTGGCACAGCTTACTGAAGGTTCGCAGACTACACTGATAACTGAAAACTGGTAATGTTAATTGTTTCATTCAGCAATTTTCAGAAAGAGATCATCGTAACTAGGAGAGGAATTAGATGCGATAAGCTCATTTCTCATCTTTTGTCGGCTTCGAAATTTGTTTTAGCGACTAAGTTTGACAAGGTTGTCCTATTTAACTGAAATTTCAGTATCCCCTAATCCGATTTTAGAAAGTTCGAAAACTGGCATCCGCGTGCCCTAGAAAAGGCCAGAATAGAAGGGTGTGCAGAAGAGTGGAGACAACAGACAGAGTGTACACTATGCAGCAGAGTGAGCAGGGACCGTTTTTCGTGACTAAAGTTTCTGGAGATGATTGGAAGGATTATGAAGTTATTGACCACCTTACGTGCTTTTGTGACTCAGAGGTTCCTATCTTTTTTTTATAGTTAAAACAATTTTTTCAAAGGAAAACACTCACTGCTCTTATTGTGATGCTTGTGCTTACCGTTACTCCTGCGACTGCCTCTTCTCCATCGCCGGTGTTGCCTGCCGCCATATCCACATGGTCCTGAAACACTTGGGTTTGATTACAGATAGTTTCCATCGTTAAGCACTTCATTTAGCCAAAAGTGCCCGTATCGAAGAACTTACTGATGACTTCGAACCTGTTGACGAGCCGTCATCCTCTCCGATTCCATTCGCTGGACCATCTGCTCCTCCGGTCGCTGCTCCATCTGCTCTTCGGGTCGTTTCTGAAAATCCAATTTTTCGCACCACTGAAACAACTCAAAAAGATAGTGATAAAGAAGACAAGATAACGAAACGAATGGATGAATTGACAAACGTTGGTGCTCTGTTTGTTGTTATTATCGAGGAAACTTTTTTAGATGTTTGCTAAACTAAACACACAACTCAGAAAGCAACGAAGAGATGGCGAGGAATCTTTCGAGAAGAATCTGGAAGCTGCCGAAAATGCACTCAAAAATCTACTCGATGACAACGATAGGCAGTGTCTTGTAAAACGTTTTGATGCTAACTGTCCATCTCTGAAGGCTCGAGAATCAATGCATAGTTTTCCGGTTCGCAAAAAACACCGCATTCGTCCTATTTCATCTCATTCACCTTTAGTTCCTAAACGCAATTTAACTATCTGTAGCATTTGCGGAATGGTTCGTTCGCCTATTCAAAAAAAAAGGAATACTGCTCCCATTTCAGCCGGACCCGCCCCTTCCATCTGACATCGATCCGGAAGAATACGAGTCACGGTTTACTGACTGGAAGCGCTGTGCGACTTGCAAACAGCCAGCTCACTTCTCGTGCACGTTGAACCAAAAGCAGTGCACCTGTTCGCCACACTCTCACTTCGAACTGTATCCCGACTCTTATCTAGACGAGGAAGATTCTGACGAGATGGCATAGCTGAATATTCTTTTCTTCTTAAATTTTTGAAATTTTCCTATCCTTCTGTTAATTTATCAATTTTGTTATGAAAAATGTTTGAAAATTCGTAAAAAAACAAAAAAAAAAGGCGCGGTATAATACGGAACAACAAGAAGAAACGGAGAAAACGGAGAAAAAAGAGCTCAAAATAATTTCAACTTTCAAATTCAAAATTTTCGCGGGGTGTTCGACGGAGCGCACTTGCAGCCTCCCAAATAGTGTCGGCTATTTACGTTAGAGTAAAAACTTTTTTTCAAATATTTTTTTCAGATGAGCAACTCCCAATTAATCGCCGAGTTGGAACGAGAGCGCGATCGTCGTGTTCTCTCCATTCAAAGCCACGTCGTCCATGGCTACGCCGGGAACAAGGCGTCCGTTTTCCCGCTCCAGGTTTGACTTCGTTTCAATAAGGAAAAAATGTGAAGAAATCAAAATCTTCAATTTTCAGCTGCATGGTTTCGAAGTCGACTTCATCAACAGTGTCCAGTTCTCGAACCACGCCGGTAACATCGAATATTTGACGCTTCCAACAAGTAACTTTGGGTCCTCTTATGGAAAAAAATACACATTAGAGGCAGAATTTAGTTTCATCTCCCTAGCAAATGCTTCTTAGTTTCATAAACTAACCCAACCATTTTAATATCCTAAAAACGTCAAGAGATTTATAGGATACCAACATGTCAAAGGCCAGAAGCTTACCGAGAAGGAATTGGAGGAGCTCTACCAAGGATTGGTGCTGAATAATGTAAATAACTATACTCATATTTTGACAGGCGAGTGTTTTTCTGTGTTTTTTGAGCGAATACTTTTTTCAGGTTATTGTGGAAATGTGGACTTCCTCAAGAAGATAGCTGACGTGGTGAAGGATCTAAAAAAGAAAGATTCGACGACGAAGTACGTGTGTGATCCGGTGATGGGAGATAATGGACGCTACGTAAGTTTTATCAGCCCAACTGGTGCAACCACTATAAAAAAAGTGGAAGATTCAAAACGAAGTTTCAGTACACTCCCAAAGAGCTAAAACCAGTCTACCTCGACGTCATCATTCCACTGGCCGACGTGTTAACTCCAAACGCGTTCGAACTCGGAGAACTCACCGACACCCACATAGAAACCGAAGCAGATTGCTTGAATGCTGTGAGGATTCTTCATGGGAAAGGAGTCAAAACTGTTGTTGTCACGAGTGGAGTAACTGGAGCACAGACGGATGAGTTGTTGCGGTGTTATGCGAGTGTGAAAGGAGGAGACGTCTACCGATTCACGTTTCCCAGATTGACTGGGCAGTTTGTTGGAACTGGTGAGGGATTGAATGAGTTGAAATTTGTAATTAGCCGAAACTATTCCAGGAGACGTCTTCGCTTCCCTACTCGTCGTATGGTTGGATGAGACGAACGGAGATGTGGCAGAAGCAGTAAAAAGAGTGTTGGGATCTATGCAATCACTGATCAAAAGGACCAGTGCCTTCGCTCAAGAGCAAGTCGACAAGAGCTCACGGGCAATGTGTGAACTTCGTCTCGTGCAATCAAGAAAAGATCTGATCCTCCCTCCATCATTCGATCAAATCCAAGTCGAGAAGATCTAATAGAGAATATTGTCCAAAATATTGAGTCGTGCATAATCTGTGATTCGATTCTATGAACAGTCCGCTTCGCTTGAAAATTTAGTTTTATTGTCACACATATTTATTTGTCAAATGATGTCTTGTTTATGAAAATTTGAACATGTACAAAAGCTCTCATGGCATGTTTCGATTGATGAGAATCTTAGTAATGGCTGAGAGTCATGAAAAGTGGGGAGAAATGGAATGAATGGATAAGAAAAAGAAAGAATGAAAAAAGAAACGATATCAGTCGCCTAGATGGATTTCCAATGTGGAACTACTCGATTCAATCCGTATCAGTGTGCGATATCACGGGCAGATTGTTGTTTTTTTCTTATGATGATTGTGCTATATCTGGTGTACTTCTAGTCATCGATGTGAATCGAAACGCTCGAACAACGTTTCGAAGACGTCGACGGGCCGCGGCTGCAGATGAACGGGCGGCACTTCGAATGTCGACTCGTTCGCGAGATGGAGAACGAGCATCGACAGATTTGGATGTGGTGGCTCCTGAAATTAGCAATATTTATTGCAAATTCTAGCATGACTAGTTTATAAGACTAACTAAATTTTCGAAAATCAAAAGAAAATTTTGAATACCTTGAAGAGAAGCCATCATTGGAGTCTTCTTAGAAGAATTACTTGATGGTCCACTGATGTTGCATGCAGTGGACAATGTACATGATCTTTCTCGAGATGTTTCCGGTTGAGATACAGTTCCAAATGTGATTTCATCGGAACAGAATTCTGAATCTCTTCCAGAATCATCAGCTGCTTTCAAATTGAATTCAGTTTTTCTCCCCGGTGCTGGAGTCGTTGATGCTGATTTTGTTCCAATTGCATCGGATGACGTTGTTGCTTCTTGACTCGGACCTTGACCATCTTGAGAATCAGCAGGGAAGAAGTGTTGTGCTTCTGGACGACTTGGACTGGTTTGAGTTTTAGTCAGAGAGAATGGCCAAGATCCACTTCTTTGAGACTGAACCTTCACTTTTCCATTTGTCGTCAGCTCTCTTGCCAATGGACTCTGTCTTCCGATATGAGAATGATCACAGTGACGATGATGACGTGGAGAATCTTCTTCTAGTGTGGCAGGAAATGGAGACAATAGAGCACCTGGATGAGATTCATGACTATCCATTTTGGAGAGATGATTTAGGATTCTATCGAGACGATCTGGTTCAGTTTCTCGAAGTTTTGTGTAGATCTTGCATTGAAGTTCTTTTGGAATCTGAAAATCAGAAGGGTGGAACTTTCGATTCTTCGATTTTCCCACCTTGAAAATCTCCTCAACATTACTAATCATCGTCTCCACAATTGTTACTTGTAACTCATTTTCAGCCAACGTCTCTTGTAATTTATCATGATCAACACGAAGAATTGAAGGAGCGAAAATGGTGGCCAGATTTCGAGCATCCATTTTGTTACCCGGCAGCTGAAAAAAAAAGAAATAATTCTAATAAATAGTGAATAGGTTACCAGCTCTCCAGCTGCATTGTGTTTATCTTGTGAGTGACAAGACACTTCGTGAAGAAATTTGAGAAGAACAAAGAGTGTATCCAGGTTGGGAGAGACAAGGAGAGCGAAGAGAAGGCGGATTGCTTCAATTCTGTCGTCGATGTGGAATTCTTAAAGATTTAAATTTAGATGATTGGAGTTCGGAGGTAAGACTCACTTGCTGCTCCGATATACGCGGAATAGTGTTCACCGGGAAGTAAACTTTGAGGAAGATCCCTGAAGTATTCTTTCAGAAGTGTTGCCACATCATGAGACGTCGTATTCTCCACCATATTGTCATTAATAACTGCACCACCGCCCACTTTCTCCAATGCATTCCTCAACTGCCTACACCTTTTTGTATTTCCAGCGACACGAAACAATCCAACTTGTGTCAACCCGTAAGTCATCAGATATTGTGTACAATTCTCCACAATCTTCGGAACCTGAAGAGCATGTGGATCGACGTCATCAATGTTGGCATCCAGGGAACAAGAGAATGAAGCAGATGCCGGACGTTGTTTCTTCAGAAATCGCCCAGTGACTTGTTGTGGTTCAACTGGTTCAGCCGAGAGAAGATTCGCGGATGGGAGAATGGAACACGTTGGAGGGGCGGAGCCAATCAGTGGAGATGGGGATGATGGATTGGAAGTGGATGTTGGATAGAGGTTTTGAGTTGATGGGTAAAGCCATTTACGGTCTTCTGGTAGGTTATGAGATACCATTTCGGGCTCGGATTTGGTGGGTTTAGCCTTGGATCTGAAATAGGGAAATGGAGAAAAGGGCATGAAAGACAAATCTTTTTTTGAACCATGGCTTCTCAAAGTATAATTATATGATTTGTGCAATAATTATCCGGACCAAAGCAAAATTGCTCAAAACATAAAGAACTCACTTATTCAACAAGATGACAGTCGAATCATCCAATGACCTGCATCTGCTCTCCTGATCCAATCTCTTCTCATTCATCATACACATCGCCAACGACACTCCGAAAACCCGCTTCTCCTCTGGCATCGGTGTTCCCGAAGCCCTCCTCTGCACATCGGCGACCGTCGGCGTTCGATTGCTCTTCACGAGTTTTTGACGTTTTTGACGAAGAGCTGACAATGGGTCTATAATGAGACGAGGGGTGACAAGCACCGCCTAACAGTTCTTACCTTTTGGTTTTCCCAGATTCACTCCCGGCAACATTTTCGTGAGACGCTGGGCGGCAAGGAGTTGGAGTGCTGATCGTTCGATTTCGGAGAGATTCTCGAGACGGGCGCCGCGAAGAACCACTTCCGCGCCATCAACCGATCGCCACGTCATACTGTCCTAAAATTGAAGAGGGATTAGGATATGTTCTAGACTTGGCTGAATTACCAATGATTTCCATGCAGAATCTGTTGAGGAAGACGTTGAGCTTGCATGAGAGTAAGCATATTTTGGTTTCAGTTTCCATAGCAACTTTTGTGATGAGTACTTCCATCCCTCGGAGTGTGAACTGAAATAAATCATTTTAAAACTTTGTTCGAGCTTCCATGTCAATCACGGAACCCCAGATATTTACTAGTAACATTTGAAAACTTTTATATGTTCGTCTGTTTGTCGCTTGCTGTAACTCGGCTCAAACTAGACCGATTTGGACAAAAGTTTCAAAGAAAGATCAGAAAAATTTCCCAGACAAGGCCCATATGTTTTTTTATTGGATAGCTCAAAAATAGAGCAAGATGCGGCTCTTTTCTTAAAAATACAGTAAAAATTTTGGAACCGAAAATGTGTTGCAGGTCATAACTCGGCATAAAGTTAACCGATTCTTTTCAAAATTTCGCAGTTCTTTCCTGATTAACTGAGGATGATGCAAATCTATTTAGTTTTCTGAAATTCCAATTTTGACATATTATAGAGCACTTTTACTGAGCAACGGGAATTTCAAAACTGTAGAATCATCAAAGTCTCAAGTCCCCTTCGTAACTTTCCCATAAACACAGATTCCAGATAACTTGTTGTGAATTACCAACCAATTTTTCAATTTTCAGCTGTCCTTTTCCTAGACAAACAATCGCTGACTAATGCACCAAGAATGCGTGGTTTCAGCTGATATTCTTGCAAACTCCCTATTTTTCCATGTCTCAAATCGAAAAAAACAGTGTGATTTCTTCCCTACTGATCTAAATAACATTCATAAGAATGTACCCGATTTCAAAAAAAGGAGACGTCAAAAAGTTCAGGGAATCCTCAAAAAATTATTCCCATCCACTTTTCCTAAATCACAGATTATCCCTCCCTCCTTCCTCTCTGAAACCAAAACTCGACATATCTTTTCCCTGATTTTGTGGTCGTTGGCATGATAAAAGAATGGAAAAGAGAATGTTATCAACGGAATGGTCCCGCGGGATTTAATTAACCTGATTGTTTTTCATATTCAGGTCATCATATAAGAAGACGTGGGCGAAAAGAGAGAAGAAAAAGTAGACAAGGGGCAAAAACATATGGCTTCTTCTTCTTCTTCTCTCGATTACGTATCATCATCATCAAGTATGAAGAGATTTCTCGAAAGAACTTTGCTTCTTTTGCTTCTTCTTACCTGCTCGCTGACAGTGGAACATTCGGCGACACGGGAGCCGTCATCGAGTAGTTATGATGGTGATGGTGAGAAGACGAGGACGAATCGGCGACGCCGTGCGTGCTCGTTCCGGCGACGTCTAGCGTGTCATGCGAATCGTTGAAATCCGACGAATCACGCGAATCGCGAAGACGGCCCTGTAATAAGAGAATAGTTGGGGATGGGATGGGAGAGTTGGGTCGAGAACGATTGGAAAAGTGGATCCCGTACTGAAATGAACTTTACTTTGTGCAAGACAGCATCAAAAGACGGAAAGTATGTTCGTTATTTTCGAAGTTTTACCGCATTTCAGCTACGTTCGCAATGGAGCGCGGTGAAGCTTCGAAAATATCGCTGATAGTTAAAGTGATATTTTGCTCAAAGTTCGTAATATTGAACTAGTCTTCCTAACAAAATCATAGAGGATATACTATGAGTTCATGCAGTCTAAGGATCTGGTAGATGATCACTTCTCTGATCAGCTTCCTTCAAAACATAGCAAGTAATGTTAGCTCACTTTAACCCACAGAACTGAATCTGAGTAAGAGACCGCAATTCCTGAAGATCTTTTGGCAGATCATCTTCAAGCTTAACGGGTTCAATACTTGTCTCGGAGAGTTATTTTTCAACGATTCGGTGTTTTCCTGCTCGGATCAGAAACGCTTTTCAATATCAACAGATCCTTGTTGAAGTGACGTGAGTTTTGAAATTCAGAATCACCTAATACTTGTTAATTAACCTCGAGAAAAATCTTGGTATGATGACTCAAGATTCTAGAATCTTGTGACTATAGAAGAATGACATTTTCCTCGGGGAAAAATATGATTGGTTCGTATAGACCATTAACATTTACAATTTCTTTGATTGAATTCTGATGAAATTCTGGAGGCGTACCACGCAAGGATTACAACAACTACAGTAGGATAACGTGACGTTAGCTTCAAGGGAATACAATTCGAGGAGGAAGTTTTCTAGTGAAAAAGGTGTTTCAGCTAAAGATCAAGAATTCTAACTTTCTGGAAACGGCTCACAGTAAGCGAAAATTTAGATTGCAAGCTTTTGTTAGCTTTTTGAAGGTATTCAAAATGTTTATTTTTCCTTGTTGATTCTACAAGGTTCCATTTCTTATCCAGGATATTCTCAAATCAGGACTACACTTATCTCTGAACGCCTTCTAAAACCACAAATTCTCTGGAAGCACTCCAGAAACCTGGTTTTCTAAGAACTACGTTTTCTGATTCTCTTGGAACCGAACACCTACGTCACCTCTGAATCCCTACAGTATGCAAATGAAATCTTACCTTTTTCTTCCTGAATAAAAACATCTTCATGTGTTGAATTTTGAAAGTTTTCAAGAATCGAGACTCCGCAAAAAGAGAGTCTCTTTTCTCTAATCAGATAATTAGACTAGATGGTGAATGAGAAGAAAGAAAATATGGGGAAAGCAGCTGCCAGTGATATCACTTAGGGAATATGGGCATAAAAATGGGAGGAGCTGTCTCTCTCTCTCTCTCTCTCTCTTTATTTCTTCTAGTTTTTTTTCAGGCTTCTGTGCTGATACGACACAGAAATAAGGGGAAATAGAAGATGGAGGGGTATGGAGCCACGCCCCATATATATCGAAGGATTAGACTCTTCTTTCCTCTTATTTCGTTTCTTTTCGAGATAAATGATGATGGAAAATTGTGGAAGAAGAAAAGGGGAAAAGAATGAAGAAAAGAGATGATGAGCCGGGGGCCCCCGCACCTCGGAAAAGTTCGAGTAAAAGAGTCGATTTTAATTGAGTTTTTTATAAAATAATGAGGTAACGAAAAGTGTGGAAGAGACGAAACCTCCCGATCTATTATGGAAGATATTAATGGAAAACTTGAAAGAGTTTCTTTTTTTGTGAAGAAACTATAGGAGGGACTTTTGCTACACTTTAGTGATGCCGGCTAAACTAGTTTTCCAGTTTTCGTATGATTTCAAACGTTTGGTCGAGCTTAGAATTTTTCTGGATTGTTCAAGGGAACTGGTAAATTCAATAAGCTAGGTTTCATCTACTATGCGAGTTCAGAGCTCATAAAATATCAAGTCAAGTTGCAATAATCAATCAATATTCTTAGATCCCTTACCTTCATTGGAAATCGAATATTGAAGTTCTGCATGACACAGAGAATCAAACAATGAATATGAAAATTCGAGTGCTTTTTGCATCCAAAAAATGTACTCAAGGAAGAAGATCCGCCCATCGGATTCTCCTCCCACGAATCCCCCTATATTTTTTTGTGTTTCAAAATACATTTTGTTCGTGGTGTATAACTACAAAAATGGAGAGAAGATGGTAGCTATAGTCAGATGATTTTGCTTTGAAATCAAGAGAACTTTTGGTGTGTAGAAAAAGATAAGGTAGAGATGAGTTGCTTTTATCCGGATAACTTCCAGTATCTAAGCAGATTGAGGTTTCGAGAATGATGTGCATTGGAAAAGGTGATAAGGGATGAGAAGGTGTGATCAAGCACATGTTAGGATAAAATTCAAGGGGAAGAAATGGAGTTCGAGGAGCATTGGGACTATGGATTCTCAAGGGAATTCTGAATGAGCTGTAATGATGAACCACCCAATTAAGGTTAATGCTTGAAGGTTTGAAATCAAAGAAATGTCGGAATTGGGGGCTTTAGTACTGTCGACGATCTAGTGGTCGTTTATAGCCAATATTTACTTGATCAAGTTCGTAAAACCTCTATAAATAAAAGTTGAAAATTATGTCGAATTTTTGCTTCAAATGCCATTTTTCAACATAGATGGGCTAAAATAGACAGAAAATAATTTGAAATACCTGGAGATATAGGAGATGAAAAGTTGTCTCCAAGAAAAAAACATGACAAACATTATTGATCAGGCCTGAAGTTTCACCAACAAAACGCTTAAACATTGCAAGAAAAAGTGAGTCATGTTCTAGACAATTAATCATTTATTCTGCTGTCTATCTTTAACAAAAAAGAAACCTAACAAGATTTGATGAGCAAATTCTCCAAAGATGAAAAGATCCCGAATCTGGGTTTTCTCTCATTTCCAAAGCCACAAACCACATATCTTCAGAGATAGTTTCTTTTTTCGGAGTTATGATGAAAAGGCAACTTTCGATGGAGAGAAAAAAGAAGGGGACGGTGGGAAAATAACAATGATTGTCCTTCACTCCAGAAGGCGGCGATAGGAAAAAAAGAGAAGGAAATTCACGATTATGAAGAAGAAGAAAAAAGAAGAAGAGAAGAGATGGAGGCAATCTACGGAATCATGACTACACCAATTGAGAGCCATATTTTGGTATAGGCAAAAAAAGAGTTGTTGTGGAAAATATGAAAGTGAAAAAAACCATTGAGAGAAAAAAAGGAAATGGCAAATCAAGGAGCTGGTGAAGGACAAACTGATTCAAGAATTATGATGGATGAATTTGTGAAGGGTGATCTTTCATTCAGACGACAAAAGAGAGATGGATTGAAATCAAGTTTAGGAAAAAAAATAGAAGTGCATGATGTTTCCCACGAAAAACATGAGGCTCATTGTGGAATATCAGGTCAGAGACCAGAGTCGAAAATAGGCGGAAAAAAATGTGGGTCTAGTTTTTTCTCATACAAGTCAGAAATGAGTGGGTTTTAGGTGGAAGGATCTAGAAAAATGGATGATCTGTCTTGGTTTCAAATTAGAGCGGAAAAAAGTTTATTATTATGAAGAATGGAAACGTTCCAAATACATATTGAAATGCAAAAGTGTTCAGATTCTGCTATTTTTTTCGATTCAAGTTGATAAAGTGAAATTGAGTGAAACGGTTTGTCCTCGGATAAGATATCTGGCAGTTTCAAATTAACTTCATACGAGTGAAAATTTGACTAGTTTTCTTTTCTGAATGAGTTTTCTAGGCCACTCAGAATATAAAAAGTTGAAACTCAATCTCTAATAAACCCTGGAAATTTAAATTTCTCGCTTTCAATTTTCTAAGATTTTGATTGAATCTCTAAACCTCTAATTATAATCTTTAAAGCCTCAAAAGCTCACAAACACAATTAATTCCGGTAATTTCCCAATAGTTCAATTCTCTCCAAAATAACCCCTTGAATCTCAACATCTCGGTACAAAAATATCTGTTTGCTAATGAACACACACATTTTTGTAAGGCTTCTCGATCCAGTTTAAGATCGAAAGTCATCCTCACTTTTGTTTTAAACTAATCTCTTATGCCTCATAACGAATTCCACTCTCAAATTTCTGCTCCAAAAGCGGAAAGAAAAAATGAAAGAAGCCTCAAAAAACCGAGAGAAAAAAATGAAAAAGAAGGTGAAACACTGAAAATGCAAATAGTAGAAAAGGGAAAAAAGGTGAGGATTTTGATTCGAATGCAATAAATGTAAATGAGGAAAAAGAGGTACAAAAATGAAGGGAAAATGGAGGAGCAGGAATGAGAAGGAGAACGTGAGAAATTGTAGGAGAAAATGAGGTGAAGAGTGATCGAATCCACGTCATCTCAGAAGGTTTTATGACGTTGAACAGAAGAAACATTTGATTTTGGAGGAATAATAAGTGTGAGGTAGAGGAAGAAGAAGGTACATTTTGATTTCGATAGAGGACGTCATCAGGAGAAGTCAAGAATCAGAAAATAGAGTGATAGAAGGAAAATGAAAGACCGAGAGGAGAGGGAATCTAGGGGAGATTTGAGATACAGTACCCAAAGTTTGACTTTGGTTTGGGATAGCGAAAAAAAGCCTAACTCTGAAAGAAAGAACAGAAAATCGAAATTCAAAGATAGCGGGAATCAAAGAGTCGGAGCTTCAGATTTTATAGTGTCAGAATAGCTCAATTGTACATAGTCTCGTCTTTTTGAAATTGGACGTTGTTAAAATCTTCAAAATCACAGAAAGTTTAGAATCGGGCATTCTCAAAATCAGTATTGAGCGGCAACAAATTTTGGCTCATCAAAGTGTGAATAGCTTTTTTCATAGGGATCTTGTAAAAATACGGACAATAAAAAAATGTTACTGATTAAAAAATCTATCTATTGATTGAAAGGCTCATTAAAAAAATAAACAAAGTTACGCCTTCTGTACGCCCTGTGTTGCCAAAATCGGAAACTTTTCGGCAAAATCGTAATAATGAATCTTTGATTCACCGTCAGGAAGAAATTTTGGAACCCTTGAATTTCACTATCAGAGTAGAATCTTAGAAATTAGAGAAATCAAGCACTTGTAAGCCACTAAGATTTTCAGATTCGGAGAAAATCAAGGATATAGAAAGGAGTCCAAACCGTTACAACATAGAAATTCAAAAAATATACAAAAAAAGAAGAAAAAGTCAACGAGTTGGAGAGTGTCAAGTTGACCATAAACCTATGAAACAGGAAGCGGTCTCCCAGGAGCGCAGTGACTTGGATGCTTCCGGAGGACGCCTTCTGAATCGACGACGTCGTGCTCCGAAGAGAGAAAAGAGCACACACATACACACGTATCGGGTTACCTCTGGTTGGGGTCCCGGGGAGCCGACAACCACATTAGGTGATGGTGGTGGTGGTTGTGCTCCAGAAAGAGAAAGCTGCTTCTACTCAAATTATTGGAAGCAGAAAAAGCCCAAAAACAAGTCGGTAGAAAGGGGACCTACATGGTTTATATAATGAGTGAAAGAAATTTGAAAAAGAAGATGTCGATAATGATGATGATGATGATGATACATTTTTATTAGAGAAAAACGAGAGAAATTGAGAAGATCTCTCTTCTTCTGGAGCCAAAAAATGTTTTCTCTTTTTACCGGGCGGCCCTCTTCTTCTTCATCTTCTTCTACTTCATTTTCCCTTTGCCTCTTCCTCTTCTCATTCAAAATGGGATTTGAAAATGAGCAAATTGAGCTGGAGACTGGAGACCCCCTCCCATTTCCCTCCTGAGCACACCGGTCCCTGTCAGAGAAAATGAGAGAAAAATGCCCCTACTAGTTTTTTTTTGAAATGCTCTCCTATTTGTCAGTGGAAAAGATGGAGTAGAAAGAAGAACCCGCTTCTTTTTTCTCATTAATTCTCTTTTTTTCTTCCAAAGAATAAGAAGAAGACGCTCATCTACTATTTTGCATTTGACCCGAAGATTCGAAAAATGATTCATTGAGACGATTCACAAATGGCGTCATTTCGAGGTGAGTACGACTACAAATTAATCTATCAAATGATCTGAAATCACTTTGTTTCTCTCTAGACGAAACAGAAAGAAATGTTCTCGAACACGTCACAAATGTAATTTGCATCTCTACATTGTGAGGATTCTGAAGGGAAAGAGCAATCGAGATGGCAATCTGAATAATGAAGAAAAGTGAGGATAGATAGAATGGATCGAGTGAGAGAGAAAGAGGAAAAGATGAACTAGTTCGTTTTGGAGCAGTGTCTAGCAAGAAGAACGTGTTCAGAAATCCACCAGACATTGATCTAAAATCGGAAAATCGGAAAATTTTTATTTCGTCTCTATCAGTTTTAAAAGCTGAGTTTTCTTTTATAGGAAAACCGTACAAAAAACTGTTGATTCGATGCCAGAAACTCTACTTCCAAATGGATTACCTTCAAAGGCAAAACGTAAATAGATCCAACAGTCATTCGAATTTTTAGATTTGACATTCCCACAAAACAGGAAAAATCTAAATGTAATTGAAAATTTTCAAAAGATTCGGTATTTGGTGAGACTTAAAATTAATTCGTCTTATTTTCAGTGCTATCGATAGTTGCTGATTTATAGAGGCTGCAAGTCATTGTTCGCTTCCAGAATGTCAGCTAATTTTTTGAATTTATGGCCAAAAAACTTCAAATTTCGGATAGTGGTTAGATCACAATTATTTTTGATAAACAAAAACTTCATTAATATAATGAATGAGATCAAGTTACGATCTCCAAAAAAGCCAAAAACCCCCAACTTCTAAAATTTCAGATAGACCCGTCAACTCTAAACCTTCGCAACGATTTCCAGACTCCTCCACTAAGATCAAAAGAGAGAAAGGAAAACCAAAAATTCGGAAAAAGGATGAATCCAGATGAAGAACGAAGACCAACTGCGAAGGAAAAGTTTTTTATCGAGTATTTCCCATCTTCAAATGATTTTGGAACAAAAGAAGAGGTCGTTGAGCGCTCTCTTGTGAAAAAGAAGAAGAAGAAGAGTTGATAGAAGAAAGAGAGATGACGTGAGCTTTCTGAAGGATTCAGATGAGAAAAAAAACTTCTGAGAAGAGAAGGAATCTTTTTATTGGTTAGAAGAAGGAATACTTCCAAAAAAAAGTACTGAAGAAACGATCCAACAAAAAGGGCAAGGTAAAGGAATCAATTTGTGTAGAAAAGAGGGGGACCCATCCCCTTCTTCTTCTTCATTTGGGGCGCAGAAGGAAAGAAAAAAAGAAAGAAGAAATAAGGACCAAAAATAGATACAGATAGATATGTATGTGTTGTGTTGTTCACTAATCTAATCTGTGCTATCCGCTCGTCCGTCCCCACAAAACAGGACGCCAGAAGGAAGAAAAAATGAAGAAGGAGAAGAAGCAGAAGAAGATGGGTAAACATTAAGTAACTGGAAGAAAGAAAAAAAAAGAGTTATGATTCAATTAGTTTTATTTTCTGGAGTGATTTATGAGATATATTTTCAGATAGATAAGAATCAGAAGGAAAGCGATTATTGGAATTTTTGAACAGCTGAAACTGATTGGAATAGTGATAAGTGTTTGATATTTTTGGCTCATCAAGAGAAAAAACAGAGAAAAATAAAAAAAAACCTATTGAAATAAAACCTCCAGAGGATTCGGGGTTTTTTTTCTCCAAAAGTTTTTACGTCGAGACAAATCTTCTATGGAAAAATGATAACCTTTGATTATCGATATGGATTTCGCCCGTTTTTGAACGCACATTTTATGGAGATACTGAGGATTTGAGATTTCTCATGGCTTGAAAGTTGTTAACCAAAAACTACAGAGAACCCACGAAAATAGGTATGATTCCGGTTTCAACCTTTCTCGATTTATATTAATTCAAAATTTGAGTAATTTGATAATTCAAGGGTTTAGGGTATGAAATCTCTTGGATCTTTCAGTTTTGAAGTTTCATGTTTTAATTATACACTTTTTTCTAATCTGTTACTTTTCAGATCTTGAAATAAGCAATGATTTTGGATAATGAAGATTCGGATTTTTCCACAGAATTATAGATACCAAGTTTATATTCATCTCTTGCCTCCTTTCAAATTCAAATAAACGAATACATATAAAAAAGTTCAGAAAGAATTCCAAATTTGATATCAGTTTCAGAAATCAAAACATACCGTCGTATCGGAGTCTGTCCATCGTCTCTGTGTACTTCTTCTAATTTGCAAGAAATCATCTCCGGCTCCACCAGATTCTCCCATCGGATTCTCATCGACATCTAACTGAAGTGGCATCGCAGAACTATCAATCGACGGATGTCGGAGAGTGAGACGAGGTAGTTGTCTGCAAAAAAACAAGGTCATCTTTTTTGGTTTTTTGTCTGGAAATGCTCAATTTTTCCTCTCTGGTTATACATATATTTTTTTTGTGTGTGTTGCGTGTAAGAAATCCAGTTTCAGAGAGAAAAAAGGGACCCATTATTGTTACATACACATTCTGGAGGAAGATGGACAAGGCGATGAAGGAGATGAACGAAAGAAGGAAGAAGGAAAAGAACAATACGAAATTTCAGGCTCAAAAACAGAAGAATGAAGAGAGTGGGAAGAAATGAAGAAAGTTTTTGGAAGAGAAGAAGACGTTGAGTTGGGGGTGGAGGATGGATATCCACTACATCTGATGAATTATTCGGAACGAGAAGAAGGTGTCTGGTATCTGTGGGCGGCAATAGATGGACTGAAGTGTGCGTGGACATTCGGATGACCTCTTCTAGCACTGTGAGCTTCATAGTCGCGAACGCGCCCAGAGTTTGGGATGTTAGAGTGGCGCAGTTGGGTGTGCGCTAGAGTTTTGGCCGAGAGATGTGGGTTCGAACCCTCGAAGTGCAAAATTTTTTAAATTTGTTCTGAATACTTTCAATAGAATCTGGCCCAGATGAAGTCAAAGAAATCCCGAAATTCGCTAGAGTAAGAATGAAATTCCAACTGTTTATTTACTCTAGGTTTTTTTCGTTTTCAATTTCAGTTCAAAGTGATTTGAGCGGAAAGGAAAATAAAAACAAGGAACCTTTCTTTTCAACTATTGAATTTCTTCTATTACTAATGGATGTAAGAGGAAAAGAATCCAGAGAGATTGTGATTCATTGAAAAATACAAAAATTTCGTCGTCTAGACGATTTTACAGACACTGGAATTTTCTACTGGAATCAGAAGAGCTGAAGAATTTGATGTTCCATAGACTGACAAATGCTGCTATTTTTGAACGAAAAATTTACCAAAAAGAGCAAAAAAGAGTCTAGCCTGAAAACTTCAAAGTCCAGCTCTCCGAGCGTGCTGAAAATCTTTGATTTTCAAAAATCGGAAACTTTCAGAAACCGGATATTTGTGGAAAAAGTTCAAGAGCATTGCTCCTTCCATCATTCAAAAATACTTTGAATTCCGATTTTCTAAAAAAGAGTCTGGATAGAGAAAGCAGATGGAAATAAAGAATCTGGGCATGTAAGGAAGGAGAAAAAATGAAAACAGAAGTGGAAAACAAGTGGGATGAAGAAGGGAGGAGAAGAAGATGGAGACGATGGATAGAATTTGGGAAAGAGAGGAAGAAGAATCTGAATTGTAGTTGGATAGGTGTGTCATATTATATCAAATCACTCTCACAATATGCATCTAATCAAATGCACCAATTTTTCCTTCTTTCTCTTTCCGAATAACAAATCAAAACTTAAAGACACCACTTACAATTGGTTTTTCTTCATACTGCTCCGTTGGGAACCAAAGAATGTTCGATGCTTGAACAGCCGCCATTGACTTTTTCGAATCGATCTGGAACGATTCATTCAAGAATTTTTTCAAAGACAACTAAGATAGACCAGTCGGTTTTTCAATCCATCACATTTTCGCATAGTTGTCAAGGCCCGGCCCGGGCCGGCCCGGGCCCGGGCCTTGTTTGAGGGATCAAGGCCCGGCCCGGGCCGGCCCGGGCTGGCCCGGGCTTCCGGGCCTTGCTTAAGGCCCGAAGGCCCGGCGCCAAATTTCAAAATTCAAATTTTTGTATATTTTTTCGGGGTTTTGTTGTTTTTTCGTACTAAAAACAATCAACAATACTTATTTTAACAACATTATAACAATTGAACTATAAATTAAGAACTATTATCCAAATTTCCCAAGTTTCATCGCGCTCCATTGCGAATTCTGGAAAATTCAAAATTTTGCGCTTTCCCGCTTACTTTTTTCTTATGTAGGTCACGTCAAATTGAATAATTTTGTTGAGTTTGAGGTTTCGACGTGACCTAAAATAGAAAAAAGTGAGAGGGAAAGCTCAAAATTTCGAATTTCACCAATTTCGCAATGGAGCGCGGTGACCCTTGGAAAAATTGGATAATAGGACAAAAAAAACTAGAAACAGGACAAAAAATGAGAAGTAGAAGAAGTAGTAAACTTCCGAAATTTTCTAGAAATGGACTGAAAATTGAAAAATTTGAATGCTTTTATCTTTTAGAAAAAAAAATAAGCGAAAATTTTTTTGAAAAAAAAAAACAAATTTTTCAGCCGGGCCTTCGGGCCGGGCCGGGCCTTGAAAATTTTTCCAAAGCCCGGCCCGGCCCGGCCCGGGCCTTCGGGCCTTGCCGGGCCTTGGCGGGCAGGCCCGGGCCTTGACAACTATGCATTTTCGGTACCGTTTACCTGCTAGCAAATCCAGCGAGCCTCTTTGTCGTTGACATTTGCGGTGATTTCTCTCCTCCCGGATTCGGGGATCCAGGTCGACTCGAGGCAGGTGATCGTCCCGTTTCGTCGTCTTTTCCAGAGTCCACCGAGTCTGGAAATAGTTCTTCGGGCGATAAAGTTTGAGAACCGACAGCAGAGCCAAGAAACAAGTTCTATTTACACATAGGGGACCTTTTCGGAAGTTTGGGGTCAGAAAAAACAGTATGTCTAGCTGTTTGGAAAACTTCAGAATTGGAATTGGAAGGATGAAGAATTGGAGTTTTCATTTGGTTTTCATAATTATAACCGATAAATCTTTGAATTGAAATAAATTACTAACAAAATGGATTCTGAAGAACGGAATAATAAATTTGAATCAAGAGTCTTGACTAATGACTAGCAGCTAAACGTTCATCGTTTCTGTTTATTTCGAAAATTATAGTGTTAATTTCATCGGTCAACGAGATGGGACAATGGATGTATTTGAGGTTACCCTTTCAGCTTTTTTATACATTTGGGTCTAGGTAATATCGACCTTGTGGAGCTCATATATATCTGCTTTCAGAATCTGCAAAGTAGTCACGTAGCTCTAGATATGAGCGCTCAAAGTTGCAGCTAACACAAAAACTGGGGTGCTTTGAAGACCCATATCTTGGCTCAAAATTGCTTTCAGAATGTCTAGCTTTGTCGGCAAGACAAAAAATTAATGCAGCCAAATAAGGTACGTTAATGAGAATCACTGATCCTCCAAGTTGTTAAGATCCGATTTCGCCAGAACCACGTTCCCCCAAACTACTCCAAACTCCAACAAACCTCTTTTCGTACTGCTACTATTTCTAAAAAGAAGTCGCCCAATTGAGAACGAAGACGATGGTTTGTGCTCCGGCACCGGTACATCCGAGTCACTTCTCGTTGACGACGCCACCGACGTCTTCGATTTTGGAGACGGTGGATTTACAGTCGACGACGATGCTCCACATGCTGATAGTGACGACGGTGAAGGTGTTCGAGAAGCCGTCGACATCTCTTCTGAAAATAAAAAAGGTTTGGGACAAGAGATGATATAATAAGGACAGTGGGAATGAAAAAGATGAGGGGAATTGAGGTCAAGAAGGGGGTGAAAACACGAAACAAGACAGGGGGGCGTGACATGAATTTTAATATTCTTGCTCTCGCTTTTTTTCGTTTTTTTCTCCTTTCTTCTTTCGATGCTCTCAAAATCAATTACGACGTCGGGTCGTTTCGCGCCGTTTTTCCGTTTCCTACCAGTCAATTCAGAAGAAAAAGAAAAAGGAAGTCAGCTATAACTCAATTAAGTTTTTTCGAAATATCGCTGTAATTATTTGAAATGACGATGATAATGGGACAAAAAAGGAGAAATGATGAAGGTGTAGAAAGGAAGAATATAGATATGGAGAGGGTGGAAAATGAAGAAGAAGATGGGAACTTTATGAATTATTGATTCGAATTTTGAAGAGAGGGATAAGAACTTTGGATCCTTTCGAAAAATGAACACTTCTCATTGGCAATTTCCGATGGAAATGAGTATTTTACCGATTTTGGAAGAGATGAAAGACTCTAGACTGAAAATATAAGAAGATCAGAGCTTTCACAGCAAAAAAAGATGTGGGGAAAACGAATCGCGAATAAGAAAAACTTACAAGAAATTGGTCACCTACGAAAGAATATTAATATCCAATACGTTGATTGAAAAAGTGTGCCCTAGTCTGGCGCCAGAGAACCTTGATGCTCCGACTTGTCAGATCGAATCAACAAACTATACACATCTTCCGAATACGTTTCCTGTATCTAAATATGAATAAGGAAAAGGGTATCTATAGATACAATAAGTTAGGATCTCAATTATTCTAATCACGCGAATGAAAATTCATCGACGATCCGCTAATTTTCCTTTTCTTCGTTTTTTCAATTTGTCTGTCCCCTGAAGAAACTCGAAAACTAATAAGATATTGATGAGACAATGACTCGTTGTGACAACTACCCAAAGGGGTTGATTTGAAAAGTGGGCGGAGCTTAGATGAAGCAGAAGATGGAGCAAGAATGGATGGATGAATGTTCAACATGCAATTTCATATTTTATTAGGACTAAAAGTTTGTATTATGGAATTGATAAGAGAATGAAGTGACTTGGACTTCTGTGAGAACATAAAACAATGGGAAGAAGTTTTATTGTTTCATAAAATGGACAAACAAACAATGGAGAGTCACGAAAAGTTTAAAAAGTCATTCGTCATTCTCCTTCAAGCTCATGTAGCGTTTATTATGACTTTGATATTTAGAAGACGTCCCCCGTCAAAAAAGAAAATTGACGTCACGGAAGAAAAGAAGAAGAGGAAGAGTTGGAAAAGAAAAAGGTTTTGCAGCACGAAAAGTGGAGGAACTTCCAGGAAATGTGATCCACTGTTCTTTTTTGTTTTATTTCAAGAAATACTTATTTTGCAGACACACGAGTCTCTGTCTGGAAATCCAGTTTAGAATCGAATGCGTCGGAGAGTCTTCAAAATGTTGATGTTTGACCTAGGTTTTTACAGTGAAAAATGAAACTGTAATTTTAGGAACGGCATTTGGATTACTGTTATTAGTTTTGTAGCTAAACACTTCCATGAATATTGAAATCCCTCTCAGAGTTCTAAGAGCCCAAAAACTGTAATAAAACTGAAACTTAAAGATAACTTTAAGCTTCAGGAACAACTAGTAAATACTAACAATGTCAATCCTATTCTCCTCAAAATAATACCAAACTAAGCAGATGTTGATTCCAGATTCAATCCTAAAAGGTTTACCACTCGCCCTCTCATCTCAATTTTTCCTAGTAATCGGCTCAAAAGAAACCAGTAAAATGAGATGAAACTACTAATTCTTGCGAGGGTGTAAGTGGCTTTAGGAACAAGAAAACGAATGGGAAAGAACACATTCATGCTCTCTCAAAATACAAAACGTTTCATTTTTGCAAAGAGAATCAAAAGTGGGCGGAGCTTGGGTGGCACGACGTCAGGTGAAAAAATGGTATCTTTACATGCGTCAATTCTCGATGGAAAATTGAAAAATTCACCTGTTCTCGATGAGAGGAGATATAAAAATGTAGCATTTACCGTTGTTGGTTTAAATCTGACTCAAAGAAAGAGAATAAAAAATGAAAAAAAAACGAGTGTGGAATGGAGATAATTGAAAAATGTACTACTCTCGGATATCTAAGAAAACATCAAAGAATTCCTTGAGAAGATTTGTTGCCATTTTGAATGAAAAAAGGAGTAGAAAAAGCATCCGGTGAACACGGATTTCCCAGTGTAGGCGGAGGAGGTAATGATAGGGTTCGCATTTGAATTTGTGGGTTGGATGACTATTTTTTTAAAGTAAGGATTTTCGAAATGACGGAGATGTTCAAGATTAGGTAAAAACTAAGGTGTCATCGATGATCTGCAGATGATGAAGACGTTGGCGTTGATGAGGTCATTGATGAACATTTTATGAACTGAGTGTGGGGTTTCAATATAAAAATGTACATAAAGGTTCTTTTTGGATTGAAACCCTTTTTAATCTCGTTAAAACGATTTGTTTCCGATTTCGGGATATTTAAATGTCAATCCTTGGAATCTTGGTATGAAATGTTGAAGTTTTTCATATTGAGTGCGTGAGTAAGTCCTTAAAAAAGTCGACATTGTAGCAAAATAGCGAGTAGGGAGTAGTCTTGGCAAAACGACGTGCGAATTGGTATAAGATCGATCTAGTAGGAATAAATTGTCTTCTGGTAACAAATAATATCGTAGACCTAGTTTCAGAGGCGATGGAGGCTTCGGTTCTGAATCATTGAAATCGGTTCAGTACACATGAATTGAGTTATAAATGTGCAAATAATTGGGGCAAAATTATCTACCATTTTGTTGACAAAACAGGCTCCGCCCACAAATCGCCAAGCAGACTACTATGTGCTCCCTATTTACATAAATACCACTAATTTTGGCTATCACTGTGCTGACAAAAAACTCGCCTAGTCATTGAAACCAACAAAAAAAGCCAAAAATGAGAATGTTTTCTCTTCATCTTTTTGGGCTTAACAAGTGTTAGGTGTGTAAAGAATAGCTGTTTATCCGATGAGCTTACTTTAGTCGCTTCTCTTTTTTGGTCTTTCAAAAAGTCTCGTTAGCAAAATCGGAGTCGGCAACGAATTTTGATTGAAACATTTTTAGGTTGTAAGTTACAACAGGTGAAACTTTTTGGAAAATTGAAATCATAAAGAACAAAGAATCAATCAACACACGAGATACTGTAAGATTCTGCGTCTCCTCGACTTGATAGCTGGAATCGAATTATTGGAGCTAAGAGAGCCTTGACGGGTCTGGCTCGGAGTGATTTCAGCATTAAGGATCGGTTCACGACTGAGGAAGAGATTGAATGAAATAAAAAAGAAATTCAAAATCAGGGCTTCTCTCATTTTCATTTTCCCTCTCAATTCTGACGTGTGTCTGTCACACATGCATGAATTCGCAATTCTCCATTCCCCACCCAGCGTTTTTTGTCTTCTTTATTCTTCTGGATGGATATGATGATGTGTTGAATTGAGAAATCGACATAAGGAACAAAAAATGGAAGAAGAAGGAAAATAATCTCTATTTTCTTTTCACCTAAAATTGAATAGTGTTCGATTTCAAAAAATGAATTCCGAAGAGAGAGAGAAAGGAGCTTCGGAAGAGTGGATCCATTCAGACAGCCACCCGATTGAAATTGGATTGCTTTGTGGTGTAAAAATGAAAGAAAAACGGACGGAGAGAAGAAATGGATCCATGGAGAACCCTAATCGGATTAATGAAAATTAGAAGGGAAACAAGACTGAAACAAAACAACGAAAATAGGAAATAAGGATTGGGAAACGAACAGATTTGAAACAGAGAATGACGAGATGGTAGGATCAGAAAATGATGAGTCAAAAATTGTTTTTTTTTTTCTCAAAGAAGTTCTGAATTTGAGAGAGAAACAGGAAAATAGCGAGATAAGCGAACTAGACAAGACTGAAAACGATTGGACTTTTGGCTGGAATGAAATAAAATGTGTCTAAATGAGTCCAGTTCTTACCGAATTTAAAAAAGTAACAACGCTTCGAAAGTCGAATAATCAAACTAGATTTAGCTCAATTCTAGTGCTAAATCTAGTGCTCAAAATTTCGAAATTTGGAAATTTAATGAACTCAGATTATTCATTGGAATAACCGGATTTTCTTCTCCTGATTCAAAACTAATTTTGAAATTAGAAAACACTTTCAAATTCTCCTTTCATCTCCCTAAAGTCTCAATTTTCTAGAATCAAGAAAATTTGATTAGTTTTAACCTCAGCAGATTTTGGAGAGGTATGTTTCTAGGTGATTTGATGCTGATTAAAAATTTGAAAATCGTTTTACAAAGTGATGTGAAAACAGCTGATTTTTCAATAATTGAGCAGTGAATTTCAGCTAGAACTAGGATTAAATTCAGATTTCCATTTGAAAGTATTTTTGATTTCGAATAACTGAGACTATAGAAGTGAACACTTGGCAAACTGTTATCGAATTTAAAAACATATTTTAAACTTCAATTTGTTGTATTTCGAAGAACTTCAGTTTTTTCTTCGAATCTGCTTTTTCAGATGGAAGAAAGTAAACGAAGAAAATTTGCACAATTTGCCAAATTACCCGTGTTTTTTATGCAAGATGACTCGTTTTTTTCAGTTTTTCGAATAGAATGATGATTCGAAAAATGAGCACAAAAATGACGACAACAGAAGGGAAATTCTGGAAGAAAATGGTTTCTGGAGTTGAAAAAAGAGAAGACATAGATAATTTTGGCAATTTCCTTGTAAGTGCAATTGACCACCGCCTATTTTCTGGAAAAAAGAAGAACTTTTGATTATTGGTCAACAACTGAATCAAGAGTCGAATTGACTTACTTTTCCACAAAAAGTTTTAGGATGGTTTTTTTTGAGAGAAGGAAACGAACAATGAAAAGTTAATGGTGTGGGTTTTAGGCAAAATGGAGAAGCTGAAAATAGGAAAGACAATAATAACAAAATGTAAATTTTAGGATAGAGAGTGAGGAGGGTCTCCAAGTGTAGAATAATGGGATTCGGATCAATGTTTTTTCTGAAGAAAATGAGACTCAGATCATCGTAAATACACTGCTTCCAACAAAAATGAAAACAATTTCAGAACCCGAAATCGAAAAGTTGACATTTTTGCTTGACTGGTTTTTGTCTCGAATTCTCAGTTTCGTTTCAAGATTTTTACATTTTTCAGGGTTTCTCGATTTGTGGGAATTCTGAACACGTTTTTTACATAGTTTAGTTCCCTGAATGGCTAAAACTGGCTTGAAATCTGCTAATCCGGCTAAGAAAATCTAAAATCTGCTAGTGATATTTTAGCAATTGTGGGTGGATAATGTCTAGTGGAACGTCTATCTAATACAGAGTCTGAAAATATAAAAAAGGTATTTCAAAACTTGTTTTTGATTTATCAGACTTTACTTTATATCTCAAATCAAAAGCTTTTCTAGAAAGAAATCAGAACCCTTTCATAACTGCAAACATGACTTACGAGAACTTTTTCGAAAGTTTTCTATTTTTCTGACCACAAAATTTTTCAGCTTCTTTGGATGGATAAAAATAGAAGAAATCTTATAGGAAATGCACTCTTTTGGAGCCATAGACTATATCAGATTTGGTTCAAAGATTCTGATTCTAATTTTGATGTAAGAACGAAAAAATTGGAAAATTCTAGAATTTGGAAGCAAGATCTGAGAAGTTCCTCGAATTCAGAACAAGAATAAAGATCATGGAGCCGGGATAGATTCTGAAACTAGTGTCTCGTTGAAAAAAAAGAAGAATTCTTTCTTCACACAACAATCGTTTTGTTGTCTTCTTTCTTTTTCTTCTGAAGGCATCGACGACTACTAATTTCAGTTCTTTTTGCCCCGAGGAAGACACGTTTTCTAATTATTCTTCGGCGACGGAGCAAGTGTGTCTCGGGAGCTTCAAGCTCACCGAGCATTACAAAATGATGCGAAAAAAAGAACAAGAGAATGAGGAGGAGGAAAATGGAGAAGAGTCTAAAAAGAAAATGGAGAAGATTTTGGTGTTGCAAGCTGAAAAGGATAAAGAGATTATGTGAGGAATAAGAAAATAAAACGTTCTTATATTATTAGATTAGAAATCCCCCCAAAAAAGATCATAATAAAGAGAGTGAAAATCCATACAGATTTCGGAGTTGGAGGTTTTTCACTTTTCAAGTTCTGAGCTTCCGAGTTTATGAGTTTTAGTTTGAGAGTTTTCAGATTATGAGATTCGCAATGGAGTCCTAGTTTCCGAGAAATCCTGTATTTGCTATTCTGAATATTGAGATCTTGGCTAAAATTCCAATTGTCTGATGATTGTTCTGTAGATTTCTTATTTCGATATTTTCCGAATATAGAGATTTGAAGTATCAAATCTGATTCTTCAAAAATAGTTATAGAATTCTTTCAAAAATCAAACTAAACTCAAAAAATCGTTAGGCGAAACTCCAAAAAGTATTTTCTTTGAAAAAACTAATCAGAAGTATCAAAAAGTGCAGGCGAAAAGATTCAAGTCAGGTGGAAAATTGAGAAGTTTCTGAAGACTCTGAAAATCTGAAAATTCGATGTAACTTTGAATACAAATGAATAAATCAAGGGTGTGAAAAAAGCTCAAATTTCAATTAGAGTCAAAAATACGGAAAACGGAAATAAAATTCACACTTCAAAAGTCTCTTTTTAATGGAACACACCCCCAAAAATAGCTCTTTTTTCTCTCGAAAAGGTGTGAAATAGTTGAGGCGAATCGAATAAAAATATACACGAATTTGATGGTGGGCGTCTAGAATATTTCCTTTTTTCCTTTATGTGCCCCCTGGTTTCAGATGATGTTAAAAATGTATGAGTGTCCGGAGTTTTGTGTATGTGTCTTCTGTTTCTTTTTTCTGATGTTGGCTCAATGAAACAAGATTCTTTTTTGAATTGAGAAGAAGAAGAAGTTGTTGGCTCAATGAGCACTTCTGAACATCATGGAGCACTTGACGAATGGAATTGTCACAAAATGGAAGACAGGAAGTCAGAATAAATCGTCGATTCTGAGGAGTCCAGGGGGTGTGAAAAAAGGGAAGGATTCTGAAAAAAAGGAAGAAGACATCTTTAGTTTTTCGGTTTATCTAATTTAGTATGGAATTGAAAGTGTCGCACTGTTTATAACATTGGAGGGACCACGCCAAACATCTGTTTGGAAAAAAATCCGGGCTCACACTTGGAGATTCTCGGCTCTTACGTGGATTTTCAGCCTATTACTAATAGGCTAATAGCAACGACAATTTCGGTAAAATCCCTGAATCTCCAACAAGAAAAACTCTGGTCTGAAATTTTTCGAGTTTTAAAAAGTTACAGTTTTTCAGCTTTTAATTATCTTATTTGCGACGAGTGCTAATCATTCATACAGTTTTCGAGTTGTCTTGGCTCCAACGTACCATAAGAAAATATCCGAAAACTTTTTTTTGTGAAAAACAAAACCTTCCACTGAAACTTTCATTTTTTGTGTCATTTGCCGTTCAGTAAATTCAGAATTCAATCACATCAAAAAATCTGCGGAAAAGAGAAAATTCCGTTTGTTACCTCCAGTGAACACTGAAAATTTGATTTGTTCACTTTCCCTTTTCACAGAATTCGTAGTTCAAAATTGTGAATGTGTCTTGTGGAACATTCAAAAGTTCTCTTCTGCTGATTTCCTAATTTCTTTAAATCGAAATGAACGAAATAAAAAGATGGAAGAAGGGATGCGTCATCCACAAGTGACCTTATACAGAGATGACTGTCATATGTGTACTTGGCATGTTGCCAAAATAAATCAAGTGCAGAAGAAATATGGAAAAAATAGGGTGTGGTTTAGGAGATTTATAGGAAAAATAGGTGTACCAGAACTTAATGAGAATTCCACAGTTTAGGACGCTGTAATATGTTTCTTAGAATTCAGAATTCAGAAATGCAACATTCATCAATTTCAGTTTTCAGAAAAATCAACATTTTCGAATCTCAGAATCTGAAGAAAACAAGACAACGAATTCCAGGCCTTTCTGGAGCTTTGATTGTGATATCGTGAACATTTCCGAACTTCAGATGCCCAACATTTGAAAATCTCAGAATCTCTTACCCAAATAGCACTTAGAAAAATTTCAGACACTTGCGATCGTTGATTTCAGTGGAAAAGAAAAAAAATTGCCAAGGGTCCTCAAAGTATTGACTGCTCAAAAAAGTGTACATTTTTGGTACAGCCGGAGTATGGAAATGCTAAAATCGTGAAATGTTGTGTCCCGGGGTTAATTTGTCCCTGAATCCAATAGCGTTCAAAGATTTTCATTTGTTCCGTTCTTTCCATACGTCCAAAACAATAGAGGTGCCCTAAAGATATTGACTACGGTGTCGTACCATATTCCAAACAAAATTCTCCAGAATAACTATCCAAATCTTTGAATCTCCGAACTTTCCACAAATTCAAGGTTCCATCAGAACCTCAAACCCTTCATACTTCAACGGAGCCAATTATCTTCCCTCACACCCTTATTTCTTCCAATTTTTGGAATCCAAAAACACAGTTCTCCCTCTTCCTCCATGTCTCTTCAACCATCTGTTGACTGTTTCTTTCTCTCTTTTTCTCTGCGTCTCTTCGTCTGTTTATTTCTAACCTTGATTTCGACAAATGGGCGGAGTCTCGGCTATTACTACTGATTCTGTCCCACCACTACTTCTGTCCCGTCTTCTTCATCTCCTTGGCCGTTTCGTATGTGTTAACATAAACAGAGATTACAAAAAAAATGAAGCCATCTTTACTATATTGCTTGTTACTTTTATTCGTTCTCATTGAACAGGTTCGTTTTCCATTTTCATTCTCTTTTTCTCTCTTCATTTTTCGATTCGTGCCAATGATTCTATTCACTCAAAACACGACGGATTTAGGTAATATTCGGGTAGTACCTGTACCTCAATTCTCTTTTTTTTGACAAGTACTTGAGAGTAGAATGGAAGAGAAAAGAATGCTGAAGTATTTTGTCAATTACAATTACCAAAAGTGATGATTTTTTGGAAAGATTTTTTTTGAAAATTGCGGAAAACAGGAGTGTTTATGATGCTATAAAGAAAATGAGAAGAGAAGGGGTCATATGTTTTGTGAAATCGAAAGTTTTAGAGAAACCCCAGACGGGATTGTGTGATAATATGTATATAGAATAGAAAGATGATAATGATTTGTCAACCGAACGGTTTTGATTTGAAATTTATCACTGGTGGAAGACGAATTGAAATGAAATTTGGAGTGTGGAATATCTAGAACCCATCGAAATCCAAGCATTGAAAAAGTTGCCATGCAAATACTTTTTTCCGTAAAAAGAAGAATGAATTAGGAAATTCTTGAAATTCACTTGGATTTTATGAATACAAATATTTTTTCTAGACAAAAATTTTTCAAAGTGTCATATTCAAAATCAGACTCTCAGATTGTGTAAATCCCCAAATTATGCTATTACAGAATCTCAAAGATGCTGAATTTTCAGTTTTCTTAAGTTATTGAAACCCCTTCTAAGTTGGAACGATCCAGAAGTTCAGCTTCTACAATTTCTCCAAAAATTTAAAATTTTAAAATACCCCAGACATCTAGAATCTTTCTAAACTTCAGAATCCAACACTCTCCAGATGACCATCCATACATTTTTCGAGTCTTCCCAAACCCTTTCACTCTTAAGTGATTATTATACAATACAGAAAACTAAAAAGACCAGTTGATCGTCTTCTTTTTTTCTCCTGCTGTTTCAAATCAACTAATTCCCGTTCGAATGGTTGTTGTCTTCTTTTGATTCTTCGTATTCTTTTACTCGAACAATAGCACTTTTTGTGTCTTCTCAGACGTCCAACAGAAAGAGAAACGGTTTCTTTGTGGTCCATTCTTTGATAAGAAAGTTGAGAAGGAATCTAACTTTTCGGGGGAAAAGGTAACCATACAATCAATTTCCTCAACAAATTTTCAGGCTCGCTCTACGGTATTCGAAGACGAAACGGAGCAGTGTAAAACAGAATCCGGATACGGTCGGAAAACGTTCGTTTGTGATGTGCATGGACGACTGGCGACGACGACAAAAAAGAAGTTGACTGATATTTTGGCAGGACTCAAAGACAGAATCGGGTATGTAGAAAAAAGACAATGATTTGTTTTTTTTAAACTTAGGACCCTCGAATCAAAGGGAAGAGCTCACCCGACTGAGCCATCGCTGTGGTTATAACTAGTCTGGTAAACTTGAATAATTAAATTGAGACACAAAAACTATCCAATTGTTCATTTAGCATCTTCTTCACCTCTCGAGAAGCGCCTGTATTGTTTTACGCCTAAATTTAATAGTCTCTCCCTTTCTTCACTTTTTTTCTGATCATGTAATAGGATGAAGGAGAAGACCTTGAGACGGAGTGAGAGGGGTAGAATCATATTGAAGCTATTAGGGCCGCAGAGGAATTGGAAAAAAACCGATAGAAGAAGGGACGGGCAATAGAATATAGGTCTATGGGATCATTTTAGAGAAAACTAGGAGAAAAACCAACTTATTGTGTTTATTTACAAGGGTTTTTATGGCCGAGGAATGGATAGGGAGAAGGTTGATCATTGAGGTTTTTAATTGATGTACGATGATGTACGAAAGTTGGACTAATCTCAAACTTAGTACCAAAAAGTTAATGATTCCGTGTTTTTTTGAGCTCCAAGTACTTGAAGTTTCAAAACTTTGGAACATCAGAATCTCAGAATTTCAAATCTCGGTGCAGAGAAACCTGGAAAATAAGGTTTTTCCCCAATCCTTAGATACTTTCTAAAAACGATGACTAACTTTTAGTTTTTTCCCTCATCTTACTTTTTTCTCGACATCAAAACTTCCACAAAAAACTAATCAATCTTGCCTTGAATAATCTCGATTTGCAAAACTGACAAACTGTTTCTTCCTTCTCTCCACTACCTGTGTGAAAAAGTGCGCATTACCCGAAAAAAGACGGAAAATCTTGAAATTCAAAAAGATTTTGTCAAGATAATGATACTCAATCTTGCGGTGCCCGTCGCACGAGATCCGATTCCACTTTTTTTTCTCGTAGTCTCTTTTGATGATCGCCGTTTTTCTCCCGCAGATTTCAATCTCACTTTGTCTCTTTTTTCAATTTTTTTTTCAGATGTGAATGTGCTGATGGATGTTTGAGAGCTGATGGAACTGACGCCTTCATTGGACTTCTTCATGTCACTTCTTCAAAGAATGCAAGTTTTCTTTTAATTTAGAATAACTGCATCATCATCCTCGTTATCGGATATAAGTTACAAATTAGGTCAACTGGTTAGGTTTTATTTGATTCGGGCCACATTCGAAGAAAATGAATGCCTCGCCCATGGACTTTGATGAGATCAGAAATTGAGATTAGACCCAGGAAAAAAGGGAAAAAACGACGATGAACACATGATGATAGACGAACGGATGTTTTATTACAGACAGATGATCTGAAAAGAGACATGGAGAAGGAGTATGATGATGCGAAACTGGGAAATACTACATGTGATCATGGACTTGTTATGGTTTATTTGAAAGATACACAACAGGTGAGAACTTTACGACAAAAAGAGGGGGATTGGGGCCTTTGAATACTCGAAATCTCCTGAAATCATTGGATTCGAAACCCTCGAATTTTGGGATCTTCAGGAGATTCAGAACTCTTAGAAACGGAAATTTTCATAAACCTCGTGAAATAAAAATTTTTATTCCTTACACTTAAAATCCCAAATTCAAGAGTTTGAGAAATGACGAAGCAATATGACTTCAAAATCAGAGAAACTCAAACCATTGAGACTTGAATTTTTCGAGGTCTCGGAGTCTCAATGCTTCTAAAAATCTGAAGCTCTAAGTTTTTGGTTTTAAGTTTGTATCACATTTAGCTTTGTATCACAGAGAGCTCGTTCTCAAACATTCACAACTCCAGATACCATCCAATTATCCTCCCGAGATTCCTCTCAAAAATGCAACATTTTTAAAAAGTTCCGTTCGAATTGTTTCCTAATGACACCCAACCCATTAATTTCCTCCAAAGTCTCTCCAGATTTTTGAAATCTCTTGACTCTTTCTTTTATACCATCTCATTCTCCTTCTTTTTCTTCCACCCGTTTCACCTTTCTTGTCATTTGGCAGCAGCGCCTTCTGCGCATAAATTGATGGTAAATAATTGGACGAAAAAGAAGAGGAAGAAGTGGTAGAATTGAATCGCCATACAAAGGAACGAATACTTTCCTCAAAAAGGGACGCCCATTTGTCTTCTTGTTTGAGAGATGTTCGAGGTCATTGGCTCATTTCGAATTGAAATGAGCCTTGTGATGAGAGACGAAGGACGAGATGGACAAATGGGTTTTCCAAAACTTCAAAACCTTTCCGGAGAATAAAAAAACGGGGGAAACTGAAAGTGAATACTTTTACAGTTGGCCACATTCCGTGGAGGTGATTCGTTCGTACTTCTTGGTGACGATGACATGCAAAAACTTCACAAGCTGGCTGCACAGGTATGGCGAGAGAAATTGGAAAATGTGATATGAAGGGGGTTTCAGCAAGGAAGCGAAAGTGACACGTTGGCAGTACAGTACCTTCTCGCAAATTATAAACAAGTGTCGGAGGCTCCGATTGACAATTGGTATGCGTCGTGGCTGGTGAGTTTTCTTAGAATTGAATTGGTGGTGAAAATCATCATCTTGATTCGGAACTCGTCGAGCAAAGATCCCCCATATTTGAATCGTGCTGAAAAAACTGAGATAGAAGTCATCCCTTTGGGACACAGCAATTTAGCATATCTTGAACACCCGCGATTTATAGATTATTGACCAAGAGAACTCAAGGTTCAACAGAAGGATCCCCATTTTTGTTAATTAATTTTTAACGAAAGCTCAAAAGTAAGCAACACACTTTTCCCCGTTGCCATAGTTACAAAATGATCAGATTGTCAAGTTTGATAATGTCATCATTCAATATTATCATTCAAATTTTCCTCTATTCAAATTCCCCAAAAATTTTCCCATTTTCAGCCAGTCATCGGTCTCATCGTCGCCGTTCTTCTCGTCCTTTGCCTCGTCTCGATTCTCCTCTCAATGCTCTGTGCAAAATGTTTCTGTTGTTGCCGAAAAAACAAAAAAGTGAGTGTCTTGTCTTATTACGTAATCCCAACAAAACCTTACACCTTCTCCTCGAAACTACACCTAATTCCTCCACATCTTCCCAAGCCAATCAAACTGTTTCTTAGTGGGTCAAATGTATTGTAGTGAATGTGTGACAGAATTACGAGGAAAAGGTGGTGGTATGGATGAGGAATTAGAAGAAAGAGAATGGCGGTTTTAAAATCAAATGAATTGAGAAAAGAACACATTAAAAAAGGCCTTGGAGTGATGTTCTTTTTCACTTTTGAAATGACCGCATTTTAACGGAAAAGACAAGAAATGTTTTTCAGGAAAAGTACGAGGTTACCAAACCAGCCACATACAAATCCATCGAGCCGGTGTACGTCATCACCCCTCCATCGTAAGTTCTTCAAAAACAAACAGCCATTCTAAAATCATCGTTTCAGAACTCTAAACCCAAGACACCACGACGCCATCTACTCGACACCGTATTCGGGAAGTCCCCTTCCATTCCCACCACCACCAGGGACTACTGTACCACATACTCCAAACTCTACATATAGATATCGAGTGGATACAAGTAGAAAAGCACCAAAGGATTATGAGAATGGATCAATGGGACAGTTGCCAATTGATGAGCCAAGAATAGGACATCCTATTTATTCTCCACTTCCGGCTTTGGATCCAACTTATGGAACTAGTGAGTTTTTAGGGCAAATTGTGGGATAGAATCAAGGCTGTCAAATTTTCGGCACACGACCGACCCCTGGGTCCGCACCCCTGGCTTTGGGTAGGTTGGAATCCGGCGGCCCTGACCTTTTTTGATCCAAAAAGCTTATTTTTAAAAGTGCGAGCGGATTTAACCATGACAATCTCAACCCGGACCGGGCCGCTGCCAGGGCCGCGGCTCAGGGGCCGTCTGTGTGACGGCCTTGGATAGAATCTAATAGTTTTCAATTCTTCTAGACTTGCCAAGCTTTTCAGAGTTTGATTTCAGCAATCAACAGATTTTTCATAAGCATTAGAATTAAACAAATAAACCTAGAACGCCCCAATTTGTGTTCCTTTCCCAAATCTCAACAATTTTCAGTCCCACGTGCTCGTCTTGCTCCAAACGGAGCTCCACCACTTTCTCCATCATACTCCTCTGGAAATGATCCACACTTCTTGGATCCACGAAGGAAACAAGAGACACAAACACGCGAAGAGCTTATCTACTAAAAAAACTAGTCCGGTTTGAGAGTCTCGCTCCGTTGTGAATTTCATTGTTCCAGTAGATCGTGTTTTCCGACCATTCTATAACTTCCCTAGATCTTCCCGCCATTTCCACTTTTTAAATTGTTTCCCAAACTTTTATTTTTTTCAACTTTACTGGTTCTTTCTCTTCACTATCTTCCCATTTTCCATATTGACCCGAATGAGCTCACTTTCTCAAAATGTATCAATGTATTGAAAATCATGAAACTTTTGGATTTTCCTGTGGAAGACTTCAGAACAAACTGTTTATAATACAAATATGTGACATTTTTATTCTTTAGAGAAGAATTAATGAACAGAGAAAACGATCTGTGGTTCTGTTACCCGACATTTTGAGAAGGACAAAATAAGAGGAGGAAATATACAGAATTTTTTTGGAGAAATTAGACCCATAGAGCTACAAATAAAGGCAAAAAACATGACAAGTTTGTTTGAGATAAGAGAAAATTTGTTGATTTATGGAGTACCTGCTATTGAGGTTATCAGCGGAGATTTTGGCTCAGCCGATGACATTATATCCATCGTGTTCAAACGGTGACGATGGCTTAGAGCGGTTGCTGAAATTATGAATTAGAATTAGACTTGGAATGTTGATCTTCTTCAAATCTGAATTTTAAGGATGCAACTCTCCGGAATTTCAAACTACATGAGAGCAGGTTCTCACCAGGGCTGGGCGGCAACAAACTTCGCCAACTCATTCAAATGTGAATAACTTTTTTCAAGGGTATCGGATAAAAATACGATTTAAAAAAAGTTGTTTCTCATGAAAAAGTGATCAAAAACCGTCAAATTTCATCGAAAATTAACAGGGTTACGCCTTGAGTTGCTGAAAAGTTGCCGAAATGGCCGCAAATTTTTTTGTGACAACTCAAGGCGTAACTCTGTTAATTTTTTATAAAATTTGATGATTTTTCAGCCAATCGATAGATTTTTCAATGAGGAACATTTTTTTTCTGTTGACCGTATTTTTACCCGATTCCCCTGAAAAAAGTTATTCGCATTTGAATGAGTTGCCGAAATTTATTGCTGCCAAGCCATGGTTCTCACCAAACGACTTGGATCCCATTCTCTACTTATTACTCACTTTTGAATCCGGAATTCTTTCTCTTCGATAACAATGATTTGAATGCGGCACGGAATCTTGCAGACATCAAATTGTACAATATTGGATTAATGGCACAATTGATGAATACAAGTGTCTTTGACAGATTTATATACCAATCAGGACTCCATGAATACTTTGGATCAGAGACAAACGAATTGTACATGACCATTCCACGATACGGTAACCAACAAATTGCAAAAACCAAAACGACGATGGCCAACATTTTTACAACCTGAAAAAGAGGAAACAAATTGTTTTGGAGGGTAAACAGAGAATTGATCCCACCTGATTTTTCCCTTTCGTCGAGTTCCGTTTCCCCGAAATATGAGAATCCCTTCCGGAATAATGTCCCATTGATGTCGACGACGTCTTTGACTTTTCGATGATCATATCATTTGAGACTGAAATTTCTGAACATTCATTTTTAGGTAATTGAGACATGAATTAGTGTTACTTTTCGGCTTCACCGATTTCTTAATCTTATCTCCACATTGACTCAAAGTGATACCGATTTTAGCGTAGATGATGATGTCGCATAGAATTGGAAGCACGTACCAGAGGACGAAATCGAGCAGGAATACAATCTGAAATTACAAGAACTGATAGTGAGAAGAAAAAACATCCATTATTTGGATTGCAACCTACCTTATAAGCATGACTATTCCTTTCCAATCGAAAACTACACGATGTCCCAATGTCATCTTTAATCAATGTTGCCAAGAACAGCCAATAAGAATGATAAATCATTGAGAATGCCCAGATACCAGCAATAATGAATGTGGCTCGTCTTACAGTACACATCGTTCTGAATTGTTCAAGTTTCGATACTAAATTTATTTTTCAATGATTACCTTGCTTTGTATGGGTTACAAATTCCATAGTATCGTTCAATTGTGAATGCTAGAATCGAGAGACTCGATGTATTCATTGCCAAGTAGGGAAGGTAAGTGAGAAGAACACATCCTGGAAATGGAGAGAAATTGATGTTGATGTTATGAAATTGAGTTGCTTTAATCCAATAATCGAGTGAACTGATTATTGAATTGAGTTTCGAGAAAACTGGAAAAGTTTTTTTTTAATTTTCTGCCTGTCTAAGCAGAAACTCTTTAGTACAAAATTAATTATTCTCTGTAATCTTTTAGTCTTATTAAAACAGAAACAATGTCTTCCAGCTAATTTCAGCTAGACTAGTACACTTTTCCGCTCTAAAAATACACATCCTCCTCTCTATTTTGCTTCTGGAATCCCACTCTCGCCCTGTCAATCATCATCTCAAAAAACCGCCACTCTTCTCATTTTCGTGGTCAGTCGCTCTTCAATTTTGATTGATAAGACAATGGAGTGACCAGCAAACAAAATGAAGACTAATGAACTTTCGAACTAACCTATTTTTCCAAATAAATAATTATCGCTTGGACCCAAAAGATACATCATCTCGTGAGGCAATGAAGCAAAGAAGAATAGTGTGTCACTGGCTGCCAGAGACACCAAATAACAATTTGTTGGAGTTTTCTGAAAGTTTCAGACATGAGTAATTAATAGAACAAAGAAGATCTCTTACCATTCCTCTAACTTTTAGTACAACTGTGATGACTAAAAGGTTACCAAGCACACCAATGACTGAAATTGCAGAGAAAATGAATGCTAGTGTGATGTCTATGGGTTGAGTTCCGATCGGAGCAATTGTGCCTTCTAATGCCGAAAGATGATCTTGTTCCGGCATTATAGGCGATATTGAAATGCCTGCCAATGAGGCCGACGTCATCTGGTTCGATCTTTCAGATGGCTGGAAAAATTCTATTTGGGAAAAGGGACACAACATTTTCTGAAGAACAAGAAAATTTGTTTACAAAATGAAACCCGAGACAAGTGGAAAAAATCAGCTTGAGATCACAGATAAATCCAACAGTAATATCAAAAGTAAGTCAACAGGTAAAGAAAAAACTAAAAACCAGGAAAAATGTTGAAATTTCCAAACATCGAAATCAATGAAATTATGATGACCATAAATAATAATCAGATTACTGTCTTCCAATTGTGCCGTCACTACTATTTTTGGTTGTATGGACGCTAGGAGATAAGAAAAAAAGAGAATTGAGACTCAGAATCAGAAAAACTTTAAAAGTAGAGATACCACTTCAAAGTGGGCGTATACTCTGAAAGGGAACTCCCGGGAGGAGGAATTCGAGAGAGAAATAATAATAATTAGTCTAAACGGAAGTGAATTATAAAGATTGTCGGAAGCTCTTCAAAAGGGAAGTATGACTGGACTCTTTTTCATTTCAAAACGGGGTCATGAGACATAAAGGAAAAAGAAGAAAAAGGAGGAGTGTGGGTATCTGTTTGAACAATTTCAAAGAGGCGGAGCTTGGAGAAAAGAGCAGAAATCTTTTGTGCAAAAAATGGGGAAGAGAGTGGACCTTGTACTTTCTGATGTCATAGGGAAAACAGTAAAGTATTTCGGAACGCCAATCGTTGGCATGAAGGGTAACATTTTGGTTTTTGAGATTTTTGGACGTATTCCTTTTGGAATTGGATTTTGGATTTACTTACAGTAACATTTGTAAGATGAGCAATCTTGAAACCTCTGGATCATTGAACTTCGGTCTACAGACTAATGACCAGGCTTTGACCAGTTTTAGAAACTTAAAAGCCAAAAAATCACGGAATTTCAAAGGTTCTGATCACAAGTCGAATTTCAAACCTAAACTTGGGCTTTCAAGTTATACCCTATTTTAGGAAATAAAACATGTTTACCTTGTATTTTTGGACACAAAAAGTAATCAAAAATAAATTCTCCCTCACCAAACACACAACAAACAGATGTATTTATGACTATCAGTAGGTGGTATCAAATAGAATCAAAACTCAAAAAGAAATTCACAAAATAAGATTGAAAAGAGCCTTGTTAAGGTTTTCTTGGTAGTTTCCATGTCTCTTTTTCTTGTCATATTATATTTCATTTCGGATGTCTACTGGAATTGACCACATGGGAGAATGCCCTCACTTGTTTTCTGATGATACTTTTTTTGTATGATCTACTATGGAACAGAGATCAGACAAATGAGATATTGGGTCAGAATAGACATGCATTGTTACGTATTTTTTAATTTGGAACAGAAGAAGAAGAAGATAACGAATCTGAACTAATAATAGAGGAAAATTCGAGATTCGGAGTTGTAGAATTGGAAACTTATTGAATGAGAAAAGTGTGGTCTAATTTGGAAAACAAGGACTAGTTTGTCGATTTCCGGGATTCTAGACCAAATATAAATAATACTCATTTTAGAATTGAAAAAGTTACAAAAGGAAAAAAAAGTAGATTCAAGCTTCTCGGTTTCAAAATAGATTCTGAAGTTATGGAAATTATTTAAGTTTCTATAAAGTTATCAACCCTGATTCTCACAGCTTTTTCTAATTCCTAGTACCTAGGTCGCTTGAATTTCAACAGAAAATCTTAAAAATGAGTGATTTCTGTCTTGAAAACTGCACCCTCATCGTCTTATCCTTCAATATCAAATAGCATCATCTCAAGCTCTTTTTGTCAAACCACACAGATTTCGAACGGATTGAAATATTGACTCATTTTTCATATTTATGTGTATTACGATTATGAAACAAAACACGCAGTACACTTTTTCACAAAAAAAAGAAAATAACAAAGAAAAATCGTCTGCTGATGGACATCTCAGTTGCGGATGAGTAGATCCGAAGAAAAATGAGGGCGTCATTGAAATTTGAATAAGAAAAGTGAGAGGGAGAGAGCAGTGCAAAAATGGGCGGAGTTCACTTTTTGCATATCTTTTTTTTCGAGTGTCTCATGGTTTTTGACTCGTGCTTGATCAAATTAGTTCACCGAATTCAATCAACTAGGTGAAAATGATGTAGATGTCGGAATGGTATTAAGAAGGTGGAGTTCTATTTTTGGAGTTCTGCCTACACTCAGGTAATAGAACTTTGAAATTTAGCCGAATTAGGGAAAGTCTATTCAAAGTTTAAAAATGGGGAAAATACACAGATCATTAGGATTTTCTATAGAGCACAATTTTCAAAGTTTCCAGGTTCAACTTTCATTTCAAAATGAGATTGGAGTTCACTGAATTCCGGATGAACTTCATTTTGAGCTCGAGACTAATTTTCAGAAAATTTTCCACCTATTTTTTCCTGTTTTTGGCTCTTTCTTTCTGCCTTCCTCACCAATTTTTTCTTCCTGATGATTAGTAGACACTGCGGAGGAAAAATGGACAAATAGAGGAAAGGGAGTTCTTTCTCTCGGAAAAAGATCTTCTTCAGAGAAAAAGTGATACACTTGTTGAACATGAGGGCGATACAATTCAAATAGAGAAAAAATCTTATCGTTTAAAAAAAGAGCTGATTGAAACGGGATGATGGATAAAACGAATGGTCGAGATGGATGTGGAGAGAGAGAGATGACTACAAGTTACCAATGATTCAAGAGGGAAGAAAAGAGAGCACAAAAGAAGCACCGGAGTTCAATCGAGAACCGATGGAGAGCACAATTTTTGTTGATTGGGGACAGTTGGATTAGAGGAAATGGGAAGGAATGGAAGTGGAATCAGGGACTGTCATTTAAAAATTTCAAAACTTCTGAAAAGTTGTTCTCGGTAATCTCTAATCGAACGTCAATTGAAAATCGAAAATTGGGAACTTTCAGAACAATATATTTTGCATAAGGACACATTTACTAACCTAAATTCTCGAATAATAAGGGTTCCTAGCTTATAAGTTGCTCAAAACACTCTCTTTTCTCTAAAAAGTTGAACATCGTTCTTTTTTCTTTGTCTTATTTTCTGTGAATAAACTGCGATAAGTAATGCTAGTCATTAGTCACATATTCTACTATTTTGTAGTTTTTTCTTGTCTCGTCTTTTCTTTTTTCTAATTCTGTTTTGATCTTGTGAAAAATAGCAAAAAAATGGAAAAAGTGGCAGACGATTTCCAGTATGGATTTCAAAAGTCAAAGAGAATTCGAAATGAGATTTGAGTTCGCGAGCTGAAATTCATTCAGATAGTGCATTCTGGAGAGACGGACTCACAAAGAAGTAATCCAATGACTCCAAAAAAACGAGGAAGAAAAAAGAAAACGACGGGTTAAAATGGAGTGCAAAATGAAGACGAAAGAGGAGGATTATTGTGGTGATCCAGTTGATTCTTTAACGTAAGGAAATTAGAAAAGTTGACTCTTGAAATGGGAGAAATGAGCTAAAGGTCCGGTTGAACTCATGAACATGTATGAAACAGATCCCCTTTTTTTCTCATTGTCTCTGCAAACAGAACAATGTGATCGTTGAAAGTGATTCACACCAGTTTCGAGGATCAACAGACAGGGAGGGAAGTACTCAAGAAGATAGGATATCATAACTCAGATAGAAGAAGAAAAAGATCACCAAAACGTGGGAAACAACAGCCAAGTACTGTACTCGTCATTTTTCCCATTGAACACTGGTCTTTTGAGTTTTGGTTTCGTCTAGCAAACTGTACTGATTTCTAGGGTCAAGATAAACCAGGTGAAGCCTAAAAGTCAAGAAAGCAATAAGCCAAACTATGTATATTTTTCAAAAAGCCAAGCGAGAAAAATTGAGTTTCTTTGGGAACAGCAAAAAATAAGCCCACTTGAGACCTCCACTTCCGGACTTTTTTCAAGAAGTAGAAAAATTGAGACTTTTTAGTTATAGTTAGACTCTGGAGCTGGAATTCGGAGAACTTTCTAGAATCTTTCAGAGTCACTTTTTAAATATTCAGTTCAAGTATCTCAAAACACAAAAACTTAGAACCCCAGAAATTCCAAAAAAATCAGAAATTTTGGATGCTTCAAGTGAGAAAAAGTTACTCCTGCTCTAAACGTTCGCTATTTACACAAATAGGTTGGAAAATACTAATAAAATTTCTGTTTTAGCACTTCTAGAAAAGTTCGTCTGTCTCGTACGGAAAAGGATTCTGGAAAATTCCCGAAATCAGAAGAACAGTTCAGGTTTCTTTCCTGTTGATTGAGCTGATAACGAAAGAAAAATACAATACAAGATAATAAGTGAACGATTTTTTGATTCATTCTGTTCATGTTATTGAGATGGAACACAAATGAAAACAGAATGAGAATAGCCATAAATTAAGGAAATTGAATTCTAATTCTCGATTTCAAACCTAACATTTAGAAGCTCGATTTTTGTTCAGTGAGGTTTTTTAAGGTGCAATCAAGGAATTTATGAATTTGAGAAGAAGACTTCCCATCTCCTCAAATATCAGACAAATCGTCACAAAAGGAAAAATGAGAAAAAATAGAGAAAAAAGAGAATTACTGAAACCATAAATCACTCTATACCATGTTTCCGGATATCTTTTCTGCCCATTTATTGTGGAAAATTCCAGTGATCGAACATCAAGAAATGACACAGAAAGATAAGAAGTTTCAGAATGAAAACAAATTAAACAATTTCAGCTGACTTTTTTCTATTCGCTCATTCCAATGATGAAAAGTGAACGGATTAATTATTTTTAATAACTTGTTGACCTATTTTTTGCACTATTTTTGGAACAGAAATGAATAAGAAAAGAGAGCGTTGAACTTTAGTTTTAGTATCAAAAACAATTTAAAACAAAATGAATGACTTTTGCAAGAAGAGTCAACTTTTGACAAGGAAAATTTGATTTCCGTTTTTTCTTGAAATTTGATTTCGACTAAACCTCAACATTACTTGTACTTCCGTGTGACCTCATTACAGGGGTGTGCGGCAATGCCGTTGCCGAGTTGCCGAATTGCCGAAATTGCCGACTTTTTAGGCTCAGTTGCCGTTGCCGAATTGCCGATTTTTTTTTCGGCAATTAATATTGGAGATTTTTTGAAAAATTCGTTGCTTTTTTTGTTAAAAACTGGTTACTGTATGCAGGCTTTTTTAAGATTTCTGTCGATTTTCGGTAAATTTCAAAATTGTGATTCATTTTTTCCGATTCGAAGTGGGAAAATATTCTCATTTGTCAAAAAAAGAGTTTTAATTGAGAAAATCAGCAAAAATAGTAAACATTAACACATTTTCGCTCATTGCCGAAATTGCCGAAATTGCCGAAAAATTGCCGAAATTTTGGACCGTCAATTGCCGAGTTGCCGGATTGCCGAAATTTTCCGTTGCCGCACACCCCTGCCTCATTATCAGTTTCAGAATCCTCAAAAATCTGAGAATCTCGCTTGAGAAATAGTGTTTTGTCTCTAATCCAAAATAGTGCTCCAGAAGCCCAGAGAAGTTTTCACTCTATTAGAAAATAGAAGAATCTCTGTTTTCTCTCAAATTTTCTAAATATGCTTACTCTGAAAACGCATTTTGAACCTCACAGAAAGCCAAGTACATCTTTTTCAGAAAAAAAACACTAACAAAATAAAAAAGAGCGTCGTAAACAAATTAAAGTGACCTCCCTCTTCTAGAACTTTGGACAGATCAGATGTCTTTGGATTTCAGAGACTTGTCACTTGAGAAAAAGTGACATGTTATCATCTGACCGCTAAACGTTTCACACCTAAAGGTGTTGATGACTTTTTGTCAGTTTTGACCACTCAAAGTGATTGAAATCTGGGAGGACATTAAGAAAAATGGGACTTTTGAAGTTCCGGTAAGACTTTGGCATAGAAGTTCAATATGATCTAGGAATGAGAAGCAACAGGTCTATAAACTTTATCCTATCTCCAAACATTCCAAAGACGTAATGAATCTACAGTATCCCTCTTCACTTACCCTTCAGAGTCCAATGGATTGGGACGATTCGAATAGAAATGAATCTCAAAACGAAATTCTCAAGACAACTGACATCTACATCCGGAAGGCTTACGTTAGATGGAACCAATAACTCAAATAAAAAAAGAAGTGACAAATTGGATTACAATAAGAATCAGGAGAGAATGGAACCATTGAAGCCACAAAATGACTGACAACTGTTGAAGAGATGATGATGCTAGCTAATATATTGTGGCTGTAAAATGCGGCTGGACTTGCGCCACCGCACTCCTGTGGTAAAAGGTCCCGAAACGGTGATTTTTCCACTGGAGTGCGGTGGCGCAAGTCCAGCTGCATTTTACCGCCACAATATCAATCTATCCTTAGAGTTTCGGTGGGAGAAACAATGATAAAGACGAAAAAGATAGACATGAAAAGTTGTGAGAATCTTGAACATCAAGAACTCACATTTCAAGATTCCAGGATGTTTTTGGAGGCGTCTCCTGAAATAAATTTTGATGAAACTTGGTCCAGAAATTAACGAAGAGAGAGAATTTGAACGTAACGGGAGGAAAACGATGACAGGAAGTAGGTTTGAAGAATATTATTTCCAGTATTTTTGAGAGAAAGAACTTTCAGTGAAAACAGTGATTCTCAAACTCAGAAGTTGAGAGATTTTTTGGTTTTGAACTTCATGGATTTTTTTCAAAAGATTCAGAGATTTGAATTTTTTTGATTTTCCCTTTTTTGTATCAAACTAATTTCAAACTACATTCAAGAACAAACGTCATTCGTTGAAAAAAATCTTGTTTTTTTAATCCTGAACTCATTGGAACGCAAAACCCCACCTTTCCGGTTGTTTTCTAGGAATTTTTTAGTTCGATTCAAGCTTTCCGGTGAAAAAAATCAAGAAAAAAACAACATAAAATTTTCACTATTTTCACCGAAAAGTGCATTGAATTTTCAACATTAACATCATTTCAAGGGGAAAATATATGAACACCTGGATGTTTATCCAGAGTGAAAATACATTGAAATGCTCTGTGATGCTTGAAAAAAAAGTGGGTGGTGTTTAGGAAAGTGAGAAAAAAGGAAGAAAATTAGGGGAAATTAGAGAGAACAATAGGAGCCAGTGAATTATTCAAATATGGATCATAAGGACGAAAAGTTTCACAAAAAAGATGTTTCAGTGAGCTTTGGATTTGGGAAAGTTTGATTTTAGGAAAAAAAGTGAACTTCAAACCCTGGTTTTTTGATTTTCCCAAAAAAAAACTTATGAGTGAAATCCAAAAAAAATGAAGAGTCCCAAAAAAGAGCAGAAATAGTTGAAACTTGAGAAGTTTTACGAAAAAAAAAGAAGAAGTGGAATTGAACCTTGGATCGATGTGCAAATTGAGCCTTATTACTATTCCGATTCTCCAAATAAAAGAGAAAATGGCAGAAAGAAAAAATGAGGGTGTTTTTTTTCTGGATAGTTTTTCAGTATTTTTGAATTTTGAAATTGATGAGACATTTTTGAGGTCAAAATCAATTAGACAGGAAGTAATAGAGATCAAGGGTCGTTTGAACAGAAAAAAATAGAAAAGCGATCCTATTGATGATCGGATCCATGTTTGAATCAACAATCAAAAGTACATCGGAAACAGATTTTTTTGGGAAGTTGGGCGATCAAAGTAGACAATTTTTCAGTGAAAAAAACAATAATCGGAACCTAAGAAGAATATTTCTGATTCCAGAATCCAGCAGCTTTTCAAAATCGTGAAATGTCATCATCTTGAGATCAACTAATACAAAGCGTTCAGTAAATCGTATACATATCTCTTGAAACAAAATATGCACATTTTCACCAATAGAACTGAAATTAGAATTCAAGTGTGTGTAGGATTCCGCAGAAAAATCCATGTTTATAAATAAACGAACGGATGTATACATTAGACGGAGGGAGGAGTCATCTTAAATTAAACTATTTTTTTGATTTCCGGACAGATATCTAGAAGAAATTCGAAACTCTTTCCTCGATAATATTCTCTATCAAATGATACGATTTTTGCTGGAAATTGCCAAATAAAAGTTGAGATAAAGTAGGAAATAAAAAGATCAAAAGAATGAAGATTTGAACATTCAAAAAGTAGCCAGTGGTCATCACAAAGACCCGAAAAAAGATTATGAACTTTGAAGAGTCCCATGAAATTGCCACTTCATGATAAAAACTTTTTTTCCATTCTCGACCTCGTGTCCAAAAAAGAAGGAGAAAAGCTCGAACCTATCCCTCCCGTTTTTTTCCGAATCCGCGGGGGCAGCTACGTAAACATTTCGAGAAAAAGGGACTGTCGATTTGAAAACGAAACCAAAATATTCTCACACATTTTTCGAGTCGAAAATCCATTTTATTTATTTGTCTCTCGCTTTTGACAGGTCAAGGTGCATTTCACACGCTTCCGAATGGAGAAAAAATGTCTGGAGAATCGGGGAAAAAGAAGTGATGATATCACTGGGAAAATTTGCAGGAGAAGAAAAAGAAGAATCTTTGGTTTTGTTACGCGCAGACCGATAGAATTGGAAAAATAAACAGTGATTAGGTTTTGATTTTGAGAAAGAGTGGGAGAGTGTCTGGAAGGGTCTGGAATGACAAAAATATGGTTCATGAGTATATTGCTCAAGCTGAATTACAAACAAAGGTTTAGAGAAATTAAAGAAATTCTAGATGACAAAATACTGTCGTTTTTCAAAACAAGGAAGCTTTCCAATATTGGTGCTTTTAGGTTCTGGAAGATTTTGAGAACATTTCTGATTTTTCTTTCAAAAATGAGGTTCATAAACTTGAGAAAGTATGAGATTTGCTGATTATGAATGCCCAGTTTCAGTCTCACAGAAAATTTGTGATACAAAAGTTCATGATATTTGAGGATTCTACAGAATTTCGACATCTATTATCCTAGAGGATTTTGTCTACAAAGCAATCTAAATATGTCAAAACCGTACAAATCATTCCAAAAACTGAAAATATCAACCTTGTTAATTAAAATTTCTTCCTCATTATTCTTATTCATAATGTCTAGGTGACGCGTAACAGGCAAAAGAAAAAATGTAGACAATATTCAGAGGGAATGAGTAACAAGATCTCAAGAGACAACTTCACCTATGTCTACATTTTCTTGTGTTTTCAGTTTTCAGCTGAAGATCTTCGCTATCTTTAGCTTAGTTGCTACTGAAATAACTAAAAATTATTTGCCATTCTTCCAGTTTTTTGAAGATTCTTCGATCTCTTTGATGTTGCCAGGGGGTAGTTCAAAAAAGCGAAAAAAAAAGAGTTGCTAAACAAAAAGAGAATTGTTTTTATTTATTTGTCTACTCATCGTTCTTTTTTCCTTCTCATTTTATTTGTAAATCTCTGCAGCGGATATATTTGAACGGAAAAGAAAGGGAAATTTGACAGAGTTTGGAAGAGGGAAAAAAAGGAAATAGAGAAGAGCTTACAGTCGTAAAATTGAAATTTAAGGGAGAAAATGTGGGTTTTTGTGAAAGGAATCACATTTGCAGAGAAAGTTCGAAGTTTCCAAGAATTCTGAGTTTATTGAGTAAAGATGTTGATCATGAAAGCATTCTAAAGAGTATTCGAAAGTCTCAAGATTTCTAGAAAATTCTCAAACTTCAGATTATCTGAAAAGTTTTAAGAAGGCTTTTAAGATCGAAGATTTCAAGAGTCAGGAAAGTATCACCATTTGAGGAGGTCTTCTCATATTTTTCTACAAATTTCTCAAGGAATCTTCTAACCGTAATCCAGATTCTGTATAAGATTTGGAACATCCTGAGAAACCAAAACAGTTTTAATCCTAAACATATGTGTTCTTTCCGGAAAAGAAAAAACCAACAAATTCTGGAGTTTGGTCATTGGAAAACTGGATTTTTTGAAGAGTCTTCGGTCAGCTGTCCAGCTTCAAAAAAAACTGAAAAACGGGTTCTCAAAAGTTCAAAGCTTCTTGACCAATAACATATTTGGACTTGTTTCAAACTCTTTCGTTAAAATATCTATTTATTTCTTAAATTTCACATGGTTATAAAGTTACAAGGGATCAGGAATGGCATCGAAAAAATTGAACATTCGAAGAAGTAACAGAGCAAAAACGAAGGATCTTCATTTCTCGATTATTTTTAGTAGGTCAAATCATAAAAATAAATAAAAAAGAGAAAGAAAAGCAAAAGAAAATGCGCGTGATGATGCGAAACCGGAAAACAATGAAGAGCACATACCGATCGGAAAAGGGGTGTTCTCACCCTCTTTTTCTCCGATTTTGGACAGTTTTTGGAGAGAGAAAGACTTGAGAGGATCGTTGCCAAATACGGAAAAGGGAAGGAAGATCTTGGAATAAAGAGGAAAAGGTTTTTGGAAAATTCATTGGGGAACCATTTGTAATCTGGAAGGGAGGAAGAGTTTTGCAAGAAATGGGTTGAAAAAAGGAATGATTGATTTTGGGTGTAATTTTGAATGAAGTTTTTGTAGGCGGAAGGTCGAAGTAGATTTAAAAATAAGTGAAAAATCTATGTTTGCTTTGCTTAAAAATAGTGAGAAAGTAGGTTTGTACTAGAATCTCAAGCAAAAAAATGTGACTGAATTTCCAGAAACTTCGGTTCGAAATATAGAAAGAACACTCGTGATGGTACTTTTAGGACGCTTGACCAGTCCACGGATTATGGAAATTCAAAAATTTCGGAACTGGAATTGTCTCATGTATGGTGATGTCATTGATGATACGTTTTTGATTTCAGAGCTCTCGTGACTTGCAAACTGAAAAATCTTGAAGAGGTCCAAAATGGAAATTCTCAGAATCTTCAAAACTTAAAGTCTGACAAACCTTAGCCACAAGTCGTTGCGTGGGCAAATACAGGGACTAGTTTTCTTTTTTGTATATTTTCTCGGCCACGAAAATTCGTCACTTGTGATTGTCTTTTGGGTCACCTAATAGAAATTTTCGTTAACATAGAACGTTTCAAAAACTGAGAAGAACAAAAATTCCCTAAAAAATACCAAACCCATCAAAAAAGTGATAATTCTTGAGAGAGCACATCAAAAAATTCCCACTGATTCATAGATCAAACCATCGACAGTTAAAGAAGAATCTAGACGGAAACTGAAAATTCCCAAAAAAAAACAAAACAAGCAAAAAAGGGAAGAAGAATCCGGGGTATCTGTAAGTGACATGAAATCCCGACAAAGTAGCAGAATCTCTAGTTTTGTCTTTTCCCCCTGAAATCAGACCTTTCCAAGATTCTCCGGTCAAAGAATATGCAAAACGTGGAATCTCGATGACGTCGTCTCAGATGAATTTGTTTGTCGAAACAATCGAAATCTCCACGACTTGTACACTATTCAAATGACTCAAACTTCCTGAGAAAAAAAGAACGAGAAAAAACGGAGGAAACTGGAGAAGACGACGTCAAAGAGAAGAGGACCAAGTACTTCGTTTGCACAAATAATGAATCCTGGGTTCACTTTTTTTCTGGATTTTTGAAAATTCTGAAGAAGTGAAAGGATATAAAAATTTTTAAAATCTCAAGATTATATTGAGAAAAAATCGGAAATAAGAATTTTCAATTTTAAATTTTGAAAATCTTAGGATCGCAGAATCTCAAGAAGAACAAAAAAGATCACAGAATCATAAATTTAATGAATTCCCGAATCATGAGAAACCCTCTATTCACTTTCTGTCAGCTGCTTCCTTCTCTATTCATCATCGAATCCAGGAAAATTTTGAATTGAAAAGACGAAGGCAAAAGAATGGGTTCGAACCGTTTCTCTCTTTTCTATTTCTGTTTGTACTTCATTTGTCGATCGAATCGTTAATCTAGACTGTCAATATGGGTTGAGGCTCTTTCCCTCTGTTCATAATCTCCAAAAACAACTGTAACAATGAGAAAAAGAAGAAAAAAGAGATGGAGAAAAGAGGGGAAAGTTTCGAATGAAGATCAGCTACAGAATCGAGACGGTTTGATACGAGACATCGGTATCAGTTTCATTATTTATTTGGGGATAAGACGTTGAAGATCAGAATATCAAAGATCTGAAAGTTTTATTTTTTTAACCAAACGGAAAAAGTTTAAATTTTTATTTACAGTATACTGCAGTAACCGATGACAAAAGATGAGATGAGAAGTTCAAAAAAGTATTCCAAGTTAAAATTTACCATTAATATAGTTATTACTAAGCATCCTTTTCATTTCTTTGGATTCTCCTCCATCAACTTTTCGATATTGATAAGAGTGGCGTTGATGACATCGGATGCCTGAAGTTTTCAATTCAAAACGAATGGAACACTTCAAAAACTAACCGAATTGTGTCCTCCAATATCCTTTGTGTGAATCTTCTGCTCAGTGAGAGCCTTCCAAAGAGCATCGGAGATAATATTAGCATGATAATGACATCCCAAATATCTCAACATATCAACACTTGCTCTGATGAATGCAGTTGGATTGGCAATGTCTTTTCCAGCGAGAGAAGTTCCTGTGTTACGAGTTCCTGTTTCGAAGACAGCATACTTGTCTCCCAAATTCATTCCAGATACCAATCCTGGTCCACCGACGAGTCCACAGGCGATGTTTGAGATGATGTTTCCGTAGAGATTCGGCATTACCATCACATCGAATTGTTGAGGTTTTGAGACGAGTTGCATTGAGGCGTTGTCAACGATCATTGCTTCGAATTTGATGTCTTTGTATTCTTCTGACATGTCACGGACTACCTGGAAGCATTTAATTTTTCAGGAAAACGAAATTTGTGCAGTAGAACTTGGCAGAATAGAAGTCCTCTCACCTTCAGGAAGAGACCATCTCCTAACTTTTGAATATTCGCCTTGTGAACTGCCGTAACCTTCTTTCTTCCGTTAGCCTTCGCGTACTCAAATGCCATTCTGGAGATTCTCTCGATCTTTTCACGGGTTACGATCTAAAATAAATCCGTTCAAAAAAACAACGATTCAATTATACCTTAATACTCTCAACGATTCCCGGAACAGTCTCATGCTCCAATCCCGAATATTCTCCCTCGGTATTCTCACGGATGAGAACAATGTCGATTCCCTAGAAAATTTGGTGTTTGTTATTTTCATGAAAGTTCCGAGACTTACAGCATGTCTAGTTGGAATCGTTGGAATGGTGACACAGTGAAGAATGTTGGCGTAGAGATCAAGCTTCGTTCTTAGCTCAACATTACGGGAGTTGAATTGTGGATCGTCGTGTTTTGTTTCGATGTTTCCCTGAATATTATGGAAGTTTGTGATTCAGAATCTTTTTTGTATTCTCTGATTTGTTCTACTCCGCTATTATGCTTGTAAAATGAAACCCTAGTGCGCTCTACGGCACTTTTCTTGACTGGAAAAGATGGGATATCTGAAAATTGGAAAACGGAAATTTATATTCGACTACTCGGTTCTAGAATCTCTTCTACGCCAAAAAATCCTCATTTATGAGCTCCGTCTGGATTTTGTACCCATAATACCAACTGAGTGCAGTAGAGCGCACTACGGTTTCATTTTACAGGCATAATAGAAGCTTTACAACAGTTCAAATCACAATTGTTTTCCAAATTTTAGAGCTCTTCCATACTTTCTATATTCAACACAATTAGGACTCCCACATTGATGATAACTAATTTCTCTCATCTATAAATAACTTCTACTCTAGTGTCCTCACCTTAATGGCAACTCCATTTCTCTCAATTGCCAAAAGAGCCGCGTCCATATCTCCATCCAGAAGAGAAGATGACACTTGCACTTCTTCAAAGTTGATTGGGGCCTTAAAATAATTTTCGAAATTTTCGGATCCATTCTGAAAACCTACATGACAGAAGGAGAAGATATTCTTGATATGGGCAATCATCTCTGGTCCAATTCCATCTCCTGGAAGTGCGCATACAGTATGACGACCTCCATATTTGGCCAGTGGGAGCTAGAAAACTAGAATGAAAAAGTACGAAACAGAGAAAAATCTCACTCTATGGCCGGGGATCTGATGAGTACGAATTGCGGAAGCGGCTCCGCGAACCGCTTGGATTGGAAGTTTTGAGAACATTTTGAAAACTTTCAAGGTGAGTTTTCAATTGAAATCGATCCAACTCGATCTTCCAGTGGTCCCGTCGGGAGCCGGAAAAAAAGACGGGCGTTTTGTTCTTCGCCTCTCTGAATCTCCTCTCAGAATCACTACTTCTGTCTCTCCTCACGTGGTAAACAACTCTCGGTTGGCATTGAGTTGTGAGCACAACATTTGTTCCGTTTATCAGAAGAAAATGAAAGGGAAAAGAGAGATAGAGGTCGGGTTGGGTGGAGGTGCAAGAACACCATGTGCATGATGTCAGTTTATGCGGAAAAATTGTTGCAATTTGGGTTGAAAATTGACTTGATGTAGACGAAGGACTGCTTCGCTTTCAGATTTTCAGGTTTTCCTAATCAAAAGGCTAGCAATTCAATTTGATTTTCTCATTCTACAATACCAGGTCTATGAGTGTACTGTTGTGTACTGTGCAATTTATGTGGAGTAATCGGGTGAATGGCCCCTGGGAAAAGAAACGACTCTGGGAAAACTACACTAACGACTCTGCAATGGATTTTTTCGTAAGGGTCACAGCACAGACAGACACACAGAATTTTGTATTTGTCAATCATGGGGTTGTAGCATTCGAATACGATTCCTGGACCCTGGGATGGAGCAATTGTTTCGAGCACTCTCGGGGCTCCGCGCCCAGTTCCCCATGACCAACGAAGGCCACGATCGATGAACATGGTCGAACCAAAACATTTCGAAAATTTTTCGAAAACCGGCCCCCCGGAGCCTGGAAAATGCCCGGTTACTGCAGCTCCGGGGTATCGACTTCCTCGCACTCAAGCGGGGTGGCTACTTTCGCGAGATTTCACCACCCACAGGTCCCTCAGCCACCGGTACCTACTCAGCATCCCCGGGGGGTGCCTTCCTCATACCTGAATGGTCGTTAGAACATCGACACTTGTGCGCGCACACGAGAATGCGACGGCCATTATATAGGGTGGGTCTGGAGAGCGGTCGGCACCTCACGGGTTCCGCCGCCCTCTATGTTTTGTGTGGGACTCTCCTCTCTCACACACACTGTCTCGCGGTCAGAGAAAAATGGGTGTGCATTGTCCATTGTTCTCCGTGGATTTTTTCTCAATTTTCCATGATTTTGGCTCGTTTTTCGTACTTTCCATGGTAAATGTACAATTTAAAACGGTTATTCGATGTGAAAACTGTCAAAACTCTTCGAAAACATGAAAACTCACAGAAATTCAGCTTGAATGTTTTTTTTCGAATTTTATCCAATTTTCCATGCCATTGAATGTTTTTCGGGGGTTTTTTTGTGAAAATACAATTTCTCGAGGGAATATCATGCTCTTAGTAAAGAAATACTCAATTCTTGGCAATCAACAGACCCAAGAGCTTCTCCTGGTGGACCAGCCTTCAATGATGTTTTCTCGATTTTCCATTGGGTACTACGGTGCGCAGCACAGAATGCGCCGAGGCCGCAATCACCAAGACGACGAAATGCACGACTTTTCGAACAGACATTTTCAGTTTTCGAACATTTTTTCGTTTTTTTTAAACTCATCAAATGAATACTAACCCAACAGAATATCATCGTAAGTAAACAATTCCTGACTGACAAGCAATATAATTCAATTTTCAGCGCAAGTCTACGAAGATGCGCCACTAACACCGAGAAATGATGGAAAAGTTCAGTTTTTGGGCCCTGAAACAGTCAGGTACATTTCACCGCCGAGGATCGAGGTGGTTAGGCAGAGAGTGAGACCGATGTGAGTTTAATTGAAGAAAATTGAATCCAACATATTTTTGTAGGGCACCTCCACCCCCACAACAAACAGCTACGTATTCAACAATGCCGCCGCCTCCATCTTATCAGTCTTCAGTTTATCCAGCCGCCGCAATCCCAAATGTTTCTCCTCCACAACCTCAAATCGTTCCAGTTTCCATGCCCATGGTGTCTCCTCAGTACATGATGCCTCAGATGGCACCGATGATAACTCAACAACCACAAATGATGTGTATGCCGACGATGCAGCAACCGATTATTGCCGCTACACCAATGTCTCAGATTCTGCCGCCAGTACAATTAACGCCACCACAATTCGTTCAACCGCAACCGCAACAAACGTCTCCAGGTTCATATTTTTCCCTATTTCCAACAACATGATTCAACATTTTTCAGCTGTGACTCTGTGCATCAATCAGTCTCCCCAACTAGGCGGGATTCCCGGTGGAAACGGAAACGCGCTCATTTGTCCGAAATGTCGAAAGGGAATCGTCACGAGACAACAGAATAAATTCAGAAAGGTTGGTTATCAAAGTGCATGCAGATTTGAAAGAATCATAATTTTTTATTTCAGAAAATCTTGCTGTGCCTCGGTATATGTTGCTGTCCACTGACTTGTGGTATTCCTTTGTTTTGGCTCTGTTGCAATTATGTGGATACTTGTGGAGCATGTGGCAAGAAATATGGGCATCGCGGAAAGAAGAACTATAAGAAGAAGGTCAACGCTGTCACATTGTAAAGAATCTCAATTCAATTCTATATTCATTTCTGTATATTTTGATTCTAAATTCGCTCGATATTGCATGTAAAAAGATACTAATTGTTAAATTGACGAAATTCCCCTTACCACTCATTTCCTGTGTTGTTTTTTACTTCACCTTTTTTCATGAATTCAGTCCAAAATTACACATGAAAAATGTCATCATAGTTTTTCTCTTCCTCTTCTTCATCGCCTCCATATTCCCTCGACAATTTGAAATCTTCAACTGATTGAGCTAATCACCGAGAGAAGTCCTTCCTCACATTGCGCGTGAGCACCTCATTTGCCACCTTTTCATCTGAATTCTCTATTCTCTCTTGGTTCTAGAAATGAGCTCATTTCCACATTCTCCTTCTTTTTCAGATGACGAACTGACGCCGAGACAAGAAGTTGCTCATAGAGATCAGTTTTCAGCCATAAGGCTTTCTCTTTTTCTTTCGCTTCGCCATTTACTCTTTCGATTTTTTCTCCATTCTCTTGTTTTTAGGGTACTACCGAGTGATGGAACAACGAAAATTCTGAGCAAAAATATAGTGGAATTCTTGTTTTTTAAACGAAAAACTTTTATAATAAAAAAATGAGATCTATCAGAAGAGGAAGTGGATCGAGGCCTAACAGGCATTCGTTACAATCAGAAGGTTTGAAATATACTCGCTTTTTTCTAGAATTTCATTCGAATTCCAGCAACAACATGTATAATCAGTGACTGGGAATACGATGAAGAACGAGAGAGCTTTGATCCAAATCATCATAGATATTTGTGTTGTTGTGGACATGCACATTCTTTAGTGAGTTGATGATGAAAAGAAACTAATAAGAATGGAAAAAAAACTTCCTTTTTCTTTAAAGACTGGAATGAAAATAGTCGCCGGAATGTTGTGTGTTACCGTAGTCTTCGAGCTGTGGCATCTGGTTGTCTCTATTTTGGCTTCCGAGATGGTGGAGAAGGTATGAATAGTTTTGAAAAAGTTATATTATATTAAATTTAAAGGCTGACGTCCCAAATGCAGCCCTCAGATTCTTTGCTGGACTTTTCATTGCTGGATCAGTTCTTTGGGCGATACTGGCACAAAGAGCAGAACTATTGGTCCCTTATCTACTCTTACAGGTTTTTTAATCGAAACATTTCTATGTTTATTTTATTTTATTTTTAGGGAGCTGGCTTGGCTATTGGTCTAGTTTTCTTTGTTTCATTCCTGTACATTGGTCTGTTTGGAGACAAAAAAGTTGGAACTACGGTATTGGGATCATATGGAATTCCAGTCAATCCGCGTGATGAGACTGCGTATTTCAGTGAGTGGAGAAATCTACAAGAACCTCTGAAAACTTTGAAATTTCAGACTATGCTGCCTGGTTGATGGCTGGTTCCTTTGCCATTGTTATCGTTCTTCAGATTTGGATGATGATGATTGTCGTGGCATGTTGGAGATTCTTCAGGTGACATTTTTGATCTGAAGAAAAAACCCTAATCATTTTTTTTCAAAGTAAAAAAAGCTTTGCACACTTCTGAACTTCATTAAAACAAAAAACTCTTAATTAGAAAATGTGCCTTTTTTTCAGAGACAAGCGAAACAACGAAAAACAATTTAAGGAAATTGTCACTGTTCAAAAAATCCAACTTTTGACTCGAATGAGAATCTCACTTTCCGCAGAAGCTCTTGGTGCTGAAACCTGTCAACACACAAAGAACTGGGCGAAGACGCGATCGTTTTCTGCTTCACTTGATGTTTAACATTTCTCTTTTTCTGCAAATAACGTTTTTCGTAAAATAACTTCCATGTATTTTTGGCTCTTGTTGAATAAAAAATTTGTGAAATTCAAAAGTTACTGTACATGTCAAGTAATTTTAAACTCCCGCCGCTTTGACTGGATGCCTTCGCTCCGTTGCTACGCGTTAGAGAGTAGAGGCGCAGAGATAACGGTCGGTTCTTCACGATTTTGATCGTTCTTCGAACTTTTTTATCATTAAAAAGTTTTGTTCTGCCCGTCACCCAACCTCGATGATCTCTTATCAGTAGCTTTAGAACAACTACATCAAATTCAATTGAAAATTGTTGCCAAAACTGCATATTCCAGCTGAAAAATGCTGTCTCCACTTCGAATTAGAACACAAACTCTTCAAATTCAACGATTTATAGTCACTTTGAGCGATGTATACTCGAAAAAAGTCAACGAAGGAGCACTGAAAGAGGATGATTATCAGGTTAGTAAAGTTTTTATTGGAAATTCCATCAATTAATGTTTTTAGCGCAAAATGATTGTGGATTTCGATCGACTGAAAAAGGAAATCGAGACCTATCAACCTACGAATGTCTCAAAGTTATCAGAAAAATCGAATTCCGGGTTTTGGAAGATGTTTCAAAAGTCTAAAACCGAGGTTTGTTTTTTTATTGTATTTTTAAACTGCCCAGACAGTTGAAACTGTTCCTCATCAAAAATAGCCGTTCTTATCAACAGGAAGCAGAGAAGAACAACTCACCACGCGGAATATACTTGTACGGATCAGTTGGTTGTGGAAAGACGATGTTGATGGATTTGTTCTTCGAAAATTGTCCTATAACAAAGAAGCGGAGAGTACATTTCAACGATTTCATGCAAAACGTTCACAAGAGTTGGTTTAGTTCTTTCATCAAACTCTCAAATCCAGTAGATTTCCAGGAATGCACGAACTGAAAATGCAAAGCAACGAAGCTCGCGGAAAGTTCGACCCGGTTCCCATTATTGTTGATGAAATTATGGAGACGACGAATTTATTGTGTTTCGATGAGTTTCAAGTCACGGATATTGCAGATGCAATGATTTTGAAAAGATTTTTCTCAATGCTATTCGAAAGAGGACTAGTGATGGTTGCAACTTCCAACCGAGCACCTTCAGAATTATACAAAAATGGACTACAAAGGCATCAATTCGTTCCATTCATCACTATTTTAGAGGTAAAACAAAATTTTATTGAATGGAAAAATTTTGCACATTTTCAGGATAAATGTGCATCTCTTGCCCTGGACTCTGGTATGGATTATCGTCGGAGTGCTTCCGGAGATGGGAACCCAGTTTATTTTCATGGAGATGATGCTAACGCTCAATGTGACGTTGTATTCAAACAATCTGCGGCTAATGAAACTGATAGTTAGTTTGAATTAGAAAGCTTTCAATTATCAACATTTTCTAGATGTTCGCTCAAAAACGCTGGAAATTTTGGGACGTCGAGTTGTCGTCGAGAAATGTTGTGGAGGAGTCGCTGACGTTGATTTCAAAGAATTGTGCATGACAGCAAAAGGAGCAGCTGATTATCTGGTGTATGCGAGAGTTTTTCATACAGTAATCGTTCGAAATGTTCCTGTGATGAATCAAGATATGTGGAATGCGATGCGACGATTTATTACCATGATAGATACTTTTTATGATCAAAAGGTTCGAGTAGTGATTGGTGCAGCTGCTTCATTGGATCATCTATTTCAATTCGAAAGTCAAAATGTCTCCCATGATGCTCTGAGTGACTCGAAACGAATGCTCATGGATGATTTGGGTATCAAATCGGATCATGTAAGTTGTTATCCACATTTTAAAAACGGAAGTTAGATCCATTTTTGCAGGAAGGAATGAATGCAAACGTGTTCAGTGGTGATGAGGAAGCATTCGCCTACAGTAGAACTGTATCCAGATTATACGAAATGCAAACGGAGAAGTACCGTCGACACAGAAGACCCTATAATGCTACAGAGGGCTCTATTTAATCATGTTTTTTTCTCGATTAGTTGTTTTCTTTTTCCAATTTTCTACTTGTCGAATAGATTTTTTAGTAGTCTTGTTTTTGCATGCATAATTCTTGTATTTTTGCTTATACCAGTGTGCCTTTGACACCAGTTTTTCAAATAGAATCCCAGCTTCCGGTGAATAAAGAGTTTTCATTTTAGGGAAGCATTCCAGGATGATTAGTGATGAGCAAAACGGATGAAATTTCAGAGAGAAAACGTAGTTGCTGACCTAATAATCTAATTGATTTTGTCATTGGTGCACTATAGGTGTTCATGGAGATTATTAGGGTCTAGACAATATAATGGAGTCAGAAAAAAACTGAAATAATTTTAGAGATTTACGGTTTGATATTCGAATCTTTAGTTGGTTTTATGGGAAGTTTCAGCTCGTTTTTTTAGTAACGAAATTTTTAACATTTTCATTCGAACCTCTATTAATTCAGAATCAATCCGAACATCTCCTGTCATCATTTGCTACCTGAAATATCATTTCAAAAAGTTCAAATCAAGATTAACTATTTTGGAATGAATCTCTGTTTTCTATTTTCCTCATAAATGTCAATCCGTCTCTTTTGATTCCATTCTGATTCTGTTTTGACGTCAATCGAACAGATCAAGAGGCGATCAGATAAGAAGTAATAGGATTTTTGAGTAAAACTTCTAGAAATAAAACTGATAACTTCCCCCACAATCCCTTGCTCCTGAAAATGAAGTTTATCCAAAAATGAAACGAGGAGAAATTAATCTGTTTTGTATTTCATCTGAATGTGTAGGAGGGAAGGAGGATTAGAAGAGATCTATCGGATTTTCACGAGTTCATTCATGAGTCTTTTGAATAAGATTACACTCGAACAATTCGATCAAAGAGCATTTTTGGGAAATTTTTTACGAGATGGAAGATGTTGGAATTTCGTATTGGGATTCTGAGATTACTTGGAAGCTAAAGGAGAAGTTTTCAGAACTTGAGTGAACTCAAAGAATCTGAAATTCTGAGCCTCTAGAGCTCTGAAGAAATTCGAGCTTTGAGATATCAACATTTTACGACCCATGTAAATGTTCCCTCCAAAATTCCGTATTTTCAATATACTAAGTTTTTATGTCTAGTTTGATTCAAAATCTGATAAACAATTCAAATTTGTATTCTTTTCAAATCATTATGCTATAATATCATTGTTGACAGCTTCCGCTTCCAGTCACATGAGAAGAATTTTCTAATTTCTTTTTCAATTTTCACATTCTCATTATCACACGCTCAAAGTTTAATCCATTCAGCTGACTAATCTTTCGAAACTTCTAGATATGATCTGAAATATATTTCTCATATTTTCCCGTCACTCGAATTTATTTATATCTATTGACGATGACGATCTTATCCGTTCGTTTTCACATCAAAAATCAGCGTCTGGGGGGACAATAAGCAGAGAATTTTGTTCCCGGAAAATCAGCATTTTGTAGACGTGGTTTGTCTGGAACAGATAGTGCAAAAACGATGTCTGTCTATTACGATATTTGTTTTTACGGGTTTCCTGAATCAAATTCTGGGAATAAATGTAGGTCTTGAAGTCTTACAAAACCATAAGGGCTGGACTGCAACAAATTTCGGCAACTACTTCAATAATGAATAACTTTTTTGAGAAGAGTCTGGTGATAATATGGTCAACAGGAAAAATGTTCCTTATTCTAAAAGCTATCGATTGATTAAAAACCCGTCTATTTTCATCAAAAATGCACAGAGTTATGTCTTCTGTTACCGAAAATGGTTGCCGAAATTGCCGAAATCGGAACATTTTTTGGCAACATGAGGCGTAACTCTATTTGTTCTTAATTAAATTTTACGGTTTTAACCAATCGATAGTTTTTCAAATAAGGAACATTTTGTTGTTGACCGTATTTTTACCCGACTTTCCTGAACAAAATTATTCACTTTTGAAGTAGTTGTCGAAATTTGTGGCCCCTGATTCGAAGAGGGAAGATGTTGAGCATTCAATCATTTTTCAGACTCTGATATTTGAAAGCTTTTCTAAAGGTTTTAAAGATTCTGAGCCTCAGTTTGAGATTTTGAGATTCTGAGAAACTGTCTATCTGAAAACATGAATCTTCATTTCCAGCATTTCCCCCTACAGACGCCCTCACATATACAAAAAGAAGGGGACCAAAAACTTTTCCCCCGATCTCCCTATATCCCCGTCTCTTTTCTAACCTAATATCCTTTTCTCGTCTTCTTTTTATATATACTTTTTTCTATATATAGCCATGTTTTTGTGGTGTCCCTTCGCTTCTCCTTTTTTCTCAGCTATACAACATCGATCCTTTTTCGTCCTTCTCTCTTTTCGTTTTTCTTCCTTTTTTTCTACTACTTGTTATGTGCATGCTTGTGCTCACTCTCTCCCCCACCACTGCTTCAGCAGCTTCTAATTTCATTTCCCACCCTCACCTTCTTCTTCTTTTTCTCATTTTCCTCCTCTTCTTCTTCTTCTTCTTCTTCTTCTTTTTTTCCTCTTCTTCATCATCTCATCTGATTCCGATGAAAAGAAGAAGAAGTCTGCAGATGTTTTAGAGCTTCGTTTTTGCTGAGAGAAGATCCTCTTTTTTACTTTTTCATTACTTTTTTCTTCTTCTATATAGCCATCTGATGAGTGAAGATATGAAATTGAGAATTCATAGGTTTTCAAAAAGAGAAAGAAGCTTTATGAATTTTTCAGTTAAAGGTTTTTGAATCTTTTCAATGAAAAAGCAGCTGCAGTATTTTTGGTCTCATTCAAAAACTATTTGATTCCAATCATAAATAAGACTTGAAAATGTCAAATTGAGCCAGAGGAAATGAGCAATTATGGTAAACCTTTTTTGACATGTGTTCTTTTTCTGGAGGGGAAAAAAGAGGAAATGCTCACTTTATTTTGTACTTTTTGCGCATGCAGAAAACCTATTTTCGTTTCCTTCCTTTTCTGAAGATGGATATATTTTTTGATTCTTTATGCTTGGGAGATTTTCAACGATCTACTGTATCTTTATTTTCAAATTGATATTTCTTTTACTAATCTTTGATATTTCACATTCTTCGCAACATGCTTTTGGATCCCTTTTGAGTTCTCAAATTTTGAGTTACTTCTAGTAAACTTCAAGACCCTCAAAACTTCCAAACTTGTATGATACACTCCCGAATTTTTATTGTTGCCAATTTTTGGTATCTTCTTTGAAAAGTACAATCTCATTTTTGAATGTAGCTACCAGCTGTTTCATATGTATTTTCTGTCTAATATTTATGTCTAGAAGTCTAGAATGTTTGAATTTGAAAGACGGAGAATCATAACTTTTCTTAAATATCAGATCCCTGTTATTTTTGTAATCAGTTCTATTCATTTCATTCGATTCTAAATCTAAAAAGTTCTCTCTTTATTTCTCTGATGGGGATTCTCCATTTTCCGACTTTGATTCCGAGTCAATCTTCAGTTCCTTTCCACCAACGATCACCTTCTTCGGAATCAATGTCGCTTCCTTATCCGAACCTTTCAACCCGTCTCCAGCAATCACTTTCATGTCGATTGTCATTTGAACCTGAACATAAAAAATGGCTCACAAATATATTGGTTTCATTACGGTAGTCTTTCCATCTGGAGTCTTCCCCAAGACGACAATCTTGTTCTCAGTGGGTGCTTGGATACGAGTAGGAGCTGGAGCCAAAGACTTCTGAGCTTTTGGGTTACATGAGTATCCTGTCTGAAAAAGGAGTATAACTAAACAATGTTACAAAAAATTAACCTCATTCGCCTTCGCTCCAAACAAAAATTTCTTCGGCGGCATTCTACCATCACATCTCTTGACTTGAGCTCTCACTGGAACACGTCTACGAGACTCTGGAAGTTGAGCAACATCGTACACCACGTGGTTCTGATTTTGAGCATTTTGAGAAGTGGGCGGAGCCACCTGATCCATACTTCTGGTGCATTGTCCGGTACCGGGGAAGTTGTGGACTGGAGTCTCGTTGAATTTGCGATGATTCGAAACCTTTTGAGATTCTTCTCGTTTCATGAACTTATTGGCTGGAGGACCACCATTCGTGACACCCGGCAAATAGACACTGTTGTCTCCTTTTTTGACAACTCCAGATTGGCCAAACTTCGGAGTTTGATCCGCCTTTTTTATAGATTTCTTGGATTTTGCCGATTTCTTGGAAAAATCAGCATCCATCGAAGATTGTTCCGGCCCTTTCTTCTTGTTCAACTTTCCAGATTTTGTTGATTTTTGAGAGATTCCAGTCTTCATGGACTTTCCCGAACTCTCAGAAGCCTTCTTCATCTTCTTCGCCGACTTTTTCGATTTTCTAGATTTCTTCGATTTCTTTGAGAGAAGAGCTGGACTAGTAGAGTCGAGTTGCTTTTGTTTCTCCTCTTTCAACTTCAACTGACTAATTCTAACAGCTGGAGAACGTCTTCTCGATTTCTCTCCACCACTGCCACTCTTCCCAGACATCGGAATTCCGGTTTTTGTTGATTCAGAAGTTCCCGATTTCATCGAAAGTTGATCAGCAGTGCTCATGTCGAATGTGCTCATTTGAGAGGCGTTAGTCTGTTGAAAAATAGTTTTTGAGGGAAACGTGTTAAACATTCTTACACTCGAGAAAGTGATGTTAGTCATACTAGGAGGATGCATTGGTGGCTCTTGGCTCTGAGACAGACTCTGTCTTCCGAACAGACTTCCCTTTCTCAAATCATTCATGAGAACCTCGGGAGACGTCGGAGCTCGAGCAGTCTTTGGAGTCGTCGCAGCCGAGCTAACACGTCCGGATCCAGCAGAAGTGTCGGTCAGTCCGGAGCTTCTGAAATTTGGAATTCTGAATTTGAATTCCCGTGAGAACTTACGCTTCAAAATCCGATGGAGTCGCGCCGATCGCCGTGTTCACCGAATTGGACATTGCAGTCGGAATGAGTTGGCTCGGCGGTTCGGCAGTCAGAAGACTCAACGAACGGGCGGTTGGAGGATACGATCCGACACTTGATGAACTCTTCGCATGGCTTGGCTGAAGACATCTGGATGTGTGGACATGGGAACAGACAGGAATCGCTTACCGATTTAGACGGCTTGCTCATTTCGTTATCCGAGTGGAAACTAACGAGAACGATTGCTTTTCGATTGCAAAATAACGTTTTTTTTTTTGGAGTTTGGAGATTCGATAAGAAATCTGGGAAAGTGGGAAGACACGTGGAAATTTTTAGAAAACGTGAAGTTTAGTTCTAAATTTTGATGAAATCCATTCAGTGTGCAATTATCTGAATTGTGCCTGAAAAATCGAGAGATCTTGAATCCGTTGTGATCCTGAGTTCCATTCAGAAACGATGATCTAATTGTATGCTTTATCAGTATTAATTTTGAAACCAACAAAAATAAATCAAACATATTTCACAACTGTAAAAACAAAGCGTACTATTTTTTCCGGTTTCCTGTTTTTCCAAATCCCAACTCCCTTTTTTATCTCTTCTCTGCTTAATTCTGCAAAACTGCCCAACAAGTGTTTTTATGATTTCTTCATCGTCATTTTCACTCTTTTTCAATTCTATTTTCCCTCAAAACCGCATGACCTCTTCTATCAAAAAGAAATTATCACCGAATTCTCTCCGGGAGTCTCTCCGGGAGAGCACTATTCGACGAGAGAGTATCTGAAATCGAGAGAGTGCAAAGAAAAAGACGAATGGCGTGAGATGAAGCCGGAACTGTCTTTCTCTCTCAATGCCTTCGGAATGGTTGTCAGACTCTTGTCCCTTCTGATAATATTTAGAAAAGATAAGAAGAGAGTTTAGAGAAATAGAGAGAAACACTTCCTGGAATGATTAAATTGGGAAGGATAGACACTCTGATAGATCAGAAAAACCATCATTTTTTCTGTGCTTTTTCGTGATTTATTCTGGAAACTTTTCTCGTGTTTTTGTGATGATAACTAGACTAGAAAATGGGAAAGTGTCTGGAAAAGGAAGCTAGAGTTTACCCTTTCGAAAAAGGAACTTCCCCAATTATTGATAAGTTTTTGTGGAAAGGAGTAGCCGGTAACATCTATCACAAATTGATATAGGCTAGAATAGTACTTGTGATTTAGATTTACATGTAGTTTGGACTTGACCGCTAGGCCTTTGTCACTTGCTGCGAAAAATACTTCATTCTTTTTTTAATTTATTACAGTAACTTATCTCTCTCGTTGACCAAGGCTGATCCCCCACTATCTTTCCAACTTTTGATTTTCCCGAGTTCAAACATTCTCAAGCTCTCTGAACATGTGCATAATCCATCCAAAAAACTAATCAAGACTCTTTAGAATATGTTATCTCGAAGAAGAAATGAAAAATGAGGCAGCATGCCAAAGTTGAAAACAAGAAAAAACATGAATCACCGTCCCCACCGAGTCAAAGATCATGAGATTCTTGGTATCGAATTTCTCAGAACCTTTTTCGTTTTCCAATTTTCAAATTCTCGTGATTAAGGTCAAGCAGATTCAGTTTCCGCACAAAAACCAATAATGCTTCTCCTTCTTCTTCTTCTTTCAAATTTTCCGGTTCTCCTTCTGAATCTTAAAATTAAAAAGAACGAGGAACGTACTGTGTGTGTCCCTCCGTTTGTTTACAAAGTCTCTGCTGTCCATTCCGTTTTTCACATTATTATTATCATGTTATCATAGTTTTCCCTCTTTTTGCTACTCTTCCATCCCTCCGATTACTTCGTCATCATCATTGATGCATTCATCATTCTTTGAAAATTCTTTTTCGTTTTTATTGCGCAATTTTTAGCTGCAAATGACAGTTCAGAAGCTACAAGGCATCATTTCCCGGGGGAATGGAGTCTTGTTTAGACTATTTCAGCGATCGAGAGTTTTCAAATTTGCTCACTTTTTGTGCTATTATCACATCTACCGTAACCATTAACAATAAACTGCTTCAATTTGTGTCTCTAGTCTGTTCCAATTTTTTTCCTTTTTCTCTTCACTTGCTCATTCATTCATTTCCGTTTTTCGGTTGATAACCAGTCCGTTTTCTCCCCGTTTTGTTGTCGTATTGCGCAATAGAAAAGATCAAAGAAGCTGAAGCAAGCGAAAAAAACACGGGAGGATTGGCTTGTTAGCTATGCGTACAAAAGACCATTTGCACAGAGACTCTAGTACAGTATAAAGGTAGAAAGAACGCCAAGGAAGTTGCAAAGTTCATGAACTCCTAGATTACCGTACCCCTCAGAACATTTAAAAAGAAAGTATCAGCTCGTTCAACCCTCCCACAGTTGTTCTTATTTATTTATCCCTCACTAATTTTCAGCTAACAAGATTATCCCCCATTTTCATTAACAATAATCTAGATGAGAAAATAAACAAATCCTCGCCCACGGATCCTTCTGATTTCTCCTCCACTTTCCTTATTTATCAATAATCGCTTTTTCAAGTCGTCCTAATCTCCTCCTCCTCTTTTTTTTTCTTATTTTTGAGCCAGTGCCAGGAGCGGATTTTTTGTTTAGGGTCTTCTTTAAGGGAGGGGACGAAGATAGATCTTGCACATGTTTTGGGCCTGATAGGGTTTCAAAAAAGTTTATAAAGGAAAATAGGCATATTGAAATTCAAGAGCTTTGCATTTTGCTTCACATTCAACGCCTAGATTCATAACTTCAAAACTTTGTTGGAAAACAGAGCCTTCAGAAGATTCTGAAATTTCAATTCATCTCTAGTTCTGTCCTTTGTCCTCTTCATGAAAACGGAAAACTCGCCAAAGGTGTCAACATGCTTTTTAAGACGCTTATAGTTTTTTGATGAGAGTGTTGGTTGAATGATTGTGGAGTTCCGTCTTTTATTGAGTGGATGATGGAAAGACTTTGAACAGCTACAAGTCATAGGACAAAGTCTCAAGAATTTTGAGAATTTCTGTTTTTTAAAGGTCAAAGTGTGAACAGAATCCTCTTTTGATAAGTAATTTCGAAATTGTCTCTTTTTCTCGACACATCTTCTAATCTCATTTCTCTTATTTTTAGATTGCTTCTTTGTTGTCTCCCCGCCTTCTCGATAATCTTCTCAACTATTCTTTCGTTCCAGACATGGATTCCCTTCAACGAAGCCACGCCCCTTTGTGTCGAACAACAGGAGGGAATATCAATAATCAGCGAGGCACTCGTCTCAACAACCAATATTACCAATCAGCACCCCATCAACCAATGGTTCAATCAATGTCACATCCAATCCAGGCAAACGGATATCACAACCAGACAGCGGCTCCGCAAATGATGAATTACGCTTCGAATGGAGGTGGAGTCGCTGGACAAGTACTGCTTCAAGGACCACCTCCTGGATTGGCGCCAGTGCCGTCTACAAGTGCACCGCTGGATTTTGACTCGTGTTATAGGTGAGCAGTCAATTTCTGAAATTTCGGATACAGTAATCCAGGATCTTGCTTAAAAACTTGATACTGTAAATACTTCAAGTTATGATTATTTGAAGAGTTCTAACTTTTGATAGGGTCAAATCAGAATTGTGAAAATCCGCGAGAAGCGTTGATTTGCCTTTGAGTTCTGCGTGGGAAAGTCAAAGCTAATAATAGTTCTAGAGTTTAAGTTTTGGCTAATTTAAGTTCAACCTTAAATCTGAGTCTTCTGGCTCTGACGGCGTCCCAGAATCCTTCAAAATTTGAATTTTTGGAAGCTTCAAAGTTCTAAAATCATTTATTTTAAATTTCCTATCAATCTGTATAGTTTTTGTCAAAATTGGATTGCTGGAACTGGAGAAAAATACGATCTTCTAAAAGTGACGTCTTCTGATATTGACGTCATCCCAGAATCCTTCAAAATATGAATTTTTAGCTTTAAAGTTCTAGAATCATCTCCTTTGAATTTCCTATCGATCTGTATAACTTTTGTCAAAATTGAATGTCTGAAACTTGAGAGTAGTTCAAGAGAATGATCCTGGGTGATAATAATTTCCTGGATACACCATAAAACTGAACATCTCTCCACCTAGTCATTTTTTCCCACATCATTCAATTCCAGTCCAAATGCATATTCATAATATTTCCTACTTCTTCTTCACACACATCTCTCCATGCACTTCCTCCGTCCGGAAATTATTCCGAGTACTCTCAAAACGTGATGAAAAATAGCACACACAATCTGGTATCCAAATACTTCTTCCTTCCTTCCCCACATATATAAAAATGGCTCAAAATAAATCCAGGAAACGATGATAAAACGTGCATTTTTCTTCATATCTCTCCCTTACTGCTTTTGGATTTATAGGTCTTCTTGCTAAGGATTTTTTTTTGTTTTCTTTTATACCTCCTACCATTATTTCTTTGGGCTAAGATCTTTGTAATAGATTTTAACATTCTTTCAATTTCCCAAATGTTTTCCAGCTCCTGCGACGACATCTCTCATCCATCCCTGAGTCGTGAGTCTTCGGATCCCAGTAAAATTGATGGTAACTTAAAGATCTCTTTTTGAATTTGTTTATTTCTTTTTTTGCTTCAGATGACCAAAAAACGTTGATGATAAGATATCCAGCGCCGGAAGTTGTTGAATTTGCGACCAAGTTGGGATATTCCACAGAGCAACTCAGTTACGTTTGGAATTCGATTGGAGTTGATGCGAGAATGGTATGGATTTTTTACTATAGATTTTAATGTCAAGGAATACAGAAACTTCCAAAATAGTCAAAAATAATTGTGCCAATTTTATTGAAAAAAAGCTTCCAATGACACTCTTTTTTTTCAAATTCACAAAAAACCTTTTTGGTATTTCTTTCGTGAATGAACAAAAAACTCAACAGCTAACTTTTAGAAACGTTTTTTCATAAAACGAAATTTCCTTTTTCCAGGATGACGTTCTATCGGAACTCGTGAAAATGGGACTTCCCTCGGGAAACTCCATGACAACTTCCCAGCCATCATCTTCCTCTTCCTCAAATCACCGTCCAGTCGCTTCTTCCTCATCAGCTCCACCAACGTCATCTGCCTCTACCACATCTTCAACTTCCTGCTCATGGGCTCCATACTATCCACAGTACGCACCGAATATGAATCTTCGATCAGTCGTCGTTGATGGATCAAATATCGCGATGTTGTGAGTTTTTTGGATTCTAGTTTTGAATGTCAAGTATGCCATCTAGAAGCAGACAGAGCAGCTGATTTTAAGTTCAGTATAATGTCTGAAAGTCTTATGTGATGAGAGAACTGACTCATAGATCCATGGAAAAACCCAGAACATTGATAAACACTTGTGTTCACTCTGATCCTACTTCTGTGATCTTAGAGTGACCATACACCTCTTTCCGCCTTCTTTTTCCGGAAGCAATTTCTCTCGTTCTCTCATCTCTCTCCTCTCCTTCCGCGCCAAAATAGTCTGTTATTTTTGCCAACTTTTGCCTGTGCTGTGCCTTTCTTTCCGAATCGTTTTCCGCTTCTCTGATCCTCTTGATCTCGTACACTATTCCCTAGTCTTAACAAACATCAAGTTTTTGCGCACTCTCTCTCTCTCACTTTTGCTCCGGACTTCTTTCTTCTACGACGCGGATTGCCGGGATGAGAAACATAATGTCAACAGAGTGGAGAAAGAAATTCGACGGCATCATCGTTCGCCGGCAAGAGCCCACCAATGTTTTGGCGCCGCCGGCTCTCTTTTCCTTGCTTTTCCATGATAAAATTGCTTGATTTTTCAAAAAGTTACAGTAATCTTGACTTATTTTGATTCTTACTAATATGATCGATTTGGAAAAGAGTTTCCTAACCTCAATTTTTGCAGACACGGTCGCAAAGAAGTCTTCTCGTGCGCCGGTCTTCGTGAGTGTCTCCATTATTTCCTGGAACGGGGACATCCTGAAGTTCTCATCTTCATTCCACAATACCGGTTAGTCTTATTTTAACTCTTCATCCGAAAAACAATTTCCAGAAGAGAGCAACCACGATCGGACAGCCCAATCACCGATCAACATATTCTACAGGAAATCGAACGACATATTATTTACACCCCATCTAGGTGAGAATCCTTTTTCTGAACCCAACTGACATTCGTTGAATTCTTCAGAAACGTAAACGGACGTCGAGTGGTTTGCCACGACGATCGATATATCCTTCGAACTGCAGAATTAAAGGACGCCGTGATTGTATCGAACGACGAGTATCGAGATTTGACAAGAGAGAATCCAGCGTGGAAGAAGATTGTTGAGGAGAGACTCCTCATGTTCACTTTTGTTGAGGACAAGTAAGTTTTTTCTTTCTTTCTTTGTGAAAACTTTGAGGCTTAGAGAGATAGGGATTCGAAATCTTTCTGAAAATCGAAATACCCGATACTCTAGATGTTCTAATATTCTGGGATTTTAAATTCATAAGATTCTATCGGTTCAAAATCCTAGAACGAAATTCAAATCTCCCTTTCTCTTTCTCCCACAGCAGAAACCTCAAAAACCACCCCATTTTTTTCGCAGTTTAATGGGTGTTCTCATCCCTTGTTTTGAGGTGTTTCTTCTGTTTTTTTCACTTCTCTAAATATTGACATATCGACCTGTTTTTGTTCTCTCCTTGCCCGTTGTCTACGAACAAAAGAGCAAATGACGATTGAGAGAACAGAACAGAGAGTTTGATTGCACTTTTTCTCACTTTTGGAGGTGCAAAAAAACTAGAAGAAAGTCTTTTGAACCGTAATTTATCCATGGTTTCAGATTTATGCCACCCGATGATCCATCAGGTCGCAATGGTCCACGAATCGAGAGTTTCTTGTCAAAAGTTCCCGTTGTCTCATTGAATCCACTAGTTTGTCCATATGCAAGAAAGTGTACTTATGGGAATAAATGTAAATTTTATCATCCCGAGAGAGCAAATGGACAACATATGAGCGTTACGGAGAGATTGATGAAGGAGAATCAACAGAAGAAGTCCTTGGGAGCAGGTGAGAATTTTTCGAGTTTTTTATTCTTTGAAATTGAACATTTCATGCTGAAACATGTTAGAAAAGCATCAAAGACCATGAAAGTGCCATATTCAATTTTTCATAATTAATAAGGATCACATGTTCGTTTGAGTTACTTAACAATTCCACTTTCAGTAAAATCCATGCAATACGAAATGTTCAAAAACAAACATGCCGCCCTCTCCCGTACTCAATCTCTTCAAATGGTCAAACCACTCACTGAAAACATCTCTCAACTGCCTCCAACTCCAGAGAGTCCCGTTCAAATGTCCCGTCAACATATGCAACTTCAACAGGCCAACAGTGCTCCATGGCAACAACATAGTGTTGTACAGAGGCATGGATCCTCTCCTCTGACACCTATCAATCGGCAGATGAATGGTGAGAGATTCATTCTTATCGGAGGTTTTCGAGATTTTAAATTTTTAGCTTACCCGGAAATGTATCAACATCCGCAACAAGTTCTTCCCAATCAACATGGTGTCATTGGAAGTCAACGACCACCGAAAATGAATGCTACAGTATCCCAAACTCATCTATTCGCCCCATCAACTGCTGTTTGGGGACACTCGGAGTTGTCTGTTGGACCTGTGAACACTGGGTTAGTCTTTCCTGGAATTGTTTATAAAAAATAAATATTTTTCAGATCTGAAACTAACGAGAGCCTCTCTGAAGTCCGAGCTCGTGTACATTTTCATCTCTGCCACATCTTCCCACATGATTTCGTGGAATCTGTGATGGCTGCCAACCCAGAAGAAGTCAATGCACCTGTTCTTTGTGAACTCATTATCCGTGCTCAAAAAGAGTATCGCAAGTAATCATACTCTTTGAACCAATTTTATTTATTTCTCCTTCTGTTCAGATTTTCTATTTATTTATCATTTCAAATTCTGTAACATTTTCATCTTTCCCTCGCCATCCCTGTTTCTTCCATTTTCCATGCTCGGTTGCTTCCCTATATTTTTTTTGAGATTCCAAATTCTTCAAAAAACCAGTGAATGCACTCCAAGTGTGAGTGATTGCCACGTAGAATCATTCTGATTCAATTCCAATGTTTATTTGATTCAACTCTGAAAAGTCGAATTTGAGCTTGTAATTTTCTGTAAAGAATTTCTGTTAATTTAAAACGCAAATAAATATTCATAATGATCAGAACCTCGAATTCTGCAGAAACGTAAAACTGAAGAATTTGTCATTTTCTTTGCGTTACGGTATTAAAGGAACATGCGAATTTATGTTGAATGGGTCCTGTAGCGGTAAATTATTTTGCGTTCGGGCGGTCCGATTGGATCTAAAAAAACTATTTTTATTTCCCAGAAAACCTCTGCTCGGAAGATGATGGTGGGCTTGAATTTAGGTAATTTTTCTTTAATTCTCTACTCAAAAAACAGGAAATCTCAGATCCAAAGGATCCTAATCACGAATGGCGTTTACGACTGCGAACGTTGAAAGAGGCGGCGGAATGTATCGAAATAGCAAAACTGAACTCTTTCCGGCCAAATCATACGATTTGGCACAACTTTGATAAAACAACGAAAGAGAATGCATTCTTCGTAGCCAATTCTATTCTGGATCATCAACAGGAGTTCTTGGAGACGATAAACGCTCACTGCATTATCGCACTTGTTTCCGCAGATGTCTCGCCTCATAGAAAAACTCATATTATCAATTTGACGATCAAATGGTATGCGTGTCTTTGAAAAGTGCTTTTGAAACGCTCTGACAAGGCATTCGAAACATTGCATTTATATTTCAGGCTTCTTCAAAATCAAATTGATTCACATACGTTCCATCATATTCTTCAATCAATCCATGCGCCACACTTGACTTTTCAAAGACTGTGCAGAGTGCGCTTAGGAATATACATCTATATGACAACATCGGAACTTATAAATCATTATGACATATATTACGAGCATGCCGGCTCCCTTTGCATCCGAAGAAAGTCCGATGTCCCTGACGACCCAGCTGTGTTCGGTGATTCCGATTTTTCAAACTTCTGCAAATCAATAAACGGGATTACTGATAACTACTATAATCCGTTCTGGCCTGAAGGAACTTACAGAAAAGATCCTGAAGCACCGGTTCTCAGAAAAGGAAAAATGTATGTTACAATCACCATGGTTCAGTTGCAAAGTTCTAATATTTTAGACATTTTCCTGTTCTTTCAATCGGAATGAAACCAAGTGATCTTCTCAATCCATGTTTCAAATGGGATTTCGATATCAAAGGAACTCCGTTCGAAGGATTCAGAGAGCCTGTCGCTCATGTTCCTGCGTAAATGATTTAGTGAACGGCCGTGAACAATTTTCATAACTTTCAGCGTCGATAGACCAACTATTCTCGCTCACGATCCGCGTGCGGCTTTGAAAAAGTATAAACCTGCAGATCGTCAAAAAAATCCAGGAAAAAAGTACAAAAAAAATATCGCGAAGCAAGATTCGAATAAAGTTGAGCCGGGAGTTAAAAATGGATTCGATTTTTCCCCATTACCAAAGAAATTTGAGAAGCTGACTGGGCGCAATCACAAAAACAAGTACGTACAAAAACATCGCAAAATCTCAAATGATACATCCATACGAACGGAAACAACTACAAGTGGATATGGGTCGCTAGCACGTGAAAGCACAATCGGGAAGATGAAACCCGAATACGGTAGAGTGAGATTCATTTTCCTGAAAATTAATAAATGCATTTCAGATATACTGACAGATTTCGAAAAGAAATGCTCAATCAGCGGTTCCCAGCTAATCGTTCAACCAACTTCCAGGTTCCTTGCTGATTATCAATTGTATTTCATAGTATTTCTTTCAGTTCCCACCCGCATCGCACGTCACAACATACCGGCACTTCGAGTCAGCGAACTTCAGCAAAGATACCAGTGAAAACTCGTCCAGGAGGCAAAACGGTCCCTGGGAATAAACCGAAGTACTATCGTAATGACAGAGGAAATCGGAATCATGATCAGAATCATTACAAAAAGCCAGCTGATCTAAACAACTTTGAAAGTCGCAGTTGTAATCTTCCAAATTCAAGTTTTTCTCAAAAATGCCTATCTTCTGCCCACGAGAAAATAACTACTTCAAAGAGTGTGGCTGCGGAACATATCAAAAGAGATGATAAACCACAGTTTTTGCCACAGTTTTTCTACGACCCAATCAGAAATATTATTCAGAAAAACTATTGAGAATTTCTGTTGTTAAAATGCATGTTTCCTCATTAGAATTTTTCCCCCCTCCATTGAATTAGAACCTTCCCTAGTTTTAACATTTTCATGTCATTATTACATGTTGATCTGATATTTTTCTTGTATTGTTAGTTTCTCATCATTGTGTTGTTTTTGTTAGAAATATCTATGTTCATTGTTTTTAGTTTAATGGTACTCTGTTTGACTATTTATTTGATAAATTGGGCATGTTTATTTTTTGACAATTGATTCGATGAAAGTAGCTAGCTTGACATCGTTCTGTGATAAGCCTCCACAGTCATGAGTAGAGAGTGTGATGTCCACCTGAAAGCGTCTAATAAGAAAATTGACTAAATTTTTGTTGTTAAATACCTTGTTGTAGACATTAAACCACTCTGGATGATGATCCATTTTCTCGGCCTTCAATCCGACGCGAGTCATGAATCCAAAAGCTTCATTGAAATCCTTGAAAAGGAAGACTTTCTGAATAGCATCACGTCCTTCTACGAGTTTCCAACCAGCGGATTTCAATCCCGATAGGTGCTCATTTCTTTCGGATTCCGTGAGTAGAGGCTGAAAGAAATATTTATGAAGCAACATAACAAATTATTGGTACTACGCCGAACACTAGGTTATTTCTGAAATCTACTCTAGATCCTAATTTTCTTTTATCTTTTTTGATGACTCATCTCAGAGCTGCTGATGGTTTCAAAAATTGCGACGGTTATAATTAGGTACACCCAGAAGTTCTATAAGAAGAAAAGAACTTTGTTTCTCTAAAAAAAAGTATAATATACTCACCATTTTCTTTCTGGCAAACGTAACGATTGTTGTTGAGAATAAACGATGTGAGGTGGAAGGGTGGGATGGAGAGAGTTGAGAGGCGGAGAGAAGAGAGGCGGATGTCTGAAGACGTTGGAGAAGAAGAGAAAATGAAGAACGCATTTATGGGGAGAGGATAGGTGATAGGCGGTTCGATGGGTAGTGATCTGTAAAAAGTGTTTGTAAATAAGACCAAGGGCAAAGGGCGGTTTATTGCGGTAACGATTTGATGCAAAAAATGGGCGATAAAATTCTAATTGGTAGAAACAAACAAGGAATAAACAAAAGTGATCAGATAACACACCAATCATTACTGGACATGAAGAAGAGAGAATCAACGTAATGTTTTTAAAAAAACGTTTGTGCAACCACTGCTACGCACTATTACACACTAAAGATATCAAGATTAGAAACGAACTCTAATTTTAAAAAAGGAGAACAAAGGGAAAAATGAAGAAAAAATGAATGAAAAAATGGGAATGGGAGAAATCGCTGCGAAACCACGATGGGGAAAACGGCAATGTCCCTTTAATTTCTTACGGTACTCTATTGGTCTCGCAGCGAATAATGAATGATTCAAAATTTCATTTTTGTTTCTGTTTTCTGTTTTTTCTTGCTCAGGGCATGGATCAGCTGATAAAATTGTTCAAAGATGTCGAAAATAACATAAAACATAATGTTACTTGTGAAAGGGATATTTTTATCGTTCTCCACCCTGGCTCTACCAAAAAAGTGAGTCTAGTTTACCGATTTTCCCACCATATTCTAAATTATTTCAGGATCTTACCGGATGCGGACGACACCTTATTGAAATTATCAATGGAGTTCGAAAATCAGCAAATGTTGGAACGAGAGACGACTATCCGAATCTTGTTCTTGTTCAAACCATTGACGACGTTCCGGAAGCATCGGAGAATATCGTGCGTTGGGAAGGTCAAGTATTCGGAGAGAAATTGGCAATAAGACTCGAACAAATTATGAGATTGCTGTGGGTGACTGTCTCCAGCTCAAAAGACAACAATTAAATGTTTCCAGAAATAGCCCGACTGTTTATAATCCGTTTGTAAGGAGAAATGGACGTCTAGTGAACAGTTACGGACCAATCGCACAAATTTTGGATTCAGATCCTTGTGGGCATGAGTTGGTTTCGAAATAATGTAGACAAACCTCATCATTTTTCTCATTTTTTTTTCAGGTTGAATCACGACTCGTTCAAGGACTCTTTGCACGAAGTGATCACCCGTAAATCAAAAAATTTCACTGTTTTCCAAACGTTTGTTCATGGAATTTTTTATAGTCAGTATTGCGATCATTGCTTGTTGTTGCTTCTCAACTTCATGGAAAATTCAACGGTTGTTTCGAATTTCGTTTGGAATCTGAGCAGGGGTGTTTGGAGTCCGAAGTATCATAGAGAAATGGAACAATGTTTTGATTGGGAGCGAGACGATGGGAAACAATATAAACGAAATTGCTGGCGTTTGTCAGAGGAAGAGGTGAGAGTGAAATGGGAATGGGTGTTTTATAATATCGATAGTGTTCTCAGCCTCCAATAGAAAACTTCTCTCGACTTTCATTAACAAGTTCTGACGATCTGGACTGCAATTGGAACATCAACGAAGGAGAGCAGCTCATATGTGATGACGTTCGAATAGATGAAGAACAGTTCGAAATAGAAGAAGCTGTTCATAATGGCTACGTTGACGAGGTACTAATTCAACAACCGAGCGGAAGCATTTCTCGGAATTCGGATAATCAAGAAGAGAAAAACAACAATTTGAATGGTATGAAAAAGCATTTCAAAATTTTGCTACTTTTCTCTTTTCAGACTTCGGTGTTGATGCGATAGAAATTTCCTCCAGTCCTATCAGATCGACAACACAGCGGGGAGGCCATGAGGAAGCAGCTAAAGAGAATCCAACGGATTGTTCGTGTGGTAGGGAAGAGTCAGAAGCTTTTAAAAACTCAATAATAATTTTCAGTCGATATGCGAAACGCCTACTATAGCTTGCGTCAGTTCATGAGAGAATACGAGAAGAAATTGCCGATCACTAGGGCGCCCTCGAAACCATTATGTTTCTTCTGCTTTGAAATTCATTCCGATCCTTCTGAATGTTTTATCAAGAAAACTGCGGATATTAAAGCCAACGAAGAGCTCAACAAGATTTTCCGTCGTGTAAAAAAATTTGATGTCGTATTTTTCGCGAATCTTGAATCCGCTATCGAAACCCGGATAGAGTATTGGCAGAAAGAACATGAAGAAAAGGTATTTGGAAGCAGGTTATACATTGTGAAATGATCCCGATTTTTTTTTTGAGGAGGTTGAACAAGAACAGCCAGTGGTTGTAGAACAAACCAAACCGAAATCTGCTTCCGTCAAACGAAAAGCATCAAAAAGGGGAAAGTCTCGATCTAAAAAACAGAAAATAACTGCCGAGGAGGAAGAAGCCATTGCACAGGAAGAAAGAAAGAAAATGCTGATTCAAAGAATTGTTGACGCCGGCTTTCGAACTCCGAAACGAAAAGGTAATTGTTTTCTCAACGCCGGTTTCTCAAATATGCTATTCAGGCAATGTGCTCGATAATCTTCCACAATGCAAAACGTCCTGGACTCGAGACCACTACAGAGTGGCAGCACTCGGAGTCAATTACTGTGCAATGCAAAATTTCAAACCTCAATTTTTGGAAGATGAATCTGGCCAAATGATTGAGTTCGAACCAGTCAAAGTGGAAGTTTCCGAAGAAGAATCGGAAGATGATATCGATATGCCTAGCACTTCCGGAGTCTCACCAGTTGCCAATTTATCAAGTTCACTGAATTCCACAACTCTAGCTCCTAATGATGAAGATAATGAGCCGCAGGAAGTTATCAGTAATACATTCGACGAAATTGTGCAACTCTCCTCAGATGACTCTTCTAATAATTGCTGCGAAGATTCAGTATTTGAACGTAATGAAGGCTCCCTCGATTCAACCCTACCAGTTTTGAATACTTCGAAAACAGTTGGAAACGAATATGCTGGTGGTGAGTGATCGAATACTTGCTGTCTCACTTTTTTGACTTCCAGATGCCGATTTTGGAATCGCTGTTGAAGAGCCAGAAATCATTACTATCGATAGCGATGACGACATAATCTGTCTCGACTGAGAATGTACCAGCTCTACTGTCAGTTTCTAGGCCTTCGGTTGCTTGTTTTTAGCGCTTAATGTAAATGCATGCCTCCTATAATCATTTTTTGCCTTCTCGTATTCACTATTTCATAACTAATGCATGAGCTTATTTTGTATTTCCCTAGTATAATTGGTTACATTTATTCACCAAAATCAAGTAAAATATTGTCCCCAGTTTTATTGTTCATTTCCCCCTTTGTGACCCATGTTCTTGCTTTGAGGCTTTTAACGCAGAGAAAAAAGAAAGTCGCCAGTCGAAAATAACAGGAATAAGAAGAGACGCAGGCAAATGACGGACGGTTTGAATGCGGAGCGGGGCGCCACACAAATAAATTTTCTTGTTTTTTTTTTCATCATTCTCGAACATATTCTTTTTTTTTGGTTCCGTTTATTTTTTTCAATAAATTTTTATTACAATCGAGTGGTAATGGGATCTAAATTCTGAAGTTATTTTGGCTGCCTCGTTAGAAATATTTTTTGTTTTTTTTTCCGATTCATACGAACGTTTTCAGATGCTAGTCACCCGTCGAATTCTTCCAAAACTTGTGACTGCCACGACTTCCACAACGCCAATTATTTCTGTTAGTATTCAAAGAAGAGATTATTTCACTCGACATGTTCCCGAACCAAAAATGCAAATTCATTTGCCAAATGCGCAAGGTTTTATTCGCTAATATCGTTAAAAAATAATTCCCAGTTTTCCAGACCGAACGGTTGATTCAATTGTTCTCAGTGACAATCATCACGACGAAAGAAAGCCAGTTATTCTGATTGTTGGATGGGCCGGTGCGAATCCGAAGCATATCGATAAGTATATCAAAATTTACAATGATGAAGGGTGAGCATTTGAAAAACTACTGTCTGAATCAACAAATACGTTTCCAGGTACCGAGTAGTGTCCCTTTGCCCGCCATGCTACCACTACAGTATTCCGAATTCTCGTGTTGGATTCTACATGTCGCCTTTGTTCAGAGCCACCGATTCCAAACCAGGAGACTTCCGTTCATTTGCTCAATGGTATTGAAAATCCTCCGGATGTCGTCATTTTTCTATTTTTCAGCCCAATAGTAATTCACTCCTTCTCGATGAACGGCGTTCGTGGACTCATTTCATTCTGGAAGTGGACAGAAGCAGAAGAAAAACCAGAGTTGAGAGATCGAATCAAAGGAATCATTTTCGATAGTGCTCCATCTCGTCCGTACGGAAAACAAGACGCCACTGCGATGGTCATCTCAACTCCGCCTATCGATGCTTTGGAACGATGGATCAGTGAACAAACAAGGATCTCCCTGCTCACTTGGTATCTGAATCTACGTGCTTCTTTGGTAAGATTTTTATTGTCAGCTGTGTTCTGTAGTTTTCCATTTCAGCAAATTCCACTTCTAGCAGTGATTCCATTCCTTCGATCATTTATGTCAATCTACTACTATCTTCAAACACATATAACTCTTCCACGAGATCAGTTATATCTCTATTCGAAGGCAGACACTATGATCAAAGCAAAGTAAGCTTTTAATGAATTATAAATAGCACATCTAATATTTTCAGACACGTCGAGAAGTTTTTCAACAAGCAAAAAGAGAAAGGAAATTCAGTTACCACTATCGATTTTGTCGACTCCGATCACGTGGCACATATCCGAACACATCCTGAAGAATACCGTGCCGCCTGTCTGAGTTTCGTTCGACACATCGAGGCGACATACAAATGAAGACATCCAATCGATTAACGGTGCCTACTTCGAATTCAACGGGTGTTATTAGGCCTCTCAATTTGTACCTTTTCATACTTTATTCTTCCTGTTTCCGAGTTACATTTTCTGAATGACTATTCATTCTTGCCGGGTGTGTTTGTAAATCAATAAATCGTATTATTCTCTGATCTCTTGTTGTTACTGTAATCGAATCTAGGATTCCACTAGTCCGTCAGAAGCGTGAACTTGATAACTACGACGTGGTCTCGAATCGATATCCTCAAAACGAGAGAACATTTGATAAGCAGAACACAGGACGGAGGCGGCGTCCGCGGTCATCACAAAAATGATTAGACGCAGTTTGGGTAGGTTTTTACTCGTTTATAAAGTTTGATAATGTCGATGAGGACAGTCATATTATTGACTTTTTGTTTTTCAATGGAGGTATAGGTAATGGAACCTCCAGATTTTGTTATAGTAGATTTTATACATTTCAAGTCTGAATAACTTTTTTCCGAGGGATCGGGTAAAGATATCGTCAACAAATAAATGTTCCTTTTTAAAAAATCTATAAATTGGTTAAGAAACCATCAAATTTCATCGAAAATTATTTAACAGAGTTACGCCTTCAAATATTTCCGATTTCGGCAGTTTCAGCCACACAGAACGTACAGTAGGCGTAACTCTGTTAATTTTTGATAAAATTAGATGGTTTTTTCACCAATAGATAGGGTTTTTAATAAGGAACACTTTTTCTGTTGACCGTATTTTTATCCGATCCCCCTGAAAAAAGTTATTCACTTTCGAATAAGCTTACCGAAATTCGTTGCCGTTCAGCCCTTGTGTTACTATCTTTTATTTTCTTTTACCAGGGAGTTACTATCTTTAAATTGCAAAAAGACTACAACTTTAAAAGAACTCAATCCCATAAAATTTCGATATCTTTGTGTATGATGTGTGTTGGTTTGAACCTTTTGAACTTTGTTCCTGAAACTCTAAAACTTACAGACCCTTCCTCTACTATAACGTATTATGCACAAGGAATGTCCCTCTAGACAGTACATTATTATCATTTGGCAAATATAGACACGACTTTAACAAAATTCTACTTCCTCGTTGAGGAAACTTCTAGTATCGCCAAACCCTACTATACATACACTCTTGTCAATTCTATGTCAATCAGTTGGAGCATCAAACGTTAAAACTATCCAATACTTCATTTCCTTGTTTGCCACTTTCGAGAATGTCTACAAACTCGTTCTATGTTCTATGCATCGCGACGAATCAGCGTTTTTCGTTTGTTATCAGAAATAACTATCACCCCCATTAATGCTCCTTGACTGTCTGGGGTATCATTCGAGAGTTTTCAGTTCTGTTACCAACACTTTTTTGGAAGAAGAACTATTGTTCGTCTCCTGAAAAACCTTTACAATCTTTCAGCCCGATTCATGATGCAAAATCCGAAGGCAATCGTCACACATGGAAAGAGGGATACTGTAGTGACATTGCTTGGATGGGCAGGAGCCGCGGACAAGAATGTGGCCAAGTATGCTGTTGTTTATCAGAAGAAAGGGTAAAGATTTGGAAAAAAAGAAGAAGAACAAAGGATGTTATTTGAAGGTATACTACAGTACAGTTCACATCACATGCGGCTGCTAAAGGATGGGGAACTAAGGTGAGGATTTCTTTTGAAAAGTTACGGTAACCAATGGAGACTAAGTTCTTGATTTGACTCAAAAAACTAAACATTGTAAGAAATTCGGAAGTTCCTTCTTTAAAAATCATACTGGAAGGATTCTAACAACTTTCCAATGTAACATCGTAGAAATCCTAGATTTTTCTGAAATCGGAAATTCTCTTATCGGCTTCTGTAGTTTTTAGGTTCTGAAAATTTCTAAATTCAATACTCTGGGTTCTGAATACCTTGGAAAAATTTCTGAGTTAATGGTTGGGGAATCCTAATAGTTACTTACTGGATCATGGATTATTGAACTTCTAACTTTATGTGTACTGTAAAATTTGTATTAGAAGGGCATGCATTTCACTTTTGTGTTTTTAAAGACTAATTTCAATTAGTTTCAATTTCATGTGTGTGATCACTTTGAGCTCATCGGGATGCCCCTTCTTTTTTTGTTTTTCAAACTTACGTCTACGATTCTCCGAGGAGAGTGGCACTTTTATGCTACCTTGCTACATATATATTTTTCTAGTGCAAATTAACTTTGAAAAGTACAGCCACCCTCTAAAAGTTTCCATCACCATCAATTCCTCAACATTCCCAGACAAGAATACTGTAGTGTTTGCCAATTCCATCGCCCATCCATTTCGTTGAAACGGGAATCTGTCATTATTGAGTTCTTATCACTTTTTTTGAAGCTCTCAATGATACGATTACCAACTATACAACTCGAACTTTCGTTTTTGAAAAGCAGTTTTAATGGTTTTTCCGAGGGAAACGAACATGATAACGAACATTTTCAGGAAGGTCGCGAAGTGGACAATCTCGCTCAAACTTTGGACTCTGTCCTCATCAATCCATCGAATCGTCTCATTTTTCATGTCTTCTCTATGAATGGATTCTTGACACTGACCTCGTTGGATTCTCAGTATCCAGAACTGAAGACGTTTGAAAAGTGTGATGGAATATTCTTGGATTCGTGTCCGGCATGTTTCTCGTTTTCCTTCGACAATATGTACAAACATTCTTTGGTTATGAATCATGTCTATGATGGATTGGTAGGCATTATTATGAATGATAGAAGAGGAAAACTGGAGATTTCAGATCAAGAACTCAAATTTTATCGTTGGAAACTTCTACTGGATGTACAAAAAATGGGAGACAACTCGATTCGGACCTCGTCTGTTCTTTGTAAGTTCAGACACAAATTAGACAAATTTGGAAATATTTTTCAGGACGAATTAATGGTAAAAACTGGGGTATGTAGTATGGAAGATGCCAATCCATTCTACTATCTTCTGAATCATCCACATCTTCCACCGATTATATTTTCGGTTTTCTCCGACGCTGATATTGTTTGTTCGGCAGAGTGAGTTTAAAAATCCTCCATTGTTGTTGAAAAATTTATATTTTTCAGTGAAATAAACTCCTTCAACGAGTTGGCTTCGAAAAGATCCGATCGACGAAGAGACATTGTGACGACTCGTTTGAAAGATAGTGCACACGTGGAACATTTCAAGAAACATCCAAAAATGTATTTGGAGAGAATGGATCAGTTTTTGGAGAAAGTGGAGAGATTGAGAAATGGAGGAAGTTCAAAGTTGTAGAATATTATTATAGTGATAATTGTGTCTGTAAATAAACAGTAATCTTAAAGTACGGTCAAAGTAAAGTACTCCTACAGCACCCCAAATCGACTACGGTCGACGAACATTATCCTACAATAACCCGAAGAACAACAAAAAACAAGCTACAGAAATCACAAACTGAGTATCTATCAGAAGTCATGAATTATAGGTAATTGTCAAAGTTAGATTCTTCGGAGTTATTTCTTCATTGAACCAAATTGGGAAACATTCATAACTAGAACCAGAAGAAGCATCTTTTGGAATATTCACCCATTTTACCGTAATGGAATCGTTGGAAAAGTTCTGAAATAAAGTAGTTCCCATTGAATTCAGTTATCGTCTCACTTTCTTATCGTAGAAAAATGGATAATATTCTATTGGAACCGTTCCTGTCTCCTCTTCAACTCCCAGCATTCCATTTAACTTTGGTAGTTTAATTCCAGACTCTTCAGACGTTTCCACATCAATTTTATATGCAACTCTTCGGAATTCGGAATGTTTCAGTTTGAAGAAACTCACATAGTGGATATCGAATGGAGCGTTGAAAACGAATGTTTCGGAGGGGCTTGAGTGGAGATTCACGATGGTTTCCATTTCATTTGGAGTTCCACAATGAGAAAATGAAGGCGTTGAAGCATCTTCAGAAGACGTGGATATAGGAAGAGATGTTGTGGAAGGCTCATTCTTTGATGACGAAAAGGAGATGTATGTGATGATGAAAATGATCAGAAACTTCATGATTTTTTAGTGAAAATGAAGAAGCTTTCGAGAGTTGAGATTACGTCAAATTCTAAAAACATAGCTTGCAATTTCGAGAGATGAAATGAGAAGGAAAATCCTATTTAATTTCTACAGTAACTCTAAAATCTTTACTATTAATAAACGCAAAATTCTGTGTGTCTGTGTGTCTGTGCTGTGTCGGTCGCCGGCCCTAGCTCAGTCCCCAGTGGACCGATTTTTTTCAAATTTTGGCAGGTCATCAGAAATTTCTTCGAGATGATGCCCGTCTATTTTGTTTTTCGATTCATGGAGAATTGAGGTCACAAGAGCGCAAAAACCTCCATTTTGGGACCATTCAGTAGTTTTTCTCATGGAAGGGGAGAGAGTGACGAGTTCACGGAATTATTTTTTCAAAATTTCTAAATTTTCATTTCTAAAATTTCACGTTGCCCGAAGGGCCCCAGAGGGGCGTAGCCCGTCTGGTAACTAATATTTACAATCTAATGAAACGCATGGAAAATAAGATTGGAAACAATTTTTTTATTCACAAAACTACTTCCAAAAAAAAAATTCGAATCACTTGGCCTCTCCGTCAGCTTTCTGAGTCTTCTCGAGGACTGGATCATTATTGGTGCGTTCTCTGAAACTCACAAATCTCTGGCGAATCAAAACATCCAAGAATCCAAGAATCCAAGAATCCAAGAATCCAAGAATCCACGAATCCGAGAATCCACGAATCCAAGAATCCACGAATCCGAGAATCCACGAATCCAAGAATCCACGAATCCAAGAATCCACGAATCCAAGAATCCAAGAAACTTTGGCATTTTCAAACTCACTGCTCCAAAGTTTTGGCCTTTTTCTGTCCAGTCAAACTCAATGTGCTCTTTGTATTTGCGTCAATGTTTGGAAGAAGGGTGGTGGAGGGTGCTGGAATCGGAGTGCCAGCTGCTGGAGCAGCAACCGGAGCAGCAGTTGGCAGCGGGACAGAAGCTGGAGCAGTCGGGGCGGTTGGAGCAGTGACTACGGTACGTGTATTGGCCGTACGAGGCCCACCATCAGTCGACTTTTGCATCGGAGCGGCTTTCTTCGGAGCGGTGGTTTGCTGTGGAGCGGGGGCTTGCTGAGATGGTTCGAATTGCTGAAACTCTGGTTTCTTAGTGCACTTCTGGTCACTTTCTTACATAGCAAGATACAGCGGTTTGTTTCTCATTGGGAGCCAAGAATGGACGTTCCTGGCCAACTTCCTCTTTCGTTTTCACCGCTTTCCCTAGATTCTTCTCCCCGTTTTTCGCTTGTCCTCCGGCATTCTTCTTCCCTTGCTGACCATTCTTGTTCTTCGGTTTCATGGCGATCTTTGCCAATGGATTCTCTTCGTCGTCATCGAACTCATCTTTCTTCTCCTCTGGCTTCTTGATGTTTATTTCGAACTTCGGTTCGTCTAAAATAATTTAAGATGAGAATTGATATCTTTTTCTATGTTACCATCATCATCGTTATCCTTAGGAGTTTCAGTTTTCGCTGGTGTGGGTTGGTTGGAAGCGGGATTCGTCTGAGCTCCTCCTCCTGCGGCCTGCCCAATGTTAGCTTTTGTTTGTGAAGTATTCGGAGTCAGTCGATTTTGTTTTTTCTTTGCCTAAAAACGGTTCAAGTGAATTTCTCATTTGCCGAAAACTTTAATTACACAAAAAATTATGAGCATACAAAGTAACTGGATCTTGAACCAATGAACGACTAGCGTTACGACATCTGTAAAATACAGTTGCCAGTGTCCAGATATGGTCATTTCTCTACACTCACCAAAACCACGCATTTCTAAAATTCTCGCGTCTTTGTTGCTTTATGATGTGAAATAAAAATAGAAGCTATCCAAGATAATCAGAAGGTGAATGAGATCTGTGGTTGTGTCATTTTTCTGTTGGATGTCACGTTTGATAAAAGGGAATACTGTAGTGGAAATGTAGATATGTGGTTTGTAGTCTATAAAGTCTATGCAAATTCAGAGCCAATATTGAGCAACTAAAATGTTGTGAAATTTTCAGTTCAAAAGAGGTGGAGCCTGTAAAAAGTTCAACAACAAGGAACGTTTGATTTCCCAGGGTACCAAGAACCCCTTTCCCTGAGACCAATTTCTTCCCGTCAAAACACTATCGACAGTCTTATTATCTCTACTGATTGGTATCTTGTGAAGAAACTCAAAAGGTTGCTTTTTCCCAAGTTTGTAGCTTAATCAGGCGCAAACTGCAATAATTAAATATACCAGTTCTTACTTTCATTCTTTTTTGATTGATCTAAATTTGTCTGACATTTCTTAATTCCGTTTTATCTCAGATTCCCCTCCTCTTGGTACACGGCCGAGCATAGGGAAGCATCGTCATCATAATGGATCAAAAATAATCGTGTTGATTAATTTTCGAGATTTTCTAGAAGTTCCAGAAGTTTAGACCCATATTTCGATTTCATTGTCATTTTTTCACGGGCAAAAATTGACAAAAAAAATTGAAGAGCTACAGTAATCCTTGAAGGCGCATGCGAAATGATGACAACGATATCTCGACACGACTTTTCTTTTGAAATTAATTTCGGGGCCTAAATTCGCACAATAAATTTTTTTTCTTGAGTTGAATTTATTTTTTTCTTAATTTTTCCACAGCGGTTTTCTCAGAAACTTCAATTTTTCAGCAATGCCAACACCAAAATATACGGAAAGTCCTGACACTGTTCAAACATCTCTTTACGGATACGACAGAAACAAAAAAGTGCAGGTAAACAAAAATTAAAAATTAAGTTTCGGAGTCCAATTCTTCCTAGTTCCAGATGAATAGTCTCCGAGGAAAGCCGATTCTTGTTCTCCGACGGGAACCGCCTGATTCAAAGCACGAAAAAACATGTTACGTAGGAGGCTCTCGATTCACGAAGAAATGGGTGGATAGAAGTCATCAAATGCCATCGCTGATTACAAGTGAGTCATTTATTGAAACTGTTATTCATATTCTCTTAAAATTCAGGCAAACCTATGTACCCCTCTTATACACACTTCCATCACCAATATTCCTCGGCGAAACATGCTCCGATTCCCCCACTTTCCCTTCCCGGTTCGCCCAAAATCCAAACTGGAAAATCGTTCTCGTCATTCACTCCAACTCGTCATGACAGAGGACCACGTCGCCCTCCGTTTTCTCCTTTATCCCTGTTCCCTCCCACAAGTCCCAAGCTAACCCCCGAAGATGAAATGACAGTCAAAAGGTTGTTTGACAAGTTGGAAGTGACCACTCCTCCGGCTTCATCCTCGAGTACGTCGTTTGCTAACGTTACCAGCGACATCACGCTTCTCGAGTTGAACCCTAAAATGGCGGCAAAAACGTTCACCACCACCACACCGATATGTGTACCGTCTTCTGAGACAGAATCAACATCAACATCTTTCTCTCCTGATTCCGTGGAGCGTCCGTTCCTTCTGGACACACCCAAAAGTCTCTCCGAATCGAACGGAACAAGTTGCTCCGATAACACTCATTCGGAAGTTACTGATGATGAGCATGCTTCATATTGTGCACCAAGTAGAACTGACGACAACCGAAGCAGTCACACGTACGTTTAATTCATTCATTTGTTCTCAAACTTGATACCGCTTTTTCAGGTGTCCAGATGAAGCTCAATGTGTCATATTTCGGAATGGGTTATGTGTGGATGAAATGTTGGAGCGCAGAAACATGATTCAATGGTACGATGAGCTGATACAATGGCGACACGAAGTTGTAACGAAACGCTGCTTCGGTCCTCCCCGTTGTCATCCACCACCGCTCACAGTTTCAATAATCGGAGCTAGTCGTGCTCAACGAGCAAACTCTTTCCAACGCATCGGTGATATCCACCCGTTCGCAATGGAAGCCATGGATCATGTCAGACGGAAAATTGATGCCAAACGATGCAATCTACTTGTACCAGCTGATCTCCCGCTCCCTGCACCGCACGAATTCATGGCTAATGCAAAGTGTATGGAACCTCACCTGTTTGTTGAGTACTGTTATCAATTGACGGCAGCCGCTTACATTGATACCGGTTTGAACCCACCGAATCGCCGTCCTCCGATACCGCCACGCATAGATCCAATTCAACAACACACTAGTCGTGAATCCCTTTGCTCGTCGGCCTCGGAGATTTCGTCGGATGGGGAATATTCTGATGATTCGGAAGATACAAAAAAGGAGAGACTGCGCCAGAAGATGGAAAGACACCGCAAGGTAGTTTCGCACTGCCTTGAACCCTAATTACTATTATTTTTATTTCAGCGGGAACATCGACTCCAAAGAATCTTCAGTCGCAGACGTCTCGACGGAATCGATGAAGCAGATGACGATTAAGGATGATTTTCGTTCAGTCTTCCTTCCAATTCACCTTTTCTTATTTTACACACTTTTTCTTCAGCTCCTTTATTTAGTAATATCGTATTCTCCTTTTCCTCTACTTCCTTCCATCATGTGTGTAATAGCCGTTATTCATTTCATTTTTTGTTTCATCCCTTTTGACCACACTTCCTAGGCACGTTCTACTTTCTGCATGCAGTTACTTCTTCTGTGAATTATATGTCCCTATCCGTTTCTCTTATTAAGAATTCGTTATAGTTTTTCCCACATCATCTTCTATTTTCTAAAGTTTCTTTAACAAATTTGAATCCTGTTGAATGAGGTTATTTTTGATTGTATTACTTTTTTGGTCTAAGTTACCTTCACACCGCGTTAATTTTCTTTTCTTTTCTCAGCTGTGTTGAATTTAATTACTTTACTTATTTTATTTTATTTTATTGCTTTTGATTCATTGACTTTTGTTTTCAATGAAGGTTCCGATTATTGATATGTTTTCAGTCTTCATGACTTTATAAGTTGTTCATATTCCTTGAGATTTCCATATCTTCGAATGGAGCAGAATCAGGGAGAAGGACGTGGTCGGACTATCAATATTTTTTCACAGCTTCGGATGCTCTAATTGCTTCGAAAGAGTATCAACAAAAACATTCTCTTGAGCGTTCTCATCTCAATTTTCAGCCTTTCAACCTTTAACTTTTCGTGAACTGAAAGCTGTTTGTGTTGCTCATCAAGCATCTTCTGCTTCTTCTTCATCTTCTGTCTGTGTCGTGTGACAACTTTCTCATCTTCTCTCTGATTCTCTATTTTCTTCTGTTTCCCGCCCACTATTTCCGACTGATTTCCGATCACTGCCATCATTTTTCACCCTCTTTTCTTCTTCTTTTCCGAACCACCGGGCAAATTTTAAAAGAGAATTTCGGGGGGTTATCCCCTGTTGCTTGTTTACTGGTGCCACCAAAATTGGAATTATTCAATGTCTTTCAGTGCTATTTTTGATTTGAGCTTTTCCGTTTTTTAGATCTTGAAATTTTCTAAGAAAACCCAGAGAAAACCCACTCATAAAATCACTTTCTTTTATCGTTTTTACACTATTTCTCCATTTCCCTTCTTCTTGTTCCTCTCGTTTTCGAACTTTTTCAGGCATTTTTTCTCTTTTATCGATCGATTTCTGAAAACCCTTATTTTTCGAAAATTCAAAACCATTCTCGCCGAGCAAGATGGTCGTCACCTAAATCATACGACGCGGTTCCCCTCTTGCGATTCGTTTTGTTTTGTTTCTGCGAAACAAGAAAACGGAGTAAGTCTCAAATTCATTTGAGAATTTGGATTTCATTTTAAGTTTTAGTTCTCTGTGTTTTTCCATTCAGTTTTTATGACACCCTGTGTGAATAAAATATCGTAACCCGATATGCTGTTTGGAGTTTGCTTGGAGTTTCTGTGTGATTCTTAACGCCTTTTAACGAGGAATTTGCCTTGTATTCAGTTGTTTTAATTTGATTTTGTTTATTCTGATTCTAACCGAATCGATCATTATCGTTGTCCTTTTCTGTGCCTTTTCGACAAGGCGTTCCTATTTCAAATCACTGTCCTTTTTCTCAATTTTTGCAAATTTTCCCGCTTTCTACAATCACCATCATTTCGTTCTACGCCATCTCCATTTTTTCAGTGGAAATTGGCCTGAACACGTCACTTTTTTCGGATCATCTGTATTCTCTGAATCTATTTTCAAAGAAACTCTTTTGATTCTCTTTGTAATTGGACACCTTTTTTCATCTGCAGCGTAGTAGAAAACGTTTCTCTCATAGTTAGTTTCGTTTTTACTATTCTTTCGAGTTCTCATTTTGTCTTTAAGATTTTATACGTTCTTTTCGGTTTTTTGCTGAACATAGATTTTTTGTACGATTCCACCGTAAGTGCCAACTCTCTTCCTTCCACTTGTTCCTAAAGTTTCAAATCCTGAAATTCTAAACCTCATCAGCTAGGAATCAATAATTTTGACAGAAACCAGCCATTTTTTATCAACTTATTTTTTTTCTTTTTTCGTCAACGCTCAAAGACATTCGAACAGCTGCCTAGAAAGTGATGACGAGAGAAAAAATGCAAGTAAGATTAAAAGAAAAACAAGGATTCCGAAAAAAGTTGAAGGAATACATTTTGTTGATTCTGAATTATGGTTATCTGGTTTTTTAGATAATTTCAGGCTCGAAACTTTTAGAAATTCCAGTTTCAACTGAATGTTGAAAAAACTTTCAATGAGAAAATGATCGAATTATTTTTTTCTGAGTTTTAACAATAGTGTTTTCCTAGTTGTCTGACTTCGTCTACTTTGGTTACTCATCCTGTATTTTGATTCATAATATTGATACCGATGAATGCATGTATATAAATGCATCAGTAGAAACGCTTCCCATTTTCTCGCTTTGCATTCAACCCTGATTTGAAAGTTAGTCCAAATTTTCTTTTTTTTTCTGGTATTTTCAATCCTTTTCATTCTGTCTATAACCATGTCGTCACTTGTATATTAAAATATCCAAATTAAGCTAATTTGGATTTTAATTAGCTTTTCTACCACTAATTTCACTCCAGATGAGTCCCCTTAGTTGTCAGAAAAACAACCGAGGCTATCCCATTCTTCCAATACAAACCACTCTCTATCCCTCAAAGAAGCATGTTTTTTCATCATCAAGTGTCCATCGTTGAAAAACATCCAGGAACTCCCAGATATTTGATTTTTGATGATTCGGGTGATGGAAGTAGAGTTTATGTGGTTGGTGCATAGGTCAAAAGATTTTGAGAATCTCAGAATGATAGGAAGAAGTTCAGAAGCTGAGTTGAACGCAAAATTGAGACAAGAATAGGTTGATGTCATCGGAATTTGCGGACAATCAAAAATAATGAGAGATCCTTCAAAAAGTCAAAGTTATAAAAACAAAAAGACAGCCTGATTGTTCCTTGTGACTGATCTCGGGGATCTCCTCTAAATGAATGTCCAATCAAAGAAGAGCTCAGAAGAGCTCCCCCTATCCTTCCCGTGTCCAGAACAGGTGACGACACGTGGCAATAGACGCAGAGAAAGTTCGTAGTCGTCTCTCTCGTTTTAATAGTGTTTCTTCTAACGGACCTTCTTCCTCTTCTTTTTCTTGTCTCTGGCGGCTCCTCGGTCGATTCTTTCTTCTTTCTTTTTCGATATATACTCCCCGGGCCTCACGACACATCTTGAGAGCAGAATATATCACAACTCAACTTTGTCTTCTTTTTGTTACTAAAAAAACTTGATGAGAACGTCCGCATCTGCTTCAATCTAATTACTGAAACTAATCTTGGAACTGAAGTATTGCATACTAATTTATTCCTCCTACTACTATTATTTTCAACCCCGCGAGTCGGGAGATTTCTGTTGCTAAACGAAGAGTTTCAGTCGCTGAAACTCGCCCTCACCAATCAAACTGACGTCTGCAGTTGGAGCGCCTCGTCTCGGCTTGACGCCTCGCGAGCCACCATCACCGGTTATTGTTCCACCACCAACAGCGATGAGTCAGGCGAAAACTGAGTAAGTTGTTTTTAGTTTTGTAAACGAAGAAAAATTGAAACTACGAGGTGAATAGTTGTTTTCTTATCACTGCAAAGTGCTTCTTATTCATATGAGCTTGACTGGAAGTTTTGGAAATTCAAGAAATGATAGACTTTGATACTGACTTCAACTCAGAGATTCTTCAATTTTAATTTTTAACAATCGAATTAGAAAATTCAGTCATGGTTTCTCGTGTTATCTCTTCAAAAAAGCTGAAACTTCCGAGCAATTTAGTAATATCCCTGACCTTAAAAAGTCATTTCGAGATTCAAAATAGTATGACCCAGACCAAATGGAATTCTTTCGGCTATTGCACATTCTCTGTGCTTCTGAAACTTTCTATCTATCCGAATTTCGTTCATTGCTCCAACAGATTGTACTTAGGAAGTTGATACCCATGACCTCGTTTAGCAGAGAGTGTCCGAAGAGTTCATTCAGTAACAGACGACAAGTTCACTTATCACACGATCTGTCTCCTTGTTTTTTCAAATAGGTTAGCCCGTCATTTTGGGTCCTCCGTCGTTTCACGAGGAAAAAACGAAAAAGCAGAAGGAATGTGATAGGATTAGAAGGATTCCTTCATCTACTCAGAGTCTCTTTTCTCAACTTATTTTGTGAGTGTGTGTATGTGTGTGTGAGTGCCCCGGACAGCTGACCCTACTCAATTTTCGAAGCAAGGGCATAGGGGTGACGACCCCGAAATATTATCACAAGCGGCACTTTTTTGTGAAGATGGGTTCGAGAGATATGGAACTAATTGTCGAAATGAGAACGTGTTCCAGTAGTGAAAAGGAGGAAGAAGTTGAAAATTTGATTAATGGACGTTAATGAATGTTTGATTTCCCAAGAAAAAAAGCTCAACTAAGACAATCCTTTGAATTTGTCAGAATGATATTGTTGACTTCTGTCGAGGTTGTGTAGCCAAAAAGTTAAAACAATAAGATTTTGTTGCTTAAAAAATTGATCATTCTGGAAAAAGTTCGAGAATTGATGTCATCGGAGTTGTTTACAGTACACCTTATTTTTTGAAACATCTCGTATACCTAGAATTCCTTTCGATTCTGTAGCTCTAAAACAAATTCTTCGCGTTCTCGTGTTCTTTTACTTTTAGGTAAAACTGTCAACCAATCGGTCAGTCAACATTAGCCAATCTTTTGAACAAATTTCAATTTTTCGTCTCTCTCTTCAACTGTCCCGAAGAAGAAAAAAACTCCCATTTCCCTACTTTGATAGCTGATATTTACACTTATTTCTTCAATTCGGTCAGAGCACACAGAAACGACAAATAACAACCGAAAGCGGCGAGTGATAGAAACTTAGAGATTTCGAAGCCCCCCGACTAGGGACGTACTGTCATTGAAGAGACCGAGGATAGAAACGCCTCTTTTTGGTTGTTTCACTGTCTCTGCGTCTCTCGCATGCACTCCACGCTCTAAGCGCTCTCTCGACTCAAGTGCGCACACGGGACACTTTTCCCATTCTCAGTCAGCTGCGCCCTCCTTCATCGTTTTCCTCGAATTCTTCATTCCATTCGAATCGTTTTGTAATAAAATACGGTGCTGAAAATCTTAAAATAATGGAGACGCCCTCCTCCCAACCACCACCTCCTATGTTCCCGAGATCGAGACTCTATCATAGGTAAAATACATAACAAAACAATCGAACCTATTAAGAAGACTAAAAAACAATAATTTCATTCTCGAAATATATTCAATTTATTTTCAGTTACTACTCGGAGGAGAAAACCTTCTCAGCACCATCCGCCAATACTCAACAGGGCAGTCAGCTACCTTCAAAAGTCTACAACAAAGGACTGAAAGTAAGATTTTCAGAATAATCCGATTTCAAAAAAGAACTCTGAAAGTAATTTAGGATTTGGAGGACAATGACATCGAAGGTCTTCTCTCAAAATTATCAATCGACGAGCTGGAAGATCTCAACAATGATTTCGACCCAGATGTGAGTTTTTTCCGGTAATTTCTAAATATTTACAACAACTCCCAAAAAAGGTTATTCGCAAAAAAAAAAGAGAGAGCAGGTTTTTGAGTAGTTCGTTTATTTAGTCATTCGTCATCCATTCAGTTAGTCAGCACTGAAAAAGGTACTTGAATGAGCAATGTAGACGAGAATGGGTGTGGTATTATTAATTGAATCAATAAAAAAACAGTACTGTTTGGCACGTTTCTAAAATTTCTAACCCTGAATTGTTTGTTAGATGAGCGGAACATCAACTTCAGTCGAGATATAGAGAAATTCTATCGTTATTAGAAATGTAGGTGATTTTAAAATAAAAGCTAGTTTTCGAAAAGTTTGAATTATGATTTCATTTCGCCTGTGATACTTTTTTGAATAACTCCGAAGGCTTTATTAAATTCCTGTTCATTGTTCTCGAACTTCTCGCTAGTTAACTGAAGCGAATTCTAATTCGAGTTTTAGCACCGTGTATTTCCCATAAATTCCGCTTATATAGTATTCAACCGTTCGAGGCGTTCTTTTATTCCTATCAATCAATAATGATACGTGTGATGAATGCTTCCCTCTCTTCTATCACATGAGCCCAGTGTCCACATACACACACACACTCACTCCCTTCCTCCTATCCAGCTTCTACCCGTCTGCCTCTATCCCTCTAGCCGCACCATTTCCACTCAATTCTCGGGAATATGTCTGCTCGACATCTCTCTGATCTTAACGCTGTCTCATCCGATCTCGCAGAGATGGAGATATGTACCGCCCGTTGAGATCCGCTTCTCTGCATCTCTCTCGGGTTAAAGATGGTAGGAAAAGACCCTTCAATCAATGTTGTTCCTTCTCTCTCAAGCTGTGCGGCAAGGCGAGACGACGGCATGGACTATGAAAAGTGATGGCATAAAAAACACTGGGGAAAACCTAATGAAAATGGGCTGGATCTAGCAGATTAGGTAGAAATCTTGACAGAAATTATATGAAAATGATAGATTTTGACGATAAGAAAATAGGCATCTGATCGTGGAAGTCAATCAGAATCTCAATCGCGAAATTTCTGTTGTTTCAATCCTTAATTTGATCTTCACATTCTCTGTACCTTCTCATGTTGAAGTGCCAGAAGTGCATCTTATGATCAAATAACAATGGGGAATTTTATGAGATCATTTCTCATCGCGAGCTTCTTCAACTAGAATACTATAATTCAATATAGTTTTATTTTCTTCAGTTACACTTTTATTACATGCACCACACACACTTTATGTGCATCTTCATCATGCTGGCTTTCAGCTGGAACCGAACAAAAAAAACTCAATCGGAAATTTATGTCTCTTTTTGCCTCCTTCAATCCCTCCTACATTTGTACACATAAAGAGAGATACACATTTCCAACAAATACACAATTTTATTTGCGGAAACCTTGAGGAAAAGACCACCCTCACATTGAGGGGAAAGAAGATGTTTAACTTAGGTTAGAACGAGAGGAAAGTTAGGGAGAAGGGGCACATTGTTTGGGTGATGAAGGTAAAGAGAACTTTTTCCAATTGTAGAGGGGAAAAAATGAAATGTGTTTAACACGGGACAACGATCAAAAAGCACTGGGTTGTTGAGAGTCAAAAAATTACGGTATCTGTTTTCAGAACTCAATGCTGCCCCCTTCACAACGTTGTCGCGATCAGACGGATAAAGAACCGACGGGTCCGTACAAGAGAGACAATCTGCTGAAATTTCTTGAAGAAAAAGCGAAAACTGAGAAGGATTGGGATGATGTGTGCCCTTATACACCTGGAGTGAAACGAGGAAAAGTCTACGACAGTGATAGTGGCCGGAATTCGGAAGAACCTGAATCCGGTAAAATGGAAATGCCCATCGAAATTGATCTGGACGATGATGAGGAAGAGCTGGAATGCGCTCTTGTCTCGGCACCCGAAAAGGATCTGGTCGATTTGGCTGGTATTTTGGGTGAGTATTTTACTTTTAATAGTTTTACGAAATTTCTTATTCGATGTCAAATTTCTACTATAAATCCGTTATTCAGGTATGCACAACGTGCTCAATCAACCGCAATACTACAACGCTCTGAAAGGCAAAACGCAAGATGAGACAACTGGAACGACGTTTAATGGAATTATTCAGTCATATGTCCCACGAATTGTACCAGATGAACCGGATAACGATACAGATGTAGAAAAATGTATTAAGTGAGTTTTTCTTTTGGGAAAATTTTTCACAATAAAACTAACTGATAACCCTCAATACAAAAATTGTTTTCCAGTCGATTACGAGAAGATGACACAGATTTGAAGGAGGTGAATATCAACAATATGAAACGATTATCCAAGGAACGAATTCGAACTCTGATTGAAGCAGCGTGCAATAGTAAACACATTGAAAAGTTTTCTCTCGCGAACACGGCGATTTCTGATTCTGAAGCCAGAGTGAGTATTTTCCTTTTCAAATTATCGAAAAAGCTCTCAGACAGCTAGTAAATTTTTGTTTTTAGGGATTGATCGAATTGATCGAAACGTCTCCATCTCTTCGTGTTCTCAACGTTGAATCCAACTTCCTCACCCCTGAACTTCTTGCCCGATTGCTCAGGTCTACACTCGTCACACAATCAATTGTAGAATTCAAGGCAGATAACCAGGTAAACAGTTCGTTATAGTTTTCTACTTCATTGAAAACAATAGGTTATTGTAGAACAAAGGTAAACATCGTGTTCTTTATTTAGAACATTTCCTTTTTTCTTGCTCAATGTTTGTTTACTCAACAAGACAGTCTCACACGAGATTTTTACACGTTTTTTTTGTTGCGAAAATATGGGCAGTGAGAAAAAGAAGATAAGTAGTAATTGGAGGGATCTTTGTTTTTTCGAGTATCACTTTCTTGCAACAACCACTTCAAGCATTGAATCAACATTTCAGCGTCAATCGGTGCTTGGAAATCAGATAGAAATGGATATGATGATGGCGATTGAAGAGAACGAATCCCTTCTTCGAGTCGGAATTTCATTCGCATCGATGGAAGCCAGACATCGAGTATCGGAGGCGTTGGAGCGTAATTATGAACGAGGTGGGTAGTTAAAGAATGCTGCTAGAAAGAAAGTTCAAATGTTTTTCTTTTTCAATACGTCACTTGGTGATATTTTTTCTTGACAAAATCAGCTGTTATTATCAGCTTTTCGTTTTGAACCGAAAGATGCTTTTCTCAAGGAATAGAGTGACACTTGACCCCATCGAAAAGAACGAAAACAAGTCACAGAAAAATATGAATTCGAGATTTTGAGAAATTCATTATTGAATTTTTTCAGTGCGTCTCCGCCGGCTGGGCAAAGATCCGAACGCCTAATTGCTTGATTTCGGCACAAAAACATCTTTCCTTATCTTCTCACCTTCTCTCCAACCTTATGTGTATATTTTTCTTTTTTTCCTCCCAAATTTCCCAATGTTTTATGATTTTCCCTTTGATCCATCTCAATCGGTTTACCACCCATCACTATGAATATAAACTTCATGAAAAATAAGAAAAATAATTCAAATGTAATCAACTCCTAAACGTCTAGATTCTCTGAGCCCCCCTTTTCCCTATAATGGTTTTGTATACTTTTCTCGAATTTTCCGCGAGAAACTTGCAGGGTGTCGTAGTGTTCTTTTTGCTATTCCTAGCTTTATTTCCTTTCTTTTCCCTCTTGGTTTACTTTTTCCAACATTTTCGAACCCCCACTTGTGATCCTCCCCAGCGCCCGCACCCTTTCTATGAGTCGATTTTATTCTCAAAATCGACTTATTTTGCTCCCTGAAATGTTTTATAAAATGACCCCCTTGACAACAAAAAATGTGATTCGAATAGTCTTCTCTCTCCATTCTGCACTATGGTCTTTTCAATAAACAAATTCAAAACCTTTCTTTGAAATATCTTGGCAGGTTTGAAGATTCATGGATGCCGGATGTACATTCTCGACGGTTCTTTAGAGTAAAGTAATACAAGGTTTTTATGATTAATGAAATCGAAAAAATTATGTAAAATTAAAATAAGTAAAATTAAAATAAGAAATTAAAATAAGAAGTTAATTTGTCAATTAAAGCCCAAAATCATAACAAAATTGCACAATTTAGAGAATCAATGGTACAGGTACTTCATCAGGGAGATCATCACCGAGATCGACTTCGACACCGAGAGCATGACACAATGAATAGAGAACCAGTTTGACGTCTCCGTGAATTGCAGTCTCTACAATATTTTCCTGAAAAAATGCAATTTAGAAAGCATTTCTTGTGATTCACGACGTACATGAGCTGTTTCTTGATAGTTAATTGTGGTAGTAGTGATGCCACGTCTTCTGGCATCAAGTGGCAAAGATCCCATCGGAACGATTTCCAGCGATGTTCCGATGCAAAGAAGATGAGACGACTGCTTCCAAGTTTTGTTAATTTTATCCAGGTGTTTCGGACTTATTTCAGTGTCCCAATCGAGTGTCGCGTCACGAAGTTTTCCGCGACACGCCCGGCCAGTCTTCTTATTCCCGTCACAGTTTCTACCGGTCGGTTGCAGTCCCACACTCATTACGATCTCATCTCGCACGTGGTCACTGAAAAAAAAACTTTAAAATGATGTCTCTCCATGAATAATAATGCTTTCAATACCTGTAACAAGACTGACAAACTTCGAGAAACAAGTTTCCGTGTACTTCAACGAGATCTTCCACCGGAATCCCTACTTTTCGATCCAAACCATCTACATTCTGAGTGACGATTGTTTTGATATAGCCTGCCTTGTGCAGAGCCAAAATCGAATAGTGTGATACACCAGGACGAGCCTTAAAAGTTTCAGCTTAGAGAATATAATGCTGCTTCTTCAATCTAACCACTTTGAAATCAACACCTTCCGCTTGTTTTCCCTCCGCTTGTAACGTCCAGACACCTTGTTTTCCTCTGAAATCCGGTAATTTCGATCCCGTACTGACGCCGGCTCCAATCAATACAAAAACTGGCTTTCCCGAAGTTTTAGAGTTACGGAAGTGTGCAACGAGGGTACGCAGTTTCTCTATTATCTCAGCATCCGAATCGCGAATCTAAAATTTTCATAATGAAAATTTACTTTTTTTCTTTCAAAACAATACTTCTGGTTTCCCAATTACTCCTTTGTTGGGGTACTCTGACAAGAGACTCTCGTAAACAGATGTCATCTGAAAATCCTTTTTTTTTCAAGTTCCACTGATTAATGATACGCCTCAAAATATTTCCACAGATCCTGATTCGATACCATTTCAAACAATCATTGATAATAACTACAAGCTTCTTGAAAAGGAAACGCTAAAAATTCATTAATTTGTACTTTGATTAGATAGATAAACAGCACACCAAATAAAATGAGATCCGAGAGTAATATTTCTAAACGAAGGGCTAATAAAAATTAGACGATAAACATGATACAATTTGTATCGTCCAGAATAATACATACAGATTGATTCATGGTGATTCAACATTATGCAAGGAACGGAATCTCCTAACGAAATTGATTAATAAAAAAGGAAAGTTATTGAAATGTTGGAATATGAACAGCAGATGCATTCCATAATTGTTGAGCGAGTTCATTATCTTCACGGAAAGCTGGCAGCTTTGTGAGGTTGGCTAGAAGAGGTCCCATCGATCCTATGAGACTATCCATAAGAAGATCCAGCGATCCGTTTACTGTACCAACTTCGTCCGCCCTGCATAAACAATGATTTATAAGATCTAACATTCACTGAATGATTACCTAGTGACAGCAGCCGATCTAACCGCATGAGCCATCATTCGAAAAGCTGCAGTCGAATCAGCACCGGTTGTTCCTAATTCTCTTTCTGGTGATGCATCGACTCTCCGTTTCTCTCCAGTCCACCATCTCGCACGCTTTTCCATTGCAGATGGACGGTACGATGCTGCACGATCCGAAATAGGAGAGGCTGCTGAAATCAAACAATAAATAGACACAACTAAGAATCATCAGACTTACGTCTTTGCTTCGCTTCTTCATCAAACTGAGAGTAGTCTCGTTTGCTTGTGGCTGCACCACCCAACCCATCCTTCTTCCGTTTCGTGTACTTTCTACGTTGCTGAGGAGCCGCTGGAACTGTAGAAGGCGATGCGGCTGGTGGATCACTAGCCATTTGAGCTGCGCGTGAAGCATTCACGATGGCTTGCTTCTCTTCGGCTTCTTTTTGCAATCTGAGGCGTATTTTGATGTCGTGCTTAGAAGGTCGTCCAACTTTTCGTTTCATCGGATAGCCATCATCCTCTTCTTCCTTTTTTGGTTTTACAAGTTTCATTGGTTTAGTCATCGGCGATTTGAATGCTGTCATTTTCTTCCGTCCCGTGTTTTTAGGTATTTCTTCATGAGAGCGAACCCATCCATACCATTTACGGCATTTCTTGTCCACACATCGCCATCTGAAATAAATGATTTTAATGAAGCAGTATAGAAAATTCGAGACGCACCTATGCCGATTGCCTCCACACATCTGTGGTCTGACCTGTCCATTGCAATTGACGCAGTGTCGATGTCCACTATCCGAAATCGGGGGTGTCTTTTCAACTTTGCTGGAACCACTTTATTAGTGTTGACGTGTCTCTGTCATTTTGATCTTGTAAGAATGAGGGACTCACTAGTGTTTTGGTCGTGCACGATCACGAATTCTGTGCGAACTAGATGTTGGTGAGTTAGAACGACCGAGAAGGCCAGATGAAGATGAAGCATTTGCAGGAGCAGGGCTTGGTGTTCGAGAACGAGGGGAAAGTACCTACAATACGAAAACGTCCTAAAAGAGGAAAAAGATAAACCCTTTGCACCTGCACTTTTTTCTTTTTCTTCAATAAAGATTTCGCCCGCCTCGAAGCTTCCTCGTCATCCGAATCATCATCGTCAGAGTTTCGTTTCGGTTTTCGTGCCCTTTTAGATGGTAAAATGATGGACTCTGCTACTTTTTCCGAACTATTATCACTGAGACATTCAGTTTTAATTTCAAGCTTTGGAGCACGTAATGAATCGTCAAGAATGCCTCGAACTGCTGTCATTGAGGCACCGCCTTGTGTCTTAATAGTCCCACAATGGGCTGAGTTACACTTCCAACTTCCGTTTTGTAAGCGACATTCAAACCCACATCGATCACAGAACTCCACGGCAGGTTGCAACATTGGATTCAAGTTCAATAATTCTGGACTGAGAGGACGATCTATGGATCCGTCGGAAGGCATGTTATTGAGTGACAACATGAGCTGATCAGCATGATTATCCAAATCTCCTTGGTTGTTGAACAACTCATCGAACATATCGGAAACTCCAGAGAATCCAGAAAGAGAAATCATACGTGATCTTCTTCCTGAAGCACTTCCTGATCGATTCCTAGATCTTCCAAAGAAGTCGTCGAAAACTTTTGAGCTTCCACGAGATCTTTTTGATTTATAGGACTTTGAGTCGTCATTCAACTCAAAGTTTCCAAGTATCGCATCTCCGAACAATGCATTGAAATCGGTGGAATCAGCATAGTCATGGAATGCATCAGAAGTCGAAGCGCCTCCACCGCCGCTTAGTAGGGGATTATTCAGAAGTTTTCTTCTTGATCCATGTGAGCTTTCACTGTTTAATCGATTTCTTCCTTTTCGGATCATATCGCGTAAAACTTTCGAGGCAGATGCGTTGCTGGACGCACGGGACCGACTTCTGGAATATTTATTATAAATTTTAGATGAGACTATCATAATCCTTACTTTGTCGAAGCACTTCCCGATCTGTTGCCTCTCATTTTATCTTGTCCAGCCATGATTGCATCCAGAAATCTCCCACTGGTTTGTCGCTTTCTACCTGTAGTAGGCGAGCTCGGCGGACTTTTTCTTTCCATCGTTGGAAAATTGAGCTCATCTGAAGGAGTTTCCACGCCGGCTGCTTTTCGAATTTCTTGCACCGCCTTGTTGAAATCTTTCTGTTTTCTTGGAATTTCATGATCTGCCCTGTGGGTTTCATAATCAGAAAGATCGGTTGGTTTCATGAATGAAGTCTCAAGAGTTCCGAAGAACATTACAGGGATCCGTCGAGCCGGGGTGTCTTCCGTTCTTTCCAACACCTGAAGAATAAAAATACGATGCACCTTGTTTACTTGTTATTTCCTTTGAGAATTCATTGGAAATATAGTGTGTTAACTTTTTTTAAAAAATCAATAAAATCTTTTTTCCATGGAAACGCTCACCTTTGCCGGCCATGGCGGGAACCCCTTCATTTTAGCCCAAATCAAGTCATTTGGTTGGAAATTGTGTGATGAACAGTTCGGCTCAGAAGTATCCATTATTTAAGAGCTGAAAAAACTGAAGTAGACAATCGATCTGTTTAGAAACAAAGAGAAAAAAAAACGGAGAATGCGCCCACACCACGCGACGGAGAAGAACAAGAGTCAACAGAGAGGGAGAGGCGCATTGTTGGTGAGCGTTAAGAATTGTAGCGGGAAAATAGGAAAATATGAAATTAGAGTGAAAACTTTAAAAAACAGGGGATAAGAAAGGAAAACAACGGGAACAGCGAAAAAAGATACACAAAAAGAGAAAGTGATCGAAAGACTGAAAATTCAAAAATAATTATAGAACTACTGTAGTCAACAGCACTGTGAGACTCGTCGTAATTGTGTTTGCACAGAAAAGTGGCTGTTTTGAATTTTGTTTGGGCGCCAAAACATTTGTGTTGAATTTTCGTTAAGTTTCCTAAATTTTCGAATGCTTTTATCGCCTGGACGCTTTTTTTTTTAATATTTAGTCATAATAGTTGTTAGAACGGAGATATCTTACAGAGCATCGTGTTGCACAGGAAGCACTGATTTGAAAAGAATGGGCTCCCAATCTCAATGGGAAGATGCCTACTGCATCGCTGAACGTATGTTCAACGCTCAACACCCGTTGAAGCGAACAGATCTGAACATATTGGAGCAAATAATCTGCTCCAAGTACAAGACGGTTTTCGAGTATGATGCGCTCACCGGTATGTCTTGAGCAATCAATGCCCTGATGATTTCTGTTATTTCAGATGAGTACAGTTTCATCAATCAGGAGCTGAAGTTTGATAAACCAGTCGCTCCGTTCTGCCGAAATGTTGCAGAGGTAGACCTTGAGGAACTCAAGAAAAACACTGTGAAAGTGAACTTGGAAGGACCAAGTTACATCAATGTAAGTTTTCTTAGGTCCATTACAGATCGGATTTGGGGGGGGGGTATTCAAATATAATTTCAACTATTCTTTCAGATCACTCCGATTTGCGTCGTACCTCCAGCAGCAATGCTAGTCTTCAATTACACGCAACACATTGCTGAAGGTCTAACCGAGTCTCTTCAAATCGCGAAGTCGGCTCTGACGGTGAATCCGATGGACTCAGAAGTCAAACCAGGCGGAGAGTTTGTTTTCAAGCATAAGGATGGAAAGTGTTACCGCTGCATCGTGATCGCGCAAGTAGCCGAGAAGGGTTCCGAGACGGAGCGCAGATATGAAGTGGCATTCCTGGACCACTGCCAAATTGTACAAGTCAAGTTGAAAACTCTTTTCATTTCCGCAGACCTGGGTCTGGACAAGTATCCATGTGCTCTGCACATAGTTCGCCCAGTTGGTATCGCATCGTTCCGCAATGTATTCGTCAAGGAATATAACGACCTCGTCAGATCGTTTTATGTCGAAAAAGCTAAAAGGAAGGCTGGGTTAATGGCAATTCTGTACAAGACACACCAGGAGGAGATGAAACTAATCATCGATTTTCCATCTTTTCATGGAAACGAGTTTACAAATTCGGAAGAAATAAGAATGTTACATGGACATCATGCAATTTCGGAGACTGATCCAGTGCCACTTTCATATGAGCAATTGATGAACAGAGAGATTTTGCCCCTGGAGTATCCAGAAACCCATGATGGCGAAGGTGAAAATGGTGATGATAAGAAGGAAGAAGCCAGCAAAGTAGACAACAATGCTGTCGCGAAGGACGATGACGACGATGATGACGTAGAACTGGATCTGTCGGATGCGGAGCCAACTTCAGTGTCCCAGTCGATACGGCTCAAGGAGGTTGCAGAGAGTGAATGTCCATTTGGAAGATCAAGCATAGAAAAATTCCTTCAGCAACATAAAGCCCCGGAGCCGAAGAGTTCCGCAAAAATCGAAACTTCCGAACCATCGAAGACAGAGCGTCCACAATCACCGAAGAAAACTGTACAGCCACCAGAACAAGTGCACCCCAATAAGAACGTCGAGGGATCCACTTCAGAGCAGTTGAATGAGTCGATGTCAAGTTTGCGTTCTGGAACTATCAATCAGACTTGCTCTTCCACTCCAACTCCACAACCAACTTTTGACGAGATATTGAATGAAGATGTAACTCCAACGAAGTCAGATGATGGTTGGGGTACCCCGAAAATTTCTCCACAGAAGCTGGATAATCCAGTAGAGATTGAAGCTCAAAAGCCTCTTATAGTTGGTTGAAGTTTCATCTCATTTTATCATGTTTGCAATTTTCAGAAATCGCTCACTTCCGTTCCGGTTGTTCCAATTGGAGAATCGTCTCTTCCAGTTCAATCACTCCAAAGACCATCGTCTCCGACCACACAGACAGTTGTCGAAAACAAAACCCAAAATGTAGGAATTCCTACAACAACTCAACCAGTGCCTCTCATGAGCATCAAGACTCAACCAGTGCCTCTCATGAACAGCAAGACTCAACCACCAAAGTTTGGATTTGGTTCGATGTCGAGTCAAAAAGAAAACCGCGGCACCAGTGTGAATGAGACAGTGCCGTTGCCAGTTCCAGAAACTGTGAAAGATGGTATTGATACTTCAATCTCGGATCGTCCATCTGATCAAAAAGAAAACAGAGGTTAAATTTCACACTCGGTGCAATAAATATAGGTAATATTTTGTAGATCGTACTCTTTCCTCAGTGTTCTCCGAACCGAATGAAGATCATCCAGAGAAAAGCCAGGTTGATGTTCCTGCGAACTCCACTGAGCAATTGGAACCAATCAAAAATGAAACTTTGACTGACGATACGAGCAAACAATCCGATCTTGAAGAAACTATGCTTGATTGTGCGAAGGATGAAGAACGTTCCCGAACAACTGTTTGCGTCCCGGAACATGTAAGTATCTCATATTTTATCTGCCAAAGTCATCAGAATAGCACGTTTGAGAAACAACTCTTTTTTCAGGATGCTGACCTATCGAAGGCATCGACCAACCAGTGTATGATAAAAAATGCACAGGATAATTTCCACGATTCCGAAGACGTTTTTGATGTTCAAGACGTCCAAAACGCACCAGAAACGTCTGCCAAAGTCTTTGAGCATGTTGACTCGATTGTCGTAGCTGCTGCGAATAAAGCCTCGATTAACGATGGACACTTCAGCAGAAATTCGCTTTGTTCTGATGATTTCCGCCAAAGTGGCCGCAACTCACCGGAGTTGGAAGTTGGAGCTGACTCAGCTACTGGTAGGGGTTTCTGCAACGGGTTGAACAAATGTCTTCTTTTCAGCTGTTATCATCGACGAGCTCTCTAACGTATCAGAAGAAATGAAAGGACTTGCCTCGTCATTCATAAAGGATATTAACGATGCTGCGATTCAGAAGAATCGCTCGGCCTATTGGATGGAGCTTTCTGCTATGGAAGTGGTGCGTTTCGAAGATTCAATAAATCCCTTCAATTATCATCTTTCACAGGTCTCCCATAAGTTTTCGGATGGTCCCGATAGACGCTTCTGGAAATCGAAAATCGCTGAGGCACGAAAATTGGAAGAAGTCTTTGACTAAACGCCTGAAAACCAACGATTCTTCTCGGTTTTTACACACCAAACGAAATTTTCTCAGGTCTTTCTTTCTATCAATCAAATTCTGAACAATGATTCATGTTTCTTAATACTTCAACGCGGTTTTTAACAGATCCTTCTTCATATCAAGTTTTATATTCGTGCCCCTTGTTTTCCTCTAACTAGCTTCCTTGGAATCTTACCCAAAAACTGTTGAGCATGCAAATCCCTGAGATGTTCTCATATTCTCTCTGTTTTCAATAAATGTTTTATTAATGCAGTAGAAGTGTCGTTCAAACAACGAGCAAATGGAGGAAATTAAGCTTCTTTATCAAACTCCGCAAAAATGAAACAAACGAATGGGATTCATAATTCTTGTTGTAAAAATAATAATATTAAAAGTGTGAGACAGCTCGGCGACAGCTCTGACGACACATTATCACAGCGGTGATTTGCAGCATCTTCTTCCGAGTTACTCATATTTCAGGTGCACTCTCATTTCTCACTTCCTCTGCTGCTCTCTCTCTCGATTCTTTTTCTTCACATCCATCGTATTTCTTGTCGAAACGACACGAATCATCACACATTTGATTGATTGACTTTTAACTACTTTTTGAGAAAGAAAAGGGTTAGAAACTGTACGGTATCAGTAGAAATCTGACTGGGAAACACACATGTTTTTAAGAGAAAGAGATCGGGTTATTTTCCGAAAAAACCAGGAACCCTTCAACTCATTCATTTGTTCATTTCTCCCTTTCAATGAATATTCTGGTAGTCATTCTGTCGTTTGAAATTGCTTATTTATTTCTCTCTTTTTCACCTGCTTCTCTTTGTTTGTTTTGGAAATTCTGGGTTCAAAACTGGAAGTGGTAGTAGTAGCAGTGGACGTCAAATGAGAGTAGTAAAGTTGGATATTCAAAAACCTTTTTGAAAATCTTCATCTGGCCATTATTTTGAGATATTCATAATTGTCATAAAATATGAATTGTGTCTGTAAAAATGGAAAGATTCTTCAGATATACCGTAACCTGTATTATAAAGGCTTGCCCATCAATTTTTCTGACACTTAAAAAATATTTTTGAGTTCTCAAAATGGATCATAAAATCTGTTGGAGAAGAGTTTTGAAACATATTTAGTTACTTCTTAAGTCTACTTTTGATCTCTTGAAGACTAATTTCAATCCGTTTGAATTTCAACAATGTGCTCGTTTTGAGCTCATCGGGATGTACTTCTAATACAGATTTTACTGTATACAAGTCTCAGTATCTTTTCTATTCTTATTGTTAATGAAAACTGAACCGCTCTATATGATACGGAGATAATGTTTATCCTGGACTTGTTCTTAGATTTTCAAAATTCGGTTTCCATATTCTTTTTTTTTGTTTCTGTGGATTTCCAATCATAACCTTACTATAATTTCAATGCTTAAAAGAAAACTCAGAAGTTTCAAATTCTGAATCGCATCCACTGTCTAATAGAGTACTCTTTTAACCGTGTTCTCTCTGATTTTTCTGTAGTTTTGAATCCATAATTAAGCTGCTAGATAGCCGAATTCACAAAAAAAAAACGAATTATTTGAAATTAGAATTTCAACAAAGTTGTTAAGTTTTTTGATCTTGTGCCCGTCTTTAAAATCTTTAATTATATCAGGATTTCATATTTATACCGTATCCCTTTTATCGAACCAACATTCATCCTAGATAGTGTTAACTTTTCAAAAAAAAGCGATATAGAAATCTCACAATAGACTTCCTTGAAAACTTGAGCTGAACTTTTTCTGAAACTTTGGTCTTACTAAAGAATGGTCTACACAAAGGCCGGCCTTTTTACAAGTGACCTATATCATTCGAAAACTCATGAAATTTGCTTTCAGAATATGCATTCAGTTTTTTCTGAACGCTTTTGGAATTCGAGAAAATTAGGTCGAAAGTTGCACGGCTACTGATATAGGTAATTTGTAAAAAGCCCAGACTTTGTGTAGACCATTCCCTAGTTAAACTAAATTGATCCTGAAAAGCCCAAATCTGCAAAAAATGTATCTAAATGTTCAAGTAACTCAAGCTGCGAGCCCTCAAAGTTACAGCTTCAAGGTACTTTGAGGACCCATATCTCAGCTCAAAGTCTTTTTCAGAATGTCTAGTTTTCTGTTTTGGAATCAGAATTTGATGCTTCACCATTTATTCGAATCACAGGAGGATTTCAGTACTAAATGTCCCTATGAAGGTCCAAATCTTCTGATGTCGTTAAACTATGTGTTCATAGAATATTCTGACCCTTCACCCTTCCCTCTTCCCACCTACCTACTCTCCCTCTTTGTGCCTCTTGAGTCCTTTTCAAATATTCCAATCCTCCGCCTTCATCCGAAAATCCGCTCCTGCTGTGAAATGCAAAAAAGGTGTATGCCTTCTTCTTCTTTCTCAGTCAGTTTGTCAATGCCTTTTTCTCTTTTTCTCTCTCTTTTTCGAATCCTTCCATTTGTCCATTTCCATGTCCATGAGCAGGTAATGCAAAATGCTCCAACTCTTTCTCTGTTTTACTCTGCTTTCCTCTCTTTTCTTTTTCACCTCTATATCCAGAACTTTTTCATTTTTCTTCTTCTTCTTCCATCCTCGTCTCTCCTGTCTCTCTTTTCTCTTTTTCTGGAAGAGATAGGAGCTAAAAGGCATCTTAGAAGTAGAAGAAGAGAATCCAAAGGAATGGAGATAGAAAAGAAAGAAGAAAAGCTCCTTCTTTTGCTCTTCTTCTTCCTTTTTCCAAGTCTTCTTCGCATAACTATTAGCCACCCCATCATCACTTTTTCTCTCCATTTTCTCAGATCCTTTCTTTCCTTCTTTTATACACACAGAGAAAATGAGCCCATTTACGATTTTTACGATTACTTTAAACGATTAGGCATTTAATTCTTCAACTTTGGTCTTTTCGAGTCTCAGAGCTGTCTAGATCTTGACTATTGAAAGCCTGAATTTCTAGATTACTGAAAATTGGCTCCGTATTTCTCCTGAGAAGAGAGTTCAATTTTGAACTATGGGTATGTTTAGCTATTTATAGTGAAGTCTCTAATAGATCCCTGAAAAATAAACTTTCGTATAATCAGAATTTCCTACTTATCCATTGTCAAAATCTCACTTTTTTCAGATGTGGTACTATCGCCTAACAACCCTTCTCCTCATAATTTCCATACTTCAATCAGTCAGATCAAAACGAAAATTGAAAGAACAAGAAATTATTCAGCGAATTTTGAAAGACTATGATTGGAGAGTACGTCCCAGAGGAATGAATGCCACGTGGCCAGGTAAGGAGACGTTGAAAGATTCTGTATTCTTTTGGAAAGTTGAAGAGGACTTATACTTGGAGAGAGTTATTTTGAAGTGTGTGTGGAGAATCTTGCCAGTTCAAAAATCACCAAAAAAGCTACCAATTTTTACCAGAACAAAACTCGAATTTCCTATCAAAAATCGGTTGCAGATACTGGAGGTCCTGTACTCGTAACAGTCAACATTTATCTTCGATCAATTTCGAAAATTGACGATGTAAATATGGAATACAGTGCACAATTCACGTTCAGAGAAGAGTGGACGGATCAACGGTTGGCTTATGAACGATACGAGGAATCCGGGGATACTGAGGTGAGAATTTTTGGAAATCCGTTATATCGGTTTACTGAAGTACGAGAGTTCTGAATTCCCAAAATCTGAAAACTCGGAAAACTGAATTCTAAATCTGAAAATTTTAGATTCTCAGTTTACTCAAAAACACTAGAAAATATTTTTAGTTATTTCTGACCCAATTACAGTACCCCTCCTTCTTTATTCATATTTCCCAATCTCAAATTCTTTCTCCTTTTTCAGATTCTCCTTTTTGTTTTCTCTTCCCTTTTTTTCTTCATTTTCAATGACGCGAATCCCAAGAAATCGTCTTTCGATGGTCCCCCCCCCCCCCAAACATTTTTTTGTGAATGAATAGAAGAAAAGAAACAACCTTTTTGTCAATTGAGGACGAAGAAAAGATTTTCTGAGTTTTTAGCAGTGCTCTTAAGAAAGAATCTTGTCCGTCCAAAGTGGGGTGCTCTCTGAAAAGAAAATGAAATAGAAGAAAAGTTGTAGAAAAATGAGAAGAAAAGGGGAAGAATACAAATTGGATTTAACGGATTTTGGATTGAGAGAAGGAAAAGGGTCAAAAGAAGAGTGGACAAGGGGGAAAATTGAGAAGAAAATGTTGATAGAATCTGAAGGTTCACTAAAGGGGTTCTGATGCTCCAAAATCGTATTTGGAGTTCGGAAAACGGGAAAGAAAGGTTAAGAGGAAAAATTCTGGAATGTAGAGACTCACAAATAGCACAAATAATTTCTAATACTGAAACTTTCGGAGGTTTCTCAGATTCTGAGGCTCCCGGGATTCCGTAAATCCAGCAAATTCTGAGAATTTCCGAATGCCTAAATGTGGTTTTGAGATTCTGTGTTTTTTGTAGTTCTATAATACAAATAATATTGAAGAAGTTTAGATTTTATAATTGGAGATTCTGAGTTTTTTCCCGTTTTCAAACAAGACTTTTCTCTAATTTCAGGTTCCACCCTTCGTCGTTCTTGCCACCTCCGAAAATGCAGATCAATCTCAACAAATTTGGATGCCTGACACCTTTTTCCAAAATGAAAAGTTAGTCACTTTCGTTTTTCTTTTCACTCCTTTTTACAATATGAAACTTTCATCACCTCTTTTCATTTTCTTTCTTTTTTCCCAAACAAAAATGACACATTTCCCATCTTTTTCGTGTCAAAACCACATGTTTAGCCGCTAACGAAAGAACGGAATTTATGATTTTTTTGCTGGAGAGAAAGAAAAACATTGCTCATATTTTTCACACATTTTTTTTGCTTGGGGTAAAAAAGAGAAAAAGGGAAAAATAATCAAATTTGTTTGGGATGAAATCGGATAAACAAGACGGATTTTTATAACAGAAATGTGTTATAATCCGTTTATTTTCCCGATGTTGTTTCTGTGATTTTTGGATCAGAAATCGCAGATGATTTTTGGTTGAAAATTTGGAAAGACGGAGGGGGGATAAAAATAGGAAATGGGGAAAAACTGGTATCTAGAAAATAAAAATTATGAAGCTCACTATTAGAATATCTATTTCCAAACAAATCTGACAACTTTGGGTTCCCAGAATTTCCAAAAGTTGAATTCTGAAAAATCGGAATCTTCCAGAATCGCATAAACTCACTTTCGAAAATTTGAATTCGTCAAAAACTTTTTTTCCAGGAATCCCAATCTGTATATTCAAAAAAACAAATATTCAAAAAATAATTTCCAGAGAAGCTCGACGTCATTTGATAGACAAACCGAACGTCCTGATTCGAATTCACAAAAATGGTCAAATTTTGTATTCTGTTAGGTAGGAAACCATCTATCTCTGACCCAAATCATCGCTCGTTTTTCAGATTATCTCTAGTTTTATCATGTCCAATGTCACTGGAATTCTATCCACTCGACAGACAGAACTGTCTGATTGATTTGGCTTCGTGTAAGTTTATGAAAGTCTCGAATGGAATTCTAATCACCTTTTCAGATGCCTACACAACTCAAGACATCAAATACGAGTGGAAGGACACAAAACCGATTCAACAAAAAGATGGTCTTCGTCAATCTCTTCCCTCCTTCGAACTGCAAGACGTTGTCACAGATTACTGTACCTCTCTCACCAACACAGGTAACCGCCTACAGTAACCCAAATGTCTTCCTCTATGTGCTTGAAGAGCTTGCTCTCTTTTTGTCTTCAAATCTCCCCCGATATTCTTGTCTCTATTTTCAAATCGCTTTTTGTCTTATTGTTCAGGCGAATATTCATGTCTACGTACCCGTATGGTCCTGCGTCGAGAATTCAGTTACTATCTACTTCAGGTGTCTTTTTCTTCCGTCTTTTGTCAACTAATCTTGTCCGTTTTGTCCATTTTCAGCTTTATATTCCAAGTTTCATGCTTGTTATCGTCTCATGGGTCTCGTTCTGGTTGGATAAGGATTCGGTGCCGGCCAGAGTCACACTAGGTGAGTAAAAAAATGGGGTTAGTTCTACAGTAAGGAGTATAAATGTTAGAAAAGCACGAACAGTTTCCGGCTCTATCCTAATTGTTCTGTTCAACTGGAAACTTGAAAATACCGAAAGAAAGTATTCCAGGAGTAACCACTCTTCTAACAATGACAACTCAAAGTTCTGGTATCAATGCGAAACTTCCGCCGGTCAGTTATACCAAGGTTAGTTATAAAAATTGATTTTCCTCGGAGTTACGATTAAAAAGGAAATAGAAGGTCTAAAATCTATTTCCGAACCTTTCAGGCCATCGACGTTTGGATTGGAGTTTGTTTGGCGTTCATTTTCGGAGCTCTTCTCGAGTTTGCTCTCGTCAATTACGCAGCAAGAAAAGATATGACACAGGTCTCGCAGAGAATTGTAAGTGGCTGAAGAGCCAGAACTGGAAAAAATAGAAAAATTCCAATGATTAATCATGATTCAGAGACAAATGAAGCAAATGCCCACGGATGGATACCGTCCATTATCCGCATCTCAAGGAAGGTCCTCTTTCTGTTGTCGAATCTTCGTCAGGAGATACAAGGAAAGATCGAAACGTATCGATGTGGTGTCTCGATTGGTGAGTCGATGTTTTGAAATTCGGCACCGCGACATTTCAAAAGTACGACGTTTCGCAAGTGTGACGTTTCGAAATCAAAAATTTCAAACCAATCTGTGGAAAAACACGTATTTGCAAAACTCCGTCAAATAAGAGGCACTTTCTGCGACATGGCCTAGAAAACTCCGGAGAAAGTTCATCTAAAAGGAGTACTTTTGACGGCGTTTTCTGGCTCCGAGAAAGATTTTCTAGCATTTTCGTTGTGATATTCGGAACCAACGCTAAATTCTGCATATTAAAGCAATACATATTTTTCCCCGGTACAAATTCTGCACTGCACTGAGAGGTATTTTTCCCCAGAATGGTTTGAAATTTTCGCCTTCGAAACGTCATCCTTGCGAAACGTCACACTTTCGAATTGTCACACTTGCGACTGTTTTTTTCTCTTCTCTTCATTTCCATTTTCAGGTGTTCCCAATCGGCTACGCGTGCTTCAATGGTATTTTTTGTGTCGTCCCAATTCAATGTTTCCCTAATGTTTTCTCTTTTTTCAGTGCTTTACTGGGCCGTCTACCTGATGTGAAATATCTCTCTGGAATGCGTGTGTATCCCATTTATGTCTTTTTGAATTGATTACCCTCAACTTTTGCTCTATGTGCCTTCCTTCTCTTCTTCCTCTGTATGTGTTCTTCTCTTTGCGGATCAAATGATTTTTGTCGGCGATTTTTAGGTGAATACAGTTGTGCACGGGTTGTACTGAAACTACGCAGGGAATACAGGTAACCGTGGAAACTTTGGTCCAATCGAGCATTTTTTAATTTCAGTTACTATTTGATTCAACTTTATATTCCATGTATGATGCTTGTCATTGTTTCATGGGTCTCTTTTTGGTTAGATAAGGTGGGTGGTCTCAAGTGGAAAAAAGTACAGTAATCTTTGGATATTCAGGATGCAGTACCGGCTCGTGTATCATTGGGAGTCACAACTCTGTTGACGATGACAACTCAAGCAAGTGGTATCAATTCTAAACTTCCTCCTGTTTCTTATATTAAGGTGAGTCACGAGCTTGAACTTTTTGAAATCACTAGTTGACTTACAGGCTGTCGACGTATGGATCGGAGTTTGTCTCGCGTTCATTTTCGGAGCTCTTCTAGAGTATGCAGTTGTCAATTATTACGGGAGAAAAGAGTTTCTGAGAAAGGCAAGTTGTTTTTCATTCATTCATGCGGAAGTATTCTGGAAATGTGACACATGTTGTAAAGAGTCAAATGACAATTGTAGTAAAATTCATTTTCAGGAGAAGAAAAAGAAAACAAGAATAGATGATTGTGTATGTCCATCGGATCGTCCGCCACTTCGATTGGATTTATCTGCGTATCGAGGTGTTAGGAAACTTCCCATCGTCAAGCGGTAAGGATTGCTATTTGAAATATTCAAAATCTCCAGAAAAAAGCTTCGAAAGTTATATAAGCTCTCACTTGATAATTTCTGACTGCCGAAGGAATCGAAAAGGCGGAGGAAATTTTAGTTTATTGGTGGTCTAGATTACCTTGATTGAAACTTTATTTCAACTTTACCAATTCCAAACCCATTTTTTCAGGATAAGCGAACTCCTATCCGCCAACGTTGACATATCGCGAAGGGTTGATTTAATGTCTCGACTCACATTCCCACTTACATTTTTCTCCTTTTTAAGTGAGTTTTTACTACTGTATCTTCGAATAAAACAACCATTGTTTCAGTATTCTACTATCAAGTGTACGTGAAGCAAAGTCGTGATTGATGATGGCTGACAGTTCTTTTTCACTTTTTTTTCGTTTCTTGTTACTTATTATGTGTGTTTTAATAATTTTTATTTAACAAAAAACCATGACAATTCCCAACTTTTTTGTAAATATCAGAGTCTTTTTCTTTCTTTTATGAATCACTTGTTGTTTGGTTTTCTATTCTTGATTTTTAAAGGCTTAAACTTTGGGCGAATAGTTGGACAGTGTTAGGCTGCTAGAAATCACTTGTAGCCTCAAAAATGATTAACAAACAAAATGACAGTTAAAGTTCGGGACTATAACCAATTTATTGATATTGGAATGTGAGATTTGTCGAAACGGTTGAAAGTCACAAAATCACGAATCAAGAGATATAAACAACAAAGAAAATGGCAGATTTATAAGCAACGAGATAGTAAAAAAGTGAACGAACATTTCCTCTTAAAATTGAGCTACAATTTTTCAATAACTTTTTGAAACTGCGATGAATAAATCTTGATTCTGAGAGAAAATATTCACCAATAAATATTATGTGATTCTCTCAATCCGATATCCCTGCTCATGGCTTTCCCACTGATCCATTCTCTTCTCCGGATCCACTGTCAACAATTGAATCTTCATCAATCTCTGCTTCTCTGCCGCCTTCTCTCTCGCTCTCTGATTCGCGAACCATGTTCTGACTTGTTCATGAGTCAATCCTATCTTTGCTCCCAATGATTTCCTCTCATCCAAATTTATCTTGTATCCTTTTCTGAATCTTTCCATCAAAACCGATCTCTGAATATCCGAGAATGGTTGCTTGTAAATTCTGGTCTCCTCTGAATCGGCAGATTTTCGATTTCTTCTTTTGGGAGGGAATGTTGCCTTCTTTTGTGGATGGACTACTGTAGGTGGATATGGATTTATGGGAACTATTTGGGTAGTTTCTGTGGTATTTTTGGGGGTTGAGGTCGTTGTTGTTGTGTTTAGAACTCCGGAGTAAGGGTTGGGGATAATAGGATCGGGCCAGTGAACTCTGAAAAGAAAGTTTAGAAAAAGTCATGTTTTTGAAATTTGAATTTGTTAACCCTGTTCTTTATTTATAGCAGCCAAAACAAGTAACATTCACAAAGACATAAATATCTTGAAACCCTCAGAATCACGAATTAAGAGGGCCTTGAGCCTCTCCTTATTACAACAAAAGCAGTGAGACGTTAATCAAGGTTTGCGAATTTCTAAGTGAAGAATTAGGAAACGGACCGTGTTATTAAGGAACGCCTTCTCATTTGGTAAACCCCTCATTAGTCCATTGTGAGTTTTCGATATTAGCTAACGAGAATCTGGGAAACTGGGTTTACCGAAATTCGGAACTTTTCCGGCACAATAGTATTTCAATTTCTATTGCTGATGTGCAAGTATTCCTACTCATTCGTGATAATGAAATAGGTGCAATTTCCACCGTTTTGCGTCATTAATATGTCTGTATGAGGACAGTCAAGAGGGTAATAATAAGATACAGTACTTTCAAAATATAAAAGGAACTACATACTTACCCTGGAAAATTGAATCCTAACGGCGTATACTGTTGTTGAGTCGGCGGATAGAAATGAGGAACATGATGTTGGTGATTATAAATATCAAACGAAGAGTTCCAGCTATGAAAAACTGGTGGTGCTGGAGAATCATTAGAAGTTAAAGTAATTAGTGTTGGAGATCCAGAAGCCAAAGAATTCGGACCAGAATCCATCGACGAAGCTTTGGAAGAAGGACTCGATGAGTCCGTCTGCTCCATTCTCTTGGAATGCAAAAGGTTCAGAGACAGATGTATAACAAGACGGGAAACGAGGAGATTAAAAAGCGCCCTCGTTCTCTCCACCCACCTTCTAATTCTATATCACCATAGAAACTGAAGGGAGAAAGGGGTCGTGCGTACCTTGGATTGTCACGGGAGAGAAGGAATTGTGGAAACATCACTCTCGGAAGGAGAAATAACTAGAAGAAAAGTATTCGTAGTCTTCTGATCCCGACTCGTGGGAAATACAAAGCGAGGGTCGAAACTAGATTCGAAAGGGGAAAGAAATTTACCGTTTTTACTAATTTTGAATGCCTCCGTATTAATGCAGGTTTATTAGAAAGTGCCGGTAATTTAGAGGGTTCCGGTCTACTTTTCATACTGAATTTTAGACAGCCGGTCTATTAGAGGAAATACAGTATGGCGAAAAAGAAAATCCAATTCAGGAAATGAAACCGTCGAAAATTAGTTTTGGTATGTTAAATTAGTTAAGTTCGGGTTCAGAACTACTTTAGGATAGAAGAGTATCAAGAAAACATTAAACCTTTCTTATGCAAACGAATTTATGCAAAAAATGATCATAGAATATGCATACAACAAAAAATGACATATTTCAATTCCTAAAATTTCTCAAAAACTGCAAGTAACTTTCAATAAAAGTGTCCACATTTTCCGTTCTGTGTCTATAATGTTCCCCATCAATAATACAATCTCCACACAATGCTTGACTTCTGATCTTCTCTTCCACTTTTTCCTCATTCTCCGGAACTTCATCTCCACTGAAATACTTCTTCACGATTCCTGTATTTATACAACAGTCATGACAAACTCTCAACTTCTTCGACTTTTGTTGACAATCGGTGCATCTTTTCATATTCGACGTTTCAAATTGCTCATTTTTGGACTTCCCATTTATAAAGTTGGAAAACTGAATCAAATCCCAAAGTTGTTTATTGACATGTTTCACCGCAAATGCTTCCTTTCGATTGCAATGAGGACATTTTGAAGTTAGCATTGAAAGACGACATCTGTCACAGATTGTGTGTCCGCAGGTTCCAATGCACGGGATTTGCTCGTTGGAATCTGAAATAAAGTAATTGATATAATAATGCAACAAATGTTTAATCTATAGTATCCGACCGGCTTAAACCTGAAGTTCTGGCTAACAATAAGCAACCTATTCCAACAACACTTACCGTAATCATCATAGCAAATACCACAATCAACACTCATTTTTTAATAATGAGGAATAAAACTGAAGAACCAAAAGAGATTCTGACCAAGACTGCAAACATATTTTCTTCTTTATACCATCGAAACTGAATAAGTATGAGGAATCTAAGAGAAAAGAGAGAACCCGCGAGATAGTTCGGCCTGAGGAACATTGCCTGATTGATAGGCAATGTTATCAAGAGTAGCCTCGTGTTCTCAGAACAATATTGTTCATACACTTAAGTGTATTTATTCCTCATTTTATTTTGAAAGATAAAAAAGTGTATGAATTACAGAGATCAGTATTTCGCTATAGAACGGTATATAGTTGATTTTTTCGTTACTTAATTGTTCAAGAATTTTCGAATTCTTCTTTCGTTTCGTAACAGTTCCAAAGTCGAGTAACCCCGAATATCTCTCTCTCTCTCTCTCTCTCTCTAGATCTCATCCTTCAACTTTTCTGACTTTAACCTTCTGCTTATTTCATTCACAGTTTCTATCAAAAGCCCTCTTATTTTTCTCAGTTTCAATCATTTTGTTGGCAGAATGAGTCATAAAGGCACTCTGTTCCAAGGGTTGCAGAAAGCTTACAGCCAGTTAAGAAATATTATATTTATTGAGGAAAATAGGTTATCAGAACAATTGATAATAATTAAAATGGAATGACACAATTTAGTAGAAAAAATGAGCACGATAATTTGAATTTTCAGTAAAATATAATAGATGTATAGCAATAAACATGATTATGAAAGTTCCAAAGATATTGCTCAGTTTAAAAAAGTAAACAAGAATTGAAGAAAAAACTGGTCTTTCTCTTCCTCATATTTTTTCCTCAGAACCAAACAATACCCGAAAATTTAAAAAACCATTAAACCGGTGAATAGAATGATACGATTCCCCGAGAATTGGCGAATGCTTTTCTCCGAAGATCCAAATCTGGACGTCTTCTGTGAGGGGGACCCGGTGGGCGGAGTTTAGTTGGATATCTCAATAGACAGAATACGGGCGGTGCATCGAGATCAAGAGCGTATTCTTCAACTGATAAAGAGCTTGAAGCGTTTGCATTTTCATCGGATGATGAGAGGTCTTCTGATGAGGCGACCGGGGCGAGAGGTGGGAGTTCTTGGAGAAGGCGCTCTCTGAAAATTAGACGGTTTAGGAATGTTTCGAGTTGAGAGCAAGTTGGTAGTTTGTATTTTTGAAAATTGGTACTACTTGTGTGGATTGTATGAAAGGTTTGAGAATCTCACAAAAAAAATAACTTCCTCTCAAAATTATGCCATTGAGCTCTAGATACCTTATGATCCATAGACTAATAAAAACCAAAAAATCTTTTAAAAAAACTAACTTTTGTTTTCCCAAAAACTCCAATTGCTCCTCGAATAGTTGTTTTGCAGTGCCAATATTTGGTGAAGTCTTCGATGGTTCACTATTCCGACGGTGTTCCTCGATCTTTCGGAGATTTGCCGATACCTGAAAAGACAAAAGTTTCTAGTTGGTAGATAAGGGCAGTTTATGATTTGAAATCATGTCCATTTTTCATGTCCAATTAACAAAAGACAAACCTTATGACTGGCATCTTCCAACTCGACAATATTGTGCAATGTCGCTTTATACTGCTTCAATTTCTCTTCAATCAAAGTCTGAACACAACCAGTTTGTCTTGCAACATCATTCAATTGTTCCTGTGCATGTGCACTATCTTGTCTTCTCAAAACACATGGGCCAAAAATCAATGCAAGATTATTACATCCCATTTTATTCACTGCTTCCTGATCGGCAACTCGAGCCAAATGATACATGAGACGATCCAAAACGGCACGATTTGGTTTCGGAAGAAGTTCAATCATGACAGAAAGACAACGAACTCGTTCACCAATATCTTCCACCTCTGGAAAATGAAACAGTGCAATTTAGTAATATGTAGTTTTGAGGTTACCTGAAACATTGAGGAAGTTTTCATAGAGATCAAAAATGATAATTGGCTCGGCGAGTTCTCGGAAGAATGCTTTGACAAGAGTAGTGAGAACATGGACTCCTGCATCTTCAAGGTTGACCGATTCAGCATCTGAAAATTAAATAATTTGTAGGATACGGTAGTTTTAATAATACAAAAGAAGTCGAACAAACTGTTGATTCGTCCGATCGGAACTCATTTACAGTACTTCAAAATTCCTCATTATAAAAAAATTGGGCGTTTTGCAGACAGGAACTAGACTGTTTTCAGAACGGAATCCATAAAATGGTAAAGGTGTTGATAAGAAATGTGTCATTCGGCGGGGAAATGTCAAACAAAGAATTGAGGAATTGAAAATCAAAGAATCGAAATTTTATTTTTTCCTATATTTGAAGTGAAAATTAGAGATTTTTCAAAGTTGTGTTTGCGGATAGAAAAAATTCGAATAGGCTATGAATTCCGAGGTTTCAGCTTTAATAAGCAGCGTCTCAGGTCAATCTGAATAAAATTTTCATTCAAATGAAAGAACAATTCTAATTCCATGTACATTTTCCTCATATTTTCAGAACTTTGCTTTTTGCCTAAACATTTTTAGCCTACTCTTCTACAGCACATGCTTGAATTTCAATCAAACAACTAGGTCCCGAATTCCAAAACCCCGTTTTCAAACCCTTACCTGCCGTAGATTCAATAACCTTCCGGATGCTCCGTACTTGTGGAAGTGAGCCACTTTTTCTGTAAATATCTTTTTTCGAATCGTCTTTTTTTCTAATCCCTACCGATAAACTCCTTCAACAAACAACGCTCTTGTCTCAATTGCAAAAAACAATCGATCCAAAAGTGGAGGTACCGTATGATCATCATCGACGATTGCAGTCAACGATGCTCCGAAGAATCTTCCGCCGTTGGACTAAAATTAGGATTATTTGGAATCTAGAGTCTTCTGCAGGAACTAACCTGTGGATCGATTTGTTTCCCAATCAGATTACAAGGATGCGTGACTTTCGGCTGGCATTTTTTGTGGCACGAAATCCGGCAAGCAACGCAAATGTAGAGTTTCTCGTGGTGCCAAATAAGCTGGTTGCACACTTCACAATACGTTGGAACGTGGACGACATCTGCACGGAAACGATGACCAGCGTGGACCTGGAATTGGTTTAAAACTTTCAGCTATTTACAGTTATTATAATACTCTAATGAAGTCTTTGAACAGTTCTTATTGTAGTTTTGAGGGTGTAAACTTGGACACTGAACTATTAGAAAACAAAAAAGGAGGTGGATGAAAAATCAAGTAATTGTAAGTTGAAAACTCTCGTGTAAGTTTGTTCTATTTGGCTTTCTATTCACTCTTTTTCATCTTACCGCCGTCACATCAGACTTTCTTCGCTTCTTTCCAACTTTCTGAAGTTATTTTTTGTCATGTTATTCTATGGGGGATTTTCTTAGAACTCCAAGGTTACCTTGATCATCGACGATTTCTCCTTTCCTCTCTTTTTCTTCGATTGAGTATGCATGAATTCGTTTAGAAATCCTCTGAAGGCGTTTACTCCGAGAGTTGTTGGAAATGAGACATTCTCTTCCATACAAGTTTTTGTCAGAAGACCCTCGAACATTGTGATGACATCACGATATTTTAGAACCGATTGGTCGACCTGGAATATTGAAAGATTTTCAGAATTCAACGGCTCGGGTCTCACCGAAAGAACCGCTTCGTAACCCAACAATTCCATGTGGAACGACTTGAGGGACTTTTTGAAAACTGCATCCACTACAGTATCACTGAAAAGAATACTTGAAGAATGGCTCCGAAGAATTCCTTACCGTTTCGAAGTGGTCCCTGACAATGTTGACGTTTTGTTGAAAATGAAAACACTGAACTGGCGAAGGTCTTCTGTCGATTCTACAACCATATTTCCAGGATCCGTCTGAAAAGAAATTCCAGTATAGAGAATTCCGGATTCCAAGCTACCTGTTGTTTAGTTTTGGTCAAACTGAAAGTTCCAGTGCTGGGGATGGGAGAGGAGGATTGACGTTGTTTATGGGGCCTGGAATGGAACTGTTTTTAAAATCTTGGGATACTAAAATGGCCACCAGGAACCTAAACCCACATCAAATCCCATGGCCGTTTCGGGGAATGCAATCTTGTTGGAGACCTCACTGGCGATGTTGGATTACATGGTATTGAAGAAGCGAACACAAAGCATTCCTTGTGGAGACACATTTTACATCTCTGACACTTGTGAGCCTGCGATATAAAATTCGTCAGGTGTCTATTGCAAAGAGCACAAATTTCCTGTCGATGAAGACGTGACATTTTGAATTGATGCTCCTTCGAAATGAAAACGTCCGGAGTGAGTTCACTCGAGAAACTTGGTCCCGGTGAAGGTTCTTCTTCATCTTCTTTCCTTCCAAACAACGCTTTCAGATTCTTTTTCGCTTTTTGGAATCCCAGCTTTCCCGTTCCCACAGCCTTCTTTTTGGAGTGAGTCGGGCTAAGCTGAAACTAAATTTTCTCATTAAAGAAGTCAGAAAATAATAGATCTAACTGTAAACGAGTCATCACATCTTGACACTGAAAAGTTGTTCGATTCGGTACTATTTGCTCTTCTCAACATTTTCAATTTCGTCGTTGAAGCTGTTGGAGCAAGTGATTGTCTTCTGTGATGCGATAAGTCGGCTCCTTCGATTAATTTCAGTTTTGTGTCTTCCAAAATAAATGTTGCATCAACGTCAACGGCGTCGTCGCTGAAAAATTCTTGTTCTAGTTCAATTGATTTTCTAAAACTCACTCCTGGAAAGCATCACTCTCTTCAGAAATATCATCATCAAGTCCATCTTGAGTCGATTTATCACTATCCGAATCATCATCAGATAATGCAAACGCCGCCAGTGAATTCGGATCGTTCAAATCGAATTTCGTCAAATTGACAGCATGAACTTTTCGAACTCTAAATGGTGACTTTTTGATATTATTGACTCCTCCATTCCCATTATTTTTCGGAATTTCTCCAATCTTTTTCCGAAGAGCAGCACCTCGGAATGCAGATTGTATTGCTATCACTGAGTTCCGTGTTGACACATATTTCTGTCGAGCTTTGAATGTTTTCCAATTGCATTGAATTGTTTGAGCTGCCAATGCTTTCCTTCTCACTTCATTTCTGGCTATGGATCCTCGAATCAATGCTTGAATCTTAATGATTCCTTCCTTCATTCTCAGATATCTCTTCCTCGCCAACATCGTTCTAAACCATCTTTGAAGAGTGTCAATACTCTGCATAATTGTTCGATGAAGATGATCATCCAATATCAATTTCTCTGCGTCTCTCATGAATATCTTATTTGTTCCATATTGGATATTATCATTGTCAAGGGATGGATGGGATTGGATGAATTCCTTGACATCTTCTACAGAACTATCCCGTCCGTTTTGTAGAAGAATACGGTATTGTTGAATGAAACTGGGATATTCGATTCTAACAGAGTATCCAGCACGACGGATTCGTACTGTTTCCAGCATTCCGGTGTATCTTAGCTGACGAAGAATGATATTGTCATCGAAGTGATTTGGGATCTGGAATTATATCAACGTTTAGAAACTGCTTCAAGACGGTACTCACCTTATCATTATTACTCTTGATACACCGAATAAAATACGGTGTCGCATTTGCAAGAGTACTCATCAATCTCGTCAACGAATACTCGAATTGCTTCGAAACCGACGACGGCTTCTTGGCGAGTCGTCTTCCTCCGATTGCTTCTTTCAGAATTTGCAGTGATTTCAAAAGACTCATTTTGTCATCCGATTTACTGGCAGGAGTCCTTCTTGCTTGATTTCTAATGGTGTTGAACATACTCGTATCACAGAAATCGGGAACTTCGCATCGAAGTTCTCCGCGAAGGAATGCAGAGAGGGCGGAGTCGGAGCCACGACGTGGAGAGGTTACGATCGAATCCATTACTCGGAGATGGCCGGCGGATTCTGGAAGATTTGGGGGATTGAAGATTGAATTACAAGTTTTGATGTTTGAAAGATTGGAATCTTCAAAATTCAGCCAATTTTAGCTTTCCTAACTTTTACAATTCCATAGAAAAGTAGGGCCAAAAATATCAATCTAGACAGATCGAGCGACACCGGACCAAAAAGATAGCAAAACATATTTTGAAAATACCCTCAACTTTCTAAAGATTATATTTATTACGTTTCGTAGCTGAGAAAATTATCTTTGTTCACTGAAATATTTACCGGCAAATAACGAAAACTGCGGTCTTACCGACTTCCGAAAGTCAGCCTACTTGAGGTTTTACGGTAGTTTTTCTCAGAAACAAATTTTTCTCAGAAAATAGCTCACCACTTTTCTGCAACTTCCTCGCTGACTGTTTGAACGCATTCATTGCTCTAAATACACTTCTGAGAACATTCCATCGATGAACAGCAACTGGATCAATACCCAAAAGAGTCTTCATAACAGAACTTGTACTTGATTTCAATGCATTTAGAACATCTTGTCTCATCAAATCCTTATTCTTCTCTCGGAATCCCGTTATCTGATATTTCACTTTTCCTGCGTAATGAGCAACAATGAATGCGGGTTCCTTCTTTTGAGGAGTCTCATAGTATTCGTTGTTTTTCAAAAACTGATTCAGTTTTGCCAACATTGAATCGTCCGTTCCATTGTTGATATTGCTTTCTTCATCGATTAATCGAAGGATTCCATATGGTTTGCTCTAGAAATTCGAAAATTTTCAGAGATCAGGTGGCGCTTCTAGCCAAATTTGAATCAAAGTTAGAAGAGTTTCTATAAATCAAAATCTTACCTGGAACAGTTGTACACATTCCGTATTATCCGTATACTCGATATTGGTCCACGAGATTCCCTCCTTCAAATATTCCTCTTGCTCAAATTGAAAAATATGTTGATTGAAATAAGACTGCAACTTTTCATTGGCATAATTGATGCACAGCTGCTCGAAACTGTTGCATTGAGCACCAACGTCTTCGAATCCGAAAATATCGAGGATTCCTGGAATTTATTCAAAGATCAGAATAGATGAATCTAAAGTTACGGTTACCAATATAATATCCTTTTCCAGCAGAGAAATCCTTTTTCAAAAGTGCTTGATTTATCCGCAAAACGATGTAATGGAAGAGAGAATTGTAGATACATTTGGCCATTGCATCGCGAGTGTTTGTAGCCTGGAAATTGAAAAAGAACGGATTCGAAATTCAAGTTCAGTACCAAAATTACTTACCTCAGATACACTATATCTCAAAACCACAGTTTCAGTCTTCATCACATGCCGTTTCATTGTCAATGCCTGCATCAAAGTCTCCGTTTTTATATGGAGTAAATTTGCAACCAAATCCACCACTTCCTCATTCTCAATGTATCCACTCTCATCACTATGGTATCCGTGCCTCTGGAATGAAATTTTGAGTTTAAAACCTTTTTTTTGTATGCTACCTTGATGTATGTGATATTTCCAAGGAGCAAAACTGCCGAAATGATTCCGAAAATAGTCTGCTGAGTTTTGGCACAAAATCCAACGGAACTCATTGCATGTCTCAATCGATCGAATTCATTCTTTTCATTGACACCTTCCAGCACAAATGGTTCATTCTGAAAGAGGGAATTAATATTTTTTGGATTTCCAGAACAAACCTGATTCAAGTACTTGTAGTCGTTCGGCTTCAATAGGAAATACTTTTTTCGTTCTTCTTCATCGGCACCCTCCAGAAGATAATAGAAGACGTGGTAGTTTCTGAAGACAATACATTTTGAGTGCACTTTTTTGGAAAGTTTAAAAATCACCTCTCTCCTTTTGTTTGAAAGATGATTCTGGACTTTTCGAGTAAGTAGATTTCAACATTCGCTCTATAAAATTAACCTTTCAAGCTTCTCAACCTATCAAAAAACTAAAAACTCACCCGGAAACCATTCCATTTTCTCGGTAATTGATTTTTATGAATTTTCCAAACCGACTACTGTTATTATTTGTCAAAGTGACTGCATTTCCGAATGCTTCTAAAACTGGTCCAGCTGACAAAAGTGTCTGTTCAGTACTGCATCCAGTGGATCCTTTTTGTGAGAGAGATATCAAATGAGACATCAAATGATTTGTCGATTCGGTTTTTCCAGAACCACTTTCGCCGGATATCACAACGCATTGATTTTCTTTTATTCGGAGCATGCTGAAATTTCCGTCAAGAAATTTTAGTCTAAACGAAAGACTCACTTATGATAACAAACATCGGCGATTGCAAAAATGTGAGGAGGAAGTGAGCCCAATCGTTTGCTTTGAAAGTACAATCTTGCATATTTCGGATTATAAATCGGAAAGAAACAAAATGGATTCACAGCGACTAGAATTGGGCCAATGTAGGTGTAGATGTGTCCATTTGCGAATCTTTCTCGTAAATTATCCAAAAGTGTTTGTTCGGTTAGTTCGGGAAGCATACAGAGATCCGCGTATTCTCGGTCCTGGAAAATTTTGAGTTTTTCGATAGAATCTTCAAGAAATTCCATTCATAAAATAGTAAGCTTTTTAGCATCTCGAAATTCTGAATTTTTAGTTTTGGGTTTCACAAATTTTGAGATAGAATCTAGAAAATAAAATCTCAAACCAATTCACCTGTGGCTGAACCAGGAACTTTGTCAAGAAAGCATCAATCGACGATGCCACCTCAGCACTTCCAAATCTTGTCCCTCCAGTTGCTGCCCGATATCCTCGATGTCGAAAAACGAATCGATTTTTTGGAGTTGCACTATCAACAACCACAGGAAGACGTGACCATATTGCCTGTACTGCAACTGGATATTCTCCTGGATCCAATCTTCTCTCTTTATATGTTTGACCATCTGGTGTACCCATCATTTCGAACAAATCAAAGTCTTGCACAGATTGACCTTCCAGTTCTGAAACCATCTTGGAATAATAGTCTAAGCCACTATCCCTCACCTGCCCTCCCGGCCAACACCTTCTCAATAAGCTCTTCGGTTGTGCATCTCTTATGAACTTCCAAGTGTACCGTATCATTTTCACAGTCCGGATTGAAACTGTGCATATAAACAGCAACTGTATGTGTATGTGCATCATCTGTTGCATTTATTGTGTGTGCACGACGGGGGAAACATCCCGTCGCTCCAGCTGATATTGAATCAAATGACATTTAGTCGATGGATTGAATCGGTGAGCATCGAGACGGGGAGGATGCTGGAAAGTTGGAAGATGAGGTAGAATAAGGTCGAGCCGGAAGAGGGAGAAGCTTTGATTTTTGAAAAGTTGGAATTTCATTTCAACGCCACAGGTGATACTACAGTATTTTAAGATTACACAATTTCAGATTTCATAGTCACAATTTCAAATCGCCCAACCCCTCTTCTCCCATTATTCCTCCCTGGGACCTTCCCGCCGGGGAGAGCCCTCGGTGGAGGAATATAAAAACGAAGAAGATTCAACGGAATATCGGAAGTGAATCTTTTGAGTATTTCCGGCCGGAATAAAAGAAGAAACGAAAAAAAGAGATTTGTTGCCGGGAGAAAAAGAGAATTGCATGTGGGAAGAATCCTCTGTGTTGGATTCAGAGAGAGGGATCGGAAACATTCAGAAAAGAGAAAACACACGAACCGACAACGATGCACACACACAGAGAATTACACTTGCACCGCAGATTATTTTTATCAGATTGTGAGGGGGAGTATCGAAATTTCAACATTGATTGGGGACGTCGAAGAAATTGGGGGATCCCCCAAGAAGGGAGGTTTTGGTGAAGCAAAGAGGAAGATGGAAAAAAAATCTGGAACTAAAATTTCAAAGACATTGAGCTGATCTTTTCCCAAAAAATAAGGAACATGGAATCGAAATATTCGAAATCTGAAGGTTAAAGATCTCTACTCATTCCAAACTCCGTCAGTCTGGAAGAAGTATTTTTGTTCCTTCCAACTCGTCATCGATCTCTCATACATCAAAAAGATAAAAATTTGCAGCTGTTCCTGCACATCGAAAAACAAAGTGTAGGAGGAGGAGGAGAATGGAATCAAAGGTAGTTGTAGCCAGAGGGGGAATAGTTGGAGGAAAGGGGCTTTTGAATTGATGAATCAGAGAGTATGTATCTGAAAGACGTACAAAGAAGAGTCGTACGGTTCGGTTCAAAAGGTTGGTAACTTTCGGCATTTTCAGTTGGAAAAGACCTATCTACAAATTAGCACTGAATAAAAATCATCACAGTCCAAAAAAAATCAGCACAGTCCAAAGCAGGGTTCTAAACAAAAAAACTAGACCTTCTGAAAGCGATTTTGAGCCAAGATATGGGTCTTCAAAGCAAGCCAATTTTTGTGTTGGCTGCACATTTTTGAGCTCATATTATGCTAGTCTCAGTGAATGTCAGTCCTGGCTGAATTTTTCGTCGTTTTGTGCCAGCGATATCTCACCACGAGCAAAATATTTAATTTAAAGGAACACATCGTAGTTTGTAGGTCAATGTCACATTTGTTGTATTTCGCGCCAAATGTTGTTGAAAACCGTTCGAAAAACGAGAAAAAATTGAAAATTGACCTACAAACTACGGTGTGTTCCTTCAAATTAAATATTTTGTTCGTGGTGAGATATCGCTGGCGCGAAACCCCGAAAAATTCAGTTAGGACTGAGATTCAGTGAGACCGGCAAATATCTGAAGTTACGTGACTGCTCTGCTGATTTTAAAAGCAGATAACAGCTTCCCAGTTTCGTTATTATCTGCACCGAAATTTACAGAAAAAGTTGAAAGGGTGACCTCAAATACGTCCCCTGTGAGGAAAAATTCAAGGTCACCTCAGTCAAATCAGATTATCAGAATCACTTTTTTATACACTCAATGTTTTCATCTGAAGATTTCAAGAGAATTTTATGTTGTGGAAGAATCTTTAGATCTGCTAGCTTGTTAAAACTCATCCATCGAAAAACCAAAATTTTCTAAATGCACGTATTTTACTTTCAATCACAGGCAGAATCTTCGGATTTTCAACAATATGTGAACTTCTTCAAATTAAAAAATTCTAATTCTAAATTTCTCGAACTTGTTCAGGTCGGGTTGATACAAAAACAAGGAGCCCTAGGATTAAAAGTGAACGACTACAATTAGGAAAGTTACAGTTTCAAAGTGCTCCAATCAAACAGAAAAGACTTCAACCCACACAAACTCATGATCCTATAGTCGAAAACGTAAAAGTAAAAGTCGTTAAATGTTTTGTCTCTGAAGGAATAATAAAAACTGAAAATAATAAGTGTGATGAGCTAGTTGGACAGGAGCTTTCGGGAGCTGCTTTCTTTTTCTCTTTTTTCCTCGAGAGAGAGAGAGAGAGAGAGAGAGAGAGAGAGAGAGAGAGAGAGAGAGAGAGAGAGAGAGAGAGAGAGAGAGAGAGAGAGAGAGAGAGAGAGAGAGAGAGAGAGAGAGAGAGAACAACAAGAAAATGAGAAGATGAAGAATCTTCTGATTTTCTCTCTCTCTCTCTCTCTCTTTCAAACAGCACTTGGTTCTTTTTGTTAACAGAGAAAAAGAGGAAGAGAAAAATGAAAAATGGGAGAATGTAGTGATGAGGAGACCCATCGATTGTCAGCAAAAAAAGATGGATAGATCAATTGGTGATGATGAAAATAATGGGAGGATCAGGACATCCGGAAACATCATGGAGGGATTTTGGTATTCTTCGGATTTTTGGTGATGGAAAATGGGCTATCTGGAAAACACGGTCACTAGTAAGACGACAGCAATTTTGATTTTTTTAGGGCTCTTCTTTTTTCAGTTTTTAGAACTAGAATTTTGATATTTTAAGCTCAAAAGTTGTTCATTATGAGTTGAGGCCAGATTCTTCTGTAAATTCGGATTCTTCTGTAAATGTGCGCAATTTGTAAATTCAGCGATTTTCAGGTTCTGAGATTCTAAAATTCTAAAGTTTGGAGCTTCGGAGATTCCGAATTCGTGTCTGAATCTTTTTCGAAACCGAAGAGAAGCGGGAATTTCAAAATTCTGTAGTTTTCATGGTTCTGATTTTTCTGAAGTTTTTACTTCTGTCAGACTTCTGAATTTTCAATGAATGAACTTCCCTTTAAAAAACTTTTTATCAAATGTATGATTTCTTGACTAAGAATAGTTCAAGATATTGGAAAAAACTGAAAACCCAAAACTAATTTCTACAAAAACTTTTGTAATTTTTACAATCTACTTCAGGTTGATAATGAATGATAAACCAAAGAAAGACCAAGGAACGGTATTCGAAAAAAGAAGAACAAAACGGTATGGAAAATGCGAAAAGATAAAAAGGGGTGAGATTTTCTCACCTTTTTTTCCATCGTTTCAATATATATCCCGAAAGAGATTTTAGTTGAGCCTCTCGCGGTGGTTTCTCTCTCTTTGAATTTCTATTTGGACGGTAAACATACTCAACGCCCTTTGATTCTCTTATCATTTCCACCGCACTTATCACCTATTCTTTGTGATCCGAAGCACGCAAGAAGCTCTAAACATAGAGAAATAGTGTGGGATTTGAAGAGACTCAGAGATGGAAAGTAACTCGCGCTGAGGAGTCACACGTGACAAATTGCGCACATTGATAACTCGATGATGATTGGGGAGAGAGACAAAAAAGAAATATTGAATCATGAAATTGAACTCTTTTTGGTCCTTTTTGAGTGGCGAGTTCGGGATCTTCAGAAATTGGGTCTAGTTTTGATTCAATGGAAGGTTGCTGAAGATTCTAACGTTTGAACAGATTACAAGAAATCAAATAGTTTTTTTTCTGAAAGCTGTACTTGGGCTCTATGCAGCATCGTTCATGCAAACTAGATCTGAAGTTTGACCCAGTTTCTCGCACCTTGGGCAAACTAGGAACTCAAAAATAATTGTAAAGTTAGCTCACTCAATATTTAAACTCCAAAGAAATATATCATTTACAAGTGTGCATATCTCTGATCTAGGTTTCAAAATGCATTAGTAACTTTTGTTGTCATTTTTTCGGAGAACAGGTAAGTTAGCCAAACTAATTTAGCACAGATCGATTCCGCTCAGTTTCTTACATATGCGCTAAAGATTTTATTCAATTTGGTCCATTTTCAGCCGACTTATGAGCTATCAAAGCCGCAAAAGGTGAAACGGAAGGAAAATCAGAACGCCCCACCCCTCACGTGTGGTGGTCCCTATCTATGCTCTGTTCAATTTTTTCTGTCGTTTTTAATTTAAAAAAAACGTAACCTATTACCATCCTTCATATTCTCAATACGTGGGAAAAAAGGCGGTTATAAGGAGACAAAATCTAAAAAATTCAATCAGTTTAAACAGCACTTGTTTGCCTAATAACTACTATCCGACTATGATAACAAAGTGTCGTGGAAAGCGGACAATGGATGTGAGAATTGTGATGGTAGGAAAAGACTATTCAGAAAGTGGAAAGGACACAGAAATGGTCTATCAAACTTTCAGACGTTCCTTCTGCTGACCTTCTTGTGGATTCCCTCAGCTGCTACTCAAGTTTTCGATGATTATTGGAAGGCTTATCAGAATCTGGACTACGACATCGATCACAGTTCACTCATACTTTGCTACTCAATGGATGGAAAAATTGAATTAGTTGATAAGGATAACGCCGAGAAAGGATTTAAGTGCACTGGATATTCGCAAACTTTTGTTGAAAACAACGTAGGAAATGATTTGTCTCTTCGATAGAAACTTGTCGAATTTTAGAAGCAGGCAATGGAATTTTGTACCAGCAAAGCACCGTATCACATTATTAAAGCTGAGCCTATGATGTCAACTGGTGGAGTTAGTTGCGTCTTTCGTAAGAAATCTTTAGAATTTTTTATTAGAATAAAGACGATTTCAGAAATCAACCTGAAATGTGAAAATGGATGGACACAGATTCAGAACAAATGCTATCAGCTGACAACTCAGAAACTGACTTTCGACGAGGCCATCAAACATTGTAAGAGTAAGAAGCCTAATCTCCGTTCGGGTCTTGCTTTTTACTACGATGGTCCTCTTAACCATTTCCTGAAAGGTTTGTTTTTCGCTGAAGCATGGGTTAATGTTGATGAAATCTCCAACGATCCTGGAATTACTGAAAGAGGAGTATTGATTATGAATGCTGGATATAAATATGACGTTCGACCGGGAACACTTCTTCTCTTCGATCCTCAACTCGAATTCAAAGCTATTTGTGAGTATTCTCCCCCGATGAAAATGGCTGAAATGTATCTGATGGCTGGCATATACAGTGAGATTTACCCAATTCATGTGACTACGAATGGTGCCAGCTTCTCGACTTCAAGCTATTTGACGTATGTTCGAGAGATTCGAAATGCGTTCAGTTTTTATTTTATTCAGGATCGAACAACTTAAACTCACTAAAAACAGCAAAGGAAAATATGCGGAAGTATTCACAACGGAAAACATACGAGAAAGATGCAAGAATATCGGAAATATCATTGGTGTGGACAGTCATCCCATGGCATCGATTGAAGAAGAATTTGATACCGTCAAAGAGTTCTTAACGGTAATCGGATTTTTTTAAATTTTATAAACTTTCTGAATGTTTCAGGAGCATCGTTTCCACTTGACAAGTGCTTTTAAGAATGAGTATGCTTTATTTGCATTTTGTTCTTGTTTTTCGAGAATCTCTATCTTACAGAGGATGTCAACGAACGACGTATCAAGATATGGACGGTGCAACGGGAACATTGTTGGAAGTCTACAGATCGGTGCATGACAAGAAAAATGACTATGGATTTTGCAATGCGTTCAGTTTCAGTTTCCATCCGTATGTTTCAATGAGAACTGATAAGACTAATATTTTTTGTTTTTATGTTGAATCGTCTTCCTTCGATGGCCGGGACACGAGCACCAGCGCTCTGCTCTCTTCGTTAGGTTCCAATCGTTTTTCATTTGCTCAATGTTTCCATTTCAGATTCATTCTCTTATGAGTACGGTGATTGTGACAGTGGATGGATACCAATCGAACGGTCGAAGACAACTAGATTCTGCCATTATGTAACAACAAGGTCTTCTCTCTTAAACTTTTGAATAACTTGTTTCAGATCTATGCTGGTCGAACGGTAATCCGCGAAGAAGCTGTTAAGGCCTGCCTCGCTAAGAATTCGGTGTTGACTGGATTCGAGACTTCTGAAGAGTTTGAGGAGTTGAAAAAACACAGTAAGATTTGGTTTACCGTATTCCCAGAGCTTCCACTCTATTTTCTTGTAATTGCAGTTAAGACGAATGGCCATTACTGGCTTGGAGGTGTCAATCCATGTGCGGAAGATTGTACGGATCCTACTTATAAGGCTAGCTGGGATCGAGGAGTATCAAGAAACACAAAACTTCTAAACAGTTTGGAAAGCAACTTGTACCCGTGGGGAAGGGTTGAGGATCCATTTATCTCTTACCGCAGTGATGGGAACGAATTTCACACTCAGTAGGCTTTTGCTTTTGCTTTTGACAATCCATCAGACAACTCAAGTTCAGAAATTCTTGAAACTTTTACAATATGATCACCCCGTTGTGGTATGAAAATCCTCAAAATATTTTTTCCGTCCGACATCCGGTGCCGAGATATTGGTTCTCAAAGTGCCAAATTTAGCACTGCAGTACTAATTCAATGGTATTTTATAGACTATATTTCTAGTTCTAAGCGTTATTTTGAGTTGAAACTTTGTCAGAACACGTAAATGTGACTAAACTACACATTGGTATAATTTTTTCGCAAAAAACATTTTTTGACCGAATTTCGAATTTTTTGCTACCTTGGGCATGAGCGTGCATTTTTTCGATATGTTTTCCAATTTTTTTTCTTTCAAAATTTATGTTATTGAATAGTGTAGACAAAACTACGTATGCTGACAAAGTTTCAGGACGGAACATATCCTAAAACTGTAAATATTGTCTTCCGAAAACCCTCAAATTAGTACTGAAATAGTGCATTCGGAACTTTGAGAACCAATATCTCGGCTCCGGATGTCAGGCGGAAAAAATATTTTGAGTATTTTGTTTTTACAACAAGATAAGCAAATGGTGAAAGTTTTGAGGAATTTCTGAACTTACGGGGTCAGATGATTCCCTTGTTAATGTATTAACTGATTTTCTTTTTAATATAGTGCTGCTACCTGGAAAAGCTACTACATCTGTGGAAAATATCCTCCAATGATCGTGAAGAAAGTTGAAATCAAAGATTTGAAGAAGAACGGGAAATAATCGAGACAATAGGATCCAACAACTGCAGTTTGATTGGTGTTTATCCTAATAATCGTCGAATGCTTTAATTAAGTAAAATATAATTATAAAGATAATAAAGATAATTACTAATATATCAGAAACAGAAAATAGATTTGAAAAGTTTGAAGGATTTCTCTATGAGAGTGTTGTATAGTGAGGTGTCTCTCTCATTGTGTCGTACTGTAATCAGACGAATAGCTCCTGGGGGAAAAAAAGGGGACCTCGCTAAATGGGAGCCAATTCCAAAATAATGTTGTGTGCATATCGTTCAAGCTTGGCCGCGGGCACCCAGCCGCTTCCTCCGTGCCCTTGGACTCGTGCCCCTGGCGCCGCGCCGACCTATTCACCATGGCCATCGGTACGTTGGCCATGGTCGAACAAAAAATTTATAAGGTGAGAACTTGTGAGAACTTTGGAGCATTGCAATTTTCAAGTGTGTGTTGATTCGACCAAAAATAATACAAATAAATACACGTTAAAGTTAAATTCTGATTATATACGTGAACTCTTCACGACACGAATCCACGTACAACTTAATCAGCTAACAAAAAAATGCAACTGCGCAAAAATCAGTTTCCCAAAACGTTAGTCCTTCGGCCCGCAACGCAATGAGACCCCTTCTCAAGTGAGTTTCAGTTAAATGAACTCTTCTAGAACAAATCCTAAAATTCAGATTTGCGTTGACCGCATTCATCGGTCTCTCAATCGTCGTTGCCTATCGTTTGTATCATGTGAGAAATCGCAAAAGGAGCAACTGTAATAACAAGAAAAAGCAGCCGATTCGAAAGTTGAAAAGTGAGGGTTTCGATCGACAAACGAATGTATAACCGCATAACCGTATATGTTTAGGAACAACCCCTAAAAACTCACCAACCACGGATAGTTCGGCGTCCAGAAAGAGTAGTCCGAGTCCGAAAAAGATTGCTCAGAAGAAACCAAAGGAGGATGTAAGATTCAAAGTATTCGAATTCAGAAAAATTATTCTTCAACTTTCAGATCTCTCTCAGACCAACTGGGTCGGATATTCTTCATCCCGCACCATTCGATGTAAACACTTCAAATATTTCAAAGTCAAATATTTTTTTTATTTTCAGAATGTCACCGGAACCATGACTGTGCCTAAATCAAAGGAAAAGGCTGATGACTCTTCCTCCCCGCATTCTTCAATTACTGATGTGGTACGGTTTCCGAAAAAAATATGAAATTTATGGAATAGATTTTCAGAGAGATGAGAAATCGAGGGATTTGTCTGAGGCCAGAATCTCACCAAAACCAGCAAAGAATTCTGCAGAGAAAGCCGAGGCGAAATCGAGTTTGATTGGATTGGAGACTGGATCGAAGGAGGAGGATAAGAAACCGAAGGAATCGTCGTCGAATTTGGATAATGTGAGTTGGATGAAAGTTAAAAAGACTAAAAGAGATCTGAGTCAGTTTTGTCAGAATCTGGAAGAGCCAATCTAGTGAATTCTGGCCTAGAGAACCTATTTTTGAGAAACCTAAACTACTAGAAAGATTCCAAATCCTTAAGAAAAATCCCTTACAATTAAAGAATACTAAAGTGTTTCAAAAAAGTAGGATATTTTTATATGGATCGATTCAAATTGTTGTAGACAAGAAAAAAACTCGTGGTCCTTCGTGAAATAAAATAGGACCACGGAGCGCTGTTTTTGACACTTTGAGAGCTTGAAACTCGATTTAGGTTAATTTTTGGACATGTCTTCAAGAGGATTTTTTCTTGTCTGCAACAATCTGAATCGATCCATATAAAAATATCCCATTTTTGGGGAACACTCTAGTACCCCTTTAAAACACACTTCAAAAACGAACGTTTTTTCAGCGTCCTCCAAACCAGCTGGTTGGAACTCAAACCGAATCGGAACGCAAGGAAATCGAACAAATGCCTCATTCATTCGATAGCTGCGCAGCGGCAAAGTTCGAACCGGCTCAGAAAGGATCGTGTTCGGAGAAAGTTGAGGACTCTCCAAAGTCGGTAGCCAAGATTTTGGATATTTTGAAGAAGGAAGAACCTGAACAGAAGGTAGAAGTTGTGGAGGAGAAGAATAAGGATCAGAAGCCAGAGGAAAAGAAAAAGAGAGAGATAATTGAGAATGGATCAGCTGAGAGAAGTTTGAGTGAACCAGAGACAACCCCTGTTGCCATTGTTCCAATGGGTAATGGTGGTAAGTCGTCGAAGTGAAGAGGAATGATTCTGAATAAAGATTTTCAGTTTTTCGAGTATTTGAATTTCACACAACATAAACATAATTGAGCAAAGCAAAAAGAAGTTCTGAACATTCTTCTTCCACAATTACAGTATTCCCTCCATTTTCGTAATTCCAGCCATCCTTGCATTCGGAAATCCGGTTCCACCGAGTTCGTCTTCAACTCAGAATGCTCCGCCACTGGAAACCCTTTCTCCATCTTCTCCGGTACTAAATCGTACTTCAATTTTCCCGAATTTTCACTTTTTCAGGGAACCACTGAGCCCTCATCTGCTCTAATCGAAACCGTTTCTGCCGAGAGAAGTGCCGAATCGTCGATTTCTCTAGATGGTCCTCAATCGATGTACAAAGTCTGTAGATGCCGAAAAAAGGATCGAAGTGGATTACTAAATGATTCGGATGCTCCTGTCTACGATCCGAATATCAAATTGGATATTCCAGTGACCAAAGTGCTTCCAGTCAGTTTCAACAAGTACAATCCACCGAATCTTTTGGATCCTCCCACTTATGGAAGTACTGAAATCATCGAACTTCCCGACTTTTACACAACTCCTAACGAAGATGAACCGGATGTCAGTCATACTTTCTTACTATTCCATTCGAATCCCTTTTTCCAGAACTATTTGTCTCCGATGTACCCAATGCTCGCCACTATGAATGCTGCTCACCAACACGCTTGTCTCATCAACCATCTCATTGAGAACTATGAATTTTTCGAGTGAATTGAATTTATTTATTTATTATTAAACGGGGTTGACAACTTGATTATGAGAGTGAGAATTGAGATTTATGACGGATTGAGAGAAAAATAGTGAAAAATTAATAGAATAACAGAGTGTATATTTAGAGACAGGTAAAAGCACGAAACGTTTCAATGACATTTCGTAAGAATGCGATTCGGCAATTTGCTCAACAGAGCACATAATAGAAATGGTACAGACGAGACATCTTCAAGAATCAATGATATTCGTGTCAATTTCGTCGACAATCACATCTTCAACGACAGCTTCCTCCAGGATTTCATCGTTGACTACCTCTTCCTCGATGACCTGTTCCAGATCACCTGAAACGAGATTTCGTATTTTCTAAAAACGTTTTCAAACTCTTACCAGAAAGATTTTTATACTCCTTGTCCTCTTGAATTGGCTCACTGGATCCAGGAACTCCATCAGGAACTTGGACAATCTCCTCCACAATTTCCTCAACGATATCTCCTTCATTCCCCATATGCATCATCTCCCCGTTATCTAGCACTTCTTCTCCTGCCAATATTTCAACTCCGAAGGTTTGATTCACAATTTGGAGGAGACGATGTTCGTTCTTCTCGAAAAGCATTTTGAACAACAAGTCGAACGTGTCATTGTCAGCTGATGTTCCGAACGAGTTCTTCGCAATTCTCCATATCGCTTCGTTTCTGTTGGAACCGCGGACCATTCCAGTTCTAGGTAGCAAGTAGCTCTTGTTATCCGCTACAGAATGATGAAGAGGATGGAGCGGATGGTGTTGGTGATGAACTACATCTTCTAATGGCTTTCTCAATGGATAATCTCGTTGTTGTTGAGATGGCATTTGTGAACCGACAATTTCTTCAGTATGCGCTACTTGCATATCTCTTCCATCAAAATATTGATCACGTAATAACTTTGACTTCATGTTTCCGGCTGATGACGTAGATGGAGCTGATGGATCGATAGTATTCGACCATTCGTCAACATACCCTGAACTTTCTATCATCTCGTTTTTCATGTCGTATGGCTCTTGAGAATGCATAGCATCTCCAGTCGCACTCATTATTTCGCGACGGCGCACATAATAGAGCATTTTAGTGTTGACTGTGATTCCGTATTTGTCCAAAATCTCCTTCGCCACTTCCACTGGAGTCATTCGAGAGAGAAGACTATGAACATCCTCACGGACCTGAGGTGGCAGACGTTGCAAAGAATACTCCTGAGAGAGCGCGTTCATATTGACTGGTGTTGGCATTTCTCCTGGTTCGGTGTACCAGTAGATGATCATCGCGTGTCCTATCTGATGTCCATTCTTCAGTACATAGGTAACCTTCTTTCGAAGACGTGGACACCGAGGAAGAGTGGCTGTGTAGACGTGAAGTTGGAATTCAGTTTGATCATTTCGACGATTCGGTGTTTTCCACACGCGAAGTTGTCCATCTCTATTGAGAGCCAGCGCACTTTTTGAAGATTTTGGTCGTTTTGTGATTCCATCTGAACATTGAAAATTGAATTAGTCTAAATGATAATTTGGACATACGAGGATTAGTATTGTTGTTCTCCGACCACGGAACCAAATTATCCGTCGTCAAATTGCGCGCATCCACTTCGAGGCCATCAATGAAAAATACGAAAGCAGCTTTACCGGTGGTAGCTGGTGGAAGAGTCGGGACTCGATTATTCAGACAATTGAGTTGTTCGCTGAAAATGAGGAAATTAAAATACCAGTTTCTAAAGTAAGTACTTACATTAAAGCTGGTTTATTAACCAAAAAATGAAGCTGACGGTTTCGATTGTTCCAAAAGTCCATGTCCAAAAGCTCGAGGTACATAGATCCATCATCACACATCTGTGTAGGAACAATGAAAGGACACTCTTTCTCAGTTTCTGACACATCCGAAACATCATTGTCAATATCATGAGCGTCAATTGTCTGAAATTGAAAATAATCAGATGATTTGGATACAATTATACTCACCGGTTTTCTAACACCTCTCTTGGCGAATCTTTTCAGATATCCTCCATGCATTCTCGGAAGATCTCCTTCTAAATTGTAGTCGTACATGATGAGAGCGTGGCTGACAACTAATCTTGATTCAGTCTCCATCATGTAGTAAATCTTCTTTCGAAGCCGAGGCTCTCGTGGATTTATAGAATACAAGAACACCAGATGGAATGGGCAAGTCTTGTAGTCCACGTCTTTGATCTGATAAATTTTCTGTTAGAATCAAGCGTACAATTACGAGTTTACCTGAAATTGGGAGCCCATTTCATCGCAAATCACTCCAACTTTTCGAACTTTCGTTCTATAGCATGTAGGGTTAACTGCGTTTCCATTATGTGACCACGGAGAGAAATCGTCTCGATTGATGTCATGTGGGAAAATGGAAGTTCCAGCGACGAAGAAAGCATAAGCGCGAGCGTTTCGAACGATTGGAGGATGTCCTGGTTTAGCATAATTGAGAAGGCCTCGTTCTTCTCTGAAAAAAATAAGTTCAAGTTAGAATAAAAAACATTAACTGAAGGACATACACAACGTTGGTATTGGCAATCCACTCCAAAACCGCTTCAAATGAGCTTGCTATTCTCTTGTGTCGAACTGTCAAATAGATATGACCCGTATCGAGTTGGCGAGGGTTCTCAAAATATGGAGCCGGGTTCTCTTGTTGTGTCAGCGGATCGTCATCAAACTCTATATCATAGCCGTTGTTGAGAACATCTTCTTGAGACATTTCCAGCATTTCGTCTTGCATGACATGCTCATGGTTCATAGCTGGAATCGACATAAGGTTTCGTTGATGGTGCACATCCTCAATCTCATCGTGAAGGGGATCGTGATGACCAATGACTTCTTCTTCCACAACTTCAATATCTTCGACGTCTATGAATTGATCATCCTCCACAACATCGTTGTTAAGAACACCGGACGATGTCGAAGGTTGTTGAGAATTTCTTCCGAGGCCTTTCTTCTCCTCCGACCACGAAATCATGTGTTGGCTTTTAGATGGTGTCCCCATCGGTGTTGATTCTTTGACGAAAGATACTGGTATTGGACCATCTCGAACATACTCGTAAATATAACAGACGTTTCCGAGAATAATCGAATTATTGCGTTGAACGTATATCACCTAAGTGAACAAAATAAGATTTGCTTGTTAAATTATGACACTTACTCTTTTCCTGAGTCTGGGACATCTAGCCAATACAGACATAGTTTCCACGAGACACAGCGAAGAAGTCGGCCATCCGTCGATACCTTTGTTTGGTACCGCGAAAAATCCATTTTCTTCTTGGATCAATGGTCTGCGCGTTGAACGGACACGTGGTGATGATCCTTCGCCGCTCGATACGTTAACAGTCCATGGCGACAGACCGTCTCCAGTGTGATGAATATGATTGGCGACAAAGTTCGACGGGACAAAATACACGAAAACGCCTACTGTAGAAATGAGAGGAGGCATGTAAGGTGTTCGTCGATTGAGACAGTTTGACTGATCGAGTAGACTTGGTTCGTTGACGAGGTATCGGAGCAGCAGCTTTTTATTCTGTGCCCATCCGAGTTTGCTTGGTCTGACACGAAGGAAAATACCGCTGCGTGGACCATGGACGATTTCGTCCTCGAACTAAAAAAGAAGGTGTCAACGCTTTTCAGGAGTGTTATTATCTTACCGGTGAGCCTCCTTCTTCCATATCAATCGACATGTTAGGATCGGTGGTTGTTTCCATCATTGCATTACGCAGATAGTCGTTTCCATGTGGAAGGTTCACAACAACTGGCGCTTCTCCTTGACATGTATAATCGTAAAGAATCAACACGTTACCGTAAATTTGACCATCTCGAGAAAGGTAGAAAATCTGCAAAACAGGAGAATGAAACTATTTTCGTGACCGAAAACAACCTTCTTCCTCAATCTTAAAAGCCTTGGAAGCCATGCACTATACTCTGTTAGATGAAGTTCGGCTACTCGTGAGTCTGTTTTGATCGTCTGAAGGCGTCCGTCCAGTTTACCGACAGGATGACGTCGAACATTTGGCTTGATGACGGGATCTCCAAAATGTTCTCCGGAAGAACTCCATGGTTTCAAATCGTCGTTCGAAATATCCTTGACTGATGTCAGTTTTGAACCATCAACATAGAATGCAAAACAAGCCTTGTGTTGAACAAGTGGTGGGAGACGAGGTGGTTTATCGAGCATCCAGCCTCCTTCGCGACTAAAATATATATATTTATAAAAGAATAGAAAAGTAATGTTTACATCATATTGATCTCTTGTTCGTTAGTCAGCAACTCGATAATTCTCTCTTTACGAAGCAAGTATGCAAGGCATCCAGAGATAACCGTCGCATAGCAATCGCCATTTTCTGTCGCCTCCACTTCGTCCTCGAACTGAAAAACTTTATGAAAATATTTCTTCCTAATCCATTATTCTTCTTACCAATTTGACATGAAATTGCCTGTCTGCAAGTGCCTTACTGATAACTCGCTCTCCTTGCATTCTGAACGCTTTTGGATGATTTTGAAGTAGCCTTGGAATGGGGAATTTTTTGTCTTTTTTCTCTGCTTCCACTCTTTCTGCTAGTGTCTTTGATCCGTCCGGTTGTTCAGCAGTTTCTCCAGCACCCAGTACTTTACGTGGGCGACCACGACGTTTGCTAGGTCTGTAAATAAGAAATTGTCAGAAATGATTCTTCAAATGATCCTTACAAGTTCATTTCCAGATCTGGGGGCTGCCCATCCAGGTAGTCATCATCCTCATGGTCTGCGAACGAATCCAACTCATCAACATCTTCACCAGTTATGTGAATTCGGTTGTCGTTATAGGCGGTTGACATGTTCAGAATTGGTGGGCCATCGTCATCACCAACAGTTTCGAATGGATTCTCAGCCTCTGTGAGCTGATGAACGGAACTATCATCATACAAATGTTGCTAAAAAACCCTCAGATGAAATAATTCAATATTGGTTTCGGTTAACAACTTACAGATTCTAAGCCAGAATCCAACTGTGCTGATGCTGAAGATGGTGTCTCTCCAATATCTTCTTCCAATCGTGGAAGTGTCTTCCTCTTCTTCGATCCCTTCACTGCTCCCTCCTCACGAAGTCTTTTAGCAACGGGTTTCTGAGACGAAGAACTTCCTGCAGCTTCTGCTCCCAGCGCTGTGAGACCTTCCTCTTCTTTCGGAACTCCAGGAAGTTGGAGCTCATAGTCTTCATTATTGTACAACACTGATTTCCGAGCGTTTCGTTTTGGTCGTGTCGATGCTGATGAAGACGACTGCGTTTCAGATTCAGGTGCTATACTCGTTACTGTTGCTTGTGACTGCTCTTCCACGATTACCGTTTCGACGGAATGCTCTGGTGCGACATCCTGAATACAGGTAACATAAGTTTTGGTTTTCTGCTATTCGATTTAGAATAGTGAAAGTTCCCTATGCATGATTGGAGTGTTCGGTATTTGAGATTTTATTCAAATTGGTTTCTAGAACAGTTGCGCGTAATATTTGATGCATCATTTGTGTTTGCACTGAATTGTTCGCTCAAACTTTCATTTCGCAAAATTATTTTTTTTCTAAACATGATTCGATTTCCCAATTAATCTATTTCACACTTATTCAACGATAGTGTTAGGCTGTATAGCTAAAAAGAATACGATAATCTGTCAAGACATGATGACGAACCTGGTCAGATTGAATTTCTGCTGCATCGACTTCTTCGACAGCTTTATCTGTCTCTGTTGTTTCCTGTGACATTCTGAAAAAAAAACTCCGTAAATCAGGGGCATTTTTGGTTTTAAAATAAGCGAGCGAAATTCAAATACATTGATTTGTAGTCCGCAACGCACGCACGCAAGCGTACACCCCGCGAGAGAACATTGAAGGAGAGGAGGAGACGGATTGCGAGTGTGCTAGGCGAGAGAGTGTAGCGGGCGAAGAGAGTCTGGTATAGAGAATAGAGAGAAAAGAGGGGGAAACGGAGGGCAGCGACAATCATTCAAATCCTAAATTCTCTCTCCAAGAACTATATTTTTCGGTGTGCACATTTCTTTTATTCTACAATGCATTGTTCTTTATTCAAGTTCACCTATTTAACGATTAAACTGCGGTTTTTAAACAGAATCCAAATCGGAGCGTTAGGAAAATTGCGGACTTTGGCCTACACATGACGCAAAATCACACTTTGGCCCGACAGGTCTACTGTAGCAGGTCTCGACGCGAAAATGCGGAATGGTCGGAAAAAGTTGCGAAACTGACTAGCGCGAAAAAAATACCCGGCGGTAGAAAGAGGCAAAAAAGCAACGTTTTTGCTTTCGTGGTCAGAAAATAATTGTATTTTGTCACAGCTCTATTGTCGAGTACCGCATTCTCAACTGTGCAATTGCAACCTTCGATTCAACCGGTGCTGAATTTATTTTATTCATTCATCGAAAGTGACTATTTGAAAATTTGCAAAATAAATAAAAATTGATTAGGAACAATGTGTACTTCTTCGTTGCTTTATCGAGGTTCTCGATGTCGGTCTGATCGACCATGATTTGATGTACAAACGACACACATTACAAGTAACCAATATTTAAGGAATATACACATTGGGCCAGAATTATATCGAAATGAAAAAAGAGTGAAAACAGTGCAGCAATATTGGGTCGGATAAGTTATGAGAGCAGCACCACTCAACTCAGATCACAATCTTCTGAAAAAAAAGGGCGTAAAAATAAGGGCGAATGTAAATAATGGGGGGAGGAGGCGAATAAAAACGATTCCGAATGAAAGTTACAATTACTGCACCCCAATATCCCAAATGAAGAACATCTGTAGCCGCAGGGACAACAAAAGTTCGACACGATTCGCGTATATTAGGTGCAAATGGGATGAAAGAGAGGCAGTACAAAAAAGACAAGGCATTACGACAAATACACACGTTATCACAAAAACACGATGCGATTTATGAATTGCAACACTGCTTCTTTGGGGGTTCAGTAGGCGGGGCTGGAATAATTGTGCCACTTCCACCACCATATCCTTGCCGATCAGTCCCAACGTGCTTATTGGACACAGATTTATAGATCTCCGTCAGGATGTTTGTGAAAGCCGCTTCAACGTTAGTACTATCGAGGGCAGAGGTCTCTGCAACAATGATCATATTTCGTAAACATTTTAAAATGTTTTGCTTACCAATGAATGATAATTGGTTTCGTTCAGCGTAAATCTTTGCTTCATCTGTAGGAACAGCACGCAAGTGGCGGAGATCACTTTTGTTTCCAACCAGCATGATAACAATGTTCTGATCAGCATGATCACGTAACTCCTTCAACCACCGTTCTACATTCTCGTACGTAACATGTTTCGCAATATCGTAGACAAGAAGAGCTCCGACAGCTCCACGATAATAGGCGGATGTGATGGCACGATAACGTTCCTGTCCTGCAGTATCCCAAATTTGAGCTTTGACTGTCTTCCCTTCTACCTGGAAAGAGGAAATAGTATCAATCTTCAAATTGATTCACTTACTGAGATGCTTCTCGTGGCGAACTCGACTCCGATCGTAGATTTCGATTCCAAGTTGAACTCATTTCTTGTGAAGCGAGACAGCAAATTGGACTTTCCAACGCCAGAATCTCCGATCAGGACAACTGAACATAAAACATTGATTTTTAGAAACAAAATCAAGCCAACCTTTGAACAAGTAGTCGTATTCGTCGTCGCGAGAGCCCATCTTTTCTGAAACTAAACAATAATTTAAATGTATATGTATGTATGAAGAAGCGTTATTATGAAGGAAAGGACATCGATCGTATGATTCATCCCAAGCCAACAATGTTTTCTTTCGAAAATCAATAGAAAGAGAGAGAACGCAGAATTGTTATGTCTGGCGAAAGGATTGGAAATTTTATGTTCTGTTCTCGGCGGGCAAAAAATCGGGAATGAGAAATCAGAAACCGGTTCCGTGCCCGAAACAATTCCACCGTCTACAGCTGAATCAGTGCATGATTCTATCTAGAAGAAAAGCGATCGAGAAACTTGGACGCGTAAGATAAGGATGCAGGGAACAGAAAAATGAAAAAAAAAACACCTGACGAAAAAAAACATTCAGGTTGAATTTTAGAATGTCTGACTGCAAGTCAAACGAAAATGGAAAAGGAAAGTGTTATGAAAGAGCGGTTGCGAGCTTATCAGACCAAAAGAGGAATTGAAAGTCGGAACTTTGTTTGCTGACAAGATTTCGAAATAGTCAAACAGTATTTAACAACTACAAATCGATTTATTTCAGTTTTTATCGGACGAATCATGCTAAAAATCAAATTAAACAACGGAGGGAACATCCATGACTGTTGGGAATAAGCTTTTTCTAATTTGAAATGCGTGTGAAAACCGTAAAGTCGAACGTAAAACAGGTCAGGCGCACCGGCGTAGCCACGTTGTTCAGAGCGCACGCTTCGCAAGCCGCGGCGCGTGACTGACGCGGGTCTCGCCACGACAAGTCTACCGTACCCCTTGGCTGCAGCGCTCTTGGAATACCAATTTTCTATTTTTCTTTTGGCCTAACGAATTTTTAGATGTTTTTCGACTTTTTTGGAGCTTTTTTGTGTAAATCGATGCTCAAAAAAATTTTCAGCCCAATTGTGATTCTAAATTTTTCGTTAACGAAGAAATTCATTCAGAAATTACTCAAAAATGAACATTTATGCTCTTCTCAATTTGCACTTTGTTCCTCTTGACTTTCGTCTTTCATTATTTATTATTATTATTTTCAGGGTATCAATCGCCTGCCATGGCTCCAACGTAAGTTTTTTTTCACATTTTTTTGTGTTCTCACTGTATAATGAGGCTCTAACACCTCAACTACATTAAAAAAAATATAATTTTTGTTTTTCAGCAAGAAAGTACCACAGGTCCCAGAGACTGTGCTCAAGCGCAGAAAGCAGAGAGCTGATGCCCGCACCAAGGCTGCCCAGCACAAGGTCACCGTTGCTGCTGTAAGTTAGAAATGAACATGTTGATTGGAACCGCTCTTCAAAAGCACTGGTTTTAGGATCCATTATTATCCAAGCCAGCCGTCAAAACTGAGCAATAAAGACTATCTTGTTTTTGGGTGAGGTGTATTCAATTCAGAATGCGTCTCAATAACACGATGACAATTTTCTTCGAAAAATACAATTTTTCTCGTTCCGGAAAAAAATCAAATGATTTTCAGAAGAACAAGGAGAAGAAGACCCAGTACTTCAAGCGTGCTGAGAAGTACGTCCAAGAGTACAGAAACGCCCAGAAGGAAGGACTTAGACTCAAGCGCGAGGCTGAGGCTAAGGGAGACTTCTACGTCCCAGCTGAGCACAAGGTTGCCTTCGTTGTCAGAATTCGCGGTATCAACCAGCTCCATCCAAAGCCAAGAAAGGTTCGTTATTACATTCGTCTCTTGAACGCCCACCACAACGACGCTCCGTAAAAATTCAGTGCGCGTTGTTCGAATTATTGCGAACATGCACTGAAATTTAGCGGAGGTTCAAGGTGCCAAAAATGAAAATCTGGTTAGATTTGACTGAACAATGAACAATTTTTTTTTTGCTTTTCAGGCTCTCCAGATCCTTCGTCTTCGCCAAATCAACAACGGAGTGTTCGTCAAGCTGAACAAGGCTACTCTTCCACTTCTCCGCATCATCGAGCCATACGTTGCTTGGGGATACCCAAATAACAAGACCATCCATGATCTTCTCTACAAACGCGGATACGCTAAGGTCGATGGAAACCGTGTCCCAATCACCGACAACACCATCGTTGAGAAGGAGCTCGGTAAGTCAAAATTCAGCGAATGGTTGATTTTCATTCAAACTTTTTCAGGAAAATTCAACATCATCTGTCTCGAAGATTTGGCTCACGAGATCGCCACCGTCGGACCACACTTCAAGGAGGCCACCAACTTCTTGTGGCCATTCAAGCTCAACAACCCAACTGGAGGATGGACCAAGAAGACCAACCACTTCGTTGAGGGAGGAGACTTCGGAAACAGAGAAGATCAGCTCAACAACCTTCTCCGAAGAATGGTTTAACTTGTTCATTGTTGTAACCTTCCTTCCGGATAAATCGTTATTGTTTGTCGTTGTTTTATTATGTGCATAAATAACCATGAAACGTGATCGTCTCAGCTTGACTCATCTCACATTTCATGAAGCACATTTAGAATCAGTTTGATGCATCGCAAGACAGCTTTGTTAACTACTCTTCCTAGAACTGTCACAGTTCCCTATTATGCTCCTTCTTGTTTATTCCTAGAGACTGTCCTCAGAAGCAAACGGATTCCCTATGATGTAGGTTGCACACTTAATTTTAAGATAATTTTTGGACATAGACTCTGCAATGTTCTCTATACAATGTGCTCCCTCGGGAACACCTTTATCCGTTGATCGATTCAGATGGTTTCTTCTTCAAAAATGTGATGGAAGGGCTCGATTTCCTGCTTGCAAAATATGGAAAAGTTTATCTTTATTCTATAGAAATATCGTAAGATTCTAATTGCAGTCTCTTGATTCAGGTCTAACTCCTAAAGAAAGAGCTCAAGCTTTAGCCTTGAGTGCTTTGCTAGATGAGTTGACCTGGATGTTAGCCTATTCCCGTGGCCAAGATTTTTCATGGCTCCGCGATGATCGAAAAATTATCGAAGATTTCGGTGTGATTCAATTGTATTTCTGGAGAAATTGGATAGTTCCACAAATGCAGAAAAGAGTGAGATTATAAAATCGGAATCAACAAAACTAAGTTCACATTCAGACTCGTCGTCGAGTTCGTGGATACGGTTTATCTGGAAAATCCGCTGGGAAAGAAGTGACTATTCGAACAGAGGCAATGCTTGAAGCATTGGCTTCATTATTAAACTCAAATAAATATTTCTTCGATGTCAATGAACCATCTTGGGTGGGGTTTTAGGATAGAAAATCGGGTTTCAACACTGTTAATAATTCTCTATTGTGGCGGTAAAATACAGCTGGACCTGCGCCACCGCACTCCTGTGGTAAAAGGTCCCGACACGGTGATTTTTTCACTGGGGTGCGGTGGAGCAGGTCCAGCTGCATTTTACCGCCACAATAAAAACGGAAGTAATATTTCTTCCGGCAATCTTTTCCTTCTTCTAGCTCGATTGTAAAGCCTTCGCAGTTTTGGTCCAATTCAAGTACACTCCATTGCACAATGAGGCAAGGTTGAAGCAATTCATGAAGGATAGAACACCGAATTTGGTAAGGTTTTTAGTTATTTGGAGTCCTTCGATTTCCGGTTTCAGATGACATTTGTGACGCGCATGAAAGAGGAGTTTTGGTCGGATTGGATCACCGTTTCGGATTGAATTTCCATTGAATAATAAAAATGCAAATTAGAATATTTTTGCTTTGTTGGTGTCTGGATCTATCTTCTATAAAGAGCCTATTTCTATTGAAAAACTTGTCAAGGATCCAAACTAGATTGAAATTTGAAAAAATCACACAAAAAAGTTTACACGTGGAATTTTGAAATGTCCATTTCCCGTTTCTCAGTTTTCACTGAAGTTCATCATTTCTTTGAATAGTTCGTCCAGATCTTCGTTGCAATAACTGACAGGTTTTCATTTTGTCGATTTCCAAAAAACCATAAACAAAAACTAGATAGAAGTTCAAATGATACTCATCATTCTACTTCAATTCACCATTCTTCTTCCATTCGTATTGGGATGTGGTGGAAAGAAAAAGAAGAGTGGAAAAACCGCAAAAGAGCCCGTCAAGTCAAAAATGGCTCCACCACCACCGCCTGCTCAGAAATCGGTTGTCAAGGATGCTGAACAGAAGCCAGCAGAAGAAGAGCCCGCAGCTCCACCGCCAAAAGCACCAAGTCCACCGAAACCAGTTGTTGAGGAGTCGAAAGTGGCTGAAATGGCGCCTGAAAGTGTGAAAGAGGATGAGATGAAAGGAGGTATTCAACTTCCAGCACCACCTAAAAACTTGGTAAGAAAGGGAGGGAGAACATTTTGAAATTTGATGATTTAGAAATGCGAATCCGATGTGGCTCAAGCGAAAGAGAAGAAGCCAGCAGAGAAAGAAAGCAAAAACGATGAGATTATGTGAATGTCTTGAATTTATTTAAAAAACCAAATAAAAATCACTATTTTTGTATTGTTGTTTTGAGTCCATGTTTTCTTTGGCTTCTGTAATCTCACAAGAAAGCTTCTTGACCTCAAAACTTTGATCCCAGACTATATCGACCCCGAAATCACTGCTTCTGCATTAAAATTTGGCTAAATGTTCACGTAACTCGAGATATGATCCCTCCAAGTTGCAGCCGTCAGAACTATAGTAGAACTTTGAGGGACCGTAACTCAGCTCAAAATCACTTTTAAAAAGTAGTTTTTTGTGTTGAACCTAGAATTTGATTTGTAACAATTTGCCATAGTTTTTTTTTTTGAAAAAAAAAAGTTTTGATCCAAAATGTCCAAATTTGGGCTCCGGACATTTGGGCTCCGTACACAATTTGGGCTCCGGACACATTCCGGACATTCCGGACATTTCGAAAGTGGGCATATAATAATGCGTTTTTAAATCTATAAATATATAAACGCAAAAAATATATGAAAAATTCCAAAATTCGGCGAAAACGCGATTTTTTCGAAATGTCCCGGAGACGAAATTTGAATAGGAAAATTTCCGTCACTGATGATGGTCAACCAGAGGGCTTCGAATAGTTGTGGTAGTACACCAGTTCACTGAATTTTGAAGAAATATAGAAATTGTAGGAAATGACTGTCAGATTTGAAGGTCCTGCAAACTTTCCTATTCGGAATCTGGAAATCGAGTGGATTCCAAGAATCTCCAATGAGATTTGCAAAGAATCATAACAAACCAATAACATTTTAATTATGATCCATCCATCCTTCCCCCTTTCCTCCTCCCCTTCTTACTAGTAGAAATCCAGTAAAAGTGTCAGAAATTCACATTTCTCTGCAGATCTGACCAGTTATTTAATTCGAGAGACACGGAATAAGATGTATCTTACCGATTATGGCCCAAGGGCTCGACACTTTCTCTTATTGAATCGGAATTCCGCTAAAAGATGAATATCAGTGAAGGGAACTGGTATGCGGGGGTATAAAAGAGATTGAACGAAACGGAGAACTTTGTCTTTCTTTTTTGTGTCATTTATTTTTTGAAAGATGAAGTCGTTAATCGAAGAAGAAGACGTTGAAGTCGGCAAATTCCGTCGAAATGCATTCTCAGCAGTGGCTCTTTCCACTTCTTGTATTCTTGCTATCGTCATTTTGACCCCAATTGCTTATCAAGCAATTCAGAAAATCCATTCGAATCTTTTAAATGATGCACATTTCTGTCAGGTTTGTTATTTTGTACGGAGTACTATTCATTTTTTTCAATTTTTAAAGGCTCGAAACCGTGACTTGTGGACAGAAACGATGGAAATGGCGAGAAGTCGTGGACGAGACGAAGAGCTAGTAGCCAGAACAAAACGAGGTGTCAAAGGAACATGGCTCTTCGGACAGTATATTCCAGATAGATCCAGCAGAAACAGAAGACAACAGTATGCTGAAGCTCAGCCAGCTGGAGGAGGTGCACCACCGCCAGCAGAATGCAGACGAGGACCTCCAGGACCACCAGGAGATAGTAAGTTGGCAAAAGAGGCAATATAAACAAATCATTTTCAAATCTAGTCATGAAGTCTAAAAAACAAAAATGGTCCCGCAAACAATCAATATTTCAGACGGAGTCGATGGAGATGATGGTAAAGATGGTGCCCCGGGAACCGATGGAAAGAATGGAGAACAACCACAAGCACCAGCCGACGGTGGATATCAAGAGGGACCATCAGATGCCGTTGAAGCATGCGTCCGTGAATGCCCTCCAGGACCACCAGGACCAACTGGAGCCCCTGGAGACAAGGGAGCAAGAGGATATCCGGGAGAGAGTGGAGAACCAGGAACACCCGGAAAAGCTGGACCGAAAGGAAATCCAGGACCGTAAGCACTTAAACTTTTTCAATCCCAAATTCCTATTAAATTTTCAGAGCTGGACCCCCAGGACCTCCAGGCTATCCAGGACGTCCAGGAGATGCGGGAGAGGGTGGAAAGACAATTGCCGGAGAAGCGCCACCAGGTCCACCAGGTCGTCAAGGAGAAATGGGACCACAAGGACCACCGGGACCACCAGGGCCACGTGGAAAGGATGGAGCTGGAGGTGAGAAGGGAGCACCTGGAGATCAAGGAAACCCAGGACCATACGGTAAGCCTGGACAGCCTGGAGCTCCAGGATCCGATGGATCGGCTGGAGAGAAAGGATCTTGCGATCATTGTCCACCACCGAGAACTCCACCTGGTTATTAAAGTTTTTTTGTGTTTATTCATTTCTTGATTATATTTATTCATGACGTTTGTGGTTATATTTGTTGCAATATGATGCTAATAAATCAGTTTTTCATGATGATTGGGATTTGAATTTTCAATCCGAATTCCGTAGTTCGGAGAGATGGCAAGATCAGAGAAGATTTTGGATATTGAAATGATCTAAAATTTACAAAAACATTCTGAGATTTGAAGATAGGGTTCTATTAAAATGTGAAATCAGCAAATTTAATTATTCCCCTAGAAAATCCAGAAACCTTCCTCTCTCCCATTTCCAGCTAGCCCCGCCCCTTCCCCACACTAAACATAGTACCGCGCGGAACCCGGGAGACGTCGGTACATTTCACGAATGACCTCACCGGTGTTCCATCGCTTCCTCAGCTTTGCGCTGGGGCGATAACGTGACCAATGAGGCTTTGCCGAGGTGCGTTTATTGCTGGTTGAAAACTTTTCCCAATTGCCCGCGATGACCCCTGAAACATGGGTGTCATACGCAATTTTTGAACGCCTCCAGGAGGCAGAAGACGTTGTAAAGAAAGTGTGGCACGTGCACGGAGCATAAATGCTTTTATTCCAGATAATATTGTGCCACGAATAAAACATCACATGCCGATCATTAATGAGGAGAAAACTTCTTCGGTTCTCCAGATTTACATCCATGTTTCGGAGTCCTGTTCGAAACTATTCTTATGTCTCCGAGTTGACGAAGCGATTCATTCTTTGTTCCTTCCAGAATGCATGGTTCTCGAATTTTTCAATTAATGAAATTACTTATATTTTTTTCACATCGACAATAGTTCTATTGTCTCTTTTCCTGAACCCAACCCCATATAAAACCTCTTCTGTAACCACAGGTTTCGCACCAATCATGCTCCCATTCCTCCTTATCTGTTCAATTTTATTTTCCGTTTCTTTTACAGCACCGACATCTGATAAACCCTATCGTAAGTTCTCACTCTTGAAACATTTTAAAAACCAAAAGTTTCCAGCAAATCCCCAACACCCAACTAATGGTACATGTGCTTATGATGGACTGACCATGGGGGATCCGTTTGATTCAAAGGCTTATTATCAGTGTTGTAAGAATATGTGGTTCTTCAAGTATTGTCTAGATGAAGAGGTTTTTGATAAGAATGTAAATAGACCAATTTATAGGAACTGAGTGAATAATGTGGATTTTCAGGTTCTAATCTGTGTTTCAAATTCGACTCAACAACCTTCTTTCGTCGGGAAAATTGGGAGATTCGTCGGATCCTTTTTCTGATATCTTGTAATGTCCATTTCAAAAAGTCCTGAAAGTTCAGTTACTCTGAATGAACTTGTTTATAATTTGCAATCGATTTATTGACAAGAAGAAAAGAGAGAATCAAAATAAATAAAAGTTAGAGATTGTTTCACAGATCATATTTTGGTTTCTTTGGCAACTTCTTTCGGTTCGGGCAAGAGGATCATCTTTTTCACGTACTTTTTCGAGATCATCGCTTGTCCGAGTTGTCGGACTCCTTTCTCTCCGTTCAGCGACCAGCGTTCGTCAGCCTGAAAACAAGGATCTCAGATTTGTTTTTTTTTAATTTGATGAAATACCCTGTTGAAAACCATGTTGGCATCTTTGTCGGTGGCTATCAGCGTTCCGCGTATGAATCGTCCATCGGAAAGGTGAACCTGAAAGCTTAGAATTTAGAAAATAAAGAAAGGGAAAACTTTCTAACCTCATATTTCTTCCCCATGAACTCCTGAACCTTCTTGTGAACCTCTGATGTTTCAGATTCCTCCTTTTCCGCTACGAAATCTTCATTCCGACAGTGTTCCGATGACATTCTTAAAGCCATGGTGCTGCAATGTTGAGCACCATTGTTCGTGGAGACGAAAACCAATAAGGACAGAGGAAAAATCACCGACGGATAAAAGAAGAAAATGGGAAAACCGATATAACTTTTATCAATTATCACAACAAAAATTATCACAAAAATTTGGAAGATATCTAGAAAAGCAGCATATTCGTGAACAATTATGCATAAAAATCATCGACTAGTGAATGATCAAAGAATGAAATTCTAGAAAATTTGCAATTTCAACCGGGCGAGCAGTAGATTGTAAGTGAAATATTGTAGAGCAAAAAAGTACAAAAAATTAACATTTTCGGGGGCAAGTTTAGTTGATTTAACTGGAAACGAGCACTATAAGGATTGACTATAATGGAATTTTTTAAAAATTAAAAACGGGTGACACGGGTAGTCGGACTGGCATCATCTTCAAGCCCTATGTGAACACGAAGAATGTCTGCTGGTCGAGAATGGTTCAGTTCCAATCCAACGGGACGAGGAGGTGGAATCGGTCGATTATCATTACGGACAGTGTTACTTCGGCGAGCTGGTGTAGGCTGGTAGGATTGTTCATATGAAGTTGGAGACGACTGGAAAATATTTAGATTCTAACAGAATACTGATAATATTCGGTACATTTTTCTTTAGGATCGGAGTTTCTATAGTCTTTGAGTACGGACGAGACGGAGTTTCATCGAATTGGGCTTTTGAAAATCCAACTATTTGCTCTTTGGGCCGCATCACAATGACAGGAGAATCCGCTCCGATGGTTGCAGCTGCTTTTCGATTCCGCCTCTCCAGTGTCGACTGATCGAAAATCGACTCAGTTGTGGTATTGTTATGGACAGGCTGAAACTCTTTCGTTTTTGTACGACGAGTTTTACGCGAACTTACAGTTTGTGTGAATGACAATGAGTTGAATGTGGAGTTGAACGAAATAGTATCCAAATCATCAGGACGATCCGAATCATTCCAGTCTATGATTGGTCGCGAGATCTCTGGTATCGAGTAGGGATATGCAGATGAGAACTCTTCAGGCAGATCTAAATGCTTCTTCCATTCGGTGCTCCTCCATTTCTTTGCCAATTCAATCATCTTCTCATCCAGTGCCAACTCATCTGAGAGCTTTCCAGAATTCTTTCCATTCGCTGGAAGTAACCATCGAAGATAACAGTCTGACCAGAGATGAACGTCACAGGAGGTAGTTGGAGGGCGGATGAATTCACATTGCAAAAATTTCGAGTGAGGGGATACTGGTTGATCTGGAATCCAAATTCGAATCCTTTATTTATTTGCTAGAGATCTCTCACTTTTCTTGATGGACTCCATAAAAAGTACAGAATCGTGCCAAATGTTTCCGAACATTTTCGAATAAGCTTTATCATAGTATCTATCCAAAGGAAATGGTCCGCCTCCAACATGAACAACCAGCTGCTCTTGTAGATTATTACACACCATCGATGGAACCATTCCAGTCAGTGAGAGATCCCAGAGTGCAATGAGAACATGTGGAGAGAATGTGAATCTGAAATGTAGTAAAGTGTTGGGATTTCTCTAGTGGAACATCTGCCATTTTTCAATACTTCAATTCAAAACTTTTAGCCCTCTCAGTTCCAATTATTTTCAAAATGTTCCAAAATGTCATCTCTCTTCAAAACTTTGCCGCATGTGACCTCTACATGTTTACTCATTTGCGCCCTCTCCATTTTTGTCTTTCTTCACACTTTTTTCTCCGCAAAACAAGAAAAAACTGACTCGAATGTATATATTCTGTGCAATTGAGCGACACAATCCAAGAATAGAAGCCACGTTGGATTGATGTCAGTTTTTGAAGACGGCATTTTTGTGGGTGCCTTCATCTTTTTCGCCACATCATCGTCTCTTCCCAGAAGTCGTTCTCCGAATGGGTGACCCAGAGCGATCCACATCTTCTCGATAAGCTGCTGGAGTCCTGTAATATGAAAAATGTGAGTTTTTAGATTATTTTCAATTCTTCACCTGTAGTTGTTCTGTAAAATGGATCACAACAAATTTGGGTTAAACTAGCTACAACTAGCGATAAATCAGTTCCATCTTCTTCTTGTAAAACCACTGAACGATCTCTATCAACCACCCATCGAACTGTCTCGTAGGTTATTTGTAGACAATTTTTCACGATTTGAAGCCATCCGGTTCGCTGAAGTTTCAAATTCCAATGTTCTTCCCTTGCCACATATTGCTCGTAGGAGTCTGAAAAAAGTATCGTGCAATATTCATTTTTAAAGTCAAAATTACCAATAGCACAAAGCGAAACAAGATTGTCGAAAGCCTTTCCGACGCTTGTCACAAAACCGTCTTCTAATTTGATAATATGTGGTTTTTCACCTCCTGGATGACATCGAGCAATACTCTCTTTCACCCTAAAATATAGAATTTCTATCTTTATAATAACCTAAATAGATGCTCACTTTTCTAAAACCTCGGCAGTCGCAATGTTTTCTTCATGATTCGCCGAAATGAAAAGAGAAGCATTTCCATTGGCTCTGGACCAAACCCAAATCGGAAATCTGCCTTGCTTATAAAAATGAACCTGTCGTTCGATGTCTTGTTGGGAAAGAAAATTGGACACAACTACGAGCATAGGATATCTAAAATGGTCAGTTTTTATCTTCTTTTTTTCAAAAGTTTTAATATACCCTTGTCCAGGTGGATTTAATCGATCTTTATGTAACGGGACTATCCTCCAATTCGACGAAGAATCTGTTTTCTGTTGACATCTTTGTAACTCTGCTATCCACGATTCGCGGCCGTTGTAGGGCACTAAAATTTAAAACAAGAGTAGATTTCGACTTAAAACTAGAAATTCTCACTTTTCGCCTTCTGTCCCCTCTCCTCCATTGCCGCTCCAATTTGTACCATCTTCTCAATGGGCCCGGCCTTCGAGAAAAACAGAATCTGATTCGCCATAGCACTTGCGTTCTGAGATTTTCGTAAATCCACAGTAACCACTCGCATATCTTTCAGAATCAGTCGAATAACCGAAACTGTTTCCATGCTCGATAAACTGTATTCTAGCCTGTGGAATTTGTCCGGTTTCCCTTTGTTACTGGCTGAAAATTAGGGTGTTTCGGGAATTCGAATGAAAATTGAAATTTACCTTTGACCATGGCGACTTCAATTTTCGCAATCGCCGTCACCGGCACATCGTAAAAATCATCGAAAAACTTTGATCTTTGCGGAACGTCTCTCTGAAATTTTTATGATGCTTTTTTTTCGAAAATTCAAAGCCTTACCCCTCTTGAAACTATAGGTTCGAACCTTAGTCTCACACTGGTGCATATCACTCTTCCTTGTTCGGATTCTCCGAATTGCATAGAAAATGAAACGTCTTCACATATTGTGCTTACGATTTCTTCTGAAAATTACTGTATTTTTTTAATGGAGTTTTTCAAAATTTCACAAACTCGGAAGCAATTCTATCGTTTTCTTTTCGATGACAGCTTCCGATGTTGAAGCCGCAGGGATCTGATTAGTAGCGGCTACATGGGGCTGGAATTTAGACTATTTTGGTTCCAGGAAAAATCTTAAAATATCCGCAAATCACCTTCTCATCGAAACTTTCCACGAAGCTTGTGAAATTCGACATTAGCACATCTTCAAGAATATCGAATTAATTTATATTTTTCAAAAAGTCCTTCATATCGATAGATTGTGACTACTGACACGGTTTGCGATTCACAGAACAAGTGTTAAGATGGATTCATTTTCCATAAATACAATTTCAACTCTTGAGGTGATCTTGTTGTAGAAATATTTAGTTGAAATTTCGTATAACATTATGCATATAGATTAAAAATTTGTTATGGGCGATTCGGGGAGCAAATTGAGCATTTTTCGTTTTTTTTTGTAAAAGTGAAAAACTGATAAAATGGATAAACAATATAAAAATCAAATGCGGGGATAAAAAAGAGGCAAACCGTTAAGAGTTGGGGGGAGTTTTTGATTCGATGTATACTTCTGTTTTGATTCCTAGAAAACACAATGAAAAAGTACAATTAAAAAATATATATGACAAAACAAAATTAACCATTTGACGACGAGATTACAGGGGACAATGGAACAGAAACAAAGAGGAAAATTGATATAAAAAGAAGAATGGACTAGAATTGAAATTGATCCGAAATTATTACATGGATTTGATTATGGACACCGTCTCGTCATCTCAAACAATATTCCGTATTGATGTCAATTTTTGTAGAACCTGCAAAAATTTCGTAATATGAAGTGAAGAAGAGGATCAAAGAGGAGACTAGGTATGAGAGAGTGAGAGAGCGTGAGAAAGAGAGAAACAGAACCTTTATTTAGTCAGCTGGATTCTGAGAGAAAGGTTTATTGGTAGCTAATTTCGATTGAAAAGGGCTCAAAACTAATCATACCTGTCCAAACGAAGGCCTATCCTGCGCTGACAACGCCCAAGTTTCATTCATTATTCTGAAAACTTCAGGCGGACATCCTTCGGGCGCTTCCATTCGATAACCCTTTTCAATGTACCTCACAACATCTTGGATAGGCTGAAAATCGGAAATTGAGGATTTTTGTGGAATTTTAATTTGTTTAGTTTGTCTTGAAAACGATGGGCAACTGATAACTTATTAGAAAGAGAAAGTGGGGAGGAAGAATGAGCAAAGAAACAAAAATTAAAGAACTAATAATCGGGTTGATACGGTAGAAGTGGAAATAGGAAGGAGCACACTTTTGGGAAACACACGCTTGCTTTTGGCTTAATTTTTTAAAGAGAACGGTGAAGATAGTTTGATAGAAGTGGGTAGGATCGAAATAGAAAGTAAAACCATTTAAATGAATACATACCGAACGACCATCGGCACCCTGAAATGAATGCAAAAATGAAAGATTCCCAATATAAATTTAACCGAAAAGAGACTAGGAGGAATAGATTACAACGAGCAACTTTTTTTGAAACAAATCAGCTTTGCTTTCAGTCTTAGAAGAGAAAACTCACGATTCTTGGATACGGTACTCTGCCAAATGAGAAAATCTCCCACAGCAGAATTCCGAACGACCAAACATCTGATTTCGTTGTGAATTGCTGAAAAATAATTGATTTAGCTTGATAAATTCGTAAAAATATATCTTACACTATGCCTCAGCGCTTCTGGTGCCGTCCATTTTATAGGGAACTTTCCAGACGCTGAATCGTTAGATTGACTATTCGCTTTCTTCGCCAAACCGAAATCTGACACTTTTGCGACTAGTTCCTCATCGAGTAACACATTTCTAGCCGCCAAGTCTCGATGAACGATTTGTTTCGATTCTAGATAGCACATTCCTTGACATATGTCACTGAAAAATTATTAATTTTTATGAAGTGCAAATTTAAAAACGACATACATCGCAAACATCATAAGCTGCTTCCTCTCTAGTGCATGCCTCCCTCGAGACCTCAGTAAATCGATCAAATTTCCATTTGCCATGTATTCGGTTATCATGTAGACATTCACATCATCCAGCACCACTCCGACTAGTGTAACCAAATTCGGATGGGATAGTCCAACCATGAATTTCGCTTCATCTAATAACGAATCAAGCATTCCATTTCCGTGTCTTTTCGATACTTTCAAAGCAACTTTCCGATTCTTGTAAGTCCCCAATCGAACGTCTCCAAACTCTCCATGTCCAATCGTATCGCCCACATCAATGTCGTTCGATGGAATAACGAGACCAGCATGTCGAAACACTGAGGTTCTGTCTTCTAGATCCACTGTTGAAGATGATCCAAATGAAGAAGATCCGTTTGAAGAAAATGTAGCCGTTTCACATATTATTGGTGTTACTAGTCGATGACAAAGTCCATCAGCATCTCGTTTGTAGTGCTGAAACGTGATTGTTGCGAATTATTTGATTCTTTTAATGCAATTCTTCGAAACCTTCTTATGCTATCATAACTTTTTTATCGGTTTCCCTCTTCGTTCCTGTCTATCCGTTTATTCTTTTCGCATCGAACATACATATAATTTGATAATTCTTATCTCTTTCTCTTAATTTTCGCTTCTCTTGTCCACTCGTTTATTTCGAGATAACCCGACACCACTAGCCTAGCCCCCATCGTTCCCACCAATAATAATACCGGTTTATGACCCATTCTCGCACACATCGTCCAAAACGAAATGACTCACCGAGACCAACTGTGTCAAATTCGAAAAGTACTCCTCTTTGTCACAAGTCAGCTGTCCACCTGATGTCTGTTCGATGCGATAATGTTCAACCTTGCCGTGATATGCCATGCAAAGTGTGAAATCACCCGGGAAATTCGTCGACTCGCGCACCAGAAACGTTCCATCGGGCTTGCCTCGGAGCAGTCTGGAAAATTGAAAAATGCATATTTGAGTTTTTCAATAACTTCAAAACTTACTTTTCTGTGTTCTCTCTGCTGATCATTGAATGAAACCATGGCTGATTATTCGCAGCATTTGAATGATGAGATGACGTGCTCGACGCTGTGGATGCTGCTCCAGGATCGCAACCACTGGCTCGCATTCTCACAATTCCGTTGTCGTAGGATTGACCACTAAAAGTATAAATATTTAATTTTAATAAGATAAATAGAAAATGAAAACTCACTTTACTCGAACTACACAATCCGCATGGACCAGACCTTCTTCATGATTCGCGTTCCGTGCTCGATACCATGCGGGATCCTAGAATTCTCTCAATTTACTTTAAAAAATATTCATAAATACTTACCGTTGTATTACCCAAAATCCTAACATGATCATCCTTTCTAAACACATTATCCCTCGTTGGCATTCCATGTGAATAGAAAGATGGAGACACTGTTCGAGTTACAATCACATCGTTTCCAGGCGACAAAAGATCTCGATTCGCATTCAGTGTGTTCATTCGTGATTGTGATTGAATCGAATGTGACGAGCAAGAGATGGGAATGCTCGTCGGGAAATGGTGAGGATGATGGTTGTAGCTGTTACCGTTACTCATGTCTGAAAAAATCTTATTCTTGCATTCCTCATGAAGATTCTTATTGTTTGACTCACTTGAAATACCATTCGCTATGAATTCGTTTATTATTCGTTCAATTTCAGCGTTCGATACATGTCGCTCTCGCAAAGACGTGCTGAAATATAGATGTTTTGTTCCTGATTTTTCATATTATTTTTTGTTCAAGAAAGCATCATGAATCATTTTTCCATATTGAAAAAAGTTTTACAAAAAAACTCACTTTTTGTTTTGACGGTCGTCGAATTCGTCAGAAGACGAAAATGAGCTGGTGGGACTGCTGCTGCTTCCGCCCAAAGAGTGTGAGCGCTGAAAAAGAAGCCAATCAGTAACGGATATGGGAAACGGAAATTGATAAAACCCTGTCTATTGGAGTTTTCACAAGTGGAATATTATTTCGAAAGTTGCGATGATGAGAGCGGCTTCGATGAATATGGAAGGAAGAGGGGAGCATTATAGAAGTTCTTTGAAGGTTAGGAAGAGAAACTAATACTATTTTAGTTTCTGAGGGAAGAATGAGTTTTAGTTTCGAGAGACAGGTAATTTGAGAGAACTGGGTGGTCAGATAGTAGGGAAGGGATGAGAAGTATAGAGTTACGCGGTCAGCTATTTGTGTCTATTTTTCTATAAGCAAATGTGTTTGTTTTCATAAAAAATACTATTTTTGATAAGACTTTTCTTTGTTGATGTAATTGAAAACGTTAGAAGAGACTTATATTGAGAAGAAAATCGTTTTTGATATTACGAAGTAGTGATTTCGCAAGCAAATTGACTCATCACACAATGGAAACAAAAAAGTTTTCAGCCGATTTAATAAAAAAAGAAATCAATAAAAAGGTGCAATTCTCAAGATAATTGTAAAGGCCACAGTCAATAAAAAACCAATAATGTGGCACCATGAAAATAATGAGAGACGCCGATGTCGCGGGGTCCTTTCGAAAAGTCAGTCTCAGACATTTCGATAAAGAGAACAAGTCGGAAGAACAAGGTGATTTGGGAGACCTCCGAGAGGCATTCGGAGTCTGTTGGTAAGTGGCAGACGGCGAAATAGTACGGGCGGCTAATAGAGACGCAGCGATGCAGAGAAAAGCGTTGCGCGTTGAGATAGTGCATAAATTGGAGAGAATGTGTGTCAGATTACGGATGGAGAGAGGTAATGAGAGGGTTGGAGACGGAGGTAGTGTTGGAACGAAACGAAGAAAACGCGAACAAATATAAGAAAATCTTTTGGAAGAGGAAAACGAAAAGAATAAGAAGGCGGACGACAGGCAACAGAAGGTATTATGCGCACGCGTGCGACACGGAGACCCCTTCCGCGCATGATTCCACTTTTGTACATTTAGAGAAATCTGAGAGCATTGATTTGAAAAGGGATCTCCGACTTTTCATTTGAAAGTTTACAGAGGCTAGTTTTACTCAGAATCTATCTTTTGTTCGCTGTGAATCGTTGCAGTGGTAAAAATAGTATTTCCAACATCTAGAAAAAGGGGAAAACTGAAACAAGAGAGCATTTTGAAAATAAAATCGGAAAAAATCATGAAAAATATGTACCGTAACCGGCCTTCGCTTCGAGACCCGTAAGAGCTTTTGCATGCGCCTTTGAACATCCGACTACGGTATTGATTATTTTTAGAAATTCCAGCTTCTTCAGCGATTTTTTTTCGGTTCAAAAATCAAAAAAAGTGTGCTGCGAGAACAAAGATTTTCGAAAGATGCATTTTCTCCCCCTGACTGTGAACTCCCACCCGAGAGGTGCTCGGATTTGTTTGAACATTGTTGTGTTTATCGATTTCGCCAAAACGGATGAATCCGAGTCTCTTTCTCCTTTTTTCACCATTCTCCGTTATTTTTCTCTCGAAAGGTGCTATACGACAAAGATGGAAAAGTGGGGATGCCAGTTGCAAGAAGGAAAAGCGTTGGAAAGGAGGTTAAGGAGGGATTAGGAAGAGGAATCGGTGAGGAAGAATTGAAGGAGAAGATTTACAACAGGGTGGTCCAAAAATTAGGGAATAGTTTAAAAAACTTTATTGAGCGAATCAAAATATCCTAATGGATCTATTCAGTGAATAAAATGTATGTATTTTAATACAAAAAACCCTATTCAGAGACGTCGAGAAATGTAATTAAATGTAGAGAAATACCCTTATTTCTCGACATTTCTCCACATTTCAATACAGTTCATTTCCACTATAAAAATCTTCAAATTTCAAAAAATATCTACGTGCTCTTGCCACTCTACATTTTGTATTGAATTTGCTCGAGTGGCAAGAGCACGTAGATATTTTTTGAATTTTGAAGATTTTTATAGTGGAAATGAACTGTATTGAAATGTGGAGAAATGTCGAGAAATAGGGGTATTTCTCTACATTTAATTACATTTCTCGACGTCTCTGAATAGGGTTTTTTGTATTAAAATACATACATTTTATTCACTGAATAGATCCATAACTATAAACAACTAAAGTAATTATTTAGGCTATAAAAAGCTTCGAACCAGTCTTGAAATAACACGAACTATAGGTGGAATATGATGTTCTGGCTGCTGTAGAGCCACAATATCCAAAAGAGTTGAGCATTCAAATAGTTGGCTTTTCTCCTTCCGTAAACGATCGACCAAGTTTGGATTCGTCGTCACAACCATCACCTGGGCTTCTAAATCGCGATGAACTGATCGGTATCCTGAAAATTTTTTAATTGAAAAAATCTTCAAATTCTTGAACTACCGTAATTAGAAGATCCTACTAATGTCATGATTTTGTTATCATGTTCTGTCCACAATCCTTTGGCATGAAAAGTCCATCCTTCTTTGAAATATTGATGCATCTCTACATTCGACCTGTTACTCCTCTGTTTCTTCAACAAGAACTGCTCAGAAATGTTTGAATACAATGGAGGAATGTATTTGGAGAATCCTGCTGATTCAAAGAATCCATTTGCAAATGGGGAAGCAGTCAGGATATCCAATTGATAAGTTCCTTCGTTCAGAATCAGTTCTTCGTATTCCCGAATAAAATTGAAATATCCAGATGCCATTGTCATTTTCATTTGAGCATCTTTCATGGCGAAAACTTTTTTCAGAAGATTGAATTCTTGATGAATCCCAAGAAGACCCATTTGTAGAACGGGATAAATCCAGGTCTCAGAGACAGTCTTGTCGTTTTTTCTAGATTCTCGGTACTTTTCAATGACACTTTCAACTCGCTGTTTGAGTAAATCTCTATACGGTTGAGATCCACCAAGATACGGATGAACATCACATTTCGAACTGGGAACAACTTGATCATTCTGGACGATGAAACTGGAGTCACCGACAATTGTGATGATTTCATGGAAGAAATCAGCCAAAGGTTTGCAGTTTTTGAACAAAAAATACCGGTCCGTCCTATCGGTAAAATAAGAATCGGATAGGTTGGCTCTGAAATTTTCGTTTTTTGAATTAATGATGATGATGCAACAACTAACCCGCTGATTAGCACACTGTCATCAAAAATGTACAGTTTCATGTGCTGTAATCCGATAATTTCATCGGCTCGTTGAGGCAGGATTCGTTTAACGAGACCATTCAATTCAGGAGTATGGTAGAGGAATATCTGAAAATTTGAATTGGAAATTAAGAATCAGAAAGCTACTACCTTCGCTCGATCAGAAATTGGCTTCAAAACAGTAACACTGCTCTCTCCAGCAGAGCTTTTTCTGGTTCCTCTCAAGGAATCAAGAAGTACTGTCACATCGATATCGACTTGACTCATTCTTTCTCGAACTTTCTCAACTAATTTCTTTTCCAATTCTCCTTCTCCCAGATACAAACTACTCAGTGCTAATCTTCGTTCGGTTTTTGCTGTGAGTTCCTGAAATAAACTTTAATTTTCTGTTCAGATTATCAAAACTTACTAGAAGCTTTTCATAAAAATGTGATGGTGTTTCCAGGATTTCAACATTCGAAGAGTCGATCGGGATCCCCGGCATTTCACATTTCGGTATATCCATCTACAGGATTCATTTTATTGATTACGTTTTTGTCCGACCCGAGATAAACTATTTTGAGAAGAAAAACAGCTTTTGTAAACTGAATTATAAACCAGATCATTGTTTATAAACCGTATTCAGTGAGATATATTTAATTTACAGATAGATCAACAGTGCGTACGTAAAAAAATCGGTAATCCTCGATTTGACATGAACTTGTTAATATATTAAAGCTGTGTGAGAGAGATCATCGAAGGGATAAGTGAACGAGTGATTGGTCAACGAACGAAGCAAAATCGTCTTCGTTTTCGATAAGATTTGATTCGGGGAATGGTCCGTGAGGCTCGCCGGTGAATATCCGGTTAGTTGGGGCGACGCGAGATCTTTTTGGTCCGAGAACACGAACATGTCTGGAAACATAAAAACGTTGTACAGGAAAATTGTGAATTAATTTTACCTGATATGAGTGTCCCTGCCATTCTGATGATTCTGGAGGACCTGTATCTGAATCCAAAAGACACGTTGTGGCCGATCGATTTTATCACGAAGATCGATTGCAACCCACCCTTGCGGTTCAGTGAATGATTGAGCAGTCCGGAAGAAGATGTCTTGATGAGAGGAGCCCATTTTTATTTGAATTCTGAAACCCTCAACCGTTTATTTCTGCTCTAAAAATAGTATTCTTACTTTGAAGGTGTGTAAGATTCATCATTTTTGTAATCGAGATAAAACATCATCACTGCAACGTCGGTTTTCTTTTGAAACTCCAAATGGATAGTATGCGGTTGAGGTCCGTCACTCTGCCAGTATTTTTCGACACTGTCGCACATTAGTTCATCGATTCCATATCCTATAAAAAACAGAATTTAATTTTGAAACACTTTCTTTAAAAAACTAACCAGTTTTGCAGCTGGAAACTGTCCAAACGGCTTGAGATGAAATGTCAAGGAGCGGTTTATCCTTTGCCTCGACATTCTGCGGTATATGCGGCTCCCATCCGATCGATCCGTCCGTTTTCTTCGAATCCTCTGTTTCCATAGTAAGTCTGAACATCGTGGAAAACTTTTGGAGCTTCTTGGAGCTTCGGTGACGGTGGCGAGTGATGTGAGAATTCAATGGAATTCAGTCGAAAAAGTGGCGAAAATTTGAATGCGGAAAAGCGGAGCGTCGTAGTGCGCATTGTTTATTAGTTTAGAAAAAAGAAAAACATTGGATTATTTTTTCAAGATCTAGAGTGTAAACTGAACAGATGATTTTTTCAGATATAAAAAAAGACTTTTAAAAAATGATGTAAATTTTTTAAGGAACAAATTAGTATAATCAAGTGTAAACTATTCTCAGAAAAATACAAGAGCTGTTTTCAACTGGTTTAAAACTTTTCTAAAACCAACAATGAAACCAATTATCTGCCAATTATTTGATCCTATACTATTATGGATCAACAAAGACTTCACCAACTGGCCTAGCTTTTCCTCCGCCACCTCTTCCATCTTTCTCTGGATTCTCCTTCGGCCAGCACTCTCTAGTGTGTCCCTCGGCCGTATTCGACAGCATTTTCCCACCATTAATCATATTTTATGGGTGACTTTCACAAGTAATTTGCAACATTTTCGAGTAACTTTATTTGAGGGCTACCCTTTAAAATTTTCCCATGGTTTTTATTTCCATATTTGGAAGTATAGACAAAAATTGGATCTAAATAGGCCCAGTATAATTCTAGGAAATCCCGAATCGATGAAGACAAATTCCTTATAAATTTTAACATTCTTGTTAATTCGTTAATCCCCTTCTGAAACTGTCTAGACACATATCGATTCCATTTCAAACATTTCCAACTAATTGAATGTGAAGCGGAAGAAGTAAAAGTTCTTTGTTCTTCTTGTTTTCCTCATTTTCTAAATTACGTCGAGGTCAAGATTCGATTGAACTTCAGACTTTCAGCAGATACACCCAATTACTCAAAGTGCTGTGATCTCCTATTTGTAAATTACACCATTTCCGCTTCCTTCACTCTCTCTAATTTCATTTCCAATTCTATCCGTGTTTTCTTCTGGAGTCAATGAGTCTGTAACACTTTTGTTTGTGTTCTTGAACATTTTTTGTTGTCTTCCAAACATATTTTTATCAGTAATTTTGTAGTTCTTTTCTGCACGGATTGTTTTACGTGGAAAAGTTCTTATCGGAGAAGGAGAGTACCTAGAAAATGGGTTAAACTTTTGAACATTAAGAAGATTTCAAAACACAAAGCATAGGATTAGTATTTTCAGATAATTTGAAGATATCTTTAATAGGGAGCCCTTGCTCACACTTTCTCGAAATCCATCTTTAAGACTTTACAACGTTTCACCAAATGGTTTCTTCAATTAGAAGACTCCCAAATGCAAGGCGACAATTCAATTGTTCCGTGTGTTTCTCGTAAAAGTACTTGCAAAGAAAACCAAATTTCGTCCCATGTTTTGTTGGTTTCAAAGATTGAGCCACCCACGTATACTGTACTTTTAGTTTTGCAGTTTTAGAGATACTAAGGGTCAAAATTATTTGATTCAGAGCCAGTATACCTCAGTTTTCCAGTCCCTAGAACTCTTTTCTAAAAACCCTTCTTCCCCAATTTCCAAACCTTCCGATTATACCAAAAACTCGATTTCCCCTCCCCGTCCCCCATCATCAATTGCCCATTCAATTTTTGTTCATTCTTTGGCCGATAATTTGAAATTCGTTCGAATCTTGTTGTTTATTGTTGTGTTGTTGTTCTGATACCTCTCCCAGAATCCGAACCCTTTTGAGAAAAACAAGAATTCTTCCGTGATGATGAAAATGATGAAGATGGTGGTGGGGGAGGAATTGAAAAACGAATTAATCGACCTTGAAATGTCGGGTTTTTGGCAGAAACCGAGAGAGCGATTCCACCTCAACGGGCGGTCTCTTCTATTCAATTCTTTACGTGCTTTTATGAATTCGTTTCGGAAGAAAAAGGAGAGAATACTGTAGTGTTGAACTCAATTAACAGTTCTCTTGATCTCTCGTTCCAAGGAAAATCGGAAAAATAGGAAAATTCAAAGGAATCAAACAGATCATTTCACACATGGAAAACTTTCAAAATTGTAAGATCAGAAAGCCAGTTTCTATTTGTGTCCCATTTTCGAAAATAACTTGATTAAGGAGTCATTGAATTTTGATCAAACCTTGCTCTCTCTTTTGCATCTGCACGAAACCATTTATAGATCAAAAAACTAAAGCTTATTTTCTTCGCATTTTCCAAGAACCAATTTTCTCCATACACTAATGATAGCCAATGAGTCATTTTTATACTACGAATTGATATGGATGATGGAGGTAATTTAAGGGAAAAAAGGACGGGGAAGTGAGAAAAATAATTGGATTTTTGGTTTTTGGGATGATGGGGAGGGAAGGAGGAGCTATAAATAGAGAATATTAGGATGGGAAATTTGTCAAAATCTACCCAATTTTTATGGTTTGAGAACCTAATTATGCATAAAGGGGAACTCAGATACACAGATTCTGAGTTCATAACTCAACATTTCCCAATTTTTCAAGTTCGGGAGAATTCTGATGACTTTGAAAGTATTAGGAGGTTTTGAATAGTTATAATGTTCTAATGGATTTCCCAGTTCTGATGGGCTCAAATTCTAAGAATCCAATATGTCAGGATTGTTTTGAAATTCTGAAGGATTTTGGAAAAATCCAGTGGAACGTTTGGAAGAGTTTAGAGATTCTCGTCGTTATGATGTTCTTGAGGTCCCAAGGATTTTCCGATTTCTAAGAATTTTCAGAATCTGAAGAGCTAAAAGTCTAAGAATCCAAGATGTATCTTGGATCTCGAAGAATCTGAAATTCTAAGTTATCAATGGTAAATATAAGATTCTGTAGTTTTCAAAACCTTCAATTTCTCCCTGAATCTCCAAACTTCTATAAATTGTCCAATCGAAAACCCCACTTCTCAAAATTACATTTTCAAGTACCGTAATCCACAGCGTTTCCAGAAACTTCCTACCCGCTTATCTTAAATATGTGTGAACTCTTTCTCTCTCGATTTGTTCCATTTTCTTCGACCCGACAAAGTAGTCTTCAGGGAGTCCCTCTCTCTCTCCTGTCAACAACTCTCTCTTCTCGTCCTTTTCCATTCATTATTCATACCCTTTCGTTTCCACTTGCAAAACCACCAACTTTTCTATTTCTATTCCTCTTCTCTCATCTTTTTTCGTCCATTTTCCCTTTTTCTCGGGGCTCATTTTAGGAGCGCCGCCACTTCTCCGTTTGCCCCCCGTTTTTAGGCGATCAATGATCAAGCTCCGCCCACTTTTTGTCAATTTCTTTAGGTTTTCTTAAGCACACGATACGATTCATTTGAGATGAAATTTCGGGCGGAATCAAATCGGGTACTGTAAAATATGCAAAGAGAGAAGTTTCTTTATGACCGACATTTGTATACAACAACTTTTTTTTTGAATCGGTGCGAAATTTTACTGGTTTTTCAGTCGACACACGGAAGAAAATGTAGTCTAGGGAGAGATCAATTGGTCAATTCAATTTTCTGAAGAACTCAAGTATGGGGAGTAGTGAATAAACAAGCGTATAGATCGCATTACTCATTATTGTTATGAGACCAAAATGTCAAGAGGATAATAAATGAAAGATCTTGACCGAAAATGAGTCAGGAAAAGGTATACTCAACCATCAAAGCAGCTCTCTAATCACTGGGCTCGGAAAGTAAATCTAGTCGAAATAATATGGTGTTGCGAAAATTGATAGCTCTTCCAGAAAAACTCTAATTTTACGTTTCAGTCCCAATAGATTGTGTAGCAAGGTTTGATCATTGGCAGAAAAATAGATGCGTCTAGTTCTAGTAGACATGCTTGCATTTTTATGGTTCTGTCTTGGTGTAGACGGGGGTAATAAAGACTGAAATGTGACAATGAAGGGTAGTTTCATTGATCTTTTGTTGTTTTGTTTTTTGCAGTATCTTATCTTTGTCTAAAAATTTGGATTTCATTTTTCAGTTTTGCTCGGTAGAACGGAATTAGTGATACAAAACTGATTCGTAGAAAGGATAGTACAGACAAAAACAACCGTCGATTCTAAAATTCAAATTTAAAATTCAAGGATCATTGTCTGTACATAGCTCTTTATGGATTCTCAAACTTTCTCAATTAGCCAAAAGTTTTTTGTATCGAAGACAACCCACGGGAGCCGTATATTTGCTTCAAACGTGTTAACATCAGTTTTATTAGGGAGATTACAGTACTCCAGGCCCAGATCTGAAATTTTAGAAGTTCAAAGTGTTTCGGTCCACTGTTTGTAGTAGCTGTAGCTGTATCACAATCCATTTGATCCAGTCTAGACTCTTTTCAAAATTTCAAATCTTCTCCTTATCCCCCGTACATCTTCCAAAGTTCAACATTATTTCCACTCGAATGAATATCTTCTATCTGATTTTATGTTGTCTCTTCTCATTCTCTCAACATAAAACAATAATAATAGTGCATTCGTGTGATATCAATATCTCTTTTGATGATATCCGTATCTCTTTTGCATCTTCTCCTCCCGGTATCACAATGTCTCAAATCATAGACCAAAATGTAAAAAGGTCGAAGTTTCTACCCTTCTTCTAAACAAGATATTGATGAAAAAAAGAGAGAATGATGAATTAGAATGTAAACGAGGTCGAAATGAGAAGAAGAATCGGGGAGAAAAACTGAACGGATGATCGGTGATAAAATCGAAAAGATAACCCGCCCCGTCGCTTCTTTTTTTGTCGTCGCCTCGTTTGATTGATGCGGTTTGGTGTTAGAATTGACAATTCTTCTCTTCTTTTTTCTGACTTTTCGGGTGCATTTAATGTTAGATGCAAAGCATCAGAAGTCACTTGGGTTCGAGGGTTGAGAAGAGGGGTCAGATGAAACTAGAGATGGGATACGGTAGGAGGCAGAGGGAGAGATGAGAGTGGACATATGGCTTATCACAAAATCCGGAGAAAGCAAATGTGCTCTATCTGGCCTTCGAGTTGAAGCGAATTCTATTTCATGGTTCTGTCGCGTCCATAACCTATGGAGGTTATTTCCTCGACCTTATTATTTACCCTTTCATATCATTTGCTTAACTAATCATTGTTCTTCTAACATTTCATAACAGATTTACTCGTTCAGTCATTGTTCAGAGTCAATTGGTTACAATTCCACTCAAGACCTTCACAACTACCGTATCCACAGCAAGCGCGCTCCGTTGAGAGCGCGCGCATATTCGTATTCACCCGGCAGATAAAAGGGCGCGAACAACAGCAGGCGACCACTCACCTCACTTCACTTCAATCTTCTCTCTTCACCACCCATGTGGAGGTCGGTTGAGTAACCGTTCTCTCCTCGGAGAATTCCCGACTCTTCCCCGTCACCGACGTCACGTCATCACTCGCTACGTGTGTGTCTTCGTCGCGTTCTTCTGATACGAACGTCTTCGAAATGACACACACTCAAGTCACTCACAGCGAACGTCGCCACTCTCACACATGCTCCGAAGTGAGTAAAGTGTCGGTCCAATCCATAAAGGAGACCTGATCCCTCCACGAAGGCCGCCACTGCTGAAGTCAACGCACAGAAGCGCTCACGGACGTCATGTCGCCCAACGCCGGACACCCCAAGCTAGGAAGCGAAGGCTAACTAACACCTATTTCAATTGTAACCAGGAGACCGAGAATAAACGAGTAGATAAAACCCGTGTTAACACACTCCGCACAAAAGGCGATAGTATTCTAAGCCCAGTCGTTAGTGTTGCCCACTGACACATTTATATAACGGCGGGACATGGTGCATCGACCGGATCGTATCGATTTGGTACGGAGAACCCAACGTCAGTGGAATCGCCAAGCCATCAATCGGAGAAAACACGTCGAAAACCTGGTAAAATCGCTCGAAGTAGTGATTGGTTGCCGGCGCCGTCGTGAAAACGACAAATAAGCGATGCTCTGCTGTTAAGAGCTGCTCCCGAGCGGTGAAACGTGTGCGTTCGATAATCGGAAGCCCACATGAAGACAGAAGTCGCCGCATCACCCCTCGGAGTCTGAAAACTCGACCTCGTTAACGACGCTCAAGGCAAAAACCTACGAAAATGATGCAATCGTCGGGTCTAACAACTAGCGTCCAGAGATGGTGTTGAAGAAACCGAGACGACGTCATAGGACGTCAAAACAACCCTCAGAGGACGAAGCGTAGTGGAAGGCCCTCCAATGGACTTACTGCCAAAGGCCGGAGTAAGCCGAACAGTGGCCACTACGACGAGAAACTCAACCCAGCAGTTCATTCTTCGGGATAGAATGGATCGTGGCAAACGGCTGGTCGGCAAGCGCAAGCGTTGTCGGAACAAGAATCCCCATCAACCAGTAATTAGGAAGTATAGGAAAGGCGCTGAGTAAGTCTTGGCTCAGAGAAAACGCCCGTATACGGAGAATTTACGCCTGGAAACGCGATGCTTGTGGGATCAAGCACAGGAGAGAAAATCGCGACCAGAAGGACTTCGGAGGTATTGCGGGTTAGTAACCTATGTTGTCATCAGGACACCCCCAGCCCTCAGCAGGCCATGGTATCACAGAGGAGCATCTACGGACAACTTGGGTCCGTAGTTCAAGGAAAAACTCCCTCCGCAACAAACGCCTGTGTTCACCGGACTTCTGCACCCTTGCATGTGACTCATCGGGACTGAGTAGATCGTGGCAGCATGCCTGGAAGGATGTCGACACTACCCATACGCTAGGAATGTCTTCATCATACCCATCGATATCGTCATCGGGAAGCGTAGCCAAGAAACGCTCTCCCAATTCATCTCTCACCGACGTATTGGTAACAACCTATTGTTTTCCTTTTCTCCCCAGCATTTAGTCACCCTCATTTTTCATTTCATCTTTAGTTTTCTCAAAAAACTCTCATTTTTTTCATCCAATTCTCTCTTTTCCTTCTTCTCATCATTTTTTAAATCTAAATCGCCTAAATTCAAATTCCCCCCAATTAGAATCTCAAACGCGCTCCAACTGCACTACAGTAGCGTACACTCCGAAGTGTACGCTCCTCAAAACTCGCGTAGGCGTATTTAAATTTTCCTCTCATATTCTCTATCATCGCTCGTCTTACCCACGCTGAAAAGCTATAAATTGGTAAGTTATGGGCAAAATTCTTAAAAAATTAACATTTAATACTCTTGCAATAATTTTACATCGCATTTCGAAGATTTAACTATCAAAAATACCCAAAAATTCCCAATAATTTGACCAAAATCCTAAAATATTCCCAAAAATGTCCTACCGACGCCGAAAGGAAGCCGACGAATGCTGACGACTTCAACAATAAGGAAAATACTCCAAAAATCCAATAAAAATTGTACTGATAACAATTAAAATTGGTTCAGAGCGTCAGAATGCCGATTTCCGAGCGCGCCGACGTCCACAAATCCGCCCAACCGAAACCCCCAGCTCCTTCGACAAAGGAATCACCGAGCAAAAGCCACAGAGAAGGCTCGAGAGTGCGAAGCCACTCGGGAGCACCCCAAGCCAAAAATGTGTCGAAGGAGGAATTCGAAAGATTCAGACAGGAGGTAGAAGGTGGAATGATGCTGGTAGCCGAGAGGCATCGAAGCATGGAGGAAGAACTGACAAAACGTCTGGAAGAGCTGAGAATCGAGTTCTCGCATCAACGTCACCCCAGCTGTGAAAGGGAGGCGTTGGTAGAGAGTGTGGAGACGGCCGCCGAATTGACGGAAATAAATGATTCGTGGAGAAAATCAAGGACTGAGGAAGCCGCAGCGCTCTCCGAAGTGAGAGGAAAACTGGAGTCCTTGAAGCAAAAGATGGACGAAGCCAATTGGGAAGCGGCAAGAAAGCTCGAAGCAGCTTACGAGAAGAAAAAGAGAGCCGAATTCTTGTCTGAGCGCAAGAAAGAAGCGATGGAAGCGACTAAAAAGGAAAACTTGAATAAAGTATCCTTCAAACCATCGTCGACAAAATCTCCACGGGAACCAAACGCCAAACTCATGAAAAGGAGCGCACAAGCTGGAGACGAAGTTCTCAAAGCATCCAATGCTCCGGACACCTCCAACAAGCTGAAAAGCCGAGTCTCCTTCCCAGGTTTCTCATCCGCCACCACCACAAAGGACAAGAATCCGGCAGCGATCGTCCGCCCCCCAGCCGTACTCTCGCGAGTCACCTTCCCGAACAAAATAAGGAAGAGAACAGCTTCGAATTCTCCAAGAAGGACGCCACCAAAGCGAAGCCGTGGAGAAACCTCGAACTCTGACTCAAAAAGAACTTCGAGAGACGACGGAGGCCACCATCAGCGTTCAAACGATTCGCCCAAGCCCCACAGATCCCCAAGATCATGGAAAACGTTCCCAACCAAGAACAGTATTCGTCCACCAAGAAAAGAGGACCGCCGAAGAGCGGAAATCGAAGAGGAAGAGGAGTCGTCCTTGCATATCGAGTTCGATAAATCAACGGGCAAGTACAAGGTCCCAGCAGCTTGTGTGGTGCAAGCAGACGACGACTGAAGCCGCCCCCCCCAGCTGATACATCTGATATTGGTCATTATTATTGTTTTTAAGTAAAAATTTTTATATTAAAATTCAAAAGTTAAACCCGAAGCGGTGCAAAAGTATTGCGAGACATTGAATTGTTAATTTTTTTCCTTTCTCATTAGTCTCAAATCATTCTTTTCATCTAGTCCCTACCACTTAAGAACCACCCCACCCCCCTACCATTCTTGAACTTGTCTCGTTATGGAAAGTTGAGTTTACTCAGCCGGAAGTAGCGAGAAATTTCCTTTAAACTCTAGCAGACTTGCCTAGGTCTACCCAAGGTCCCTGACAGAACCAAGGGAAGACTTAGGATTCCTACTCTTTCTTTCCTGCTGTAGAAGTACAGCACCTCATTCATCCCATCTTTCGCAGTCATCGTGAAATCGATGATGTAGTCATGAAATTCTACGTCGAAGACGTTTGTATACAGGCTTACTGTTAGAGCCTTACAATACCGATGGATGTAGTAGCTCCATTCAGCCCGCTATGTGGAGTATTCACTGAAGGAAGGAGGAGGCCGACGACGACGGACGGAAAATATCCCCCTTTCTAGTCTAAGTTTAGGTTCCCCCCAGCTCAGTGGGGTTTAGAAGCTCCGTTGTAGTAAGTTTATCTTATTCTAGCCTTATAGTCTCTTCACGCAGGTAGCTTATTCCTATAGGCCAAACAGGTTTAAGTTTACATCGACCTTCCACTAGTCTATAAACATCTAGTCTATCCATAGTCTTACCTACACCTAGTAACTTTCCCAAAAAACATTCATACATTTTTAACGTCATTATCCGCTAACTGTTACGTGACACGTAGCTAAAAAATCGAAGGTCAGAGGTCAAGGTTCTGGAGAAATCCAAAACTACCTCAGTACCAAGGAACACTCTCTTTTATTGGCAGGTAAGACTGAATATTATCCAATCCAAAAATTTTCAACAAGAATTTTGAATCATTGTGGTCTAGATCTTGTAGTGCGGCTTATTACAGTCCACTACCTCAACATGCAAAACCCCCCCGCCGGGCGGCACATCCCGCCGATCCACTTGAGAGCCCCAGCGATCGAAGGTCTCGAGGAAGAAGAAATTCCCCCGCTACCCATACCACCCGCTGAAACGGTGGCAGTGGAATATCTGATAGCCCCAACAAAGGAGATGTTTGCTTACGAGTTCTGCTCGAGATATCCAGAGCTTAACACCCCAGCCATACACCACTACATCATGGAGCACGCGTCGATCCACATGACATCTGGAGAAAGATGTGCAGTGTGCACCTCGAACTGGCTCGGGATGCCAATGGGTTCGCATTCGGTGAAAGAATGCCCGATCCCAGTGTATTTTCGCCCCACCTTTATCGCAACAAATACGCGCTCGATGTGCATCGTCTGCAGAGGTCGATCGGACAGCCACACACGTTGTACCGGATCACAAATGTTCTGCAACTTGTGTCTCGACACTGGAAAAGGACGTCGACTTCACCATCCAATGACATCCATGTGCAACGTCCCGACCGACTGCGAGCAAGAGTTCTTCGCCATTGCACGCAAACAACAGTATCGCAGAAATGTCGAGAGATCGATGAGAAGACCATTCAAACTGCGGCTGTACAACGACGAACCGCTGCTCGAAGTCCCTGAGAACTACAACAGACTCATTGGAGAGAAAGCCCAAATAGCCACCGAAAATGTATGCGGTGGTGTCCAGTACGAGGATTTCCCGGTGTATCCAGTGTTCATCCCAGCTCACGAAGTGGAGCAACGTGAGGCTCTGAACAAGCAGATCGAATGCCTTCAAGAAGGCTACTACATGTCGGATCCCCCAACAAGACCACCTCCAGAAGTCTACAGACAAATCCAAGCCCACAGAGCTGCAATTCTGCGTGTGGACAGCAGACGAATGGAGATTCTCCGCGAACGACAAGAACAAAGAAAGGAGGAAGCAGCCAAGAGATCCCCCAGCACGAACCAGCCAATGGCAAGCAGAGGAAACTCGGAGCCCAGCAAAGTGTCAGAACATCTCGAAGCAGATGTCGAGCCTGAAGAGCTGCGTTCTGACAACGCCACAGCTCCAGTCTCGAAGACCCAAGCGAAACCAAGAGTCCGAAGGACATCTTCAGCGAGCTCGGCAGATGAGACGTTGGACATCATCATGGAAGCCGAGGAAGCTAGCCAGGAACAACTAGACGAGTTCGAAAGAGCCACCAAAATGGCTACATTCGGAATCCCTACCCCTCCAGTTGTACAACCGAAACCAAAACTCGTAACCGTGGAACAAAAGCTGAACTACGGAACTCCAGTCAACACTGAGAACGAAGCGATGTCACAATGGTGGAAGGAACGGGAAGCAAAGGCGAAGTCCTTGGCCAACGTCCCCAATGGAATCCTGAAAAAGCTGATCAAATTGTCCAAAGGCACCACGGAGATCATCATTCCACGAAAGATGGTCGAGCCGGAGTCTCGGAGAACCAAAAGAAGCTATCGTGTGATTCCAGAGCAGCTGAAGAAGACCGTGTCCGAGCTGGCAAAGAAGTCGCTGACAGACTTTGAGTCAGTTATCCCCCAGCTCCAGCAAGCCTTGACGGGAACACACGAAACACCAGAGAGCTTCAAAGACTCGGAAAAATGGTCCAGTGGAGGAACAAACTGGCGCATGGAGTACTGCGAGTTCTTGCTGAAGATCGCAGTAACCACTGTTATCTTCAATCCAAACATCGAGATGGAACTCTCGAGAGAGACTCACTACAAGATCGACGCGCAGTACGTCCAACACCCGATCCTCATCCCCAGCTCCAACTTCTACTTGGAGGTTTTCCACCAACATCGGCGCTATGCCTTCCTGGTGTATGCAACGTACATCGCAAACTCGTTCGACCCCTGGTGAAAACCAAGGAACAAACCCCCCAGCTCAGAAGCCGGAGAGAGACCGTGCATGTGAACTTATTTTTATTTTATTCTCTGTCAGGAATAAACCAGTAGAATGTATAAGCCCACTATACAGTTCAAAACCACAAACCAAAATTGTTTCAAAAATCTTTAAACCACTAATCATAATGTTCAGGATTCAGATAAATTCAGGTTCCTTCGTAAATTGCGTGTGCTAACACATAGCAGTTGAGATGTATGAATTCCGGATAACATGGCCCTCGAAAGCCAAGCGCCCCCTGTCATAGGTACCATGATGACAGCACGAAGTGCGAAAGTTTTGAGATCGTCGTGTGCAAACCTCAGGATAAGACACATCATGAGTGTCGAGGAGTGCTCCCAAGTAGGGAGTCCGGACGTCGCCTTCAACAATCGACGTTAAGCCAGTAGCGTCTCCAAGACGTGAAACAGTAACGGGTCAAGCCGACTAACAGCTGTAAGCGGCTCGGTATACAGCTGACTGCACAATCAGCCCCTTGAGGCTGCAGTGAACTTGGACCATCTAATAATATTCTCCAGGGAGAATTTGATTTCCTTTCTCGGACTTGTGTACATAGGTACAAAGTCCACCTTGTTTTCCCCATCATTTCTCTACTTTGTTACCCGTCCCCGTAGGTCCCCCAAATACCCTCACTCATTCTCATTTCCTTATATGTATTATTTATCGTCTTCAAAAAGTGTATCAACGCTGGGAATCGATACGATAAGCATATTTCTTCAGGATCAGCTATAACACGGTCCGAAGAAGAAGGAGCCCCCCAGCAAGTCTGCATCACTCCATGCTGACAATGGAGTGCGAGACTATCAAGGAATTCAAAAGCCACGCGGCAAAGCTCGTCTCAAAAGCCATGTTTGCGCATGGTCAGACATCAGTCCTGCTGAAAATGGACTTCACGTCGAAAACATCTTCGATCCTGATCAGAAGAAACCTCTTCCACAACATCCTCGACAATCTGCAGAAGCTGCTCAAAACAACATTCGTCCAAATCAACGAGATGGTCGGAAGTGACCAACAGAAAGAAAGGATGAGAGCAGCCGTCTGGGAATTTATGGAAATTCTACAGTACGAATACATCATCAGTCAGCTGAAAAGCACGATCAGAGTACTGGAACACAGAGAGGAGTGGATAGCGCAAAACAGGAGCCAGCTCGCGGCGAGGGACAGCGCCCCAGAAGCCACAGCAGCCAATATCTGGGAGGAAACCCTCAATACAATGTTCGTTGAAAGCGAGCAGAAGGTACCCCCAGCAAAAAGAGCCGAGCTACAAAAACGAAAGTCGAACGCTGGAAGTAACGTCCCAGCACAAGAGACAGCTATGGCATCAAGGAAGACCAAGGTAGTAGAAGCACTTCCAAAGTCAACAAAGAAGATAACCTGTACGGAGCCGAGACCACCGAAGCGTAGTCGAAGTTCAACAGGAAGACAGTCACTCCAGACTACAAAGGAAAAGAGTGAGAAAACGAACGCCACCGTAAAATGGCAAGCAAGCTACGGCAGCCCGGAAAGGGAAACGCCACAGCAAAGGAATAGTGACACCTCAAAGTCGCAACCAACAAAAGCCGATCCCATGGAAAATGGAGCAGAAAGCCTATATCAGCTGAAAGCTCCATACAAACAGCAGTGCCAGTCTCATCATAGTGGTACTGACAGCTACTATGTAAATGGAGAAAGTCAATTATCGGCAATGATGAACCAACTGAACCATAAGGGAGGTGATGCTGTTAGTCGCCAAACTCAGGTTCAAAATCCAGTCCAATCGACAAGCTACGCAACATTAGGAGAATGCTGGATCTGCAATGGATCGCATTTTCATCAGAAGTGCCCGCTCAACCAAAGAACTTACGAGAGGCACAATCGTTACCATTAGCAGCAGTCGAGAGGACTAACCATGTTTAGTTACCCCTGTTTTATTAACTTCAGTAACCCAAGCAGTGTGCACAAAGTCGAGCTCTTGAAGGGAACGAGACCCAAATGCACAAATTCAAGTCAATATCAAAAGGATTCACCAACGGATTCGTCACATAACGACAAGACAAGCACAAGTCAGCACGGTTCACAAGCGAAGTCTTGAAGCCACTGGCCAACGGATAGTCGGAAGACTAAATAAGATCTCGAATCAAGGAGATAACCAATGCGGAAGTGATTGAGTCGTCACGGAAAACGATCCAAATCATTTTACAAATAACGCCGACTCAAGACAAGCACTTCTCGCATTCAGATGGTGATCATCGCGTCGATACGATCCAAATCTAAATCGACGTCCGATCACTATTCTCGATCAAAATTTAGTCATCCTAAGGAGATCAAGGAAGCCAAGAAAAGCAAAGGTCAAGACATCACTTGCTTACCGTCAAGGATCGAGAACACAGGCTGTTGCTGTTAAACAGTTTTGTGAAGACATGTCAATGTCTGAAAAATCCAAAAACCCCAAAACCCCAGCAATCCCAAAGGAACAACTGCAAGGATTACAACAACAGGAGTCAAAGATTCTTGTAAACAAAAGCAGATACCAACACCAAAAAGGAAAAGTAAAAAGTCCATAACCAGCTGACACGGAGGACCAATTCAAGTTAATCAAATGACATTCAAAGATCGCTTAAACCAAATCTTCCTCCAACACTCCGGAAGATGGTTTCTCCTGGCCCCCCCAGTGTCGCGTCCATAACCTATGGAGGTTATTTCCTCGACCTTATTATTTACCCTTTCATATCATTTGCTTAACTAATCATTGTTCTTCTAACATTTCATAACAGATTTACTCGTTCAGTCATTGTTCAGAGTCAATTGGTTACAATTCCACTCAAGACCTTCACAACTACCGTATCCACAGCAAGCGCGCTCCGTTGAGAGCGCGCGCATATTCGTATTCACCCGGCAGATAAAAGGGCGCGAACAACAGCAGGCGACCACTCACCTCACTTCACTTCAATCTTCTCTCTTCACCACCCATGTGGAGGTCGGTTGAGTAACCGTTCTCTCCTCGGAGAATTCCCGACTCTTCCCCGTCACCGACGTCACGTCATCACTCGCTACGTGTGTGTGTTCGTCGCGTTCTTCTGATACGAACGTCTTCGAAATGACACACACTCAAGTCACTCACAGCGAACGTCGCCACTCTCACACATGCTCCGAAGTGAGTAAAGTGTCGGTCCAATCCATAAAGGAGACCTGATCCCTCCACGAAGGCCGCCACTGCTGAAGTCAACGCACAGAAGCGCTCACGGACGTCATGTCGCCCAACGCCGGACACCCCAAGCTAGGAAGCGAAGGCTAACTAACACCTATTTCAATTGTAACCAGGAGACCGAGAATAAACGAGTAGATAAAACCCGTGTTAACACACTCCGCACAAAAGGCGATAGTATTCTAAGCCCAGTCGTTAGTGTTGCCCACTGACACATTTATATAACGGCGGGACAGGTTCCTCAAAAGATCTCAATTAGAATTGCTCTGAACTTGAAAAACAAGTTGTGAATTTGATTGACCGTACCAGAGCTGAACGGCAACGATTTTTGGCAACTCATTCAAATGCAAATAACTTTTTTCAGAGGATTCGTGTAAAAATACGATCAACAAGAAAAGTGTTACTTTTTATAAACGCTATCAATTAATTAAAAAGTCATCAAATTTCATCAAAAATTAACAGAGCTACGCCTTCTGTTGCCGAACAATTGCTGATTTTTGCAATTTCAGAAACTTTTTTTGAAATTTCGTCAACTTTGAGTGAGTTGCCGAAATTCGTTGCCGTTCAGCTCTGGAACGTACCAGGCTTTCAATTTTAAAAAAAAAACCCCAATCATATTGTCCTCTATTACAGTTTACAACTATCCGACCCCTCACGCCATTTATCCATTATCGTCTGAGATCTCAAAAACAGCTTTTTCATCTGCAGAAAACATTGAACGATTTGCTATTTGGGAGGTCTACGTGTTCTTTTCGAACGAGATATCTATTTGCAAAATACTCAAGCACTCTTCACAAGAATGTAGTTTTCGTTATTCTCACTAGAGCGCACTTTCCTCATCGTGTTTTCTTGTAAAAAAGACTCATTTTCTTCTCAAAAATGTTGCACCCGATTCTTCTACTCCTCCTCTACTTTCCCATCGTTTATCGCTTTCCCATCTCTTCTCCAATTCATCATTTCTTCTTCTTCTTCTTCTCCCCAATATCTGATTCTCTGCGTCTCTTCGTCTCACACACTATTTCTCTCACTTTTTTGTTGTATCAAACAGTGGCGTCTCTGACACCCATTTGTTAGTGTTACAACACTTTAACAGGTCATATAATATATGGCGGTTTCTGTGTCCTTCGAGAAGAAGAAAAAGTGAATAATGTGTTCCGAATGGAATCTTTTTATTTTTTGATCTACCCGGTGGGGAAGTGTCTACAGGGGAAAAAAGAGCAGGAGAGGGTTTTTCGGTTTCTTTGCCTATTTGCTCAACGAGTCGAGAGAAGTTCGCCGAGCTGGGAAATGGTGGGGACAAGAGCACAAGAAAGAAATTCGATATCCTTTTTTTGTCAAAATAAGAAAGTCAACAAACTTGTTGATGTTTGTTTGAAAAGAGGAGAATGGTGGGGTGATTGAAAAAAAATGAAGACGTAGTTTTACGTTAAATGATTTTAGGTCGGATGGATACTGTAGGAAAGTTCAAAGACTCTAAAAGCATTGAAAAAGTTCGGGTTTAAGCCATGCAAACATTAGGATTTCTCAACTTTTTTCACTAATCTCCAAAACTTCCCATTTTCGATGTCCGAATTATCCTCAAAATGTGAAATCGAAAGCATCTGAGCAACCTTGAAATCCTCAAAAACCCAATGTTCAGAGTTCTATTTTGCCGTTAATGACCTCTAAAATGCACTGAAGACAACTTGAAAAAGAGCGAATACATCCTTGTTCTTATCGCCGTTTTTCCATCCGAACTTTGTTCCCTTCTTCTCATTTTTCATCGACAAATTTGCGTCCAAATTTTCATCCATTTCGTGTTCAATATTTTTATACACAAACGGTTTTCTTTTTTTCTGAATCGTCGTCTAATTTATGTTACGTGATTTCTTCTAAAAACCGCCCATCCTCTTCTCTTGCCGCAAAAGTGTTCTTTTTTCTCTGATTTGTAACAATTCGCCTTCTAATGAAATGATTGATGAGGCGTCAAGAAAAATTTTGAACCAATTGTCAGAAATATTAGATCTTGGATTTTCGGTGGCCTAGAATTATCAAATTAGAATTTCTAGGCCATGACAGTAATCAACCAGTTATTGCATCAGAAACCAATACGAACGTCACCAAGATTGAAAAAAAAAGAAGATTACACTATCAAGGATTAGAAAACTAAAAATCATGTATCTCTCTTGTTTCTCGTTAATCCAAATCCGAAAGAATCATCAAAAGGATTACGGTACTTTTGGAGATAAACACGATTCTCAAGAAATTACACGTTATAAGGTGACTAGAACTATCCCTGGGGATTAGTACTGATAAAAATAGAGAGGATTTTTTGTTGGATTTTAGGAAATATGACTAACTGGAAAATGAAAGGCTTCAAGTTATTTTGATAATAGATTGTTTAGTTTCAGCAAAACATGAGGAAAGTCCAATAGAGCGCAATTAATGACTGTTTCAATCCAATATTTCAAAGTGTGCGTGACACTCTCTATTCGTACTGTCATTCCTCTTCGAAAACATGAAAAATTAATTTTCAATTATGTCGAATTGAGAAAATGTACTCTTCTTCTTTTCTTCGTTTTCTCATTCCATCCATCTTTTCTTCTTGGACAAGAAAATAGAGATGAGGAATACAAAATGAGACTGAAATTGGATAGAAATTGGATAGATTCAGAAAGAGAAATGAGTCCTCATCTGACTCTTCACATCCAAAAAAAAAAACGTTTTTTCCGCTCTTTGCTCAGCCATTTTTTCCGTGCTTTTCTGCTCGCTGAGCCATGCAATTTTGTCATTTTTTTTCTGTGTCGACTTGTTCAGTAGGAGGAGAAGAGGGAGTAACTTCATTGTATGTGTCAGAAATGTCCGAAAATAGAAATTCCGTTTTTTCTTTGAATCTTCTGGAAAGATCTCGTTCAATTCTCTATTTTCTTTGCAACCGATTTCAATTTCCTTCGGGAGCACCTGTCTTCCGGGGATTAAATTTTGAGCAAAGCGATTGTGATATTTTGGGAATATTTTCAGAACAAAAAATAGATCAGAACACAAAAAGAAAGTGTATAAAATGCAACGTAAGGTGCAGAGTTTTCTATTCTTTGTAGTCGTTTTCAAAGTTTTGAAAATTTGTTGAGTAACTTTTCTACAGCACGGCGTCCTCGATTGGAAATTGGAAAAAATGAAAATTTATCTTATTTTTGACGTGAACTCTTGAATAGAGTTAATCTTTCAGACTTTGTTCCGTTTTGACCTGGATTTATATGATCTAATTGATTCTAGAAGTTTTTAAAGTTGCTCAAAATACAATTCAACTTTTCCTGATCATTTTGAACCTAAATTTGCCTATGAACGGTATTTTTCAACCAAATAACCTGTTGACTCAAAATATAAAAGTCAACATGACTCGGCTCGGGATGACCCATATATCAAGATGAATATACCAAACTGTAGGTCTGACATTAATCTACAACTCTATCTCGGCGGATTTTTGAATTAGGACCTCAAAAATTTTTTAGGTCCACAAATCCAAAATTTCAGTACATTTTTGGACCAAACTTTAAGTCAACATGACTCGGTTCGCAGTAGACGTCCAGAAATAATTTCTACACCATCGAATAGCTGTCATTGTTTTTAACATTTCTATCTCGGCCGAATTTTTAATTTAATTTTTTATCTCAAGTTATGACCGAAATCACGAATTTTCAGTACTAATTTTTGCTGTTTTCAAAAAGATAAAATTTGCCCCAAATTGTCAGAAATAAAAGATCGCCGTGAAACCTATTTCCATTCCAGGATGCCGTGTACAGTATCCTTTCGACTTTTTTTTTTGGTTTCAATTTTTCAGAGATTTTGAATCTTATTTACCTTTTTTTACCGAAAAAAAGCAAAATCAAGGCTCATTGCGTCATTGCTACCTCAACTTCCTCTATTCCATATTCAAATTCTAAATCCCAAAATTTTTCAAAAATCCAAATTCTTCCTCCTCCTCCCCTGACTCACTCCTTTTTCTGCCTGATTTCTTCCAAAATTTCAGATATTTCTCCGATCTTTTACTTCCTATTTCTTCATCTTTTCTTCTTCTAATCCGTTTTCGCTGAAAACTTTTTGGTTCAGTCAAGTGTATCTATGCGTGTTGTATACGGGGGCATAATCACATTTTGAGTAGTCCAGTTCAAGAAGAAAAAAAGAAGATCTCTGTCTTCAAATACATATATCTACGCTCTTCTTTTTTTCTTCCTTTTTTCTCGAAAACCTCTTATTCTCTCATTATCTTTTCTTATTCTCAAATCGGCGTAGATCGCAAACGCATCGACACCAAATACACACTTTCCCTCTCTTTTCTCTGCGTCTCTTCGTCTCCCCTCCCTCTCATCGAAGCCACGCCCCCCGTTCCAAGACTCCGCCTCTTTTGAGGACTTTCTCCTTCTCAGAATGCCACTTTCAGAAAGACGAAGAAGAAGAAAAAGAAGAAGAAGAAGAAAGCCATTGGGGCCCTTCGTCTAGTGGACACTTCCTAACATAACTAACACATGTATCTGCTTCTCTGCGCTCTCTCATTTTTCTGTACTCTCTAGCCATCTTTTTTTCGTTTTTTTCGCCCTCCACGACCCCGGGGGCAACTTTTTGCAAGAAAACTTTCGATGATTTGCGTTTTGAAAGGTCCAAATTTCAGAAAACAACATGTTTGTCTCTTTTTCAAAATTATAGGTTTCAGAAGAAAAAAAAAACGAAAATTGAATTTTCTAGAAGGAAACGTTTTTGGTCTTATTTGATAAGCAGTCTTGGTCGTCCAAACCAAAAAATTAATCCCTTTTCTTTCTCTCTTTTTCTCTTCTTTCCTAAAAATGGAACGATTGATAACTGATTTTTTTCCAAAATTTCCAAAACCTCATGACCTCCCGATCTCGAATATTGTACTATCAGTAGTTCATAAAAAACCAAAAAAAAACCCATAAAATATTATATTAGTTCTTCCTCCTCCTCCTATTCGAATTTATTACCTCTCTCCGATTACTGTACCAATTTTTATGCACTTTGATTTTTCGTCTCTGTTTTCTCTCTTTCTTTTTGCATTTTTGTTGATTCAGCTTCTGGAAATCTTTGTCCAAAATTGATCATCGAACACTCAATTCGTTCAATATTGGATTTTTCGAATCGAAGGGCAAATAATATGGTGATGAAATCGCCAGAGTCCCCCTAGGGGGACGGGACATCAATAGATTCAATATATTGGATTTATTTCATAAAGGAAAAAGAGTTATTGGATTTCAAAGTGCAAAAAGGAAATGAATTCGGGAGACTCTGGAATTTTGGAGAGGAAACGACAGATTTCCGAGGGAAATTTGATATTATGAAGAGTTCTTTTAATCCAGATTTCGATTGAGGGTTCAAAGTTTCTTGTTTTGTATTCTTGGATTTTTGCGTTGGTCTCACGAAATCTAAGAAATCCAGGGTTTAGTCAGTAAATCCCAAGCTTACTGGCTTATAAAACGGAATTTGTGCTCTGAACCATAATAAGTCTCATTAAAACCGAGTCTATCCCTTTTCTCTCGAAAACCAAACTTCTCTTGAATCTTCTTCTAGCTGAAAAGTGCAATAAACTCTCTCTTTCCACTCGAGCAATTTCTGCTGAATTAGAATCTAATTGTCGCTCATTAGAGCGCACTTGCAACCAACCAAATTCAATTTCTTGTACTTTTTCCCGTGCATCATCATCTGTTGTTCATCATCAAGTATACAGTAATCCCATTTTCTTAATATCATAATCTAATTTTCCCTGAAGAAGACCCTCAACAATAGTCCCTTTTCTTTGTGAACTTTTCAACTCTTCATCCTCATCATCACAATGGAAATGAGAGCCAAAAGAAATGTTTATTTCATCATTTCTGCTCCCCTTTTCAACACATTCCTGACTGCTCTTTTTCCATTATTCAGTAGCTCTTTCTGGCTCAGGAATGTTATGTCAAATTGGTTTTGTATAGTCAAAACCAGTCCAAAAGGGGAAACGGATTAGGTTTAAAGTTTTACGACTCCACTTTTTGGATAACTTTGTGACTTTTGAAAAATAGAGTCAATCCTCTCTTCTTTGTTTCCAATGTTTTATTCACTAGTGGTAGCAGTAAATGAGTCATTTCCCTTCCAAACCAAGGACAATCTGACATTCTGATGAACAAAAAAGACTACTGTAGAATCTGACACGTCATCAATGTTTTTGACATTGCTCACAAAGAGAAAAATAGGAAAAGAGAGAAACAGCTGAAATTAAACATCCGCTTCTAATTAAATGATCATTGTAACTGGGGAACAGACAAAGATTATGACTAATTTATAGACGGAGAAGCATTTGATTAACAGTGATCTATAGATTGAGGAGGTGAAATTAGTCGTTTTGCTTTGTGGAATTAGAGTTTTGAGATTTGGATAGGTTCTGGAAAGTTCTGAGGTTTTGAAAGTATTTTATGATTCTAGATTAGTAGTTTTTGAAACTCGGGTACTCTAGATGTTTCAAAATTTCGATACCGTACCCCTCCCTCAATGTTTCATCACCCCGATCCCTAAACTCTTCTTATCATTATTTCACCATTTTTTCTCCTAAAAAATTTGCTTCGAGACTATTCTTATCATCTCAAATGATTTGCTGATTTGCATTCGCTCACCCCTACTCGAACTCTTATTTTCCGCTCAAAACGTTTTTTTTTCTTCTTCATCTTCCCCATTCCCTACCAACAACACAAAACTCTTCTTCCCGTTTTCCACCATTTTTTTCGTCTTTGTTTGGACTTTTTCTCAACTCTACAAACAGATCGAGACCCACAAAAAAACGAAGAAGAAAATGCCCAAAAATGGGGAGAAAAAGGGAAACAAATATTTGTGTTCCAGGCGAATTTCATACAACATAAATTCCAATTATACTGTAGTACTCCACTTGAACATTTTTTGTTGATAGTTCTTCGAGGTGGAGCCATTCAGAACGGTGTTCTTTGTACCCAAACTCTGGAAAAAAAAAGTTTCGAAATTTCGGGAAATAAAACTGTAATCCTTTGACTTAAAATATAGACTTTTCTTACCAAAAAATAAGATAAAGAAGACGAAAACAGGCCAACTGTCAATCAGAATTATGACGCAAAAAAAAGGGAGAAAAGTGAGGAGCGGAGGGTACGGTAAAACTGAAAATAGAAGAAGATTAGATAAGAAATTGTGTATTGGGGTTCATTGAGGGCGAGATGAACTCGCTTTCTTGAGCTAGAAATAGTAGTGGAGCCAAATGTTGAAGATTAATGGATTGGTCAGAAGTTAAGCTCAACTGAACTTTCAAATTTTGATAGTTCCTTGTTTGAATCCGTAGAAATGGTTTCGGGTATTGAAGATTTTGAAATTCTGATGTTTTGAGATTCTAAACATGAAAAAAGAATACTTTCAAATCATGATTCTATTTACTGTGAATTTAGATTCAGAAGTTTTGAATCATAATGATGAAATTCTAGATGCTTTCAAACGTTATTATCCCTGAAGACCCAGCTCCGAAATCAAGTTTTTATGTTTTCAGAATCCATTTGATGATTCTGATCCCTCAAAATTCTGAAGCAGATTCGTTCCGCAACTAGTGCCTATTCCTTGAAGACGTCTTTTCTATTCAGAATTCCGAAAAAACTCAGTTTCAAACTACACTCTCCCATGAACAAGTTCTTCTGTCCGCCTTGGGAAATGATTAATAAGTGACGAGACAGTCTAGGCGAACAGAATTCTAATTAGAAAAACTTCTTTGTAAAGAGTTCCTGTCTCCTGCTATACTCTAGTGTCTTCTCTATCGATTTTCCGTTCCAAACTGCCCCGGGAAAATCGTAGATCCTTGTCTCTCCAGTGTTCGTGTGGGACCTTAATCATTGCCCTTTGCTCATCTCTCCGAGCCCCCTCTTCTTCTCTTTTCTTTTCTTCTTTCGCCGACCCCCTCCGATTTATCATTGTTTCGACCACGGACCCCCTTCTATCCCTCTACTCCATCTCTAACAGAAGCAACAGCAGAAATGAACAAAAACGTGCCATTTTTCCATTTTTCATTTTTTTGACATTCCCCTAAAAACTCTCTTTTTTCTTTCTGGTTCAGTTCCTCTTGTAACTACAAAATTGTTGGGGATGTCAAACATATATTATATTATATAATTGCTCCTCTGAACTTTCGTATTCTCCATCTAGAAATACCTGTTTCTTCTTCTTCTACTTCTATCCCTCAACAAAATTTCACTTTTTTTGTGTGTTGCAGGTCATTTCAATTCGATCCATCCATCTCTCTCCCATCAACACACGCAATGGGTGGAAACAGTGGAAAATAGAGGCAAAAGAGAATTGAGATGGACATGTTTTGAATGTGAACACTAAGAGAGGCAAGGAGACAAGTATGTACCAAAGATTGAAAGATCTATTTGTCTTTTCTTTGTGTGTTTTGTTGAAATTAGAATAGAAGGATCAATTTGGATTACGGTAGATGTAAAGAATTCGATATTAGTCTATGGGAAATAGTCATTCGAAAAAAGGTTGCCGATTTTTTAATGGTAGAAGGATTAGGTAGATAGGATTGGACGGGAAGGAAAATTCAGGATGGTAATTGTCCAGAATATACAGATTCAAAAGTTAATGACTGAAATTTCAGCGTTGAGTGTAGTTTTAAAAACCAGAAATTCCGATAATCCAAGCGTTAAATTATCTATTTTTAGTGAAAATCATACAAATCAACCCGAAATTTTTAGCAGCATGACTATCCCATTCTTCATGATTTGAAGAAGTCTGATTCAGCAAATTTCGGCAACTCATTCAAGTGTGAATAACTTTTTTCAGGGGGATCCGGTAAAGATGCGGCTATGAAAAATGTTCCTTATTACAAAAGCTATCGATTGGTTAAAAAAACCGTTGAATTTCATTATAAATTAACAGAGTTCCGCTTTGTGTTGCCGAAAAGTGTCGGAAATTTCGGCAGCTTTTCTGCAACAGAAGGCGTAATTTCGTTAATTTTCAATGAAATTTAAGGATTTTTAAACCAGTAGATAGCTCTTTTAATAAGGAACATTTTTCCTGTTGGCCGTATTTTTACCCGATTCTCCTGAAAAAAGTTACTCAAACTTGAATGAGCTTGCCGAGATTCGTTGCCGCTCAGCCCTGGTCTTATTGTGCCGATTCTGGTAAACGCGAAATCCCAGATTTTTTGAAAACTTTTCGAGATTGAGTTTTTACTAAACGTTCTCCTGTAACCATGTTTCCTTCCGAACTTCGAAACTCGATTTGTGAGATCCTACACAAGATTCAAATGATCAAAAATCTTTCCCCTCTGGCTCCCACCCTGGATGAAATTCAAACTCTTGAAATATATGGGCAAAGGTTGGTACGAGGGGAACGACGTTGAAATTCGATATGTTGAAAACATTTGGGGTTCCGTCGTCCCTCTAGAATAAATAGAGAAACCAAGTCTGGAACATTCGAGAAATCAACACTATAGATCCTTGGCCTTCAAACAGAGTGGTAAACTTCCATAAGAACTGTTTTTTTTTTTCATTTATTTTCTCCGTTCGCTTCATTTTGACTCGACTTTTTGGGTTCTCCTTGCACCCGGTACATTGTGGTCTCTTTCTCTTTCTCTCTCGTTTTCTCATTTTTCTCACTTTTCGTTCGATTTCTAAGATTCTCTAGTTTGATTTTTCTCTGTCTTCTTCTTCTCAACTGGTCAGACTCTCCTTGAAATTGGCTCTTTTATTTCCCAATTTTTCAATTTTCGGTATACTGTAGCCATTCAGGGTCCTCTTGTATATAAACCAAGAGAAATGAAAGCGGAAATGAGAAAATAATCTAGATGAAATATCATGTTACAGTATCCCATTCTCTCTCTTGTTTGTGTTTTTCTGTGTGCATTCTCTAGGCTCCGCCCACTCCTCCTTCTCCAATACAGATCGTAACACAAAAGAAAGGAAGGAGACGGTGAGAAAAGAAAGGAAAAAGTAACGGAAAATTGGGCGGTTGTTTATTTGCGAATTGGGCAAGCAGCAGCAGCCTTTAGTATAAGCATCAGAAGTGTTCGTTTCTGTGTTTTTCTCTAATTCTCTTGATCTTTTGTACTATTTATCTTCTTCTTTTGATTTTCTTCTCAATCAGACAGTCTGTCTCACTCTCTTAGAGCATCCCCCAAACGAGAGCATGATCTACCTTCCCTTTTTCTGTTTATTCTTCTCTTCGAGACTGGCGGTGCTGGTCATAAATCGACTGGAACTTTCCTCCCAATTTTTTTGATAACTTTTAGATAAGATGTGCAAAGAGAGAGACTCACTGTCTGCAAAGTTTTTTGTGCTTCATTTTCGTTTTATTACACAATTGATAACACTTTCAGATGATTGAAATTGTTTGGTGTTCGTTCAAGTTTTAACACAAAGATCAGCATCCGTTTGTTCTTTTTTTCTTGTTGGGTTGTTTCTCCGAGAGAGTTCTCATTGTTTGAGTTGGGTAGAAATCAATAATCTAAGAGAGTCAGTTCCTTGGAAAATGGTAAGAATCCACAAACTTTTTACCATTTCAGTCTCAAAATATATCTTGTTTCTTCATCATACAGTACAACATTATATGTTTCTTACACTCAAACAAAAACATTCGTCTTCTCTCCCTCCATCTTTGTGTCAATGCTGAAGATGTTTGACCGACAGAAGTAGCAGTATTAACAGCTGGACGGACGGACGGACCAAAGGGAAAACGAAAAAAAAGGAATCGTTCAATTTTATCCCCTTTCACTTTGCACCCGTCCGTCCATCCATCAATACTGAAGTGCAAGAGAATCTCATGATTTCTGCCGGGTTATTCTTACTACTTCTGCTTTGAGGCTTCTAGAAAGAGAATATTTCTGAATCGCAACAATTTGTCTTGTTGCTCCAAGTCTCAAAGAGCCCCGCGCCGAAAGATGGCGAGTTGTGATAGTGGCCGCGGTTTTATGTGAAAAATGGGACAAATCCGCGGAGCTTGAAAACACAGAAAAAAAAACAAGGACATTTGTCTATGAGAAGTGTTTGTTGCGGTTACGAAGAGCAACACAGGAATTCTTGAACATAGGAGAAGAAGAAGAAGATGGAACGTTCCGGAGACAGACACATCATTGATGTGGGGAGAAAGAGGATGGACACTGATTTATGGCAAGTCGTTTATTCTCTCTCTCTCTCTCTCTCTCTCTCTCTCTCTCTCAGAGAATGCTCTGATTCAAAGGGAGGAGAAGAAGAAGAACCCTTTGTTTTCTTATGCCTGGATTTGTTCCACTCCAGTTTTTACAGAGAGAAAGGGTCTGATGTTTAACATATGGAACTCGTAAAGGTTTCGAATGCGAAAATATGTACGACGGGTTGGCTGCATGTTTTTGCTGTAATCGGTTTTAGGATCCAAAAAAACTGCGAGAAAGCTTTTGAGCCCTCTACCAAAATCATAATGGTATTTTCATCAAAACAATATTTTCCTGCAGAATCCAATTTTCAAATTATTAAACCAATCTTCAATCAAAATTACACCAAACATTTATTCTTGAATTCAAGTCTCATCATTTTCGCAGATTCTAAGTAGACGACTGATTTTTCCCATCAATCATTTTCTCTCCCTTTTCATCATCTTTTTTCTTCTCCTCTCCTTTTTGTTCTCACTTATATTCTGACGGCGCCCCGCCATTTCGGTGGTTTGCCTATAGATCGGTTCGCTTGATCTTCATCATCTCTGAATTTCTCTTCTTCTTCTTCTTTTATGTGTGATGACAACCTCCGACACGTTAATCTGATCGAAGATTTGCCTTAAAGATACTTTTTTCCTCTTCCAATTTTCTCCCCCCATCATTATTCTTCACTTTAAGCGGTTTGTGATCGTCTTCTTCCGAAAAGTATACCATTCTCCCCTTTTTGGTCTCTGACTCATTTTCTTTTTAGCTATTCTTCCCCAATGCATATATATTGAAACTCTTGTTTTTTGTCTTCTTTCTTTTCTTGCTCTTCGTCGTTTTTATTCCTACTAAACACATTTTTATATAATTTCAGAAACGGGTCGCGATCATTAATATATTTATCCAATCTTCTAATGAGATCATCAAAATGAGCACAAAAACCACCACTACCACCACTACAACATCTAGTACAACAACAAAAAATAAGCAGAAACAGGATCCAAAGAGACGAAAAACAATGGATTGGCTCAATTTCGATCCAATTCCAGAAGTTGATCGGTGAGAATTTTGTTTCTTTGAAAAGATAACGGTTGGTGATTTCAAAAGTATAAGTTTTGGAACATTGCGGAGTTTCTAGAACTCATTCAGGTGTGAATAGCTTTTTCAGGGGGATCGGGTAAAAATAGGGTCAACAGAAAAAATGTTTGTTATTAAAAAAGCTATCAAATGGTTAAAAACCGTCAAATTTCATCCAAAATTAACAGAGTTACGCCTTGTGTTTCCAAAAAATTGCCCATTTCGGCAACTTCGGCATTTCTCGGAAACACAAGACGTAACTTTGTTAATGTTTGATAAAATTAGACGGTTATTCAACCAATCGATAGATTTTTCAATAAGGAACATTTGTTTTGTTGACCGTATTTTTACCCGATCCCCCTGAAAAAAGTTATTCACATTTGAATGATTTGCCAGAATTCGTTGCCACTAGTAGAAAACCAGCGGAGCATATAAAAAATAGTACATTTCCAAATAAACCAATTCTTTTCAGTCTCTTTCGATTCACTTGCAAACATCCAGCTCTTCATGTTCATATGACAGGAAGCTACGGTCATATGTTCGTGGATATCAGTGATCTACCAGCTCCAGCTCGTCACTATCTCGCAGTCATGGGAGCATCTCGTCATCGATGCCTCTCACTCATCGATCATCATCGTCGGAAGTTTCTGGAGAAAGGTGGTCAACCATTCTGGCTTCTTGGTGTCGATTGGGCTCATATGAAGTATCGAAAGCTAGATTATCTTAACCGAATGCTCTGTCATCGACCATGGTTGATTCACTGGAAGAACTTGGCATGCTTGATCACTCGTCGTTCACCGGACGGTGGTCCTGAATTCTTTTCAATTTGTTCTCTTCATCATGCTGTCGGAATAATGTCAATGACACACTCAATGTGCACGGTTGTTTGCTGTATCGGACTCGAACGTCGTGTTGATTTGACTCAGGAGGAAATAGACTTTCTTAACATTGATGATTTGGAATACTGGGAGGCTCGGATGTCGAAATACTTCCGAAAGGCTGCAGAACGTCCAGAAACCAATGTTGAATATATGATCAGTGAGATGAAGAAGACTGAGAGAGGAATGAAAAGACCAACCGCCAAGTTGTGTGCCATGACCACTGAAACCATCGAATCATTGATCAATGCTCCAGCAGCCACCTACAGTTCCAACCGCAAGAACTATTCACCAGTTCTTCTGCTCGCCAATATTGATGAGAATGGTGACGATATTTTGGAGAAGGAACCACCATGCGAGTATCCAATCTACTCTCATCATCGCACTTTCGGATACATCGATTTCAGAAAGCGTCCAGAGAAAGACATTCCACCGTTCAGAGTCGAAGAATTCGGATGGGATCACGTCTACAACACGATGAACGAGTACACTGATACTCTAACATCTCGTCTTGATCATATGTTCGATCACATTCGAACTCTCACCGGTAACATGTCATCCGCTTCGAACTCGTCCGGTGAAGGAGGAGCCGATCAGAATGAAATCGACACCGCCGCATTCCGTGAGGCCGTCTGGAACTATACACAAGGACTCTATGGAGTTCGTGTCGATGACTACGATTATTCAAAGATCAATCGTGTTCTCGACAAAGGAACAAAGACTTTCATCAAGTTGGCTGCCTGCTACCCACACAAGCTCACCACCGAGTTCACCAAGGCTCTTCCAGGATTCAAGGATTCTGAGAAGGTAATTATTTCCGTACCTCAAGACCTAAAACAATTTCTTTTTTCAGATCCACGTTGTCATGATGATTGCAATGGCTCGTTTCCAAGCTTCAATGTTCCATTACACTCGTGCCGTTTGCAATTACAATGTAATGTGCATGTCGAAGAAGGGATGGAGAAAGCCACTCGATTAAGACTCCATTTTCTTTCTTTTCAAACCAAGTTCATATTTTATAATCTTTTTTCCACTGTTCTATCCCAAATACCATCTTCGCTAGTAGTTTTTTCAATGTACTGAAAGTGGTCTCAATTACTAATAGTGTAATTGAAGCCACTTTCCTCTCTCTCTCTCTCTCTCTCTCTCTCTCTCTCTCTCTCTCTCTCTCTCTCTCTCTTCCAACTTCCAGTAGTCTTATACCTGTTTTAATTTTTCTCTTTTTAATTGTTGATATACCGCAATTTGATCCAGCTTTTTCCAGCTCATTCAAAACAAATCAAATTCATATGATAACCGACCCCAAATCGCCCCCAAAAAAATTCAAAAAACCCCCACAAAAGTCACAAAAATTGTTGCGTAATTCTTCTTTCTTCCACTTTTTCATATATTTCGAAAGTTTCAAGCCGCCTGTTTCCTGTTCTTTCTTGCATAATAGTCCCCTGAATTTTCGAATGTTTATCCAATTTCTTTTTTTCTGAAAATGCTAATTATCTATTCCCCCTACTGTTGCATTTTCACCCAACCCCCCTACCACCGATCCCCATTTTGTTTACCGGTTTTCGCGAGTTTGTACGCTTTTTCCGCTTTCTGGATAGTGTACAAATTCAAGCAGGGATTTTCAAACACACTTTTCTTCTTCTTCGTTGTCTCATTCTCTTCTTTTCCACAATCCGAACTATTTCTTTTTTCCACAAACACCCACAAACTTTTCGAGTAGTTTTCTGATGGCTTTACAATTACCGTTTTCAATTGCTAAAATTCATTATTACTATGTCGCCAGCCGATGCATATTATTTTGTCAACTATTATTTATCCTTTCTCTTCTTGGTCTTCAGATGTATTCCAGTCACTGTTCCCCGTTTTCTTAAAAGTTTGATTCTATTTTTTCGTTCCGAAGACCTTTTTCTGTCAAATTCAAGTCTAATCGAATAAAACTATTTGCTAGTCAATAACCTTTTAACATAAAAGCCCGAAGGTCAACATAATTTTGAATCAAAACAAGCTTTAATCGTTAAGGTTCTGTTTTTCTGGTTTGAGTAAAGGGCACGTAAAAGTTGACAGCTTACAAAATAGAATTATGAAAAATTCGAAACAAAACAGAGCTCTGAAAAGCAGAAACTGTAAGCGGTTAAGAGCGGCACTCTAGTCTAACCCAGTTATTCCAGTCATTAATTGAGCGTTTCCAGACTCGCCAACAGCCAAATGTTCAACGCCGTTGTCTGCACTCTCTCGTGTGCGCACACTCTCTCACTTGACAACGACACTCCGCTGTGACACTCATTCGGTCTACAACTTTGGCGGAGGCGGCGATTGGAGGAAGATGTCTGCGTCTCTCACTCTCTCGCTGACGGGTATATAAGGCGACCGGAACGCTCATTCGAGGCAATTCAGGAGTTTCCGACTGGACTCCGGTGATTTAACTAATTGCTGCGTTTTACCCGTTGCTTTCCCCATTCGCCCATGCTCTTGTCCCCCTCATGCACTAACTAACTTGTAGTTTGTTTAGCCTAATAAACCTGTAGCTCTTTAATCACGCTTCCACACACTGCTTATCCCACATCCAAAATGCTTCACAGCATTACTGGTAGCAGCGAGTGCGGACGGCGCTCTTATTTTCTTTTGCCGTCCGTACCTCGGTTTTTTCCCCCTGGTTAGGTTCGCGCGCTCACATTAGGTTAGGTTTTCTACATTTTTACTGCATTTTTAGGTCATTTAGCATATCCCTTTTCTTTTCCCTTTCTTTTACTTCTGCAGGGTTTTAGTTAGGTCGTAAATTTTTAGGCGTTTTGCGTTTCGGGTTAGTAACATTCTAGGGTTTTAAATTCAGCCACCGGGGCTAATGGGTTAGATTTAAGCGCGTCTTAAGCGTAGGCCTTGGCGCTTATCGCCCTTTTCTCTTCCCATTCTCTTATACTCGTCGCCCCAAAGGGACGTAGTATTTTCCAGTCTAAAAGGCGATATTTTATCGTCTTTCACTCCTTTTCCCCCCAAACGGTTCGCTCGGCGGGCAGCCAGCGATGCACGTGTCATACATTTCAGGTAAACCAGGTATAAGGTGTCGCTAGTACACAGCGACAAGCAGTGACGATGCGATGCGGATTGCGGAGTGAGCGGTAACAGTGGCGATCGGAGTCGCTGTTGGTTGAGGACATTGTAAGGTTAGTTAGTCGTTTCTCGTCGCATTAGGCGGCGAGATCGACGAACAGTGGTGGGCATGGGTTCCGAGCAGATGGTAGCACCTATGTGCTTCCATTCGGCAGTCCCTCCACCACTGCGATTCTCTCTTTTCCAACCACACACTTCGGGTGTTACCCGCCTTAGCTCACTATTTTAATCGCTCGTCAGAGAGCTTTTACAGGTCATCATTTTCGGACAGCTTCCTCGCTCGAATATCGTTCAAGGAGACAACGGAAGGGACACACGCAGGATACAAGTACAGGTGGAGGCCGGAGCTCTTCGGGAGACTCCGCAAGATGACGAGGGGAAAGTCATCGGGGGAAGACATGTCGATACGTCTTCCACGACACTGGCCAGGGCTCTTACACTACCATCGTGCAGAGCAGACACCGTTCTTGAAGTTTCGAAACGTTCAGACGCCGAGACGGAGAGGACGGCTGTCGGTAAAGATTAGTCAGCATTTTCGACAAACTGACAGGTTACACCACCCGATCGGATGGAACGGATGCAAATCCGGAGGATCGCGGCGGAATGGGCGGTATCGCGAACCCGCCGTGCGCTGGATCTTTGTCCAGCGCAGGGATGATCGATACCGTTCCGGTTAGGACTCATTTTGAATCTCGCTCAATCGAGCAAACTTTAATCACCCTCTGTAGGTTTTTACAGAAATATTTTTGTGTCAGGTCATCGGACACAAGGAGCGCATCGTTCACATGCGGAGACGGATTCAGGAAGGCACGGATGCTGCCAGGCATTCGATCAAAGGAAGGCACGGGAGCTGCCAGGAGGAAGGTACGGAGGCTGCCAGGCATACGATCGGAGGAAGGCACGGAAGCTGCCAGGCATTTGACGTCGTCAACGGAAGTCAACGGAAGCCCAAGTAGTTCCATACTTGGCGGGCACTCAGCACAGTCAGACGGTCACTTCTAGGAGTGCAATCAATGCAGCAACAACGCATTGAGGAGGCGGGATCAGTCACGATCTCGCAACACAATACACGACATTCTCGTGTATGACCGATGGATGCAACATACATCAGCAGGACATCAATCGCAGAACCAGGATTTCCTAGGATCAAGCGACTTCCAATATTCAACGGAAGCGATATCTTGTCGTTGTGGTCAGGGCAACAACACGGATTAACGGATGAACAATAACTCATCATCAAGCCAGTTGTTATCAAGAAGGCCAAGCAAGCCAGAGATGGTCGGTTATCTTAGCTGGATCAAAGCTATCGGAAGGAGAACCCGCTGGCAGTAGTACCTACGTTCTACTGTGGAATGACACTTTCGATCGGCTCCAGCTGAAGAAAATTTTTACTCAGCGAATCTCCGGATTCACAACAATCAAGCGGACGACAAGTCAAAATTGTCGTTGAGGTAACACCAGGAGTAAGGAACGCAGAAGAGCGTTGATGACGACAGCCGAAGTCAAACTGGTCGAGAAGACCGACGGAAAAGCAGTGATCCGACACAATCCAACGAGAAGTTGATCGACGATAGCCAGACGTCACGGAACTGGTCATTCCCCACCTGAAAGGCTGCTTTTCACAAGCAGATTGTCTGTTTCGATGCTTATATCGATTTTTCCTTCGAGGTTTGCGATGGTTTTTGCAAGGATTCGTCGTCAAAACCGACGAAAACACGAATTTTCGACGATCGGTCGAATTTATTCCAAAATTCGAATTTTTGGAGTTCCCGCCAAAAGAATAGCAAAAGGACGAACGATTACGGTTCACACCGAGGTCTCGACGCGATGTGCACACTGGCGTCGCGGTGTTTGCGGACATAGTCACACGAGGAGGCGCCAAAACTGTTTTTGCAGTCATTTGGCCTAAATTTTGGCAAAATTTCCTTATTTTTGTCTCAAAATTTGCGTTTTTGGTTGAAAAACCTCGTTTCGTTTCGTTTTAGGGCATCGCTTGTAAGGCAACTCGCGATTTTTGCGCGATTCGTCAATCGGTTAAAGTAATTGCGTCATTTTTCAGACCAACTGCAAAAAAAAAAAAAAATCGACCGGAAATCACCCCGTACACCAATGGAGTCCACTGTGGACGAAGTAAACAAGGACGTCGTTCCGATGCCGACGTCGGCGGAAGTCAAGCAACCGCCGGACCCGAGGACAAAGGAGGAGGACGCCGTTCCGAAGGTAAGTGCCCATACCAAACCCCTCCAGCAGATCTCGCAGACTGCTGGACCGTTGTCCAGCAGTGAGATGACGCTGGAGGAGGGGGCAAAATCCCAACAACCACTGACCAGTTTTGGTCATTTCGATTTATCGAATTCCTCCAAACCCCTTACTCGAATCGACATGCAAAACTGTCGTGAGGCGAACCCGCGGGTTGGTGGACAAATGTCCAGCAATGGGATGATCCTCACGATGGTGTCGAGCTCGAGACTCTCTCAACCGTCACTGTGTGATACACAGCCACAATCAGCTAATAGCGCTCCCTCGGAGCATGTTACAGATCAACCCGCACGGAACAACACACAACACGATGTTTCCATTCACCGTGTTTGCATGGCATCATTCACCGATGGACCGCAACTTTTACCATACTCCGGTAATGCGACGGACGATTTGATGGCGTTCAAAAGAAGTTTCGAAGACCGTTTGGAACTCGTTCCGGAGTGGAAAGGTAAGGCAGTCACTCTCCTCTTTACCTATCTTACAGGTGAAGCACGCGAAGTCGTAAGAGACTTGGAAGCGGACACCGAAGCTTCAAGGACGTTGACAATCGAGAAAGTCTTCCAGTACTTGGATAGATGGTTCGAAGGACCACTTCTTAGAGAACACTCCCTGAGCGAACTGGAAACAGCTAAGCAAGGAGTAGGAGAGTCGGTAAGAGAATTCTATGTCAGAGTTTCTCGCTTAGCTCGCCAAGCTTTCGCCGAAAAGGAGCTGAGGATCATCAACAAAGCCATTTGCAAAAGGTTCGTTCGAGGTCTTCATCAGGAGATCAGAAAAGACGTCAAGGTCCCAAGCCGGATATGCCACTGCAAGCATATGAGCACGCGTTATTCATCGAGTCGCAGGCTGACCTACAGACGTGCAAACGCTCCCCATCTGCAAGCGGAACGGAGTTGGATGGCGCATCCAACCGTCAGCTTCCAACCGTCAATACATCTTCGGTAACGAACGACGACATTCTGGACGAATGTCGGAAACGCCGATACGATGAAGCGAAGGCCAGAGCAGCGACAATCGCTCAAGATCCAGCAGAAAGTCATCCGATGACCGACGAATCGGTGGTTAACACGCTCGATAAAGGAGGTCACACGAACCTCGCAAGGAAGGCTTCACGGAAAAAGAAGGATCGGGAGAAGTCTTCGGTTCTCGCTGAAGCAAACTCAGGACAGCTAGTCAAGCAGGTCGTCACATACCGACGCTTTCCGAGAAGTCAGTAGTCTGAAAAGACTTCCCTTTGACTTCTCTCAAGAGATCTTGTAGTTTTTGCAAGAATTTCGTGGCAGAATCTTCGATAAGAGCGAATCTCAGCGACTGTGCGATTATCATCCAAAATTCGCACTGAGTAGCAACCAGTCGAATTGTTTCATCGCTTGCGATTGGCCGGCATTTTATTAAACGCCGTCTTGGTAGCCGCTCTCTGCACGAAAAGTCTTCAAAGAGTTCAGCCAGCACTAAAAGTTCGTCTTTTCAGACGGTACTCAGTCAGTCAGACAAGTCCAGAAGCTTCGAAGGAACAGTCGTGAAGGAACAGTCACCATCGTCAGCAGAAGTCCAAACCTTCAATTCGTGGTAACCAGACACCCAGTACAGCTGTTACACGGACCCTCTACGAGCTCATCTTCGTTCTGAGCTGGAATCGACACCACTTAGCTGATCACGTCGACGGTCACCCTCAGCTTAGCTGACAAGGCTAACGGAGCACCACGCAGTGCAACAAGTTCGGACTTCACCAAACGACGAAGAACTATGGTCCATCAAGAAGGTCACACACTCGCGGACGAGTCATCAAGAAAGAAGAAGTTGCCACCGTCAGGAACAGACGCCAAGTTCAGCTAGACAGCTAGTCAACAAGGACGAGAAGGATACCGTCGCCAGGACAGAAGCGATCTCCGGATACTGATGATTCCAAGTCACCAGCCAACACGATGCCTGCGAAAAAGCCAATGGTCGCGAAGGAAGATCAGTCAGGTAACTAGGTAAGACCTTATCCCCTGGCACTTTCTGAGCCCACCCTGCAGAATCCGCTGGCAGCAGAACCGATGTTCTGCTGTGGAATGACGCAGGACTGGGTTGCCAATCACAACACTACCACCGTCGAGGACTTTCCTCATGTTTCTCACGTTTTGAGATCACATAGCCACGACTCTACCGAGTCGCTTAACGTTCCTTCCCAGGAACAGTTTCAGGAATCTTCCCGCAAACAGTCTGAGGGGCCCATCGAACAGCGGTTATTCGAGAAGGAAGCTCACGAGCCTCTAGATTCATCATCTGGTGAGGAAGAGACGGTTATGGACACTGTGGACAAATCCGGACTTACGCCGAAGTACAAGGTCGAGTTCACGAAGCCCAACAAGCCTGAACAACCGAGTCACCCACACGGACCATGGGACCGATATTTACGTCCCGAAGAGATCATCGCACGGTCCCTGTCACCATCAACGAATTTCATTCGCCAAGCACATCGGCGTCATCAACATCACGTTGGAGAGAAGAACCGTCAACACGTCAAGCTGATATTGGCACCGCGCCGATCACAAGGAAGCCCAGGTAGACAGCAGAACCACGAAGCTTCTACACCAGCTATACTTCGTCTCCAACGACTGCATCCACGATGAGCCAGGAGTCTTCAAGTTGTTTTCGGACGGTCTACGCTCGCGGAACTTCCACTCGACGTCAGCTCGAAAGGTCACACCATCTGGAGCGTCGAGGTCGATTTTGAATAGCTCAACATCGCGGATGACAGCCAACCAGGACCGAGTACATCCCAAGGACTTCACTAAGTCACACCCAACACGCTGCAAGGATTGGTATCAAGCCCAGAGCTACACAAGGACAGGACACCTCAAACCCTTTCAAGTCTAAGTTTACCAGACCGGGGACGGTCTTCTTCTAAAGGGGGGAGGTGGTAAGGGTTTGAAACGCCCAATTTTGCCATTCCCGACACAAGCTCCTTAACCGATACCAGGTTCAAAAGTTAATCAGACCGAGGTCGGTCTTGTTCAAAAGGAGGGAGGTGTAAGCGGTTAAGAGCGGCACTCTAGTCTAACCCAGTTATTCCAGTCATTAATTGAGCGTTTCCAGACTCGCCAACAGCCAAATGTTCAACGCCGTTGTCTGCACTCTCTCGTGTGCGCACACTCTCTCACTTGACAACGACACTCCGCTGTGACACTCATTCGGTCTACAACTTTGGCGGAGGCGGCGATTGGAGGAAGATGTCTGCGTCTCTCACTCTCTCGCTGACGGGTATATAAGGCGACCGGAACGCTCATTCGAGGCAATTCAGGAGTTTCCGACTGGACTCCGGTGATTTAACTAATTGCTGCGTTTTACCCGTTGCTTTCCCCATTCGCCCATGCTCTTGTCCCCCTCATGCACTAACTAACTTGTAGTTTGTTTAGCCTAATAAACCTGTAGCTCTTTAATCACGCTTCCACACACTGCTTATCCCACATCCAAAATGCTTCACAGCATTACTAAACTAAAACTACAGTAATCCTCATCGATACAAAAACTGTGTTTGAAAACCAGGTGGGAATATGAAGTCGGTTTCCGAAAATTTCAGATGAACAAGATCAGAACCGGGACCAGTTAGGCTGGCAGCTCACCGGAGCTGGCACAAAAAGAAATGAAAGGACTACAGGGATAATACTGTTTATTACTGTCGTTTTCGTTTCTGTTCTGAAAAGCTACGCTAGCTGAAACTTTCATGTTCGGAGCACTATTTTTTCAGACGAGGATTATAAACCGAATCGAAAATATTATCAAAAGTTTGCAAGTGCATTTGTCAATGATTTTTCTTTAAAAAATGTTTAGAAATTTTTACAAAAAAAAACTGAGTTCAAACTCCCGCTCATGAGGGCCGCGGCCGCGATATAGTCGCTCACTAGGCCATCAATTTTTCAGCCATTTTTTTCAAATTATTTTTTTCCGATTTTTCCGATCAAATCGCTTTTCTTCGTTAAATTTGTCTCTTATTTCTCTAAAATCTTTTAAAAAGTAAGTTTTACTTGTTAACCTAAATATAATATGCTCTAAAATCGGCAACAAACTGAATTTATTCAGTTGCATGAAACGTCAAATCATATCAAATCCATTATTACAATCAAATATCCGTCTTCGCTTCGGAAAAATGATGGAACATGAGATAAATAGTCATTAAAAATCAAAATTGATAGGAGGAGGAGGGGACAGAAAAAGGAGCGATGGAAAATAAGGAAAACTTTTGTTGTCTTTTGTCGAGAGAAACCATTTTTATTTAATTAAAATTGATGAAGCTCAAGAAGAACCAAAACTGATTTTTGGTTCTTTTTTGTCAGATGTGAGGAAAAGAACAAAAAAGCATAACCGATTTATTGGAATTGGTTACGGGAACGGAGGTCGGCCAAAACCTCTTCTGGGTTGACTCCGAGACGTTCACCAGCACGAAGAACCTCGGCGAGACGAGCTTCAATGGCGTGGAGAACTGAAAAAGAAGTGATGATGAACTCGTGATTCGATGACCTATTATTTTCTCTCAAATAACTCTCATTCCTTCGAGAGGAGACCCCTATCGATAATGACTTTCGCATAAAATTTCCCCATGTTTCTCAGCTCATTTCTCTCCAATTCTCACTGTCTTTCGAAATGACGGCTGAATGTTCAAACACATTTTTTTAGCGATAAGAGAGGAGAATGACGCAGAAAAGTACCCATTCCGGGTTTGGGAAGCGTTGTCAAACAATCAAACCAACAACATCAATTTTTGTCTAAACAAAAATATGATAAGTTTGATTACAGCGATGCTTATGTTCCCCCAGACATACGTGGAGTTCTGGAATCCTCGTTGAGCATGGATCTTTTCATTGGCTGCCAGGCGACCATTCTCTTTTGTGGAACGAATCCCATGAATGTGTCTCTCTCGGCTGGTTGCTGCTGTTGCTGAAAAGTGATGATATTTATTGAGAGTGATAATTGGGCATTTCTTACTTTCACCTCAACACCATTCTCCTTCTCGATGTTGTAGAGTTGCTCTTGGAGAGCACGAAGCTTCTCCTCGAGTCCTGGAGCGGACGGGGCAGCTGAAAAGAGGATTAGAAGTTCAAGCGTTCTCATTTCCTAATGTCCCTCTCATCCATCTAAAAAAACGTTCTTCTGTTTTTCATGTCTGTCTTTTGAGAATATACTCTTGAGTAGTTCAGATATAATTGAATTTTGAAGTGGAGAATGTTTCTCGAAGCTTCTCGAGCTTCGTACAGTCTTCCCTTTCCCTTATTCCGATTCAATGACATCAGTGATCTGATCACCAAGTCTATGCTCTTCCATCCCAAACACTGCCCCATCTCTCCCATTTTATTTCCGGTCAAAAATTCTAATCCCATTAGTCAGGCCCTAGTGCTCCGCCTATATACTGCGTGTGAGTGCTCAATGATGAACCTAGACGAAAAAAAAGAGTGTGGGAGGAAAGATAGAGGTGCGATTTTAAGTGATCAGAGAGTGCTTGAAAGCACGCAATCGCTCTTTTCGGATCTTTGCGCTTCGCTGAAGGTGTGATGACGACAAAAGAAAAAAGCTCACGGCTAGACTAGTCAAGTGGGTTTTTCATCCTTTTTCCTTGAACCTATCTATCCTGAGTAACAAGAAGTACTTGTATGCTCGATGCGAATGTTCATTGTTTTAGAATACTAATTCAAAGATATCTAATGTTTCAAATTCACAGAAGTTTGGAAACTAACGAGCAAGTCATAGATGAAAACATAGCAGCAAAAAATAGGAATAAAAAAAAACAAGACTCACCGAAAACAACGGCTGCGACGACACAGGAGAGCAAAATCAAAAGTTTCATTGTGATGGGTGGCTTACTGTAATAAGAACATATGGAATGTTTAAATGGAAAGAAGATGTCATACACGGAGGGTCTCTCTTTTCTCACTAAGTTTCTTCGACCGAAATCGAAGAAATTTGGGTGGCGTCGGTCGGGGGTACTGACGGCTAGAATGAGCTCTCAGGCCTCAGGCGCCCCGAGTTCGAGCCACGCCTATTTTACGAAAAGGGGGCGGAGCCGGGATACGGATTCGGCTCATCGCCTTAATGACGAATATGATGGAAAAGTGAAAGAAGGGAAAATAGGAAAAAGTCACGAGACAAGAGAGCTACGAAAATACACACTTATGGGCTTAGAGAAGATGACCAGAATATTGACCTATGCGCCCTTGAAGAACATGAGGATAATCAAAAGTGGCAAAAAGTAGATGTGACGTCATGATTCTTCAGGCAAGAATCGGCGCGGAGCCACAATTTTAAAAGTGTCGATATGCGCCAAAAATGAAGAAGGACTGCAGGAAACGGTGCGGTGCTATCAGGTGTTATCAGTTGACACAAGCCATGAAGAGATGGACGGGGTTGGAAAAAAATGAGAGAGTCGGGTTTTACGTTGAATAAGACTTCAATAGGTGAGAGAGTCTTGAATTCAAATTAGTGAGTCGAGAAGAATAGGGGTTTTTATGGGTTTCTCTGTGTTTTTTTCTCTTCTCGTGTCTCTGATGATGGTGGTTATGCTTTGACTGATTGTGAAATTCGAGAAATGTTACTCAACTTGGAGGTCGCTGGTGAGACAGGGCAAAGAGCAGTAGGTGGGCGTAGAGGTGGGGAAAAGTCAAAAAATGACAAAAAGAGCTTGGATTTCAAAAAACTCTTTTACCTTGTCTTGAATCGTATTATATTTTCTCTTGATTTCTGAACGTCGTTATCTTCCCATTTTATTTTCAGATCCATCATTTCATTCCTCTCTCAACGTCTTCTCTTCTCCAAAGTCTCCCGAGGAGCGGCATCGACATCAGCAGCCACCATGAGTTCCAGACTTCACAACGGGAACGATGTGTATGAAAAGGCAGAAGAATACTGGAGTCGAGCGAGTCAAGACGTTAACGGAATGCTCGGTGGATTCGAAAAATTGCACACTCCGGATATCACAGTTTCAAAACGATTTATTGAAAGTTTGAAGAAAAAGGTAAGATTTCCCCAAAAAGTGACGATATTCCTGCAATCTTAAAAAAATATCCTTTCAATCTCGGAAGTTTACCAGCTTCCGGCATTGCTGTAATGATCTCACACACCTTTTGCTCAATTACATCTTTCGAAGATCAAGAATCTCAGCCACCCATCAACCTTTAGTCTTTATGTTTAGCATCAGAGTTCTATCTCGCTAACCGTAAAATCTTGAAGACGTGACACCTTGTTTTGTCTGAAATTTTTCGGCTGAAAGAAAAGAAGTGGGCGAAAAATGTAATGAGCGTGATGATCCAAATGTTTTTCTAGTTAATGTGCTGAAATTGAGAAGAAGTTTAGAAGAATCCCATTGAAAAACCAAACGATTCAAAATGCAATAAACCTTCGTTATTTCTTAATTGAATCATAAAACTTTCTCATTTCCGTTTTCCTCACACAAGTTTTCACCTAAAGAAAATGAGAAACTTGAAAACAAAAGAAGATTCCCTTTTTTTGATTTCCAATATCATCCTAGCTTTCTCGTTGTTTTCCACAACAGATTCTCTCTGTTTGCTCTCATGACGAATTCGTTTCTTTTGCCTTCATTTTTGGGTATTGCAATATGTGTTGCCAGATGGAATGTTGGAAATTTGACTCTGAAATAGGAAAAAATGGGAGATGAAGAAAGTAAGTTCAGAGACAAAACTTATTGAAGTGGAACCAAGCCGATTTCGTAGAAATGTCACTGGAAAGTGAATGATGGAAGAAATTTATGAACCGAATGTGTGCAACTTTTCTCGGAAATCAAAATTTGCACGGAATATGAACGATGATTGACATAATCTACGATTTGCAAGACACATCAATGAACCGCTTCATATTTTCAGAATCTCTTCGGTTCGTACGACTACGCGTTGGACTGTGGTGCGGGAATCGGACGAGTCACAAAACATCTTCTGATGCCTCTGTTCAAAAAAGTCGACATGGAAGATCTGGTCGAAGAGCTGATCGTTAGCAGTGATCAATACATTGGTCCCGATCCACGGATTGGAGAGAAGTTCATTGAAGGAATTCAGACATTTGCTCCACCAGAAGGACGATACGATCTAATTTGGGTTCAATGGGTGTCCGGACACTTGGTTGACGAAGACCTTGTCGCTTTCTTCAAGCGGTGTGTGGTGAGAAATCTATTCAATTTTTACTGAAAATGAAAGTAAGAATGTTAAAGAAAGGACTGAAACCAGGCGGATGTATTGTTCTCAAGGACAATGTGACAAATCACGAGAAGCGGTTATTCGACGATGAAGATCACAGCTGGACCAGAACAGAGGTTAGTGCACAATTCAAAACCTATAAAAATCAGCCTTGCCTTTTCAGCCAGAACTAATGGAAGCGTTTGCTGGTGCTGAACTCGATATGGTGATGAAGACGATCCAAACTGGATTCCCGAAAGAAATCTATCCAGTGAAAATCTTTGCTCTGAAACCCGGCAAGCAGGAGGCGAAAGATGATAACTGAATAAACCTAATGTGCATATCTTGTTTTCCTATTGTTCCTTGTTCTGTTTCATGTTTAAAAAGTCCAATAAATTGTTCACTACTTCATTTTCGAAAGAATTTTTTCCGTTTCAATTAACGCTCAGGGAGCTTAGCATACAACAGAGAAGAACTATTTTTTGCGAAGTTACTTTCTTCATGTTTGGCTCCTAAAAGGAAAGTTATCAAGTTCGAAAAGCAATTTCAAATGAATGCGACACGAAAATTGAGAAATTGAGAGAAAACCTCGATCGCCGCGTCCAAAAGTGGGCGGAGCCACGACATACGCAAAAGGTAGGAGACGGCGGAACCCGTGAGGTGTCGGCTGCTGCGCCACACTACCTCCCGTCGGCAAGCGATGGAGAGTTAGACAGAGGAGTTGATGAAAACTCTAATCCATTCTCTGAGCGAGAAGGATGGCCGAAGCGGGCTCGCATTAGAGGCATTAAGGTAGACGACAGAGTTCTTCTGAAGACTACTGCCTTGCGCTGAAACCACGCCTTCGCGGGCTGAATTTTGGGTCTGATCCTCTATTGAAAATGTTATTGTATTGAAAAGGAAACTGATAAACTGAAATCGGCAGTGATGCTGGAACAATTGCTAACTCTTTTTCGAGAAAAAAAACGACAATCAAAATTTGGGAAATTCTGATGATTCACGACATTCAAAGCACACACACAGTATAGCAATCTAATGAAACATATTGAGATTGGAACAATGGAAACCTGCTATAAAGGTTCTCCCAAAAACCTGAAGTATCGTCCGAAGAGAAAATGCTGAAAATTGTATTCCTTTTTTCGTTAGCTACACTTTTCGCTTTCGGACAAGTCACGCATTTTAGTGGTCTGTGAAACATTCTAAACTTCGTATTTAGTTTATACAGTGTTTCAGAATGCACAGGGAGCCAACTTTACTCATTAAACCCAAAAGATTCAAGATTTTATTTTGTTTGCATCGAAAATCGTTGGATCAAAAAGATGTGTCCAGAAAATCACTATTATTTAACATTGGTGAGAACCATACTCGGGAACATCTGAATTCAGTTTTTCAGAATGGGAAATGCATAGAATTCCCATTTCCAAACCCACTTCCAACAGTGGAAACTTGTAAAGTTGGAGAGAAAATCGAGTTGACCCCATATTGGTGTTATTCGGAATGTGGAGAAGATGGAAATTTCCAGATGGGAAAGTGTTGTAAAAATGGAACATTCTATTCGAAGTCGTCTGAAAAGTGTATTCCTATTCCACCAATATCTTCGAATCCTGAATTCCCGGATCATAGTTGTAATGAAACTTTCATTGCTCATCCGCAGTTTTGTGGACACTATTATAAGTGTACAAACGGTAGGTTTTTTGTAACTAATTTAAAACTTCAACTTCAAAACCGATTATCAGATAACTGGGAGTTGCTGGAATGTGAAATTGGAACCGTATGGAATCAATCGATTCGGGAATGTTCGGAAGATACCAGTCAGTGTCCAACTATTGGAAATGTCACCTCTAATCAAGAACGAATCATTATTACATTGGATTAATGTTGAATATAATGTTTTCATTATTTTGGTTTTTCTCTTTGAGATTCTGAATTTTATAAAAGGATTCTGGAGGGTTCTGAAAAATCCAGATGAACTTCAAAGAATTCAGATTGACTGATTCAGAGAAGGTCTTAAATATGTTGAAGCAGCTGATTCTGGAAGATTCTGAAGTTCTCCATGAGTTTTTTTCGTATTTTGAAACCACAGATGACACACCTCATAAACTCGTCACTCATCCCTTTGTACTTCCCTTTTCCAGTCATCTGAACGTCAATTTGATTTTTGCTGCTAATTATTAAAAGTCTTCTCATCTGAATCTTTTTATTATTTAACCAGCCTGCTTACCGCAGGCTGAATTCGCGGCTGCGCCGCTCACCTTTGCTCGCGTTTTTATACGCCACCGGCCACCTAGTTTCAGGGTCACGTGTAGCGCAGTCGGTATCGCGCTGCACTGCCACGCGGTAGTCGCGAGTTCGATTTTGTGGCGCGACAAAATTCTTTATCTTTCGGAAAACTAAAGCGGACACCCTGACCAAGAAACGGACAAACTTTCTAGCGGATTATATATAAGTAAGATCTTTGCTAAAAAGGCGGGAAAAGTTTTGCCCCGAACTAAGCATGATGACTTTTTGCTATGATCCAAAAAAGAACACTTTCATTAATATTATACGTATTATCAGCCTCTGTTTTGGTTTGTTCTGGAAACTGATAGCAAGTTTGAATATTTAACTTTTAGATAGTACAAAGCCAACGACAAACCCTAAAAGTTGGACTATTATTCGTTCAAAATGTTTCAAGTTTGGAAGTTGGAATTGGATATAGGACATCAGCATCAGCGGTTCTGGTGACACAAGAAAAGATTCGAAACGAGCATTTATTGGATAATTTTGATTTTGAGTTCGTTTCATAAATAGAAACAGATTTTTTGAACTACAGTATCCTTTCAGATTCATTTACGATTTCGACGAATGCAATGAGATTCAAGCGGGTGGAAAAACCGTTGAGCTGCTGACAAATAAGAATGTTGATGTCATTTTTGGACCCACATGTTCGAGACGTAAGATTTTTAGAGTTCTAAAGTTTTTAATTGTTCAAAATCGAAATAGAGATACGAAAATTTTATATTCTGTCTGAATTGTTACAATCTTAAAATCTAATAGTTTTGAGTCCCCCGTAAAACCTCTAATAGAACGGCACCCAGAAGGCCGACGTTCGGAAGTCCGTACGAGCGCATTTTTCGTTATTTGTCGGTAAAAATTTCTGTGAACAAAGATACTTTTCTTAGCTACAAAACGCAGAAAATATGATTTTCAGAAAGTTGAGGATGTTTTCAAAATAAATGTTACTAACTTGTTTACGGTATTTCATCTTGAACCTTTACAGAGTTTTGGAAGACGTTCCTTTTTGAAGATTTGAAGTTTCGAAAAGCTTCTACTTATGTCTAAATTCATCTACCAAAAAATTAGAAAATCTTTCCAGCCGGTATGATATCCTCGACTCTCGCCGCTCAATACAACATTCCAATATTCGAATGGGGACTAACATCAGCTCGTCAATTAACAGATATAACTCGATATCCAACATCGTTACCATTTTCTGTCAACAGTTACAGTCTAGCCATGGCGATTCGTGGAACTCTGAAACAATTCGAATGGACTGAATTCGTTTTCATGTATTGTAATGATGGTGACGATGAAAAGTGTGAATCATTGAAAGATGATATTCAGGTATGTTGATCTTGAACAACGTTTGATTCTGATGGCCAGAAGACCTTCATTATGCCGTAGATCAAGTTTTGAGCATTAGTCTGGGAATGTCCTAAGGAAGTGATGTTAATTCGATTTTGGATAGAAATTTATGAGGAGAAACAGATTTATCAAGATGCGAGATCTCCATTTGCAATAAGGGATTCTGCTGAAAATCCATTTTTTCAGACAGTCGCTTCTCAACACTCGGATATCACTCTTGCATACACTACTCGAATTTTCAGTAAAAGTTTGTCAGATATGCGAACGGCAATCAGAGATGTCAAGAAACGAGGAAGAAGTAAGCTCTCAGTTTTCTTTACAATGGGTCCTGCAACGATTACCATAGTTTTAAAGTTTATTTCCTATTCTTTTGGTCAGACCGAGGCTCCTGGACATTTCCCAAGTGGACATCTCGAAAGCGTTCGTCCAATTTTCTGAACTTTTCATATATATATTTTTAGCGTTTCTGTATTTAACATAGCATTGTTTAAATCCTTCTAATGTAAGATCATAAACGCAAAAATTTATAAGATTCAAACTTTTGAAATGTCCGCTTCAGAATAGTTTCATTTTCGAGATGTCAGCTTGCGAAATGTCGCGGAGCCCGAACCGAAGTACATGCACTTTTAAAGAGAACTCATAACATCCAATATCCCTATTATTATTTCCAGTAATCGTTGCGTGCGTGGCTTCTGGGAACGGATCAAAAAGAACTTTGATGCAGGCGGCGGCTCTCGAAAATGCGAATAACAGTGAATATGTTTATATTATGGCAGAAACCAATTCTAGAGGATTCAGTACGTGTCTCCTGTATGATAGTTCATTTTTGATCTTTTGTTATTTTCAGTTGTTGATGAACCAGGTGGAAAATTTCATTATTTATGGGAAGGAACGATGAATGATGCTGAAAGTTTTACTGTAGAAGAATCCAGACAATCTATGTCGAATCTGTTGTTTTTGGTTGATGTAAGGGAAAACGAGAAGAAGAGAAAAGAAATGAATGGGGTTTCAGAATATGGGAATGAATGATGAGGTGACTCCGCAGTACTTGGATTTCTCGAAAAAAGTCATCGAAATGATGAAAGATCCGCCGTTTAATTGTGTGGAAGATTGTGCGGGAGAGCAGTATTCTTCGGTGAGTTTTTGGAATACTCGAGTTCAAACTTTGAAACTATTTGAGCACTTATTGATGCCAGAATCCCTAATTTCAAAAATTGTCAGGTTGCTAAATACGCTGGCCAACTAGCCGATGCCTTCTATGCTTATGCCGTTGCCGTAAACCGTACACTTACCTCAAATCCATCATCCAGTATTCGAAATGGTACATTAATCCTTCGGAACATCGGAATGACATTTGAAGGCGTTGGTGGAGGAGACGTCATCGTTGATCCAGACTCATCGAGAACTTCAGTGATCACAATGATCGGATTGAATTCATCGAAACTTCCAGAAACTTACGGGAAACTCTACATTAATAATCAAACGATAGACTTTGAAGCGCTTTATGAGGATGAATATAGTGACGTTTGGAATGGAAGAGAACGTCCAAAAGTGAAACCGATTTGTGGATTTACGGGAAATCAGTGTCCACCGAACTTCGTCAGAGACTATTTGGCGATTGTTTCAGCTGTTGTTCTGTTTTTGATTTTAGTTGTTGCAGCGGCGATCGGAGGAGTTGTCTATGCTATTAGGTGAGTTAGAGGTTACTAGGTTTTCTGGTTTTCATATTCTCTTCAATTCAACGTTTTTGTGTTCACCAGACTTTTGAATTCTAGCTTTTAAGAAGTCTGCGACATTTTCAGACAACGAAAACGAGAAATCGAGCGACAAGATGAGTTATGGCATGTGGATATTGGACATCTTCAGACTATCACCAAAAACGTTTGCTCTCTTCATTTTTGTTCCAAATCTCCCTTTTTTCCAAATTTCAGTCAAAAAGTGAAGCGAGTCAGCGTTCGTTCGCAAGTGGACCGTCTACTTCTACGAAGATAACAGTGGAAAGTCGAACAGAGACAACTAGGTTTACCTTTTACCTTTATCAGGTGAGAAATGTGAGAAATATTTGGGTATCCAGAGAGGAAAAGAGGATTTTCAGAACGAAGTAGTGGCGGCAAATAAACATGATGCAAGACCATATTTGAATGAGGAAGAGAGGTTTCAGTTGAGAGAGGTAAGGAATTGAATGCTACAGATTAGAAGTCAGAATGTTTGATTTTTGTATCGAAAGTTTCAGTTTTAAGGAGTTCCAAATGATAATATATTATTGAGGAAGCTGCAATTCACTGACTTCATTAACGGCTTCTAACTCTGAGCCTAATTGGGATTTTGAGATTTTGAGTTAATAAACTCTTCATTTTATGAGATTCCAAAGTTTTGAGGCTGCTAAAAATATATTCTAAAAGTCCACGAATCTATACCTCAATGATTCAGACACTTCGAAACTCCGTTTATTCCAACTCTTTCAGATGAGAAGCCTCGACCACGATAACCTGAACAAATTCATTGGCCTCTGTCTAAATGGACCCCAACTGATGTCAATATGGAGATATTGTTCAAGAGGATCACTTTTTGACGTCATCGAGAGAAGTTCGATGCAAATGGACAGCTTCTTTATGCTCTCATTAATCCGTGATATTGCAAATGGATTGGGATTTATTCATTCATCGATTCTGGGCTTTCATGGATATTTAACATCCAAAAAGTGTTTGATAGATGATCGATGGCAAGTCAAAATATCAGATTTCGGAATTCCAATGATTCGAGAATTCGATAAAATCAGCAAGAGAGGAATGTTATGGAGTGCTCCAGAAGTATTGAGGAATGAAACAGAAGAGAGGAAAAAAGAAGGAGATATTTATAGTTTTGGAATTATTTGTTCCGAAATTATAACAAGAACATCTGCATTTGATATGGACAATCGGAAGGAAAAACCAGAAGAAATAATATACCGTATTTACTCCAATAGACCGGCATGCCGGTTTATTTTTCGTGGTCCTCATTTTGATGCCGGTTTATTAGAGAGTGCCGGTCATTTAGAGGGTGCCGGTCTATTTTTCAAAGAGTCAATTTATAAAAAATTTAACAAAAAAATGTTGCTTTTTCACTGAAAATGAGCATGATAAAGCCTTTTTTGAATAGTTTAAAAAGCAAACACTATTCGAAATGCTGATAAATATTGAAATTGTGTGAAAAACACTGGAAAAAATTCGAATTTCTCAAAAAATAGTACTTTCCAATTTCATTAATTTTTGGGGTGCCGGATTATTGGAGGCTGCCGGTTTATTTTTCAAAATGATCATTTGACTGCCGGTCTATTAGAGGGTGCCGGACATATAGAGGTGCCGGTCTATTAGAGTAAATACGGTATCAATTGAAGAAAGGAGGATTCAATGCAATACGACCATCGATATTAACTGACGAATCATTGGAAATTAATCCAGCACTAACCCATTTAATAAGGGATTGTTGGACGGAGAAACCATCTGAAAGACCATCAATTGAACAAGTGAAACAATTATTAAAAGGAATGAATGAGGGAAAAAAGGGAAATTTGATGGATCATGTATTCAATATGTTGGAGGCTTATGCCTCGAATTTGGAAGAAGAAGTTTCGGAAAGAACGAAAGAATTGGTCGAAGAGAAGAAGAAATCGGATTTGTTGTTGTATCGAATGTTGCCAAAGTGAGGAATTTCTAGTTATTCAGATTGGTTTAGTTCTGAAGATTTTGAAACTGTTCAGTTTTCAGATTTCAAGGAGGCCCGAGAAACAGAGATCCTTTAGGTTTCTCGAGGCTCACAGAAAATGAGAAAATTCTACATGTATTACTGACTTTGAGATCCAAACGTATTCAGATGAACAATACTCTCAAACTTCAAATTTCAGAACCGTTGCTGACAAACTGAAATCCGGAATCTCAATCGAACCAGAAACCTTTGAACTCGTCACCATCTTCTTCTCAGATGTCGTCCAATTTACAGTTTTAGCTGGAAAATGCACTCCCCTTCAAGTTGTCAAACTACTCAATGACCTGTATACTATATTTGATAGCATTATAGAACAACATGATGTTTATAAGGTACCTCGATAGAATAGAAAGCATCTATAAAAACTTGCTTTCAGGTCGAAACGATCGGAGACGGATATCTTTGCGTATCCGGGTTACCACATAGAAATGGAAATGAGCACATTCGACATATTGCTCGAATGTCGTTGGCGTTCTTATCAAGCTTGGCGAAATTTCGAATTTCGCACATGCCAAATGAACGAATTAATTTGAGAATTGGAATCAATTGTGGTGAGTAAAAGTGTTTGATTGGAAGCTTGAAATTCTGAAAATGCATCGCAAATATTTTGAAAGCTCCGAAATTTCTCATTATTTTAATGACACATAATTGGATTCTGGGCCATAACTTCCAAAAACATGAAGATTCTTACTGTAATAAATCAACTCAGGATCCGTCGTTGCTGGAGTCGTTGGCCTCACAATGCCACGATACTGTCTCTTCGGAGATGCTGTAAATACTGCAAGCAGAATGGAAAGTAACGGAAAACGTATGCTTTTCTCTAATAATCCAAAAAATGTTGAATACTTTCAGCCGGACGAATCCACGTTTCCTCTGAAGCGAATCGTCTTTTGACTGAAATCGTCGGTGGATTCCGAACAGAAGAAAGAGGAGAAGTGATAATAAAAGGAAAAGGAGTTATGGAAACATATTGGTTGCTGGAGGAAAACGGAACGGGTCCAGTGAAATCACTTTTGAAAAAAGAAAGAAAAAATAGTGCGACGGAATCAGAAGCGAGAAGTTTGACGCCTACTATGGATGGCTACAAGTTATGAAATTTTTTAGTTTTTGAATTGTCACTTTTTCCTTGAATATACTATTCAAATAAAGCTTTTCAGTATGTTTCAGAGTTCTGATATCAATTTCAGATTCTGAGATTTTCGGATGTTTTCAGTTTCAAAAGTTTTGGAACTCTGAGATTCTGAAGTTCCATTGAAAAATGCAAGATCATATGAAAATCATAATAACGAAACTCTGATCGAAATTCATACTCTCAAACTCTGTTTTATTGATCTCTTGAAACTTCCTGGAATTGTTTCCATCAATTTCTAGCTATTCATCGAAAAAAAAGTGATGAAACTTTGGTTCTAATGAAATATCGTCTGGAATTCATTCTTCTTTTTCCCCAATTACTCATCACTTTACCATTATTTCATATTGAATTATTTTTCTTCAATTGTCTTGGGTTCTTATAAAAACCCAAAAGCAAAAATGGAAAAATTCATCAGAAATGTTTCTCTTCTATCTTCTTCTCCTTGCTGGAGCTTCATTGGCTGCCAAGCGTAAGTTTGAAGAAATTTATTTTTATAAAGTTGATTTTTCAGCGCAGCACAATCGCCAGTGCTTTGGAGGTGAGACGAGGCCACATGAAGTTTTCCCGGATCAATTTTACAAATGTATAAAGAATAGATGGGAACTCGAAATCTGTCAAATCAATTATTTTTATAATACTGTGGTGAGTAACTGATCAATGTCGAAACTTCTCAAATCACCCATTTTCCGACTGGATTCTGTGAACTTATCAACAGACCTACCATTGCTCCACCATCTAAAAAAATCTGCCGACCCGGAAGAAGAAATCAAGACGTTTTCGATAACACAAAATATTACGAATGTAACTACGATGGAACACAATGGATCACAAGATTCTGTCAACCAGGAGCCATCTTCGTCCAATTTCAGAACATGTGTGTCGGCCCTTCACCTTGGCCAACCACAAGATATCCAACAACAAGAACCACCAGATATACTCCTCCAACAACAACTCCATATTATGGACCATGTACGGAATCTGCGGGAAGTGCTGGATTCAAACCAGACAAGCATCATTGTGACAAGTTCTATCAGTGTGCTTCGGGTTAGAACGGGGAAAAGTTATACAACGAATATCCACATTTTCAGGATTCTGGACTCAGAGAAGTTGTGGAGCAGGAACCATTTGGAATCAAAACATCTTAACTTGTGATCATAATCGTGGCCAATGTACTCCCCAACCATATCCAACTACAACTACTACTCAACGGCCAACATATCATCCCACATGGTGGACAACTCCTTATCCTAATGAATTCAAAAAGTAAACATTTTCAACGTGATTTTCCTGTTAAATTGAAGAAATAAAGCATTTTTCTCCGGCATCGTTAGCCATTTCCAAACTCGCAAAAATAGAAACTCGAAAAATGGCACTTGCAGTGGAAAGTAGTGGTAATTCATGTGAATTTTGACTTCTCAAATATAAAAAAGTTTCCAGAGAAAAAGATAAAAACGCTGAACGATTTGGCGAATATGAAATTGCAATGCTGCTCTCCGGAACGTGATTTAATCGTCTATCCGAGGTGACGTCTTCTGAATTTTTTTGAATCCGTCCAAAAATAATTTCAGATGGTTGTGCTTCAACTCTCAGAATGGCTACAAAACTCCACTCTTCGTACGATTCTTCATCGAAAATCGTGAACCGTATCCGGTGGCATACAATGTGAAGGCAAGAGAGAAAATATTTCGAATTGATTCGTCGAGTGGAATTCTGAAGCCAGGAGAGAGAAAAACCATAAAATTGTTTTTGATTTCATCCGAAGATTGGCCATTGTCATTTGGAGAATACACTCAGAAACGAATCAAAATGGCTGTCGAGTGTCTCAGATTGCCAGAGCAAATTGAGCCAAGTACTCCAAAGGTTTCTCGTAGAATTTTAGAATCTTTTCAGTCTGAATCCATTTTTAGGAAGCAAGTATGATGGGAAAAGCCATCTGGAAGAGATCATTCAACGAGTGGCCACTGGAGCGCCTTTACACCAAAGTCAACATTTTCATCATCTCTCAAACTGCAAATGCTCCGGAATCAACGACTACTGTAACTACTAAATATACACTTTGAGAATGAAGAAATTGATGTTTTTATTTTTCTATCTACTGAAAAATGAATCGAAATGACTAGTTGATGTCTCTCAGAAAACTGTTTGCTTTGTCATGATATTTTGGTAATGTGATATGAGAAAAACGATGATTTGATGAGGAAGAGGATTTTGATGTCGTCGTTGTACTTTCGGTTTCCTCTTCAATTTCAATCGATTCTTCTAGATCTTCTTGAGATTCAGAATTTTTGGTGAATGGATCAGAAGGCGTAGAGTCTTCAGAATCCGAATAGGAAGTGGAAGGAGCTGTCTGAAAAAAAGAAGCTGGGGAATATTCCGTTGGAATACAAAAAAGCCCCCCACAGCGGAAATGGGGGGTTATATTGAAGTGCCCTGGGAATCTTTCAGTTTACACCCCCAACTTAATTCATTAGAACCCCCCAACCGCAATGACTGTTATAACCCCCCTCCCCATAGCAAGGGGGGCCTAAAATGAAATGATGGGGGGTCTATATTGAAATGATGGGGGTCTAAAATGAAATGATGGGGGTCTAAAATGAAATGATGGGGGGTCTATATTGAAATGATGGGGTTCTATAATGAAATGACGGGTGCCTATGCTGATAATTAAATGGCGGGGGCCTATGCTGAAATGATGGGGGCCTTTATTGAAATAATGGGGTTTTCTGCTAAAATTTCAGACATCTGAAGTAATTAGTGGCTTTTAACCTTTAAAAATATTTTTAACCTTTGGTAAAGAATTGGTGACCTTTTAAATTGGCAAAAAAGTAAAAAAAATACTTAAATAAACGAATAAAAACTCAAAAAATTTAGGATTTAACGAAAAATCAATTTTGAGATTTCGAAAACAAAAAACAAGATAAACAATTTTATAGCCCCCCGCCCATGATAAACAATTTTATGTCCCCCCATCTATGTCTGTTGGTGGGGGTGTCTACACACGTTTATGTTTGGGGGTGCTTATTGAAATTTATAGGGGGGCTTTACTGGAATGTTCCCAGAAGCTGTATTGCAGAATTGTGAATCTATTTAAAATCCCAAAAGTTTTCAGAGTCTAGAATTTGGAAATCGAACCATTTTTAAATCTTAATCTCTTACAAGGGGGTTACATGAGGATGCGAGTTGAACTTTTTCTGAAACTTTGGTCATAGACTAAATTGACCCCGAAAAGCCCAAATTTGCTATAAAAATGGCCAAATGTTCACGTAACTTGAGATATGAGCCCTCAAAGTTGCAGCAAACAATACTTTTTGGCTACTTTGAGGACCCATATCTCGGCTCAAAATCACTTTCAGAAGGTCTAGTTTCCTGTTTTGGACTTGGAATTTAATGTTTAACAATGTCCATTACTTTTTGGACAAAAATTTTTTTGAACCAAAACTTTGAAATTTTCCTACCATTTGAGTGGGAAATTTTTTGATGGATTAGGGATCACAAATTCACTAAACGATAGCAGGAAACAATCAATATGTGTTTGTAACAAGGTCTTTTAAAGTTTCATGACATTTTCCGAACATTTTTTTTTACTTGACTGACCTGTTTAGGGCCAGAAACCTTCTGGGATTTTCAGCCATCATTTGACCTATAAACAAGTACCTTCCCAGCAAAAAAGTACATGAAATTATTGAAAATGGTTTAAAAACACTGATCTTTTGATTACAACCGTCAATTTTCAAATTAGGCGAGAACAAAGTGCAAAACAAGAATTCGGCGCCCATTTGGTCGGAAATTTTCGTTGTTTTGACTCAAAATGTTTTTCTACAAAAAAGTATAGCCGTATAGGACATTGTTTGGTATAAAATTCCAAGTCCAAAACTAAAAAACTAGACCTTCTTAAATTGATTTTGAGCCAATTTACGGGTCCTCAAAGTAGCCAAAAAGTATTGTTTGCTGCAACTTTGAGAGCTCATATCTCGAGTTGCGTGAATATTTGGCTATTTTTTATTGCAGATTTGGGCTTTTCAGGGTCGATTTAGTCTAGGGACGAAGTTTGAGAAAAAGTTCAACTCGAATCCTCATGTAACCCCTTTGTTAAAAGACTCTTTTACTAATTAGGGTTATTTTCAGCTTTTAAATCTTTCTAACCCGAAAATTTTGAAACTAATCTCGAAATTTCTAAATCCCAAAACCAAAATAACTAACCTTGTCTGTCTCCTTTAATCTCCTCTCGATAATGCTCCGATATTGTTGATTTTCTTCATCTTCCCCGTCCGTTCCAACTAATAAACTCTTCCCGTATCTAACACGATGAAATGTATCCAATGCCTGATCACAAGAATCAGCAGATTGTTCCAGACATACTTGACGTGCTCGAAGGAAAGCTTTTCTCGATTCTGGAGTCATATCAGATCTCCGAACTTCTGGTTTCTTTTGCTTCTTCTTTGGATCATCTACGAGACTGACAGCGTCATGAGATTCTCCATTGATCTGGAAAAGTATTCATTTGGAATCGGCTGTTTTATTGGTGTTCTTGATCTGCTTTCCCACAAACATCTCTTTCAAATAGTTCGAGGTTCCGGGTATCAAATTTCAGTCATTTTGCTTAATTCCTTGTCAATGTCTATCTGCATATTCTGGTTTCTTACTATTCTCATATTTTTGTATGTATCAATCGTTCGGAAATCTAAGATATCGATTTGAATGATATGAATTTTGAATAAACAAATGTAATTTCAATTGTTCGAGTTATAACACTAACAAAAATACCCTTTTCAAAAAGCTATCTAGAATTTTTTCTAAATTGGCTCATTTATAGATTCCAATGAGAGATTTTGATTGTACTAGGCTACCTGCACAAACGGCTAGAAATATAATTCTTTCATATTCTAACCTGTAAACTCATCGGCCTCCCTGTCAATGAAAACGGCATTTGAATTCCCGCCAACGTCTTCCTCTTTGTATCAACTTTCATCGCAGACGACATCAAATCCGAAGCAACTTTGATTGGATCCAACTGAAATTCAAATACTATTATCTTCTGAAACTTCCACAAAATCTCACTGCCTCGAAATCAGGAATCTTGAAACTCGTCTCGATATCTCTATCTGTGTCACTGAAATGATAAATTCCACGTGGAACCTCTTCAACACTCTTGTCGTCTTCTCGAGAATGAGCTTAAAATTGGATTGGTTTTTGGAAGCTTGAAATTTATATGGCTAACCTTGGCAAGAAAGAAACAAGGAAAATATGAAGAAAATTACAGTAATCCGGGAAACTACAAGTCGTCGGAACATTTAATGTATCGCATACTGTAGTTTTCAATTGTGCTTTTTTCTCAATTTGTGAATATCTCTGAAGACGAGGCACAAAGGCCCGAGACGATGTTGGAACGAGGTGGTGTATTCGAATGAGATTCCTGGAAATAGAGGAAAATTGGAGTAGAAAAATGTCAGTTGGAAAATAGAAAATACCGAAAAATCAAAACAAGAAATAATCACTCGAAGTTTTAGAGCCTTGAAAATTATGAATCGAAGAGGCTCTCATAAACTTTCTAGACAGAAACCAGAAATTTCAGAATTTATTATTTTCCATCAGAGAATTGAGGATTTAAAACTTCAGAGTGTTCTGATTCTTAAAAAATCACTGTCAAAAATTGTTTAGATTCTTAGAATTCCTCAGAATCTCAGAGCCTCAGATTTACAGTTTTTCAAAATCGGAAGTTATTATTTTTCGAAACTTTGGATCCTTCGATTTTTGGATCCTTGTTTGAAGTTATTGGATTCTAGAAAATTTAAAATCTCTACTGACTTCCAAAATATTCTTTCAGAACTTTGAATTTAAGGCTTTTTGTCTCTTAAAATAAGCTATTAAAAATTGAAGAAAACAAAATTTTAGATATTCAAAATGAAGTTCAAACTGAATCTGAAATTCCCTAAATAAATGCCGAGTACAAAAGTGTTTGCACCTAGAAAAGATCAAAAAGATGAGGTCGAATCGGGAACAAAAAGCAACGATTTTGATTCTGAAGAGAGATTCGAAAAAGGGGGAGAAAAGTGGGCGGAGCTTATTTAGTCTTCCCGTTTTGTTGAATGATGTTGATCTTTCGACGGTAAATGGTTTCAATCAGAAAAAAAAAGAAAAATGGATTCAAAAAGTGCAAATAAATTATCCTTGTTAATCCAGATGGAAGTCTCTAATTTTAGACTTTGAAAACGTCATTGGTCGATGAACGATCAATTTCTGACGGCGGAGAATTCAGAAGAGGAAAACGAGAAAAGGTGATAAGAGAGCGAGGTTTGACCTATTTTAGAGAGAGATACCTGTTCTTTTCATTTGAAACAAAAGCTTTCTTCGTTTTCATTTTGGAACAGGAATCAGAAGAGAAATATATCAAAATGCACCCATTTTGATCTTCATAAAAACCAAAGTTTTCTTTTCCATTCGATCAGAAACTAGAATACTGTAGATTCCCCCTCTGATCGTTCTGTTTCAAAACCGTTTGCAAATCAAATCGAAAGTTTTTGGGAATACGATCTCAATGAATCCCGTGACGAAATCATAGAATATGTGATACTCCTTCCGATTTATTCACGCCTTCTGAAGATGAAGACGTTGAGAAGGAGAAAGGGGAAATGAATGAAAACACAAAGATCTCAGATTGACTATCAATATTTGGTCAGAAACAGAGGAATGAGATCTGGAGGTGAGAGGGAATTTGAGATTCTGAAACTATGAGTCGTTTTTGTGATTTCAATTATATTTGAATTTGAAAATCCAACAGCTTAGATTTGAAGATTTTCAGTTTTCGAAGCTTCAAACTTTCTGGAATCATTGGTTCTCTGAAGTTTTGAATTTTTCAAAAATCCAATACTGAAAATTCGTAATTTTATGTTTTTGAGAATTTTAAAAATGAATAAAAATGCTCATTCCGAAATTCTGAAATTCTGTGCCTATTTTGTGTGATTTTAGCTATATTTCAATTTGAAAATCCGAGAGTTCGGATTTGAAGATATAGAGTTTCTGAAGCTTGGAACTTTCTAGAATAGTTGGGTTTCTTATTCTTGTAGTTTTGAATTTTTCAAAAATCCAGTACGGAAAATTTGTAATTTTTGGGTTTGAAAATTTCTAACCTTGGAAGTTTTCTTCATCTTTAATTGCAATTCTACAGTTTTTAAGTTTTAAGATTTCTAAGTTTTGAGAATCTGTAATTCCAGAACTCCATAATTCTCAAGCTTCTAGCTTCTGATATTCTGAAGCTGATCATTGTAACAAGCACATCATTTCCACATGTAATTCGACAGATCATTGCGTTCATTTGTATTTCTTTTGATCTTTTTTGTTCAATCACAAAAAGAAATGATTATATCCGTATTGCTTATTCAGTGTGATAAACACGAATCACCTTTCGACGAAAACATTCTTTTAGCATACTTATCTTCAATTGATTCGTTTGATCTTTTCCGCAAAATCGTTTCGAGAACAACAACTAATCTTTTAATCATTTTTTTCAGTTTTCAAAATAATGCAAATTTAGGTCCAAGTGTTGGCGGGTGGGGGAGACATACATCAGTGGGCAGGGGTTCGGGTGGCTAACAATATAAAAATAGGGGCATTTTTGTAAATTTTTGATTTCTTCTGATTGAAAATGCATATATTTCAAAGATAGAACAAAGAGCTACAATAATACATAATAACCGATTAGTGAGCGATGAGAGAAAGATGAGAGGGATTGGGGAGGCAAAATTTGTATGAACATGAAGAATAAGCTTTGTTTTTTCTAGAGAGCATTGTAGAGATAGTTTTTTGCAAATAAAATGAGAAATTATGGCTTTTGATTTGTTGTAGCTGGCGATGTCGCAGCGATAAGATCAGTTTCTATCAGTCTTTGTGCACTGCTCACGTCCATTCTCTGACGTGGCATCGAGTCTTCTCCGATTTGACGAGCAAACAGTCGTTGCTTATCACGGAAGTCCAGCTTCGCACCGTCGGCACTGTTCTCGTTTCGGTTTCGATCTTGAAGCTCATTCAGACGACGTTGACGGGGATCACGATAGATTTCGTTGGTTCCAACGATCTGAGAATCACAAAATATGATTTTTGTAAGTAATTAATGGAAAACTTACCCCTGGAGAATCTAAAAGTGGAACATCGGCGGCGAAAAGCATTGCGGTTTGACTAGTCGGCGTTTGATATTGAGACACTTCATCCATAAATTGAACTTTTCGATTTTCCGGTGGACTAACTGGTGACATATTCTCCACACTCGAGCTTGAATGTGGCACGTCATCAATCATCGTCTCCGTTCTCCGACTTTCCGATCTTTGTTGCTCTTTTTGTACATGAATCGGAATCTCTCTTTCTTGATGAGAAGGTGGTGATCTGATTTCCGATAGCATTTTACGTTGTCGACTCTGTTCATGAGAAACATTCAAAAGTTCTCGATACCTCCGATGATCGTCTTCTGTCATTGAGGATCCTTTCACTTCTAACCGATCGAGTTCATCATTAACTGCTTCGTAACTCATCAATGCAATATTCGTCTTTTCTAAATTCCGAATGTCAGCGTCTTGAAGACGTTCTCGGAGTCCAGACTGTGGTCGGATTTGTCGCAGAACTGGTCCTTGTCCATTTTGTTTCAGTTGCAAAGCCTGGAAAAAATGTTACCTGTGGTTGTTCAAACGAATTCAAAGCAAAATTTGTTGGATTCGAAACTAATTTTAATTAGGTGGCATTTGAACTGAATAATTACAAACCTGAGTTATTGCCGTCGGCACAGCGCCTTTAATCGATGCAGGTACCGCTTTTGGCATATTCAAATCGACAGGCCGAACGATAGCAGGTTCCTGTGAAGGAATAGTTGTATGATGTTGCCCAAGATTATTATGAGATCTCGACGAGCTCACGGCTCCACCCAATGTCACATTCACACGAGGGGATGTGTTAAGTGAAGACGAATTGCTCGTATTTCTATGAGAAGTTCCCAACGAGACTGTTGGGATTACGGTAGTTCCCGTGGTCGTCGACGAGGAGGGACTATTGTAGCCGTACATGCTGGCAGGTCGAATCGAGTGAAGAGGGGCGTAGTTGGACACTGTTGGAGGGATACGGTAGCTGCTGTTGTTGCTGTGTTCCTCGTGATTCGGTGTGGATCGGGCCAACGGAGAGTTGAGTTCCAGTTCATTGAGCTAAACATACGAGAGGGTTAGGTGGAATGGAAAATAAAATAATTTTGTTGGAAAGAGAAAGGAAGAAGAAGTCACACTGCAAACCCACTACACATTCTCACAATTCCGAGCAAAAAAAAAACAACTCACCGCTCTATGAATATCCTGTGTTGATTCACGGGCAGCGTTGCTGGAATATCCTACTAATCCTCCTGAATTTCTCGGTGGGGCGAACAGATTCGAAGCAGATGTCGGTCGATACAAATTGCTTGACGTCGACACGTTTACTGGTGATACGGTATTCTTCCAAAGGGCAGATGGCGATTGAGCACCGGGTCGAGTTGGCTGAATTACTGTAGGACGAGTTGAGTGGCGATAGTGAGATGGAAGCTTATCGAAGAGTGAGCTACGAGCACTTCCAGTCATCGAGGATTGCGAGAAGGACGCGTTTGGCTGAAAAAACATGACTATAGAGGAAATAATGGAGATCCAAACTTACATCTTGCTGCAAATCACTGGCAGATGAACTTCTATAATGCTTATTCGCATTGGAATCAACACCCGAATTCATACTATGATGCATATTGTGATGAGCATAATGTTGCTGCATATGGCTGCTAGACGCATTCGATGAAGAATTAGATAGCGGAGCTACAAATGCACTACTCCTTCCAGATTGACTCGTTCCATTAGATTGAGGTTGATTGTATCGCTGACTATAGCTTGGTGGAGGTGGCGGTGGAGCATCATAAGATCCATTGCGTCCCACGTTCGAATAACTTGGAAGATACTGTGGTGGTGGTAAAGTGGATGCCGATGAAGCACCATTGGAAGACAATGGAGTTTGTGGGAGCAGCCAGTTACTGAGTCCGTTTCGGTGAGCAGCCCCCTTCCGAACTTCAAAGTGCACTTCGTTGCCAGCTTGTGTCATGAGTCGAGCGGCACTGAAAATTGAAATTCAAAATAGGACTCACATCATTAATTTGAACTCACTCTTCCTGAGAAATTCCAATAAGTGAATGCCCGTTGACGGTCAAAAGTTGATCTCCAGTTTGTAGCCGTCCATCTTGAGCTGCCGGTGTTCCTTCGACAACCTTCTTCACATAGATTCCCATGTGTCGATCGCCAACTCCCTGAAATTGAAAGTTTGTGTATTTTTTACAACATCAAATCGAAACTGAGGACCTGATAAACACCAATTACAACCATTGAATAACAGAAGTTTCGATTTGATTTTCAAAACGTTCGAGAGAAACACCGAAAAGAGACACAAACGATAAGAATCTCGCCTTCGAAACTAATGAAAACTATGAAAAACTATGGCGGTGGCCACCCGGAAACCGTCACTATGCAATCAGATGAAAAGAGGGAAGAGAGGAAGAAGGGAATAATATAAGTGATGCCAATTAGATCTAATCGGAATCCCTTGGCCCTAGTTGCACCTAATTATAAGCTTCATCTAAACTGTTTGGCTTCATCGTGTGCTAGTCCAAAGGATGATTTGCCAAAACATTTTCTCGTAATAGAAAATAAAAATGCATACCTGAGCGGCCACAATACTCAATCCTATTCCTCCTCCATTCTTCTTCAGTGTAACCTTCGTTACAGGATCAGACGCAGAGCTGCCAAAGCTGTCACCCTGAAACAAATCATAATTTTGTTTCGGTTTTGCCTCCCAAGAATCTTGACTTACAAACTGAGTGGTTGGAATACTCGTCAGTGTTGTTTGGGAAACACTTCGAACGATCGGCTGATGTTGATGATGATGATGTTGGTAGTGAGTCTGGTGTTGAGCATCTCCTGATCCAACGTGCATTGCGTGCATGGAAGAAGTCATTGATGGATGAGGTTGAGATTGAGATGGAGACAGAGAGACACTGTGACAGAGTCTTCTGTGTTGCAATTGTTGAAGATATTGATACAATCCTTCGGGAACTGTTTTGAATTGCTCAATGAAATATCCGTCTTGTGGAATCAAAAACGGAAGGTTCAGGTCCTCATACTCTTCCAGAGTCATCCTTTGTCCATCTTCTTGTGTTAGCACATCTGCTTGCTTTTCGGCCAAATGACATATTCTATCAATGACATCGTCGTCACATGGAATCTCTCCGTTTTCCGGTTGGAATCCAGATAGAATATGTACGACTTGAAGACTGTTCAACTTATAACACGTGGATCCAAGAGATGCGACATCGTTCTTCTGAGCAGCGAGCAAATTGGCAGCCTGTCTTGTTCTATCCAAATGACACTCTGCAGCCAGTTCAACTCCCATTCGTTCACAAAACCGATGAATGGCATCGATTCGATTCTGAAGGCATTTTCCAAGACGAGTTGTCAATTGAGAAGCTGGTAGTTCAACAGAAACAAGACTGTTGAAGACGAAGGCGTTGACCATATGGAGAAGATGCCCGCACAATTGGATAGTCAGTGCTGCATTCAATCCGCAAACTCTTGCTTGTCTCATTGTGCTATCAAGAAGATGAATGACGTCTCCAGTTGCATCGTGATTATTCATATGAATATCCAAAAGGGAACGAGCGGCAGGCCGAATTAATCCTTTCAGAACGAGCACCAATCGTCGAAAGATTCTTTCGATTTCAATGGAAACTTTTCCATATCGAGATGCTTTCAGCTCAGTGTCTCGTTCGACGAGATGGTTGAATTCTGATGCATTGGCGAGCCAGAAGATCAGATCATCTTTTGAGTTACTCTCCTGAGCAATTTGCTTGAAATTTTGTTCAATCCTTGAGAAAAACTGCACCGAATATGGCTTATTATGTGAATGGAAGAATCGAAGTGCCAAATAGAGGGAATACGCAGGCGACAAACGGAACGATGACAATTCTGATGATGTCGCTGCTCGATTCGACATTACTTCGGCCAGGAAATCCCAAACGTTGTAATCGCCAATTTGAATGGAAACGGGGATTTGAAATGGTTCCTGTGACATTTTCGATGAAAATCCTACAGATGTCGTAGAGTTCGGTGGCAGGATATCTGAAAGAAGAATTTCAGATCTAAAGATTGATTCGAAAAAACAACTCACTGTTATTGGAATGCATCAGTAGGTCTTCTTGGCGAGATGATGAGACTGATGAACCGGAAATGCTGAAAACATTATTTTTAAAAATTTTCATACGAACTTTATGTTTTTTCTAATTCAAAACTGTTCCGGAGCCCCTCATCCTTACAGATTTTTTAGTTGCTTAGAGCTAAAATTGGCATTCGTCTGAACTCGAGTAACCGGTATAGGAATCGGGGGTTTCGAGTCGATCGTTTGTGAGAAAGTGACACGTCGTGGACGTGGAACAGGTGCAGTGGATACTGGCTCTTGGTCAGTCGAAGCGGCTCTTCGATGATAGAAAAGCCGAGCCGCTGGTGTGGGGCGGGAAGAAGACTGAATCGAGTATGTGGGTGAGGAGACACCGAATGTGGTCTCTTGTTGTAGACGAGATTCCGAGTTGAAACGGCGCATCTGTTTTTGGTGCTTGTAGAGTTCATAGAAAAGAGCAAAAAGATTCAAGATACGCGGAGAGCTTCAAATCGACACAGACGGGAAGATATTGAACTTTTGAAACGAAGAAAGAATTGAAGTAAGATCAAGATATATTGAAAAACTTGTTGTTCACCTCTGAATAACATTTCCAAAACCTATCTCTTACCACCCCCAAAAATCAACAAAAACCCTTCTCTCTATTTTTCTGTACACCGAAAAAAGCAAATATAAAGCTATACCGGCGATCTAAAAAGCTGCTTCTCCCTGATCATACTTGTCACCGAGAGATTGAGAGGGCCCAGAGAAAAAAGGAATTCGGATTGGTTGAGAAATCGAAAAAACACCTATCAAATAAAAAAATGGTGGGATGAATGAAGAATACGCACACATATGCACATTTAGAGAGGTGTTGATGACTCACAGAGAGAGACTCTTCTTTTTTCCCTCAACGACATATATTTACATTTCTCACTCTCTCTCGGGTACCACCTCTTATCATTAAATGGCACTATATCAGTCACTGCAACACAGAGAATCAACCCGCATCGATTATTCAAAAAAAAAAAGAGTTAGAAAGGAAATGAAAAAAGGAAACCGAGGTGTAGGAGGTTATCGGAGAAGTAAAAAAACTAGCGAACTGTATCGAGAAAATGGGGAGAAGAGGAAAGGACTGGAAGAAGAAAAAATGAGTCAGAAATGAAGAAACTGTCTTGAAATTTGAGAAAAGCTTCAGTATGACTAATTTTTGTGGTTTCTGAATTTCTCTCGAGTCGAAACAGCGGGAAAAAAGTCTAGAATTATTTTATTTCTTTTTACCAAAAAGATTGGTCTCTCCCAACAACCAATTTCAGCTGTTGTTCCGCTTATTACTCATTTTTTTCGAGCGGTAAGAACTCGAAAATTCTGTTATCAGGTGTGGTGAACTCGAGAGAAATAGGTGCAATAGGCGAGTCTCTGCAGAGAAGAGACGATGCGAACGAAGAGCAATAAATTCGGAACATAAAACATTTGGAAAATCGGGAAGAAATAAAAGGAGAAAGAGAGCCCAAAAAGGGTTAGGTACGTCCCGCTTTAGAAAAAAGGTGTCCTGGTTGTCCTTTTCAAAAGGTGCGGCTCTCGGGGAGAGAGAGAGAGATGGATGCCAATAAATTGAAATGACACAGTACAATGAAATCGAAATTGGATGGGGGAAAATTACATTTTTTTGCTGGAGAAAGAGACCATTTTTCATCCAGGGCGATCCTTCTTCCTCCATGAATAATTGATTCTGGGTCAAATAAAAGGTGACTTTCTTGCTGCCATAATAGCTATACACCTTTTATTTTCTCGGAAGTTTGTGTTGACATAGTAGTAGTAGTTATTGTCTTCTTGAAACAACATCAAAAACTGCATTCTTGCCAATATGAAACAGACACACTTTCATGATGACGATGAAATGATGATGATGGAGTGAGAAGAAGTAGAAGTGGATCAAAAAGCCACAGGAAGAGGAAATGGGTAGAAAGGGCATGTTTTGAGGAGCAGAAGAGGAATCTCATAAGTTTCTCCATTATTTTACAAGCTGGCAAAATAGCTGAGAAGTACTAGAAAAAGAAGGCGAATAACGAATTCAGGAAGAAGCTTCTTCAAGAAAACGAAAACGGAAGGAACATGACAAAGGAAGCGAAAATTATTGGTGGTCCGGGAGAAAAACTTATAATTTGTGTGTCCAAAAAAAGAGAGAATCAAATGCTCGGGAGAGCAAGAAAACCGGAGAACCTTGGGAAAGCTGAGACTTTTTCTGGTACGAATTTTTGAAAAGTGGAGAAAGAGAGGGTGAGGAACAGCTTCATTTTGCATATTACTGTTTGCGATTCTCCTCTTCTTCCTATTCTTCGTGTACTTTTCTGCATATTTGATATATATGTGTGTATGTGTCTCCTCCTCTCTTTTTACTACTACAATCTCCATATTGTTGTGTAAAACAGGAGAAAGGATGATAGTGATGTGAACGAGATGGCTCCAGGAACACTTTTTCTTCGAAATTTAGCAAGGAACTTACCTCGGCGGATAGTAATCGTGGTTGCCTCCGTTTGCAGCGACTCCGTTTAGCGGAAGACTACAGTAGTCCGATGGTGCGCACCTGGCAGTGGAAGCTCGTGAATCAGCCTGAAACTAACGAGGAATTGGAAAGAAAATTGGAGAAAAAATCGGGAATGAGGGAAGAGGAGAATGGGTGGAATTCATGAGATGAGTCAGAATATTTGGACAAATACTTATACAACGATTTCGGTCAGAATTGAAGCAGTTTGCCTTGCTAAAAATAAATTTGGGGTTTTGGAAATCGGTTAATTTTATCGCGATATTTTGAAGTTCAGAAGAATCAGAGTTTTTTTTTTCAAAAAGAGCTAGTGACTACAAAAAATCTTCAGTACTATTTTTAACATTTATCAGAAAAAAGTCTTACCATATCTGCGTACGTCTGCTGCTGAAAATGCCGCTGTTGATTGGGACCACCACTGAACTTGAACAGATGATCGGCTCCGATGCGTATCGTATCACCGTCTCGGAGTATCTCCGTCTGCATGAGTTGCTGACCGTTCACCTGAAAAAATAGAATGTTTAGGGAAAAGAAAATGAGTTAAAGGAATAAAAGATTCCAATCTCGAGTGGAATTTTTGCCCCGAAATAATCTCGATTCTCAAAATGAAGATGTCGTCATTCCTCAAAATCAAGAGACCCAGGATAGCAGAGGGGGAAAATAGCGGGTGTGGACGTGTCTCGATTATAAGAAATTGATCGGAGATTCTTTCGATATTATACAGCTGACCACCACCACCAAGACCACCGTTTCTTTGCGGCCACCGACATAAAGAAAGCCACGGGAAGAGAAGAAGGAGAAAAAAGGATTGAGAAGTAGGCGAAAATGAGAAAAGGAATGTTGAAGATGCGAAGGATAGGATTAAATTGGCAAACTTGTTCGGAGACTTTAATGAATGGACTGACTAATTGTTACTCTGAAAGTCGATTTTCTCAGTACCAAAAATTTTTTCTCTCATTTGAAACCTAATCAAATTACTTCAAAATTTATACTAAAGTAGTGAAATTATCTTTTCAAACTCTTCCAAGTTAGTACTTTCTAATACCAATGACCGCAATACCTACAATGAAAGTAATAAAACAACTAGATGGAGGGTGTTTCGGATCGCAACGAAAGAGAGAAAGAAAAAACCCATAAAACCAGCGGCGAGAAGATGTGAATTGGGTGATAATGAGTGTATGGAGTAGACTTTTCCGGAAATATTCATTCAGAGGCACTCCCTTTTTAATTAGTATTGAGTATTATCAGATAATCTATCGATCGGATGACTTTTCGAATGTCCATAATCGAAGAAGACGAGAAGAATCTTGGGATATTACTGTTGTTTCGGCAAGGAAGCTCCGAGCTCATTCAGAATAATGAAAATTTTAATCCAAGCTCGACATGATGCCGACGACATCAAAAAGACTAGAAATAAGGATCCAAACATAATTTCCAGCTTGAAACCCAAAGAAACAAAGGAATTCAGAGGGAAACAACACAAAAAACTAGTCTAGGTATATAGATACTAAAAAACACAAAACAATCGGGTAAAAGTGTGAATCCATCGAGCGAAAACTGAACGGCTTGCCCCTGTTTCTCTCTCTCTCTTCTGTGAGAGATTCGTAATACAAAAAACCAACAACCCGAAAAATAAGGGGGGAACGAGGCGCCGTAATGCTTCTGTGGAATTGGCTGCAGCTATCCTAACAAGCCTCGGTTATGGTCAAACGGTCAAATAGAGGACGAGAGATAGTCAGAGAACAACAATTCGAGAAAATGACTGCAAACCGACTACAATCCGAGAAGGAAAAAAGGCTCCGAACCGTCAGTCTTGTTCACACAGCACACTCCATTTGTGGAATGGATCGGAACGAGAGGCGGCAAAACCGAATTGGAAAAAACGGCTAGGGAGGAGGAGAAGATGGATTGTATGTATTTACAAACAAAACTTCGATCATCATATATTCTCAAGGTCATCCCGATTTTAGAATTAAATCGAGGTTAGAAACAAAGAAAACTGGATGGAAAACCTGGACAATGTTGCATTATGCCTTGGCCGAATGCCAGGTAGTTACGGAAGACGGAAAGGACGGATTATCAAGAGATAATTACAGCTTATTTCATGGGAAGAAAGGATTCAGAAGAAAACGTCGATGGAAATGAAGTTGGAAACATCGTTAAAAACCGTCTGTGATGACTTCGGTTGGATGAACACACATACATACAGAAATATTCATGAAAAGAAGCACGTTCTCCCCACATCAGCTAAAAAATTAATCTGATTTTGTTTGAGAAAGTTGGGAGGATTTGTGGGAATCTGAAGAAACAGAAGAAGCCGATGGTGGTGGTGGTAAACGTCTGGAGAATTTGGAAGAAGAAGAAAGTGAAATGGATCTTTATGAAGAGAAGAAAAAGAAGGGGGAAATGCCGCAATGATGACCGTTTTCTGACTGTGAGAGAAAGGGGGTCTCTCGTTTCCGCGCGGAAAGGTGAGAGAACTGTCGAAGCAGCATATTTCAAAAGCGATATTCGGGATGATGTTATAATTTGTATTTGAAGAAGCTGAGAGGGAGCATACTATAGCGATGATGGGAGGAACGGAAATGCGACAAATACATCTATATCCCTCCTTCTCTCTCCTATATAAGGACATTTTCCGTCGAGTGGTGCTGCTGATGGTGGTGGTCAGAAGAATTACACGAGAGTACTATAGAAAAGAGGTACAGGTAAACGAACGGGCCCTCGGGATAGATGTTGGCCTTCGATTGGGCAATTTCCCGTGTTACGTAATAGATATTCATTTTGGAGCGGTTTGGGAAATGAGATGACAATGACTACCATGATGGAAATGAATATGGATTGCAGGTGAGAGCCATCACAAAGGTCATTTTGAAAGAATTAGGTAATTCTAAAGTATGGGAAGAGTCAACTGTTTCAAGGCGTAAAAAACCTAGTGAAGGGGAAGGAATGGGGGAGGTAAACAGATAATTGAAGTATTAGGTAGACAAGAGGGCGGAAAGTGGCAAAGCGGAAAAGACGCGGAAAAAAGAAAAAAGAGAGGGCAAATCGGGTGAAGTGGAAGTGAAGATTCTGGTTACCAAGAGAGCATGAGTCTTTTCTTTCTTTTTTTTGGCTCAATGAGAAGAGAAATGTTTCTCTATTTGATGGTTGAAACTTCAATAGGAAAGCGCGAGCAATATGATGAATCATGAACCATTTTGAATGGACATTTTCATAATAATATATTTGTATAGGCTAGATACATTTGCATAGTTTCGAACAGAGCCATACTAGGTCATCCCGACAATGTGTTAGTAATGGGAGTATGCTCAATGAGCTCCGGAAAAATCTTGTCGAAAGCTCTTCAAAGCTCACCGAAAAGTGGACAAGTGCAAAAAACGACTGTATACATGAGTGCGTGAAGAAGCAGAAGCTTTTTCGAATGTTTGGAAGGGAGGAAAATGACGAAAAAACCCAAGACAAACATTCATCCAGAGGCGTGTCCAACTGTGTATGTCACGATAAGTGGTTTCATATACACTCAGAGAAAATAATAATAACAAGGCCGAAATATAAGTGTTACCGTAACCTAGGATTCTGGATGGCGAATTCAAAAGATGATTCATTGTGGGAGGGACAAATGGAACGGATTATTTTTGCGCAACGGTAAGCTAATGAAGTTGAAATCATTGCTAGGAAGAAGAAGAAATCTCACCTCTATATAAGCATCACGTGTTGAAGGTGTCAATGTAACGACTCCTTCCATAAAGGCTATAGCAGCGTGTCGACCGCGGATGTCGTGTCCATCGAGCTGAAATATTGGGGAATGGGATGAATCAACTGAATCGAGAAAGCTTACATAAATGTTATGCTGAGAAAAGTTAGACATCTGGCTGTCGCTTCCAACCTCAGTGACACCTTCATGAAGTGTTATCCGATGTGTGGAGAGTTGTCCTTCTGGAAGAATCTCACATTTTTTCGTATCTAATAAGACTCATACCATTATTCATAACAATCAACATTGGAAGATTCAGAGTTTGTGTTGGTAGAGAGGTCAATGGAGACATTGGCAGGGTGACCGAAGAAGGAAGAGTCGAAGTGGAAGGTACTCTGAAGAAATGTGTTGAGTTTATTGAATGAAAACCACTTGACTCTTGGAGTACTTTTAAAAGTTTATGTTGCTGACCAAAAATGGAATAAAATGTTTATAAACATTTGACCCCGAAGGGAGTTACGAGAATTTTTGGAGAATCAGACATCGATCTATTCCTTTAAAACTTACTGATAATCATTCGGCTTCTTTTTGATCGCCAAAAACGAGTCGAATCCATTTTCTCCATTCCCTCTTGCAGTCATCTCGAATAGTGGACATTCTGTCGGAGGAATCGGTCTTCCATCGACTTCTCGTAAATCTGACATGCTCTTTCGTTCATCATCATTCGACACCTAAAACTCCAAGGATTAATGCAAAATTTCTAGATTCGATTCTACTCATTCTTCAATTTTCTGACTCATTGCAAAATGAAAACGGGTTTTTGCAACCCGAATTCGTGACAAATCACTGTCGTTTTACGCGGGGTTTAATGTGTCACAGCAATAAAAGAGAAGAAGTTGAACCGTCTTTTCTCAAGTTCGAAACTTTGTTTTCGAAATTTTCGAAGGGAAAGTGAACGACCGATTTGACCAGTTGATGAGCGGAAATTGGGTAATTTCAAATTGTTTCTCTAGTTTCTTGAACAGAAGAACTGTGAACTTTTGAGAATCAAAACATTTAGGATTGAGTGGAAGAAATTTGAAATGTTATTGAAGTTGTTAACAGAACGGTGATGTTAGTGATCTTCTAATCAGAATCTACCTCTGATGATCTGCTATGTGTGAACCTTCTTAAGGAATTCATGATGAGTTTAGCAGGTTTCAGCTTCTCTTCTTGTAGATTCTTCGGCTGCTTTTTCACAGTAACTGGGCTCCGTTCAAATGAAAGAAGTCTAGTGAGCCGTTTTCCGAATCCAGAGTTACTTCTTTTCCTCAGAAGTTCTTCTGCTTGAGCCTTCTCTCTTTGAAGCTGTAGTTCCTTCTCGTACTGCAGCTCACAGAGCTCATCAATAGTATCAATTGAGCAACTATTTGCATCTTGACGGTAGAGAGGCATGGTTAGGAAGGAATATGATCATCAGATAGAATATAAAGACGATGAAAGGAAGTGACTCCAGAATTCAAGTCAGAAAATGAATCTTTCAGAAGACGTGCCGTCGTCAAGTGACCCAAAGGGGTTTTCAAATTCTTCTATATTCCAGTTGGAGAGATAGAGAGACGCAGAGTGACGTCAGATACACACTTAAAATTGAAAAACGAAAGTGATACTATCAGTCCGTCTCAATTCGTCCATTAGGCCAGAAAAGATAGAAAGAGAGATGAAATTTTGTTTCAAAAACGAAAACGATATCTTTTTCTCTCTCGTTTTTCAATCAGTTCCCGTTCTCTCAACATTCTTCACTTTATGGTTATTTTTCTGAAGACAATAACGAACCTCTACCAAAATGTAGTCGTCTTTCGCATGTTCCAATCCGTATTTTTCTAACGCAGCCATCAAAATCCGATCAGCGGTTTCATTGATTTCGGCTAATATGGAGACGTAAGGACGGGTTGGGACAATTTCTCCTCCATACACTTTCAGACTTCCACCTAGAAAAAAACTTTTAAAGATTTTCTGAAGCTTATCTTGTTCATATTTCAATGTTCTCATACAGTGGCGGCAAATGGTGAGGGTCACTTTACGTTTAGGTTTATAACTTTTCTCAAATGTGTTCAATTGACACGAAATTTGGCACGTTACTTAACGATAAGACTGAGAGTAGAACACATAGTTTTTTGAGAATCAAATTTCATTCTGGACTCCAGAATCCTTCCGGATGTAGGCGTCATCCAAAAATCAAAAAAATAACTTTTCCTGTGGCCAATGAATTTTTGTAATTTGTTTGAGAAAATGTTGGTACTAGATGAAATAAGTAACATACAAAGTTTGGTTCTCTTTGGATGATTGGCTCCGGAGATATGGACGTCGGAGCACAAAATAACATGTTCGGAACATTGAGCATATCTCGGCTGAAACTGATCGTAGGACTCTCAAATTTTCAGAGAATATGTATTTTTAAATGTTCTACAAGATGGCAAAAAGAATTTTCAATTTTGAGCAAAAAAATATTTTGGCGAAGTACAGGGCTACTTCTGACCAAATGGAGGCAGTGTATCGAAAAAAAATTTTCGCTCAAAATTAAAAATTCCTTTTGCCATTTTGTAGAGCAAAACAAGATGCATATTCTCTGAAAATTTGAGAGTCCTACGATCAGTTTCAGCCTAGATATGCTCAATGTTCCGAACATGTTATTTTGTGCTCCGACGTCCATATCTCCGGAGCCAATCATCCAAAGTGAACCAAACTTTGTATGTTACTTATTTCATATAGTACCAACATTTTCTCGAACAAATTACAAAAATTCATTGTTCACAGGAAAAGTTTTTTTTTTTTGATTTTTGGATGACGTCTACATCCGGAAGGATTCTGGAGTCCAGAATGAAATGTGATTCTCAAAAAACTATATGTTTTACTCTCAGTCATATCGTTCAGTAACATGCCAAATTTCGTGTCGATTGAACATATTTGAGCAAAGTTATAAACATAAACGTAAAGTGACCCTCACCATTTGCCGCCACTGTACATTTGATGCGGGCTTTTTGGGGCCTTCAATTTTCTCTACTTCAAATTCAAAATTTTCGATCAATCTTTATGCCAAAATTTAGAACTCGACGAGATCTTTGAAATGGTACTAAAATCACCCAAATTGACTTTCTCAGTTTTTGTCTAGAACTTGTAGAACGCCCGTGCCGGCGTTTTCAGCCAAAATTCGAAGTAGAGAAAATTAAAGGTCCGGATCACATGTATGAATTTTCCAATATGTTCTCCAACTAACCAAACGTCATTTCCTTCAGCTTTGTCTCTAACTTCTTCTCTCTTCGCTTCCGCATAACTGCTTCTGGATTCGAGATAGTTCGAGTGAATGTATTAAATGGTACTTGTTTATAGATGTCGTCTTGAGATTGCGCCTCTTCTCGTCCGCCGTTTACATGAACTGAAGCTATGATATGGTTGCAAATTGGGAATCCAAGTGTTTAGAACTCACCGAACTCTTTTTGATGTTTCTTCTTCGGCTCTTTATCTTTCTTTTTGGCGAATCGAGAGTTCTTCTGATCGGCTTCTTGGAGATTCTTTAACGAATCAGAATTAATATTAATCGTTAAATTCAAAATTTACCATCAGTGGCACCGGAGCAGATTTATCCTTTTTCAAAAGAAATCGTCCCTCCCTGTCATCCTTATGCCATTGTAACTGAACAACAAGCGGTTTTTCTTCTTCTCCAAGCCTCCGCTCCTCTCCGTTTTCATGTACTTCCCATAGAGAATATGTGTCATTTGATAGCATTTTCAGATCTGGAAGGAACTTCTCGGAAAGAGCATCCACGACAGCTCGAGTTGTTGCTGTTGATGATACTCGGACGCATTTTGTGAGCACTTTCTCGCCGCCGTCCTGAAAAATAGTTAGCTAAGATTCTGTCCGTTTTCACGAAATTCTGCTCTGCGTTTTCTCACTTCTCACTTTCCCGCTTTTCCCTTCCAATTCTTCCTATTGAGGTCATATAAGCTTAACACGGTCTCACGGTCCCGTAGGTGTTTGCCGATCAGTTTTATACATATACTTATGCCGGGGTGAGTGTTTGTGTAGGTACTCTCTTTTGACTTTTCCGTCCACTATCTAGTACTATACAAGAAAATAAAGTAACTGACCTGGAAATAGAACCTCATGACACCTTCCACTTCGAGTTCTTCCGTTGGGTAGGAGAGATGAAACAGATCGAGACGATTCTCGTTCCATTGTTGCACTAGACATGCTAACTGTTCTCTTTCTGATACTATCGTCATTTTTGCATAATTTTTTTTCTGGAAAAAAAATGAGTACAGTTTTCGAGTAAAAATAATAAGGTTTAGAAGTGTAAGTAAGTAGCAAGAAAAGAGGAAGAGAGAGGGATTGAATAAAGAGGAAACACAAACAAGAACGAGTTTAGTTGTCTTCTCGGGAGGAAGTCAAGCATCAATGAGGAGAAGATGACGATCGGATTCTAGATTCTCTCTCTCTAATTAGAACCAGAAGTTTTCAGCTTTACGGTTTGTCTTCTGGAGAATTGTACAGGGAAATGAAAGTGGGAAAGCTAGCTGATAAAAGAACAAAAATATTTTCGCAATCTTTTCCACAAATCTCGAAAATAAAGAGAGCAAAAGTCGTTGAATTGGGTGGAATCGAATGAACAATTGGACCCCTTCACTTCATTTTGTCGTCCCATAATTGAGTTTTAGAAGTGCCTCGCTCTCTGACACAATAAAGAAACGATTCTTGTTGAGAAAACGACGAGCAGGACTGATTCAATTCTATCAACACGTGCAATCTGTTCGATCATCAGAGATTCGGAGACGCAGAGAGATTCATAAATGTCTTTCAGTGTTGGGAAGCGATGTTCGGACAGCGGTTAACATGGCTTTTTTTCGACATATATTCGTCATCATCTTTTTCGCATGATGCCAATGATTATAGTAAATAGATTGCCAAGGCGAACGGTTTTTTTGAGGAAATGAAGAAAGGTGAGCGCAAGCCGCCGGAATTCTTGTTTAAGCGAACAAAAAAGTGTCGAATTTCGAGAGTGAAATTGAAGAAAAAGGGCTCAAACCAACAAAAAAAGGGGGAAAGTGCGTGGAAACGCAAGAAATCAAAAAAGGAATCGATGAATTTTTGCAAAAGGAGGAAAACAATTCGTTGCGAGACGCCCCGATTTTTTGGAAGCATGCGCCTTTAAAGTTACGGTACTCGGTCAAAAAAATTTTTTCTTCACAAAAGTTGCAAACGATGGAAAAACCCGCACACCACCTCTAATTTCCGGTTTAAATCTAATCTAAAATTTATCAAAATTTGCAATTAAAATGGTTTTTCATTATTTTTAATTCATTTATGTTTCCAGATTTTCGGTCAGTTTTTGAAATCAAGTTTGAGCGTCTAACATTTTTTCAAAACTTCACTCAACTTCAATGAAAAAGTGACGTTTTTGAGAGGTCACAGGTGTTATTCGGACGCGTCGGACCGACAGGATCCCAAACTAATGCAATGGAAAAACGTTGAAAAGAAAGAGAAGAAGAAGAAACAAGTGTAAAATTTGAACATCTGTCATTTTGTCGGTGGAGTGGAAAATGCATGAAATAAACCTTGAAACCATCGTCAATTGCACCGGAACATGATTCGTGGGAAGGGGAAAAAAGTAATGAAGGTGGTATGGACAGAGATGGGTTTTCGATTGATATTGTTTTCCGTGTGTCGGTTCACAAAAATGGGTCCTCCCTCCCTTTCGCATATTGATAAACAGTGACATTCTGATAAGGAGGCGGTACGAGACATCACTAGAAGAGAAGAGACGCAGACAAAGAAATGGGCAAGAAAAAACGAATGAATCGCCGACGAGCGGGTAGGTAACACAAGATGGCCGGAGGGGGAGGAGCCGATGACCTTCGGATTAAGAGATCGGGAGAATCAGAGAGACGCAGAGAAAAGAGTCTTGCCGCCCGGTTGAGATGGGTTATACCTGCGGACGGGGAAGAATGACTGAGTTTTGACTGAGTGGAGAGGGAGAAAGGACAGGAAAGGGTGAACAAGGTGACGCAACGTATGGTGAGAACATGAATCGATGGTGGGAGAGAAAGAAGATACAAAGAAAGGGATGGATCGTACTATCGGGAAACGCCCATTATGACCAGGTACTTAACTGAACAATAAACATTTTCTACAAGAAACTCAGCCACTCAGATCTGACTAAAATCAGTTATAAAAAATCGTTGTTTTATAAAAAAATTCATCCCCAGTCTTCACCTCAACAAATACACCAGATGTCTCACATATGTGAGAGAATTTGAAGAATCCAAAACTGCAGAATGAGTGATACGAATGAAACATCAAAGATTCTGCAGGAACTAGAGAACAAATGTTCATGAAAAGAAGATCAAGCTCACGCTCTCTCTCATTACACTGATTTGTAAAAAGAGATTGATGAGTGACACCAAAGAAACGACGAGATTCGTGTTTGCTCGCCCAGGTTTTACACAGATATGTTGCAATTGGGAGGAAGTATTTGTATTTTTATTCATTGTAGGACCACAGGCCACTTATACATGATACGAATGACATATATACAGAAAAATTAGATTAGATCCATAGAAGTTCTATAACACGCCATAGCAAGGACATTTTCCAAAATAAATCAAGATTCTGTAATCATCCAAACTCCATAATATTCCAGATCCAACTTCCATACATTCCAAGGCCATATTCCATAATAATAATCCAGATCCTAATATTATAAAAATCCAAATTCCATTTTTCCACAATAATCCAGATCCTTATTCGATAAAAAAAATCCAGTTCCAAACTCCATAATAATCCAGATCCATAATCCAATTTCCATAAATATCAAGGAAGAGTTGAAAAAAGTTGCAAGTTTTTGGGAAAAAAGGGTTCAGAGGGGAGCTTGGGGATATATACTGTAGTCTTGAAGAAAGTATGCTTAAGAACTGAAGATGTTGTATTTTCTTTGAGAAGTTTCTGAATTTAAGTACTTTGTTGGATTTCCTTTTTTTCAGCTGTAATGTGGAAATAATCAAACTATGATTCGGTGTGAAGACTTTTTAGTTCACCAACCCTAATTTTGCTCAAGAAATTGAAAGAGTTTGTAGATTTCTCAGTGAAGATTTAACAAAAGTAGTTTTGGATAACTGTTTGAAAATCAATCTGCACGAGGATTATAAAAGCGACATACATTTTTCTCTTACCGACTGGGATGAGATGTACAATGTAGATTTACGATGCTCCACCCACAAATAGCACCTTGTAAATCGACACATAACGGTCGGTCTCTGTTTTATATCTTCAATCATTATATTTTTCGATAAAATCTAGGTTTTAATAGGTCTCTTGGGAAAACTTTCTGACATGTTTCAGCGATGTACCTGGTCCCACAGAACATACGTCTCCGGTAAACCAGCCAGATGTGAAAATTTTACGATTACTGTAGCTCCGCCCCCAGCCAGGACAGGACCATGGACAAAGAATATCTCGTCGCAAGGCTTCGGATTCTCCATATTCAACTTCATGTCACTTTCAGATTCCAAAAATTAGGATTGAACTGTGTCACTTGTCAGAGAGGAAGCTGAATGAAAACGAACAATTTCTTTGGGTGGGTATTAGTTTTTTTGGAATTCTTACATAGTTCATCACATAATTTTTGCGAGAGCAATAAATTCTGTTGGGGGCATAGTCTGAAAATGTCTAGTTCTTGATTTAAAACTCAATAATTAGTACTGAACATGAATTCTTTGAATGTGAATCTGCACTGGCTCAGTGCTATTCTTTCGACTGTTTTTGGTCTATAATTCAAGAAGAAGACGTTTTCAGACTAGGTAGAAGATCACTCATTTTATTGAAGATTTCGAAAGAGAATATCTTATCGCGTTCCGAATCTTTCCGCTAGTCTATTGAGTTTCATTATTTTTATTGAATATCGGGAATCTGACGGTTTAGAAATCGGAAGCTCTTGAATTCGTGGTTCAGAGACTTTCAGAGCAAAGTATGCTGATTTTCCGCAATTTCCAAAGCCCGATAATAAAGAACTAATAATGTTGTTCGTTAGAACATCTGTCTATTTTCTCTTTTTCTCTTTTTTTTTTGCTCTGAGCATTCTCCCCAAAGGATCAAATTTCAAAATTACTTGCTCAATTTTCTTATTCTCTCTGTTCTCTTCCACATTCCTGGTTTTTCAAGTTTCCAGAACTGATTTAAGCACATTTTTTTCCAAAAGGACTTCAGTGTCCCCTTCTGTTTTCTTCAACATCATCAACGTCTTCTTCTTTTTCCTTTTTCTTTTTCCATCTGCGTCTCGAAGTTTCTCTATTTTTCTTCTTTTCTACTTCTTTTTTTCGTCATTTTTAGCCACCCTTTACCCTAAGCGCACACAATTTTTCACACTACAAACTATTCGTCGTGCTTTTTTTTGGAGAAATAGGACAAGAATTGTATTTTTGACCAATCCTTCAACCATAAATCAAAATTTGTGTTGTTCATTTATTCGATTCTAATTCACTTCCATCTGATTTGCATAATTCTGTTCGATGGGGACTCTAATGAGAAGTCAAAAGAGAATAGAAACACGCTTCGCTTGAGGATTCTGATTTTGTTGAAGACGTCATAATGAGAAATAGGAGAATATGGAGAAGAAAGAGGGAAGGGAGCTCTGCAGGTTTCGAAAGAGAGTCAGATTCATTCAAATTGACAGGTTTCGTTTCATTGTGGTGTTGACTTTGGCTCTTTTTTAGTGTGAAGACGTTGAATCAAAATCGAAATTTCCTGAAATTCAGAACTTCTCAAAAACATTTGATCTTTTCGAGGTTTGAAAAACCTTTGCCCATGTGAAAGTTCTCGAATTCATCCCCAAACTTTTTTTTTCCTGGAATAGTGTTATGAAAGTTTGAATAAAAGGCAATCTTTGATACTTTTTCATTCAAAACCTAGAATTTAGACCTATTCAAAATTTTGTTTGATTGGACCATTTGTGATAAATATTTGAAGTTCATATTTTATAGTTTGAAATGATCAAAGTTCTACGAAAACTTCTGTAAATCTGAAGTTCCAAAATTTCAAAGTTTTAATTTAAGAGCTCTGAAACTCTCAGATTCTATAATCCTGAATTTCAAAAGCGGATGCAAAATTTCATAAAAATTTGAACTCCGACTGAAAATCAATCCTTACATCAATGTTGACTGAGCTGTCCTTATTGATACATTTTGCTGGTTTTCTTGTTTACATCAACTAAAGTTCTCAATTTTAGGATTTCGACGGAAAACCAACGTTTTTATTGAAACCAGGAACTTAACCATTATTCTAGAAGGTTTTTTTTTCAGATTTTTGGTTCATGAATAACATAATTAGCAACGTTTTCCTTTCTCGTTATAAACAACAACATGCTCAAAAATGAGCTCTGATTCTTTCAAAAGAGCACACTTTTGCTCTTCAGGGAACGCAAGAAGTGCATTTTTCTCATTTTCTGTTCCACTGAACAATTCATAAGAACATTTCATCCAATGTCTTCCTTCTCGATTCGATCCCATTTTTCTTTTTGGTTCATTGGTTTTGGAAAAGACCAAGGAATAAAGACTCAACGAAGAAAGAAGAAAATATAAAAAACCAGTTCCTTTTCTGAAATTCCGAAAAATCTGTAATTGTCAAATTTGAAATGTTAAGATTCTCTATCAAACTTCATTCCCCTTTTATCTTCTTATCAAATGTTTGTATTTTTCTAGTAAACTAACAAAGATGACCGACTCTTACTATCCGCTTCTTTCCCAAGAGCCACCAGACTTACTATCCAATAGAGCATAAAGGAGCAAGAGCACAAGAGTAAATAAAGGAAAAAATCGTTTATTATTTCCGTATTCTTCTCCATTTTCGCTTTCTTTCATCTTTTTTCGCATTTTTGAAAACTTTTGCACATCTGCTTTTCCCAAAAAAAACCGAAACATTTTCATCAATAATCATCATCTTTTTTTTTCAAATGCAAATTATTCTTCGTGTTCATAATGGGGGTGGAATCCAACTCTCTCTTTCCACTTTTTTCCATTCGATTCTTGTGCAAATACCATTTTGTCAAATACATCGAGTTTTCTCACTCTCTTTTTCAGGTTTCTAGGTTTTTCGAGGTAGAGAAATGTCGAAACATTCGGATTTATTTGTTTAAAATGATGTGACTTATTGATTTTCAGTGAAAAGTTTGTGGAAGTTTCGAGAAACTTTACTCAGTTTATTTTATTATGTAGAGGTGAATCTAGGGTCTTGGGTTCCTGGAATTTCAGTTTTCTGAAAAATCATAACCTTTAATCTTGACTTCATTTCCCTAGCTCCTTTTTCCCTTTCTTTCTCTCATAATTCAAATTCTCCGAAATAATCAAATTTCGACTAAACTCTATTCTTAGAAATCACATTAACTTCCTCAATAATCCATAACCTTACATTTTCAGAAAAGTTTTTTTCTATTTAGTAATCATACGACACACAAATGTTCAAATTTCTACCACTCTTATTCACGAATTCTTTTTCGGAAATTTCAACTGTTTTCTGTGGTTTATGTCCGAAATCAGCTGCCATCGACTCACCTGAGCGGAAGGTGTGTAATTATTTGAAAGAAAATATGTTGATTTTGAGAATTCGAGAATAATTGTGGGGATTTTGAGTCATGAGTTTTTGGGGAAAGATTCGACATATGGCAAAACATAAAAATTGGTATTAGGAAACCGAAACATCGAATTTTTCGAAACGTAGTAATCTTTGCCAAAAAGCTTACCATTTCGAGAGTAGAGCTTATGGTTCCTCAAAATTTTCACGATAATTATGAATCCTTTTTGAAATTCTCATGATTCGACATTGCAAATTGAGGGGAACTTGAGAATGCCGCAATTTCGGAAAAGTTTTGATGTTTTTTTCTACATTTCTTCGGCCCTAGATCGCGAGATCGTCTGTAATTTTTAATTTTCAAATTTCCTGAAAATTTGAAACTACTTCTAATCTCAAGAATATTGATTATGTTCAAAGAAACTAAGCAAAATAGACATACTATGAAAATTCGGATATTTCTTGGTTTAATATATCCACAAACCTGAAAAAAGTTCATTTGGAAGAATCCAACTCCCAATACCGTAGTGGTCACCCTCCTCAAGAAACCCCTTATTATCCGTTTCCAGTTTTTTCGAGTACTTTTCCTTATTACTCTTTCTCTCTTTTTGCTCCGAAAGCACTTTTTCGTGTTCCTGCTCCTTTCCTCCCCAACACGTCATTTTTTGTCTCTTTTAACTCCTCCCGTTTTCTCTCTACACTTTCATTATTTGTCCAACCTGATAATGTCCTCTTCGACCAGTTTTTCCCTTCCTTTTTCACTCTAATTCTCTCTTTTTGATGTTTCCTTTTTTGATTGCTCCAACTGACTGACTCAGACATAGTTTCTAATGATTTACGTGAACTTTTGATATTTTCTGAAAAAGTTCTGGTACAGGACTTTTGGTGTGGCTTTTTGCGGGTACTGTAGTTTTGAAAAAGTTTTGAAACATGACGTCTTCATCGGATAGGCAACTTCTTCTTGATCAAAGTATTATTTCCTAAATTAATGATTTTCAGCTCAAAAACCAAAAAAAGCGAGTTCAGATGCTTCATCGGATACGAAACAATTCGACGAGCCCGGTTTAGGAATGGTTGGATTTTGGCGACAACTCAATTTTCTGTTATGGAAGTGTGTATTGGTTCGAAGGAGGCAGAAGGTTAGAAGATTTCGAATAGAAATTTGACAATTTTTGAAATTTCAGTTCTGGCTGGCTGTCGAATTGATTGTACCATGTATTCTATTCATTATTATTGCACTTGTTAGGACCAAAGATTTCTCAGAGGGAATGCCGCAATGTGAGTTCTTTTTAATTGCTGAAAAACCGAATAATTGTAATAATAACATCACTCACATCCTCACAATCTGAAAACTGAGCCAGGGGTTTAAATTATAGCTTTGTCTGAAAATCGAAGTAAAACTAAATTAAAAAACAAAAATAAATTCCAAAATTCTGAAAACCTGAACTGATTGAAATCTTCAACTTGAAGATTTCCAGATTTCATAAAATTTTAGAACTTCAAGACTTTGAAATGAAAATTTAAAAGATTCTGGAATCTTGATGTTTCCAGATTTCAAAATGGCAGAACCCTGAAGAATACCGATTTTTTTGAAAATTAGAAAGTTTGGAAGTTCATATTCTCAGATGCCAAGATTTGGATCAAAAATCCATAAAAATATATTCTCCCAAGATTCTGAATTTCCAATATAAATAAATGACTGTGAACCTCAATTCATACATCCTGAGACTCTCAGATTCCCAGAATCCAAGATTTCCACACTCCCATATTCTAAATTTCAAAAATTCCAGGCCACTACGACTCAAAAGGAATGCTCTCCGCAGGTGTTCTTCCATTCATTCACTCCTTCTTTTGCTCATTTTCCAATCGATGTAATGCAATTCCAACAACTGGAGATGAACGAGAATTCTTGTTTAATGACAATGGAAACCTCACGAGAAACGAGTCAATGTAAGAAAAATTGAAAAAAAAAACGATAAAATTGGGATTTTAGCATCGTCGATGCTATATACTACTCCTCCCTTCAACTTCGATGGATTGGGAAAAATCCGAAAAAGTTTGAAGATTTGACAAAAGGAGGAGCGGAAATAATACATTGGCTTGCTGGAAAACCCTTAAATGCAACAGAAATCGTTCGGATTGGAGATCTTTTTGAGACTCCGATTCGAGAAAACTTGACGAAATCTCTGAATAACACTGGATTGAAGTTGGAAACTGCACAGAAACTGATAAATGCTCGATTGGAACCAGGAGCAATTGAAGTTTATGATGTGTTGAGAAACGAGTTATCATGGACAGATTTGTTATTTTCGAATCCGTTATTTTGTGATGAGAGAATGTTCGAAAAGACGTTTTCATTTGCGAAGGGAGAAGAAATGACAAGTGAAGAGAGGGATGAATTATGTGATGTTTTGACGTTGGCTGAATTAATGGATTACAAAGGATACATCAGTGAAATCACGATTCCAACATCTTCCCGATTCCGAGCTCAATCATTCATGACTTCGTTTCAAAATCTATTCGAACCTTCGATTATCTTCTTCCAAAAGTATTCCAACTATACAACGGATCAGCTTCTTTTGGCATTATTCTGTGGAGAAGATCCTCGAAGTGTAATTGAACAAACGATCAATCCGAATAACGATAAAAATGTGGAAACTCCATTTGAGAAGTTGAGAAAACAGGTTATCAAGTGAGTTTAGTGAAGATCCTTATTTTTATTCTATTCAAAATTCAGATTCATTCAAAACGTGACACCTGGAAAAGAGCAAGAAAAGAACAGTACCTGTAGTCCAATTCCATATCACAATGATATGAATTGTTCCTCTTTGGAGAGTCCAATATTGATGAAAGTGAGAGCTGCTCTATCTGGATATATTCTGGTGACACCTGACAATGCAGCAACAAGAAGAGTTGTGGAGAGATTGAACATTCCATTGAGAGATGTCGAGCATATTCGGAATTTACTGTATTCGTGGCCTTCGGATGCGTTGGAGTTTCAGGATCGACTTCATGCGTCGGATTTGTGGCCAGCTAGTCAGGTAAGGTTTTTGAAAAATGTTCGATTCTAAGAGATCAGAACCTCTGAGATTTTGAGAGTCTGCATTTCTAAGATTCCGTGGTTCCCAGATTCTTGCAAAATTTCTAAGTTTCTGAGATTCTGAGATTCTGAGTTTCTGATTCTGAGATTTTTAGATTTTGAGATTCTGAGATTCTGAGATTCGGAGATTCTGAGATTCTGAGATTCTGAGATTCTGAGATTCTGATATTCTGAGTTTCTGAGATTCTGAGATTCTGAGATTCTGAGATTCTGATATTCTGAGTTTCTGAGATTCTGAGATTCTGAGATTCTGAGATTCTGAGATTCTGAGATTTTCACGTTGTCATGTTTTGAATTTCTCAGAGACGGAGATTCGCCAATTCTCGGTATTTGAGATTTTGTGTTTCTTTGTTTTAGAGGTTCGACTTTCCTTCAATTTTGAGATCCCAAAAAATTGATAATCCGATCTTCTGAGTTTTCGATCGATTTTTTTTCCAGAAAATTCTTCACTTTATCAAACTCTACAAAGATGGTCAAAACCCTCTAAACAATCGCAACATTCGATTCCTTCTCGAGCATCTTTTCGCTCCATCAACAGATGAATACAGTTTTGGAAGTTTTACCAAGAACATCACTGAAGTTGCCAATCAGTACACTGGGGTAATTCTGAATCCGAAAGTTCCAAATTCAAACTTTCCTATTTTTCAGTGTTTTCTTTTGGATCGATTCCGATTTGTGACCAATGAAAAAGAGTTGGAAACGAATGCAGTTTGTCTAATGGAATCTCATCAATATTTCACTGGAATTGTTTTTGATATGGAATCGAATGCGACAGAGTTTGATGGATTTACCACTTACAAGATCAGACATTATCCGGAAATGATTGATTGTGAGTTTTCTAGTTTTTAGATTTTGAAATCTGCGGTTTTTTCAGCAACCACAAGCTTCATGGACAGTAAAAGCAACCCATTCACTCGAGACAAACCACTCATTGATTTGAAATATTTGACATTTGGATTCTCATTCCTTCAAGGTTTTTCATTTTGAATTCTTGTCCTAAAATCTCTTTTTCCAGAAGCCGTGGATAGAGCTATCATCAGTGACAAATCCAATTTATCAGATGCCAATCTAGGAGTCTATTCTCAACAGGAACCATATCCATGCACTGTCAAAGACACGTGAGGATTTAGAATCTAGACATTTGCATTGAAATTTAACAACTTTCAGATTCAATGTGGCCTTATTCATGCCATTGTTTCTTCTGATCTCATTCATTTTTCCATCGGCTCTTCTGGTCAAGAATATTGTCTATGAGAAGGAGCAGAAGATTAAAGTGAGTTGGAACTTTGAAAATCTCCTAATTTCATTTCCCAGGAACAAATGCGTGCAATGGGTCTCGGAGACGCTGTCCATTTTGTTTCATGGGCTCTAATATCCCTCGTCCTCAATTTCATTTCCGTTTTGGTTATCTCTATAATTTCAAAGGTTGCCAAGATTTTCGACTACACAGATTACACACTTCTTCTTTTCGTTCTAGTCTTGTTCCTGTTTGCATCTATTGGTAAAATAGTCCTTTAGATTCGATTCAAACTAATTATTTCAGCCATGTCTATATTCTTCTCTACTCTCTTCACAAATGCAAATATTGCAACTGCGGCCACTTGTGTCCTCTGGTTTGTATTCTTCATCCCATTCCAACTTCTCCGAACCGATAGGATATCGTCGCCCACTTTCAATCGAATAGCTGTAAGTTTATAAAACCCTGATCTCAAATCCTTCTCAATTTCCAGCTCCTCCTTCCACCAACTGCAATGGGTCATTGTTTCAAACTCCTCGAATCTTTCAACGCAATGGAACGAGCCTCTTGGTCGGATCTCGGAGAAATGAGCAATCCAGATTTGGGTGTCTCCGTGGAGCTATGTATGGCCATGTTGCTAGTGGACACTGCACTCTTTCTCATCCTGGCTTGGTATATTTCTGCGGTGGCGCCCGGGGAATACGGTGTTCGACAACCTTTCTATTTCCCGTTCACTTTGAAATATTGGGCTCCGGGATTGTACAAAAATCGAGTCGAGTTTGTAGATGATGAGCATTTTGATGTGATACCAAGTGAGTTCCCGGTGTTGCTTACAAAGAAAATTATGATTTTTTCAGCAAGCGACTCATTCGACTCGGAACCAACTAACTTGACATTGACAGTTCATATCAACTCGATGAGTAAGGTCTATGAGAATGGAACAAAAGCATTGGATTGTCTGAATCTTCGACTCTATGAAAATCAAATCACAGGCCTTTTGGGACACAACGGTGCTGGAAAAACCACAACAATGTCGATTCTCTGTGGACTCTATGCACCGTCGTCTGGAAGCGCTAAAATCTACCAAAGAGACATTCGAACAGACTTGAGAAGAGTCCGAGATGTTTTGGGAATTTGCCCGCAGCACAATGTCCTGTTCAGCCAGTAAGTTAATAAGGTAATTCTTTCATTGAAAATTCCTCGTTTAGTCTAACTGTTGCTGAGCAACTTCGTCTATTCGCTGCTCTCAAAGGTGTCCCGGATAACGAGTTGGATTCTCAAGTAGAAGAAATTATGGCAAGTGTATCATTGACGGAAAAGGCTAACAAGTTGGCAAGTACTCTATCAGGAGGAATGAAAAGAAGACTTTGTATCGGAATTGCGTTCATTGGAGGATCTCGATTTGTGATTCTGGATGAGCCGACGGCTGGAGTCGATGTTACGGCAAGGAAGGATATCTGGAAGTTGTTGCAGAGAAATAAAGAAGGTGAGGGAGTTTAAGTTTATGATTTAACAACTCAAACATTTCAGGGCGCACAATTCTTCTCTCGACCCATCATATGGATGAAGCTGATGTTCTATCTGACCGTATTGCTATTCTATCCCAAGGTATCTCTTTTTCAATTTCACCAACTAGTCCCATTTTTAGGTCAATGCATCACGATTGGATCCTCCGTTTTCCTGAAACGTCGCTTCGGAAACAACATGTCATTGGCAATGGTGAAAGAAGATTCGAACGTTGACTATACTCGAGTTTCATCTGAAATCGTTGAATTAGGAAATGACATCGGATTACAAGTCGGAGATGAGAATGAAGAGGAGATTGTGTTCAAAATCCCAATCCAAACAGAATCCGATAAACTGGAGAAATTCTTTTTCCGACTCGATGAGAATCTGGAAAAGTATCGACTTGGACAGTATGGAATCTCAGCGCCAACTTTACAGAATGTGAGTGAATTAAAAAAATGGATGTAATTTATTTCAATTTCAGATATTTGTCTCCCTGGCTCCTCAAAAAGAGTATCATGTTCCAAAAGTTGTCAAGTGTGGATGGCTGAAACGATTGAAGCAGAAGATTTGTAGATCGTAAGCTAATCAATAAAAATCCCTCCAAAAATAATAATTCGTTCAGTAGACACGAAGAAGAGCACAATGATTTGATTGCTCAGAATCCAGTGCTCATTGAAAACAACACACCACAAAATAATGAAGTGAACAATGAAGTCGAGGAAGTGAAGTTTGAAGATTTCGAGAAACCAGATCTCCTTCAAGGCAAACGACTTATCCTTCAACACTTTTGGGCTCTTCTCGTTTGTCGAATGAATTATACACTGAAAAGTAAACGAACATTCCTATTCCAAGTCATCATTCCACTTGTTCTTCTCGCCGTCGCTGAACTTTTCGTCGTTCTTCAAGTCTCTTCTTCTCGACCCGATTTGATGACCTCGATGCCTCCGCTTCCCCTGGAGACTAGTATTTTGGGAAATCATAGTGATTTCTATGTGAATTCTTGGGATACAAATGAGAACTCGACGGCTACAAATATTCTTCATTCGATGTTTTCGTCGCCTGGAACTGGACCAAGGTGTGCCAAGGATTTGCCAAGGGAGGATATGTGAGTTTTATAGGGATTGAGATTTCTCAGAAATCTAGAGTATTTCAGGATTGCAATAAGACGAGAACTCTTGTTCCGGAATCGTTACGGTTGGGGAAGAAACATGCCACCGCCGGGAGTTAAGAAAGAGTCTGTGTGAGTTTCAGTTTTTTCTTTTTCAAATAAAAATTGCTATAATTTCAGTGAAAACGAGTACGAGTGTCAGGACATTGAAGGATCATTCGATTACACTGAAGATATTTCAAATGTCACATACAATGAGCCGGTTTATTGCGCATGCGAAGATTTCGGATGGAATTGTACTTTGGTTAGTTTATGGAAATTTGAATAATCTAGAGATCACAGAACTTCAGAGTCTCTACGAATTTCGAAATCCCCTAAAAGCACCGTATTTCCAATCTTTAGCCGTGTGTATCTGATAACTCCTGAATGTTTGAACTTTTGAATCTTCGAATCTCAACAACTCCAGAAACCGAAATCTGTGATTCGAATTTCGAAATTCCTAAATCATCTTATCCCAAACCCACTAGTCCAAACTGACGGTGAATTAAAAACTCAACTTTTTTCCAGGAAAACTGGCCATGGAGAGAAACCCCATGGATCGGCCTAAACACGACTGATCGAATCTTCGATCTCTCTGGCAAAAATCTGACTCAATTCCGGATGGTAACACGAAATGCACAACTCGCTAATGCTACGGCTCCATTCTTGTAAGCCACCTGAGCCTTGAGATTCTCGAGAAACCTCGATATACTTTCAGCCTCGGAGGATTCTCATTGGGTCATGTCAATCAAAGAGCACAGACTCAGAATGACATTGATATTTCGAAATCTGGATGGCTGGAAGCTGTGAAAGATGTCATCGAAGCAATTCGAATCATTAATTTGAACACAACTGGAATCGAGCCTTCAACGCCGAAAGTCAAAGATCCATTCGATGTGAACATCACATTGACGAATGTGGTTAATGATGTACTCCAGAATCTGGATGTGAAGCAGAATGTGAAAGTTTGGTTCAATAATAAGATTTGGGCAGGACTCCCAATCACTTCAAATATTCTATCGAATGCTCTTTTGAGAATGGAGGATCCGGGAATAGGTAAATCTTTAAGAAAATAATGAATTAAAAAACAAGAATTTTCAGCTCCCGAAGATCTTGGAATTCTGACAATGAACCATCCGATGAACAAGACAATCTCTCAAACATTGGATCAGAATGCATTGAGATTCACGCAGACCCTGGCTCTTTTCCGTATTACTTGTCTTCTTTTGGTTCTTTCGATGATTCCCGCTGGGTTTACGGTATATTTAGTGGAAGATCGAATCTGTGAGGCGTTCCATTTGCAAATTGTTGGAGGTTTGAGAAAAGTGACATATTGGGTGACAAGTTATTTGTATGATTTGGTGAGTTGAAGAAACTTGATCTTCTGAAATATTCTTTCTTTCTCCAGACTGTCTATACATGTGTGATCCTTGTCATAATGTTGATCTATGTCTGCTTCCGTGTCACGGACTTCACTGCCGATGGAGCAACTTTCTTCTCATTTCTCTTGCTCTTTTTCATGCAGGGAATGTCAGCGATACTGTATGCATACGTATTCCAAAAGATGTTTTCCGTTCCTGCTCTCTCTTTTGTTCTCATCGCGATCGGATCTTATTTCGTTGGAATCGTTTGTGCTCTCACTGTTATCATGTTGGAAACTTTGATGGTTCAGGTGATCTATTTTTTTGAAGACAAAAAAGCAGTTATGTTATAGGATCCTACCCTCGTCCCAGCTCATAACATCTGTGCAATTGTGTTCTTGATCCTTCCACAGTACAACTTGGGAATCGCAATTTTCCGAGGATTGATGATTTATCAAGTGAGGAAGATCGGATCCAACTTTTTGGAACAAATCAATCGTCCTGATATGATTGATCAACTTCCTCTTCCATCATTGTTGGCTTTCGATCAAATGGGAATTCATGTGATGTGTCTTTTCCTTCATGTACTTCTGGCAACGATTTGTTTGATCTTTTCGCAAATGGACGAGTTTGGATTTGTGAGGTAAGAAAAGACGTCAACAGTGTTGCAAAAGTTTGATATCTTCAGAAGACGAGAACGAAATCTGACAAGTGCAATGATGCTCAGCGAGACCACCCATGACGACGATGAAGACGTCGTCAAAGAGAAGAATCGTGTGGAAGGAATCCCTTCAGATTCTTCTCACAACTACGCATTGGTCGTTCGAAACTTGGCGAAAGCCTACAATCCAGAACTTTTGGCCGTTAAAGGAATCTCGTTTGCTGTGGAACCTGGAGAGTGTTTCGGATTGTTGGGACTCAATGGTGCTGGTAAAACAACGACGTTCTCAATGCTCACTGCCAAGATTCGACCGGGACACGGATCCATTGAAATGCAGGACACAAGGTACCTTTTGGGATGATTGTGGCTCTAGAAAATTGGAGGTTTCAGAATCAACACTGGGTCGTTTTCTGATGTCAGGAACTTTCAACAATTGGGGTATTGTCCTCAATTCGACGCGTTGAATATGAAGCTGTCGACGAGAGAAAATTTGAAGTTTTATGCGAGAATCAGGGGTATTGTGCCGTCTCAAATTGATTCGGTAGGAAATTCAAGGATACTAGATTACAAAAAATTCTGTTCCAGATAATCGATCGTCTCCTAATTGCCCTCCATCTCCGACCCTATGCCAACACTCAAACATCAAGTCTCTCCGGTGGAAATCGTCGAAAACTCTCCGTCGCCGTCGCCCTTGTCAGCCAACCCTCCCTCATATTCCTTGATGAACCCTCAGCTGGAATGGATCCAGGATCTCAACAATTCCTTTGGAAAGTCATCGAAAGATTATGCAAATCTGGAAAAGCGGTAGTACTCACATCTCATTCAATGGAGGAATGTGAAGCACTGTGTACGAGAATAGCCATAATGGATAGAGGAAGGATTCGATGTTTGGGAGGAAAACAGCATCTGAAGTCGAAATTCGGAAAAGGATCAATGTTGACGATGAAAATGGGGAAGGATGAGAATGCGAGGGAGATCGCTAGTATTCTGAAACAAGCGTTAGGAGAGGGATCTCGGATTGAAGCGGTTCATTGCTCCACGATTTTCATTCATATCGAGCAGGGAGCAGCGAGTGTGGCGCAGGTGTTGAAAATTGTTAATCAGGTATGAATTTTTGAAAGCTATTAGGTTTTTAAAATGAAACCGTAGTGTGCTCAACTGCACTCAATTGATATTATGGGTACAAAATCCAGACAGAGCTTGTAAATTTGACTTTTTCAAAGTAGATGAGATGACGGAGACGAGTAGTTGAATATGAAACTGCGTTTTTAATTTCCAGCTATTCCAACTTTTCCAGTCAACGCAAGTGCAGTAGAGCACACTCTCATTTTATTTTACATGCCCACAGAAGCCTATAAGGAGTTTACTGTAACTGAGAATTTTTTGAGCCTTGAAAGCTATGAATAACATGAAAATGAAGACTGAAATTTGGAACAATAGAGTTCAAAACTTATAATTCATTCTGGTTTCGAGGTTCTAAATTTTAGATCTTCCAGAGCTTTAGATCCTCCAAATTAAAAAAAATCATTGAACTTTCCCCCGTTTTCAGATCAAGAAGACATACGATGTGGATGACTTCACTCTATCCCAATCAACTCTTGATAACGTATTCCAATCGATTGCTGAAAATCATCATGACTCATCAACTATATCATCTTCATCTTCTGATCACTCCCCCAATGGAAATTCATCAATTAATCGAAATAATACGGCGTCAACATATGTGATTGCATCGGATCAAGGATAACTTTTGTGATCTTTTTTTAAACTTTCTGTGATGATTCTAAAAACAAAAATTAACATATTTATCATTTTTTCAGCAAAGAAAGTCTTATTGACAGGGGTTTTTCTACACATTTCTCACTGCTTTTTATCTGGCCAATATTAATCACCTTTGTACTTTTTCGCTTTCCCAGTTATAGTTTTAGTATGTACGGGTTTCAATCAAGCTTCAGTTGTGACAAATCAAATCTAATAAACTCATTTTCTGCTTATTCTCTTCCTTTTCGTATAAGTGTTGTATTCAAAATTCATTTGACAGTGGTAAACGAAATAAAATCAATCGAGTATTATGAGATCATAAGAGCAATAGTGAAAAAAATAGGTAAAAATTAGTGATCAACGGGGTTTTTTCATGCGTCGACAGCTTGGAATCGAACACGTTCGCCGGATCGCGCAATCGATTCTTTCTTGGCCAATTCATTGAGTGCTTCATCGAAAACTTCCTTTGAGCAAGTCTGAAAGATAATCGTTTTGAATGAAGCTTTAGAAATCGCCGATTACCTTATCAGATGATTTGAGGGTTTGGTATAACGCCTTAGAAGTTACGAATCCTTTGGCTGTCTGCAGTTGCTTCAGAATGACTTCGCACATCGCTTCGACGGCCTTTCTTCCAGAAGAACTCATTCCAGATGCCAGAATGGCTACATCGACACGGCCAGTTGCTGGATCAACAGCCGATTGACGGAGAGCCTCGCGCCACAAACTGAAAAGATTCGATATTTGAATCATTCAAAAGAAACAATCGCTTACGTGAATGCCTTCTCAACATCCTCAACAGAAACCTCCTGTGAGAGTCTGATCTTGGCATGAGCTTCAGAGAGACGGATTAGCGATTCGAGTTGTCTTGGATATGCGGTGATTTGTCCATGTTGAGCTCCCGCCTTTCTCATGAAGAGATACTTCTCGATGATGAATTGGGAAGCGTCTTCGCCAAGTTTTGGATGGATGTTGGCCTTCGCGTAAGCTGAAAGAATCGAATTGGTTGTTGGAATTTTAGGTTAAGTCTCACCAATATAATCTCTGAGCAAGTTCATATCGAGTTGCTCTGTCTTTGCTTGCTCTCCATCATTTTCAAAGTACAACGAGACAAGATGGTTTCCGAGTCTTCTGTCCTGCATTTCGTCCTGTGCATCAACAATCAAGAAAATCAAATCGAAACGAGAAAGGAGGGTGTGTGGCAATTGGATGTTTTCCACAATTGTCTTATTACGGTTCCACTTCGAATCGACTGGATTGGCAGCTGCCAGAATCGAAGCACGGGCGTTCAATTGACAAATAATACCAGCCTTGGCAATCGAGAGGGTTTGTTGTTCCATGACTTCGTGAAGAACACTGCGAGCACTATCATTCATTTTGTCAAACTCGTCAATGCAACAGACACCATTGTCGGCAAGAACGAGGGCTCCAGTTTGAAGGACGAGTTGCTTGGTGTCAGCATCGCGACTGACAGAGGCAGTGAGTCCGACAGCGGAAGATCCCTTTCCAGAAGTATATTGACTGCGTGGCAGAAGACGATAAACATATTGAAGCATTTGCGATTTTGATGTTCCTGGATCTCCACAGAGAAGAATGTTGATTTCCGAACGGAGTTTTGTCTTGTTTGTGGTTTCATCATCCTTACGAGTTCCTCCGAATAGCAAGCAGAGTAGTCCTTTTTTCACATCGTCGTGCTCGTAAATAGACGGAGCGATGGCCTGAGCAAGAGCGTCCATGATGTCTGGTCGTTTGGAAAGTTCAATGATTTGGTTGATACGCTCCTCAGTGAGAGTCTCTCCGTTATCTTGATGCAGGCGAGATGTATCCATTTTACGGAAGTGGAGAGCATCAATCGAGGTACGATAGACGGAAGCGAGAGCACGTTGTTTCGGATTCACCTTCATTCCAACAGCACGGAAAATTCCAGTAACTGTGATGCGATCTCCTGGTTGTACCGATTCTACGAGAGATCCGTGTGCGTACACTGAAACGGTGTGTGGCGTTTCTCCGGAAGGCATGTCATCTGGAGATTCTTGAAGTTTGATGACTTGTTTGTCGAGGAAAATTGAGCGATTGTGAACCAGTTGGAAGCAGTGAGTGTTCGAACAGTTAGTACACACAACTGGTTCTTCAATACGTCCTTTGTCGACTTCACTTTCGATTCCAAAAGCACAAACGGTGCACTGGAAGAATCCGCTTCTCATTTCTGGAATCAGTGCAGAAGTACGAGTGACCATTCCAGAAATCGTGATGAGTTGATCAACATCGTTTGGATTCAATCCACGCATGTTACGAGTCTTCTCAGCATTGAATGGACGAAGTTCAATGGATTGACCGAGTGTACGGTTAAAACGCTCGGCGAAAACCTCATTCACAACAATGTCGAGGTATGGAATAACGTCCTGAAATTTTGAAATGTACTATTGAAATACACTAACTTAATATTACCGCTGGATAGGCAATAACTTTGCGATAAAGAGCCTCCGAGAACGACTGCAAATGAGCAAGATTCAAATTGATGTGAGTAACTTCAGCGTCATTGCATTCAAGAAGACGTTCCATGTAGTATGGTTGACTGATGTCAATTGGGTGAAGATTCTCGTCCGTTCCGGTCATCATATTCTCATCTTCGTCCAAATGGCTAATCTTGAAGTGAGTCAGGAAGTCACGGAACGATCTGAAAATCATTCATAACTTTGAATTCAATCCGACTGTTTCCTACTTTTGCACATCCGCAACACAGATACGAGTTCCCCAGACATAAAGACGTGGTTGTCCATCATCAGCACCCATCTCGTCCTCCATTCCTTGAATCTGAACGGTGCGATGGTCAACGGCAGCGATTCCCAAATCTCCACGGGGTCCTCCACGGCGCATCGTTGAAGCGGACGACATTTGGGATACCGAGCCCATTTCCGATCCATAGTGGAGAGCGGAAGCAGAGGATGCTGAAATAATTTTTTTTGTTAAAGCTGTTGATTTAAAAATATAATTACCTGATCTTGGAGACATGCCACCGGCTGTCTGTTCGGATCTCATTCCGGAACCTTGCGAGGAAGGTTCGGCGAACAAATCAGCGGATTCTGACTGTGGCTCACGAGCGTCGTTTGCACGCGACATTCCGGCTGAAAAAAAATAACAGATTGAAGAGTGGACTGCAGAACGTAAAAATACAGAAGAACGGAAATTTGAGATTTTCCACTGGTTTATCACCATAATTGAACAGAAACGTCGGTATATTCCAGCGAATAATTCAGAATATCAATTTTTGATGTCATGAAGTTCGTTTTGACAAATGATAAACTGGAAAATAAAAAATTTTCCGAAAATTCCAAAAAAATGCGGTAAAAGCGCGCGCACGATTTGAATTCGAACATTTCGCGCGCCGACACACTTTTTGCGGACATTGCGATGCATTGCGGACTTGGCACAGCGCCATCATTGTGAACCGTATATTACATGATTTATTCAAAATTGAAAAATTACAAAAATTCAGGAATATCCAGCTCGAATTTATGAAGATTCTGAGGAATCAGCTGTGATGCTTCTAATAAATCTGCGATTGAATCTTCCAGTCTTGTTACATTTGTATGTACTACATTCAGCTTGGCAGCAACGTTCTGAAATATTTAGGTTGAAATGTCTTCTGTCAAAATAGGAAGTGAAGTACCTGCATAGAAGTGAAACATTCCGCTGCTGATTCTGTTACTTTTTGCATAGTTTTCTCTTGATTCGCACATCGCTTATGACACGAATTCACCGCTTCGCTTGCAGCATGAGTCCATCTTTTTTCCAACTTTTTATCAGTTGAAGATCTGGAACATTGAGAAATCAGAAGCTTTTTTGAAATATACTCACTTTTCACTGGACGTTCCAGGTTTTTCGGTTTTATTTTGTTTGACTTCTACACTTTCACAAACGTCTTCTTCATCGTCGGTTTCTGGAGCTTCTCCATCAAATGCCATAGACGACATTGGGCACTGAAACAAAGGTTCTATAAGAATTGGATTATATTCAATAGAAAACTAATCGAAGAGATGAAATAGAATCTGGAGAAAAACGAAGACAGAAGGGTAGAGGGGGAGTGGAGACGCAGGGAAAGGGGAAAACAACAGAGGAGCAAGTGTTTCTTATCGCATTTGAAGAGGAGAACTGTTCCAATGAGAAAGATTAGATTAGAATACAGAAGAAAAATTAGAATCCAGATCCTTTTAGTTTCAGATGAGCCATGTTCAGAATAGTTTAAAGTTTATTGAGATCAATTGGTTTTAATTATTAAAAGGCAAGAATAAGAATAAGAATAAGAAAAAACAAAATTGAGAGAGCATTTTTTCACTAACAGAGTATTAAGCAAATTGCCCATTTCATCTACTGTTCGATCAGACTCAACCTAGCGGAGAGATTATCTATAAGAGATCCAAAGAATATTTTCCTATTTCCACCCTCATTCTTTTGATGTATACTATTTTATACACTATTTCCCCATATACTTTCTTCGATATACTATTTTTTTTAAACTTATCCTCATTATCATTATCATTCACACTTATTTCCATTCACGTTCAATAAACGTATTACATAAAATAAAAAAGTTAGATCCAAAAATTAAAACCTTCTCAAACACTTGGACTTCTTTGGAACTGGCTGCTTGGAACTGCTTGACGACTCTTCTGGAGGAGTTGTTCCAAGCGAATCTTCTGCTCCTCACTGGTCTTCCTTTTGGTTTTTGGCCTGATTTGTTCTTGCTTCTGAACAAGTGGAGTCCTTTGCCTCGAAGCAACAGCAATGGATTGCAATCTGATGGAACTGATCTTGGAGTGCTGATGGGATTGCTTCCGGGTAACCTCTATGATCTTGGAAGCCATTGTTTCTCTCTTTTCTATCAAAGAAATCTTCATCAACCGCTCACGGGCAATTTTTCCAACTCGCGGTTGGTAAACCATTGGCTCCATGATTTTTACAATTTATAGGTACTCAAAAGTGGCCAAGCCAATTTTCATCTTGCATAGAGTCTCGAGGGTCTCTTCAACATCCACATGGAAGATGAGGTTGTTTTTCAAACGAACCATCATCTGTTGGAAGGTTGGTGCGACGGAAGGAATAGCGGTGGTAGACATTATTGCAGAAAGTTGTGAAAAACTGGAATCTCAGGTGAGAATGTGTGAAGAATGTTCGAATACGAACTCTGTTTAGATGGGTTGTAAACCTGCAGGTGGACTAGTAGAAAACTGTGAACACTTTCTTTGAAATCAAACCGCGTCGATACAAATTGCCCCCAGGGAAAATATGTGAAGATTAACTACAGTGGCGAGATGTGGTGAGTGTACCTTTGAGTTTGAGTGAATAACTTTGCTCAAACATGTCCGAATGACCTGAAATTTTGCATGCAAATTAACAATATGACTGAGAGTAAAACCTGCAGTTTTTTGAAAATGAAAATTGCTTCTGGCCTTCAGAATCCTACCTGATGTAGACGTGATTTGAAAGTACAAAAAATAACTTTTTCTGAAGTTAATGGATTTTTGTAATTTGATAAAAAAATGTTGGTACTAGATGAAAAAAGTAATCCACAAAGTTTGGTCAACTTTGGATGACTGGCTCCGGAGATATGGACGTCGGAGCACAAAATGATATGTTTGGCACAGTGAGTATATCTCGGCTGAAACTGATTGTAGGACTCTCAAATTTCCAGGAACTATGAATCTTTGAATGTACTACAAAATGACAAGAAGAATTTTCAATTTTGAGCAAAAAAATTTTTTGATACACTGCCTCAATTTGGCCAGAAGTAGCCCTGTACTTCGCCAAAATATTTTTTGCTCAAAATTGGAAATGATTTTTGCCATGTTGTAGTACATTTGAAGGTACATATTCTCTGAAAATTTAAGGCTCCTACGATCAGTTTCAGCCGAGATACGCTCAATGTGCGAAGCATGCCATTCGGTGCTCTGACATCCATATCTCCGGAGCCAATCATCCAAAGTGTACCAAACTTTGTGAGTTACTTATTTTATCTAAAATCAATATTTTCTTAAACAAATTACAAAAATCCATTAACCTCAGAAAAAGTTATTTTTTGTACTTTCAAATCACGTCTACATCAGGTAGGATTCTGAAGGCCAGAAGCAATTTTCATTTTCAAAAAACTGCAGGTTCTACTCTCAGTCATATTGTTGATTTGCATGCAAAATTTCAGGTCATTCGGACATGTTTGAGCAAAGTTATTCACTCAAACTCAAAGGTACACTCACCACATCTCGCCACTGTAACTCCTGTGAAAGTAGATGTTCTGGATATCATGAAATTGATGAAATGCATGTTTTTGAATTTTTCAGAAGCGAAAAAAAGTTTATTTGACAGTCAAGGGAAACTTTAAAACGTTTTCAGTTTTGAGCAATTTCAAAAAATAATGTTAAATCTTTACTATTAACAAACGCAAATTTCTGTGTGTCTGTCTGTCTGTGCTGTGTCTGTCGCCGGCCCTAGCTCCGTCCCCACTAGACCGATTTTTCTCAAATTTTGGCAGGCTATCAGTAATTCCTGCTTAATGATGCCCATCTATTTTGATTTTCAAAATTTCAAAACAAATTTTAGACATGCCCGAAGGGCCCCAGAGGGGCGTAGCCCGTCTGGTTCTGTATTATAAGGGCACCTCTCATAGAAGGTCACCCCAATGAGCTCAAAATGAGCACATTCTTGAAATTCGAACGGATTTAATTTGATCTTATTGGAATCCTCGTCAAAAGTTGACTAAATACGTCAGTAATTATGTTTCAAATCTCCTCTCCAAAAGAAGTTATGATTCATTTTGAGAATTCAGAAAGATCTTTTCAGGTTCTGGAAAATAGATGGGCATGCCCATCTAATGAAGATTTTGGTATATGAAAAAACCAAATTTTTCAACTTTAAACCTTCTACCATTTCTACCATTTTAAACCATTTTCCCTCTCTCACCCACAAAAATTATTATATTTTGACACACTCCAAAGAACCATAAAAAGCACATGCAAATTCGATTTCAAAACCTCTCAAATGCTTCTTTTCATCATTTCTTTTTGCCGCCATAACTCGTCTGCCTTTTTCTTCAACCACATGTGTCTATTCCGTTTTCTCGCTGTGATTGCTACTAGTTTTGCTCAAATTTCTGATGAAACTCAAGCAATATCAAAATGCACAAAACCCCGGTTAACACCCGCTGCAATATTAGATGTTATCATGGCCAATTATACAAGGTATTACAATTCCAGTCCCCTTGTGAAGTAGAAATTTCAGATCTCTCCCAGGAAATCCAGTTGGAGTTCAAGTAGAAGTCACAGTTCAGGATGTAATGGAGTTGAGTGTATTGAGCAACAGTTTCACAGCAGACATTTGGTTTAGCTCAATTTGGTATGATCCACGTCTGGCTTACTCTCATCTGGATAATTGTCGCCAGAATTTGAGCTTTGATGATCGATTTGAGAAATTAATCTGGTCACCAAATGTTTGTATTGTGAATACCAAATCAGCTCATGTGCATCGTTCTCCCAAGCCAAATGTGCTTCTGATGTTGTTACCGAATGGAACTATTTGGCTAAATTATAGAGTGCGTTTTCAAGTTTTCATTCACCCTCGCAAAAAACCGATTTCAGATCCGTGTCCAATCCCCATGCTCAATGAACCTTGAACGATTCCCCATAGACACTCAATACTGCCACCTGGTCTTCGAGAGCTACTCTTACAACACTGCAAGTGTCTCCGTGAACTGGATGGAAAATCCAGTTACAGTACTCCCCGAAATCTCTCTTGCCGATTTTGATTTGTCAAGATATCGAACATCAAGACATACAGAGGTCTATAAAGCGGGAGAATGGTATCGGTTGACAGTGGAGTTTGAGTTCACAAGGAAGTACGGGTTCTATATTCTACAGGTTTGTGAAGGAGTGATATGTAAAGAAGGAACTCTGAAAATTTCAGTTATACGTCCCTACTTATATCAGTCTGTTCATATCATGGATTGCATTTTGTATCGATACAAAAGCGCTGCCAGCTAGAATTGTTTTGGGTGTCAATTCGTTGATGTCATTGACGTTTCAGGTGAGAAGCACTAGGAAACCAGTATCAGTCAGGCATGTGAAGTTTTGGGCCGGTCCGGGCCGGGCGTTTTAATTTTTGAAAGCCCTCTGTGTACTATTTGAGTGATTTTCAAAAATTTTGAACACAAAAACTTTCACAATTTCCTAAAATCCTTCGAATTTTCAAATTTGAAAGCCAGCTACATTCAAATTCATATTCTTTCGAACGTGATATTTTCGACAAAATTATGGGGAAACATAACCTTCGATATCAGGATAAAGAACCTGTGGTAGAAAAACACGGGCTTTCTGGGCCGGGCCGGACCGTGATTCTTAGCGTTTGAAAATTGTTTTGAAAATCCCCAAAAATACTAAGAATGGATGAAGCTCGCAGCTTTTGATCACGACTAAAACTTCATTTTATGTTACAAAGACTCATGATTCTGTAGAAAATATCGCAACCTTTTTTCAGTTCGGTAACATAATCCGTTCCCTTCCACCGGTCTCCTACGTAAAAGCAATTGACATCTGGATGTGTACGTGTGTTGGATTCATATTCGCATCCCTTCTAGAACTCGCCTTCGTCGCTTATCAAGACAAAAAACTTATTCTGAAATCTGGGAAATCAAATGCAGCAATCAGTACCCTTGTCAGCTACCTGAAACATTTCGAACCCTTCCACGAAGTCGCATCTCCACCACCTCCACTTCCAATTGATGAGAAGAAAATGATGAGTAGAACACCTTCAACAGCAACGAATCCATCGAAAAGTGAATTGGATGGGTTGGATACGAAGGATTTGGAAGAGGAGATTGCAGAGTATCGGAAGTTGGCGTATGCGAGAAAGAAATGGAGATTGTTGGATTTCGGAGCAAATGTTGATCGGATCTCTTTTATCGTTTTTCCATTGGTAAGTGATTTTGAATAGACTAATTTCATCTTGAAATCAATTTTAGTCATTCGCCATATTCAATGTGGTCTACTGGACATATTATCTTCAAGATGTTCGAATTTCCACTTGGACATGAGTCAAATGTATGGATTTGTAAATAAAGATGCCCAAATTTTCTTTGCGTGATTTCCATCCAAACTGAAAACCCTACTTCACATTGTCTACGTGCCCATCACTATCACACTCTAAAATTGAAAGGGTGCATTTTCAGGTGCAAAGTGCAATATTCAATCATTTCCTTCTTATTTTATGACTTTTCTCTTCATTCATTTTATCATTCATCAGACTATCAGTCACCTCAGAAGCTGTTTATCAAATGGAAATTTATATGTATCGTTCTTTGATGGGAGTGTGCAATTCACGTTTTCTCTATTTTTCCGGGTTAATTGCTCCGCCCTCGCAATTCGTTGAAAGCAGAAACTAGAGAGGTCTGGAAATGGAGAAATCGTCTTTGGCGTCTGGTCAAAAAGATAACTTTGCACTTTGGTCAGAGACGGGAAAGGAGATTTTGATGATTTTGGATTATTTCTGTCCAAGAAAACCACTTGAAACCCGATTTTTCACCTAGAACTCATGAAAAAATGTCAAAATTCTGTTGAAAAACCAGAAATTTCGGCGAAAAATGTTATTTTTTTTTCAATTTTCAAGAGAAGTTTGAGAATTCGGCATTTCAAAACCTAAATATTCAACTGAAAACCTATAAAAACTTACAAAAATCGAGAAAAAATGAAGAAAATTCATTGAAAAAACGAGAAAATAGTAATTTTGCATTTTTCATGGGATTTTCGTAGGTTTTTCACTGTTTCCGACCGAAAAATCAATTTAAAATCAATTTTTTCACCTAGAAATAAAAAAAAATAACGAAAATCGAGAAAAAATGACGAAAATCCGATGAAAAATGCGAACACACTCATCCTCCCCACCGCGCGTTTTTCTCTGGCCGCGAGAGAGTGTGTGGCAGGGTGGAGAGTCCCACGCAAAACATACGGGGCGGCGGATCCCGTGAGGCGTCGTCCGCTCTCCATGACCACCCTATATAACGGCCGTCGCATTCTCGTATGCGCGCACAAGTGTCGATTATCCAACGACCACTCAGGCCGCGAGGACGCAACCCGACACAGGGATGCTGAGTAGGATCGGGAGGTATGAGATCCGAGAAAAGGGGTGGTGAAATCTAGCGAAAGTAGCCATTCTGTCATGAGTGCAGGAAATCGAACCCCGGAGCTGCAGTAACCGGGCATTTTTCGGGCTCCGGGGGGCCGGTTTTCGAGAAATTTTTGAAATTTTTTTGTGTGTCCATTTTGACCATGTCCACGACCTTACGATGAAACGATCGTAGCCATGACTAGTCAGGGCCATGGTCTTACGGGTAGGACTGGCGCCAGGCGCGGGCGCGGCGCGGCCGGGGAGGGATCGGGGGACGACTCAGGAATAGATTCTGGGGCTGGTTGTACCACTAAAACACCGCACGGCAGAAAAGGAAAGTTTTTTCCCAGGGGCGCTATTTTTCCCAAAGGGGATTCGTAGAAATTACAGAATTTCAACTGACGATTGCCATTTTAAATCTTTCACAATGAATCGTTTGTTTTTTGGAAGTCTCTGCTACAGTTTTAGGGAAAAGTTCTAGCATCCTATTTTTTAAAAATTTTCGGAGATAAGAAAGCCAAATGAGGTCAATGAGTATTGAGCATTTGCTGAAATGTTGCTCTCCTGGAAAATGAGGGAATGGCTTTGAAGCATTCAGAGTCCTCATGTAGTTCCCAAAAATCTTGACAGTTCTCGTATCGATAAATTGCCGTAATGTTGTGTTTGTACCCCACAAACCGCGAAAAACGAGTCTCTTTTGTGGAAAAATAAAGCGGACAACCTGACCAAGAAACGGGCAAACTTCCTAGAGTTATACGAAGGGATCGTCAGAAAAATTGGGGTTCAAGGTCCTTCCAATTGTGTAAATCTCATCAAAAATTTTCGAATGCCGGGGGGCGGGTTTTGGTGACATTCGGTGGGCGTGGCCCTGGCCTTGGACTTGGCCCAAGATCTTGCCCACGGCCTTGGTTGAATTTTTTCTTGCCCAAGTCCGAGCCCATGGTTAACGAAGTTGAAATTTCGAAGAAAACAAAAATGACGTGCGGGGCGTACACGGGCGCCCAAAGCTCGGTGCGAGCGCTCAAGAGGCTATTGCCGGGAGAGGGGTGTCTTGTGGGATGCACCACTACAGTACCTAAACACGTTCAAAAAATTGCGCAGTAGTAAAATGCATTTTCCCCAGAGTCGTTTTTTCCCAGGGGCCATTCGTCCTCGGGGTTTTCAGGATCGTGGCCTCAGGTACCTGGAAAATACCCACCCTACCCACCCTGGCTCGAATTTAAAAAAAAGGGTTACAATACAGTTTCCGTGTATTCAAGTCTTTAGTTTAAAGTTATATCTCTGTTACCGGTAATTCTAAAAAAAACAAAAGATATCGTAAAATCTATATTAGAGTCTGTATTGAAGTGCACCTCTAATAGAATGAGCTCAAAATGAGAAATTTATTGGAATTCAAACGGATTGATATCATTCTTATTCGAATCCTCGTCAAAAGTTGACTCGAGACGTCACTAAATGTTTCAAATATCTTCATCAACGGATGTTATGATCAATCTTGAGAATGCAGAAATATTTTTAGATACAAAGCTCAAAAAAGAAAACCCATGATAAGCCACTATCTAAAATCAAAAGCAATTTTACTTCCTGCTACTAGTCTACACTTCCAGTAACCTAATCACTCTTATCTCTCCATTTCATTTATCATTCTCAATCAATTTCGAAACTATTCGTTTCCTAATTCCTAAAAACCTAATAATTTCCCTCCTTTTTTTTATTGTCTTGTCTTCTGTTTCGTCGTAATCCAAAACTCAAACACCCGTCCAACTACTTGCTCCACCTCCTTCAAAAAACTCTTTCTCTTATCATCATTTTTGTGTTGTCTATTCAATCATCACCCATCTCCAAATATTCACACTCCTGAAAAAAGTTCTCTTATCAGTTGAGACAGAACAAAAAAGTAGAAAAATAGGAAAAAATCTCACTGAAACCTTGAAATGGCAGCGACCATGATGCCATCCAGTATTTACAACAGTGTAAAATCTCTGCCTTCTGCGATTCCACGTACGTTGTCAGTTTCAAAGAAATTTCGAATTTCAGAAGTGACTAATAATGGTGAATTTCAGCATTATGGACACTGAAATCAATACGATTTCAAACGGCACTTTTGATTTCATCAGCATGCGTTGTTTTTGGATTAATGAGGACTTGTTTTGGAATGGCAATGGTTGATATTGTTAGAAGGTTTGATTCTGAAAATTCTGAGAATGATCTAAAAATTGAAATTTCAGTGGAAATGGAACATTTCATAGTGATCTTCATATGGATTGGGATGGAGAAGAACAGGCTCGAATACACACTTCATTTTATATCGGAGCATTTATTGCCGTTTTTCCGTCGGAATTTCTCGCCAAAAAGTGAGTTGTCAGCTGAGAAAATGATAGAGTGAAGAGATGGAGAAGAAGAAAACAAAATGAGATGGTTCATCACTTTTTGTATTCTTTTCCGGTTTTGAAGAAGGTCAGGAGACATTGAAATTTGGTTGGCTCATTTATGAGTCAAATATAAAATAAAGGAGGTGGTAAAATGCAAAAAAAAAGGAAGCTTGATAGAATGAGAACAAAAATTGATGGAGAAACTTCTGAAAGAGAGTGGAAGAAATTGAACTTCAAATTAGGAAAATAACAGTCAGAAAATTTGGATAAAAGTTCGAAAAATCCATTAGGAATCAAAATTTGAATCCAAAAAAATTTAGTTTAACTTCAGAATAAACAAATGCAAATCTCGATCAACACATTAGAATCAAAATGCGATTAGTTTTGATAAGGAATTTCGCAAAATATAACATTTTAAGAAAGTTAAAAAGAGATTTTTAATGGCTCATTTTGAACCGATTTTCCAATTTTTCAGACTCGGACCAAAATATCTTCTCTCCCTTGCCCTCATCCTCAATATCATCGGATCAATCCTTACTCCTTTTCTGGCTATCTATCTCAAAACCTACATCCTAATATGTGCGGTTCGAATGATGATGGGATTGGGATACGGTAGTTATTTGTACTATTTTAAATTTTATTCGGTTCATTTAGGATTCATGATTCCCGCTGGAAGTGTTCTCGTTTCAAAATGGTTTCCAATATCTGAAAAGAGCACAGCTATGGCAATTTTCACAACCGGGAACCAGATTGGAATCGCTGTTTCGATGTTCCTGACAGCTAAACTTTGTCAATTGCACATTTTCGAAGGATGGCCTTTGGTATTCATTGTTTATGGATTGATCGGAGCGATTTTCTTGATTATTTGGCATGTTCGAGTAGCTGACAAGCCAAGAGAATCCAAGTATATAACGGCAACAGAATTGACGTATATCAAAGGAGGAAAACAGAGAAGAAGTCGAGCTGAAACTGTTGTTAGACCGACTCCATATATGAAAGTGAGTCGGAGTTTCTATTTCAAAACCAATCTTTGGTCTTCCAGATTATCTTGAACGGCTGTGTATGTGCCATTTGTGCATGCTCGTTCGCCCAAAGTTTCGTTTTGGTTGCTCTTGTCACATATCTTCCTAAATACAATCAAATTGCGCTGAAAATGAATTTGACCCATGTAAGTTTTTAATGGAAAAACTTGAAAGATTTTCGAAACTTTCAGAACGGAATCTGGTCTTCCCTACCGTTCTTCGTTCAAATGATCACCAAACTTCTTTTTGCAATTATTGCGGATAAAGTGAAACAAGCGAAAGTGAATGCGACTTCGGTTACTAAAGCTTCGAATGCTATTGGTAAGCAAAAAAAAAAACAATATTTCGAATTATAAGAATCTTAATATAGCCAGTTTCGTGAGTGCCATCTTCATTGTGCTGGCTGCTTTGACTCCATTCGGAAGTGCAGAGTTGGTTCAATTGAGCATAATCATGTCTATGGCTGCATTCTCAGCATATGTTCCAGGATACAACACATCGATTGTCACGGTTGCGCCACAGGTTCGTTCGATAACAGCGTACAGATTATAATAAGAAAACAATCAAAGTAGACAAGGGGCTTTCTTGAACACTTGGGTTGAACTTTTTCTGAAACTTTGGTCCTGGACTATATCAACCAGAGATGAGCGGAAGAGCATTTTTGAAAAGGCGGAAGGCGGAATTTTCAAAATTTTGGCGGAAGGCGGAAAGCGGAAGGCGGAACTGTATTATATTTTCGCCGTCTGTTGTCAGGTCGATTTAAAGACGCACAGAGTTTCTCAAAATGGTCCCGTTAGGAAGCACGAGAAATGCACCATGGGGCTAGAGAAATGCGCAAAGGGCTCTCCTTGCGCGCTTCGTGTTTATAGTATATTTTTTGTGCGTTTTTGTGCATTTTTTCTGGAATTCCGCGATAAAAATAGCAAAAACTTTCATAAAAACAAATAATTTGATTGTCAGAATTGTTCTAGGTGGTTTTTATTTCGTAAACTCGCATTTGAACGGAGTTACGCTCAGTCAAAAAGCTACTATACACACGAAGCGCGCAAGGAGTGCTCTGCGCATTTCTCGTGCCCTCGTGGTGGGACCATTTTGAGAAAATCTGTGCGCCTTTAAATCGACCTGACAACAGACGGCGAAAATATAATAGAAAATTTGGCGGAAGGCGGAAGGCGGAAAGCGGAATGAAAAAAATGGGCGGAAAGCGGAAAGCGGAAGGCGGAAGGCAGGCTTTTGTCTACTTTTTTTCGGATTTTCCTGCCTAAAAGACACATTTTTGCTGCCGCTTCGCTTAATTTTATGGTTCCAAGCATGTATTGACCGAAAAAGCCCTGTTTTTATCAAGTTTGAAAAAATTGAAATTCCGCCATCCGCCTAATTTTTTCGATTTTTGGCGGAAGGCGGAAGGCGGAAGGCAGAAGTTTCAAAATTTTGGCGGAAGGCGGAAGGCGGAATGAGAAAAATGGGCGGAAGGCGGAAGGCGGAATTCCGCTCATCTCTGATATCAACCCTACCCCCTTCACAGTTCGAATACCTTATCTCCCAATCCATATCCCGGTTGTGAATCATCTCCTTCTCTCATATCTTGCCAACTATTTACGCCCAAATCTGCATTAACAAGTTCAAAGTTTATTGCAGATTTGGGATTTTCAATGTCGATAAAGTCTAGGACCAAAGAATCACAAAACGTTCAACCCAAGTGTTCTTGGAAGCCCCTTGTAAGCAAACAGAATATAGAATATTTAAGAAAAGCTGTGTACTGTAGCAGAGTTGTAAGGAATTGAAATTTTGAAACTCGGAAGTCGGAAGTCGGAAATGAATTTTCTTATAATTAAAAGTCAGTTTCAAAATTTACGTTTATAAATTTTGTACCTTGGGAATTATCGAGTCTATCGCTCAATGTCCACTCAAAATTTCAGTATGATGACCAAAACATAGGCTACAAAATTCAAATTTCAGCGAGTTCTGTGAACTCTCTAGCTACCACAATGCCCATCTGATTCCGTACCTTCTTCACTCTGTAATCTTTTTTTCAGTTCACCGCCTTCATTTCCTCTTACGCTCAGCTGTATGCACAAATTGCATCAACACTTGCTCCAATTCTTATCGGACGGATTACAAGTCATGTGAGACTTATAGACCGCCCGTGGCGTCAATTACCCAATCCGCTCCTTTCAGGATACAATCGAAGAATGGAAGTTTGCCTTCTATAGTCTGGCGGTGGTGTTGGCTGTGACTGGCATCATTTTTCAAGTGTTTGGACATGGTAATTGAGAAAAAAAGGGGGAATGAGAAAATGAATGATTTGATTAACAGGAAGAACAGAACCATGGGGAGAGACACCATCGAATGCAGCGTCGACTCGAATCTCGACTTCATTGGCTGTTTGTGAAGATGGACAGTGTAAATTGACACTTTTGGAAAAACATAATCATGATTTCCGAACAGAATCCAAAATGTCGTCGGATTCTGGAGTATTGAAGAAAAAAGTGAGTTTTAGAAAAAAAAATAATTGGGTGAGAGAGGTCTAAAATTTTTGATATCGATAAACATGATTTGAAGAAGTCGCATTCCGGAATATCCATGAATTACTGTATTTTCAAATCACAATCTCAAATTTTCAGGTGTCTCGAGTGTCGTATGCAGGTGAAGAAATAGTGATTCCGGGTCGAATTGAGGATCTCGAAAATGATGTCATCTATAGCATTGAAGAAGAACACGAAGAATGAAGTCTTCGAATAATAATTCCTATTTATTTGTTTTTCGTTATTGTCGTCTTTCAGTTGAAGAACCAATTTTTTGAAAATCTCATTATAATTTATTGAAAAACCATGAAAAGCATCACCAACAAAAAATGAAATATTAAGGGGGATTGGAATAGTAGGAAACAGAGAAAAGGCGAAGACAGGAAGAACACAAACAGACAGGGAAACCTTAAAAAACAAGGGATTTGGGGAGGCAGGCGAAAAATTGTTGACTAACATCTTCAACAGGGAAGGGGCGGATAGAGGGAACGAAACGAGCATGAAAGGGGAAAACAATTGGATAAGATTAATAATATGTCAAAAATGAAACCAGTACAAGAAACAGATCTAGCCTTTGATGGGTTCGACAGTTTGTCCCTTGCGGATCGTACCCCAACCAATCAAACGCCAACTCTTCTCGAAACGACGGGACATTGCGATTTTCTCTCCGACCTAAAATAAATTTATTATTCAGTTTATCAATTTTAAAACAAAAACGGCTAGTATGTAAAAATTTGCTCACCTCTGTGCAAATTGGATCGTTTAATCGAATCTTAGCAGCGTCTCCTTTGACAGCGGTCACTCTTCCTCCTGTCGACAGAGATCCGATATTGACCAGCAGCGTCTCTTCCTTGACCAATTTCTGAACTTTAGCTCCCTTCTTCTTTCCTTCAGTACGAACTCCGAGCAGTCTTCGGAGGAGGTAGAAAGAAATTTCGATTTCGATGAAAATGTCTGGCAGAGTTCCAACAGCTCCCAAGATGTGTCCTACGAGACGATCTCCACGGCAGAGAGTTGGGTCAATCTTGGTTCCAACACCAATAAGTCCTCCCGGAACAGCGTATTCCAGCTGGTTCTTTTCAGCGAACAGCGAATCAATTCGAGAGAAGATTGGGCGACATTGGAGTTGACCGGTTGCTGTCTTTGAGACAATTCCAGGTCTAACTTCGATCTCTTGTCCGACTCGAAGGATTCCCTTGGTCAAAGTTCCTCCAGCAACACCTCCTTTCAGGTTTTCAACCTCAGATCCTGGCTTGTTGACATCGAAAGATCTAATGATGATGAGCCGAGCTGGAGATTTGAAGTCACGAACTGGCACTGGGATCTTCTTGCAGAGGTACTCACAGACGAGCTGAAAAATTAATAATTTTCAACTCCCTCATGAAAGGTTATTTTCTTACATCAACGTTGTACTTGAGCTGGGCAGAAATTGGAATGACGGGAGCATTTTCAGCAACGGTTCCTTGAACAAATCCAGCGATTTGTTCGTAGTTTTCGCGAGCTTGTGATTCCTTAATGATGTCAACTTTGTTCTGAAGAATCATGAGATGTTTCAGTTGCATGATCTCGACGGCAGCGAGATGTTCAGATGTTTGTGGCTGAGGACATGGCTCATTTCCGGCAACAAGCAAGAAAGCGGCATCCATAACAGCGGCTCCGTTCAACATGGTGGCCATAAGAATGTCGTGACCAGGGCAGTCGACGAAGGAAACGTGACGAACACAGGTGAACTCTCCGCCGCAGTTAGCACGCTCACATGGGAATCTATCTGGAGTCGAGGATCCGGCAGATCTGAAACAAAACGATTATGAACGGTTCATAATTTTAAGATTTACCTATAGCATCCAGGCCTTGGGCACTCTGGGTTAGAGCATCTGTAGATTTTCGCGTTAGCATATCCGAGTTTGATGGTGATGTTACGTTCCAATTCTCTCTTGAACTTGACAGTGTGCACACCAGAGAAAGCCTTAACCAGCGTCGATTTTCCGTGAGCTACATGTCCGATAGTTCCGATGTTGATGGTAGCTTGGCGGGAGATAACCTGAACAGAAAAATAAGATTTATCACGGATTTCATCGATATTCATACCTCATCAGTGAGAGGGTTCAAGTTGTCCACTCCAATTTTGTCCAAATCTTGTTTGGCGAGCCAACTTTGGACCTCGTCTTTTTCCACTTCTGCAAACGGCGTTTCAAAATTACGAAACCGACTAACAAAAAAACTCACCAGAAGCCATGTTGTCGATGAGCTGTTCTAAGCGGTAACGATCAGAACTGAAAAATCACAAATTTGACTAATTTTTGACACAAAAAAATACGGATAAAATGCTCGATATTAATCAAAAACAGGCTAAACCAAATTCTCCGATGGAACCCTTAAAGGCGCATAGAGTATGCAAGAAGGGTCTCGCCGCGATTCGTGTGTCGATTTACGGGCGCATTCATTTTTTCCCATTTTGCACCCGATTTCGAGACATGAAAGCAAGAAAAATGAATTTCTAGAATTTTGAAAGTCTTGTAATATTCTTATCAGCTAAAAACATAGTTTTATAAGGTGTTCTACTCGTAAAATGTTGCGAAACAAAACTGCTGACCTCATTAAGCGAAACACACGTTACAGGTTTGATGCCAAAGGAAGATAGACGAAATGGAGAAATTCCAGATCCGGAAAATTTGTTTTTCTATGGCAACAACACGAATTCGTACAGGTACATAATGGGACGAAAACGAAAATAATCCAGAACAAGACAGAACAAAAAATTGAGAACACATCGGGAACTAGACTTTTTCAGTGGAAACATGGATCGACTGTTTGCTGAAGACGAGATGAGAAGTGTTCCAACTGTAACGGAAAAACCATCCCCACCTCGAGCCAAAAGCACAACACACTTCAGTTCTGCAGCATTCTGGAAAAACGGCTCTGAATCGGTCAAAGTTGGAGTGGTTCTCAGTAATCTAGACGAAATCAATGGATTGTCGTTCCTAATGTGCGACGCAAGTAAAAAGATCCTGAAAAAGTTTTACGTCGACGACTTCAAATTAGAATTCATGAAAGACTCGTTCGCTGTTAAATTGGGTTCAGAAACAGAAGAGAACTACGTGGATTTGAAATTCGTTGATTGTCTGACCTTCCTGAACTTTTCAATCACTGTAAGCGACTAATGCATGCAGTGCTGAATTTACGAAATATTTTTTTTCAGGCGATCCTACGGAGTAGAAATCATATTCATTTCAAACTGTCCAATGGAACTGGAAACACTCAAATTGATAGTTCGTGCGATATTCGCTACAATCTAACTAAACACAGTTTTGACGAGGAGGGCCAGTTGAAGCTTCCCGATGAACGGAAAGGTGTGAAGACGAAATTGAGCAAAGAGAAAATGAAGGATCATGTAGTGTACAAATGGTTGGAAGGATGCACGAAAGGAGCGCATATTATCATCAAGGATTCTGAATCCTCAGTTCTTGAGGTGATACTTAGAAATCAATCATTAGTATCAATCATTAATATAATAAACTTTAATTCCAGGTAATCGTGGACAAAGTAAGAATAGCTGCCGATGTGAACGAGCACGCTACAAAGCAAGAAGTTAAATTAGAAAATCCAGAAAAAGCGAACAGTGAGAATCTTGACTTTATCGAGTCGACAGAATCGATAAAAAACGACGAACTAGCCTCACAAACCTCATCTGATGAACTTCCTCAATTTGCGGATGAAACAATGACACCGACTCCATCTGTCGATCCTATCTTGTTACCAGTAAACAATTCGCCGTGCCTGAATCTCGAAGAAGAATCTGAATCGCAAAAGAATCCTCCTGTTCATGACGATATCCGAGATGCTCTTCATCGAATCGTTGGAATCGAATTGGATAGAATCGAAATGAGGCTTAATACCAAGTTTGAACAGCTCCAAAACAATGTAACCAATATTTTCTAATTGAAGAAGACATTTTTATTTCCAGATCAACTCTCGTCTCGATAAACAAGCCGAAATTCTGCAGAAAATTCTGGAAAAATCCTCATCCAACTAAAATTCAACTCGCCCTGTTTTTCATTCTTTCCGGGTTTACCCTTACTACATCTGTGATATATCTTAATTTTGTGATTTTTTCTTGTGCATTGATCGTCAGAAAGTGTGTGCATAAAAATTTATATAAATTAAACCAAGACGAAGCAAGCAGATCATTCACCAAGAGTCCCAAATCAGAAGAATTGATTTTTTAGGCAGAAGCAGGGACAGCCTCCAATTGTGCCTTTGCCTCAACGAGCTCGGCTGATTCCTCGGAGAAGTCTCCAGAAGAAATCAGGGATTGGAGATCAACGACCGCCTTCTGCAGACGTCCATGAGCATCACGGACCATTGTCACGGTCTCCTGAAACACACAACGATATTATAAAATCTATTCGAGAAATTTTCTTACTCTTGCGACTTCTTTCGCTTTTTTGGCGACATACTCCTCGTCTTCATTGGTAGCTTCAGCAGCAAGTTTCGTGGCTTTCTCCTCGTCCTTCACAACTTGCTTCTGGTAGGAAGCATGCTCCTTAATGAGACGCTTCACGACACCAGTCTTGATCTTGAGCTGTTTGAGTTGATCAGCATCCGACATATTGGAAATTGGTCGTTCTGAAAACTTATTTTTGCTAGACAACTGAAGATGATTAGACAGGGAAAAGGTTTTAGATAAATAATCGAAATGAACACAAAAGGGAAATGTGGAGATGAAGGAGAACTAGATCTGTGTAATGAGCCGAAAAAGAAAGGAAACGACGAGAAAGGGAACGCAGAGAGAGCAGATGGTGAGGGTCACTCTCCTCCCATAAATATTTCGAAATACAATTGTCCTTCGAAAGCGGAGACCAGTTTCCCGCCGAAAATAATCTGATCGTTTGAACCATACAATTTCGCAACCAAGCAGTCTGTGTTCCTGCTGATCTTATGAAAGTAAATATGGGAGGATATGGTGATAAAAAGGACACCAGAAGAAATGGTTATGAAATATTCCATGAATTTTTGATGAGGTATTCTCAAGACATAAACTGAGAAGAGAAGAAAGAAAAAGGGCGAACATGGAATAAAATTTTATGAATTTGAGAAATCAAATGACTAAGAATGAACTATGATAACAAAAACAAGAAAAATAACTAAAAACAACTATTGTAACCTTGTCAACTTGCAAATATACATTGGTCCGAAGTTGGAAGGAAGAAAAGGAACAACGAGAGCACCCAGAGGTGTATCATGAAAACGATAAAGCCCAGATGAAGTCATATGAGAAACAAGTTGGTGCAAGGATTCCTCGACTGTTTCGATCCCAAAATCATTTCGTACGATCGCAACGGCGTTTTCAACAACAGCCTCGTTCTGACTGGGTGAGAGCGTGCATGTTGAGTAGACTACTGATCCACCAATTTTTACTGAACGAAGAGCATTTCTGTAAAGGTACCGTTGTAATCGTGGTAATTTTTATTGGTATCTTACACGAGAATCTTAGTTTGAAGCAGAGGTAAATCTAGTCTCTGTTGTGTGGATGCTGTGCTGAAAATGTTCCCATCGTCTGTACTGACTGAAAGACGATCTGTTGAGCATGGAACATCAGCGAGAACTTTGTCGTAAGCTTCGAATTCATCCCAAGTCTTCACATCTGATGCGTCCTTACGTTTTAGAACGAACTTGTCAACGGCCTGTATGAAAGCTGATTTTCAAAAAAGATGTTTTTCTACTCACATCACTGTCTTCTGGTACATATGTCATTAATGCGCGCTTCAGTTGTCCGAGACGGGCCAGCTTGAAGTCGTTGCATACGATTTTGGAGGGGAGGTTAGAGAGAGCAGCAAGAAGACTTTTCCCGCCTGGTGCTGCACACATATCGAGCAATGATTCATCTTTTTGAAGTCCAAGAGCAAGAACTGGTAATAGTGAGCCTCCATCGAGAAGCCAATAACTGGGAACACCGACTTCGTCTTTCATTGGAGCAGGAAAATCAAGAAGTACTGCTCTTTCAAATGCTCTGACATGAAGATTTCTAAAAACAGGAGTTATCAATGATTCTCCTAAATCGTCTCCTTACTTTGGATAATATAAAAAGTGATCTCTTTTTGGAATTCTAACACCTTCTCCTTCGAATCCAGTGATTTCTACATCCTTGTTCTTGTTGTTTTTTATTCCATCTCTACCCATTTGCAGGGATCCAGAAGTGAGCTCTCCCGGACTCGCCCGGAATTCACTTAATCCAGCTGCTGATCGAAATAGTGCTTCTTGCTCTCCATCCACTTGAGACTCCTGGTTTTCCGTTGAATTAGACGAATTCTGAAAAATAAAGATTTTTAAAAAAATTTCAAAATAGATCCAACCGCAAGATCTTGTTTAACTTTTCTCGTTTCCTCGTCTGCTTTCTTCTCGATTAACTTTCGTTTGTTCTCAATGATTTCGTCTTCCGTCTTTCCTCGAATACTCGCCAAAAGATCTCTAGCGCCCAAATCGGATAGAAGTTCATCGTGAGCTTTCCAATTTCTAAATTAATTTCCTTTCGATTAGCCGTATTCTTATCCCAACCTGCTCATTGTGTTCATCACTGCCAAATATCTGTTTGGAGACAGAAGACCGAGTCTGATGCTGGGCCATTTTTTGCCAAACAAAGGTCCGTAGTAGAAATCGAAGTGGTCGAGCGCTTGTGCCGATGGTGTTTTCAAGGGTTTCGTCTTTGCAATCTGGAATTTAACTTGTTTTTAATAATTGCGTTTTGGTGCAGCTATCACCTTTGGCTTGAATTTTTGTGTTTTCCACCGAATTTGTGTGAGAATAATTGAATTTGATGAACGGAGGCAGCTCATCCTATAAATTGAAATCTTGTGACTTTTCAAGCTGTTAGTGTAGATATATGGACCAAATAACCACTTCCATCTATATTAGCTTGCACAAACAGAGATCCATCAATTTCATTTCAAAATAAGTTAAATAAATACATAACCGGGAAAAAATCACAATTTATTCGTTCGAAGGAATTTGATACGATCGGATAACACCATCACGGCAGCAAGTGTAGATATTTCTAAGATTGATCGCCATGTCGTAAATTGGTTCACAGTCGGCACCAGTAAATACATATTCAGCGGATATGATGTTCACAGGGGAATCAGAAATATCACCGGATGAATTTTCGGGAAGAGATGGAATACGATACGCAAGGACACCACCGTCATCTGGAATATAACTGATTAGGGCAGGCTCTTATTTGCTATTCTTACTGAAAGCGGCAATGAGATGATTGCTCAACAACTTGAGAGAATTCACACTTCCTCTTCGTGTGACGATCTCGCCGATGAGAAGTTGTTGAGAAACGTTGTATGCTCTAACATGACCATCGTCGAATCCGACAAATACAACTTCTCCAGTCTCATCACCAGAAAAACAGAGAGACGAAGGTTCCGAGGGTAGTTGAATATCACGCCGTACCTAGAAAAGGTGTTTGCAGAATTTAAAAAAACTGAACAGGAATGTACCTTGTCTCCATGCAAGTCTATCACCGACATGAAGTTGTTCTTGCAGATAACTGCGAATCTAGAAAAATCAACGGACGTTGCCAGATCAATACATTTTCCTTTCTCGAACTTCCAAATTTGAATGGTACTCGAAGTCGGACAAGTCCACATTCGCGCTGTACCATCGTTCGAGCACGATAGAAGTTCTCTTCCGACACCAATAATACCAAGACCAGTGACTGCTTGTGTGTGTCCTTTTAGTGTGGCCGCGCAATGCCCTTTGTCTATTGCCCAGATTTTCAAAGTCATATCCATTCCGCCGCTGAGAACAATGACGTCCGATGGAAAATACATACAACGGTAAACATCCATGACATGACCTTCGAGACTTTTCTGAAATTCTCTGAATTGAAAAAAAAAACTGTTGTTTATGCTAAATTTAGAGCGCTATTTTCCGGTTTCTAGTTCAAAAAAGGTGAAGCCTAGTTCAAAAACAACGAACCAGAATCTCAGCTCGGATTGTGCTGGCAATCACAAGGTTTCCTGACGAATCTGCAATGGAATAAGTGCAACCAGTTGATGATACATCGATGCAACGAGGTGCCGATTGGAGTCCTTCAATTCGTTGCGAGCTCCAAGGCGGCACGAATATAGTAGTCCTGCCACGAAATGTGACATGAAGACATTTCTGAAAACAATTCTTCATCAACTCAATATAAGGTTGCTAATTGAAAACCATACCCGATCATCCAAGACAACATTTGTAAACTCCGACTCCTTTATGGGTCCATCTCCCGGCATCACAGCGAAACCATATTCATCAACTAATTTAGTAATTTTGACATCAAAGTATTGCGTTCTTTCTTCACCGACTCGTTTAATGCCTAGGAAGAATTGGGAGAGAGGTTCTCTGAAAAAATGGTATTTCAGGAATTTATTTTAGAACAAACATTACCTGAGCCCCAGATGCCAGTCATGCTGAATCACCAGTGTCTCGTCGACATTTCTTGTTGGTTTTATGCCGGTATCCATATTAATTCTGACTGTAAAACGTTTTTTCAATGAATTTTGCTGGTGAAAGCGAAGCTGTCTAGACGGGAAAAAAATCAAAGTCAACCCGAAATCAGACGAACTACAGTACTTTAGGGAGACCGTGGTGAAACCACACTGAACCTTTTGGGGTATGCGCCTTTGAAACCGTAGCCGACGAGGGAAATTTCTTTTGCGAGAAGCGTTCGAATTCGAATGATTTTTTTAGGTATTCTGTTTTGAAACATGTTTTTTTGCAGTTATAAATTTAAAAATCATGTTTTTGTTGTCTCACCGGTACATCGTAACCTCAAATAGCCCATTACTCTGGTCATTTATGAATAGAAAGGATGATTCTCTAGTTACAATTCACGATGAAACTGTAAATTAAGGTTCTTTTCGTTTTTTTATTCATGATTTTCCCTCCTGAAAGCTTTTCATCATTATATCCCAAAGAAATATTTGAAACGCAATGTCGCTCCATGGCACCTTCTTTGCAAACAAACGCGGGAACAGCCTTCTTTTGAATGCTCGCGGACTTCAAACGTTCTCAGAATATGGCGTTCTTTGTGATATCTCGATTTTACTTCAAAAGATTACTATTTTGTGCAGAAAATCGTTTAATAAGTTTCAGAGATGCCACCAAAGAAAAGAGTAGTATCACGAAAGCCAACAGAACCCACCATTAGAGCATTCACTGAGCATCCGTCAGTTTTTCATGTAAGTTCTTACTGGATGTTCCGGCTATTTCTCTTATGCTCTTTCAGATACTAGAAAACGCAGCCATTGCACATAATGAAATAACTGGGAATCTCCTTCGGGAGTTTTGTTTAAATGTGAGCGCGCTGACTTCCCAGTATGTACCGGACAACGATGCAGCGCAAAGATTGACGGAAGTACTTTGTGGGGGATTGGACATGGAAGCGGCGAGCATGGCAGCAAGCCAGGTATTTTCTTCATTTCGGTAGACTGAAATCGATAAAATTATTTCAGGTTTCCAATTCAGTTGTTGATAATAAGATTAGAAGAAGCAACGGACAACGAAATAAAGCACCAAGAGCTGAAGAACGGCAAAAAGAATTACAAGCGCGGCAGATTGATTCACAAAGTGATATGGAATTAGGCGACGCGCCGGTTGCCCCAAAACTAGAAGTCAGGACCCCACCTATCAACTCCGAAATGACTGATGCGGAATTCGAAGAAATCGCAGTTACAAGAACTGTACTTCGTATGCAGCAGATGAGTATAACAAGAAAAACTGTTGAGCAACCAGCTAGTTTGTCTCGTAATGTTGATTATAGTGGTACTCCTAGAAGGAATCCTCCTCGTGAAGCTCACGGAGCTCAAGGTACACCTCGTAATATCTTCGCTTTCACACCCGGCAAAACAGTCGGAACACCTGGTCGTGCTGCAGTAGTTCCGAGAACTCCCCGTGCAATCCCTTTTCCAGACGTTGATAAAGATCCTCAAAGAAAGATGAAGCATGCTGATGAGCTGAGAAACAAGGCTCTGGAGGAGAAGCGTGAGAAGGCTCGCAGAGAAGAGGAAAAACGTGCTGCCGTTTTGGGAAGGAAGCAGGAGTTGGACAGAATACGAATGGAGAAAATGGAAGGAATCAAGAAGAAGGAAGAACGCGTTGCAAACTTTCAGAAGAATAACAAAGATGGAAAATCGCCTACTAGAGCTCGCATAAACGTCGAAGCGAAAACTCCAGTGACAAAGAATCCAGTTGCCAGGAAGATGTTCCCGTCGACATCAGAAGCTGCAACACCAGGACGCGGTCCGGCGAAAAAAACACGTGTGGTGCTGAACGAAGGAAAAGAGGGGCAGAGCACAACCACTGTAGCTCAGGCGACTGTTAAGATTTCAGTAAGAATACATTTTTATTTTATTTTTCTCCAATTTTTCATTCCAGCCGTCGCGCGAGCCAACAAGGAATGCAGGTCGACAAGTGAATCACGAACCAATGGAAACGGGGCAAACGGAACCAGTCCGTCAACTAAAACCGAGAGCGAAGGCGAAGCGTTCTCATCAAGCCCCTGTTGCCTCATCATCATTATCATCATCGCCCAAACCATCTGAAGAGGATGATGCAGCCGCAGCTCTACAAGCTGAGCAAGAACAATATCTCATTCAGCAAGCAGCAGAAGCGAAAGCCAGAGCTGAAGAGCAGAGACTTCTACACGAAAAGAAGGTTGCGAAAGAAAGGGCCGAAGCAGCTCGTCGACTTCATGCCGAGGAAGAAAATAAACGTCTACTCGAAGCACAGAGAGAAGAAGAAGAGAGACTCCGCAAGCAGCAAGCTAAGGAAGAAGCAGAGCTTCAAGCAACACTCGCGAAGCAGGCAGAGAAAAAGGCTCAACTTGAAGCACAGGGCAAGGAACCAACTCCTTCGGCATACCAAATGACTCCACCGCGCACTTATCAAGCGAAATCGAAGAATGACTATGGACTGCACGATCTGAATAGTGACGACGAGACAGATCAGGAAGACGATCCTCGTAAAGAGGTTCCCGCCTGGGCCGATTTCGCTGTCGTCCGTCAAAACGTTCGTCGCCATGTTGCGAACCCTCCCTTCGATATCACTGCTTTCTTCGGGGAAATCCAGAAGGTAAAATCTAGTATTTGGCGTTAACTTTTATTTGCGTCCAATTTATAAGTCACATGTGTTTTCAATGTTCTCTGTTTCAGCCGAATCTGAAGGAAATTTTCGGTGACACCGTCAAAACAAAGAAGCGCGGTTCATCGGCGGTTTGGAAGTCGCCGGCAGGAGCAAACAAGTCTCGAGCACCGCTCGAAGAAATCGCAGAATGAACTTCTGCAATCATTTCCCATAACTTGATGTTCTCACCGACAAAACGCAAATGAATTCTGGTCATGCTGTTTTTGCCGTGTTCATAAATTATCGACTCTCTTTCTTTTAGTATTATCATCTTTCCAATCATTATTTTTAAACTTTCTTTCTTTTCTAAAGGACCACCGTACTTGACTGTGAATAAATGTTGGTTGGTCTTATCGTTAGGGGATTTGTGTGACGTGTATCTATCTCACGATTATATATTTTCACTATATGCAGTGTGAACTTCTTATTTCTCTGTTTCCCAAAATTTCAGGAAATGAGCAAGAATCAAACTATTCAAGAGTTCGACGAGAATTTCTTCAGCAGCTTCGCTGTCCCAAAAGTGAAAGACTATTCAAGACTATCGAGTTCTCCAAGTAGAGATCAACCATGCGACTCTTCATATTTCGAGAAGCATTTTCGTAAGAAAGATAATTGTCTTCTCGTTTTCAGTAAACATTTTTTCAGCTAATTTGGAATGCGACACTCCGGTCAAAATGAGGCTGCCAGCTGTGAGCCGTGATTCAGACGATGCTCTTCCCGCTGGAAGCATCGATCTACTTTCCTCTTCTTCAGCTTCCGAAACGACGGCGAATGTCGACCAAAGAGACTCTGCAGAAGCACCTATTGTGAAACAACAACCAACCCATCACAACAGAGAGCCACTGAAGATTGTTCCCACCGAGACTGTCGCAGCACCGGCTAAAGCATATGGAGAGAATCAGTTGATCGAAGGACTCGAAAAGCTTTCCATGTTTGCACCGAAAGAACCAGAGGAACGTCTTTCTCAGCGTCGTCGTTCCGAGCAAAAGAAGAAGCAAGAAGAAGAAGAAAAAAATCGGCGATCGGGAATTCCGCCTCCAGCTGTCAACAGGGCTCGATCTATCAGCACAAAAAGATCCGTCTCTCGAGAACCATCAGTATCTGCCACAAGAGAATCTTCTATTCCTCGTTCTCGTCATAATTCGGTCACCCGTACTGCTCCAGTCGCCACCGATACTGCAACCGGAGTCGTCACTAGAGCCATGGCCGCCCGCGCCGCAGAGAATATCGCTACCGCCAAACCTCTTGTCCGTCGTAGTGTTATGCCATTGAAGGTTGCTCAGAAGACACCAGTTTCTGCTTTGAAAACTGACCTCGCACAGAGTGGCGCAGATAGATCCCGCGATCGTACTCGTCGTACCAATACCACATCAGTTCGTCGCAGCGTGATGCCTGTCAAGCCGATGGGTGCTACAACTCCAATCGCCCCACCGCGTCGTTCAGCTTCTGCTACTAAAGCTCCTACTTCCATCAGCAAGATGACACCAAAAACTCGCCCAATAGCCACCGCGAATCGTTCATCTATGCTTCGCATGAACATGGTCAAGCCTACAGCTCCCGCTGTTGAATCGGATGCACAACAGAAGCGTTTGCCTGCTCGTCCTGTTGGTGTTGCAGGGACAACAACTGCTCGTACTCGTCAACCACTACGTGTGAATCCTAGTACTCCAAGTTCTACACTCAAGAAGCCAGCATTGGTATTATAAAACTCTGTTATGTCAATAAGCGTTCTTTTTTTTCAGCCATCATCTGGACAACGTCCAGCACGTGCACCTTTGGTGGTCACTCGTGCTCGATCTGTGGACCGTGGAGCTGCACCACCACCTAACGCTGGAACTTCTACTCCATCTGCGGTATTCTGAATTTTTTCCATTTTTTATCAATGTGCTTTGTTTTCAGAAAGTGTCTCGCGCTGATCTTTTCAATCGATTGGCCACTCCAAAGGCCACTGCCACGCCTTCTCGTGTATCACACGATGGTCCCAATGCCAGTATTCGCAAGAGTGCCGTCCGTCCAGTTCCTACTTATGTCTACAACGTCAACAAGGGGTACGAAAAGAAACAATGGATTTATTGAACTTTGACTATGTGTCGAACAATTCTAACAACATCAATTTTTAATACAGAATGGTTATATCCATTATTGGGAAAGACTTTTGGGGAAAACAAGAAAAAGGGGCGCCTGAGGGGAAAGAGGATGAGGTAGATACAGAATGATTTTGGGAAGCGGAACAGTATTGTAAAAAATATATGGGAAAGCGATGGGAACGGAATTTATTACTCTTCGTCAACCATTTCCCATTCGGCAGGTTCGTTGCGCTGTTTCACTTCTAAAACCTGGCATTCATCGTCGTCGTCAAGCTCTTCAACGCCCATATTTTCCAAACGTTTTTGATTCTCTTCCATTAGTCTGTTCACCTTGGACTCATGGAGCTCGATTGCTTCGGCAGTAGCTTGCTCCAAACATCTCATATCTGACTTCAATTTGGCGATCGCTGTCTGATCTCCAATTTGGGAATCCTTGAGTTTTGCACATTCCCTTTGGATACTCTTATTGTGATTACGGAGAGTGATAACTTCTTGACAGAGCGAGGCAATACTGTTCGCAGATTCCTTTTTGGCGACTTCGTGAGCAGATACAGCTTGTTCCCACTTCTTCATGATGTCACAGTACTCGAGAGCGTTCTTCTTCTTTTCGGAATCCAGCGCCATTTGAGCCTTGATCATTTCTTGATTGATAGCTAGCATATTGTTGTGTTTGGCTTCCTCGATTTGCTGTGAGAACCGTTTCTTTACTGCAGCAATGGAATCTTCATGCTTCTGCTCCATTCTCTCCCGTTCGATTACGGTCTCCCGAAGCGTGGCAGCGAGCTTCTCACGAAGTTTGGCTTCTTCGGTCTGAGTTTGGACAAGTTTGTCATGGATGGTTGCCAAATTGTCGTTCATAGAAGAAACCTCCGACTGAAGATTGAAGACTTTCTCTTCAGAATTTTGAAGCTTTATGACAGCTTGCTCGTGGTCCATTGTCTTTTGTGCTAGAGCTGCTTTGCATTCATTAAGCTGAGTTTCAACACCATCCATAGTTGCAGCAAACATCTCGCTCTCCCGTTCGCGCTCTTTCTGATATTGTTCGAGGGTTTTTTCAAGACCAGTCGTCCGAGTTTGATATTTGATATATCTATCGTAGTTCGAATTACTCTCTGATCGAAGCATTGTGAGTTGTTCTTGAAGGGAAGGTACAGTATAGCTGTATTCGTATCGGAGCGCTTCCAATTCTCTCACAGCTCTATCCAATTGAACCGATAAATCTGTCTTTTCTGTTTCGTAGAAGTTCTTTGCCTCTTCCTTCTGCTTCTTGATTTCCGCCAACTCCTGCTCGTATGCATCTTGCTTCAAACGTGAACACTCCTGCATGTCTTGGATTTGTCTAGAAGTCCTCTCTCTGCTTTCGAATAACTCGTTAAGAGCCGACGATAGATCAATGGCTTGTTTTTGCATCCAAGATTCTTGTTCAGTCAGTTTTATGTCCACATTGGTTTTTTGTTCACGAAGGTTATGGAGATCGTTTTGGGCAGCTTGAAGATCAGAACGGTGTTTACGAACCTCATTGAGCAGTAGTTCATTGGTGTCGATTGTTTTCTCATGAGCTTCTGATACGGCGTCCTTCTCTTCTCGAAGAATTTGGAGATCGCTATAGGCGAATTGAAGATCGGAACGGAGATTGTGGTTATCAGTGAGAAGCTGCTCATTAGTTGTTTCGATCTCTATGCGGGTTTTCACTTCGACTTCCTTCTGGTCGCGAAGACTTTGTGCTTCGTTTTGGGATTCTTCAAGATCCAAACGAAGTCCTTCCAATTTCGCCACTTCTTGCTTCAATGTCTCTCCTTCCTCTCTCACAGTCTTCAAAGTCTCCTGGAAGTTTTTCGAATCCTTGCTCCACATAGCCTTGAATTCTTCCATCATGACGTTGAGTTCGTCCTTCTCTTTCTGAAGACGGTTGGCCGTCTCCTTCATCTTATCCAACTCTTCAGTCTCTTCGAGAGAAGGACGGAATTCTGCATCATCCCTGGCTTGATCGAGCATGGTCTCTAGCATTTTAGAATACATCTCAGCTTGAGCAGCGCGCTTGCCTTGAGCGATGTTGTCCTGCAAAAATACATTATTCGTTCAAAAGATGAGAAAACAGAAGTTTGGAAAGAGAACGAGACCAATAGTAAGATAATTCTTACCTCTTTTAGATCTTTATTTTCCTTGGACAGTTCGTTGTTCAAATTCTTCAAAACTCTGTTCTCTTCGAGTGCCTCGTTCAGTTCCTCCTTCGCATTTTCTGCTTCTTGACAACCACGTCGGATCAAAACGGCTTTCTCCTAAAAGATGGAAATTTGAAGAGTGAAAGAATCGATATCTAGTTTAGTCTAGGAACTACTGTCAAATAAAAACTCACAAGTCTCAACTCCTCGATTTGCTGGAGAAGAGCCGCCTCCAAGGTACGCGGAGAACTGAGTGGAAGCATTTTGGGTTACAACCAAGTTCGCCTGAAACATAAACGAGATCATGTGACCGCCGCATTAGCAAACAAAGAAGGTAGAGAGGCGTATTGAAAAAAGAAGAATATTCATAAAACTGCGACAGACTGGCAAACGGTGCGCAACACAGATACACATAAAAATAGAAAAAATCAATCGAGACAAGTCTCAATAGTACAGATAGACTGGGCCGATCAGCAGGCGGGGGGAGTGTTGAGAGTGGGGAGGGAAAGACGGGCACTGACTGCTGAGAAAATATGCACGCGAGGAATAACAGTGGTTGGGATGGAGCAGCAGACAGACGGGGTATGACCCGCCTCTCTTCTCGCATATCTCTAGAGCCCCTCTCATATTCGCACAGTGTCTCGATGAGGGACCACGTTAAACAGTAAGCGAGGAAAGGTCGTTTCTGATGTAACACAGGCCAAGGTTACAGAAACACTAGTTGTAGAAAAGAGAGACCAAAGAAAAACTCATAGGGTTGGATAGTAGGTACACAATGTTGGCAGCGTTATATTTGCTCGAGTATACTGGAAATAGAGTTATTTGGGGAAAATATGAGAAGAAAATACTCGAACGGCACCTTGACAGATATTGCGATCGGGGACTTGAAAAGAATATATTAGGTGACTTCTATAGTCTCTGCGAAAGACAAACAATTTAAAAAAAGGTTTGAAATTGAATATTTTCAGATTGCCATCTAGTGGAGGACTTTATGGAATTCGTGCACCATCCAAGGATCGTTCCACTCAGAAAACAACAACGTCGACTACCGATCAATCGAAACAGTAGAGGAATGTATATTACCGTTTTTGAAAAGTTTCCATCATCACAACTATCCTTTTAATCGTAATTCTCCTCATATTCTCAGTAGTTATCGTATCCTATTCGTTTATTTTTTCGCTGATCTTACACTAGTGTCCATTTCCGACTAATCCTGTATAATAGACACCGGACCCCTCCAATCATTTCTATTCCCACTACAAATTGTTACATCTCTCCTTTTTCCACACTTCATCCAGTGAAATTTACTGTTGTTTTTCTCTATCACGGTGATCACTATTTAACCGTTTCGGACAGTGGAAATGAACGATTCTTGTAAATTGAATGTCTTCAGAATCAGATATATACTAAACGGTTCGGTTCCGATGTTATTCCTTTCCTTCTTATGTATGGACTTCATTTTCCCAATAAGCTTTTATTCAATGGAGAGTAGGTCATATGACAGTATTCGAGTTGAGTGGATAATATGAGAGTCGGGTTATCAGAAAAAAAGCGGGTTATTTACAATGGAAAATTCACAATTTTGTTCATTGAGAATGTACAATTGTACAGAAAGTTTTAGAAACAATAACATACTGATTTTTTTGTGTTATCAGTACGACTACAGTAGGTCTAGATACAATTATTTATTTACATTCAATTTTGTATTTACATTCATCCTATTCGTCGTCTTCATCAACCAATTCCCATTCCTGTGCCTCCTTCTTTGTAACTATCTCGTCTCTCGGTCTTGGCACTTCTTCTTCATCTTCTGAATCCGATGAGCAATCCGAGTCACTTGAGCAGTCGGAATCATCAGAAGAGTCAGAATCATCGGATGATCCATCCTCCAAAACTTCGACACCCATGTTCTCCTTCAGTTGTTGATTAGTCTCCTTCAGTTGGTCGATTCTATCACGCCACATAGCACGATCCATCTCTCTAGATTCCTCCAAAGCCTCTGTCTCGTTTTGCCAACGAACAATCGACTCATTGGCATCAATCAACATCTGCTCATCCTTTACAGTTTTCTGAAATAAAAACAATTGAGACCTCTGAGTATTTTAGCCTTCCTTACCTCCTTCAAAGACTTTACTCTTTTCTCCAAGTTCTTGATAATCATTGCCTTTTCATTCAAAATCTTATTCTTCTCCATATCCATTAGAGCACGAAGATTGTCCACCTCCATCTTGGACAATTCAACAGTGGCTCTCTGCAGATCACTAGCCTCCACTTTCTGTGCTTCCAAAGCTCTCTCCAAATGAACGTTGGCTTTCGTGAGTGTCTCGATTCTTGCGAACATCATACTTTCGTTATCCTCAAGAGCTTCAAACTTCTTCTGATTTCTTTCACGTTCCATGTAACGCGATGTCTGAATTGAGGCAATGTTCTCCTCGTACATTTGGCATTCGGTTCTCCAATTGGCTGTTATGTTTTCAACTTTTTCTTCAAGCTGTGAGTTCAGTTGCTTCAGTTTTTCAACTTGCTGTTCCATTCCTGTTCTGATCGAAGTCTCAGCTTCCCACTCTAGGGCCTTTTTCATCAATGTGGCAATCCATGACTGTTTTTCTTCTTCGTGCTTCTTCACCACTTTAAGAAGTTTTCTAATTTCAGATTTCTTTGTTTCGAGCTCATCACGTCTTTGTTCTGAGAGTCTCTTGATGGACTTTGTCAACCATTCATTCTTCTTCGTCATCGTTCTCATTTTCTTTCCTTCTGTCTTCCTCTTACCAATCAGATTGTAGATTTCATCCTCCAAATCATGGCACTCACTATCCCATTCCTTCACAGATGAAAGTTTTTCAGCCTTGACAGTCTCGAGTTCTTCCTTTAACTCCTTGATATCACTATTAAGCTTGTCAGTTTCTCTTTCGGAAGTGGTAGTTTGAACCTTCAATAAGCTCTCTAGTTCTTCAATTTTCTTCTCTTTCTGTGCCAATTCCTCTTCAAAGAATTCCTTCTTATCCATTGAATCCTTGGTAGAAGCGAACAACATTCTCTCCATCACATCATTCTGCTCTTTGAGTTTTCCAACTTCATCATTCCATTTCTCTTCCATTCGTTCCATATCGTGACAGAACTTTGCTTTTTCGTTCGAAAAAGTGATTGTTTGTTGGGTCTGTTTCTCAGTGATTGCAACAATATCGCGTCTCAATGAATCACGAGTCTCCTCCAGTTCTGCCAGCTCCTCATTCAAACGAGAGACATGATCATCATGCTTTCGTGCGTCATCCAAGAACATATCCTGTTCACTGTCGAACAAATGTTTCTGGAAGCTGTATTCGGTTTCCAGTTCAGTGATTCTTCCATTGGCCTCTTCCAGTTTCTCGCGAAGATCTCCATTCTCATCCTCGACTTCTTCAATTGCGTCCAAAGCATCCTTCAACTTTCTGTCCATCTCGTAAACCTTTGCCTCGTGCTCCGCAAACAAAGCGGCGTCGGTTCTATCTCCCAACGCCTTCTGAATCGTCTGAAGACGTGCAAGATCAGCAGAAATTTGTTCGAATCGTTCTGTCCACATCTTTTCAGAGTTTCTCGAGTGATTCACAATGTCCTCCTTCTGAGCCTTCAACTTTTCATTTTCTTTTCTCAATTTGGATTCGGTTTCTTCATAGTTCTTGATCATCTGATCCTTCTCAGATTGATACTTCACTGATTGATCACTCAGCTCATCGAGCAAAATCTTCATGTTCGAGTTATAATTGTTAACATCGAAGTCATAAGTCAAGTGATCACGCTTGCTGCTCTTCTGAGCGTTCTCCATCCTCTCCAGAGCTTCTTCCAATTGCTCAATCTCTCGAATCTTTTCATTTCGCTCACGGAGCATCTTGCCAAGTTGCCCACGAGTATTGTTCAATGCTGCTAGCAACTCCTTGTTAGTAGACTCCATCAAAGAAATCTCCTTCTCGGCACAGGCCAATTTTCTTTCAAGCTCTCCGACACCTGGATGTGACTCGTTTCGAACTCGTTCCAGCTCATGCTCACAATCGGTGCGTAGAGCCAAAGTCAAACGAAGGCCTTTGTTTTCTTCTAGCTCTCTTTCGTACTTGGATTCAAAGTCACGTTTCTCAGCCTCTGAGGTTTTCAAGGCATCCTCGAGCTCACCAATTCTCTGGAAATTGAAAACATATTTCTGATCTAAAACTCGTAGACTCACCATGCGATCTGACTCAGCCTCCGCGAGCTCCAAAAGCCGATTGAGACTTTCAGACATCTTGAACCAAAAACTTCTTCTGCCACTGTTGGAGCCGGCAGTGGAACGAAGGAAAGTTTTCCTGTAATTAGAACACTATGATCATGAGAATCTGGAAAAAGTTCAAGGATGAGATGCAACAAATAGAAGAAGTAGAAGAAGAAGAAGCTTCGCGTGTCACGCGCACACCCACATAAATAACGCAGACACCAATGGAAATCAATAGAAGCAGAGACGACGGGGTGGCGGCGGGCCACGCGGAGTCTGGGCGTATAGTTAGAGGAGTGCCTCTGTTGAAAGAGAAGGTGTCCCCTCTCTTCTACGTTCTTCTCGTTAGTTCCCTTCCGTTTGCGCTGTTCTCTACTTTTCCGATAGACGTTCACTGTGCTGTGCATATACTCAAAAGATGATGAAAAGGGCAAAGAGAGAGAGTAGACAGAACAAACGGGGTGATCCAAAGTAGATAGTAACCATAAAACGACAATATAGATGACATTGTGACAGGAGATGAAACAAGAGTTTTGAGATTAGATAATGTACATTTCAAAGAATCTACAAGACACAGGCCCTAATTAGAAACCGGGGGGACAAGTGGCTCCTGATGTTGTTATTGGCGACCCAAGAATAAGGAGCCCTCTTGAATAGAAGAAATCAAAGCATGTTAAAAGGAATGGAGCACCACTTTCAGGGTGTATGGTCTCCATTTCATCTGATAAGAAATAGGAACGTCTGAAGGAAAAAGAAAGATAGAACTATTAACTATCATTGTTCTTTATGATTGAAGTTGGTTTCTGATGCAATATAGATTCGATATTGACTTCATTGGAATTGAGATTGTCTTCTTCAATCGAAAAAAAATCAAGCATTGCCTCTTTTCACGTGATCAACACATGTTGACTGTCACTTTGTAATAAAGCAGCATCAAGAAATTGTCACTGCTGATAAGGTGTAAAACTTAACAGCTGAATAGAGAACAATGGAAAGTGTCTATTCTTATCTATAAACCATCTGTAGCAAACAAGAGAACTGTTGATTGTACTCTGAATCTCGAGCCAAAGCTAAAATCGAGATAGAAGAGCTGTCTCATTGTCATGCATCGAAAAACAGAAGTTAGCCCCTTCCTTCTGCTTCGTTTTTGTCTGCCATAAAAACAAAACAACATCAAAACAGAGAGTCACGAGAGCAAGAGAAGAGAAACAACAAAAGCTTCGCCTTCTCTCCCGCTCCCTCCCGATGCATTTCTGTTTCTCTGAGTCTCTTGGATGCTGACTAGTTCTCGTTGAAATGTCTGCTGCCTTCTCTCTTCGGTTTTCCAATTTTCAACAGAGCGCGATTTCCGGACGAAGGAGACGAAATATTTCGATATAGGATCAAACTTAAGTACAGAATTCAGATTTCGGGATACTTTAGTTTTGAACTGCTGAAATATCCTACTGTAGGTATTGCAAATAAGCTTGACTGGTTCGGATATTTCCTCCTAATCATTTTTGTCTTCTTGACTCTAGAGTTCCTGTATTTTCAAAAAGATTCGAATCAGTCTTCTTACAGCCGTTGAAAAATGAGCAAACGTTACGAGACTATACGGCATCTTGGAGAAGGTCAATTCGCCAACGTCTACCTTGCAAAAGTTGTGGAAACTGGTGAATCAGTGGCTATCAAAAAAGTAAAACATTTTTCGTATTCATTTTCATTTACATCGCATTCCAATTTTCAGATTAAACTAGGATCACGAGAAGAGGCGAAAGATGGAATCAATCGAACTGCTATCAGAGAGATCAAGTTGCTCAAAGAAATCCATCATGATAATATCATTACGGTAGGAGATTTTTAACAGATTCGAGAGATTTTTAAAACCAAAATTTCAGCTTCGAGATGTGATCGGTCACCGAACAAGCATTCAGCTGGTGTTCGATTTCATGGATACAGACCTTGAACACGTTATCAAAGATCAATCGATCATTTTGTCACCTTCGCATATCAAGAATATCACAATGCAAATGTTGCTTGGACTGGAATTCTTGCATACGCATTGGATTCTTCACAGGGTTAGTCGGCGTAAAAGTGAAAGTGAAAGCATAATCGAAGGACAAGGTCGCGTCATGATGCTTTCACGGTTTTGAGAAACACAAAAAACATATAAAGGGATTCTCAATATTTTTTTATGGAACCAGAAAAACTGTATTTTTACAGGATTTGAAACCGAATAACTTGCTGATGAACAACATGGGACGAGTGAAACTCACTGATTTTGGTCTCGCCCGATTCTTCGGATCCCCGAACAGAAATTACACTCATCAAGTAGTCACCCGATGGTATCGTGCTCCAGAGCTCCTTTTCGGAGCACGTTCCTATGGAGTTGGAATCGATATTTGGTCTGTTGGATGCATCATTGCTGAGCTTCTTTTGAGAGTAGGTAAATATAGATAATTATTCAAAAGAAGTATTTTATTCAGAATCCAATCTTTCCTGGAGACAGTGACATTGATCAGCTCGTTAGGATTTTCAATGTGCTCGGATGCCCGACGGACGAGAATTGGCCATCGATGAAAACTATGAACAGTTACGTGACCATCAAACCTCAAACCGAAACTCCAGGACTCAATTACATCTTCTCTGCTGCGCCTCAAGATCTGATTGATTTGATGACGGTTAGTCGGTGCTTAACCCTATTAGTCTTTCGAAACAATTATTTCAGGGAATGTGGGTATTCGATCCAGTGAAGCGTCTGACTTGTACACAATCCCTACAAATGGATTACTTCCGATCACAACCTTACTGTTGTCTCGACGAAGAGCTCCCACTTCCGAACAAAAAACCACAGAAGAGAACAAGACGATTGGAAGAAGGAGATGGAACGCATCCAGCGAGGCGACTGATCTTCGAATGAGCTCACTTTTTAATTTTTCAATGTTTTATCCTAACTTATTGTTGCTTCTTTCTCCCTTCGGGTATTTTTCATATCTTCTAGTTCAAAATGAATTCAACGTTGTAAATGTTTTATTGTTTCAGAGATCAAGAAAGGGTGTGAGAATCATTAAGGCAGTGATAAAGGGAAATACTCGTATTATATTAAAACATGAATGGAAAGTATAGTGAAGATCAGAGGGAGGGAACAACATTGCGGACTAGTAGGCTACCAGTTAAGAGAGAAGCAAGAGAATCTTAGGCTTTCGGAATAGAAACCATTTCGCAGTCGGCCTCAAAATCCTCGATGTCCTCGAGTTTATCAAACTCTGCTTCATCCCTCGCTGCCTTGGCTTCAGCTCTTCTCTGCTTCTCTTCCTCGATCAAGGTCTTGACGATGTCCTGAAGTTCGTACTCGAGATCCTTCTCCGATTGCTTGAATTGGTATCGAATGTGCTCGGTCTCCGATTTGTGCTTCTGGATCAGAACATCCTTCTCCTGGAGTTGGAACCGATGTGCCATCTCTCTGGATTCGGCTTCCTGGAGTTTTGCCTTCAGTGAGTCGATTTCTGCGAGCAGTACAGCTTTCTCCTCATCTGACAGTTTTGCTGGAGTTGGTGCTGGTGCTGCCTTGGCTCGCTCCTTTCTCTCGTACTCCGCAATTTGTTTTCCGAGTTCAAATACTTCTTTTTTCAAACGGAGCATTGATCCATTCTCTCGGATAGCGGCGATCCTATCGACAACGTACTTCTGGAAATGATAATTATAACTTTCAGATTCAGACTATCAAATTTCTATTTTAGAACTGACCTGGATGATATCCGCGAAGTAGTAGCATCCGAGCTCGACAAAAGCGATGATGGTCAAGATGAGGTGGATCATTCCTGGAATATTGAGATGGTTGGGACTTCAAACGTATTCTTCAAGATGCGTCATAGAATCCAAAGTGAAAATTAAGTTGTGATGTTAATAGAAAAGTTTTAGACAAACTTTAAAAAGTTGGGCCTAGTTTCCGGAAAATGGATTATTCCGTTTAAAATTCCTATAATTGAAGTCATAAAATTTTGAAAGTGGTAGCACTCAAATGACTAAAATTATGAATAGACATTTAAATCCAAAAGCAGGAATCAAAAGTTCTGAATACTCATTTATCGATCATAGGGACCTGCTAACCTCGGAACACAAAAAAAACCGAATGACTCGTGGGTTACATCTACATACACACACGCCCACAGAACGCCTTCTGGTGTCCTCTTCCCGCCCATCGTCGGTTTTGTCTCTCTAAATCTCTGACTCTCTTGTCGATCGATGGGACCTTCTCCGTTCCTTTCCTCAGCTGTTCATGGAATATTGTCATCTGCTTGGAGGTTGTCATTCTCTAATCCCCCGCAGATTGACATCTATTAGCACCTGCGGAATGGAATAAGAGAAACGAGAAGAGTAATTAGGTGAGATGATATCTGAATTGAGGGAACAATTGTATATTTATGGTTGTTATCTTGATTGATGAAGAGCATCTTGGATTACCAACACAAATACTTTGAAACTAAAGGGATCGTTGAATCGTCTGAAATTCGAAACGGTATCTAATAAGAAAAGTAAATCATTAGGAAAGTCAAAGGAATCTGCATCATCAGTGATGTGGAATCAATAATTCTCGAGAATTGACGGCCCCATATTTTTAACGTTGGAAATCCTATGTATACGCTGTCCTTCAGAATCACATTATAAATCTAGATTTACAATGGATTTTCGACAAATACAGTGGTTTTGGAGCTCTAAAACATCGAGATCATAAGGTCCGGAGGCTCAGAAAAACTTGTATGGGTACCAGTCACAATTTCATCGAAACATGCTGAAAACCTGAAAATAGAAGTACAGTAATCCCAAGAAAACTGTTACCAGGAACATCAGCAAAGGAAAAGAAAAATAATTGACTGAAAAAAAACGCGATATTTGGAAAATGTGAAGTTTTGGACAGTTACAGATTGCTAAATAAGATCCTGGGATTCGGAGAATTCTGAAATATCTTGAGATTCTAAACTTCTCCGTTTCCAACATATGAAATTCGGACATCTTCTAAACTTCAGAATAGCCGATTTTCCGATCCCATCACATTCCAAAATATTGTAAGTTTACAGTTAGGTCAAATAATAAAGCATTGCCATTTTGAAAACGTGAATCATTTTTTCTTTTTCCAAAATTCCACGTTTTCGATGTTGAGTTTCTTTCGAGTTTTCATTTATTTCCGATCTTTAGACTTCTTTTTGGCAGACGAAGAACTTCGAGATAAATATGGTGTAAGTCCACCATTTCTCGACGACGCCCTCATCATAATTCGTTCAGACACAAAACTCCTGCCAAAAAGTCACCGAATACAAAAACAAACAACAATAAACGAAGAGAAGCGGAGAGTCGAACCGAAGAAAAAACAGCGATTCATGGACCGAAATTCAAAGGGAATGCAGTGAAAAAAGCGCCAAGCAAACCATCGGTAAATGCAGAGAAAAAGGGATCGACGACTGATTTGGCAGTGAAAAAGAGCAAATCGAATCTGAATACAGCTTATGAAAAAACACTGACAGAGGATAAGGAAAAAGAAAAGAAAAAGAAGGAAAAATGGTCGGGAGAAGAAGCGGCGTGCAAGTTTACGAAGACTTTGAATTCTGTGAATATGAAGGAAGAATACGATGAGATTCAGAAGATGACAGTTCAAGCGGAAAGATGTAAAATATGGCAAGCTCATTCATCTCGTAATCGGAACCCCGATTATAAGTGTTATGATGACAATCGAGTCATTGTGCAAATGTGTAAAAGTGATTATATCAATGGAACTAAAATCAATGTTCCCAATGTGAGTGAAGGGTTTTCGAAGGGCTTTAGTCTGTTTGTTTCAGTTCACTCCACTTGTCTACCTCCTCCAACTTCCGAAGGTCGAAACTGTTGACGCAGTCGAAGAATTTTGGAGAGTTGTCTTCCAGGAACAATGCCAATCTCTTCACATCATCGCTCGCCCAGAAGAACTTCAGAATCCTGGAATCGAGAAGTTGTTCTCTCAAGAATCAGGTGCATATCTCTACGCCAATGGATTTTTCATCAACACTCGAAAAGTGGAGAAAAAGGATAATGCAAAAGCGGAAATGTTCGTCGTCGAGCTTCTTCCAGAGGGATGTTCCAATTCTGTAATGTGCAGTGTCTATATGCATACATACTGGAAACAATTCACTGGACCCGATCGATTCGGTGCTCAAATAAGAGCGGCTCAGCAGATTGCCAAGAATGAACACGGAAACTCTCCAATTATAATTGCATCTGTGAATGGAGCCGGACGGAATGCTGCTCTTCTTTCATTGGCAGTTGTGGTTGATCAGTTGACAAAAGGAAAAGAGCCAAAGGTATTTGGATATCTGAATTCTGAAATATATGGATCCAGATTCCTCGATTTTCAGATCAGTGACATCGTTCGTACAGTCCGAGAGCAACGTCCTCAATCGGTTGATTCCTTTCCTCAATACATTTCTCTGTATTTGGCGACGAATTGGCTTATAAAAGCAAAATCCTCTTCCGGTTCGAGTACAGATGAAATGATTTCGAGAATCAAAAAGTTCAATGAAAAAGCCACACATTCTATGCCCAATTCTACAATGAAACAACCGACTGAAGGTGGAAAAGGTCTTAAAATTCAATAATTGAATATTCTTTTTCAGAATGCTGAATTTGCCACGACGTCTTCGTGTTCTCTAGAACTCTTGGTTTTTTCAGTAAATTTTTTCTCTAAATAATATTTTTCCATTGATTTTTTTTTCGATTTCGGATATCTCGATTAAAAAACAGATTTTTAAAGGATCTTAATCTTAGAAAGTCTTCAGATGCTAAATGAGTCTGCGAATTTGAAAACGGACTTTCTGGAAAGCGGAGCTGTGAAAGTTTAGGTTTCTGAGTTTTTGAAATCCTCGAGTTCAGAAGTTCTCATCTCAGAATTTGAATATCAGATTTTGTGCTCCTAATAGCTAGATTTTTAGGTACGTAGCACTCTTGTATAGTACGTCTCCCATGAAACTTTGGCATGTAGCCAAAGGGATCCAAAAAAAACATAATGGGGAAAATACATCTGACCGTGAATGTGGTATCAAATTTTGGAAAACTGTATCCATGATACCGTAAAACATCTAATAGAGGGACATGTCCTTATATTGTTCAACCTCCTCAAAATCAAAATTCGAATTTCAAAAAAGTATCCATTACTAATTTTTGAGAGGAAAACCATAACATATTTCATATAGATCACAGTCTATTTTTGACAAAGAATAGATTGAGACTACTTTCAGATGGACAGAAATCTGAGAAATTGTTTTTTTTTCGGGCTCACTTGGGTGTCTTAGGGGTTTTACGGTACATGCCTATGTTCCAATTACGGTAAGCTCGGTTTCCTACATTTATTCCTCAACCTTCTATTGTTATCATCTTCAATTTTCTAATAAACCTTTCATTGAATACTAATAAGAAGAGGCAAACAATAATAAGTAAAAACTATCCATTCTTTCTTCCTTCAGCTGATGCCGATTGAGAAGTCATCGAGTTGGAAGCAGTAGAAGAAGAATTTGAAGGAGATTGAGCTTTCGGTTTTTTGTCTTTCGCAGATCTTCCGACGTATTTATACTTGACGGTGGTCACTTTTCGTGTCTCTCCAACAACAACACCGTTCCAAGTAGTTCGAGGACGATGTTTCCGATTGTAGACAATCAGTGATGGATCCGTGGGAATCGTAAACGACACATTCTTCTTGCTGTTCATATCTTTTCCATCCTCAAACGACGACTTCTGAGGCTTCTCGCGTTTTCCTCTTCTCGCAGTATCCTGTTTATCCTGTTTTCCTTCTACTTCGGACTGAAAAATGAACACTTTAGAAACTTCTGAAACCTCATGGAACCCTCCACTGTGTCATCAATTTTCTGCACCCACCTTCTTTTTCCTCATTTCTTTTAGCATTTCGAAATATAGCGTTGCGTGGAAAGTGTTCGCACAGACTCTATTCAATTCTCGATCTTTCTGCTCTTTATGCTCTCTTGCTGAATTTTTCGGGTCCTTCGGCACAAAATCCAAATCAACTCCAATCGTCGGATCAATCGCTCTCATCTTCTCCAATGAATCTTTCTTCGGATCACAGAATGGTTCGGTTCGACTGATTTTCGGAGGAAGAATGTTCGGATTTGCTTCATAAGCCAGTTTCAACGGATGGTGCAGTTGAATACGGACTCGTGGAACTGGATCCGATGGATTACGAGTCAGCCAGAATGGACGCATGTTTAGAAAGATTGCATTTTTCTGGCAGGAATTGTTAGATTCTCTGGCTTTCCATTCGGCTTCCGAAAGAGCACCACATCCGTTTGGCTCCGGTAGAAATTCATTCGGATTGGCAATATCGTAGTCTGGTTTAACATACGATTTGGAGAGAAAATCGATGGATCTGAAAAATTGCAGAATTTGAGGCTAGTTAAGAAAAATCTTACGGATCAGCGACACAGTCCGATTTGCGTCCCCAGAACTTGGTCTTATGGTAAACATTTTTCAAGAATCCAACTCTTTTCTTTTTCATGAGTTGCATTTGTTGGGGAGTTGGTTGCTGCTGCTGCTGCTGCTGCTGCTGCTGTTGTTGCTGTTGCTGCTTCTGAGCATCAAATACTGAATAGGCTGGAAGAGGAGATTTTGATGGAGGAGGTGTTGCTGGAGCCTTTTGTCCGACTTTAGGATACTGAGGAATTCCCTTCTTTCCCTTGTCATCAGAAGATTTCATTTCGTCTACACGCAGTTTCAGAGAACGATCATTTTTCGCTTGAGGGACAACAGGCTGATAAAGCGATTGAGGTCCTTGAGTTGGTGGTTGACCTGGTCTCTGAAACCAGTAAAGTTTCAATGCCCGGGTTTTCAGCGTTCTCTATTCATAAACTTTTCGAATTTAGAAAACTCAAAAATTCACAAATTCCCATATTTTAAAAACTTGCTTCCCAATTCAAAAGATTTTAAGATCCTTTCATTATCCAAGTCTCAAGAAATCAAATTCAGAATTTTTCAAACACTAATACAGTACTGGCCAAAAAGAATGCGCGTACTGGTGTTCTCAGTTGAAATATGTCAACTTTGCGTGTCTGAAAAAGTGGTTCCCAGATATCCATTTTTTCTGGAATTTTCTGGATGTGTGCAGCAACTTAATAACTCTATTTCTGTAGTTGACAACATTTTCCTCTGAGTGCAATCCAGTCAGTTAGGCCAAGTTGACTGAAGTGACCTCAGTTTTAATTTTGATAATTTTGGAGCCCTTTGGCTTCCATTTTACTAACTGGATTTGCAGTCATACGAAAAAGTTGAACTGAAAAAATAGAGTTCTAGAGTTGCTTGATACATTCACAAAATTTTAGAAAAATCTGATAACTGGAAACCACTTTTTTAGACCCTGAAAGTTTATCAACTGAAAACGCCAGTGATTTTTGTCTAATGTGAAAAACTTGATTTTCAAAAATTCAGCAACTCTTAATTCATGAGATTTCAGATTCGCTACATTTTTTGAGCCGCTAGAAATCAAATTCAAAAGTTTAAAACTCTAAAAAACTCTAAAATATCTGTAAATAACTCACAAGTGGCTGCTGTTTGAAACCCGGTTTCTTCATTCTTTTCGATCTTCTTCCACTCTTTTTAAACTCATCCCCATTGACGTCTTCAGCTGAAACCTTCTTTCTCAACATCATCACATCTCCTTTCTTTTTATCTTCTGATGATTTCTTCTCATCCGAAGACATATTTTCCTTTTTATTCTTCTTCCGATCCTCACTCCGTCCACTTTTCCTATCCCGAGTACTCGCCTTGTCAACCTTCTTCTCCACTCGTTTTTCCTGCTTCTCCTTATCCAATGCCTTCTCCGGTTGGTTTTCCGGCTTTTGCTTATTTTCCTGAAACCAATGTGAATGCGCTCTAGTGATAACTTTACTTACCAATGAAGCCTGATCCGATGGAGATGCATGTGCATTCTCTTGCATTTCTCTCTGTTGTTCCATTTCTTCCTCTTTCAATTGTAGCTCATCAATCAACAACATTCCCTCTTCCCAATGATTTTCAGCCTTTTCTCGTTCCAGTTCCATCGATAATGCATTGTCATTTTCTTCACAAATCACTGGATCCGTTGGATACGTCGGATTCAATTCGATATTCTGTTTGGATGTAGATTTACGAAGGGATTTATGCGATGGAAATTTGGGTTGAAGAATCGCCGGAAGCTCTTTTTGCTTGTTTATTTCTTCTTTTGTTTTCTCCTTATCATCTATCGATGTCTTGTTCTTTCGACCAGATCTTCTACTTCCATTCACCACTTTCCTGAAAAAGGAGGGAATTCAGATTATAATCCTTTTCAGATAGTTCAAATTTTGAACATTTAGAAAATCACATTTTGAACATTATGAGCTCACAGGAGTCCAGAATCTCAAATTTTCAGAATATTTTCAGATCGATTCTCAACATTCATACAAAAAAGAAACGTACTCTTTCCCCGGCTCTCCTCCTCCAGCTGCTCCATTCTTGCCTCCACCATTTTTGGTATCAAACTCCATTTTTCTTGCGTCTACTGTTTTTAATTTGATTCCGTAGCAATTGCCGCTGTTTTCGTCCTTTACTTTCTTGAAATTCAAAATGTCTATTCGTTGATCAAATCAGTCAGAGTGATAACGATTGAGATAAGAAAGGATTTCACAGAAAAAAACGCGGTTCAGAGAAAAACTGATTCAGAAAAAGGAAAGGTTACGCTCTGGTCATTCTAGAAGGTGGGGTTTCGGATACAGTCCAATGGCACGATTAAAACTTGTTTGGAACCAACTTTTCAGATATTTCAGATCCTTCAAATTTTAGATTTTAAGATATTTTTCAGATATAGTTTCCATATATTGCGCTATTTTCCAATTTCTAATTCAAAAGGCGTGGAGCCTAAAAAGTTCAACAACAAGGAACGTTTGATTTCCCAAAGTGCCATAAACCCCTTTCAATTTCTTCCAGCCAAAACACTACCGACAGTCTTATTATCTCTACTGATTGGCATCTTGTGAGGAAACAACGATTTTACAGCCCATGACCTGTTATTTACAATTATGTCACTAATTCTTAGCTCCGGTCACAGCATGGTCCATTCATTCTCTCATTTGTGTCCCACTATCTCTTACTCTTATCTCTATTATTCTTATTGATTTTCCCAAGTTTACATCTTAATATAGCTTTTCTTGAATCAATCTTACTTTTAGATAACCTTTCCAAAAATTTTTGTACTTACTCATTTTGAGTATGATGCTTCCTGTTGCTCTAGGTGCTTGAAATCAGCTAACACTGAAGTCTTTGAAAAATGCTCAACTCACTTGTCTCTGAATAATTAAAGTAACTAGAAAGGTTCGAATAGAGCAATAGGGTTCGGAAATTAGTTTCTTATCCTTGGAGTTCCATGGTCAACAGAAGTTTCAATCCAAAGAATCTAGGCGTTGTACTTTCATTAGTTACCGTATCCCTGTGGCCTAGTTCCTAGGCTCCTCATTAAAATAGCTCTGTTTATTTCTGAAAAATTATGATTTTTTTCGTTCGTTCTTTCGTCCATAAATGTGTGATCTTTCAGGGTGTGCATGGAATGCGCAATAAGTTTCCGCATTCGCTCTCATCTGTTTTGTTCTCGTTCCCCTTTTTCTTTAAAAAAGTTCTTCTGCTAGAACACCAACACAACAAAAAAAAAAACACGAACACAAAGGAAGAACATTTCAAAGAGCTGCCACTTTGGAAAAAAGCGTTTCCTCTTCTTTTTTTGGAAGTCTTTCCAGTTTAATCTATTTATTTTGCTGAAACTGTAAACTCCGTCAGAAGAAAGTTGTTGCGGGATTGGTGGTCTAGAAAAGGGATATTCTCCAGAGAGAGTTTTGAACATTTCTTTTTTCATTTTTATTGTTTTTTCTTGTTCATCCATCTTTTTTTCTCTGTTATCTTCCGGTTCGTGTCAATCTCTTTTATTGTTCCAGCTTTTTTTCCGTGTTTTTTTATACGTCATACCGGTGTGTTAGCCATTCTATGAGACACCTGGAAGATTTTTTGGCTAGAAAAGATTTCTCGAAGTCAGAATCGGTTTCGATCTGAAGAGAACGGAATTTTTGAAACCTCGAATAATTTTTTCACGAAAAAAGGCTTCGCTGAAAATTTCCCCATGACCGTAATTCTCAAGGCGCACACAGATTATTAAGAATGGGTCTCGAAACGAATCGATTTTTCAATTTTTATGGTTTTGCTTTTCGCTGATTCACATGCTTTATTTTCGTTTTTTCCCGAATCCAGTATTCATATTTCTTTCGCTTTTCATCAAAATTTATTCGGTTTCCACCATGAAAAAGCAATCAACTGCAGGAAGCGAATAATTATTTCGGAAAAATGAGTCGTCCCTGATCAATTTCGAGATTTAATTTTCATCACTCTTTTTCTTCTCATCTTCTCAGAACGTGTGATCAGTTCCGAGTTTTGAGTCTTCGTCCTGTGTGTATGTACGTGTGATACTTTCAACCCCGACGGACGACGGCGGTACCTCATGATGTTACACAACATTTCGGAAGAAGAGTCGAAGAACGGTGCAAAAAATAAAAGAGAAAAACGAAAATGAAAACGAAAGAGCTTTTCTCTCATCTTGCTCGGATCTATCTCTGTTCTTTCGGGTTTTCTCTTTTGAACTCTTTCTCTCGACTCTTATCCTAATGTTCATCAGCCACTGCAACACAAGTCAACCCTGGCTAGTCGAAACATTTTCAGTACTCTCGTTCATTTTGGAAAAAAACTCTGAACATAAAAATGCCTTCTTTTGTCACGCCTCCAAGCATTTTTTATGAGTCACCCAACATTTTTTCGCCCTATTCCCCCCTCACTCACTTTTGTTTCGATTCGTAACAAAATGAAAGAGACAGAAAAATCAACATACTTTTTCTGAAATTGTATTGAAGAGACGAATCGCTGCATTTTCTTATCATCGCTGTCTTTTTTCGACATACACTCAAACGCTCTTATCATTCAATTTCTTATTTCAGCTCTTTCACTCCTTTTAAAAAGTTTATGAAGCCGGGCCTTTTCATGTTTTTGATTCCGACGCTCTCTTCAGTTTTCCCGAGATAAATTTGTCACAAAATCAAAAAGAGTATATTTATTTGCGTTGCCTTCCTTTTGCCTGTATTTGCTTTTTACTTCAAAAAAAGACTGACAGCAAACTTCGTCTCGTTTCAACTAGACCTCGTTGTTATACAAATGGTTTTTTTTTCCAAATATTTTCCATTTTTTTATCATTATTCATGTGACAGTGGACAGTTAGAAGCCACGCGGTAATACTGATTTATGGAGAACCGAAGTCTTCGAAAATCTAGATTCCAATCTACGCATTCTTTCTCAATCTTTTCGGATCTCTGGATTTCTCCTTTCTCGTCTACTGACCCCCTTTACTCTTGACAACGTGATCATACAGTCACAATATTTTCCAACTCGCCTGTAACTGTCTGTGATTCAGTTTCTTTCATTCCCTACCGCCATCTAACCCCTCTTCAACACCTCGTTTTTTTTTCAACTGTCCTTCCACTCCCGCGTGCGCGAAAATCGGAAGAGAATCATAGATGGAGAGAAAAAAAGGAAAGTCTTGGGAGGTTCTGCTTCTCTATGTCTAGCGGTATTTTTCACACGGATCCCACGTATCTCCTCTTCTCTCAGAACGTTCTCTTTCTCTCTCCCTCTCTCTGTAAATGACTGTCGAAATGCCTGTGGCGGCGCCTCAACATTTTTTTCATCATTCCCGCATGTTTCAACCTTCCCTTGTATTTTTTTAGTTGGGCAATTGTTCGTCGTCGTTACGCTGTTTTGATAATCACAGAACACTTGTGTGTGTTTTTCAACTCCTCTCCTCCATTTTTATTACTATTACTCACCGCACCAGGGGAATCCTCTTTACGTGTGAAGATCCGGTCTTGGTCGTGTCGAGAACCTCATCAACTTCTTCTTCCTCCAAGAATGATTGTCTAGGAATCGGGGAAGAATAAGAAAAATAATTGCTTTGGAGAAAAAAATTGAGTATCGTCTATTATTTCGATATTTTTAATTGGATCGTGTTATTAATCTACACCATCTACATCAGTAAAGAAGAAAAAGAAGCGTTTCGTCAAAAAAATCCGAAGCTTCCATAAAAATATGAAGGATCATAAAAACCATATTAAAATGTCGTTTTCCCTCTTCATTCTTCTCTCCCTCAGTCCATAATCTTCTGTTGTTTATATTTGAAACGACACACAAAGTACATGACCGGCTAAAAAGAAAGGAAAGACTGAAGGTCAGCGGATTCGGATGGCAACAATGAAAAAGGCATTGACGTCTTCGCTGAAATCGAGAAAAGTTGAGGGAAATAATCGTTCTCTTCCAAATACCTGCGATTTCTTTTTGGTATGGTGAATTCTCGAAAAGAACCAATTCAATCATATAGGCCAAAGGAGAGTGACAGAGAAAAAAGTGTAACATGATGCCCCGGGAAAATTTTGGAAAATGAGGGTAGAGACTTTTTTTCGGGAGGCCTTCCCCCGTTACCAGCAGGACAGCATCACCACCAGAATCATCAAAAAGTTCGTATTTTCATTTCTGCGAGAGTGAGTGGAGCGTGCGGCAACCAGTTTCGTTAGGGTGTGTGTGACCAATTTTGGCATGATAACGAGACTTGGTAATTGGGTGACTGTCACTTCTAGGCCCCCGTCAATCAAGCAGACGGTCAGCAATCATTTGGGGGGACAACAATGGAAGATTCAAAGTTTCGCGCATGGCCTAGAGAAAGTTATCTATAATACTTTCATTTTCTTTACTGATAAGTTTCGTCTTCGAAATGTCGCAAATCATTGGGAACAATCGAAACTTTTCGTACTCAAAGAGTATACATTTTTGTAACGTTAGCTCATGGAGGATCTTCTTGAGCCCTGAAACACTTGTGATGTCCCACCATGCGATACGAATAGGAATCACCTCTCCTCGTGTGTATGTATGTGTTTCTATCTCGGTTTTCTTCATTTCAGTCAGCTGTTATCACCCAACCGATCGTGTCTCGATATCTCTTCCACTGCCCTCCTCTCAATCTATTCTCGTTCATTTTTCATGCCTCCTTCATCTTCTCTGTGTTTTTTCACCCTCCTTCTTCCTCATTAGTTTTTTCACCCCTGCTTATTATTATTAGTATTTTTATCATCCTCATCATCATCATGGACCTCTATTTTTGTGTGCTTGAGCTATATTGCGTGTGTGCTTTTCTTCCTTCCTTCCTCGTTTCTACATCTACTTCTCCTCCCTCATCTACTATCTCTCATTCTTTTTTGCTCTATTCTGTGTTTTAAATGCTTCTTCCGGCAGAATAGCACCTTCGCATCATCTTCTTTTCTTTCAGACTTGACCCCATTGTTGTGCTCCATCCCAGTGGGCTGCTGTGGAGAGTGTGGCGTGTGTGTCTCCACTGTTCCAGGAACAATAATTTCCAGTGGGGAGTGTAAAATGAGCAACGGGTATGGTGTTCAGGTTAGTCGTTTTTGTTTTGTTTTCACTACAAAAATGGAACATGACTCAAAAACTGTACACATGTTTTTTTTCTTTCTTCAAAAGAACTTGATTGCGTTTCAAAAACCAGAAAACTCAATGTTTCGGTGTGTCCAATTTAGGTGAGAATTCATAATAATTGTTGTTATTTGAAAGAAATTTGATCCAGAAACTACAAATACGCAAAAAAGACGACGTCAAGCTTTTAGTGACGATGAAAACTTTTTTATTTATGAATAAATGCAAATATTCGATCAGCTGATATTTAAAAATAAAAGGATGGAAAACAGTGACAGTTATGGAGCATAAAAACACATCATACTGTATACATGTTCTTTGTGAATCGCCCGAAACCTGGAACTCCTAGTCAACCGAAACGAATAAAGTTCAAATGTTCATCCATCAAGAAAAGCGAAAAATAATCTCCAATTTTGAGATTCACCGATGCATGAACTAGAAAAACAACTTCAGCAAGATGATTTCTTCCAAAACATAATGAGATTCCTATGATTACCGTTAATGGTATTCCAGGCAGCCAGTGAGACAACGATCAGTGACTCGAGTGCAGATGTTTCGTACGCAAAACCGATCGGACAAGTAGCCGGAGCAGATTTTATCAAACGTTGTAAGCTTTTTATTCATTCAAAAATGTTCGAAAAAACCCCCAAAAACACATTTCCGCGTATTCGATCCACCAGATAATTCCATTATTTTCCTCATATAAGAGAAAGTGATGCTTGTCAGTTGTTATCTTTTGGATATTATCCTTAACAATCCAATCGGTCACTCAGCTGCATCCATTATTTCTCTTTCTTCCTCTTGAATTGGAAGATAACCGGGCGATGCGCAATGGCATAAATGTGGTGGATTGTAAGTGATAAAATCAGTCGTGTTTTCTTTCCATCCATCCATTATTCTCCCGCCTCCAAATTTTTCATTTTCATCGAGAAACTTTGAAAAGGAATTCGTGTCTTCAACCAAACAACACGAATTCAGTTTTAATTGGAAACCGATGCAAAAACGAGGCGAATTTTTGCTGCATTTAATTTAGAATTTCCGCCCCAGAAACTTGGAAAAAAAGAATGAAGAACTTTTTCTACTATTCCAAACATCTTCTTGTCCATTCTCATCAACATTTAAAGTACATCTTCATTCTTTCTCTATCCGCCAGATGTTGTTGTTGTTATTTCTTTGAAATTTCACCGATTTCCCCGTTCATGTGACCTTGTACAAAAGTGTTTTATTTTCACGTTCAGTTGTCAGTTGAGTACCTAACACAGCTGTTTTCCGCCAATGGTTTTTGCTCTGTTACTGCGTAGATTTCGAGGTTTTTTGAAATCTAGAAACATATTGTGCTTGGATAAAATGATCCTACCTTTAATGAATCTCTATGAAAACGGTTCTCCTCACATGATTCTTCCAATCATCGAATTAGGGCCAGAATACATTTATTGACTCAAATTCGGTTTTCTAGAGTCTACTCTTGATATTTCATTTATTCTGAAGAATTCAGTTTTTTTCAATTTCTCATCTTCCCAATTCTGTTGGTTTTTATTAAAAAAAGGAAGCACACAAAGTTTTCTTTTCAATACAAACTCTCTCACTCAATGTGCACCCGCGTGTGTCCTTTCGCCTATTCATTGCAAACGATCTCTGATTCTTCTCGGATTCTTTACCCAGCCATCTCTCTTACTCCCGAAGACTTCACTTCATCTTTTTTTTCATAAAATAACACACTTTCGAATTCCACCATACCACCACACGGGTCACATGTCTTTGCCTACCAAATGTTGTTCAATCGAATGAACATCTGGCCGATTCCCTCACGATCATGTATTGAACAAACGGAAACACACGCCGCGTACACTGGTAATCTAGTCAAAACGGATTTTTTTGGAAGTTCAGACAGACATTTTCCTACTGAAGAATAGAAGTAAAAAACAGGAGAAGTCTCTCCTTCTTCATGATGAAAAGAAAAATGGATGACATGTGCCTCCTTTTTTCTTCCCGCAGACACCCCGAAGAGATGACAGCTGTGATGCTGCTGCTCTTTCTATCCGCCTATCAGTAGTAGAAAGCTTGAGAATCCGAGTTTTTCTTCTTCCAATTTATCCTCCATAGACTTTTGCGATAATTTATTGTCGCAACTGTTCAATACCTGGCCAGCTCATCGTCTGACTTGAAATTGCACTCAGGTTGTACGAAATGTTTTCGGATTGCAAAAATATCCTGAACAGTTGGAGAGATCTCTCCGGTTAATCAAAAACTGTTCCAAAATTTTTGTTCCAATGAGTTTGACTCATGGTCATTTTTAAACTCATGAAACCCACATTCTCTGGAGAAACTCATATTTTTCTTATTCGATGAATTCGTGTTCTATTACTTTTCCTTCTTCATCAGCATAAAGCATTGTTCAGTCCCCTCCCATTAAAAGGTACTTCAGACATACTCTATTCTTCATTCGAACTTCCTCTCCTAACCGAACATTGAGCTCTTGCCCAAATTCCTTCCCTCATTCCAAAAAGGTTTTTTCCCCTCTAATTCGATTCAACCCTACCCACCTTTCGCTCAGAAAAGGGTCTTTGTCCTCTTCGAAATTTTGAGTAATGGAGCAAGCTGGTACCCGTTGGTACCTCCTGCAGTTCCAAGGCTACATGAATGATGTACGACTTCCTTCCGTTTCTGAAATGTTTGGAGATGCAAAAAAACTGGGTATAATTGCTTATCCTTCTTGCGTTGTTTCTCGAAGGTTTAACAACTTCCTTGTTTGTAGTAAGACACAAGTGTTTTTCTTTTTTTCTCGAGAACTCTGAGCTAACCAAGATTTTTGAGTTAGGTTCAGAAGTGGAAACTTGCTTTTGAGAGTTTTCAAGTTTGATCTTGAAAAATCAGTTTCTTCAGAGGCAAAATAGTTTTCCATAAAACGGTTCTTTAGTTCTTTTGATGGTCCGAATGTTGTTTCTTCCTTTTTTGCAACCGGTCATTTGTCTTCGTATTTCGAATTTCATGGAACAGTTGTTCTAGTCAGACTGCACCCAATTTCAAGGATTTCTGAAGTGAAAAAAGAACAAAGAGAGGGACCCGGTTTATCTCAACGTGCCTGCTCCTTATTCGTTTTCTCCGGCTATTCTGACGTTCTTTTTTTTTGCCAAAAAAGCGAGAAATCGAGCTTGTTCTTCCCCCTCTCGGTGTCAAACGGCTCTCCTTGCTCACCATCATCTCATGTCACTTTCGCTCTGCGTCTCTTCATCTAATACACTATTCCCGCATCAGCGGCTCCCTTCCCTCCCATCAGATGGCCTAGGCTCTTTTTTTCACAACCAACACACACCGCCCCGGTTATTTTGTTCTTCTTCGTCTTCGTTTCCATCTCTTTTTCTCCTACTTCTCCTTTTCTTCTTCATCTTCATCATCATCCTTCTTCCTCTTCGTTTTTTTCCTTTTTTGTTGCGTCTCCTTCTTTCGTCGTCACACCGTCCGTCATTTTTTGGACCCATCATTATTGGACAACTCCTTCCGTCGTCTAACACCATTCGAGGGGGCTCACAACCACCACGCTCTCCGTATACACAGACAACTATTTTTTTTTCTGTTTACCACATTTCGTGTGGTGCCCTCCCCAAAAAAGGTTCCGATTTCACTTCTCACACACAGGGCCCACTTCTCCTTTTCTACTCATTTTCATATATGTAGACGTCCTCTCAACTTCGTCATAAGACGAGTATTCCTGGTCGTCATCTTCTTCGGAAGAGAGACAAAATCTCAGATTATTTTGGCATATTATAAAACACTTTCGGTTGTTGTCTCTCTTCCAAAATCAATCTAGAAAGAGATTCTCATTTTTAGCCCTCCCATATGGAATAATCGTGATCTCTAATCTCTATTTTCGCCCACAATCGTCAAACATTCACATGTCGTCGACCAACAAATATTGTTTTTTGGTAGTGTCTGCTCCCCTAATTTTCAACGAACGATTGAGCAATTTATGTAATCAAATTGACGAGCATAAAAAGGTTCCCTCTAACATTGTTTTCCCCTTATTTTTAGCAAAGTGTTCCTCGTTCCAACACCAACAAAGTGTTTTTGTTGTTTTCCTTTCCTTTTTTTGTGCACAAATGTTTGAAAGCTTCTTCCCTTCAAGACTTTTTCTCCTCTATGTAAGGCAACACACAAAAGAAATCTCGTATGTTTTATCGCTTTTTTGGATCTGACACGACTCTGAAATTCTGTTTTTCTTCCGTTTGGGAAGAAAAAGAAGAGAAGGTCACACCGAAAACCCAAGTGGATCACGAGTTTCGAATTTTCTTTGAATTCAGAAAATCGGAAAGAGGCAAAGTCTAGGCTTCAATAGACTTGCTCTCTTATTATTCTTCAATGTCTTCGTATCCTTGGTAACCATAGCTTTGTTGTTGTTCGGAATGAAAGAACACCAAAACAATAGAATCCTATAAGTATGTAGCTCTCATTTGGTTTTTAAACGTTGCTTCAAACAATATTAGAAGATATTTTTCATTCACAAAAAAACTCCTAATCTACATAATTCCCAAAAGAAACCTCCTCTTCCTGACCTCTAGCCTTCTCCACCCGAATTTTTCCCTTTTTTCCCGAGTCATCAGAGTCATTTGAAGCGTAAAGAAAGTCGCCGTGAGAGTAGCACTCTTGCTCTTTTTTAAGCTTCTCCAGAGCACTTTTTTCTCCATTGCTCCATGTGTGTGCTGTACATACACTTATTATGATGATTGACGTCCTCGCGTACTACTTTCTTGTCGACCAAGATTTATTTTTATATTCGAGAGCTCTTTTGGGGCGTTTAGAATTGTAGTGAGACCTGATCTCCTCCTCCTCCACGACTTTCAAAACTCAAGGTGATTGGCACATTGCCAACAAGACTGCTGCTGCCGCCTTTCCGCGCCCTCCATGAGACGCCACTAATCGGTGTGCGAGTACCCGTGAGAGAGCAAGTCTATATTACTTATGGCACACACATATATACGGAAAGACACACGTCGAGACGCTTCAGAGCCGTTTTACCCCCACGCGGTAACGGCAGCGCTTATTTGTTCTTTGTCAAGCACTCTTGCACATTTTGGCAGCGCGGCGAGGGCGCCGCCGCGTTCTCTGCGATAACCTGACTGTGCTCCCTGGGAGCACAGATGATAGAAGAAGTGAGGAGAGAAAAAAGAAGCAACATACCGAGAGAGTAGTTTCCGTGCTCATTTCAACAAGCACTTCACCTCTGCCCTCGACCCTAATTTCTGTTTCTATCCCCCCTCAAGCAGCTAGTTCTTCTTTTGTTGGCGTTCTCTGCTCTTTTCACCTTTGAAAATGCCAATGTTTTCCTTGATTCTTGAAGAAACCCACTGAAATTGGATCCTTTTTGGTTTGCCCCCACTTCTTGTTTGAGCAAATAATCATAGCACATGTATCGGTTCTGGAACAGATTTGAAACACAACCATCTACTTTTAACTCTTGATTCGATTTGGCTTCCTGATTCCACTCTCGATCTCTTTACTTTCAAATAACTGGCAATACCTACTTGTTATTCTGTTTCTCTTCTTTCTAAAATTTGCTCAGTGGTTGTTGGCAGTGTGTCAAATCTTTTTTTGGCAATGTTATTTTCGTATCCTGTTTCTGTTGCTATAACGGGAATACTTGACTATTAATTTGTTTTCCGGTAGCTCTGAATTTATTTTTTTAACTTCATCTCTGAATTTCCTCTCGTTCTCCGTATCGCATTTTCATACGGTTCTGAAACTTCTCTTTTCAAGAAGTCCGCGATCCTTCTTCTCCACCATCTCCCCTCTCGCCACACCGTTAACTTCGGATGACCTACGCTGAGTCGAATCGATCTGCCGTCGTCTATTCGTCGATTGTGCCTCCACCACGTACTCCTGTTGGCCCTCCTATGTTGAAAGATGGCTTTCGGAAAGGCTCCGCTCCGCAACCTCTTCAACCCAAGAACGGCACTAACAGTCTAGATTATTGGAGTAAATCTGAAGACGAAAAGTCTGGAATCACGTGCTACTACAGTCGACACAACATTCAATTCCCATCTCAGAGTCAGATTAATCGAATGAAACAGCAGCCGGGAAGACCTGCAATGAACGGATTCCCTTCTACTTCTACTGCCCAAAACGGAAATGGTGTAGCCAGATATCCACCGTTCCCACAGAATACACCAGAATCTGTGATGAGTCCCCCAGTAGGCATTTACCGTAACGTGCCAGCAATGCCACGGGCGAAGCTCTCTAAAGAAGAGAAAAATGGTAAAGCTCGCCCCGAAGAAAATGGAAATTCGAAAAATGTAGTTTGGGGTGGATCTCCAAGAAGAGAAGACGATATGGTTTCACCATCTGCAATAACTCCTCTAAATCCCTATTCAACTAATGGTGAGAATGATCGGAAATGTGTTTTTAGGGAAAAAAATGTCTTGTATTATTTTTCTCGTTCAATAACTAATAAGATTCAATTTCAGCATCCGTTGAAAAGAAAAGATCAACCGCGAGAAGGAAACCAAGATGGGCGAGATGTTTTCAGACACTCTTCTGTTGTGTGACTCCACCTAGAGAGATCGGTAAGTTCATTGTTAAATCTCATGATATTTTTCTTCTCAAAAAGCCGATCCGATCAAGGGCAAATATTTTCAAATAGTTGAGAGTTCAAACTCGAGGTACCCACAAAACAATTGTTCTGATCGGATAACCACTTCTCTTCCGATGAGCAAAGTGTTTTTCCCTCCATCAATTTTTCAATGTTCCAGTTATTACACACTTTTTCTCTTCCCTCTTGATTCTTCCTCCCTCCCAAATCAAAAACTCCAATCATCATTCGGAGGAAGTCACATCCGATGATCGATATTTCCATTTCGACTTCCCCATTCCGTTAACAATATTTTCTATTACTGTATACCCTCTCACTAGTCAATATTTTCCTATTCACGAACGCGGCGGCTCAACTTGTCGAAAGGCGGCAAAGTGAGTTCAGCCGGGCGCCGAAAAAACTGAGAGAGAGAGAGAGCCAGCTGGTTGCGATTGATTTGCAAATAACCTCGGTTTTTCCATACTCGTTCCGCCTCAGGGCAATGTGTCATAACCCTCATCACGCAACTTTTTTGAAATGAGGTATTTGTCTACCGAGAAGAGGGAATTGAAATTCAGAGGGATATGAAAATATTGAAAGTGTGGGAATGATCAAATCCAGAAAAGAGCTAAAAATGTAGGATTTTCTAGAAATTTTGACCAGCTTCATTTGTTTAAAAAATCCCTATTCTCAAATTGAGAAGGCAACATCTAGCTAGTCAGTTGAAAACTTGACCGGTCAATGTCTATCAACCTGTCACTCACTTTATTCTAAAAAAAAGTTTGACCGCAACTCGCTTTTCGAAAATCATCTCCTAGTCAAGCCACTGACATTTTTCTCTCCATGAAAATATCTTCTTCTGGTGATCCCCAACATAATCTCAAGTTTCACCGGCGATCTCAGAACCCCCGCACAAACTTATCCATTCCGAAACAGATGGTGCCACTCGGTACCATTTCAAAGAACTAACGAACTCTGATTTATCAACAAGTACCCAGGAAAAAAATTTCCGGTGTTGTTTCGAAAAGTTTTTGCAATAAAATTGAGAATGGCTTTCCGGTGAGAAGGCAGGTGGCGCATTGAGAGATGCTCATTGATCAGGATGAGGCACAAAAAAAAGGGAAACTCATGGGAGACGATGAAACAAAAACCTATTTTCAGAAAAAATCCAATCAAACCAACGAACGAACAGTACCAACAACAATCATCAGAATGGAAGACCGTCGACACCAACCAACAACGCAGGACCACCAATTCAGCTTATCACACAGGTATTGTTTCTGTGTCAATTAGTTGGATCGAGAGTATTTATTTTTAGGTTCATCGAGATGGTACGGTAACTGGATTACCCACAACCAATCAAAATGGACAACCAATCGGACCCAGTGGAGACGGAGTGACAACATACGACAAGATTACCAATGACTCTATTGTACGTTTTTTTAAAAATTGAAAACACTGGAATCGTAATTTGGGTTGCAAGCTGAACGTCGGAAGATAGATTGTATATATTTCAAAATATAGGTTCATCTAGATAGGTTGATAATAGAAAATTCCTCAAAAAACTATGAAAGTTTAAAACTTTCTCTTTCCTACATCATCATCATCATCATCGTCGTCACCCACGAGGAATTTTAATGGGTTCTGCTTTCCAACTCACTCTTCGACCTTTGTCTTTCATCTTCTTCCCCTCATCGCCAACTCAAATTCTGCAAAGTATGCTTCTCTCGACTTCTCTCTATCCGTTTTGAAAACAATAGAAAAAAACGAGTGGCTGGCAGGCGGAGCTCTCTCTCCAGGTGTGCTTTGCCCCCGAGAAGATACTCACTCATAACAGTTTTGTTTCATCTTTTTTCTTTTCAAGCGAAAAAGAAAACGAGAAGTGCAGGCGATAGGGAGTTCGAAGGTGTAATGCCTTCGCTTCAGTTTTCTTCTCTTTCCGGAGCACATTTTTTATCGACAAGTCACCGGTTCACAACCTGCTTCATTTCTTCTTTTCCTAACCTCAATTTTCAACAAGACTTTTCGCTTTTTCGTGTTTATTTGGTTCCTCTTCCCAAAGCTTGAATTTCATCAGAAACAATGCGGGAACCACAAAATGTGAAGCGGAGACATTTATTGTTCCAAGACGAATTCGACTATCGGCTCAATTACCGAGAGTTAATAGAATGGAAACCAGGAAGGACACCCTCAGCTTTAGAAATTATGGAATTAGGCTTATTGAGTTGCAAAAAGGTAAAATTTGTAGCGATTCCAGTGTTTCATTAATTTAATTCTTATCTAATGTTTCAACTGAACTTGTTCTGATTTTCAGGGATCCATAAACGAGAAGCCACTTCTGCCGCCATTGTTACCTCATGATAGCAAGAAAAAGTGTTTGGTAATCGATCTTGATGAGACATTGGTGCATTCTTCGTTCAAGGTAAATGACTGTGAAACGGAAGGAATTTGAACTCAATTGAAAAAAAAAAACCACAGAATGTGTTGACGTAGCACACTCACGAACAGCTGTTCTTTATCTTTTTCACACTTCTCAACTTTCCCTCTAATTTTCGAAATTTGTTAACTTTCAGCCCGTGAAGAACCCCGATTTTGTAATCCCCGTCGAGATTGATGGTGTAGAGCATCAAGTTTATGTACTGAAACGACCGTACGTCGACGAGTTTCTCGCCAAGGTTGGCGAACACTTCGAGTGTATTCTCTTCACCGCATCACTCGCTAAGGTATGTTTTAAAATGCGGATCGGATGATTTTTTTTTTTCAGTATGCTGATCCAGTCGCCGATTTGTTAGACAAGAAGAAGGTTTTCAGAGGAAGACTTTTCCGTGAAGCCTGTGTATTCCACAAGGGTAATTATGTGAAAGGTGCGTCTTTTGTTTCAATTATCTCATTCAAAATCTCCATTTTCAGACTTGAGTCGACTGGGAAGGAATCTAGAACAATGCTTAATAATAGACAACTCTCCAGCCAGTTATGCATTCCATCCTGAAAATGCGGTAAGAAATTGTTCAATGTCTTACGAAATTCATATCGTCATTTCAAGGTTCCTGTTACAACGTGGTTCGATGATCCAGCCGACACAGAGCTATTGGATATTCTACCCACTTTGGAGCATTTGAACGGGGTGAGTACAAGACTTTCTACTTTCACTTTGAAATGTGTTCGTTTTTTTCAGTACACGAGCATCTATCATATGTACCAACCAGAAGAAGGACCCCAATCAGAACTTCTCAACCATTGCTCGTGCTGATTTTCAAAACATGTTTTTATTAATTTCACAGTCAAACCGATAGCTTTTTTCTCTTAAAATTCTATTGCCTTTTCTCTCCAAAATCTTCCCCCAGATGGACATACATATCCTCTCAGGATCGCCCCCACTTCCAGAACGTTTTCTCAGATTTCTAAATTCTCTTGTCCCACTTGCCCTTCATTTTTTTTCGGTTCTCTTTTACAAGAGGAGACCCCGCCCCGTGCACACAACCACACAACCCATCATTATTTTCATTCTAATTGTGATGTTCTCAAAAATCAAAAAATTGCCTGAACTTGTTCGAGTTTCGTGTTAGCTTCAGACCCGTCGTAGTTTTTCCAGGTTTTTTACCTTCTCACTGATTTTTCTTCAATTTGTTATATCATCTCACCGATTCGTTTTTGTTCCCAAATTGCAAATTCTGTCATCCTGTTCCCTTGTATTCCTAAATATACACGCTTCCTGTTTTTTTCTGCACTTCTAGTGAAATTGTCAGCTGTAAATATGTGCTCTCTTAATATGTGCTTGAACTATTGATTCAATTTCATTGAAACTGAAAGGTAATCAACAGTTCAATCTCATATTCTCATTCCGAAGCAATCCCCAAATTCTGAAGACGTGCATCCCCCTCCCCGCCAGTGCCTTCGTTCCATTTTCAACCCGAGTTCCCCCAAATCCTTCCCCGAAACACGTATCGCTAAAATTCCCGTTTCCTTTTTTCAATGTTCCCAGTTGTTTCTTAGTTTTAGTCTGAACCTGATATTCCCACAGTATTATCTCCCAAATTGTACCCGGTTCCATGTTCTTTTTATAAATATGCATATATATGCAAACAGAACAAGTGGAAAGTTTTATAAGATCATTACATTCTAATAGAACACGTTAGAGAAACCAGAGGGAGAAAGAGAGCTAATAAATACTTTAAAATTTAAGAAAATGTGGGGGTTACATATAAAGTTAGAAACCATTCACTGGAAACAGACATGGTTACAAGAAAATTGGGCAATGTTAAATGAAAAGAAACAATTATAAAAATGTGGAATCCGAAGATCAGTTCAAGTAAGAATGCGGAAACCGATTCTCGAATCAGGATATTGTTCAACCAGCAGCTGATTACGCATCTCGTTTTGAATGAAAGCAACGAAATTGAAATATTGAGGGAAAATACGAGAAACTTCCGGATTTTGAGCTTCGCGCTCCAAATCTTCTTTCTGAAAAATTTGAATGTTTCTCCTAATCTAAATCTAATACTTACCAAAAGAGGTCTACGTTCTGTCTGATATTTGAAAGCAATAAACATAATAGCAGACTTAATTTGTGAGTTTTCATCATGATGCTGATGTCTTTCTCTATCGTCATTCGGACGCCGAGTTGTTGAAAAAGTCATCGTAGTCGACGACGAAGCAGGCGTATTCGATGTGATTCGATTGAAGTTCTGACGATTTGAAACGCCATACACGTCATACGAACGGAGCGGATCTACAGATGGTGGATTGTACATTGGACGAGGAGCGTTTTGCATATATCGGTCTCCGTTTGACTGATTCGAGTTACCGTAATGCAAAGGCTGATACGGTTGAGGTGGTGGATTCATTTGATAAGACGGTTGTTGGTATTGATTCATAGTTCCTGACATTGGCTGTTGTACATTCATTGAATGATTTCCCATTGATGGATCATTCATTTGCATGTGGTCAGAAGCCCGACTCGGTTCTCGTCGGTAATGGTCTTGGCTGAACATTCAACATTATTATTTCATTCCGCTTCTATTAGAAGTCAATCATGAACAAGGTTTACAACAGGCTTAGTCGGAATCGGAAAAACGAGCTCCCGTTTTTATTCTCCATTTTCAGATTTTTCGGAAACTTTTTCCGGCCGGAAATTTTTCAAAAAATCGGGAAAAATTATATAAAAATAGTCGAAAAAAAAAGAGATTTTGACGAAAAACATCATTTTCGAGCAATTTTTTTCCGCTTTTCCGAAAAAAATTCGAGAACTCGCTTTTCCAAAAGTTTTTCCGAACAAACCTGGTTTAGAATCAAATTTCCAGATAAACTCACCATGATGAATGAACGTTTTGTTGCGGCATTGGTGGCTGGAATTGCTGTGGCTGTTGTTGGGGATAATTGTATTGTTGTTGTGGCGGATACTGCTGCTGCTGCTGAATCTGCTGCGGAGGTGGGTACTGTTGTTGAACAGGTGGAAAACGCGGTGGTTGTTGCTGGAATGGCTGCTGCATTGGTTGAGGTGGCTGAGGTTCTCGTGGCCCTTGATGATTTCTTCCTTTATACTGCAATTAATTATATGTATAAATGGTTCAACCAAATAACACTACTTCTTCGTCCATTGGTCTGCCAGTGTTCATTCGCGCTGGTGGAGCTCTTGGTGGAATTGTTTGATCCGGTTGAGCATGACTAAAACCAGAATATATTTATGCTTATTTGTAATATATTGAGAAAGAACCCACTTTCTGTTCGCAAATCCGTTAGTAGTAAAAGGTTCGCTATAATTTTTCGGCGGATCCTGACTAGGCGCTGCCCTTGAACTTGAAGATTGAGCAAGATACGGATGTTGAGCAGTGGCTGGAGGTTTTCCGGTGAGTGTCGCTAGACGACAATTCGAAAGCTCCTCACGCTTCTTTTTTTCTTCTTCCACGGCTTTGTTTCTTTCCATGACTCCTTCAGCAGGTCTGTACGGTACTTGTGCCGTAATACGCTCTTCATTGTGCTGTGATGAGGACATCGCGAGGGGAAGTCGCCTTTGAGAAGGCTCAGCCAATGGAGGTGGAATGTCATCGTCATCACGAGAGCGAACGGTAGGTTTTTGAACTATCGGGGCAGGAGCTTGCTCGACAGTTTCTGCTGCAGCAGATGTACTCTCTCGGTCGCTTGCAGAAGGATCAACCGGAGTTTGTTTCTCCGGTTCTGGGGTTCTTAGTGCTGGCTTGTAGAATGGATTCGTTTGGAAACGAGTAACTGAAAAAAGTATGATCTTGATACATAATACATCTCCATCAAAGCAAAGTTCGAGCCGATCTCACCAGTGTTAGTCGGCTTCTCCTGTTTATGTCGTTCCCGTCTTCTCATCTCCCGTTCAGTTTTCTTATTTTTAATTTCCACTCTCCTCTTTCTTTTCTCTTCTTTAACATCTTCATCCTCATCAGAGTAAGATCCTTCCGATGTGATTTCGCCTTCAGATGACGTTTCTCCGTAGTCGGTGACTCGACCCATCGGCCTAGGCGCTTGGTACCCACCTCCATGACCACTATTGGCAACTCTTTGACGTTCACTTTCAATTTTATTCTGCACTGGTTTCCCTGCGAACGGATTCAGGTTTTGCTGACGTGCGGGCTCAGGACTCGAGGCGCGACTTCCAGAACTTTGATCCTGAGCAAATAGAGTCTCCGCAACCTTTTCCTTTTCATTTGGACGGACTGGTAACGGTGATGGCGATCGTCGGATACCACGGGTGCTTGTGGAAGGTTGATTGTCTTCTCTTCGGGATGATGCAGCAGGTTCCTAGAATGAAATGGATATAGTTTTTATCTGATAATCTCAACACAAACCAGCAATGATCCATCGTCATATTGTGAACTAAATCCTCCGGCAAACGTTGACGATCGGTAATTTGGATCCTGCTCTACTTGTTTAGGCTTTTGTTGAAAGGAAGAAACGTTTCTTTCTGAAAATCAAAACTTTTTAATATCTTAAACCAGTACTAATACCTGCACGTTGACCTCCTCGGACAAAATTATTGCCATAGTTGCGGTTTCCGGCGTTTCCAGAAGCCCATTTGTCTTTGACCTCCTTTATGTCCTCATTTGTGAACATAACCACCGGTCCTAAAACAAATTCTATTTTTTCCCTGCAAAACTTTATACTCTTACTATTGTTGTCGTCATCGGCTCGAAAGTAGAAGTGGGAATCATCTGTTACAACGATTTCAGAGAATTTAGCCATCTGCAGAAACTTCTTGAGCGTTGATCGATTGACGAATTTTTTAAACCAATCTGTGTTCCATCGCATAGATGAATCTAGTTTCAGATGAGCTGCGTACTTTTTCATGATATTCTCGTGTTCTTTTCCCTCAACCATTTCCACGAAAGCATGAGATATCCTATGGTATGGAACCTTGTGAATGGAGTACGTTTGTCGAATAGCGTGCAGCAATTCGACGATCATATTGAATGTGTAAAGTGCACTGACTTCAATCTCCACATTGGGAAAAATATCGCTTGTTTTTTTTCTCTGACTTTCTCTTTCTATCCTGAAAAAAAGTACATTCAGTTGCAAGGCAATGTCGAGAAAACTGCTTACAATTTCTCAGATCCTTCAATCAAGGATGCGATGGTTTCAAGTTCATTTTCCGGAAGAACCGGGTAGAATCTATTACTTTTACACTCCAGCCATCCTTGTTTTGTCAAAGCGTGGGCTACTTCGATCTAAAGAATAATTATACCGGAAAACCAGTTTGTAAGAAAGTACCTTAGAATTTTTCGGAATTTCATTCATTTTATCACCAAGCAACACCCATCCAATGTCAAACAAGTTGAATTGCATTCCATCCGAAATACATTTTTCAAGTTCCTCCGGATCGTATCCTCCTTGCAGTTTAAGCGGGTGCGAAACCAGAGTACTAGTGAAGAAAACCTCAAAATGAAATAGTTTTCAGATCGTATCGTAGCCTTTGTACCCGGATTATATCCAAAGGATCACCCATAAACTCAGTGAGTCCAAACGTAGCAATATCGTCTGGAGCATTAGCAACGAGATCATCTTCCATTTCTTCCAGTGGTTCTTGTGGAACCATGGATTGATTCTGTAGACAAATTGGGCATTTATTGTTGCAAAATTGCCAGTGAAAAATGTATACAGAAAATAACAAACCACAGTGTATTCATAGTCATCAATAGGAAATGGTTCGCTTCCCGATCCTGTTCCACTTGTCAAGAATGAATCGTCTAAACCGTTTTCGTCACTACAATCGGTAATACTTTCCGGCGGACCGCCGACAACATGTGCCTGAATATCTTCTTGATTTTCTTGGGACGATGTGGTGAGATCCAAGTCCGATGGATAATCATCGTCTTGTGCATATGACATTACCTGTGACATGATGTTTCAAATACGGCAAGAGCTATTGGCAAAGACGAATAAAGTATTGCTAACACGGTGATTTTTTCGCTACATTTTTTTTGGTTTTCTCTTCCAGAAATCTTTGGGAAGTTAGGCCACGGAAAGGCGATGCTCAGTGTTAATTTCTCTTCCATCACCGGTTTTGGACTTCAGACAGAAATTTCTCGAAAACTGTCCCAGATTTTTCAAAAATGCTTCCAGATTCCCCTCCTAAATTTAATTAATTTTGAGTAGTAAAAGTATGAAACCCGAAAAAAATGTCCTTCGCACTTTAAAACTGAATCTCCGTTGCCGTTTTTGATGATGGAAGAGAAAATTTAGCCACGGCCACCTTACTGTGGGGAAAAATTCAAGAAAAAGTGTGCGGCGCTCTTGCGTTTTTTGAAACCGTGCCCCGCTGATGATTGGCTGGCTCCGATTTTTCTGCTGCTTTTGACCCCTTAATTTTTGCCACTAAAAATGTAGCGAAAAAATCACCGTGGCTAACAGTAAAAGAGACAGAGGAGAAGAGAAAGGCATTTTTTCCCGCAGAGGGGCGCGTTTGCACAGCTTTCAGAAACTGACAAGATTGTGGCAAGACGCCAGGAAAAATTAGTGAAGAAAAGAAGGAAAGTACCAGAAAATAATTCAGAAAGAAAAGTTGACTGAAAGTGAACTATTTTCTAAGTATTTCAGGTATTTTTACTAAAAAATAAGGCTCTGTATGATTTAGCGGGTTCATAGAGAATTAACGGGTTCATAGTGAATTAACGGGTTCATAGTGAATTAATATGTTAAGAACCCGTTAATTCACTATGAACCTGTTAATTCACTTTGAACCCGCTAATTCACTATGAACCCGTTAAATCATACAGAGCCAAAAATAAATGCTATATACGATAATGTAACAATGAAAAATATGTTAACTCAAAACACAGAGAGAATTGCAAATGGTCAGCTGAAAATCGAAACAGGCAAGTTTTTTAAAATATGAGCAAAGAGAAACTCTAAAATCCTAGTAAATTTCAAGAAAGCACTTTTCTAGACGCGAACACACAAACATATTATTCCAAAACTGGAAACATTTTTCAGACGGCTCCGGAGAAACACATTGCTCATGGTTATCGGAGGTGTAGATAACTTGGCCAGCAGCTGATATAGCTCAAATTCGAATACAAAGTTGCGATGAATCGAATTTTAATTAATTTAATGACCCGCAAAAAAAAGCAAACGAAAACGATAAAAAATTTGGCCGAATTTGGTGAAGAATGCTTGAAGACATATGTTTTGTTGAGATTTTTTTGTTGATCGTAAAGTAAGATGTATTGTGTGTAAACACGATGCAATCCAAACGACGCAAAACTGCGGAGCTCTAGAAACTTTCCGGAAGCTGCATTTCATCGCCACAATATTCCACCTTGTGTTTTTCGATTTTCTCAGAACAGAAGTGTCTCATATTCTTCGTATGAACAATGAAAAGGAAGGAACATGACTTTCGAATTTATGAACAGTCAGCTTATGTTGTTCGAGACATATGAAATATATCATTATCATAATATTGTTGCTCTTCCAGAATGCCGGGAGAGGAGTACATCACGTCCTCAAAGGCGTGCATCTACGTCTTGGGCGGTGAGACTAACACGGCATCGTTGTTTGACTTCGACGGTATCTACGTGCTCGACGGTGGATTCTCCGAGAAATCACAAGGATTCGTATCAAACGTTCGTGAAGTGACGGCTGTGATTCTCACATCGCCGAATCTAGGAAACCTGGGGACAACTGCTGCACTTTTGGAGAAGGTAAGCACTCGGAATTTCCAATGGAATTTTTGAGACAACGGAATATATGATTTGAAAAAAATTTCTTCATCATTCATACATTTTAGGGGCTCTCTCTTCCCGTGTTCACCAACACCAAACCAATCGAAGGAGCCAAACCAGGAAGCAGCGGAGAGTTGGTCAAGGCCATACAGGATGCCAATGCTAAACTTCTCTCTCCCACTTCTCTGGTCTTCGGCCCCAAATATCCGGCACATATTCTCTACCAATCGTACTCAAAAGGAATCCTCTCATTGTATATTTTGGCAGGAGACGCGAAGGACGCTGAAGTAATTACCAAGGCACTGACTTCTGGTAACGAAGCAGAGGTGGAGAAGGCTGGAGCAGAACACGGAACTGTCGGAGTGTTGTTGTGGAGGCCAGCCGAGGCTGATAAGCCGGTTGTTCGAGTTCTGGTTTCCGGTAAGTTCTTTAATTCACCTCGATTTTAATCAAGTTCATTTGAAAATTTTAGTATGTGCTACAGCTCTGAGTCTCTCTATTTCTATTGAATGGTTTTCTCTAATAGTAAAACTATTTTCAGGAACCTGCGGTCTCAATCGCATTCAACAATCTCTCGACAAAGCCGCCAAATCACTACCATTCCTCAACGCCGCAAATGTAAAGTCCAAAGATGCTCTCTCCGCTATTCCACCGCCAGCTACAACTCGGCCAACAACTGCTACACCAATCTCAAGACCCGCTGGAGCTCCATCCAAACCAGCCACATCCAGACCAACTACTTCTGGACTTTCCCGTCCCGCAACCACTACTGCTCCTGCCACAGCTCTCACTTCTCGTGCTCCTGCACCAGCCGCCACTACATCTCGTACAGCACTCAAACCGCCTGCTGCTCCAGCAAGAGCTTCAGCAAAAGCTCCAGCAGCTCCAGTCAGAGCTCCGAAAGCTTCAGCGGTAGCAAAAGCTCCACCAGCAAAAGCACCAGTTAAGTCTACAGCTCCAGCCAAGGCAGCAGCTACCAAAGCTGAGCCTATTGCACAGAAGAAGACAGTCGGGAAAGTTCAAGGAGCAGCTCCATCAAAGGCTCCAGCAGCGCCAGCACCAATAAAAAAGGATCCACCTCCACCAGCGGCCACTATTCCAGCTGCTGCGACAACTGCTCGCACTCCAGCACAGGTAATTATATTTTTCTATCCCTTTTTTCCGGTGAGCTTTTCTTTTCATTAGAGCTTTGTTCATATTGACGTTCATTTATTCCTTTTTTTTGAATGATTCTAGATCGTTATGTGATTTTTTACTAAATTTTGCGCTTAGCAGTGTTGTGCTCCATTTCAGGATGTTGCTCCGGTTGCCCAGGCTCCACCAGTTGCCTCTATCGTCTTGGAGGATATGCCAATCGATTTGGACATTGAAACCAACTCTGGAAACCATCCACCAGTGGACAGTGTTTTGATTCCACCAAATCCTGAGCCACCACGCCACCAGGATGATGACATTCCAGAGGTAACTTTTAATGCGGAATGTTTCACAATGTCCTCCGGTGGAAGAGGCGCGAGAGCTGAAAATTCAAAAAGTTTGTACTGAATATTCCAAATTTCAGCTGGCCCGTCTCTTCCACAATTGGGAGTGCATTGGAGCGCACTGTCAATTTTTTTACTGCTCTAATACCTGAACTATTTTCCCAGGAGCCACTCATTCCACAAGCTGCGCGTGAAGACGGTACCTTGGCGGATTGCAGTAATGAAATCTCGAAACTCGTCGAAATCTCAATGGACACTGATAACACCACCGAAGCGGGAGCTGAACTTGCCAAGGCTATTGGAGAGGTCACCCAACTTTCCTCCGAATTCCAGCACATGGGTCTCGACGATAAGACCGATGAGTATGTGAGAAAGTTAAGCAATCAAATGATCGAGGATGCTACGTTGCCATTCACCAGCGCCTTGGCTAGCAGTATTGTCAGTTCCAATGGATCCCATGAGTCCACTGAGCAACAGCCAAACGGACAGTTGTCGAATGGAGCCAATGGTGCCAAAGAGGTTCCGAAACACGATTTGATGCAATCTCGCTCCAGTGTTGTTGAGAGCAATGGAGCGCCAGTGGAGTACGAGAAGACAGATCCAGCATTAGATGATATTCTTAACGCATGCGCACAAGAGAGTGAGAAATTGGATGAAACCCTCAAGATGCCAGCTGCTCCAGGAAAATCTATGCCAGCGAAACCTGCTCACTTTACTCGTCCATACTATTTCGATGTTGTCACTGCACCAAGAAACAACAAGTTGGAGACAACTGCATGTCCAGGTGGTCTTCAGGAATTTATGTCAAAGGTCAGATCGAGGCATGTCATATTGGCATCGAAGGATATTTCTGGGGACCAACTGCAGGCACTAATTCTCGGGAAGCAAACATGGTGTGATAGTGGTAAGTTGGTCATGAGACAACTGTAGACGACTACGCGTTCTTGTCAGAGATTTTTAGTTTTGTTACCTTACGTTAATTCCATATGTAACACTTCCAATCGGCCAATCTGCAAATCTTTTCAATTTTTCAGTTCATCCGTGCACCATCATCCCAACACATTCCTCTCCTATCCTAATGGATTTCCGTCAACGAAACGAAGAACAATTCCCGGCTAACCATCTGACTTTATCGGTTCCAGTCGAGAAACAATGGACTATTGTTAGTTCGGAAGCCGGTGACACCGATTATGAGCTGGCTAAGGTCTCGTTGGAATAAATGAACAATATATATTTCTATCATACTCTTATGCTGTAATTTTCTCTCGAGATGTAAATATTATTTAGCTTTGGTTTCTTTTATATATTTTATTCGCCTCGTCCGTTTTAACTTATTTCATGTTCATTTCTCTGATGCCCCTTTTTATGTAGCTAAAAATTGATTTCTCTATTACTGTATCGCGGCAGCAAAGAATTCGAGAAATAAATTATTATCCAATTTTCCCAAGTTTCATCGCGCTCCATTGCGAACTTGGGAAAATTCAAAATTTTTAGCTTTCCCGCTCACTTTTTTCTCTTGAAGGTCACGTCGAAACCGCAAAATCAACAAAATTTTTGTATTTGACGTGACCTACATGAGAGAAATGTGGGCGGGAAAGCTCAAAATTTTGAAATTACCCAATTTCGCAATGGAGCGCGATGAAACTTGGGAAGGTTGGATAATAGCTCTTATAATTTTTTTGTAAACAATAACAAAACTGCCAACGGTGGGCGGAACCGAAAAACCCACAAAACTGAAACAACTGTGCGCCGCGCAGTTTTTGTGGACGGGTCCTCATAAATGGACATAGTGCGAACATCGAGTCTGTTTAGTTTTTTTTTTATTTATAAAATCAAGTTTCATTGTCCATGCGAACATTGTTGAAATGTGAGCTTCTCCGTTTACAAAATTAGTAATTATCAAAAGAGGAACAGAATCGGGACTTATCGGTCCTTTTTGTTTTGAGGATAATCCATGTGTCAAACAACAATAATAATTACAGTACCGGACAAAAAGAAATGAACTTTTACTTTTTTTGGAATAACTTTTCTTTGACAACTGTTTGTGCTGGAATTCAATGAATTCGAAGTCTGGTTAACACCAGATACGAGCCTTATTACCAGTTACCAACCATGAATCAATAGATCTTTGAATTTATTGAATTCCAGCACTGCCAAACAGTAGTAATTCACTGTCATCCGACCACGGGTGGAATCATGGATCTCTCTGTCCATAAGAACCTTCTGGAATCGGATATGTTACCGAATCTGAAGGCCATGGATCGTGGTAGCCTTTTTCATCAAGAAAATGATCCAAAACATTCGTCAATTTAAGAAGAAAGCTGGTTAAGTGCAGTATTTCAGTCCATCAGGATTGGTTCAAGAGCCTCCGACGCAACGTCAGGAGTCGCCAAACCAATCCCCTGACTTGAATTCGATTGAAAATCAATGGAAATACACTGCTAGACGTTTGGAATACAAAAACGCAAAAAAGGATATGAAATATTCGCCAAACTGCAGCTGGAATGGAATCGGATTTCCGTGTCGAGAACCGATTCTTTGATCGACTCGATCTTTAGAAGATGGAGGTCATTATTGATGAGAAAGGGTTTGCAATCAAGTAATACACTCTGAGAATTATTTCAGCCATAATTAGATAAAATAAACTTTGTTTCTGGGAAGATACGAACGTTTTACTGAAAACCTCTGAAAATCAACTTTTTGACGAAATCACCTTGTCGCTCACAAAATCATCAATTTTTCAGATGTTTTTCATAAAAATTGGTAGACATGTGTCTAATTATGTCTTAAATGTCGTGTTAAAATTTGACGTTGATACCTTCTCTCAAAGAAAAGTTATTCCAAAAAAAGTAAAAATTCATTTCTTTTTGTCCGGTACTGTAAGTTTGTACAGGTGTCCTTTTGGCAGTTGTCGCATGTCGGCACTCTGATGAAAGAGTTCAAGAAGTCTTCACATCCCAAACAGTTTTTAGAACAAAAGTGGGAAACACAGTATAATTTCATTAAAACTTTGGGCTTAGATCGTGGGGGTTCGGAACTCATATAATCCGAAATGTTTGGGGGTCCCAAAAAGGATAAGTGCTCTGTGAAACGTATGGAGAATCTTGAGTTAAGTTCAGACGACGTATGTTATTATACATCCACTAAGTCCACATCCACTTCTCCTTTTTCGCAAATCTGAAATATTTTCAGTTTTCTTTGACTACACTTTTTTCAATAACACTCGACCAGTTTTGATATGTCTTTTATATAAAAGTAAACTCAAAACTGTAGCAGTAGCCATTAAAGTTTGTTTTAAAACACATCAAACCAGTTTATTCATGAGCCAGTAATCTTAAACTGTGACAATTGAAATGTTCTGCCTCCAAATCTTCTTCACTGCTAATCATCAACTTCCAAATTCCACGTGGATCCTCTCCAAAAAAGTGGACCGATACGAAGTCCCACTGAATTAAATCCGGCGAGCTATCAGATGGGCGGAGTGGAAGAAGTGTATTACTTGGTGATTCGAGAAGAATCCGAACTTGCCCACGGTGAGGATGAATTATGGAGCCTGTTAGGGCAACTCTTTCAATTTTTGAAACTGCTTTACAATCCGATAGATCGAGGGTTCCTGAAGTCAACATGATTGTTATACATGTCCTTTTCGGGCCAACATTCTTCCATGTAACAGCATTTTCCACCAGTTTTTTAGCATCCAGAAGACCGTATCCCACTTTCGGATGAAATCTGAATCCTTCGGCATAGAGTCTTGTGTAAACGTTGCAGGCTTTTCTGCAGTCATTCCATCGTCTTTTGGCCCAATTTATTAATCTTGCCGAATTCTTCTGGAATGCTCACGCATCGCCTTCTAGAGCATCGTTCAATTCATTTTGTCCAAGTAGCCTGATTGCTCCAAGTGTTGCTCCATGACCGACTCCAAGGCCACATTGGTTGCCTTCCATAGCTACAAGTCCAGCGCACTGAGTACCATGTCTATGTAGATCAACGTTGGTTAGGATGCATTCAGATAATTCACTCACTGAGCATCTTTTGAAAACTTTGGAAGTGGGAGACTTCCGAACCTCACAAAATCAAAGCTAACATTCGGAGAAAAGGCGGCTCGAAGATCGATGTGTGCAACATCGACACCATCGTCCACTACGGCTACAGTAACGGTGTACAAAATTTTTATTGTTTTTTTGCAAATTTCTGCAAATTGGTTCTTTTTTCGATCTGATTCTCGAAAAATTCATTTTTCAAACACCAGCACATCAAAATGAACCTGAACCACCAGACTACGGTACGTGATTTTTTCCGTTTTAGCCGCGTTCTGATGTGCTGGTGTATGAAAATTAATGCAACGTCTTCCCGGGTCTGAATCTGAAAATTGAAGCGATCGATGGAAGATACCGCATCGATTGATTATCCTGAAAACAAGAGAGTCCCTGGAACAAAAAACCTCACATAAATTGTTTGTGCTCCAAAAAAACTCAAAACTTTTTTCGCCGCAATAATTTCTGTCTACTCAAAAAAACTCAAAAATATGGAAATCGCACTCGTGTTCTTCTCGGGAAGCCGTTGTTCCTTCCGCCTTTCCACTTCTGTTTCCTCATGCATTCTCGAGATGCTTATTGACGGATTGACACGAACAAAACCGACAAGAAGTCTCTTCGTCAAAACTTTTCGTTTTTGTTTTATCTCATTTTTTGTGCGTATGCAGGAGAGCGTTTTCTGGGAAAAGTAGAATATCATTGCGAGGATCGTTGCAATCGGAGTAGTTTGAAAGTAGGATTACAGTCATTATTTTATTTTCTCAAATGATCGTCCCAATTCCATTATTTACGAAAATAACAATATTTTTGCACAAAAATCCGTAAAACTCGAGAAAATCGACTTTCAAAACGCCAGCTTACATTTTTTCCAAACTATTCAATGAATGTAGAATTTTTCGCTGATTCGAACGCACCTAATATCGCTGCTCAAAACGCAATATAAACATTTTTATGAACAAATTTTCAATTGTCGCGCCGACTTTTAAGTTTTAAAAATCCTTAAATCTGCTGTCGCGCTCGCCGCTGCCTGCTCATACGTTGGCAGCGGTCGGTGAGACAATTGAAAATTTATTCATAAAAATGTTTGTATTGCGTTTTGAGCAGCGATATTAGGTGCGTTCGAATCAGCGAAAAAATCTACATTCAATGAAATAGGTTAGAATAACTGTAAGATGGCGTTTTGAAAATCGATTTTCTCGAGTTTTAACGATTTTTGTGCAAAAATATTGTTATTTTCGTAAATACTGGGATTGGGACGATCATTTGAGAAAAAAATGACTGTAATTCTACTTGAATCATCGAAAAATCTCTCCGAGTTCTACTAAAAGGCTTTGTTCGCTACCGTTCAACTGAAGGATTATAACAATCGGCACGTTCAAAGAAACATCCTCTCTTCTCCATTTTTTCTGACCTTTTCACCGCCTTTTCCATCTTCTTCTCCTCATTCTCTCCATCGTTTTTCCTTTCAAATCTCAGCTTGGCGGCCAATTGGGAGAGCCGCCGAAAAAGGGAAGAAGAAACGAAAGAAGATGCCGATGTGTCCAAACTTTTAAACGACGGCTTCTTCTTTTTCTTCTTTTTTTTGTGTCTTCTTTTTTCTACTTCTTTCTTTTTTTTTTTTAGTTTTCATACTTTTCGATCATCTTCTACTCGTTTTTGTGCGTTTCGATGTTGCATTTGTTTCTGGGATTATCTCCTTTTTTCTCAAAATTTAAACTTTGCACTCTATCCATTGTCATCTTTTGAAACTTCTCTCACAAAGAACATCAGTTGAATGATTCAGTACTTCCAAGCATTCATTTTCGCCATTTTTTGGAGACGTCATCATTCTCCAATTCAAGAAATAAGGGAACCTCGTCGTCTTCTACCGACGTCTTCATAAATTATTTCCTATCAAAAACATATAAAAATTGGGTAGGGACGTCTTCTGCATATTCTGGACGTCAGAAGCGTTTCGCGGTTGCATCGGAAATTTTGACATGCTGATTTTGGCTCTTTAGAGTTTTAGAAAGTGGGTGCCCCGAATTATGAGGTTTCATATCCTAATTGGAACGGAACGGGAATTGCATATCAGCTATCAATTGCTCCGTGAGAGCACCAAAAGAGGGTGAAATCTCCCGTTTACCGTAAAACCTCTTATAGAGGGACATGTCCTTCTATTGTTCAACCTCCTCAAAATCGAAATTCGAATTTCAAAAAAGTATCCATTACTAATTTTTGAGAATCAGCTCATAATGTATTTCATATTGATCGTAGCCTATTTTTGATAAGTAATCGATGGAGACTACTTTCAGGTTCACAGAAATCTGAGAAAGTGCTCTTTTTGGGCTCATTAGGGTGTCCTAATAGAGGTGTCCTTCTATTAGGAGTGTCCTTCTATGAGAGGTTTTACGGTAACTCCCATTTGCCTCTGATAGTGAGATATTTTCCATTATGGACATCTTCTGGAGAGTTCCCGAATCTGGGATCCGTTCCCTTATAAATTGGATCCGACGAAACTGTCAGATTTTTCAAAGTTAAGGATATTAGGTGCAGAGCATTAATCTTGATTTAAAAATCCTTTTTCTTTTTCAATATTTGGGAGTTCAACGGTTTTGAAACAATTTTGAAATCGAATCGGAAAGGTTATGAAACCCTTTTGCCTAGAATTTTTGAGATTTTGAGATACTGTTCCATCTCTTAATCACTTTTTTCTGTCTCCAAAATGCCTTCTCCCGAATTCATAAAGAAAATTGGTATAGTGTGAAATGTCATCTTTCTCTCTCTCTCTCTCTCGGTCCCATTCGTTTTTCCTCTGCCCATTTTCGGGGGTTTCCCCTTATTTCCCGAGGTCCCCTGAAAATTCATTTCTCCTATTTTCTTATTTATGAATCCCTTTTCTCTCTCCATTTTACTATTTCCTTCCTCGTTCTATTTCATTCCGATGGTGGTCCGTCTCGGGGCACAAAATGGAATGTTTGCTGGAAGAATCGTTGAGATGATGTGTGAGAGCTTGTTTTGGTGTGATATATGGATTCGAGGATTTTCAGTCGGAGATTGTGCTTGAGAATTTTGATTTTGTAATCGAAACTTCACATGATTTCTGCTTGACATGTGAATTTGATATTCTTTTTCACCTCGGACCCATTCAGAATCTCACAGTTACAGAGCGTCATAAAGGAAATAGACACTTTCAGATTTCGGAATTTTCAGAATATTGCAAAATCTCAAAATACTAGCCTGATAAGTAACTCAAGTTTAGAAGAAAAAAAAATTTGAGACTTTCAATTATCTCAACTTTTGAAGTTTTGGATTTTTTTGTAGTTTCTCGAATCTCAAAAAATCTTCGGAATGCCGCGGGATTCTGAAACCCAGAGATTCCACGAGGCTCTTATAAACCATATTATTCTCAAGCAATCTTCAAGTTTTGAGAATCAGAATTTCCAAAGTTCAGAAGTTTTCACTGATTTCTGTAAGATTCTACAATTTTGAGATTCTAAAATCCATCATCCGGTAATTATCCCATCTTTCTGAATATCTAAAATCCAAAAAATGTACCATCTAAACATCCATCTCTTCCTGATTTCGTATACAACCCCATATTTCCTTACTCTTTTATTTTGCATCTTCTTCTCTCATTTCTCCGCCTTTTCCTCCCAAAAAAACAGGACAATAAATCTCGATCTGCACACAAAATTACATGGTTCCCATTCCTTTTCTTCCTCTTTTTCTTGCATGTTTTCATTGTTTTTCGCCGGAAAAAATGACCTAGAAAAACCCAAAAAATTTACGACTCTGAAATATCTAAATCCACCTTTACCCTCCATCTCTCTATTTTGTAATTACTGACTTTCTCATAAAACTTTTCTGTTTTCCTTTCTTTTTCTTTTATCCCTTCGATTTGATTGTCAATTGAGCGTCGTCCTGTTGTAATACAACATGTTGGAAATCAAATTTTATGAAAATAAAGACAATAGAGAAAGAGAAATGCGTAGTTTGATTCTCTCATTTCACTCTGTGCTTTGAAATTGATGGATTCCCACGGGAGCCAGAAAAAAAGAAACAGAAACACACAAGAAGAAAAAAGTGGAAGACAAGTGATGAAAGATAAGAAATAGTGTTTCAATGTGTCTGGGATCTTGCGAAAATGAAGAAAAGAGATATATGAACTGGGAAAAGAAAAATGAGAGGAGAGTTGAAACTGAAAAGTTCAAGAAACTTTTGAGATTCAAAAGGATTGGTAGTTCGGGGATCTAAAACTGTGCAGTTCTTAAATTTCGGTTCCATTTCGAAAGTGTGACATTTCGGAAGTGCGACGTTTCGAAGCCCGTTTCCTCAGATATTATCCATTCGCCACCGTTATATTTTAGTGCAAATTCGATCAACAGCGCGCAACAACGCACTGAAATTTAGCGGAGTGTCGTTGGACGAGGGTTCACGGGGTGGCGAATGAATAATATTTAGTCAAACGGATCAGAAGTGTTGCACTGTACTGACCAGAGTGGTTTGCAATTTTTGCTTTCTAACGTTGCACTTGCGAAACATCACAATTTCGAAATGGCGGACTTTCGAAACGTCACAAAGCCGAAATTTCTATTGCTAGCCTAGCAACAAGATTTGGAAAGTCAGAAATTCTGGAATTTCGAGAGTTGATATCTTAGCAGAATCTCAAATTCTGAAAGCCTGGAGCACTGTGGTGTTGTGTTCCCAAGATTCTGGTTTTTTGTTTTGGAAAACCTGAAATTGTGAATTGTTAACGTTCGGTTAGATCCATAGTTCAAGTTTCGAAAAACGGATATAGGAAGGGAATGAGATTTAGAAAAACGTTCATTCCAGAAGATTCCAATGTTTTGTTCTTTCCAGATCCCAAAAGGATCGAAAAAGGTCTTGACGAGATTATAGTTCAGAATCCAGAGTTTAGTGAACATCAATGACCTTACTGAACGATCTACTAATCGATCTGAATCTTAAAGTATCTCAATTTCCCTCCTGAATAATTCTGAATTCCATCTCCATCAACATCTTCTTCTTTCTCTTCCAATATTCCCAAGATGAATGATGAATCTTCTTCTGTCCCACACCCTTTTTTCAATTCTTATATCTTGCTCCAGAATCTTTTTCATATCTTCTCCAAAAAAGTCTTCTTCTTCTTCTTTTCTTCATCTCTAAATACGAACACCCAAAACCCGTATTAGTTTGTTGTCATTTTTCATTTCGCCTTCTGCTCCTCCTCCTTTTTCTTCTTCTTCATCCCATCCTTCTTGCTCTGAAACAAGGCCACGCCCACTTTTTTGTGCTCCGTCCCCGGCCAACAAAACGGAAACCGGACCAGTTGAATTGAATTGTGTTGTAGGGGAGGGGCTCAATGTGTGTCAAAAATGCCGAGCTGAGAGAGAGAGAGAAGAAAAGCTTTTTTTTCGACGACAGCTCATCTCATTTTAGATGACAGAAACATCAGAAAAGAAAAAAGGACCCATCTATTTTTTTCATTCCAAGAGACTCTTCCCTTTTAAAAGACAAAACAAAGCAAGTATCCTCCCTTCTTGTCATCAAATTGACAAATCCTTTCTTTTCTTGTCTGATTTTGATGTTCTTTTTATTCCATTCTTCCACCGAAACGCTTCCTTTGGTCTTCAAAATTCTGACATTTTGAGTCATTTTTTGAGAAGTTGTTTTCCCTTCTGAAAACGGTAAACTTCCTTGGTGTGAAAAATGAGTTGCGTTGAAAAGTAAACAAAAAGATTCCGAAATTTTCGAAAAGTTAGGAGAGTCAGCGAATTCTCTTGAAGCTAATTCTTTACGAGTTTTTTTCAATGATTTCAATTTTTCGTTGATCTGTCAAATATTACTTTCACTAGTTTCAACTCTTGAGAAGCTTTGATCTTCTTCTGAATATTTGTAATTTTTCATCAAGTTCTGAAGCTTCCAAATCAATCCTAGTTTGGAAATATCAGTTGTAATCCTTACTTAACAGATGCTGATTATCGACGATTCTGAGATTCGTAAGATGTGAGATCCGAGTTTCGAACAATTTGGATTTTATAGAGCTCCGGCGTTCTAAAGCTTCTCGCATTCTGAATTTCTGGGATTTGGGGATTCCAATTTTTCCAAGAATCAATCTCTAGACCCTAAAAAATGCAAATACCTAACCATCTTTTTTTCGGAAATTTTTCTTTTTTATCTTCTTTTTTCCAGAATAAAAAATCAAAAAGCAATCATTGTGTCTATAATTCAATTGAGTTCTGATCTTTTCCCCCATTTTCTTCCCATCTATTTAAAGCTCTTGAACTAATTGGAAAAGGAAACATTTTCCCATTTTCTTCCTTCTAACATAATCATTATTATTTGGTAATTCGATAAGTGTATCTTATTTGTTGTTCTTCTTTTCTCTCCAAAATCAAAAAGATTCGATTCCCCAATGGATCATCGTCTCCCCAAACAAAGCAAAACAAAAAACGCCCACCCAAGCTTTGTGTTTTTTGAAATTCAAAAGTCTTCCTTCAAGATTATGACTTGAGAAAAAAGAAGAAGAAGTTTCGAGCACGAGCTTAGGAGCTTCCTAGAATTTTTGACGTAGAAACAGAAGAATCAAAGTAGGCAAAAAAAAATGAAACGAAGAGTGATTGTTTGAAAAAGGAAGTGACTGGAAACTGAAAAGAAAGGGAAAAGTAGAATAGTAGAAAGGAAACTGAGGGATTAGAAGACGTGACACCACAACCACGCGACTGTTTCGAGTACGAGACACTAGATTAGTTTTAAGTAGGTGAAAAAACTAGACGAAAAAAGGGCCAATGTTTGACTGGGTGCCATAATCCGTTCTCCTTTTTGGGTGTGTCTGAAATTCTGAAATATTCTGGATCTTCGACGTTACGAATTTGACTATGAAATTTTGCTGATTCTATAGGTATCCGTGACTTTGGGATCAAGGAGTCTTCGGATTTTCAGATTCGAAAATTTCAAAAAATTCGACAGCGACATTATGGTGCTATCTACATAGTTTTGGTGTTGCATCTTCGCTCTGTTTACTTTTCTGGAAATGTTCTCTTTGAACTAAAAAATAAAGAGTAATGTTGAAGATTTCAAGAATTAGAGATTCCGAGACTCCTAGAGACCTTCCGACATTTCGAAATTCTTAGATTTTCAGATTACAAGATTCAGAAAGTTAGAAGTTCCGTGAAGTCCCAGACTTTTAGACAGGACATTGATTCTGAGATTTTTAGGTTCTTCGATTCTGAATAACTCTGATTCTCGGATATTCCGAGGAAAATTCATAAAATTGAGACTAATACATATCTGAAGTAATCGTCTTCAAAGAATTTAAATTAAATATCGATTCGCGATTCTTCAAAGCTTCTAACATCTGGATTGGTAAATCTTTCGGTGAAAACTGTTTATTACACTTTCTGATCCTTCTTGACAGAATATTTTGAAAACCATGCCACTTTTGGGAAATCCCCATTTCTTTGTTTTTCGGAAATCTCCCATCTCATGTCAAATCCAGAATTTTCATTTCGTCCTTTCGCCCCATTCCAAAATCTCCGAAATCTCGGTCAGCCCAAATGATCACATTTTGAATCCAATAACTCTTGTTCTTTCCACATTTCCTTGTCACAATATTTGACATTTCCATATACCATTTTTTCCCTCCTTTATCTGCCCAATTAGACATACAAAATGCTCAATTGAGCATCCTTCCATTTCCATCTTCTTCCCGTGTTTCATCCTTTCATGTCCCTTTTTCCTTTTCTTTTCCATTCGCAATTCAATCAAGTACTCTTTTGTTTTTGCCGCCCCTTCTTTTCGCCAACATCTTTTCTTTTCCCATTTTAGTCATTCACTTTTTTTTCTAAAACTCGATTTCAAACTCGAACAAGACGGACGGAACGAAGAAGTAGACCTCCTCACTACTCAACTTTTCGATTATTTGTTGTTTTTTGTCGGAAATTGACTTTCGCGTTCTCTCTCTTTCAGACGGAGACTACTGTAGGCTTCATCCCGTTTTATTCGTTTTCCACTTGTCCGCTTTACCAATTTTTATTTTTTCTTTCTGTTCCTCTGGATAGAAGACTAATTTTGGACAATCGGAAGGTGAAATGATGGTGATCAAAGGGGGCAACGTACCATGCAAAACTGTTTCTCTTTGGTACCAGTTTGTTTAAATTTTCAACTTTATCAGGCAAACAGAAAATCGGATTGGTTCAGTCGCGCCTTACCTGAAATGGAAGAGACGGACAAACTGAAGTTCAAAGAATGGATTTCAAAGTTTCAGCTTCCCGGCTTTTTTCCATTTCAGGTAAAATCTGACTGTGCAAAGTCCGCCTGACCATTATCAATGACGGCTCAATATTTTCCAGAACAGGTTTCTGAAATCGGTATCGATTTTCAAACTATTTAAAACTCTTCAAGTTCACAAAATGTTGAAATCGAAATTTGAGCTTTTGCGCATTGGTTTTGATAGATAGCCGGCTCGTTACCAAAGAAAACTTGGTTCATTTATCAAGCGGAATTAAGCTCCCGAACTCTAGAGTTGAATTGACTAGGCTTAACTCGATGTTTCAAATAAAATCTATCGTCAAAAAACTGTGATCTACCATCTTGATGCTTTCGCCAACGTACAGAGCCTTTTTCTTCTGTAATTTTTAACTTAAGCTGTTACTCAAATTTCAAGGATATTTTCCCATACGGCAATGACTCCTTTAATTGAGGATTAGACCGTCTCAAATTTCCTTATTAGAAATCCATATACTCGAAAGCAGGTATCCCCTTTTTCTGGTCGCTTAGCAACTACTTAGCTTGACATTAGCTTAAGAATGATAGAGCAGTCATAGTATTCTTGACTACTACAAGTCATGATCCCAAAGCTTTGAATGATCTTGACTCGAAAACTCTTGAGATGATCTTTGCAAACTACGAAAATTTGACATTTGCTCTTGACATTTATTTATAAATTGGTCATCCCTTGTACCTAATGACCCAGACATCCACTTCCTTCATTTCTTCTTGTTATTCTGATTCTTTTTGTCTCTCAATATAACCCCCGTCCCAAAAAATGTCCGCCTTCCAACTTCTGGTTGTCTGCTCGCATAATCAATTTGCAGGTTTTCGGGTCCCTCTTTTTTCGTTCTTCTTCTTTTTTTGAGTATTGTTGACGTACCTCTACGGGTCCCCTCGAAACGATTACCTGGAAGGCTTTTTGCCTCCTTGTGGCTCCGCCCACTTTTCTCTCTTTTCGAGGGGGTCCCCTCCTTACTTTTTCCGTCTTTTGTGAATGTTCCGCTCGAGTAGTCGTCGACTTGAAAAGAGAAAAGAGCACAACTTCTTCTTCTTCTTCCATACTTTTTCACTCCTAATCCTTGTTCTGTTTTTGTTTCCTTTCTTATTCTTTTGCTTCCATTCTTCCCCACCTCTTCTTCCAACATCTTCTAAACTGATTGACGTTCAAAAAGAATCGTGGGAAAGGCGTGGGGAAGATCTGATTTTGTGTTTTCTTTTCTGCTTTGGATGCACCAGAAGATTGGGGGAGCAAGAAGGCAATGATCAGAAATCTGAGGGGAATCGAAGGAACGAAATGAGGGCGGAGCCAAGACACTCTGTAATTTTCTTTTCTTCCTTATGGAATCGCTTGAAATTTTCGGGTTTCTGGATGCAAGTGCCATTCATCTTGATGATACTCAACAGCTTTGTTCCCCCGGGCACTTAAAACTATCAATGTCTCCAAAAAAATCTGATGACTCAATGGGCGCATAAAATTTTGGTCCGAAAACTTGTGAGTTCCAACCACAGGTACTCTTTTTTTGTCGAATTCTGCACGTAATCAGACTCCTTGTGATCCTTTTTTCCTCCATCCTGGGAACCATACCTAGAATCACTATATTTAGAATTCCACGTATCAATACTCCCACCCCCTCTGTAGTACTGGCAACATCCGGAAGGAAAAAAAAATGAAACAAAATCTTTTAGAATATCTAGAAACTGATATCCGAGGGAATCTTCTGGTGACAACTTGAGTGCGGATTTCGTTTTTTTTCGCTTTCTTTGATCTTTCACCAGGAAACTTTGATTTTTTTCTTGGAGTCTTTAACATGTAAGATTTTAAGATGTACTGGCATAGTTGTTATGGATTAATTCTTCTTAATCTTAAGTTCGTCATTCTGTAAACTGAAAAAGAATAAATCCAGCTACGTTTTAGAGGAAGATTTAGAGCTGTAAGGAGCTTTTAAAGTCATTTTTATACAATTTCAATAATATATTATGAAGTAAAGTTACTGTAAAATCTACTGGAATGCATTGATTCCCAGTTTTGGCGAACAGCTTTTGTGTTTTTCGTGGTTTGATTTCCCAAGACAGTTATGTAGGTTATTATTCCTTCTGATAACTCGATTCTTGATGTTTTTTTTGATGATCTGGCCCTTTCCAATGATCAATCAAATATATTGGAATCCAGAATATTATCGAACATTTTTTGTGTTCTAGTCCTTCTTCACATCACCACGATGATCAATATTGCTCCTCCCTTGATTCTACGACTTCTCCTCAAGTTGTTTCTCTCTATTATTGCTCATTCGGATCTTTGTTATTCACTAAAAAACTACTCTTTCTCCCTGAGACGTAAGCTGTGCCCAAATCCTTTACGGTCTTCGTAATCCCTATTGGAAGAAATCCGGTGCACCCTTCCCTTGTTTACTCATTCACTTTCTGCTCCATCACCAACGTCTTCTTTTTCCTCGGCAACTGCCTTCAGAATCTGTATAAGGGTGGTCCTCCTCCTCCAATGGCACGTCATAATTCAGTCTCAAGTATCAGCTTACGAGTGCATTCCTTCTTTATTTGTCCTTCTGGCTCCCACAGATTTTCTATTTTTCTTCGTTTTTGCATTTTCTTCTTCTTCTGGAGAAAAGAAAAAAGCTTTCTTCCATTTTTTTTTCAAAATCTCTCAGCAGTCCCCTTCCCAACAGGAACTCCCATTAAACGCTGAGCAATTTTGTCCCCCATTTTCACACTTTTCCTCTTATTTTTTCCTCCATTTTTCACTCCATTTTCATTCATTGAAAAAGCGAGTCAAAAAGCCTTCTACTGTTATTATTCTTCATTTTTCTTCTTTTTCCATCATCATCATCATCGTTTTTCTGTTCGAAAAAAAAGATTATCGCAGACTGAAAAATAGAGCTTATTCGTTCGAAAATGGCTCTTTTTTCAGATGTGATATCAGTTCTCAACATCATTTTTTCGCCGAAAAAATAAAAGTGTTGGTGGAGGGAAAAGATCATCCCCAAAGATTTGGAGAGACCTTTTTCCTCGAAAAAAGTGTTCATTGGAGAAGATTTCGTTTTCAAAATGTTATTTTTTGCTTAGTTTTATGAGCTCTGGTGCTTTAAGGAGTCTAGGAGAGAAGTTTGATATTATCGGAATCTCAATCGAATTTTCAGTGAAACTTGTAATGTCAACTAGACAGGTTCACAATCATCAGAATTTCAGACGATTAGAAGTTTTGTATACCAATAGTCAGATTTTCAAGAATCCAAAATTTCGGATTTAAATTTGACCAGAGTAACTAAAGCGGACATCCTGACCAAGAAACGGACAGACTTTCTGGCGAATTAAGTAAGATATCTATCATGTTTTAAAGATTTTCTTGACCTTTTCTGTATAACGAAAAGTTTTTGTGACTAAAAAAGGGGCGGAGCTTAAAATGTTCTAAATACGGACAGAATTTTTTATATCTGAACTTTGATTTCAGGCGCGGATTTTAAAGCGAGTGTGCGGTTTTTTAAAAATTAGTTTGATTGAAACCTCTCTAGGCTTCTGATGCACTAATTCGCGTTTCAATTGGAGTACGGTGGACTGAGGGACCCATTTTTATAAATCCAAATTTTCGCGAATCCAAAAATTTTCCTTCTAGACCACCCCTGAATAAAAACGGATGTTTTCTTATATCCATTTCTCCCCCGTCTAATCCGTTACTAATCATAAAAAAATATGAAAAATGTTGATCTAGAAAAACTGCCTCCCTCATTTCCGAATCTCTAATTTCCGAATGAATCATTTCTTTTTTTGAGAAGACGAGAGAAAATATCAATAAAAAATGAATATTATCAACATATTCATGGTCAACAAGTAAGATGTTCGTGTGAATTCTAACAAGTTTCAAAAACAAGTATTTTTTATTCTTTAGAGCTCAAAACCAGTTTTGAAAAGTTTTGAGCCTCAAAAAATACTAAATTTTTCATTGTCTTCGTTTTCTTCTTTTTCAGTTTTGCGCCTAGTTTTTGTTTTCCGTTCATAGTCTCTTTTCTTATTGTGCTCCATTTGCAAAACGTTCGTTCTGGAAACCGCAAATCAGGAAATTTCCAGATGCGCGTCGGTTCAACCGTCCGAAGTCGTACCAAAGCGAGGGTCGTTCGTCGACTAATTCTGCTTCCCGTGGCTCTTGTGGCCATTATCGGAGCAGCGAGTTTGATGAGAGAACGAAGAAGTGTCGAAAGGGATTCGGATTTGCCAGGGATACCATCTGGAAATGTGTCGAAACCATTTTGGAAGACTTTCATGCCAACTTGTAATCGGTATGTCTTTACGGGGGGCTAAAAAGTTGTACAGTTGAAGATTTTCAGTTAAATATCGTTAGAAAATTGGGGTTACTTCAAAAAATTAGAAGGGGGTCTGAAAAACAATATCCACAAAGATAAAGTTTTAAAAATCTAAAAGTTTTTGAATTCGTTTTACTCTCGACATCTCGTACTGCTAATAAGCTTTCCTTGAATTTCTGAAAAGCTTCAAAAGTTCAAACTATAAGTACTAAAAGCCTCTTTTTACCTTCATTCTTCCGTTTTGTTCGTTCCCAACACTACTTATTTCTTTTAAAACTCGTGGAAAAAACTTGAGGAAACCGGAAGTAGTTTAAGCCTCTTTCTGTAAGAACCCTTTTTTCCAAACGGATTCAGTCTTTTCGAATGGAAAACGAGCGAAGATCGCAAAAGGTTGTGGTAGGGAGATGAGGGGTTGAATTTATTTGGAAGTTCTGACAGTTGTAGATATTAGGAAAGCTGGTCACTTACACCCATTACAGTAAGAAATGAGATGCGACATGGAATATTTCAAAATACGGAAACCATCTCGGATTAATTTCCAGTAGATCTATGCAATCTTTACTCAAATCAGTCTCCAGTTATAAAGTACAAAACTCCAAATTTCAGATCGCTTGCTCCTCCTGCTCCAGAAGTAAATGACGATGGACAATTTCCCCCGGATCCATTCTCGCTTCAGCAACGACAGAATGGATTTGTAATTCTTCATCTCTGCGGTCTCATCTATATGTTCGTTTCTCTTGCAATCGTCTGCGATGAGTTTTTCGTTCCCTCATTGGATGTTCTCACTGAGAAACTTCAACTTTCCGATGACGTCGCTGGAGCTACATTCATGGCTGCCGGTGGTTCGGCTCCTGAATTTTTCACATCGGTCATTGGAGTGTTCATTGCTCAGAATAATGTCGGAATCGGAACTATCGTTGGATCGGCTACTTTCAACATTCTTTGCGTTCTTGCCTTCTGTACACTTTTCTCCAAGACAATTCTGGATTTAACCTGGTGGCCATTGTTCCGTGACGTCTCCATCTACATGTTGGCGTTGGGAATGCTCGTTTTCTTCTTCATGGATGAGATTGTAAGTTTCTGGAGGCATTCAAGTCTTTTTTTATTATAAATATTTCCAGATCACTTTTCCGGAAGCATTGGCCATGTTCACTGTATACATCCTCTATTGTACTATCATGAAATTCAATGTCCAATTGGAACAACTTGTTAAAGGAGGCTCCGATTCAGAGGAGGCATCAGCTCACGAGACTCAAAAACTGGCAGCTGACGTTGCACACAACAACAATAATAATGATGTGGTTAGTTTTAATGAGACTCATTGGGAAAAACAATTAGAAGAGTGAGCTATTTCATTTCAAAAACTTGCAGGCTCAACTCGAAGGGAGCGATCTCCGACGACGTTCATCGGCACGTCGTCAATCGGTTCCGATTCTTCATTCGGGAACAATGTTCAGAAATGGAATAATGCAATTGATGAATCACACACTTGAGCAACTACCAGAAGGTTAGGGGTCGACCGACATGAATTTTATATGATCTTAGATTTTTGAGCGTTTGGGGGAAGGTTTGCTCAGAGAGCCCCCTTGAAAGTTTTTTGGAGTGTTGGTTATAGTGGTTTTATTATTTTTGGAGAGAGAAGCATTTTAGAATAAGTGGAAAGAGCAAAAATGATGGGAGAGCAGAGAACAAAAAAGAGGAAATTTTGAGAGGAAAGTCCAAAAATGGTAGCTCAAAAGTTTGAGGATACAGAGATTTTCAAATCGAGAAAACTCAAGGCTCTTTAGGTTGGCAGATTCCTTAAGATTATAAAGTTTCAAGATCCCTAGAGACTTGAGCTTCTGAAAACTTAAAACCTGAAGTTTGAGAATCGAAAATTTTTTATTCCGAGAGTTCCGAGATTTTCAAATCGTGAAAGTTCAAGACTACCAAGACTACTAGGTTTCCTTAAGATTCTGAAATTTCAAGGTCCCTCGAGAGTCGAGCTTCTGAATATTGAAAACCTGACGAGATGTATCCTGAGAATTGGGTTTTTGGTTTTTCGCTTCCAAGTTATCAACCAAAATAAAAACAATTACATTGTATTCCCAAAAGTGTCCATCACAAAATCAAAAACAGTTGGCATTCCGCTATCGGAAGTCATCAAAAACGTACTCATTCTCCCTTTTTCTTCTTCAGATTCGGAAGAAGACGACAGCTCGCGAAGTCGAAGCAATGTGAACGTGGAGTCTCATGACATGCATCGTCTAAACGTCAATCAAAATATGCCAGATCGACGTTCGTCACAGATTGAGGAGATTGTAAGTGTCAATATTCTCACGGAGAAAAAAATATTGGAAGATCTTGTTTTTCAGAAGTCACTCTTGGAAGAGGAAGAAGAGAAACCATTGGATATGACATGGCCAGAGACATGGATGAAACGGTTGACTTATGTGCTTTTGGCGCCTGTTGTCGTCCCAATGTGGGTCACGATTCCGGATGTTCGAAGACCTGTAAGTACCCTGGGCAGATCACAAATCGGAAAAGTAGCATCACTGATTTCAGCACAACCGTCAATGGTATCCTGCCACATTCGTCATTTCGATTCTCTGGATTGCATTCTTCTCATATTTGATGGTCTGGTGGGCGAATACTATTGGAGAGACTTTTGTAATTCCCACGGAAATTATTGGATTGACTATTTTGGCAGCCGGAACGAGTATTCCGGATTTGATTACGAGGTTGGTTTAATGATAAGTGATGCATGCATGCGAGCTTTAGGTTTTTTTCAGAGTATTGAAAAGTCTGAAATTAATTTTTTACAAAAAAAAATGTGTATCCTGAATAGAAGAAACAGACCAAAATTTCAATAACTCCTTCGATTCTATTGTTGACCTTTATCGAGAAAGATTTAAAAATTACTGTAATTTTGATGTGAATTACTACAGTTTTGATGAACCATTTTCGTTTTGATTTCTAAGATAGTTCTCTTCTTTCACCAAAACTCTAGATAAATTCCACCTAACTTTCCTATTTTCAGTGTCATTGTTGCCCGGAAAGGACTCGGAGACATGGCGGTCTCTAGTTCCGTCGGATCCAACATCTTCGATGTTTGTGTCGGTCTTCCAGTCCCTTGGCTATTATACTTTTTAATGGAATACATCAAAAACCCTGAACAACCTCTTGATCCAATCTCTGTCAGCTCTAAAGGACTCCTCTGCTCCGTTGGAATGCTCTTTATCATGCTCATCGTATTAGTTTTCGCAATTTTCTTATCAGGATGGAAGATGAATAAGGTGAGTTTTTCCAGTATTGAAACCCAATTTATTTCGAAAGTTTTCAGATCTTCGGAATCCTGATGATTGTCTCCTACATCTTTTTCTGCGTGTTTTCAGTGGGTCTAGAAACTGATAAACTGGTTTGCCCGTTGAATATTTGCGGATAGTTTAGTTCATTTAGTTGTTTCCTTGCTTTCATCAACAAAAAAATTCAACAATTTGGTCTGCATCAACGGGTGACAAGTTTTTCAAAAAATCCTAGTGACTTTACACACTGAATTCACATATTTCTCTCTCCTCTGTATATAACTATTTCACTTTCGTTTACTTTATTTTATCCAATTATTTTTCAACTTGAGAATTCTCTGAATTTGTGTCATCATTCAACAATAATAAAAAAACATTAATTTGGTGAAATTTAAATCAATGGAATATCAACTTCGTCTCCTAATTCAGCTGTTTTGTTTCTTGTTTCAGTTGGTTCCGTTGTTGGATCCGTAGTTTCAGAAGTAATAAAACGGGCGGCACGAGAAGAAGAACTTCCATGCGGATTCTCTTCATCCAATTCAGCAGAATCGAAACGACGTTGAGCCTCTTCTTTATTCAAATTGGTCACCTCATGCTCCGGCTCGGCATTCCATCCTCCCGAGTTTTGAGGTGCTCTAAAGAGAGAATTATCAGAATCTGTTTCAATTGTGAGTAATCTTACTGTATTGCCCCTTCGCCTCCAGCATTACACAATGGGGTGTTACAGCAGCACAAAGAAATCGGAATGTTTTGGAATGTGGTTCCGATGCACTTGTTTTGAGCAAACTGGAAAATTGAACGTCTTTGGAATTCTGAGTTCAAAAAATGTTTGATTTTCTTTGAAAATGTGATTGTTTAAGGTTTGGCAATTAAATTTGAGATCAAAAATTAGGAACTTTGAGATTTTGGGATGGCTGGAGTTTCAGAGATTCCAATCTGTGAGGATTCTGAAATGAAGAGTTGAAAATTTCACATGCATTTTACGCATATTTCTGACGATCCAAAGCCTATCTCTACAGTTTCAAAGAAGCTCACTAAGACTCTAAAAACCCGAGAATGTTAGAATCGAAAAAAAGATTTTATTCAGTTTTGAAAATCTGAAAGACTCAAGTTATAGAAATTCTAAAAACTACAGAACAGTCATTTCCAAAAAATGTGAAGCGGAAGTAAGTCTCAAGTTCGATTTTGAAATGCCGAACCTATTGCTATCTAGAAATTTGAGGTACCACAAGAAACGAGACTTTATTTTTTCCAATTCGACAATAAGAGGTTTTCAGAGCACTTCCCCCATTCTGGAAACTAACCATACATCTCCACATACTACATCCAGCCTTTGTAACTTCAATCAACGCAGCAGCCGATGCTGTCATATTATAACAATAAGCAGCAGAGTTGTCACAGTTTATTGTCGCAGTTCCCACCGATGTTCCTTTGATGAATTTTAGTCCCTAAAAAGAACAATATGAAATTGCCCGATGGTCTCCATGAGCAAACCGTGTGACATTGAATGGCAAGAGTTCCGGAAATGGTCAATACAAATGAAATTGCGACTAAACGAAGCATTCTGAAAACTTGAAATTGGAATTGAAATATAGTACTAGTTGAAATGAGAATGAGGAAGAAAAAAAGAAGACGAAGACGTAGTTAAATGAAAAACAGTATCACTCTCTCTCTCTCTGTGTTGACCTTGTTCTTTCTTCTCCGTGGGAAAAAAAATGAGAGAGTGAGTGTACAATTTGTTGAATGAAATCGTTTATTATCAAGGAGAAGGGAAAAAAAAATTCATTTATCATTTGGTAATTTGATGCCCAAGTTTATATTATGAAGGGGATAATGTAAACTTTCAGATTTTGTTTATTCATGCGTCTGTGAATTTGTGAGAAAATATGCGTGGTAGTAGTTGAAGAGTTCAGAAATGAACTGATTCCACTAAAAATTGGAATTTAAAAAATAAAAACTCTCGGAATGGCCCAGAATCTGCCAACTATCAAGTGCAAAATAATTGGAATTGCTGTTGGGAAGATAGTTTCATGACATCCAAAAAGAGAACATTTCAGATATCGGATCGATGAAAATTATTTGATATTTGAACTTGTACAATCCAAGGCTGTCAGATTTCACGGCCCACAAGAGCCGCGGCTTATTTGGGCCGCCACAGTAGAGCCGCGGCTCCAGGGCCTGCTATGGCCGCAGCTCAGTGAGTATGAACTGCAAAATTGAACAGGGATATTGATTTAGATGCTAAAGACAGAGGTCGCCCGGGGTCGTGGCCTTCTCACGGCCCTAGGGACGACCGTGGGCCGACCTGGTACGCACCTAAAAATAAAAACAAAGACAATCGATAATCAAGGAACCATCGAGATGCACCAGTAGAAAAACGTGAGCTTCTACATTCTCCAGAATTTTGTTTTGCCAACTTTCTATACGTCACAAGTGATAAAGCTTTTCCCGGTTCCAATCGATCGATCTTCAGTTCTCGATTAGATTTTCCGTTTTCTTCGTAACTTGGAAAATTAAACAATGGTCAAGGTACGGCTTTCAGATGACATTGCATATTCAGACTCGTCTGTTTTCAGGTCAAAGAAAAAAGTGAGCTGGTGACGGTGAGAGTGGGCGAAAACTTGGAAAAGTTGATGGGAAAGGGATTCGTGAAACCGACGAAGCACTCGACTCTGTTACCGTATTTTGATGAGTGAGTGATTCTGAGAGTATCAGGGAGTTCTAAATATTTTATTCCAGACTGGAAACCGAAGCCGACAAGAATTTCCAATTCATTCTGAACGGGATGACAGCTGGGTTTTTGACCGAAAATTGTTCGGCTGAGTTTGTGGACTACGCCGATATGTTCTGCAAGTAAGAACTTGAAAGTTTACAACATTTCGAAACGATTTTGTTCCAGACACCTCCGCCAATTTGGCTTGCGAATGTCGAAGGATACATTTCTGAATTTGGTTCGGTTCTTCTATGAGGTCATTATTAGAAAGGATCAACATCGGAATTTGATAATTTGGGCGTGCCATTGTTTCAGGAAAATGATGAAGTAAGCTGACTATAAAAAATAATTAATCATCATTGATTTCAGCCTCATCAAATCAGGGACTTTCGGTTATCGTGACCTGGTTCTTGATTGGAAACCAATCTACGATATTTTTATTCGAGCTCAAAATGGGAAAATCAAACCTGATATTTCCTCATATCTCAACGAAGCAATTGTCTCTTTTGCAATTTTCTATCGTCCAGAAGAGCATTCGGAAATCTTTGAAACTCTTCTCCAGGAGATTACAATTGGAAGCCATATCTATATGGATAGTTTTCTGACGACGTGCAGAATATTTCTGTCGGTTGAGGGAATGAATGAAGAGGAGGCAAAAAAGTACGCAGTTGGTACATGGATCAAAGAGATTTGGGATTTGTATCTGAAAGCGGATATGAATACGTCGTGGACTTCAACTTATTTGGAGCATATTGTGGAGTGAGTGTTATGGATTCTCAAATACCCAAAGTCATCCAACTTTCAGGCTGTGCTACTTTCACCCGGGCGCGTTCAATCTGAGTCCCCACTACGATGTTCTGTTCACAAAAATGATGAGAAGTTTTGAGCTGACAGTACGAGATGGAAAGGTGGCAGTTGGAGATGGAGCAGAGAAACTATCGAATACAAACTTGGCATCCATTTGTGTTTATACCATTGGTGGACCCAATTCGTGAGTGTTGAGTGTTTTTTATGAGCGGTTATGAGCGGAATCGCTCTGGAAGGTTTCATTGGTGACAGTGGCCAAAGTCGGCATCTTTTCGGCAACAGAAAGCGTAACTCTGTTCATTTTTCATCAAATTGGACAGTTTTTTAACCAATCGATAGCTTGATTAATAAAAAACAATTCTCTAGTTGAGCGTATTTTTACCTTATCCCTCTGAAAAAGTTATTCCCATTCGAATGAGTTGCCGACATTTGTAGCCCTGGTTCGAGCTAGCTTTTTGTGCAAGTGATCGCTGCTTTTTGTGGTAGCTTTTTGTTTTTAGCAGTTCTCTGCCAAACCCCAAAAAATAAACATTTTCAGATCCCTCTCCCACTTCCAACGTCTCATGAAGTACATTCTATTCCATGTGCACCCTTTGAATTCCGGCGATCACACGGATCAAATCAGTTCGTTTTTGACTGATTTCATAAGTCAATTCAAGGGACGATTGAAAGATGAGAGACTTCGATTCAAGAAACGACCTTGTTCCAAAGAGTACTATTTGACGGATTCGGATATTGACGCTGTCACAAATTCTATGGTGGATGTTGCTATTATGTTGATGTTCTCGACTAGTTTTCAGGATGTTAGTTTCCACAATTTAACAGAAATAGAATTGATAATTTTCAGAACTTCAAATTGATCCATAATCTGACAAGTGTCAATCGAGAGTTGGTGGCTCCCAAACTTTTGGACCAGTTAGTGAATCTCAAAGTTCTAAAAAAATATCTCTTTCCAAATTTCAGTTTGTACTCTTCATTAACGGCTGTCAGTGAACCTCATCGTCTATCTGTCATAATTGAAACGTTCTCCGTTGTGATTTTCGAAGTAATTCGACAACCAGATCTAGAGTACCGTACTCCTAGAGACATCACATTTGATTCAAAATGGATGAAACTTTTGGAAGAAGAACGAATGAATTGGCCGACATATCAAAACGGAAGTGAGGTTCCTGAAATCAAAACTCACGAATTCAAAAGTCTCCGTGCTCACGCCTTCTACATTATGGAAATCTTTGTGAATTATATTAATGTTAGTGATGTGGATCGGACAACATACATCTTCAAAACTCTCATAGTTCTATTCTCTTCGATTCCACTCATGGATTTTTCATCTGCAATCGAATTCCATGGAGCAGAGATGACAGAAGATGATAAGATATTGTGTTTGCTTTCCAAAAGAGTTCCTCGTTTAGTTGAGTTCACATTGAAAAAACTGTTGGATGTGATCACTTGTCTGTCAGTGGTTATTCCGAAAACATCATCAGGAATGACTGCGGGATCATCAATGTCAAATGAATCACAAAATATGATTGGAGATGAGGAGGAAGTGTTGAAAAAGGGAATTAGTTTGATGGTGAAAGTCATTTTTGAACGAGTCGATGAGAAATTGAGAAAGGTAATTATTTAGATTTGAGCTTTTTTGAGCTTTTTAGATTTGAGCTTATATGCTCCTAATTTTAGACCCTATTCGATCGTCTCTTCAACTTCATCACCACCGTCGAATTCTCGAATAACTTGGCTTCCGAAATTCTCTCTTCCCTCGTCATGTCTGCTGTTTGGGTCAGTCGAGATGCATTTCGACATTATGCGGAGTTCATTTCGAAAAAGTTGAAGGAATTGATTACAGGTTTCCGTTTCTCGAAAATTTTTGTATCTAAATCTCTTCAATTTTCAGAAGACGTTCAAAAGACAAAAACTCCACCATCATCAGTTCTGTTCTACGTCGAATTGGCTCGTCCACTTTTTGCAGCAAGCCATCAGATGATTCTGGAAAATGAGAAACTTTTGTTTGGAATCATTGACATGTTTTTGGGATGTCAGAACACCACTATCCATAAGGTACGGTTTGAATGGTACATTTTCGGAAATTCTGAAGATGTCTCAATGAGACTTTTGAAAGTTATTTCAAAATTCTAGGACCTCCTACTTTAACAGTT